>JBAMBK010000278.1:2110000-3389092 GCA_037043435.1 Drosophila suboccidentalis | reverse complement strand
TAGAGAGTTTTTGAGGTAGAGAAAGCTTAAGGCGGCTCTGTTAACTAATAACTATTATTTATATACCAGAATTAACACAAAATATTAAGTAATTTCAAAAAAATTCAAATGTGTCGTATAGTTTTGATACACTTGCAGGCAAGCGAAAAATATACCTTTTCTGCATTTTTTACTGTTACTTGAAAACGCGAGATGCAATCAGAGATCAGAATATCAGCTTTTGTGCAGAACTCTTTTTGCTATTATTCTGGATACTTCTATTTTATTTCATTATTAAGCTATTCTCCTTTTTCTACGAGAGTCGAAACTTAACTTTTCAAGGTGTCTGCATAGTTTTGGGCAGCGAGTGTCGCTGCCCTAAACTATACGACACCTTGACAATTTTAGGTTCGACTCTCGTTGAAAAAGGAGAATAGCTTAATAATGATTTAAAATAGAAGTATGCAGAATAATAGCAAAAAGAGTTCTGCACAAAAGCTGATATTCTGATCTCTGATTGCATCTCGCGTTTTCAAGTAACAGTAAAAAATGCAGAAAAGGTATATTTTTCGCTTGCCTGCAAGTGTATCAAAACTATACGACACATTTGAATTTTTTTGAAATTACTTAATATTTTGTGTTAATTCTGGTATATAAATAATAGTTATTAGTTAACAGAGCCGCCTTAAGCTTTCTCTACCTCAAAAAGTCTCTAAGGCATTTAATTTATTAGGTTTTTTAGAATATTTTGGTCTAAAAGAGACTATTGCGTCAAAATTTCGCTTTTGAGACTTCCAACGTTCTCAAATTGTTTATTCTTGGCATAAATTTGTCTGGCTAAGATACCTCATATGTTTTCGATTGGGTTTAAGTCAGAGGAGCTAGCTGACCAATCACACACATTGACTGAGTGCTCATTTACATGCGCAGGGTCTTTCTGATCTTGTGGATGGATGCATTAAATAAATTCTGTTTCTCCATTTCCTTTCAAAAATGGCAAATGTCAATCCTCAAATAGCTTTTCACAATCACCACTCTTCATCTTTGGGCTTGTGAAGCACAGATTAAACGTTCCAGACTTATGAAATGCTCCCCAAACCATTGCGGATCCACCTCCGAAATTGGGTTTACAAAAAAGAAGTGGTTCCTTAGGCCGATCTCGCCAATAGTGCCGAAACCCATCTAAACTGTCAAGATTTAACTTTTTCTCATCCCAAAAAATGATTTAAATGAAAAATATTCAACAAAGCTTTATAAAGAAAATAAAGTTAAAATTTTATATTGAGACCCAGTTTCTCTCCAAGTTATTTTCCCCAAACTGAAGTCGGGTTTTTTTGTGGTGGGGTTTTAAGAACGTGTCCTTTTTTAAATATCCTCTGACAATGTTTTCAGATGATTACAGCGTCCGCCAAATAGTCATCCGTACCACAGGCTGCCTGCAACATGCAGAAAGTGTGGGGCATGATTCAAATGAATTGCTCGCCTTGAGTATTGTGCGATGTTTATCGCGGTCAGACAGCTTGGGTTTTCTTCCTGAGTTATGCTTAACACTATATTTATCGAGATCATTTCAAAATTAAGTGATATCACAGCGTTAACGACCCAATTATCCCGATATTCTGCTTGTATTATAGCCAGATTCATTGTAAGCTCTTATTGTCCTCTTTTTCTCATAGTTTAACAAACTTTCGCGCTACATTTTATTAAAAATGCTTTAAATTTTTAACTGAAAAAGAAAAAAAATAATTGACACCAAACCTTTATCTCTAGACGCTATATTTCAAATGTGTCGTATAGTTTTGATACACTTGCAGGCAAGCGAAAAACATACCTTTTCTGCATTTTTTACTGTTACTTGAAAACGCGAGATGCAATCAGAGATCAGAATATCAGCTTTTGTGCAGAACTCTTTTTGCTATTATTCTGCATACTTCAATTTATTTCATTATGCTTTCTCCTTTTCCTACGAGAGTCGAAACTAAAATTTTCAAGGTGTCGTATAGTTTTGGGCAGGAGTGTATTATAATTTTTAAAAAGTTAGCTACTTTTTAAGAATATTTATTTCTTTGAAATTAATTTATTTGATATTTATTTGGACTCAGGTTATTGAAACGAGCTATCTCCAAAATTTAGGGTTGCTGCATTGCCCAGAATTCAGGAAAATGTTTCCCTTCATTTATAAAGAGAGGTTCTATATACAGGGTATTTGAGAGGTGTACATCTTTGCTATTGTAGTCGGGTGTGTTAACTGGTTTCTTGTTTTCATGCGGCTGCTGCATGGCGAATTGATTTTTCATGTAAGCGCATTAAGCAACGCACTGCACAAATTGTGTGTATGTCTAGGTGAGAGTGTGTGTGTGTGTGTGTGTGTGTGTGTGTGTGAGTGCGTCTGTCAGTTAGTCAATCTTGTGTCAGTTATTGCAGCATCATAAAGAGTTGTACGCACATCGTAAGAGCCTCTGATGGGAAAACCCATTTGAAATTACACGAAAAGTCGCTTAATTTTTCGACCTAACCTGCTGCGTATGTGTGTGTGTGTATGTTTGTGTGTGTGAATGTGTATATACCCATTAACTGAATTGCCAAAAACATGATGACCACGCACTGTGCATGATCAGACACATTTCTAGAGCTTCTTACAGCGCTCTTTTTCAATGTTTATCAATGTTAACAACTTTTTATTGTTCTTCTCTGGCTGTTGTTTTTTTTTTTGTTTTTTATGTTGCCGTTGGCCTTTTGCAGTAACAATGTCGCTGCAGGATATTGTGCGTTAAAATCTGTCAACAGAAATTCAATTACATTTTGTGCGCTGTCCAGCAAAAAGAACCAAAAGCTCCCGCTTTCCCCACTTTTCACATCCCACTTCCGGTATCTTTTCGCTGTCCTTTTTACTAGTTCGACTTGTCGCTGGCATCAGCTTACAACTGTTACAACCAACACGACTGTCTTTTCATCGCTTTTCTTTTTATTTCTGCTTTCCGTTTTGTCGTCTTGTTTCTTTGTCATTTACTCTTTTGCTGCTGCATCTCTTTTAACTGCTGCAGCGACCGCAACAGCCGCTAACAACAATTGAGCCATTGATTCAGCTGCATTCTTGGAGCACGTTCCGGAATCTGCTCAATGAGCCAACTGAGGCATAAGCTACCAATGAATGCTGTGAGTGTGGCCAAGTAGAAGCGGAGTCTAAGTGGATTCTGATTCAGCCGACTGGTTGCACAAAGCTAATGGGGTAGATTAGTTGAGCACAGCGTTGGTTAACATTCTAAATTTACAGATTTTAAATATATATATCTCAATTTTATGTAATATAATAAAATAAATAAATATATCAATTATTTTAAATTATTGGATAACAAAATAAATAATAAATATAAATTTAAATCGAATAAAATTTATCTTTTAAACATTATTAAAATAATACAACTCATTTAAAAATGATTTCCTAATGGTTTGGTTGAACTTGTCTGAGCTTATCGATATTACAAGCCTATATTCTATATTTCTGATATACATTGTGACGAAAAATATTAAATTTAATAAATAAATTATTTTAAAAAAATATACATAAACATATATGTTTTTTGCCAAGTTTACAAGGAATTTCTTAGTTCATACTCTAACGACTTGAACCTTGTTTCTTGACAACAATCATGTCTAAATTATCGGACTTACAGAGTATTTAATCAACTATGCTGCCTTAAAGCAGACTACAGTTTTTGCAGTGTGCAGTTAGCGACATAAGTAGTCTTTAGCCTTGAAAAGTATGCAACAGCATTTGTGAGAATCGTTTAAGCATTAACTCAGATTTGATTTGCGCATACTTAGTTTGGGGAAGGGAGCACAGCTGAACCTTTGACCTTCAGGTGCGCTTCTTCAACTAATAGCGTGGGGGATTTGTGCTCGAAATTTGGGTTTTGGACATTTGAAAAAGTGACAGGAAGTGCATGAAAGATGTTGTTGACTATGCTCAACCATTTCTTAGCTGCGTTTTCAGTGCAATTTCATTTATTCCAAGAATATTAATACTCTAAGTTTGAATCAATTCTTGAGAGTATTAATATAGATTAAATGGCTAAATAGAAGATAGATTTGTTGAATGCATTCCGTGCGAAAGCAGTAAACAAATCTTGTCAATATTCGAAATTTTGTTATGAGAAATGTCATTCCGGTTTCTCTTTCTTTCTTTCCTTTCCTTTCCCATCGTTTTCTTAATGCTCCCTCGTCAACGCGCAACAGGCGCCTAGGCATTTCCTCATTTGTTCATTGATTCATGAATGCTTTTATTCATCTAATTTAAATAGCTGTTTTTTTAATAAGCTCATGGCTGGATTTATTGCAAATCATTTCGTAAGCAATTGTAAGCTGCAAATGAATCTTAAGAACAAAATTGCTTCTTGATTATTCACTGTGTCATTTTCTTAAACGTTTCCCAAGCTATATTTTCAATGAGCTAATTTTCTTCATCTACTTATGAAATTTAATCATAATGTTCACAACAATTGAATTTTATACGGTCTTATTTAACATTCACCTTAGCTTTTATTAGTTGTAAAACTAAAAAAGCTATCACTTCAATAAAGTTTCATATTATAATTACCCAACTTTCGATTGCTTTCTTCTTTGCAATTCCTTTTTTTTTTTTTGCCTCATTGTTTAATATTTCTGAAATTGGATTAGGCTAATTGTTCTTTTATAAAAGTTTTTTCTAATTTAGGCAGCAACTCAACTTTTCGATTGGTTTATTTAGTTTCCATTCGATTGCCAAATATAAGTAAGTAGTTGAGCTTTTACCTGCACAATACGACGAGGTGTTGAGGGCAAAAGTTAATCTTCTATTGGCCGGACATAGTTAACACTGATTGGAAATCGATAAAAGACACGATTGAGCAAAAAAAAGGCAATGAGAAAAGTTGAATTAATAATTGAATACGGGCGGCTTCACATCCAAATGAAAGACGTTCCGGCAAAAGTAGTTGAGTTGAGTTGAATTAAGCCAAAAAGTTGAGTTTTGGGTTTTGTTCATGCTTTTGACTCTTTTAATGTCGCCTACCTTTGGATTTTCCCTTTCTCTCACTCGCTCTCATTCTTTACCTCTACCTCTACCTCTGTCTCTTTCTATTTATGAGTTTGGATTGTGTCAGAATCCATCGTCGTCTAAAAATAGCAAATTGACGCAATGAAAGCAAAAGTTTTTAATCAGTTATGTAAATTTGTTTCCCCAAACTTTTAACAGGGCTCTTTCAAAGTTACATTTTGTTGTTGCTTTTGTCGCCAACGAAAAATTTAATTGACTTTTATTTTATGAATTCATACAAATATCTGGTGCACATTATAAGTTGCTTCCACTTGACATTCACAGAATGCCTTCAAAATGGCAGCCCAATTGATTTATTTTCGATGCAATTTTTTGTATACATTTATCAAAGGACAAATAATATTGACATAATATATATTTCTTATTAAAATTCGATTTTTAATTGAAAATGTCAATTGGGTTTGTGTTCATTTCAATTGCCAGCAAGCGAATAGAATAAATGTTTGCATAAATCATTAACAGAATTCTGTTAAGCGGCTCACTATAAATCAGTGGTCGGCACCAACACAGTCATATGTTTGCATTGCGTTAGTGTGCATTTTTTGTTCGCCTAACAGCGACGTTAACAGAAGCAAATCGTAGCAGTGTGTCGTACGTGAGTGTACATGAGCGGCAGCGCAGTCGCCACGAAAATTTCCTATGCGTACGAGATAGGGCCGTGCCGATAGCTGCTATAAATAATAAAATAAAATAATCAAGGGTGCCACAGAAATTAAATTTCATACAAATTCCACTGAAATTCAAGCGAAAGCGATTTCTGTGGCACCCCCGAATATGTTGCTCTGTTAACTTTATGTTATGTTATTGAAAGCATGCCATACCTTTTGACCAGGGATTAAATCGAAACGAATATCGGTTTCAGTTACGGTTTCGGTTATGTTCGCATTTAGGTTTTCGGGTATCGGTTACGCAAAATTTTTGATTGAAGGATTCGTAACGGTGAACCGGTTTTTGTACGTTTCGGGTTTGAAATACCGGTATGGTTTCGGTTCACAAAAAAAGTGTTTCCAAAAATATAATTATATTAACACTAGATTTACCAAGAAATTTGCATACCTATTTATACCAGAGCCAGTCAATTTGACTGGTTAAGAAAAGTCCTATTATTTTATATTAAAATTCTTAATCCTTTAAATGAATTGATGAGAAATAAAAAAATATAAATAAAAACATAAAAATGCATCAATTGTGTTTTAGTTTTAATCAAAATAATCATGTTTATTACATGGTTTACAGTACCAGTCATTTTGACTGTTATACTAAAAAGAATTGAACTCAATGAATAAATGATGTCTCATAACGGTTTTCAACAAAATTCCTGATATAAAATTTTTTTTTGTAATAGGGGAATTCCCGAAAAATATGCTGTCACACTAATTGATTATTACAGGGATGTGTAAACAAACTTACAAACAGTGATGTTTCAAACAAGGGAACGTCCTAAAAGGGCAAAATATAAAGCATTTGCATATCAAACATATACCCAGTCAAAATGACTGGTTACGGTATAAGTGCCAAAAACAAAAAAAATCTTTTTTCCAATGAACACAAAATGAAATTAACTTATCAAATTGTATGTATTTAGTGGTTATTTAAAAAGTCATAACATAATATCGAAAAAAAATAAAAACACTTAGTCAATATTTATGAAATAAAAAGTAAAACCAGTCATTTTGACTGGTGTGGTAGATCTAGTGTTAATAATATAATAATTAATTACTTTTTTTATGTTTCATTCACATATTCTTTATGTAGTTCAGTTACATTTTAACAATTTTAATATTTCATTTAACAAATTTATTTTATTTGCTTTTATGAAAATTCGATCATGAATATCACAAATAAAAATTAAAAATTAAACATTAGAAAATTAATGTCAAAAATCAAAGTTAAATATGAAAAAGAATTTTTTTTTCTGTATGAAAAACCGAAATTAACCCTTATAAATAAAACGCTTACTAAACGGTCATTTCGGCTTACAGAGTTTCGGTTTAAAGGTTTCGGTCGTCCTATTTCCATCGGTTTTTTGTGTCGGTCAAATGTCTACTAAGTAGATTGAGGCACTTTTGTATGAAACTTTTCAGAGAGTGAACAGGTTCTGTTAGAACAAAAACCGATGGTATTTTTGTTTGACAACCGATTCGAATAGTGTGAATGGCAAAATTCACCGACGGTGAAAAAGTGTCGGTGAAAATACGCTCGTCTGAAAGCACTTTTAGGGTTTTAATCCCTGCTTTTGATAAAACTAATATATTTTGCGGTATACCTTACAGAAAATATGTTAAAAAAATGTTAAAAATATGTAAATATTAACCTTTTGTGATATTAGAGCTATTTATAACAAATTGTAAAGTAAATTCAGGACTTGAAGATAAAAATTTAAATAAGTTGTCTATTATTTTAAATGTACAATTGGAACGAAAAAAATGTTTAAGCGGCTAGGGGTATTAAAAATTGTTTAAATTGATGTAACAGTTGCTATGTTAACCTACTGTGTAATTCTTAACATTTGTTACAAATGCAATATAATGTACTTACTCGTAAGCTCTTTCAGTTAACTGCATTCAACTTTATTTAGGGCTAAAAATGTCAAAAGAGGTAAAAAGTTTGTTATGAAAATAAAGTGTTCAGTTATCATCCACTTCAAGAACATTAACAGCAGCAACTTAAGTCAAGTGCAGACTTTAGGGCGGGATTTGTAAATCTTAAACTTAAGTCCTCGGCAATATTATCCATCACTCAACCGAGCTGAAAGGTTATTTAAATCGCCACGTGTTTCCGCTTCACTGAATGCTTACCTACGCGCTTCAGCCACATGCCCATTCCCATTGCCATTTCCATTCCCATTCCCATGACTCGTCTCTCATCTTTCTTTCGAATATCTGTGATTTTCCCGGAGTTGCTTGCGCCAGTTCCCACGCTAAAAGTTGCTTGGGCGACGAATGACCTTAACAATTGTGCTATCATCTGGCAGGGCCACAACTTGCTTGACTATCTCCGGTACTGGAAATCTGTATATGTATTTGTATCTCTGTCTGTATCTGTAAATGTATCTATGCTGTATATCTGTATCTGCATCTGTAGCTGTTGCTGTGTCTTCCTGTGGCTGGCACTGCAACTGGCTTGCTGTCGGTTTGTCTGCTGCTCTTCTTTTGCAATCTGCATGACATGTGCGGTACACACCCACACCCACCCACACACACACAGATACACACATACTTGGGCAGCCATTAATTGTGTGGCCCGGACAGGCATTGTGAGTGACTTGGGCCAGGCAGGTAAGCAGTTGCGATAACTCAACGACATTTCATTAGACCATTAACTGTCAACTGCATGGAGCATGCGGCATGACTCTCACTCCCTCTCTGCCTCTCTCTCTCTCTCTCTCTGTGTTTCTCTCCCTCTATCACACTCTGCATTTCCCTTAACCTCTCTCTCTGTATGTGTTTCCTTTTGTTGTTGGTGTTGCGTTTACTTCCGCTGCTTTCTCTTTTTCTTTTTTTTTTTTTTGAAGATATGTTTTCTGTTGTGTCTGAACAAATTGGTCAGAAAACATTATTTATGGTTGACCTTCAGCAATTTTTGAACAGTTACTTCTGAAAAGGAAAAGGAAGATAAGGTCAACGGACGTGTTGTGAATTCAAGGAAAATAATTTGGATGATCCTCTCTTATGTCACAGAAATGTTTATAATATTGTTTTTTTTTTTAGTGTCTTAAAAGAAAATCACTAAGCTTTCTGCTGTTAATAATGATAAAGAATAATCAACAATATAGAAGTGTAGATGAACCTTTTAGTGCCTGTTACGTACATCTACACGAAGTCATTATACCTTTTTTTGTTTACAAATCAATCGCGTCTATTCTGCTATACGTTTTCTATAGTTTTAACAAGATTTTAAATTTAATGTATGTTTAATTCTTAAAATTCATACATATATATTTTTAAATTTTCTTTAGTGTTGTAAAATTACTGAAACATACATGATTGTTTTTCAACACATTGTAAAAGGTTTCTGATCAAATTAATGCGTCAAACTACAAAAATAAATGATCTTGCAATATATGTATTTACTTAGAGATGAATTTTAGCTGGCTTGAGGTCTGGATAATTCATTTATTTGCAAACTCCAAGCCCACGAACGCGGACTTGTTAAACAATAAATTTAGCCCTGAAGACGACAGCCGACGGCAGTCGAAATATATCGGCAAATTAAATAAATGAATTATCCAGACCTCAAGCCAGCTAAAATTCATCTCTAATCAAATAAAAAGGTCACCAAAAACAAACATCTATATATGTATTTACTATATTTGAAAGAACTTTTTTTTAGTATTGACACAATGAAATTAGTTTTAAACCTTTTTTTATGTTATCAACTATAGACTTCTCCTTTTTAGTGTTGTAAAACGATGAAATTCAGTATTCGCATTTGCTTGACATCCACAATAGAAGTTTATATGCAATTTGTTTTATATTGATGCCAACATTTATCTGTTTGAATCGCATTGAAATGTCTTAAGTGTTGGGAAGCGTAACCACATAAAATGTCGTTAAGCAACACACATTTTGCCATATACCAATTGTAATTGGTTCAATAAGAAGACATATAGCCAGTGAGTGGGATTTAAACCATAACTCGTTCAACACACACACACACACATGTGGACACACGCAATTTGTTCACATTTACATATGCGACAAGTTGTGTGTGTGTATGCGTATGTGTGTGTGTGTGTGTGTGTGTGTAACTGTAACAATGTTGTAACTGGTAACTGTCAAATTGGTTGATAGAGCAGCAGAACAGCAAACTCTTTCAGAGAATGAACCGGAAAATGGAAGTTGGTTGTGGACCAGAAACACACACACACGCATATATACTCATATATACTCATATATACTCATATATACAGAGAGTGAGAGAAGAGAAGCTAGAGGCTGTCAAACAAATAGTTTGCGTTTTGTTTACTTGGCTTGCTTTTTGGCCAAGAAGCTGCCCCTTAACCTCCCTCAGCATCTGTATGTTAGTGGTGAGTGTGTGTGTCAATGTGTGTGTGTGTGCGTGTGATTGCTTGGGACTCTTGATTAGGCGGAATGTTTGCATGGCGGTCCAAATGTCCTACACAGCGTTCTAGGCAAATACATTTTAACCTGGCTGACGCACTGACTGACTGACTGACTGAACGGATGACATTGCCTACTTTCAGGCGCGCTTTGCGGTGACTTTGTGGCCCAATTGCTCGTGCTGTAACTGTCAACATAGTTGTTAGTTTGCACTCGTACCTATCTACCTCTTACTATTAAATAAAGGTCGGGAGTGTCTAACTCAGTCAAGATCAGTGTTGAGTGACTAAAAGATAGGGATGGTTATCGATATTGTTTTTTTTATAGATTTTATACTGATATTTAAGTAAAAACTAGTATATCCTGTTTAATTAATAAATAAGCAAATTTAAAACTTTGTTTCTGATATTTTTTTGTACTTGGTTTATGAGGTTTTTCATCGACTGTATTTTGTAGACGTTGAATAAATGAAGTTAAAGTGCGAGTAGAGTGAAATAAATATCGACATTAATCTGTGAGTCTATAAAAATCTACGGTTAGTCATGTTTCGTTTTGACAAATTTAAAAATGTTAATTATTTGATTTCACAAAAGAGTACATGTAAATATGTAAATTATTTTGTTTTTCTAAATTTACTATTAAAGCTTGTGGTTTTAAGAACAAGTTATAAAGTTTTCAAATTATAATTGATAATTTAATTAATAAAATAGTACAAGAATAACACATGTATGATCAGTCCCAAAAGTTAACGTAACATTACGAAAAAATTGTCGTGTAAGGAATGTAAGTGAATTAATACTTTTACTTTCTACAAAATGAAGTAAAAAGCTAAGTCTGCATTCTGAATATAGTACACAGAAAAAAAAAATGCCAATCTAAAATCTCGGCCTCTCTCATTTCAACCGGTCCGGTGGCTCAATGGTTAGAGTCGCCGACTCCAGCTTGAAAAAAATCTGGGTTCGATTCCCCCCGTCAATTAAAAACAATAAAGGTAAAAATAAAAAAATTGTTAAACAAAAAATATCTATTAAAAACAAAATTGTAAAAAAAAAAAAAATGTTTAAAAAAAAAGGTTAAAAAAGAAAAATCTTAAAAAAAAAAGTTAAAAAAAAAAAATTTAAATGTAACGAAAAACATTATAATTAGTACAAATTTTTTAGCCTGAATTTAAGAGTTTCAGGATTGAATTCGGGATTAAAAAAATCAAGTATTTCATACTTGGTTTAAGAAAATCCGAGATTACCCCACTTCTGACATCGTTTCGGATTCAATTCGGGCTAAATATCCGGATTTTTTTTTTTGTGTACATTCTACTCAAGTAACTATTGGAATTCCTTCCGAGTGTCTTGTGAGTTTGTGTTAGACTAACAACTTGTGTGCCTTTATCTTCTTGCGAATATTGTCTTTATTTGTAGGCAGCCGCTCAATTTCTTCTACGTCCACACAAAAATGTCAACTGTTATTTTTATTTTTATGGGGTTTTGTTGTTGTTGTTGCTTATCTTGCGGACATTTCATTTGACTCACAGCTATCATCATTTGTTTTGCCACGTTGACACGTTGACCACGTGCCACAAACATATACAAGGGAGTGAGTGTGTGTGTGTATATATATTAATGTATGTGTATAATGTTTATTTGTGCACATCGTACCTGCCATATCTCTGTCAATGTGTCCATGTTTCCCCCAAAGGACCCGCTCTTTTGTCATTTTGATTAATTCTCGTTTTATTTAATTGAAAGTTTAGTTAGCGATTTACTTGGATTAGCTGCAAATGCATTTAATTTATTAAAAGGTTTTGCTTCGACAACCCTAAAAGCTTCTAAAAATTCCTTTCCTTTTATTCCTTGATACGTTCAAATTAAGTGGGAGCTTAACATGAAGTAGCTTGATACTCTGAGAATCGCATAGATGGACGTTTTTCGGACTTTCGGCATATATTCATACTTTAGTAATAAGTATTGGTAAACAACGAAAGTGATGTAGTTTGTATGGAATAAATATAAAGAATTGCAATCTCAATTTAATAATAAAATCATTGTAATTTGATCTGATGACATTTTGGTCCTGGAACTTTGTGATTAAAATATGTAAATTTTTAATTATTTAAGTGAAATCAGATGCCAATAATATGCAATTACAGTTTAGATTTGTGCATTATCTGTTAATTTATATTCACCCTTTCTGTTTATAGTTGTTTACTGATAATATGATAATGCAAAAAGTCAACATAAACTGGGGCTCGTATAATTGAACTTTATTTACATTGCAGTGATTTAAATCAAATTAAAGAACTTTATCTAATACAATGATGTCTAGTTTTTTTTTTATTTAATATGGAGAACAAATCTGGATGAAAAGAACTTCTTTCATGATTAATTTATTGTTAACTTAAAAGTCTATGCTTTTCTAAATTCTTATTTGAATTGGGTTTTAAAATAAGATAAAATACGCCCATTTTCCAATAGAAATTTAAAGTTTATGAGACTGGACAAGCTGTGAAAAAAAGAGAGAGAGAAAGTCGCTTAATCTGCGAGAAGCGCCATCTAGCGGCGACACCTGTTTTAAGGATGTATGTGTATCCGGACTTGTTAATTGCAATTGTTGCTGTTGTTTTTTTTTTTTTTTTTTGTTGCTGATGTCGCTTTTGTTGGTGTTAATTAGCTGTGTTCAGGTCTTTTTGCTGCGATGCGAGATAGACACGAGTTGCGATTTGTGAGCTGTGAATTGGAGCTGGAAAGAAAGCACACACACACACACACACACATACACACACACACACACACACACACGGACTCTAATAGATGTGCTCGGATGTATGTAAGTGTGCGTGGGGTATATAAATTGACAGTCGTCCTCACCATCATCATCATCATCATCGTTGTTGTTGTTTTTGTCCTCGTCGTCGACGCTTGTTTACCGCTCTTATTTATAGATTGTCAGGGATTGTGCCCAGAGTCCTGTCGGTGCGTGGGTTAAAGCATGGATGCTCGTAATTTCCATATTAAACCCACATGAGGGTCACAAAAACCAAAACAGGTGAAGAAAACGAAGAAGCAGGAAAAACTACAACTAATGCGCTGGCATAGGTGGCAAATGGAATATAGAAAATGTGTGTCTGACAACTGCAAACAAGTAAATGGCTAAAAAGGGTGTCTCTCTCTCTCTCTCTCTCTCTCTCTCTCGTTTCCACTGGCTCCAACTGAGCCCTTGGACAAACAAACTGACACAGGAGACGAAACTGCAGATATGGGTGGATAAAGAAAAAAAAAAGATAAAAAGATAGAAAGAAGGACAGTGAGAAGTGTAAGAAATGTGAGCTGAGCGTTGAGAGCAGCGAGCAGCGAGCAGCGAGGACTTTTGATTTATCACCTTAATAAGCGCAAAAGAATCCTGTGGGTAACATTATTTACAACTAGCATGAATGATGAATGATGCCCTGTCCCCCTGTCACCCACCTATAACGGGCATACAGGTGAAACAGACAGACCCAAACAGGCAAACAAAGGCAACGGATATCCTAATATATGTATATATGCTTATATATATATGTATAATATGTACACACTTTCACACAATTTCAATGGCATCATCAGCAGCACATTATTGACATGAAATAGAAATTAAAAACCCCCCACATACACACACACACACACACACACGCACACACAAAGAGAGCGGAAAATCTGAAAATCAGTTGCTTAAGTAAGTTCGCTCTGGTGGCGTCCGTTTGCCATCTCCGTGTCCTGTGTCCTGTGTCCTTACATCCTGCTGCCTGTTTATTTTATACGGTTCGTTGGCTTTGCTTCTAACCGCTCTCTTCGTCTCTCCCTCTCCCTCTCGCTCTCCATCTCTTTCTCAGTTTCTTGGCTTGTTTGCGCTTAGTTTGATTGAACACCAATGACAGTGTGTGCGTGTGTGTGTGTGTGGGGGTGTGTGTGTGTGACACGAACACAATGTCAAAGCATCAGACAACGCGACTTCTCAGACAGTCGCTTGGACTTTCGTCTGTTTACCCAATATATCCCAATGTTAAATCTGCCCAAAAAAAATATCAAAAAAAACTCACCGATTTTTCACTCTCAACGCGATTTGCATAGCTTTTTATGTGGATTTCTATCCATAAGAAAGATACAAAATTTTAATTCCCTTACTCTTTACTTTTCCATTTATTTCAATGATTTCTTATTTGTACTTTATTATTTTTTATGCTTTGTTGCAGCTTTGTTAAGATGGCATTCTACAAAGTAGGTGTAATGTTTATTATATATACTCACTTGATAATTCATTAAAAAAATAACATAGAACTAAAAATAAATGAAGACTATAGTCAAAAAAAATAATGAGAACTGACAAATAAGAATTTAAAGTAGACAATCAATACATATAATATTGTTTGAATAACAAATATAAAACAAATTTTAAATTTAAAAAAAAATTAATACTATTTGATGGCCCTAATTGTAATAATTAGTTAAACATATCATAATCTTAATAAACTTGGACACCAAAAAAGCAGCCCTTAAAAAAAATGTAAGTAAAATGAATTTAAATGAAATGTTTATAATTTGAAATCGCGAGAACTTGAAATAAATGTGTAAATTAAGCAAATAAATCTTATATTTCACTCTGATAGCTCAAGTATCATAATAATACTAATTTAATTTTTGAAATATTTAAATAAAACTAAAAAAAGAAGAATCTATGTAAATGGTCTTTCAATCAAATGATTGAAGCCAAATAGTCTGAACAAATATAATTCCCATTGCCCAGCTGAGATGAGATAATGATGCTGTGCCAGATTTATTCAAGTGCCTCACACTTAACTGTTATACATATTCACGAAATTCACATATTCACATATTCACATGCTGCTCGTAACTGTGTTTACAACTGCCATAAAAGTGCCCAAAATGCTAAAACGTTGAATACATTTAATTGGTTGCAGATTAGCTGCGACCAAAGAGAGAGCAGGACCTGAGTGAGGAGACAGTCACAGGACACAGGCACAGGATGCCACTGGCCAACTGGACAACTGGCCAACCGGACAACCAGGCAACCAGGCAACCAGGCAGCTAGCTAGCCAGTTGGCCAAACTGGCCATTATTTAAGGCTGTTAAGCGATTTCCGTTGTGGGATTGAATATTTTGCAGGCACTCAAAGTCTCTGTCTCTGTCTCTTTCTCTCTCTCACTCTCTTTCTTTGTGTGTGTGTGTGTGTGTGTGTATATTTGTGTGTTTGTGGTGCGTGAGTGTCTGGCATATTTCTATTTTAAGCAAATGCACAATGCAGCACACACTCACACACAGATTCACTCGCAAACGAGCTGCAAAATATGCAAAAAAACACAAGCAACCAAAAGCTCAATCCTCACACACTCACACACTCACATACACTCACACACACACACACATGGCAAATAAAACGTTGCCAACCGCACGCCATTTTCATGTTGCATCCTGCCATTACATTCACACACACACACACTCGCACACACACTCGCACACACTCAAACACACACACATTTGCCGGCTTCACGGCTTCTCCGGCTCTCGTATTGGCCGCATATGCAAAACTGCTCGTTTATTCAACAACATAAACATTGTTGTGCACATAAATTTATACAAAGTTCTAGTTTACACACCAACACACACACACACTCACACACACACACACACACACACACACACACACTCACACATATACAGACATACACACATACAGACATACATCTACAGAGCTGGCACAGTTAAACGGGCCGAATCGATATTCATATCAACCGCAAAATGTGTGTCGTCGTCGTTGCAGCAACATTTCAGGTTTTATTTTTTTTCAGACTCTAACTTAGCGAGTCTTATGATTGCATGACCAATTATGTAACACGTGCACTGTGCACCTTTTTTTATGGTAACTTTTCTTCAAATAATTCTCAATATTTTACGCAAAAGAAATGCTCATAAAACTATTTAATTTTTTTTGTGAATTATTTATGAAGTTTATGGAATACTGAAATTCAAATTGTGTCGAAATTAAGTAGAAAACGAATTATAACAGTGAAATTGTGTATTATTATTTGTTTATGTTGGAAAGATTATTTAAAATTCGTCATGTCAACGTGTTTCTGATGTGTTTTTATTGTTGTGGGTCATGCGGGCACTTTGGCATTAAAGTCTGTAAATGCTGTACAATTGGTGCATTTAAAGTACCTGCATGTTGTCAGGGCCGACACGCCCCTTTTTGACTAGCCAAATTCAGATAGCATATGTTTGTAATTTGCCAATCAGTCAATCAGTCAATCAGTCAGTCAGTCAACAAGTCATGAATAATAACTAGTCAATAAGAATTTTTTGTTTGTTTATTTGTGTTTTACTTGTTTTTCTTAATTTAATAATTATAGTTTTAAATATAAAAATATTTTAGGCAAGTACCAATGATTAACAAACTGTTCTCTTTTAAAAAAAGCTTAACAGCTTGCTGTTCTTCAACTTTTAACTTCAATCTGAAACTGTTGTTCTGTTCTGTTTCTGTCTTGCCGCATGTAAATATTTTATTATCCTGCGCTTAATACCGTCATCAGTGGCAGGACAACCCCTTGCACTTCTGTTAATTGCGACAATTTGCATCTCAGTACGCCTACTCAACCTCAAGGACTTGCGAAAAGCTTTCTGCTATGTCAGATTCGCACCAGTGCACTTTGCTGCAGCTAGAAGTCCTGGCAACAGGACACGCCAAATGCTATACACATACATATGTATGTATATGAAAACAAATTCAAATGAACAAATGAAAATAATAAAATGTTTTCTGAAAATTTTAGAAAATATTTATGTATAGTATAACTGTAAATTTTATGATAATTAACTGTTCTTTTACCTGTTTTTAGCACGTGAAAAATGCCAAACCGAAGCTTATTAAAAAACATTTCATTTTATTTGCTGTTGTTTTTCTCTCTCTCTTTTTTTTTGGTAGTTGTTGTTGTTGCTTTGCTTTACTTATGCTGTAAATAAATAACAACAACAACAAGAACAAGAATGGCAGCAACTTGGCAAGCACCCAAAATTGTTGTTACCATTCAACAGTTGGCCACGTTCGTTGAGGTCGTCTGGCTGCCATGGATGTAAGGTGTACGTACTACATACTATATATGTATGTAACATAGGCAGTTGGGTTTGGCAAGGTTGTTGTTTGAGGGTCTTCTTGGGTAGCCAGGGGAGCTTCAAGTGGGGAAGTTTCTGGCGTGTTTTGGATACGAAGCCGCATTTGCGTCCTCGGCGGTTTTTGTTTGCGTTTGCGTTTTGTCAGCCATGTGACAGCAGCGGCAACAGCGCCACCTGCGGCTCCAAATTGACACTTCTTTGTATATATATATATGTATATAGGTGTGTGCGTGTGTGTCTGTGTCTGTGGGTGTGTCTTTTTGATCGTATTTGCTTAAGAGCTTTAATCAAATAGCCCATAATTAAATGTTACAAGTTTTTAGCTGCAAATAAACAAAAACAAATAAATTAGGCAAGCTATTTTCCTCTCACTCTCGCTCTCTCTGTCTCTATAACTCTATAATTGTAAAGTTTAATTTGGGCCAGTTGGTTGAAATATTTTGATTTAAAGCAATCAAAATAAATTGTAACATTTGAATTTTCCAGATTAGATTTAAATAGGAAACATATTAATATTATAGACCAAATACATTCATTTAAAAATCATAAGACTGTTACAGTTGATTTAAATATAATATTTGGTAAACTCATTTTGCATATTTAATTTAGAATTGTCAATCAATTCGAATTTGTTTTTTTCATAGTGTGTTTTTAACACAAATATGTTCATTAAGTCTTTCACTTTAAAAAACATTTTAAAATAAATTTATAACAATTTATTATTTAGAATTTAATTGGTTATTTATTGTCAAATTAATTAAAAATATGTTATCAAAGCTCAAACGCTGTGAATTAACTTATTTCATAAATGAACCAAGTCAAATTAAATTGTAAATTATGAAATTCCACAGCGTTTATCTCCGAGTGTACTTCTTTCTGTACTCATTCTGTCTTTGTCTATTTCTTTCACTGACTTCACATTCAACTCGAGAAGGTAACATTTTTTGTCTGGGCCAGTTGGCAGCCAGAGCTCGTGTCAAAATTGTCAGCATGCCAAAGAGCCTTGTTCACCCTCACCCCAGGACATCAGGAGTCAGGACATGCCACGTTTACTGCGCGCAATGCCTTTGGAATTCCAGCCTGGGATTGCATGGCATAAGTCGACAACGGGAGCCAATCGAAATTTCAACCATTTAGCCCAAGTTGGGTGCGTCGAGGCAATTGTGCTAACAAGCCTGCTAAATGGCTATTGAATGAATATTGATTTCACTCCAAAATATTTTAAAGTCAACTAAGTATAACAAAACACTTTCACTTTCACCGAGTGTACTTTAAAAGGAAACCATAAACGAGCATTCTCAAATTAAATAGTTATATGTTTTCCATTTTGTTAATACTTTTCTATTAAATCCTTTTAGTTTTTAATTTAAGCATTTATTTATTTTATTTATAAATTGTAACCAATTATTTGTCGATTATCATAATTAAACACTTTTAGCAAACTTAAAAGCAACTCCAATTTAGATTTCTTAAAGCATCATATTTTGTAACAATTATTCTAAAGATGTGTAGTAATCAGATTTATAGATTAATAGTTGAACATGAATAACAGAATCTGAGAAAAAAAATATTTACTTTCAAGATATTTGCCTTAAACGTAATACAAAAAGTAAATGCACAGAATTTTTTCAAAGAAAATTAAAAAAGTTGAATTTCATTCGCTGCGTTATTATTTTGAGGTCATAATTTTGAAACTGTTTTTAATATGTATCCATGCATAAAATTAACCTAACTGGATGTCAGAATAATAAATGAATTCGAAAACAATATCATCAATTACGAATCATCAATTTCTTCTTTCTCCAATCTCTCGAGCTTTGTTATAAGTCTGTGCAATTCACGCTTTGAAACCACATTTTTGACAGTATCATTGCGCATTCGCTGTAAAGTTGCGATCTTAAACATATCAGGTGACAATTTGGTGGTATCCAAAGTTTTACTCAGCACCTTGATGGCCAAATCTTTAGCTGCCATTAAATTAATGCCTTGTTTGCCCGCCAGCTCCTTTCTGAACATTGATTGGGCGGTATCAAAGTTTCTGCCAATGGCTGTGGCTGACCAGCCAACATAGTTGCCACTTGGATCCGTATGATACAGTTGAAAGTGGTTTTTGTTGTCCCAGCACATGTAGAGCATTGAGACGCCAAAGGGACGTTTACCCGCTTGAATAGTATAGATGTGCTTTATCTGCGATGCGTAGGTAACAAGATCTTCGCATATTATCGGCTCGTTATATTCAGCCAGATGACTTTCAGCCTTCGAGCGCAGCTCATCAATAATCACATTCGCATCGGACATAATGCCCGATGCTACACAAACCATATTTTGATTCAGATGGAAAAATCGATTCCACGGATCGGAGTTGTCAACCAAAATGTTTTTGGTACGAATATCGATTGCCAGCAAAACTCCGTCATCGGCCAAAATGCCAAGGCATAAATCAGCACTAGATACGGATTCAATTGCGTACTCCACCTGATAAAGACGGCCCTCGGGCGAAAAGTAATTGTTATTCTCCATTTTGATTCACCTTATTCCAAAATTTAGCGACAGTGTGTAGATTCGTTATATTCCCATTAAAAATTAGAATTATCATTCATTTCTTCCTTTTAGCTTTTGTTTTCAAAACCTACTTGATTTGTACGAAAATAAAAAAAAAAAAACCAAAAAAATATGTTGGATTAATTCAATTTCGTTGAATTTTTTTTTACAAATATTAAAATTAAGTTTTAAGGAGTTAAAATAACTTTTTTTATTAAATTTTACTCCAATATTTATTTTGAATTTTCCATTTTTGTTTCTTGGTAGAAAGGCTCGGTTTGAGCGTTTGAAACCTAGAGTAAGGAAAAGTAGTTTAATCAAGCAAATTATATTAATTTCTCTATTATCTTCCTGATTTCATTGTTTTTATTTTTAAAGCCTTAAACATAATTGTTTAGTAAGAGCTTAAACTATTTGTAATATCCAGCTTAATAATATGATCTAATCATAAATTACTATTTTATGATCTAGTTTATACAATTATCTTGTTTTGTGAACTAAAGCTTTGATAAAAAAGTGAATACATGTTTCAAAAAATGATTTGTATCTTTGACTTTCGCGGTGTCAATAATTAATTTTTTTTTTTAATAGCAATTCAAGTTTCTTGAATGCAGGGTATCTTCTAGTTGGGCATAGAAAAATAATTCTTCTGTACACCATTCTTCATTCTCCATTCTTCTGGCCATATTGCATTCAGTTGGTTCTCGGTCTTGCCGAGTTGCTGACAAAGATGACAGACTGAATAACAGTAGGACGGACAGCTGACCACACACACATAGAAACACACACTCAAGTTTGTGTGTGTGTGTGTGTGTGTGTCACTTAACCGACTGGAGCCACGGGGAAGTAACTGTTTGACATTTGCTGTCATTGTCAACGTCCTCGAAAATTGTTATTGTTACTGCTGCTGTCGTTGTTGTTGTTGTTGTTGTTGCTGTTGTTGTTGTTACTGCTACTGGCGTTATTGTGACCGCCTGCGTTGCCCTTGTGCAATTGCCGTTGTTTATCCAGAACCTTTAGATAGCACTGCTTTTGTGTCTGTGGCCTTTGCTCGTACCTCACATATGGAATTTCAACGTCCACTTGTGTCTTTACGTCTCCTTAGGCTCTACACTTTTCAATCGATCACCCAACAACAAAAAAAACACGTGCTGGCGGCTATAATATGTACATACATATGTACATATGTAGTTGCAGCTGAATAATAGGACACACACAATTTTGATGAATTTCTTTAAAGTTTACTTATACAAAAAACCTCTTTACCAGGTAAAAGTCTAGTGACAAAAACGTTTTCAAGCCCCAAAATTTTTTATATCCAATTTTGTGACGAATATAATTCAGTTTTAAACATAAATTATTTTAAAATAAAATGTTTGACACTCGGCACATTGCGCTAAATTCGTCATACCTAGGGATGGCGAAAAAAATGTATTAATCGATTATTGAATCATACGATTAACTATTATTATTAATTATAATTAATTGCAATTAATCGACGAAAAATAAAAATAATCGATTAATCAAATGATTAATTTTTTTCTTTTTTACTTTGCCAGTAGATGATGTATTAATTTTGAAATAAAATTTCCATGTTGCGTGTTTCCCCGAAAAATGTTTGGCAACGACGCGATTATTTGATCGAATAATCGATTAGTGTTTCAATTAATCGCAACCCATTTTACGATACAATTAAATCGCCAATGGAAGCAAAATAATCGATTATTGTGTATCATATGATTAATCGTGCCATCCCGTGGTATGACTCATATAGGCTAATTACACTGAGCACATCTACGGGGAACGCATGGGAATGATGGTAGATGTGAAACACCGATTCACATAGCCAACATCTAACATCTAACATCAATTTGTCACTTCACGTCAAAATTTTGTAAACAAAATTGTAAAATTTTACTCTTCGTATAAAATGAGTTTTGATGAGGAATTGACAAGGTTTGGTGGCATACGACACAAGCAACGAAATGGTGAAGATTGAGCAGAAGGCAAACGATGACCAACAAGCCGACTTATCGCTGACTGCCAATTTAAATAACATAAACCAACTGCAAATCTTCTAATTAAAAATAAATTTTAAATTAAACAAATTTAGATATATTTAAGTTATTTATTTATTTGAAGTGAGTTGGAGGTAATTTTTTAAAATAATGCCCTTGATGCTCCTCGCGAGATTTGCGCTGCTCTTCTTCACGTGCAGCCTCTTCCGAACTATTTTAAGCTGCTCGGTTTGGTGCGCTTTGCTGCAGATACTCTGGTTTTGACTTGGCTGGTATTGGTGTTGCTTGGACATCTATCCAACCCCTAGGAGATCTGGTTTTCGAGCGTATCCGCCATTATTGTGGTACATTTAGCACTCCTTTTATGTCTCCAATATTCTGCTAGCAATTCCTTTCTTGAGCTCTTTTAATTAAAAAAAAAACATTAAATATAAGCGAAAATAATTTAAAACCTTTTTTACTTACATGATTCAGCCAATTCTCATTGTTTTGTTTGTTGTCCCATTTGTTTTTGCCATTCATTTAAGTTGACATTGTTTACATTTTCTAGTGTTGCATTCGAAAAAAATCGGCACCAAACCGATTAGAAACGTTTGAAATAGGAACATCAGTAGGAGATGGTGAAACGGATGGGGAAATTTCGGCACGGGTAAAACTATAGGCACATCAAAAGTTTTGATGGCAGATGTTAGATGTTGCTCAGTGTGAATTGGGCAATATCTAATTAATATTAATTTTTTGCGCAGTGCCGAGTGACAAAAATTTTATTTGAAAATAGTTAATATGTTAAACTGTTGGGCTGCTGATAAAACATTTAAATCGATTTATAAATTGGCAAGTTGCGTTCATTTTTAACAATTTAAATGTACTTTGAACTTGGCTCCTATGACAATAGTTATTTTGTCAGGCGAACGTCATGTCATAATGAAGTGAACTCCGCGGAATGTTGAATAAAATTCTTTTTGGGTCGGTGACTGTATTAAGAATGAGAGAACTACTTGAACTATACATAAATTATGAATTCAATATTTCTGACTGGCATTTCTAATTAATTTTGCATGCATTTTTTTATCTTTGCAGCTAAGAAAAAAAATAAAATAAAAAGCGGAAAAGCCAGCAGCTAGTAGTCATTACGATTGCTTCAAAAACGGGAAACGGAAGTGAAGTCAAAAAAGGACAAACTTGTCAGACAGTTGAAAAATGTAAATTAAAATACAATAAAATGTAAAACACGATATTGACAACGACAAAAACAACAACAGAAACAGCGGACAGCAGCAGTTGGAGCAGAGAAGACTAAACTGAGAAAGAGAGAGAGAAAGTGAATTGCAAATGGAGACATGCGAAATGGAAATGAGACACGAAGTGGCGGCAACTTTTCCACTGAATTGATTTGAACAATCGGCAACGGTCACAGGATACGATATAGATATCCATAGCCAACAATTTGCATAATTTCAGAGCATTGCAAATAACAAAAGCAACAGCAACACGGCCATAAAACGGCGCCTTAAACAAACACAAAACGCATTAAAAAACAAAAAAAAAAAAACAAAATAAAAAATTACAAATTAAATTAGAGAAAAGACAACAAAAAATAAAAGTAAATACAAGACAATGTAAGCAAAACGATGTCTCTTGCACTTGTCATGCAGTCAACTTAATTTATGCACACAGTAAAACAACAACAAAAAACAAATAGAAACAAAAAGAACCAAACAAATTTCCAAAAGTCCCAACGAAAGTCGCAGACAAAACGCGCGTGAAACGCGAGCAAGACGCGAGTGAAACGCGAACAAAACGCGAGTGAAACGCTAGATTTACGTGAAAAAAACGGACGCAAGGTTTGCCTATAAATGTACCAGGACAGCAGCTGCAGCAGCAGTAGTCGACGTGGCAGCGCAGCAGCAACAGCAACAACAACAGCACCAGCAGCAGCAACAACAGCAGCAGCAGCAGCAACGAGCGATGAGGAGACGTTCGAGGCGCTGACAATAATCACAACAACAACGATTACAACGACAGCTGATGCTAAAATTGGCGCTGCCGATGCGACAGCAACAACAACAACAACCACGTTAATAACAGCAGCAACAGCGGCAGCAACGACAACAAACGCCACATCAGCAACAACAGCAACGAGTGCAACTATTGAAAACGCCGACAATAGCAGCAGCAACAGTAACAGCAACAACAGTGACGACGACGACGTTTACGCCGACGCTGACGCTTACGTTGACGTCGACGTCGATATTGAGTGTACAACAGCGCACGGTTCGCGTTTGCCATCATCAAACAGCAGCGGCAGCTGCGGACATGCAGCGTTGCAACAGCAACAACTATCACAGCAGCAGCAATCACAGCCGCAATCACAGCAACAACATAAGCAGCTGCAACGGGCCGCCGCAACATTGAACGCCGATGTTCGGTTGCTTCGAACGATTGGTTATATTGCATCCCGCGTGCGTTGTTTGGCCAAATATTACGGCGATTTTCGATTGGTGAATCCGTACAGTGCGCAGCGGCAACGCCGCCAGCTGCAGGAGATATTGTTGAAGCACTCGATCTTTGGTCCGGGACGCGAAGGCGAACGGGCGCTGCTGTTGGCGGCGGCAGCGGTGGCCGTTGGTGCAGCCTCCGCAGCAGTAGCAATCACAGCAGCAACAGCGGCAACAACAGCAACAACAGCAACAGCAGCAGTGACAGCAGCAACAACACGCAGTCAAAGCTGCAACAGTTGCTTTGAGGAGCACGAACGGCAGTTATTTGAACTAGAAACCGAGTCAGAGAATCAGCAGGAAGAGGAAGAGTTGGCCATTGTTGCAGCAACAACAACAACAGCAACTGAAACAACAACTACAACTACAGCCACTGCAACAGTGCGACGCAAATCGTCAAGCAGCTCAGCAAGTGCAACAGCCACCGCATCCGCATCAACATCCGCATCCGCATCGGTTAGCGCATCCGCATCCGCATCGCTTTTAAACGCAGCCACGCCCATTGCGCTGCTGGAGGAGTTGTTGATACAGTTTTACGAGGATCAGGATCAGTGCAGTCACAAGTTGACTGTCATCAGACGACAACTCGCTTGCAGCGACAACCTAAACAACAATCTAAGCAACAACAGCAACAACAATAATAACATTAACCGTGAAAACAACAACAGCAGCAGCAGCAGCAGCAGCAGCCGCAACAACAGCATCATTAGCAACGGCCAAAGTTTGACCATGTCCACATCCATGTCCAACATGGTCGAAGCAGCAGCAACAACAGCTGCTGCCGCCGCCGCCGCAGCAGCAGCAGCAGCAGCCGCTGTCGCAGCAACAGTTGCTGGGGAGACGCCCAGCGGCAGCAGCAGCAGCAGCAATCAACAGCAACGTTCGTATTTGCAACCATCAATGGATGCGGACAATCCACGTCGTCGTCGTGCCAGCGATTGTTCAGCGGTATCAAATCAACTGCACTGCATCACACTAAAGAACAACAATTGCACGACAGCAACTGGTAAGCTGCCATTCCATCGTGGCAGCTGCGGTGCTGCCGGCGAGCATCTATTGGCCGCCAATTCGATTGCCAATCGGGCCACCATCATATTGAGTAAATCATGCAGCAATGTCGATGGCGATGCTGCTGCCTCTGCTAATTTGATTACTCCAAATGTTGTCAGTACCAACAACAAATTGCGGGCCAGCGCCACCGACATTGAGAGCAATTCGAATGCCAAATTGAATGGTGCCAGGGATGCGATGACAACCATGGCAGCAGCAGCCGCTGCGGCCGCCTCCAATAATGGCAACAACGAGTTTAGCATTCTTCAATTGAACAACACGATCATCCAATGTCACTTCAACGACGATGATTTTCGCGCCCTTGTCAAGGATCTCAAGCGAAAGGTTGAGTACACGGAACGCATGAATTGGCTATGTAAGTATCACTTACTTTTGAATTTAAATAAAAAATGTATCAATTCTTATTATAAATATTTTGGAAATTGAATTCATTGAAGCCCCTTGTTACGAGACATCAGCTTAACTGTTTTTTTTTTTTTTTTAATGATATTTATGATCAAGCTGTGCTTTATAAACATATAATAATCTTCAGTCGTACTATAATTATTAAAAGCCTTATTGTAGAAATTATTTGGATTAACAAAAAAAAAAAAACATAAATGAAGGATATATCAAAATCTTAAAATCTTTCCTTATAAGATGTTTTTCATCGTGGAAGATAATATGGAAATAATATATTGTTTCAAAGAAAACTGAATTTTTCATTATAGTTGTCTCTTATGACATAAGAGACGATTTGCAAAACGTCACTCTTCAATCGGTAGAAAACTGTTACATGAATATTTTTATAGATTGTTTTTCAAATAACTTTACACTAATTTTGAAAGATAATTATATAATTTCGACCCTTAAGCTTAGTACGCAAGCTGGATAAATCTTTAGCGGCGTAAAGTGCTCAATATTTAGCTGTCGACGAGCGGAAAGACAGTGTTGCCAATGCAACACGAATAAATAGCAAAAAGTTGAGTGGTAACTCTATGCGTCAACAGCGGTTTATTTTAAATATGAACATGCAGAACTGATTTGGATAAAAAGAGGAGAGAATAGGCAATGAAAAATGTAAATTAAAGTTAATAACTAGAGGAGAAATATGCGATGGCACGCAAGCACACCCATCGCTTTTGAACTCCTTACATAGATATATTAATGAAAAAATACAAAATTATCTAATTAAAGTCTATAAAAACAATTTTAGTTTTCGTTCATGCTTATAATCCACCAATATTGTCGTCGTTATTGACCAACCGGACATTTCTCTCCTATATACCTAGCGAAACTCTAAACCAGGGATTAAAACCCTAACCGAAACCGTAACCTTTAACCGGTAAAAACCGATTGAAATTTGAAACCGTAACTGAAACCGTAACCAAAAAAAAAAAATTTTCATCTGCCCGAAACCTTTAAGCCGAAACTCTGTAAACCGAAATAACCGTATCGTAACCGTTTCATTTATAAGGGTTAATTTCGGTTTTCATACATGTAAAAAAAAAAAAAACAAATAAAAGCAAGATGCAAAAATTGTCTGCACTTCATTGTCTTATGCATGTACACACATACAGTGTGCCACTAATGTCTTCATACAGCATAAGTTTGTCAAATTTGGGTATAATAAAGATGGTTTGATGCGGGTTTTTTATTTTAATCTTTTAATCACTTAAATTCCGTTCGAATGATACAAAAATTTCTTTAACCCATTAAGTACCCTTGAAAAATTTTGAATTTTAGAAAAGTCAATTTTTCAAGTTTTTTCCTTGATTTTTCCAAAAAAACATTTTGATTCAAACAATTTTTTGAAACAATTCTAATAGCAACTGCAAAAAAAAATTATCAAAAATATTATTGCTAGTATTTTTTATGATTTTTTGAAAATTGCTAAAAAGCCACATTTTGTATGAAAAAGAGGAAAATGGGGTTAAAATAGTCGTTTTTAGCAACACTGAGAAAGTAATGCGCTTTTAGTATTATTGCAAAGAATTTTTTTTTTTTTTGTGAACCGAAACCATACCGGTATTTCAAAGCCGAAACACACAATAACCGGTTCACCGTTACGAAACCTTTATTCAAAGATTTACCGTAACCGATAACCGATAACCGAAAACCTAAATGCGAATATTACCGAAACCGTAACTGAAACCGATATTCGTTTCGGTTTTAATCCCTGCTCTAAACTATTCGATGTTCTTCGAGGCCTGCAAACAGTGCTGGACAACGCCCGTTACTTATCTGGCAACTCTGTTATAACTCCGAGATAAATGTCAAGTTCTTTTTCTTCACATTACGCCAGCGTTTTTTTTTTTTATATGGAGTTTGGGTTTCTTCGTGGCCTTTTTTTGAGTTTGCGTACTATGTTTTAAGGCGAAATGTGGGCTTTTTAATTTCAAGAAGTAAAGCTGTTAAACTTATCTTCAAAGATTTGCGCCAGAAAAATAGGTGGTCGTAAATGCAATATTTTGGTACAATTTCAGACGCAATGAAAATTTCAAATATTCTTTGTATATGTTAGTATTTACTAAGAATTAAATTGCTTTAAAAAAAAAAGAAAAAATATGCAATATTTGTATAACTTGCAGTCGTATTTTGCCATTTTCTTTGACATATTCTTAGAAATGCAACCAGAAATTATTCTACAAAGTGCAAATAAAACATATTTTTAAATTTCAATATAAACAGTATTTCAAAATTACTTTGACAAGTTTCAGACGCAAAATTCACGGTAATCATATTAAAAATTCATATTAAATTCATTCAGCCATTTGTATTAAATATTTGCAATGATGGGCGTGTCAAGCTTGTAAGTATAAAATATGTGAGTTCTGAAAATTGATATCGATGAAACCAAGTTCATTTTAGTTATATAAATTTCTCAAAGTCAACAATTCAAATGATATTTCGGAATAATTTCAAATATTCCTTGTAGGTGTTCGTATTTGCTTAGAATTAAATTGCTTTTAAAAAAAAGAAAATATGTACAATATTTGTATATTTGTCTTGCAGTCGTGTTTCGAAATTTTGGTTAACATATTCTAAGAAATACAGCCATAGGTTATTCAGCAAATGTGATATAGAAAATCCCATTTGTCAAGAACGTTTTTGCCATCAAATGACCGGTCAAGTTGGATGCGTTAAGGCCTCAAATGATCCGTAAGCGAAGTCAGCAACAACACTAATAACAACAACAACAAGGAACACACTAAAAGCAAATGCAAAACTTTTTAAATAAAACTACAATGAAATGTAAAAATCATTTCAAATTGTTCTGTTCACAATTGCTAAAGGGGTCGCCCATTTTATTCGCATTCACATTCACATTCACATTCGCATTCACATTCGCATTTATTCGGTTCGCTGCATTCGCTAACCTCGTTGATACTCATTTTTCGCCCACTTGGTCGGAGGAGGAAGACATTAAGCGATTTAGATCAAGTGTTGGCGCTGCATAGAATTATGCGAAAACGATGCTCAAATGCAACTTAAACTAAGCAACAAGATGATGAGATGAGATGTGGCTTTCAGTTAAGTTTCATTTAAAAAATTATCGATTTCAGTGTGTATTTTTAAAGTCTATATGCGGATCTAATGGCAATAAATCAGCAATTAAATTTGGCAGATATAACAAAAATAAAATTTATAAATTTTCTGTCAAGAATACTAAAATGTAATATTTAATATTATTTTTCAGTCAATTTGTTTATTTGGGTAACGGGTAGCTCACAGTCTAGCACACTTGACTATTTACTTGTTATATCATTTTAGTTACTCGATTGATCATATTACAGATGCTCCGACTCTAAATTGCATTTTTCAATTACTTATATAATTACACACAAGCTTCAATGTACCTTAAGTATAAAGTTGATAAGGTAGATATAAATCCATGATTGTTATTTAATATTTCAAGTGTAACATCAAGGTGCACAGAAAATTAAATGAGGTTTTTTATTAGCTACATCTGACCGATTATGGAGTTCCTTATAAGTGAATACCGTTCAATACATTAGCTAACATATTTTCACATTTCTACTTGATAGGAAAGGTAGAAAAACACAAACACTTGATTTCTATCGTATTTCCTGCAATTGTTTCAATTGCAAATAAAATGCGAACTGGACAAAGATATTTTCTTAAGCTATGGGAAAGTATGCACAAAACCACAAAACTAACTGAATTGTTGTATCAACTCGTGCCAGGTAACTGGTAAAACTGCGGCAAGGACAACAGAACAGTGGAGTATAGGAAAAAGAAAAACAGGACAGCATCGACAACAATAGAAACAACATTGACTGGCAGACACAACGCAAAGACGACAATCCAGCCATGTAACTTGTGATGCTCATCAAAAGTTATGTACGCTACTTTTGGGCTCTGCATAGCTATGACTTCGTCTTTGACTTCGACAGTCACAGTCACAGTTACAGCCACAGTCACTGCTAACAGCGTACTATGGGGTA
The DNA here is from genome assembly GCA_037043435.1 of Drosophila suboccidentalis. NCBI lineage: Eukaryota > Metazoa > Arthropoda > Insecta > Diptera > Drosophilidae > Drosophila > Drosophila suboccidentalis. The sequence continues at coordinate 3,359,222 of JBAMBK010000278.1, read as the reverse complement.
GACTCTTAAACTTTTTGTAAATAAGAAAAAGTTTGATGTTGTTCCAAAATAAGCTAGAATTAAAAAAAAAGTTATTTAAGTTTTGCAATTGTTCTTCTAGTTTGAAAACAAAATTATTTTTAATACATTTATTTAATATAATAATAAATAATTTTTAATTTTTAACTAATTTCTTTGATACTTCGCCTGTTAGGTGAATTTTCTTCGTATATCTTCGAAGAGATTTATACAGTCGAACTTCCCTAACACGAATCACCATTATCCAAGAAAAAAGTTCGAGATTAGTTTTTTAAAAGAAACTACAAATGCATTTATTCATAAATACATTTCGAATTGCAAATTTTTCTTGTTACTTTCAACAAAAAAGAATTCCAGTTAGTTCAAGACCTGTTAATATTCTCAGAAATTTGGTTTCTTCGTTCTTTTGCTGTATCCAGAAGAAGTTCCCGATTCAAATGTCATCATAATTAATATTCCATTTTTTAATATAATGATAAATGTTTTTGCTGAGATACCACATTTTTCAGCAACTTTAATTTATTTGGTCTACTTTTAAAATCCTTAACTACTAATAAATTTGAATATTTCATTGATGCGCTGACAAATAAGTACATTTCGAACATCTTTCCTATAGCAATTTTACAAGCCTAAATAATTGTTGATGCAATATTCTATCATATTTCATCACCATATGTTAATGTACATCAATATTACATATCCAAACGAGCCGGTAACAAAAGCATAAAACAGAAACGAAAAAAAATTCAAACTTTTTTGGAGATTTTCCCGAAAAATTCGACTTACATAAGCACGGGCCAATATTTTTGTTCGAGTTACGGAGAAATTCGACTTATGGAAGTTCGAGTTACGGAAGAAGATTTGTATGAAATTTGCTCAGTAAACGGTATTGCCACTCGATTTTGTTCGAGTTAGAGAAAATTCGAGTTAGGGAAGTTCGAGTTAGGGAAGTTCGACTGTATTTTGATTCACTTGTTGTGCAAATTGAATCCTATTTAAAAAATATAAAAATATTTCGCTCTTGAGTTATTAATAAATTTCACAAAAATACCCAAATACCCCATTGTACAGTGTCCAAGTCTATGTCTATGGCTGTGACACCAGAGCTATGTCTGTGGCTGTGGCTGTGTCTGTGTCTAGGGCTTGGTTCTCTCTTCTTCTTGTGGTTGGCACATTTTGCTTTTACAGCTTACGCCTTTTATGTGTTCACTGTACTGTGTCCCTTCTTTGTACATATATATATATATATATATGTGTGTGTGTGTGTGTGTGTGTGTGTGTGTCTGAGTTCATCCAAGGACAACGACAACAACTTTGTTGAATGGCATTAAAAGTTGTCTTTGTATCGACGTCGCGACGTTTGCCGTTTGCCACGTTTTTTGTTCACTTTCGTCCTTGCACATACGTTTTTAAGAATATATGTATATACGGATAAATATAAATATATATATATATATAGATATAGACGATACATATATGTACGTGTGCGCGTTTGAATTTTTCCACTTTGTCGCATTTTAAACATTTCAATTAAATTGCCACGTTGCCTGGTTTTTTTTTAAGTCGTTTTCGATTTTGGTTTGCAACTGAAAAATTGCGGGCATTGCAATTGTGCTGCCTACTTTTTGACGCCTGTTGATTGCTTTCCATTCAATTGCTCGGCAATATTTGCCCTGCCAAGTGACATTTCAACGCTGCTCTCTCTCTCGCTCTTTCTCTGTCTGTCTGTCTCACTTTATTTCTCTGCCTTTCCTTCTGTCTATCTGTCTGCTTTGATTTTTATTGTTGTTGCTAATCTCTTAAGTTGATTACGCGCTCAGGCGTATGACTCGCTTAACGTGTGTGTGTGTGTGTGTGTGTGTGTGTGTGTGTGTGTGTGTGTGTTTGTGTATGTGTATGTGTGACCACACAATTCTCTGAAAGCTGTTCTGGCAATCATCGACATCGTCGTTACTTAATTTTCTACTTTTTGCTTCCGCTTCCTATTGAGCTTGCATAATTTTATAGCCTGTTTTTAACTGCTTTCTACCCCCTTCCTCTAGCCCGCCTCCATTTTGTTCAGCAATCGCGTCTTGGGCTGCATTTACAACCCAAAACCTGCTTGCGGATTTAACAATTAAGTCCAAAAGGCGCTCATCGGTGGAAAAGCTGCCACAATTTCAGAACAGCTAGCTTTTTGTTTTCTTGCTTTAAATTGAACAGTGTTGAGTCATAAATAAGCTAGATTTAATCGCATATACGTGATTGTGCGTTTGTATGGGTTGTGGGTGTTTTACAACACTGGTTCGTTTATTTTAATTACTTAACAATTGTAGCAAAATTAAATTAAACCAATTTCGAAGGCAGATTTGTACAAAGTAAATCACACAGACAGAGCAAGCAGTGCAAACGAAGCAGTGACTGCTTGCTCTTGCCAGTTTTAATATTACCGACTAAAGATGGTTGCATGTTCTATCTTTAGTGCTTATCAGAGGTCGCAAATATCACTCATCACTTTAACCCATTATCTGCCGCTGTTCGACAAGTCGAACATCAAAATTTTTCATTTTCAGAGCGATTTTTTATGTGAACTAATGTATTCAATCCAAAATGGAAAATTAAAAAAATTAGAAAATCAAGAAAATGTTCAAAATATTTAAAAAAAAAATTAATTGAATTTTAATGTTTATTTAAAAAAAAATTTCAATTTAAAAGAATGTGAATTCAAATTTAATTTTTAACCTCATATTCGATTTTAGAAGGTCCCTTAGAAAAGTGTTTTTGTATCACGGCATAAAATGGGTTAAGGTTGTCTGTCGAATATTAGTTATTTTAGCACTTATAAAATAATAGGAACCAACTGTCAATTTTAATTCTGTTGTCTGATTTCTGCTGACAAGTCAATTTCTTTTTTTCTTTTTATTTTCCCCAATGTATTTGGATTTTTATTTAAATGATATTGAGCTTTTAAGTCTTCTCGACACCATATACTAGAGTCAGATAAAATCAATGCTTTGTGATGATTTATGATTTATATTTAACATTCGTTTTTATACCCTCTACGTAAAGCTATAAAATAATTTAAAATATCCAAATATCATATGACCGGAATGAAATATTCCCCCAACTCTCCCCATCCCAGGGTATCCTCTGGTTCACGTCTCTTTGCTTATCATGCATTAAAATACTTGATATGTTTTGTTGACTTTTAATCTGCTTTTAACATAGCCTAAAGTATATTTTGGTGTCGAATTTGATGTAACCAAAAAAAAGGAAGTAAAATTTGACAGCTTTCTCGTGGTATGAGAGATTATTAGGCAGGAGTTCCTAAGTGGGTCAAGCACGTAGCTTTGTGGTCTAGTCAGCGCTCTGGATCGTAAATCAAAACACAGTTATCCACGTACGCTGCCGTATTGTGCGCGTATTTAGGTGTCAAAGGTCGCCAAGTATAAATTGCCGCGGGGGAAAAAGAAACTGGTGGGGGGGGGGGGACATTATAAAAAAGTCTCTAAACGCAAAATGGCCATAAATTCAAAAAGTCTAAATGGCTTGGCAATACTTACTTCCAACAAGCGGCCACGAAAATTTCAACACTTCGGCAACAACATGACAAAGAAGGACAGAAAGAAAGCAAGAGCAAATAGAAGAGAAGTGCAGAAACGGTACAGGGGAAGAAAAGATGATGGAAAAGTGAAGGAGATGAAAAGAAAGCATCCTCCCTACATAATACAAATGACAAATAACAAGTGGCAAGAAATATGTCGGAAATCTACTCGAGACAGCCGCAAGCCTCCAAATGCCAAACGCTAACCGCCAGGCATCAGGCATATCCCAACAGTCACATCACAGGGCCAAAAGGCACTTAAGGCCAACAGCTGAATGGGCATGTGGTGGGGCTTGAAGGGACGGGAGGGGGGACGGGACGGGCATGCGACAAAAGCAATGGCCAAATGTTGAACAGCAAGCAAAAATCTAATAATAATAAAATACTTTATTGTTCGGTTAACAATTCAATTGTTTCACTTAACAGGACTTGGCTAACACAGAAAGCGCAAGAGTGAGAGAGATTTATAAAGAGAAGAGAGAGAGAGAGAAGGACAAAATATGCGCAAATGAAATGGGATATATAAAAAATAAATTGCCACAAAACAACATTAAGTGATAAAGTGTTTGGCAAATCAAAACGAATGACTTGAATGAATGCAACGGCAGATAGCATGAAAAGTTGGTCAACCAACTACTAACATGTGGTTGCTAAAAAGAGAGAGAAATAGAGAGAGAGAGAGAGAGAGAGAGAGAGAGCGAGAGAGCGAGAGGTAGAGTTAGGCAGAACGAGTGGTCATTTCATTCATTAAAAGATATATCCTTGAATGCCAGCTAGCCCGCAAAGTGAGTGTTGATTCAACATCAATGCGAGCCATAAGAGTTTGAGTTTGAGATACAATCGATTTCTCTGAATACCATTTCACATGCTCAGCCCAGGCCAGAACCTTACCAAGTTAAATCTACTTGACTTGGATCTCACTCAATGTGAAAGGTGCTCGATGTTTATTTCATTTCATTTCATTTCTTGATTTCACTGCAAAGTCTAAGAGTAAACAATTCCATTTTTTTGATTACTCAGCTCAGAGAGAAAGCTGCTGGCAAACAGCAAACAATGCAAAATAACTTGAAGGTAATCGCATTAGCTCTCTATTGAGTATTTAAATATTGCATTCCGATCTAAATAATTTAACTTTTGCATTTTGTCATTTAACAATGCATTTTCACTTAAACACATATTTTCTATGCGTTTTGCTCACTTCAAAAACAAAATAAAATTTTAATCAGCTTGATTTTGAACTTCACCAAACACTTTTCTTTGGTGTGTTTTTGCTTTGGAGTTTGTATTGGTCAAAATCAACTTGGAATAAGACTTTCATTCAAGCTCACAAAATAAAGAGTGCTTGTAAAGAACACAATAAAATAAGTGGAATTTGTTTGAAAAGATAAATACCAAACCAAACTTCAAATAATTATTAAGAGTTAAGCTTAGTAAAATTATATTTTCTATGCAACTTTTTTCATTAAAAATAATAAAATTAAGTACCGAGAAAAATGATTCAAGCTGGAATAACATTTAAAAATACTCAAAAAACCGCTACGATAGCGACCATTTTTTCAGCTTATACAAACGATATTTGTATTTGTATTTTTATTGTAAACATATTTGAGTTTTTAATGTGCCTAACATTGTGTGTTCGTGTACATGTTAGTAATAAAACGTATTTTACAGGATTTTCACTTAGCAGGATGATGGTAATATATACACATAGTTTCAATTTATAATTGTACTTTTTTTAATTCCGCAACAGCTTCTTAACATGGCCTACAAATATTATTCACAGCAACAAATATTAGCAACACTTCTATTCAACCTGCCTCAAGAATGTTAATAACCGCACGTCTGTTATAAATGCTCAACATAGCAAATAAAATTTGAATAACGACTTGTCTTTTTTGGCCATGCTTTGGCAAAATGTTAATGCTGCTCATGAATAAATTTCCAATTCGGTAAAATGCTAAGCTGCTGCGGCTTGTCTAGATGCAGGATGGAAAATCTGTTTTATTCCAAAATGAACATACATATATTTATATCCTCTTTAGGAGCTAATCAACAGCTTACTTTTCGTATTATATTTCAGTTTGACAGACTTTCCAAAGAAGCTGCAAATTTGTGCATTTTGTATGTTGCGTGTTGCATTTATGCCAAAAAAATTGAGGAAACTCAAGTATATAATGAATGGGAAATGAATATAGTACGTATCATTTTATAATGCAGCTTCAGTTGCACGAATAAAGAAAAAGAATAAAAGAGGATTTATCCCCAAAAAGCAAAAGTTATTTATAGCTCTGAGCTCTGGCTTTCTCCCTGATTTTACTTATGTATTTTATGTGTACACAATATAAGATATTTATCTCTATTTAACTGACGTGGACGTGTGTATATGTTCATGCGTGGCATTTAATGCGTCTACAACAACGACAACAACAACAACAACTATTTATGCACCTCAACCTGATGGGAGTTTATAGAGTAAGGTGGAAGGAAAGAAAAGGGATGGGATGTAAACTGTCAGTTATGAGTTGGTATGCAAAATATTTGTTAACAAAGCACAAACATATTCATTTTATTATGTTTGCCTCTTTCTCTCTATCCCAACACTGAGCCTACCCATCTCTCTCCTCCCCCTTCTCTTCTCTCTCTCTCTCTCTCTCTCTCTCTCTGTCTGTCTCTCGCACGCTAAAAAGTATGCAGTGAGAAAATAAAATGACATAAAATTTCATATTGCGCTTTTATTATGGCCGTTTAAAATAAATATTTGCCTGGCGTCGTCGTGTTTGTGAGAGAGGCTGCAACGACTGCAGTTGCCACAACGCTGACAGAGAAGGCTGCCACAACGAGTTAAGGGCACTTTAGCTGCCAGTTTAAGTTACTAGGACAATCTGCAACATGTTGCATATTAATTTGTCATAATGTGCCGCCCTACAATCTTGTTTGTCATCACCAAAACCAACTTACAAGACAAAACTCAGAAAAAACAATCTCAGCTATATGCAGTGACTTAGCACAGCGATTTCCTCAAAATACGAATACTCTTATTTGGTTTCATCTCGTTTATTTCAGGCATTTTATGAACGCTTGAACGAATAAATGAATCAAAGTTTTCCATTCGAATGTCGAGCTTATTTTTCAACAACACATTTGTGATAAGACATATCCCATCTGATCATTGCTGCGATAAACCAGCTCATGATACACTCTTAAAAGTATTAAATTGAAATATAAAATAATTTTATTTAAATTTAAGAATACCTTAAATATATCTTAAAATGTACTGTAAATCATTTAAACAATCTCAGTAGTTAAATATGTTAAAGTTGAATATACATATTTCATATTATTTCATACAGCCTTCTTGATGTTTCCTTTAATGCTTTTTTAATTCAAACTACTTTTATCTAAGTTTCTCAAATCAAATTATTGCATCTTTAAAATATTTTAAAATGAAACAGTAAAATATTTAATTTTGTTACGTGTGTACTTAGTATGAAGTCAATTTTGATTAACTTATTCTATATTTAAGGCTGTCCAAATAGTTATGGCAAAGTGTAAGATTTTAAATTGTAGAACAAATTTCATTTGGTGTAATGCAGGACTAAATCTAAATGGATTTAATAGGAATAGCATTCGATTAAAACATTGAACCACATTGCGGATGCGTAATTATATTAAATTTTAAGCTTTTGAAAGCATATTAAATTGTTCATTAAAAGTTTGATTAAATATAATGAAGATGGAATTCTACATATTTGTTAAGCATAAGAACTGATACAGTTTACCCGTAGTAGTAAGTATTTGTTATCTCTACATTTAGACTTCATCAACAAGAGAATGGGGCAAAAGTTCTTAGTAATACTTTAGTATAAATAGTACACTAAATGTAGCCTAACTTGGCTATAGTGGCCCAGTGTGCAATGAAATTCCTCTTCTTTATGGTTTGTTTATGCTCGTTTCGCACTGCCTAATTTGCCACTCAGTTTTTGGTTCATGTGCAACCAAAAGTTACGATGAACCCGTCAAATAAAAAGCAAAGTTTGTTTTTGGCAACAGCTGCAAGATTGTTGCATTGTTTTCATGACTGCTGCTGGTGGTGCTGTCGGTGGTGTTGTGGGTGGTGCAACTGTCCCTAAGTTGTTGCCCGTTGTCGTCATGCAACAGCTTGTGCGATTCATTGACGTTTCAGACACTACCGACTACCGACTGCCTGGCTGACTTGCTGAACGCATTAACATGGCAACAGGAAATGCTTTTCGCTATAAATGACACACTCACACACACACACGCACACACACACATTCACACACTCACACACACACACACACACACACGCATACACAACTGACAGCTAAAGTCGATAAAGTTGTTAAGAATTATAACAGCATTGTCGATGCTGATTGTTATGTCTGCACACAACATCGGATACAGCTTTTGATTTTCGCCACAGATATTCACAACTTAATTAGTGAGACGTATAGCTGATAGAACTATTAATAGTATTACCATTCGATTGTAAGGACATCTATGAGAATTATCGAAAGTTTATCGACTGTTTTGCACTTAAAAAATAAATAAAAAATCTACATACTGAAAGAGTTTCATTTTAATTTTATTAATTATAGAAAAAAAGTTCAAAATATATCGTTAAATCATTTGCAGTAAACATATTAAAAAAATGTGTTGGGCTATTTAATAAATTTAGTCTTTATTAAATAATTATTTGAGAATACCTTAATCTAATTCCCCTTACTGTTGTTCAGAGTCTCTTCTAGCTTATACAATTCATATGCAAATGCAATTCCGCTATAGGATTGCTTTTTAGTGTAATATTATATGTTAATATGGCTGAGTGTTTAATAAATAGTATAATACTTATAATACTTTTCCGCTTTTCACGTCTATTAAGAACTGACATTTTTAGTTTTTTAAACAATATTCATCATATTAATACAAAAGCTGTCAGCTATGTGAGTGTCTACAGCCCGTTTATTTGTTCAATTTCTGTATTGAATTATCGAAACAGTGACGAATGCTTTTCACAGTTAGTTAAGCACTTGAGTTTCCAGCTCTTAAAAGTATGCTATAGTTTTCGTTCACTTCACAGAAATTGCTACGCACATCGCACAATCGCAAGCAACAAAATAAAAACAAGCAAACAGGAAAACTACCCTCCCTTTGACTCTCTAATCTGGCTAACAGTCACACTTAGTCGCACACACACACACACACACACAGAGAGCGGGGCACACGCACAACAAACACACACCTTGCTTCGCTTGTTCGCTAATAAAGTTAAGCAATCAATAAAAATGTTGATTATGTGCGCCAGCAACAGCAATATCAACAACTAAAACAAAAGCTTTAAGAAACACACTCGCACACACACGCACACACACACAAACTGTATAATATTTGTATGTAAATTTAATGCTATTCCGGCGAGCATAACACACACAATATAATCAAAGTGTTGTTGAACGGACGCCTTACAACCATTGTTGTGTCTTTCTTCCTCTCTCTCTCTCTCTCTCTCTCTCTCTCTCTCTCTCTCTCTCTTCGTCTTTATCACTGCCTTTTGTCAATCAGCGCTTTGCTTTTTGACGCTCGCCAAAGGATTTTGATTTCTATGCGCGCATTTAAAGTCCAACTTTTTGGCTAATCAGAAGTTTGTTAACGACTTGCGTTTGTACAATAAAAGACCGGGCACAGAGAGTGACACAGAAAGTGTAAGTATGGGAGAGGAAAAGAAGGGGGAGGGAAGGAAGCGTGCTCAATACTCGTAAATACATTTATGTTAGCAACACTTTTAATGAGCAATAAAATGTTGCATACTTAAGAGCGCACCGCAACCGCAACAACCAACAACCAACAACGCTCATAAATTATGAGCCTTACTTACTTTCTCTGTGTATGTGAGCGCCAATATGTCTCGGTGTGCGTATGTGTGTGTGTGTGTATGTGTGCGTGCACTTGCTTCACGCTTTGACACCTTTTCGTTAGACTTTTACTGGCACTTTTCAAAAGTTTTGCAACAGTAAAAAAACAAAAACAAAAAAACAAAAGAACAAAATTGAAACGTTCCTTGCAACAGACGCAAAGTTGCCAAACACCTTAACAATGCTCCAGTATGTGTGTGTGTAACACCCTTTTGGAAATTTCATTGTTTGGCTGTTGGCAAACAGGTATTTAACTTAAATTATTTTACAACAAATGAGCAAACTTTTTCGGCCTTCCGGCGCTTAAAGTGCTTAGAATTGAGTCAAGGCCAAAAAAAAAAGCTAGGAAACTTGAAGTCCTTTAAGACGTGTGCATATGTATGTCATTGAAAGCTTAAAGTTATGCTGTTGCTACTCTGTTTATGTTAACTATATACTAACAGTCGTACTTTTTTTTTGTTTTGATTTTAGCAACGTAGCCAAATTCTCACTAAATAAATCAGTGTGATGGAAATAGTGAAATGGATTACCCAAAGTTTAGATTTATTTCCAAATTATTGTATACACAAATTACATTCTGTCAAATAAGTACCCGGAAATTTGAAATAAAACACAAACAACTTATCAATCATCTAAATTTATTATATCCCCTTCAAAATAGGCCCCTTCTGAGGCAATGCACTTCTTCCAACGAACAATCCAATCATCGAAACACTTTTTAAAGCTATATTCCGGGATGGCCTTCAGTTCTCGTTGCGAATTAGTTTTGATGTCTTCAATGCTCTCAAAACGGGTTCCACGAAGTGGTAATTTGAGTTTTGGAAACAGGAAAAAGTCACACGGGGCCATATCTGGAGAGTACGGTGGTTGTTCGATGATATTTGTTGAATTTTTGTTCAAAAACTCGTTCGAACTCGAACTCGAAAATTCAGATCTTTTGGCACCAATCGCGCTGCGACTTTCCGCATACCCAAAACATCAACCAAAATATGACGAGCGGTCTCATGAGACATGTTCATTTCTAGGGCTATCTCTCGCAAACTATAATGACGATTTTCGAGCACCATTTCCTTTATTTTGTCGACGTTTTCTTCAGTTGAAGAGGTCGAAGGTCGTCCTGAACGTGGTAAATCGTTCACTTCTTCTCGCCCCTCTTTGAACGATTTATACCAATCGTAAACTTGAGTTTTCGACATGGTTGAATCACCAAATGTTTTTTTCAACATTTCCAACGTTTTGGCACAAGAAATTTCGTTTGAAACACAAAATTTCACACAAACTCTTTGTTCGATATTTTTATCCATAGTAAAAATCGCAACGCACACAAAAGGTTGACTTGTTCCTAATGACGCCGTAACCAAACTAAATGACACATAGCAATAAATATTAGCAGAATAGTGGCTGATAGTTGTGCCAACCTGGAAAAAATTTTTTTAGAAATATTCTCAAAGGGAAAATTTAAAATGAGAATTTCCGGGAACTTATTTGACAGAATGTACTTTTAATTCTTTTTCGAAATTTTTATTAACAAATTTCAACATGAATATAATGATAATATTTCAAATTTCTTTGGACATATGTATATGGAATAACACTCAAATTTTATTAGTATCTCCACTGTTATCCGACTATTATTTCCACTATCTTGACGGTTAATTACATTATTATTATTACTGTAAATTCCGCAGTAATTGTTAATTTATGATTCTTTCTGTTGCTGTCTCTGTTACTGTTACTGTTACAGCTATTATTATATTTTAGTTTTATTAACTGTACTTTTCTTTTGTATTTCTTTAATGTTCCTTGCTCCTTCCCATTGCTTTTCGCACAATTGAGTTGCTCTCAACTCAGTAATCATTTAGTTGATGCTTAATTAAACCAATAGACAAACCACAGGCAATGAATTTGCAATACTTAAGTCTTGTCTTGCTTCGCATTCCCCATTAGAAAGTTAACAAGCAGCAAAGGCAGCCGATTCACTGCTCGCGAGTACAAAGAATTCCTCTCATATTTGCTGATAACTAACTGTGGCAGTTGTTTGAAATGCTTTCAAATTAACGTGCAGTTCAGCAACAACCAGCAGCACAATGCTTACAAAAATAATTATAATAATTCTCCATTTCATTCAATTAAGACGCCTGCCCGTTGTCCTGTGCTCTATGCATACGAGAGTATAAGTATGTGGGCGTATGTATCTAAGTGTGTGGGAGTATGTATGTGAGTGTGTGTGCTGTGGCAGTTGTGCCAAGGTGTCCTGTGGCAGTGAAAGTCTACACCTGCCCGGCGCATGTTGTATGTGAGTATGTGAGTCTACAACTCTTCAAAGTTGCTTTTTATATCCTCAGGAGAAGAACGTATGTATCCATTCGTCCATTCGACGTGCCACATTTCATGGCATGCATAGAAACCGAAAAACTGAAAAAATAGCAGTAGAAAGAGAATGATATTTAATGCTTGTGGGGAAGAGACAGGAAGTGGAAGATAGCAAGACTTGACTGTGATTTTTATTTCCATATGAAATATTTGCCATGTTTTTTAAATATTAAAATACTCCATCCAATCTCTTGGCTCACGTTTCTTCTGCTTTCTCATCCCTTACGCTCTCTCTCTCTCCCTCCCCCACCTTGTGGCTCTGCTGTGTGCCATATGAGACGCACTACGTTGCGTATACTTAATTTGAAGCCATAACTGCTTCATAGCCTCTTTGTGTACATACCATCAATCCAATTAGTTTCTTGCCTTTGTTTAATCAGTTCCGAAATGAACAACAGTATTTGGTTACATTTTGCAAAATAATTGATAATATTAATTAGATAATACGAGTATTTCGAGTAACGGTCAACATATAATTTACTTAAACAGGTAATTGAGGTAAAGCTTAAGATTAGATAATCTGGTATACATGGTATACCCATTTATTACATTTATTGAGTTAAGAAAAATATTAAGCAATATACAATTTCTGTAGATTTTTGAGGGTCTTTTAGTAATTTTAGTTTATATATTTTTGGCTCTCATAGTTATTTTCTTTTATTATAAAAATTGGAAAAAATAAAAACCAAAACAAGGATTTTTCTATAAAATATCTGAATTTTTAATTTAATCAAACCAATTACTTGACTGATTGTATTGTATATAAATAAAATGCTTCAATATAACAGTGCCAAAATGTACACCAAACATTTTCATTTAATGTACGTATATTAATATATTCGTTATATTCCATTGTGCCAAAAAGTTTTCTTTTTAAGCTCTATAGAAACTCATAGATTGTCTTGAATTTCGCATAGTAAATTCAAGCAAACTTGAACTTGTCAAATGTATAAATAAATATAAGTTATTTCTATTTTCAATTTACGTTTTTATTTTTTCTTTTTTTCTGTTCTTTTAATATACTCGTACTTACAGTTACATACTATGTTATGTTGGCACGTGCGACTGTCAGGGCTCATTGAATATTTTTGTGAATATTTGTATGAATTTTTGGACCCATATTCCAGGCCCATGGCGATGCCACACCTCCTTTCCACCTGCCACATTTCTCATGTTTTTTTTTTTTTGTTATTGTTGATATTGTTGTTTCTGCCGCTGCTGTAATTTATACGTGTTGTTTATTTTATGCCAATTTAATGCAACTTCTACACTCCACACTCACAAACACACACTCACATTCACACATAGCCGCAAGGAAAAGAAAATAAGCGAGCCGCGATTTGACTGACGATTCTGAGTTTATAAGTGTGTTTATGTGTGTTTTTATGTGTGTTTTTATGTGTGTTTTTATGTGTGTGGATGCTAAGTAGAAGTGTGTGTAATATGAAATATTTGACATATTGTCACGTTCAAAATGAAGTTCACAATTTTACTGCCAAAGCAGCTCAAGAAGCATCAATGGTTCGATTGCCCCAATGCAAGAATTCTTATTTTCTTACAAAAAACTTTACAAATTTATAGTACACTGTTAGATACTCTTTAATTGTGCAGATTTTCAGAATACTTATTATTTATATACATTTAAAATGAACTTTACATCAAACACTCAACGTAAAGTCCAGCAGTTTCTCTACAATCGCGTAAGCGATAGATTAACTAAATATAATATAATACATATATATAGCATATGATATAATCATACATTGGGATTGATGCAGTGTGCAGATACCCTTTAATTGTGAAAATATCTTTAATTTCACATAATATACAAGTTTTTCATTATATTACAATACAAAAAAGAGATTAAAAATCACTTGAAAGCTCAATGACAGTCTCATGAATAAAGCGAATAAGTAAAAAAAATAAATAAAATATAATTAAAAACAAAACAATTTTTTTTTAATACTATCTTGTTTAAAAGTACTTTATCCTAAGTCCTCTTTACTCTTAACCATAAAACAAGAATAAAAAGCCTAACCAAACGATTAAGCTGAAATTTATTTACACCATGTTATTACCCTTTAAATGATAACATTAGTTTACAGCCAAAATGCAAAGTGAATCAAAGTATTTTTTTCTTATGGACTTTGTCCCTCTAAACACGAAAATGGCATTTACAATTTTTTTTTATGGAACCGTTTTCAAAATATTCAAATTTTTTCGAATTTTCGGGGTTTTTATTTTTTCCAGGACGATATGTTAGCTTTCGAACTCAAAAAATCGCAAAAAACGCCCATTTTCGAACTTTTTAAAATCGCTAGCACCTGAACTATGTACTGAACCGATCTTAATACTGTATGGGGGAAAGTTTAAGAGAATTAACTAACCTTTAGTTTAAGTGCTTCTTTGGCCAAATCGAATAAATAGAAATGGAAATATACTCAAAAGTGTTGGAGTAACCCCGAAAATTTAAAAAAAATTTGAATATTTCGAAAACGGTTCCATAAAAAAAAATTTAAATGCCATTTTCGTGTTTAGGGGGCCAAAGTCCATAAGAAAAAAATACTTTGATTAACTTTGCAAAAACAAGTTTAAATTTTGTAAACTAGTGTAATTTACGAAATGTTGTTTGTTTCATCTGCAGTTGAGATAAATGTTATATAACATTTGCATGTTTAATTTTTTTCATGTTTACTAAACATTTAATTTGACATTCAGCTAAAATTTGAGTCATAAAAAAAAAAATCAAGAAGAATTTCACTGTCTGAGTTGTTGCTGTCGTTGCCATTGCCATTGACGTTGCTATTCATTAGATGCGCTTAATCAACTGTATTTTGATTTGTCTGGCATTCCATATGCCATATGCCATATGCCACATGCCACATTAAAATTGACTTAACTCTACCTACGCAAATTTTGTGCTGCAAATAAAATTCGCACAAAAAAAAGAAGAAACATGAAAATAAAAATGAACATGAATGAACACAGAAAAAGCTGAAAAAATGCCAAGAGAAAAGCGTTGGGAAAGTTGCTTTTGGTTTATTTTGTTGCCTAGCACAACGTAAATAATTAAAAATGAAAAATTCATGTTGCTGTGGTTATTCTCTTCTTCGACTTTTGCTTTATTTTTTCTGCGCCCACCTGCTGTGTGTGTGTAGGTGAGTATGTATGTGTAGCTGTAGCTGTAGCTGTGTAGGTGTGTTTCATCTTTGACTTTTGAAAGGATTATGAATCTGTAGACAGTATATGAGAGACAGTATAAGACTAAGCACAAAGTGGACAAATATGTATATGTACATTGTACAATATTCCCCAGCTGGATCACAACGGAACAGGTGACAAAGAGATAGCAGAAAGAAGAAGACAGGGGGGCAGTGAGGTTTCCTGGGGGAGTGAGGGAATTGGACCGAAAGGGTCGCCATGACATGACACTTTGAAGACGTGCCGCAGCGCAAACAATTTATTTGTGGTTGAGGGAGTTACATTCAAATTCAAATTCAAATTTACATTTTTCGGCTGCGCACACGAAGTTGACACCTTTTGCTGCCCATCAGTCACGTTCCCACTCCCCGTGCCCCTTCTGTTCATTCTGCCATTAAGCCAATGAAATCATTTGAGTATATTAATTAAAAGCACTCGGTATATATGCTGGCAACAGGTCCTAGCCATGGTCATGTACACGGCCTCGGTTGTGTCCCAGCTGCCGCTTCCAGGAACCCCAAAGAGAGAGGACGCTGCAAAAGCAAATTGGATTGCTGTGGCGTTGGTACAAAAAAAAAAAGAAAAAAACAAAGTCAGTGAGACCAGGATGCTGTATCGATATGATATCAGTATCGATATATTACTAATAAAATTGTTTCGATACAGCTATAACAAAATTTGAGTAAAGAATTATGCAACGATGCAATATCTTCATCGTTGCATCGATTTTTAATACGATATATAGGGGAAATTTTCATCTGCTTAATACTTTTACCTCTTTGGAGGATATATTGATTTCAAATTTAATATTATGCCAAAGTACACAACGCATTATGTAAAACTTTTTAAGCCAACCTAATTCCGTTTCGATATTTTCGATATTTGCACAAAGTGCACTTAGTTCTTTCCGTTCCGACGCAAAAAAAATCAATTTGAGCATAGGATCCAGTAGCTGAAAATCTAGTTGGAAAGGTATCAACTCCATATAAAAAAAAGGGTTGCAAACTGGCTCGAAAATATTTTGTAAGGCTATTTTCAAACCCTTATATCCAGTACCCAAATTTGGGGTGCTCAGAAAATTTACTGGCGCTTTACAACACTGTTTGGTAAACAGCTGGTAGTTTTATTTTGACATTTGAACACATGGATTGGTTCAGTGTTTCGACAAGTCGAAGTATTTTTAAACAGAAATGGCGACCAACAAGCAGCAAAATAAAAGCCGAATTGAGAATTAGACTAAATAAATACTTGATACTATGCTTTAAAATTAGCGATGTTCGTCTTTTGACTTTAAAAATCGAATGTCTTTCGCTTTTTAAATTCCCATTTCGCTCATTTTGCTATTAATATAGTACTAACATTTATAGAGCTCACTTGCATTTGAATTTGGCTGCTCTTCGCTATTTAATGTGATAAATTTCCATAAGTAAATATCGATACTATGTATTTTTCTCCATATTCATTCCTACTTAGCACTAGCTAAATCTCTCCCCAGTTGAGCCCAAACAGCGTTACCGTCAGTATGCTTACCAGCAAATTATCAAGGCAAAAAGTTCAATAGCCAATTCCCCAAGCGCTGCTTTCAAGATCGACACCACAGCATTGGCTTCTCCGATTGCGCCATTTGCATTAATTGCGAACGACCCACACACACATATACACACACACACACACATACAACACATACATATATTAAAATGTATCTGTGTATCTGCGTTGCTTGTTCGTGTATCTCACGCAACGACGACGCCATTTTTTGGCCCATTGCATGCGATTTTTATGTCAGCTGTGTTGCCTCGATGCCCCGTGGCCTCCTTGTCTCGACTGACTTTTATGAAGGCCGCCGCTTCAATGTCCTTTTTCAGCATAGTTGCCAAACAGAAAACTTATCTAGTTGTGAAGCTCAACTGAAAAATCATTTGTATCTCTTTAGATAGATTGCCAGACCTAAATTTAACTAATTTTCATAGTGATAAATGTCAGTATTTTTTTTATTTATTTTCAAAATTAACCCCACACAATGGCTTGTAATTTTTTATCTTATTTTAATTATTATTTTAAGTTTATCTTTTGCCAAGATAACATTTGTTTATTTCATTGTTTTATTTAACATCAATCAAAGCGTTCGACAAAAAGTTGTTTAACAATAAAAATACTAATAAAAAACAAAATGAAAATATAAATAAAGTTAGCTAGTCGAAATCTTCAAATGATTTTGCTAAAAGTAACTAAAAGTTAGAGAGTCTGGTATATTTCATTAGGTTTCGATACAACAATAAGCATATTGCTAGTTCTTGTCGAACTTAAAATCCCTCATTCTATCTTTGAAATTTCGGTTTATCATAAGACAATGTTTTGAGAATCAAATAATTTAAAGATTTTTTCAAGATGCAGAGAGAAATATGTAGGAACTTTCATTTATTGCTTATTCAGTTCTATAAATGTTGCATTAAATATTTTATAAGCGCGCGCCCAAAGTGCTTGAAGAAATTCTATAGATAGATAGATATGTATCTGCGAGTCACTTTGCGATATGAATTTCAAATTCATAATTTTAATGTAATAAAAATTTATCATGAGTTTCACTTTGGCAAAGCGTTCTCAAACAAAAAGTTTGGCACGTTTCGGATCCGGCAATTCCCAAACGTGTTGTCCTTATTTGTAGTACACCCCTCCCACCCATACACACATACACACACACACACACACGCCTACTATAAAAATATACTGTCACATGAGCCAGCCCATTTTTTTATGGTGCAACTGGAGACGAGCTGAGGGATAACTGTAGTTTTTTTTTTTTTAAGCATATTGTTGCTTTAATTTTTCAAGGTGCTTTTTGGGTCTGTGTGGGCAGGACTGTATCATTATTATTATAAGCCTATAATTACTTTAGCTAAAAACAGAGATGGAGCCTTGACCTGAGACTCAAATTCTAATTCAAATTCTAAATACAAAATTCGAAATTCTAAATTCAAATTCAAGTGGAATTGTTTACTCGAGCAACACAGCAAGAAATCAAATTTGCATTTTCGCCTTTAGCTGTTTTCCCACTGTGTATGTGTATTGGTATGTTGTGTGCATATTGTTGTTGTGTGTATATTGTGTTTTTGCTTTTTAGCTTCTGTTAGTGGCATTTCGCTTTCATTTCACTTTGCATACACAACTCACACTCTCGCTTTCACTTGCAATCTCTATTTCAATGTGCGACGCTTTTTAATTTACTTCATATGCCACGCCCTCTAGCCCCCAAGCTGCATCACCTAACCATTTACCTTTCATTTACCTGTGAGCAATGCGCTGTCAATCAATTTCCCTGCGAAATCCGAGTATATGCAAATCATTGAAGTCCATATTAATAATTTCACTTTTTCTCATCAGACATATCTGTCTATGTATAACTCTAACGCATATAAGATACCCTGTAAACCTAGAAATAGACTTTGTTTATTTATTTTGATTATTTGATTATTTATTTAATTTTTGGCCTCACTGCTTTTTTATTCCATGTAAAAATTACTGAAAATTGCTGAAATTTCTGATTGAATATGATTACCATTTACTCTGAAAACTTAATAACGCACAGATAGAATAAAATCATTCTAAAATTTAAGTTTTAAGCTTTATATTTTTTAATTTTATATTTTGTATATTTCGGATTATGTATTTTTTACTTAAGGGGGTCTTCTCATTGAGCAACTTTTTTTTTCGACTTTTTTTTTTTTGCATTTATTTATAGCTTGGGTAGTTGTGAATATGCCCCTAAAAGGATTTTTAGAAATTCGAAATACTTAAGGAGATATGGCCATTTTTATCCAGCAATGTTAATGTTAATGCAAGTGAAGTCAAAACTTTAAACGCGTTTATCTCGAAACCACGTTTTTCGAACTGGCGGCCATGATATCTCCAGTTCAACTGAACCGATTTTCATGAAACAAAGTGGAATCGACGCAGAATTGTCACCATTCTCGGGTGAACCTCGACCATAATTTTAAAAAATTTTTTACTATTTTTTTTTTACACTAAACTACAAAAAAAAAGCCCGAAATTGAAATTTTTTTTTTGAATGGCCGCCATTTTGTCAAAAAAAATCACAAAATTAAGCTTGAGGTTCACCCGAGAATTACATCTATACTGATTATAACCCCGTTTTTTTTTTTCATTTCGGACGCTCCGGAGACCCGGAATCGTGGCCGCCGTGACGACACCTTTTTTTTTTCACCACCCAAAGAAGGAATTGAAAAATCGTACTTGAATCGAGTATTTTGTACTTGTTTTAAGATAATTCGGAATTACCAAACCTCTGACTTGGATTGCTTTAATTTTGGAAATTTTTTCTGAGTACATTTGTAACTATGTATTTTGTGGAGTTTTCTTCCTTATTTTTGTTATTCTTTTATACTTAAATTGATTAGTGAATATAAATTGATGTTTCTATATTGTGTTTTGTAGTAGAAATGGTTTATTCATTGTTTACTTCGCATTCATATTTAACTACAGGGTATCTACTAGTCGAGTAGTGGCCTTTGACAGCTGCCACGCTCGTTACTTTATTGAACTAGATTGTTCAACATCTTCTAATTGCAATGCATAAGTTCGTGGAGCTTTGTCTGTCAGTTATCCTGTGTAGCTGGCTATATCCTGTTATGCTGGCATTTTAATGCCAATCCTCATCACTGCCCCCTTCCCCTCCCCCGTTACGCCCCCTGCCCGAATTGTTCATCTGACTTTGGCAAAAGCCCAGCAACTATAGTAACCTGGTCCATTTCACTCCGTTTAGCTTCTTAGCTTGTTTTCATTAACTGTTTGGCTTTCAGTTAACTGCTGATGCAGGATTTGCCAATCAGTTCAGTTCAGTTGCTCGGCGGCATCGTCCTTCGTCCTTCGTCCTTCATCCTATAACTTTGCTCTGCCCCCTGGCTGACAGCATAAAAACACAAATTACCGCAAATTTGCAAATTTCTACAGGAAAAATGGAAAGATTGAAAGAAATGCTGTTCATATTTGTGTGTGTGTGTGTGTGTGTGTGTGTAGCAAACAGGCACATTTTGTGGCATATGCGTTGTATTGATGGCTCCTGCCGGAAGGACATTGCAAAACATTGCGATAAAAATCCATTTAGATGCGCAAATAAGCAAAAATCAACAAGGAAATTGACTTTGATGAGAAACGACAAAGGCAGACACACACACACACACACACACGCACACACACACACACACACACACACACACAATGCCTAGACACGCCCATTCCACAAGCACGCCCCCGCATACATACATATATGATGAGATATTTATTTGCGCTAATTTTTTTTGCCAGGCTGCAAATTATTTTTGCCACGAGACACACACACACACATATGTACACACATACATTCATATATGCCTACATAGCTGTCTCCAAGGATGCTAACAATTGTTTCCATTTTGATTTTTGCTCTTTCCCCACATTTCTCTCCCTCCGTCTCTGTCTCTATCTTCGCTATCTTCTTATCTGGCGTAACGAATTTGACACCTGTCAAAACTTGACTCTGCAGCCCTCAGCGATCTCCGCACATAATTCATTTATTGACAGTTGAAGCAATTAAAGTGTGCCCCTCCTCCTCTCCTCCTCTGCTTATCGTCCACCCTTCGCCCTACAAAGCTTGCACCTACAAAGCTGTTAACCCCGCTGTCATTTCATAATACGTTTATTTCGCATTAAATTCGGGCAAAAAAAAGTTAAATGGTAAGAGGAAAAAAAAGAACACAACCTTCCTCCAATTTTGTGGCCTGAGCCTTTTTAATCGCATTTGGGTTTGCATTTCACGTGCTCAACTTGAAAATTATGTTTAAACAGCCTTAACAGCAAAAAAAAATAAAATGAATAAGTAGGGAAGTGAAAAATGTCATTTAAAAATATGACATTATTTGAAAATTGATTTTACAAATTTAAATTTCAATAATTAGATAAACTTTATGCTGATTTAATTTTCTTGATTTTGAAACTGGTAAAAATTAAATCGTTTTCTTTAAAAATGTTTTCGTCAATGACTTTGATGAAAAACTGATATAAAAAGTATTGAAATACGGGGAAAAATATAAAAAACAAAGGTGAAGTGAAAAAATCCATTTTGTTTTGTATTAATGTAAATAGATAATAATCAATTGAAGAGGAAGTCATTCTTAAAGCTAATTCAAGAGTTAATCTAAGCCATAACATTATGATGTTTGTTAATATATTGTGTTATTAAATATTAATAAAACCTAGTAATCCAAATTAGAATTGGCATTAGTCACTTTTTGTTATGATTAATATTTAAAATCGTGCAATTGAAGTTGTGGCATGCTTGACTAACTAATATTTTAGGTCATCTATTGAATGGCAAAAATTGAGTTGCATAATTTCTGCAGCACAACTCGATGTGTGTGTGTGTGTGTGTGTGAATATATGTATATACAGAAAGTGTGTGTATGTGCCTTGTCAAGGGAACAAAGTGACGCACATGAAAACTTCATTTATGTAAAGCTTTTAATTTTGTTGAAGGTCCAACAAGCGACTGTGGCAGAGGGAGAAAGCAAATGAAAGACAGAGAGAGAGAGAGAGAATGCGATACTGTGTCAAAAATGTCAACTAACCATACATATACATATATGTATGTGTGTGTGCTTGTGTGTGTGATGTCAATTAGAAAGGAAAGGTGAAAAGCGAGTTGGCCGGCTGCAAACTCTCTAAACTCATTTAATCAGCACAAAGCGTTTAATCTCGCAAAATGTATTACACACACCCACACACACACACACACACACACATACATACACACAGACACAACAAGGCATCATTGAGAATAGAATGTGATTACGCGCATATTATTCAGTGTACGGGTGTGTGTGCGTGCGTGTGTGCGTGTGTGTGCTGCCACCGTGCAAATTTAATCAGGTTTAATACACTCTATTATGAGCCTGACCAACGCTCTCTCGGGTCTCGGTTAACGGTTCAGTTGTCAGTTCTCAGCTCTGAATCGAAATCGAAATCAGAATCTGAATTTGAATGTGTGTATTGAGTACTCGTGAATAATGATTCGCATTTAAAATGCGTTAGGCCAAATGGAAAAGCGAAACAGAAACAGAAACAAACAAACAACGAAAGTTCAATGCGGAATATATTGACAAAAAAACAACAACAACAACAACAACATCAAGAAAAATAAATAAATAAATTAAATTACCGATCAATTTACGGATACAAATACAGATAAAAAAATGCAAATGCAAAATCCACAAGTGAAACTTTCATTAATTTAAAAGTCAGCGAATTAATGAGCCACATTTATCAAGTTTAACAAATTTACGCAAAATTATTTTATAGCATTTTCATCATGCGGAACTTTTTCATCCCAAATGAGACTAGCTAAATATCAAATGTTCAAATGTTCCATTTGTAATCCTTTTTTAAACAAGTTTTAATGCGATTTTCAATTAGCCAACAAATGTGACTGTATTGTTTATTGTAATTTGTAAAATTATGGTAGAGTTGTTAGTATTTATCTTAATGAGAGCTGGTTAGTTTTAGACACTGAATAAGTTTTCAATCATATTTGAATCACTTTGAAAAATAGTTGAGCATTTTCAACATTCCATCGAAATGGAGGAAGTGAGAAAGTTGTATCGTGTTGCCAATTGAAACGTTTTCATTACCTCATACCTCATACCTCAGCTACCTCTGCGTTCCCCCTCTCTCTCTCTCTCTCTCTCTCTCTTTTCTCCTATCTCTCTCTCTCTTCATTCTATCTCTCTCTTTCGTGCTCATTCTGTTTCTTTTGCCCCTATGGCGTAGCTGTTGTTGTTGTTTGCAAGCTGTTGGCCATCAATTTGCAAATTTTTCACCCGCCTGCCAACATGTGCTTGTGTGCGTGTGCGTGTGTGTGTGTGTATGCTTGTGTGTGTTACAAACCTTACCTGCGGCTGCAGTATTTTTGCTTTTGCTCTATTTGCATTAACCGCAAGCGTTTTTGTGGCTCTGCCCTTGTCCCTTGCTCCAACAACAACCGCAGTTGAAATGAGTTTGGTGGCCAGAAAAATACAACGCAAAACAAGCAGCAACCACAACAAGTAACAAACACAAAAACAGCAACAGCAAGTACCAAAAACCAAAAAAAAACATCAACAAAAACATCAACAATAACAAATGATGCATAACGAGAATGCAATAATTAAATTGTACCTCGCACACCACGCGGCGTATACGCAACGTCTGCAGTTAGTATTATTTGTTGCCTACTTTTGAGTGCGTCATCACACCAATAAATGTAACTACAACAAAACAACCCACAGACACTCGCACGCACACAGTTTTATAAATAAAATATGCAGTAGTTAAATATAAACATAGCGTGCACCAATCGAAATAATGAATTGCCCCAGGGAACATAATTATGGCCCTGTTTAGACACGAGTACAAAAATTTGCACTAAACTTTGAAGCATTAGTAAGTACTGCATAACTGCAAATTATACGAGTTTGATACGAAATCTAAAACTGGTAGTAAATTGACACAAGATGAAAAACTCCTTTCCAAAAGGGGAAAAATTTAATGGGAAATTCATTTGACCAACAGCTTTAAGCTTATCACAAAATACCAATGTTTTGATGGAAGTCCTTTCAGTCTATAAGTATATTAAAAATTGTAGAAATTATCTAACGCCTTAGGGAATATTTAATTGATAGGAACACAAGCAACAATTCGTTTCAACAAACCTTGGCAATGTCTCAACTCTGATGGAGGAATCGAAACTCAATTTCGCATAAAGTGCTTGCTTGCTAAGCGGCAGTAGATTGACTTTTGCGGTTTTTCTGCCTCATTGTTTGGGCCAATCGGGCGAGCAATGCGGTCAAATCATAATCCCAAAGCATTCGCCCAACTAATTGGCAACAAGTGGCACATTCCAGAGTCTTGACAACGGCAACAGTTGTTGTTGTAGCTGTAGTTGTAGTTGTAAATGCTTACGAGGAGTTAGAATCCTACATAGAATGCCATACCATAAATTAAACAATTAGCCTTTGGCCTTTGGCAAAAGAGGAACAAGAATCATAAAAGCAAAAGCAACAATAGCAAAATGTAAAGTGAAAGGCGAGTGAAATGGAAAAGCGATAGAGGAAAAGAGGCAAGAAACGGTAGTCAAAGGTTCATAAATCAATGCAAGTCCAGAAGCCAAAAGGGCCAAAAGAATGGAGTGAGAAAGAGAGACAGCGAGGAAAGGGCCACTTTTGGGCAGCCATTAATTATGCGAGTGTATAAGCCATCATTTCACGCCTAACAATATGCAATAAAATATGAGTTCTCTCTCTCTCTGTATTTGTGTGTGTGTGTGTGTGTGTGTGTGTGAGGCATTTAAAGCGAAGGCCAATGAATGAGCATCAAACGAAAAAAAAAAAACAAATATGAAGAAAAACAACAACAGAAAAACGTGGTGAAAAAAAAGGGCCAACAAAACGTGCGCTGATGTTGATTATAGCCACATTATGTATACAAGTTGCTTGTATCAGTTGTTGTTGCTGTTGATGTTGTTGTTGTTGTTGTTGTTGTGGCTGTTCTTGTTGCTGTTGCTGTTGTTGTTGCCCTTTTTGGCCTGTTGCTGCCGGCTGTTTAGCCCTAATGACCCCCCTTTGCGTTCTCTAATTAATTAATTGATTGTAATTAATTATTTAACGCAATGTTATTCGTCGTCTTTTTACAGTCTTTTCTTTTTGTCGTTGTCTGTGTGCTTCTTCTCATGTATGTGTGTGTGGGAGTGTGTGTGTGTGTTCTTTGGTTAAAGTCTTAGATACAAACAATATGCATGTTTGACAAAACGAAACATGCTACAATAATAACAACAACGACAACAACTAATGATAAATCTACAACACAAGGAAACGTGTTGACATCAAGCGCAGCTTAGTTGCTCGACTACGAAATATCCTATTCATTTATAGTATGCATGATTGAGATGTTATAGACCTCAGATAAATAAACTCGCTAATGTTCTCCGCCCACTATTAAAGCCTCTATATTATCATGTTTAACTATTTTAACCAACTAACTACTTATTAATATAATTTTGGTCTGATTAGATTTTTCTGGGTTTTCCACAATCCTAGCAACAAATGTTGGGCCAATCATTTTATTTTTCATTTTAGATTCGCCAGAGTTTTAAGTTTTTAATTTTAATTTATTTTATGATTTAAATGTATTTTTTAATTTTAATATCATACTTTTAAATTAATTGTTGTGTCGGCTGCTTTTAGCCTGACAATAAATAAATAAATTAATTAATTAATTAATAATGTTGACTTTAATGCCAATGAAAGAGTAATGAACTAGTATAAGTGAATGTGAAATTCCAAACTTTGCACATTTCATAAATACAGAAGCAAAATTAAATTGGTCAACATTAAACAGAATTTATACCATCACTAAAACGAAAATCAAATCAATGTGAAAAAGTGAAGCCAAGTGAATGAGAAGATACCTAAGTTCAAGCAGAAAAAATTAACAGACGTTCTCAATGGATGTAGATTGATTCCCACCGAATCTTTGAAAAACTAAGAATCTTTTATTATAAATCAACAAAATCTGAACAACTTTTAAGAATATGAGATAATAATAATAATCAGATTTAAAATCATTGATTTGTAATTGTATCAAACAGTTTATATTTTTTTAAATTTATGAAAAACAAGTTCCGCAATTCTTAGATATATAGCAAACATCTAGATTGTAATAGCAATCAAACTTAATATTTTATTTTTTTTTTGAAAGGTTGTATAATTAACAAGCGGAACAGTCGAGTGCACTCGACAGTAATATACCCTGGGCCTAGGCCACGGCACACGGAAGATTTAATGGCCATGCAAATCTGATACTAATCCTTAATTATCGACCTACCGCTACTGTGGCAGCTACATACATATATGACATTAACGAGTGATTAGAACCAATTTGCACGATATCTTAAAATTTTTAAAACTTATGAAAGTTAAAATAATAAAAAAGGCAAAAAAAAAAATGAATGTTCAAACCAGGAATCGAACCCTGCCTGACATAATAGGGAATCTTCATTCCAAATTTGGTGTTCCTAGCTCCTTTCGCTTACACGGACTGTCAGACAGACGGACATGGCTATATCGACTCGGATGTTGATGCTGATCAAGAATATATACAGCCGTGGTCATACAAATAGCACAAACCAAAACCGAATGTTTCGATCGATCATTTGGACAATATTTTACATCCGATTATAAAAATTTTGATCGCAAACGATTATTGCACTCTTCCACATGGTATACAGGCAAAAATTTTACCGTTATCATTTTTCTCTTTTGTTTTATGCTTAATTTTCGTTCGCGAGCACTTATTTTGCATGGTCACAGAAATAGCACATTTTGATGATGCGGTACCTAATTTCTAGAAAAAGCCGTTTTGGCAGACTATTTGGTTTGATTTTTAATGTTTCGGTAAGGAATTAAGAAAATTAACCGAAAACGTGCTAAAATGGGTCGTGGAAGGCATTGCTCGGTTGAAAAAAGAAAGATTATATTCACACTAAGTGAATCTGGAAAAAAACCTTCTGAAATAGCCGAAATAATGAAATGCTCCAGGAAGATTGTGTATAACGCACTTAAAGACGTCAAGCTAAACCCAACCTACTTGACAAATAAAAAAAATCGTAAGAAAAAAACAAGAAAAACCGATTCTACTACGGATAGACTCATAGTGCGGAAGAGCAAAGCGGACCCTTTTAAATCCTCTAGAGAAATTATGAGGGAAATTAATGATGAATGTGGTACGAATGTGTCCAGAAGACTCGTGGCTAGAAGATTGAACGAAGCTTCGCTCTTTGGACGCATCAGCAGGAAGAAGCCACTCCTGTCAAAACGAAACATAAAACAAAGATTGAGTTTCGCACGGACCCACCGGGATAAGAGTCTTAATTTCTGGAAAAATGTGCTATGGAGTGATGAAACCAAAATAAATAAAGTGGGACCCGATGGGAAAACATTTGTTCGTCGTCCAAAAGGCCAAGCTCTTAACCCCAGGTACACTATGAAGACAGTGAAGCACGGTGCTGGAAGTATTATGTGTTGGGGTGCATTTTCCTGGCATGGTGTGGGTCCACTCTACCGAATTAATGGCGTAATGGATCGTTTCATGTATGTGGACATTCTCAAAAATGAAATGGAACCATATACATTTGAGAATATGCCTGTTAAATGGATATTTCAACACGATAACGATCCGAAGCACACATCTTGCGTCGTTAAAAAGTGGTTGAAGGACGAATCCATCGAAGTTCTGGAGTGGCCGGCTCAAAGTCCTGACCTAAATCCAATAGAGAATCTATGGAATGATGTAAAGGTCATGATATCTAGGAAAAAATTTGCCAGTCTTGACGATTTGTGGACAGGTGTTCAAGAAGCTTGGAGCTCCATTCCGAAGGAGAGATGTCAGAAGCTCGTGGAAAGTATGGGCCGGAGATGTAACGCCGTGATTGATAATCATGGATATTCCACTAAATATTAAAATTGTTCAACAATTATAACTTTTAAGCAGATTTTTTATGAATTATTGGCAACATTTTGAAATTGTGCTATTTCTGTGACCACACATATTTCGTTATTTTTTAATATTTTAATTTTTACTCTTTTGTCTTAAAACATTTAAAAATTTTTGTTCATGAATTAATTAGGTAATAAGTTAAGCTATGAAGAGCCAAAGTTGTTGCATTTTTAAAAAATATTTTTTTATTAAAAAAATCATTCCTCATGTTGAACATTTTTTTGTGCTATTTATATGACCACGGCTGTATATACTTTATGGGGTCGGAGATGCTTCCTTCTACCTGTTACATACTTTTGAACAAACTTAATATACCCCCAGGGTATAAAAATTAAATATTTAAGACGAATATTCTTGATTTCAAATACCGTTCAGTACAGAGAATTTGTGAATTCTGTAGGATATCGAACAACTTGAAAACCGATATAGCCACGGAAATATGTGGAAAGGAAAACAAACAACGAATCCAATCAAGTTAAGTAAGGAAAGCTGCCTGTGGATAATCCGATGGTCCAATATTACAATGGCCATTAGAATGTGCCTTCACTTGACCAAACTGCATGCTGAGAACGGAGAATTATCTATTCTGAGCTGAGGGCGGGCAAATAACTTGCTTGCTGACCGGGGACCAAGGGAACTGATTAATGGCCAGCGAGGTGTACTAGACAGTGCAGAAAAGAGAAAGTAAAATAGGAAATGAAAATGTAAATAGAACTGGGTTGGAGGAACAACAAATGGTCTTGACAACGTGGCGTATGCGCATTGCAAGAACAATTGTAAAATTTTGGCAATTGGTTTTGTTAGCTCGGTTTGCCGCTTGGTTTAACCACAAAATATTGAGTTAATCTATCAAGCAGCTCTTATGTCCTCTGTGTGTGTGTGTGTGTGTCTGTTGGGGATGGGCATCGTCTAAAAAGTATCGATATTGACATTGGCAATAGTATCATTTAGAATACGCGTATATTTTGCAATTACAATTACGATGTCTTTTTTTTTTTTTAATAATTTTGGAAATCACAGTGTGGACTTACATCAATATTGTCGAAATACGATCAGTACATGTTTAAATTTTGGCAAATATACCCAATTACTCCAATTATTAAAGAGATGAGCATTTTTATTGATAAATCGTTTTGAATATTATATGATTTTTTCTTAAACTATCGTTTCTGTGTAGCGATCCAATATTCAAATGTGGAAACCCATTCCTAGTGTATGTGTGAAGGTGTGTGTGTGCAGGTGTGTGTGTGCAGGTGTGTGTGTGTATGTGAAGGTGTGTGTATCCCAGCGACAAATTGGCAAATGAAACTGCGATTCTCCTTCGTCTGCTTGACACAATTACTTTGATTGCACATATAATTGAGTGTGTCCCTGTCAGAATGTGTGTGTGTGTGTGTGTGGTTTTGTGGTTCACCAAAAGAATTCTTGGCATTTCATACAATATAATTGAGGCTGCAGGTGTCAAAGGGGCCAAACAATCCTTTCTCTCCTTTAGCTGCTTAAACTGCATTTGCTGCTTCTTTCAACTGCTGCCTGTTGCTGGCAATTTGACAGCTATCATTTTGGGTGTCACTTGCAATTCTTCAAGATGCACACACACACCACATGCCTTTAACAAATGTGAATGTGAATGTGAATGTGAATTGATTCAATATGTAAATGCATGAATACACTCACCACAATACCACGTCCTTCGCTTGCACTCAGCATCAGCATCGAAACATAATTGACACTTAATATTTTGCAGCTGCTGCAAACACGACGACGAAGAAGATGAAAATGAAGAAGATGAACGCAAAGAAAATAAAGAAATGCAGTAAAATTGCAACATTGTGAGTGTGTGTGTGTGTGTTTGTGGAAAAGGGATGCGAAATTCATCGATCAAATTGTCACGCTTCAGAGATGGCTATAAAGTTTTGGGGCAACGTAAAAATGTGTAATTCAATTTTCCATTAAACCAAACAAACACCGGAAATGTGCGAAAGAAAAGTTGCCCAGAGTTGCCAAGTGCAAGCAAGCAAAAAACAAAAAAGAATGAAGAAAAAGTGAGAAATGAGGATTAAAATGAAAATGGATGCAAGAACAGCATTCAGAGTTGTGTCACCGAATAAAGTACTCGTAATGCCGTGAATGCATTTGATAGCATTCACTTTGTTGCATGCGACGCACACGATAATCCACTGACAATTTAACATTTTTTCCCATTCCCATTCCCATATTCTACTTCATTTTTATTTTTCTGCTGGAATGAAGAGTGTGTAATAAGTCAAGATAAGCTGGTCAGGAAGTGTGTAGCTCGGATGCGCTTAAAGCAATTGCCAATTATGGGCAAATTATCCTCGTCAAATCATTTTCTTTGATATACAGTTGAACTTCCATAGCTCGAACTTCTATAACTCGAATTTCTCTCTAACTCGAGCTAAATGAGTGGCAATAAAATTAATAAACTTAAGAATAATAACTATATAAGTCGAATATCTCCATAAATCGAACCATTTCTGTGGATAATGGTGATTCGATTTAGGGAAGTTCGACTGTATGTACATATACGATTATTTACAATTAGTATTAAATTGAATATTTTTCAGGCACATTTTATGCCATTTTGGCCTTTTCAATATTATTGAAACCATGATCATTATTAGAATCAAAGCCTATCGAGTCTTCTTATACCCGTTTATTAAAAAAATAAGTAAAAGGGTATATTGTATTCATTGCAATGTATATAACAGGAAGAAGAAAGCATCTCCGACCCTATAAAGCATATATGTTCTTGATCAGAATCAACAGCCGAGTCGATGTAGCTATCTTCGTCTGATCGTCAGTGGGAGATCCTAGAACCCAGAGACTATAAGAGCTAGAGCGAACAAATTTGGCATACAGACTTTTATAAACACCACGCAGATCAAGTTTGTTTCAAATTTTTGCCACGGCCATTTCCGCCACACGCACAGTTTTTAGAATATTCCGTGTTTATTGGCAATTAACGTTATCTATTTATTCAAGCTATCATCCTACTTAATTGCAACAAGATCGGCCAAACAGATGGCTGAATAAGTTCAAAGCAATGTTAATGCCTAAAAGCATGCAATAAAAAATATATTAAATTTATTTAAATAAGTAACGGGTATCCTTTAGTCGGGAGCTCGACTATATCCTTTCCCTTTTGCTATATTTCGAAATCTATTCAAATTAATCTGTATAGCTGTTTAATAAGTGATTTATAAGTTTTGTCGAGCTTTCAGTCCATTGATTTGATCTGTTGCACGTGGCGTATACGCAATGCAAATCCATCTGCTGTTGATGAGCAAAAGAAACGAAACGTGAATAAACCATTTTCAGCATTTCAATTCACTTGGCCAATGGTGCTGACGAAGCCAACAACAAATGGCTTCAGCGTCGTTGGGGCAAATAAATAAAAAAAAAAAGAGAAAACTCCGTCAGGCGGTGGCTGAAGTGGTTGGGGGTTAAATAGAAATGCGCTGAGAACTGTGCTTAATTAAAAATTGTAAGTGGCAGTAAATTAATTATAACCGCGGCCCGCAAAAAGTTTGGTTTGCAGCAGCGGTTACAGAAGCAGCTCCACATGTGGGCGTCGTCCGGGCAAACAGGGGGGCGTGGCTGTGTCGATAGACGGTGCACACAGGTGGGCAGGTGGGATGATGAGGATGTCGTTTTTCCTGTTTAATGGTGTTATATGCTATGGTATAGTGGAAGGTGCAGAACCATCTCTCTCTCTCTCTCTCTCTCTTCCCGTTTTCCCTCTCTTTCTCACCCACTCTTCTTCAGCTAATATTTCCTGCTGTCAGCATTTTATTTTCTTTGTGCATCGAAAGCAGCAATTCTAATCAAATTTCCATCCTTGATTATATGTGCGCTTTTATGTATTTGCCTATTTATCTATAATGTGCAGAAAGTACGATATAAAGGAGAATTGAAAAGGGAGTAACTAAGCTGGAGCTTTCTCTCCAATTACTCTCTGTTGTCAGTTGTCACTTTAGTTTTGGATATTTGGTGGTCCCAACCTTTTTGGTAAACGACCTGCCCCTGGCAAATTGACGTCAAATTACAAAATTAACAATTCAACATTTCAAAAGATGTTGTGCAAGTGACACTGGAGGTTAAACCAAGCAAAACAAAATCCACGCACATAAATCCTGTCGAGAATTACAATTTGGAAACACAAAGCTGCCTCCTCAAGGCATTTGCAAATATGTGAAAGCATTTTACATTTTACTGCAAATGAAGTGCACAAAAAAATATGCAAACAAATGCAAGTGTTAAGTGAACTAATTTTGTCAAGTTACGTTATAGCAAAACAATGCACAAAAAGTGAACATAGAGGACCTGTGAGGAGCACCTGGTATTGTTAAGTTATGTCGCATGTAAATAAGACACCATGGAGGACATACTGCACCTGGTTTAACTAAAAGTTGTGCAAAATGAGAGGAGGCTACTTATGCTTTAATGCATACAAACAAGTCGATAAAAATCGACCCTTCTTCTGATGAGACTGGAAACAAGTGACCATGGAGGTCATTAATATTGCAGAAACAATTGTCGGTCGAGCGACAAGCTTAAAGTAAATCAAAGTAAGGTGCAAATAAAGTGACGACGGAGGACATAAGACATCTTAAATAAATTTAATTTAAAATAAAGTTACTAATACTTAGATTGAATAACATACAAAAAAGCTTGCTGTTGTGAGCAAACTGACAATGGAGGACACCGTTCAAATATAAACAAGTGAACATGGAGGACATAAAATATATTAAATTTAAGTTCTATTGTCAAGTTCATTACGCTGAGAAGGTACTTTTTAAAAATATATAAATTTAAATAAAGAACATTGAGTGCATTTTATGTTTTCATTTTAAGTTTAGTTGTTGAATATTGTTTTGAATAGTGAACAGATAAAAGGGAAACTTACTGCACATAAAGTGACAATGGAGGACACCAAGCAATACAAATACATGGCCAGTTATGTGAGCTTTTAAACTAAGTATCTGTGGGCGATGAGCTATGGGCATATACTATACCTACACATGTACTATATGTTTATTTGCGAAATGGTAATGAAAGTGCTCTATCGACAAAAAAAAGAAAAATGGAAAAAACTACCAACAATAGGACGGAGTTGCAGGTGATGCCCAGGTGTGATGCTGCCAGGCTGTGTATCTACATACATACATATGTACATATGTGTGCATGTGATGCCCTCTAGAATATTGCTGTAGAAATTCTATTCGATACGCACGGCTGACAATTTGAAACTCAGTCAAGTTTTGCCCCGGCGGCCACAGATCGACAGCTCAGCTGTCGCACCTCAGACACACACACACACACACTCAGACACACCTGTGTGACCCACAAGACACACACACACACACACACTAAACAGAAAAACCAAAAAAATTATTTTGTTTTGTAGTTGTTTCATTTTTGTAGTTGCTTCATTTGGTCAGCGAAGCGTGCGGCCGATTGAAAATTTAATTTCCCGCCCATGGCATCTATCTCTCTCGCTCTCTCTCTTTCTTTCTATCTCATTTTTCTGAGTGCTTCCCTCTCTATATTTCCATCTCTGTCTGCCTCAGTTCGACCAGTGTATTTCCGCCGTATTTCAACGTTTGCTGTTCCGTTTCACTATTCAGTCGATTTTGATTTGGTTTCCTCCCCTCACTCACTCACTCCCTCCTTCTCTCTCTATCTCTTTCTCTGTTGCTGTGTTTCGAGTCAGTCTGTCTGACTGTCGGTCTGTCGCTTTTCAATGTGCCTTGTTTATGGCTCTTCATTTGCAATAATCCAAATTGCCATGGCTACCAGTCGACTTCCCAGCTGTATTTCCTGTTTCAATTTGCTGATTTATTTATTGCCACTGTCGACAACAACAACAACAACTATAGCTACAACAACAACTGCCACTTGGCTGATTTCCGTTCAGTCACCAAAGTCTGCACAGCATTTCAGTGCTTCACAAAAGCTCATGTCTCTGTATCTGTTATTGTATCTGTATATGCATCTGTATCTCAAAATCTATATAATATTTTGTGTATGTGTGTTTTGTTTTGTTTTGTCTCGTTTCGTTTCGTTTCGTTTCGTTTGTACTCATTCAGTTTTCATGTTCTTTGTTGCAGGTCTCTCCAATCGACCATTAGGCCCGCCACATCGCAAGAGCAGTCTACCAAAGCATCAGGAGGTGAAGCGACGCTTCCTGGAAATTTGTGATACCAACTTTTCGGATGAGGTAAAGGCGGCACTGCGTCTGCCGGCGTTCGATTCATATGAATGGGGCGATGCAGATGTCATCCACCTAATGCAGACCATGTTCCTTGAGCTGGGCTTCATCGAGAAGTTCAGCATACCCGTCGATACCCTGCGCGAGTGGCTCTACGAGGTCTACAAGCACTACAACGAGGTGCCATTTCATAACTTTCGTCATTGCTTCTGTGTTGCCCAAATGGTGAGTAGCCCAAACTACAACTACAACAAAAAATTCAATCAAATCTGTCTAGAAAATTAGGTCTAGAAAATTAAGATTAGCAGATTTATACTCAACAAATTTGCAAATATTAAATACTACAATTTTATAAGCAAGTATTTCAATTGAGAATGCAGACAAATGCAAATCGTTAGATCGATAATATCTTAGTTAGCGAGAAAAATAAAATTAAAAATCAAGTATTTCAATTATGACTGTCAACTCAGTTCGAATGACTCTTTCAATATTAAATACGTCTTTATGAAAAGTTCCTAATTTCAATCAAGAAAGTGAAATATTTATATTTAAAAATGTGTACAAAAATAAATAATTTGATTTAGTTTCCTATTCTTAAAACATTCAATATATCGAAATGAAATATATTTGCAATTTTAACACCTCTAAGGACTTGGAAATAAATGCAAATAAGCATCAGTATTCTAATTTGCAAAGTACCTATGTACATAATGTATTTTATTTAAAGAGACTCTATAGAATTCACTGGCCATTTTGCCTCTTTCTGGACTTATAATTAGATGGCAATTTATTAATAGCTGAGAATATCAAATTGAACTAGTTTATTTATAAGCCATGCCCCCGTGCAGTGTCGTCCTTTCGCTTTGCTCGGCCCGAGTTCAATTTGAATTGTTTAAGAGATGCTTTGCAGCTGTGGAAAATGCAAGTATACGAGCAGATAGTTTCATGTGTTTTATGTGTTATGTGGCTATTAGGAATAAAGCATGCCTATGGTAGGCTCATCGAAATCGATATTGTCAGTATCTCTGCTCTGCCTCCCTCTCTGTCATTCTCACTATCTTTCTATCTCGCTCTGTCGGTCTAAGAATGTGCGCCTAGTTGTATGCAACACAAAAATATGTATGTGTAAGACGCCAAAGCACTATGGTCCCAAAGACGATTTTTTTGGCAAAAAGTCCAATTTTAAAGTTGCTTAAATTAATAAACTTTTGATGGCGATACATTGGAAATACATCAGACAAAAATGTTACATTGTCAGAATTTTAACATTGAACAACACTGTTAATTTAACAGCTCTTAAACAGAGATGGATATTATTCAGTGTGGCTTGTTCTTTGTGTTAATAAATCTGCGTTGTTGAAAATCGACGGGGTATGTGTTATTTTTGTGTGTTTTAAGAAGTTGCCTCAAAAATGAATTTTGAAAGAAAAATTTTCTAGCAGTATGACCATACGTATTTTGTAAAGTAATCAATTTTTGCAAAGAATATAGAGTAAAGCTCAAGTTGCGGTTTTTTGCTGGTTTCTAGAAGTTTGACTTAATTGCACATAACCTCTAACAGAAGAAGCAATCTACTTTCAAAGTTTGTGCTTTAGAGCATTTTATTGCGCGAATCAGTAGAAAAGAATATATTCTAATGTATTTTAACAGAAAAGATACAAAAAAAATACACGAAAGATATATTTTTTCATGCAAGACTATAGATCAACTATAGCATTTAACTTTCATAGGAACAATCTGCTCGACTATAAACAGATTGTTCCTATGAAAGTTAAATGCTATAGTTGACCGATCTTGGTAATTTTTAGCCAATGTGTCTGGCCTATAATAAATCTCATGTATTATAAGTTTGGTCCAGATATCTTAGAAAACAAGATGATTTTTATACAAAAAAACTTTTTTCAACCGATTATTTATATGGGAACTATATGATATAGTTGTCCGATTTGATTTATTTTTTAACAGAGTGTTAAAAGTATAAGAAAAAATCAATCGTGCAAGTTTGATTCGTATAGCGTGAAAACAAAAAATTTGCATATGCTTTAATTACGAAAAAGGGCGGTGCCACGCCCACTTCCAAAATATCTTGTCTCGTTATTGAGTTTTTAATTAAAAAAAAAAAAAATTCGTCATCGGGACCATAGTGCAAAGGGCGACTGAAAACAACCAAAGCAACATGCTGATAATGTGTATGTTATGTATGTATGTGAATATAAATGTATGTGTGTGTGTGTGTGTGTGTGTATCTATAAGTATGAATAGGCCTATTTATAGCTGACAAGACACACACACACACACACGCACAGACACGGACAAACAATAGCCAAAGGAAGCGCACAGCAAGTTTTTCAGCATTTAAAAATAGCAACAACTAAAGAGACCAAGAAATGGACGCTCCAAATGTTGCCCAGCACTCGTAATAACAACAACAACTACAACATACATAAAATGTGACTACAACAACTGAACAACTGACTGACTGGCCACTAACCAAAAAAATATACTCGTCAAGCGATTGCAGCAAAAGCCAAAAAAAAATACAAGAAAATAATA
Organism: Drosophila suboccidentalis; assembly: GCA_037043435.1. NCBI lineage: Eukaryota > Metazoa > Arthropoda > Insecta > Diptera > Drosophilidae > Drosophila > Drosophila suboccidentalis. The sequence continues at coordinate 3,322,747 of JBAMBK010000278.1, read as the reverse complement.
AATGCAGGTTACTAAAATGTACGAATACTGCATACACTTTTTTAAAAATATGTATATATACTTGTGTAAATACATACAGTGCCGGACAAAGAAAACCGGACACCATAAAAGAGTAGTTTTTGGCGTTTTCTTAAAGTTTTTTATTTATTCGACCATAGGCAAAACGTAGGTTGGTTAGGGACTGTTCAGATGACAAAAAAAAATTCCTTAACCCATTGTTACCGATTGAGATTTTCGAATTTGAAAAAAAGTCTACTTTTTGATATCTTTTCCTAGGGCTCCAATTAAAAAAGTTGGGATGCAAAAATATTCTTTAAACAATTTAAATAGTAACTGCAAAAAAAATTGTTCAAATATCTCTTCGCTTGTATTTTTTATAATTTTTTGAAAATGGCGAAAAAGGCACTTTTTCCTCATTTTCACGCAAAAAGTGCCTTTTTCGCCATTTTCAAAAAATTATAAAAAATACAAGCGAAGAGATATTTGAACAATTTTTTTTGCAGTTACTATTTAAATTGTTTAAAGAATATTTTTGCATCCCAACTTTTTTAATTGGAGCCCTAGGAAAAGATATCAAAAAGTAGACTTTTTTTCAAATTCGAAAATCTCAATCGGTAACAATGGGTTAAGGAAATTTTTTTTGTCATCTGAACAGTCCCTAACCAACCTACGTTTTGCCTATGGTCGAATAAATAAAAAACTTTAAGAAAACGCCAAAAACTACTCTTTTATGGTGTCCGGTTTTCTTTGTCCGCTACTGTATGTATAAAATGCGTTTTTTTTTCTACCTCACTGCAATAAATAAACTAAAGTATAACTAAAGTAAATTCAAAATACATTGTACATATGTATTTGAGAATTTCAGAGACAAACTCATCTTGATTTTCCTATTTCATTTAATTATGTGTTTAAATTATTTTAAGTAAGTATAACTAATGTAAATGCAAAATACAAAATAGAGAATTGCAGAGGCAGATCCAACTTGATTTTTCTGTTGTATTTCATTTATCAATAACCCAAGTGAAAGAAATAATTTGAGATTATTAGATCAAACTTGTGTTTCTTCTTTTACCATATACCTAACATATCCTACGTTAATAGGGTATAAAAACTGAAACGATAAGAAAAATTCAAAGAAAAAAAACGGCAAACGGCGCCTGCGAATTGCAGCCAAAATGTTAAGGGCCCCGCCCCCTTAAAGGGGGGAGGGGGGAAAGGCGACCAGCTGGCCAAGCAAACAACAAACGAATGAAGAAAGCAACCCACTAAAAGGGGAAGCACCCAAAGAACCACCCAAAGAACCACCCAACGAACCACCCAAGCACCCAACAAACTGACAGCGACCCACTTGGATGTTCAAGTACCAACGAAGCATTTTCCAAGCCGAGTTTTTAACCTACATTTTTGGCAAATGAAACTTGCTTTTTTCTACAGTATTATACATACATATACATATACATATACATACATATATATCTTTTTCTTATTGTTGTTTTTCGTCGTACTTCGTGAGCTCAACATTTATATGAAATATTAATTCTCTGTTAGTTGGCATCTTGAGTTGTAGGCCAATGTGGCAGCTTCTTTGCGGCAAATTGTAACAGCTCAAAACAAATTTAAATGGATTAACAATTAGATGTTATTTTACAATGTGATTAATTGAAAACTTCTCAATATTTTTATATACATATAAATAAAATAAGAAAAGTTATTGGTTAATATTTTCATAAATTTAAGCAAACAGTTTGACTTCAACTTTGGCTAAACAGACTCATGTATTTAGTTTAAAAATAGTTTTTGCAACTGTTGCCAGTGATGGACGAGGAAGTTGCTTAAAAGAAACAATTTAAATTTAGTGAGAGGCATGTGCAACTGTTGCACTTGAGGTGCACAGATGATGATGAAGGCGTCTCTGTCAAGTGAATAGCACAAAGGTCACTCCTAATTCCGCGTAGTGCAGCCAAGCATTCGTATCACGCTTTTCGGCTGTTTCCTTTATTAAGCATACGCACTGTTGACAATGCACAATGCAGCTATGCAACACCCACAACAGAACAACCATAGTGACGACAACAACAACAACGACAACAAGGACAGCAATGGCAACATTTGAATGCAAGCAATTGAGAGAGAAAATTGCTGTGACTTTTATCCTATTTCTGACTTTATGGTTTCAACGCCAGGCGGTTGATTCTTTAATTCCTGACATTGATAATTATAAAAGTGGCATAATATCGATGGCACCGCCAATTCTATGTATCATTCGGGATAGTATCATAGTTCTATATTACATATCTGTAGACAACAAGGAATATTTAGGGTCATTCAACAGATTTTTCAATCAGTAATCGCTCCTTGTTTGTGAAAATCTCTCTTCATTGCTCGTAAATAACAATAAGTACCAGGTATCACACTTTTTGTACTATTTCCTTATAAACTTATCAATACAGAATTGACTTTCTGACGAAGCATCAGCTTGCTCTTAAAACAACACAACTCAATTAAATGCAAATCCCTTTTAATTGCCTTGTACATAAATTTGGCTTGTGCGACAAACTGTTTGAGCAACCCTAGCGGCAGCTTTGTAAGTCGCCCTCTAAGCTGCAAAATGGCGGCCAGACTCGTCTGCATATGCGATGGTGCGTGTTTTACAATTCAATGGGCCGCCATTTGCATAGGCGCTCATGTATGTATAGCCCATGTATATTTGCCTCTCCCTCTCGCTCACTTCCGCCGACTATCCGTCTCTCTGTCTCTCTCCGGATGGGACTCTACAGTCGTTAAGCGGCTTTCGCTTTTGCCTTCCTGCCAACGACAATAACTACACAACAAAACCATAAAAAAATACAACTAATATACTAGGCTGCAGTTAAGCGAACCCGACTGTGAGAGACTCTGTACTGATTCTTTAAATTATCAAATTATGGCTAAAACTAAATAATATTATTTAATTACGTAACGTAACGTAACTTAACGTTACAGCACACATTTTTACATATTTTTTTTTTTTTTATTAACTTGCGAGTTTATTGTCTGAAACTGATGATATGTAGTTTTTAATTGTATTCAAATATTTTTCAAATTTTTGCCACTTCACTTTCAGACTCCGCATTTCCATACGAAAAGAGCTAGATCAACTAAAATTGTCAATCAACTCCATAGCTTTTAAGATAGGACGCTTTATTTTATGCCATACGCTCAATTTGATTATTTTTAATCATCTTACTTAAACTCATAGAAATGAGCTAAGCTTAAATGTAGTTAAGGCTAGTTTAACTTTTTAAGCAACGCAAGCGCCAAGATGTATGCAATACTTAATAATTTTTAAGTCGTCTGAATTAAAAACTAATAGAGTCAACAAATTAAGTAAAGAATATTTATTAGGCGGGGTCTTAAGCGCTCTAACATATTTTCGATTTGTGCTTTTTAAATACAGGGTCTAAAACAATATGGTCGAATTGTTAACGATTCCACACACATACACTATATTTATTTTGACTGCAAAAATTAATATTTAACCCCTTTTTCCTCCTTTTCATAAAAAGTGCATTTTTTTTCAGTTTTCAAAAAATTATAAAAATTACTAGCAATGAGATTTTTTTTTTTTTTTTGGTAAAAAATTAGTAATTTTATTTAAATGGGTTAAAAAAGTCATTTTAAACAATTTTCAAAAAATCACAAAAAAAAATACTAGCGAAGAGATTTTTAAAAATAATTTTTTTGCATTAAAACATTATTTTTTTAAAAATCGATGAATAAAGTTCAAAATAGAACATTAAAAGAGCTCAAAATTTTCAATGGGTACTTAATGAATTAAGGAAAGTTTTGTATCATTGGAATACAATTGAATTGAAATGACCTTTCCATTAATGCCAAAATGTAAACGAAGTAGGCTCAAATTATGAGTAGATTTAACTTTAAGTGTTGTCAAAATAAATATGCCGACTAGTGTACTTTGACAAATTCTTGCAGTCAAATGAGCGACTCATCGTCTGAGCTTTTCATTACCAAAGTGCAGTTTTGTCAGTTGCCAGTTGCCAGTTGCCAGTTGCCGGTTGCCGGTTGCAAGTTGCAGTTGATTTCCTTTGGGTGTTGACGCTGCAAAAGTTGTGCTAGAAACGCTTGAGGCTTTTGCCTGAGTGTTGCCAGAGGTTGGTGCTATTTTCTTGTTCTCCTTATTGTCCTCCTTCTCGTTCTTCGCAATGCCTGTTTGTTGACAATGAATTTAGATAAACTTGCGAAATTCGAAATGCAAACAGCATTTGCATTTGCATAAATTTATAGCACTTCCACAGTGTCAAACGCACAATCATACCAAACTCTTCCCCTACCCCCCCCCCCTCCCCCTTACCCTAACCGCCCTCTGCTTCGCATTAACAACTAGACCCCGCCGGCATTACCCCAAAAGATTTTGCATTCACACCCCCGATTCCCGGTTACCCAACCCCCCCCCCCCCCCCTCCCTCTTAATGCCAGAGTAAACGCAGTGAAGACCAAAGTTTTGCAACTGCAACTTTTATGACCTCCTCAACCTGCGCCTCCCCTTCCTCTCTTCCCTTCCCTTCCCCCTCTCTCTTAAGTTGCAACTTTGGTGCGCAGCAAAGCGCAAAGCAAACTTTACGCTGCTTTTGTATTTCAAAAAGCTTAAATTGAACGCTGTTGAAATTCCTTAAGGGTCTCAACCGGCCAAGTCATTTTCATTTGCCACGAAAAGGGGATTGGGGGTGGGCGTGAAAGAGGGTGGTATCACTAGGTGTCTAGAGCTATGTGATAGTGGGTGAAAGGTGAAGTCTAGATATAGCTGCTTGGTAATTGCAAAGGTTTCGCAGCAGTTTGCAGCAGACAAATTAAGTTGCCTTCAACTTTACCTTTGCCATTGGCTTAAGCTTTGCCTTTTCTTTGCCTTTTTGCCCCTCTGCTGCTCTGCCGCTCTGCCGCTCTTCTTGGCCACGTTTAAGCATCAAATGTGATTTGGCTTAATGGTTAGCAACATTAAAAGTGCTCCTCTGACAGCGACATTGGCATTCTTTAAGATATTTAGAGCATCGACAGCAAACACTTCATTTAATTAGCCAAATTGAGAGACAATCTGAGAGAGACTCCCAACAGGGACAGACCCCGATAAAGATAAGAGTTGTGAGATGGCCAACAAATAGTTACGACCAAGTGAATGCCAAATAACGATGCAAATGTAACGCACACTTTCAATAAAATGCTGACAAAATTATAAGACAAATAATAAAATACAACTGATTTGTTTAAATCATTGGCCGTGTTCACCAGAACTAATCGATCAGTAATCATGTATCAGAAATCAAAAAATTTTTGATGGGCTTCTGGTGAACGCTTTGATGAAATTTTAAGGCAAAATCAAAGTTGTCGTTTCTTCTTTTGTCAAAGTTTTTAATATTTATTAAAAAAATTCAAAACAGTTTGGCGCAAAATACTTAATGCAATGGGAATGAACACAGCGAAAGGCCAGATTTAAAATAATAAATGATATGTTACATTAATCAATAACTAAGCCAACATTGTATGCGCATTTAATATTTTATATAAGAAAGTTTAAAGCACTTTTGATAACCATATTCCTTAAAAATGCGCAGATTCCAGCGTCTTCTTTCCATTTTTTTTTAGAAAGACCAAATTAATATTAATAAAGTGGTTTCCTCATTAATTTTGTCCTATTTATTTTCAAATCTTGTGTTCTGTTGATTACGATTTGTTGTTTCGATAACAAAGCATCACAATCAGAGAATTTCAGCGTACTATTTTGGTGATGAAATTTTCAGTCATCATAATCACAAAATTTGAAATCATGATTGCTCATCACTGCCGTTCACCAGAATAATCATACAAATTTCATCGATATTCTGTTGTCGATTTGTTCTGGTGAACACGGCCATTGTTTATTACATCGATTGGATGATTTCTACGATTGAATTATATTATATTTATATTTTTTTATTCATTTATTATTTCATTCCGTTGATCATTTCATTTAAACCTTTTTTTATTCCGCGTTATTTATCACTGCGGACGGCAGTCCGCGCTAGTGACGAAAGCAGCACGAAAGGTGCGAAGGCGACTAGCATATATACACAGGAAGAATGGAATGCTATACCTGTTCGATCAGGTCGAGTTATATACCGATCGAAAGGTATCAATTTAACTTACAAATGTGCATACTAAGACTTTTGGAAACACCTGTATCGTGAGATAAACGTGAGATTATTGGAGCTAATGGGGCCGCTGAAGCTTTTTTGAATTGTTTTTGAATTTTTTACTATTCTAATCAAAAATACGCGTCAAATGACACCTCGATCATCGAAATCCGATTACTGGCTCAAAAAATAATTAATTTTGAAATTTTTAGTCGCCTTCCGAAAATGAGATGAAAAGTCAGTATGTCTGTTTGTTTGTTTGTTTGTTTGTTTGTTTGTTTGGATCAAATCGTTGATTTAGCTTAAAAGCTTGAATGAGGACTTGTTCCCGCTCAAAAATGTAGAGACGTTTGTTCTACGACTTTTTCGAAAAATCGCTAGTTTAGCGGGAAATCGCTAAAGACCCCATATCATCCAAACGATAGAAGCTACAGATGTGATCTATATATCGTTGAAAAGGTAGTTCGAAGGGCTTTTAAACATAACTGTAAACTTTTTTGCTGAAGAACACAGGTAAAAAGCCACAGGTAAAAAAAGCTATTTTTTCTCACATTTTGGCGATTTAAGAAAAATCTGTGCTTCAAATCACTTTTAAATATGGTATATGTTGAAGACAATTCCATTCCGCGTTTTTTGACATACAACACATAGCTGTCAAAATTCGTTTGGGCAAAATATTACCTATTAACTGATTATACCATTTTCCCGTACACTACTGCATGCTCATATGCAGTATGTACACTAGGGTGTCCCTTATTTGGTCAAAGTCAATATTTTTAAACGCATACGGGCTAGTTTTTGTCATTAGGTCCTAAATGACTCAGAAATAAATTTTCACCTCAATCGGAGTATGATAACCCGTGCCGACTTGGATCGGAAAATTTAAAAATTATATAGGAAAAAAAATTTTTTTTTTAATTTTTTTAATTTTTTATTTTTTTATTTTGTTCATTTGGTCCTAAAGAACTCAAAACCAAGTTTTCACCTTAATCGGAGTACGATAACCCATTCAAATTTGCATCGAAACATGCAAAAACAGTGTTTTTACACTGATTATACATTTTTCGATGATTTTTCATGTTTCGATGCAAATTTGAATGGGTTATCGTACTCCGATTAAGGTGAAAACTTGGTTTTGAGTTCTTTAGGACCAAATGAACAAAATAAAAAAATAAAAAATTAAAAAAATTAAAAAAAAAAATTTTGTTTCCTATATAATTTTTTAATTTTCCGATCCAAGTCGGCACGGGTTATCATACTCCGATTGAGGTGAAAATTTATTTCTGAGTCCTTTAGGACCTAATGAACAAAACTAGCCCGTATGCGTTTAAAAATATTGACTTTCACCAAATAAGGGACACCCTAATGTACACTGCTTGCTTGCTGCGGCAGTATACTGCTTGCAAGTGGTAAATTCTTTTTGCGGCAGATAAAACATATTATAATTGCGATTACAACAAGATCGGTATATATTTAGGGTTACTATTAATGCATCATGCATCATCCATCATGCATCATTCTTCATGCATCATGTATCATGCATCATCCATCATCCATCATGCATCATGCATCATGCATCATGCATCATGCATCATGCATCATGCATCATCCATCATGCATCATGCATCATGCATCATGCATTATGCATCATGCATCATGCATCATGCATCATGCATCATGCATCATGCATCATCCATCATCCATCATGCATCATCCATCATGCATCATGCATCATCCATCATCCATCATGCATCATCCATCATCCATCATCCATCATCCATCATGCATCATGCATCATCCATCATGCATCATGCATCATCCATCATGCATCATGCATCATCCATCATGCATCATCCATCATGCATCATGCATCATGCATCATGCATCATGCATCATGCATCATCCATCATGCATCATCCATCATGCATCATCCATCATCCATCATCCATCATCCATCATGCATCATCCATCATGCATCATCCATCATCCATCATGCATCATCCATCATGCATCATGCATCATCCATCATGCATCATGCATCATGCATCATGCATCATGCATCATGCATTATGCATCATGCATCATGCATCATGCATCATGCATCATCCATCATGCATCATGCATCATCCATCATGCATCATGCATCATCCATCATGCATCATGCATCATCCATCATGCATCATCCATCATGCATCATGCATCATGCATCATCCATCATCCATGCATCATCCATCATCCATCATGCATCATCCATCATCCATCATGCATCATCCATCATGCATCATGCATCATCCATCATGCATCATGCATCATCCATCATGCATCATGCATCATCCATCATGCATCATGCATCATCCATCATGCATCATCCATCATGCATCATGCATCATCCATCATGCATCATGCATCATCCATCATGCATCATGCATCATCCATCATGCATCATGCATCATCCATCATGCATCATGCATCATCCATCATGCATCATCCATCATGCATCATGCATCTTGCATCATCCATCATGCATCATCCATCATCCATCATGCATCATGCATCATCCATCATGCATCATGCATCATGCATCATGCATCATGCATCATGCATCATCCATCATGCATCATGCATCATGCATCATGCATCATGCATCATGCATCATGCATCATGCATCATCCATCATGCATCATGCATCATGCATCATGCATCATGCATCATGCATCATGCATTATGCATCATGCATCATGCATCATGCATCATCCATCATCCATCATGCATCATGCATCATGCATGCATAAAAAATATAATATATTTCGTCACAAAATTGGATATCATAAATTTTGGGGGCATAAAAATGTTTTCGTCACTAGACTTTTACCGCTTAAAGAGGTTTTTTTGGGGTAATGAATATACAAAATAAACAATTTTAAATGGTACAACATATTTTGTTATTTTGCATACTATGAATATATTTATGTGCATATCATCTTATATTATTTATCTTTTTCTTCTGTCAAAGAACCTTACGTACATATGTATTATCCTTTGTTGAAAACAAATATTTTTATTCAAAAATCAAATGCTTATCAAACCACCTTCGTTCATAAATGAAATATTATTTTTCTCATATGATAATAAAGCTAAAATATTTTGGCACATGAATTTCCTTACTCAAAGATACTTATAACTGATGTTTTATAAATGTATTTAGATCAAAAACTAGCTAAGTAAAATTTTAAGATATTATTCTTAGTCTAATTTTACTATACATATCTCGGAGATATTTTAAAATTTTACTATGCAGAGACATTAATTAGATAGAAACTGAGAAAATGGCCCTTATGTTTGGAAATATTTTTCTACAATTGCAGATGTACGCGATTACACGTCAAGCGAATTTACTGAATCGTCTGGGCGATCTGGAATGCCTCATCCTGCTCGTGTCCTGCATTTGCCACGACCTCGATCATCCTGGCTATAACAATATCTATCAGATTAACGCACGCACCGAACTGGCGCTCAGGTGAGATTCATACATATATTCTTTGAATATAAATATATATGTATGTACATATTTATACATTCTTTTCTGCAGATATAATGACATCTCGCCGTTGGAGAATCATCATTGTTCAATTGCATTCCGTTTGCTGGAGCATCCCGAGTGCAATATATTCAAGAACTTTAGCCGGGACACATTCAAGTGAGTGCCAAACACCTTTTGCAATTTAAGCCGGGCCTATTTGGGTCAAATGGGAAAGAAAGAGAGAGGTAGAGACAGAGAGAGAGAGAGGAGTTAGAGAGTCTCCGAAGTCGTAGCATTTAATTGCCAAGTTTTGCTTCGCTCTGCTCGTATTTTATGCGCGGCACGTACAAAATGATGTTGCATTAAACGTCGGGCCATCGCCGGGTCTAATTAACAGGCAGCCGGCAACAGGCCAACAGCTGCAACCGTTCAAGCCATGCCACATGCCACATGCCGCACGACCGCATGCTCCATGCTCCATGCTCCATGCTCATTCCTTGAAGTGTATAGTATCGATTCGTTGTCTTCAAACTTTAAAAGGCGAAGACACAACAAAAGCCAAACTCGAAACACAACGTTGTCCTTGCTATTCCCATGCAATTTAAAACAACACCCTCTGGGCCAAGTTAGGAGCATATCACAAACAGAACGTACAGAATGCAAGTTGAGGGGAAAACAAGCCAAATGAATTCGCACAAATTGCACTCAACGACTTTTTCTGGGTTGCTTAAAATAGCTACAACCATTTAAACTTTTCTTATTCACATAAAAAAGAATATCAAAGCACCTCATTCCAAAAATTTTCAGGTTCATTTGCGGTTATACTAAATACTATTGAACAATTTAATTATCGTTCTATCGATAATATATATCGATAACGATTTAAAGATTTATCTAAGAAAAGTAAAATTCGTTAAAGAAAAATACTGAATGCAGCAAGAATAAGATACATGCATACATATTTCATGTTCAGGTTAAATTAAAAACATATATACATTTTTCTTAATTATCTGTACTTTTATCTTAACAAAATTTTGACTGTCTATTCCCAACAAAAACAAAATCATTGCTTATTTGCTTGATCGTCTTAATAATAATTTTAACAGAACTTAACTATGACTTGAGTTAATTTCGTGAAGTCCTCTTTATGATAACGAACACATTTTTACAAAATCTAAAACTGAAATTCAAATCTTAAATTATTTAAATGCAACGTTAAATTGTTCGTATAGATATTTAATGCAGAATGATTTGATCTTCTCTGTTGGAGTTGTTCTTAAGAAAATGATTCAAAGTAAATTCGAGAAATGATAAAAGATATACATTTCTTCTAGTAAATATATTCCACTGAAAATCCTAAGTACTACAATTCCCTCATTATCTTTTCTTCTCGCTATTTTTCTGAAAGCATTTTCATAGCATCATAACTTAAGCTATTGCATTGAATTTCTGCAACAGCTGCAATGCTTAGCAGTGAATTCCAGGAAATCAATTGTTGTTTAATAGCTAAATATTATTACAATTAGAGTTGAAAGGAATCTTTCCATCGCTGTCTATTCATGAACAAGTATGAAATAACAACTAGAGCTGCTTCTTTTCTATTGTTGTTTTGATGAATTGCTTAAATGCAACTCTTCATTTCAAAGTTGAAAAATGCAAACGAAAAGCAGCATTTTGTATAACAAACTGAACAATTTGAAAACTCTAATTGCCTCATTATTTATGATCAACAGTATAATGAAATTATAGCTTTAGTTAACTCCTTGCAGCTGCCAGTTTTTAGTTTCCTTGATTATTTCTCACTTTTTTATCTGTTGTGATTAATCTTGCCTATTCTTATGCTTTTACCTGTTCTACGCATAAAGCGCAGTTTGCCATTTTCATTGCAAAAGCAACGGCAACGGCAAAATTCCACAAACATTAATTAAGTGGATTAGGAGGGGAAAATGTTTTTGACTTTGAATTGCGCATCTCACGTAGACGATGAAGAAGAAAATGTGGGAAGAAAAGCAGGGAAAGCTAGGGAAAAACGAGGCCAAAATCATCATCATTTACAACTTGATACCCTTCATTATCATCATCATCATCATCATCATTGCTGCTATGCAACATCGTCATCGGTGGCAGCAACAGGGGCAGCTGTTGGTGTCATGGCAATTCCCCAAAAGACTTGCCACACTTTTGCCCAGTGGCTCCTCCTCCTTTTCCTTTTCCTTTTCCACCTTCTCCTTGTTCCTTCCACTCTTCGGCCGCACTTTGGACGCCTTCACATCGTTTTGCTGCCAAGTTGGCGTGCATAAACTGCTGCATACTTTTGGGAGTTTTTGATGGCAAAACTTGACTGAAATGCCACATGCACAATATGCTCGTAAATGTTATGCAGCTGCACCAAAAGTGGCAACAACTTGCCAGCGATACTCATTGTCTCTTTACTGTTTGATTAATCATATATGTATGTAGTATGCATATCACACACACACACACACTCACACACAAACACACACATGTGTGTGTGTGGCAAAGTCATTGTTATTGCTATTATTACTATGACGCATTAAGTAATCAACTTGTCAAATTGTGTCGCTTCTTTCAGTCTTTCAGGCTTTTCATGTCATCCATAAACATTAAAATGCCATTTGTAAACAGTGCACAGAATGCTGAAAACACAAGTGAATACGCTTTTAGTATCTTCTATCTTCTGTCATTCCGCAATGGAGCTGAGTTTCTTTTAGAGAGGTACTTCTGTTATATGTACAAATGCATTTAAGCTGATACCCAATATATAATATAGCATAGAAAACAATCGATTAAAGAGATTAAAAAAGATAAAAAAAAAAAAAGTTGTCATAATAATAATTTGTGAGAAGATAAGTTCATCTACATATGTATGTATAATATAAAGTACTTTTGCAACACTGTAGAATGTATTATTGATATTAAAAGTCCTAAATTAAAATTTTAGAAATTAGTTTTCTTCTTTTGTTAAACAAAAAAACTAGATGATAGATAGTGAAATTTTTTAGAAAATGCACAAAAATTAACTTACTTTGCTGGTCGATTCTCTTCTGAAAAGTTTGTTTTTCAGATTGACTTTCCTTAATAAGTCTCTTTACGAATGGAGTCTGAAATCTTCACATTCTTTTTGTTCAGTTAAATTTGTTTAAATTGTTAAGCCTATTAACAGAATCAGAACTATTAAGCTCTGTCTCACTCTTATCTATGCGACAGCTAAAGAACTTTCTCAATTCGAGTCAAAAGAAAAATTAGAAATTTTACAACTAATCAATCGATAATCATATATCAGAAATCAAAAAACTATTGAATTGCTTCTAGTGAACGCTTTGATAAAATTTTAAGTCAAAATCAAAGTTGTCATTTCTTTTTTTGTCAAAGCTTTTTATATTTATTAAAAAAATGTAATGTGAATAAACACAGCAAAAGGCCAGATTGAAAATAATAGAAGATATGTTGCATTAAGCCAATATCGTACGTGCATTTAATATTTCATATACTTAAGATAGTTCAAAGCACTTTTTCTAACCATTTTTCTTAAAAATACGCAGATTCCAACGTCTTCCTTGCATTTTTTGTTAAGAAGACCAAATTAATATTTATAAAGTGGTTTCCTTATTAATTTTGTCCTATTTATTTTCAAATCTTGTGTTCTGTTGATTACGATTTGTTGTATCGATAACAAAGAATCACAATCAGAGAATTGCAGTGTACTATTTTGGTGATGAATTTTCAGTCATCATAATCACAAAATTTTAAATCATGTTTGCTCATCACTGCCGTTCACCAGAATAATCAAACAAATTTCATCGATAACTCGGCCAACGGTTTTCTTATTTTTTCGTTACTTCAAATTCAAGCTAAAATAAAATTATGTACATAAGTATAAAAATTTACGTAATTATATTTTTCCAGGGAACGTAATCATGTTAAGCTATATTATTCAAATTACATTATAATCATGATTTTTAAGAATTTTCATCAATGATTATGATTAATTTTGAGTAACTTTTAAGTTCATTTGCCACATTAGACATATTCCCACAGTCCGTTGAAAAGCCATCTTTGTGTATTGCACTCTAAACCTGCCACAATGTGTGGCAAGCCCTGCTAAGCCCAGCTGTAATGGAAATGCAGTTCAGTTTGTCCTTTCGATTTTCAAACCGTTTAATCTTTGTACATTGATCACTTAAGCAGCTTCGCTGTCGCAGATGTTCCCCTTTCTGTTCCCTCTCCCTCTCTCTCTCTCTCTGTGTCTGCCACATGTGGCTGCCTCACCAGATGCGACACTTTTCGGGCGGATGCATCAAGCTGCCAGCTTTGCAGTCAAAGGTCTCTGCAAATTCCGGAAAGTTGCCCAAAACATTGTTGACACGCTCCCAATGCGAGGCGTGCTGCTGCTGAGCGCCGACAGATGGCGCTGCCGCGTGTCCACACCAGTTCTGGGCAAAGGCCACATAGAAGCGACGCATGGCGGCATTATCCGATTGTGGTGTTGGTGTTGGTGTTGGTGCTGGCGATGGTGATGGCGGCAACTGTTGCCGTTGCCGAAACGCCTCAAAGGCCAGACGTAATCCCTCGCTGTCCGCAATGTTCTCGTTGATGGTCAAGGTCGCGTTGCTGTATCGCGAGCCCAAATAGCAGCCGGCACGCAGTCCGTATCGGATGATGGCCCTCGCCGGCCATTGTCCGTCCGCCACCTGCCCCGTGGCATCGTAGTTGATGCCGTCGTAGTCGAAGCCGTGCAGCATCTCGTGGGCCAGCATATAGCCCAGGCCGCCGAGCAACGTGGCGCGGCAGTCAGTGCTGCCACTGGGGGCATTGTTGCCACTGCTGCCACAGTTGGTGGCAAGCAGCGGGGCACGCAGCAGGCCCAACGGCAGCTCAATGGCATTCAGCTTGAGTCTGTAGTAAACATTGACGTCCAGCGGACCCAAAGAATGCCACGCCGTGGCGGCACCACCACCTGCCGCGCCGCCACACGGCAGTTGCAGGCACTCCAAGGCGGCACGGAACTGCAGCATGGACTGAGCTTGCGACAGACGCAGCAATTTCGCATCGTACATATCTGAAGTCTGAAGTTGCCCCAGAAGTTGTTGCTCTGACTCCGATTGTGGCTCTGACTGTGGCAGCAACAGTTGCTGCTGTTGGGGCAACAGCAGACGCATCGCGCGCAGCTTTTGCAGCGCCAATGTTTGCGTTGCCGCATCCTGTTCGAAAATGGGCGTGGCATTCATCAGACGCTCGAACTGCAGCTTGAGCGAGCCGAAGAGTTGCTGCAACTCGTGCTGTGTGCGGCTGAGAAACGCGCTGGCTGACGCGTCGCTGCCGTGCAACAGGCGCAGCTGCAGCTGCGCCAACTGCCGTGGCAGCAGCTGATTCAGCTGTTGCAGGCAGTGCTCGCGCTGCGCGGCCAACGAGGTGTCCTCGTGCAGATGCAGCTCGAAGTGCGCCGGCAGCTGCAACAGCAGCCAGGTGGACAGGATCAGCGGATCCGCGGCGCTGACCACGCGCTGCATGCGTTCCAGGTACTCGGTGTCCGCCACGAGCAGCAACTGCGGCGTGTAGGCGTCGCCGAGCAGCAGCTGGAAATAGTCGAGCAGCTGCAGCTGCGGCAACTGGGCGGCCAGTTGTTGCAACGTCTGCGGGGCATGCAGCACCAGCGTCTGGATCGAGGGCTTCAACTGGCGCAACTGCTGCTCGAAGTGGACCAACTGGGCGGCCAAGGAGCCAGCACGACGCACACGCAGTCCCTGCTCGAGCAGCAGATACTTGAGATAGCGCTGATAGAGAAACTCGCTCTCCGCGTCCGCCTCCGCGCCGAGCAGCTCGAAGCTGGGCGACAACAAATAGAAGATGCGCTGCTCGGCCGCCTGCCAATTGGCTTGGACGAGGAGGCGCCACAGTCCCTGGGCGCCGAAGCGACGCACAGCCGCATTGGCGCGCGGCCAGTCGAAGTTTGTGGCGTTGTTGAGGAGCGGCCAGTCGGGCACCAATTGCTGCACTGCGTCCATGTAAACGTGCAGCGACTGGCGGCTGCTCATGCAACTGCCATAGAACGATAACAGCTGTTGTCCATCTCTATCTCTGTCTCTGTCGCTCTCGCTCTCACTGCCGTTGTCCTCTTCACTGTCCGTCGGCGGGGCTTCCAAGTGTCGGACGAGCAGTTGCTTGTTCAGCGCCCGCATCTTGGAGCGCGTGTCGTGGGCGCCGAGGGCGTGCCAGTTGCCACAGGCGTACTCGTGGAAATTCTCGCACGGCGATTTGGTCACATCCATTGCATCCTCGGGCTCCGCTTGCAGAGGGACTCCAAAGATGCCGCCACACAAGAGTAGAAGCAGCATCAAATGGCGCAACAGCCTCGAATGTTGCCCCTGTTGCATGCCACACGGCATGCGGTATTCGTTGATCAACATTTGCGTCTTGGGTCGCGTTTAATTTTCGACTGAACTAAGAGCAAAACAAGCTGCTGATAACAGAGACTTGAAAGCTTTTCGCTTTTCAGCTTGATAAGCTCTGACATTGAGGCTTGTGCAATGCCAATGCGCCGATAAGACAGCGGCTGCGAGGGTTGCTGGAAACAAAATCAGCAATGAGAACAAGTTTAAATTTTTGATTTTATCATGTATTTTTTGCATATGTATTCAGGATATTACTATTATATAAACACAATTCTATAGTCCCGATAATTAAGCTTCAAGAAAACCTGTTTGAATCCGAATTTCGTACACGATTTAAGAAATTGCAGGATAAGCAAACTTTTGACACCGTTTGTGAGTGATTTTATCCCGGAATTCCGGATTTTGTTTTTCGGTGTAGCATGTAGAAGATTGTGTTCTTAATTAGGCATTGACACAAGTGATTAGGCCTACAAACTGTACAACAAACACAAAAAGAGAGACAAAAGTAATTTGCAATTAAATAAAACCCACAAAGCGAGAGAGAGAAAGATAAGGAGTGAGAGAGAGACAGATGAGGGGAGATGTGTAGCCCACGTGTAATCAATTAATCATTACTTATACGCCATGTTAAACCAAATTAGCTACACATCTTCGTCTTCAGCTCTCCCCCCACTCCACACTCCCAGCATATCTCCCATTATCCCCACTGTCCAACCCCCCCTCGCCCCAGTGGAAGCGCTTTTAATCAAATTGAAAGCCAAAGTTTACATTAGAACAAAATGATTGCAAAATCAAACCCAGAGATGGCGAGGGGGAAAGCCCTGAAATCATAAGTGCTTAGTTGAGGAAAAACCAACAGATACTCGCTTGAGTCCCATAACTAAGTATTTATTTCAAAAATATTGATTCATTTAAGACTATTTAATTTATATATGCATGATGACGTTTTTATATGTTATGATGTGCCGAATTTCTTCTTTTCCCTTATCCTATATTATTTATGTAGTCCTCAGATTTACTGACCTAGCGGTCAGGTCTCTGAGATCCAAGCTATCACTTATATAAAATTATATAATTTGGAATTTACATGGCATATTTGCTGTCCCTATTTCATAAAGTCAGACAAACTTATGGCCCAAAAAAACTCCGCCGTTTAACTGATTTAAAATATATATGCACTGGAAAAAAAAACAATCTAATATTCATAAGGCGAAATACTCGAATTTAGCATTTATGTATAAGCTTGTATGCAGGATAAATTGTAAAATTACGACGATAGATAAAAAGAGCTAAAGACTCCGAATTAAAATAAATCAAAAAAGCCGAAAGTTTGTGATGTGACAAACAATTCTTATAGAGCCACGATTATTATAAAAAAAAAAACAGCTGGGAGCTAAATTTGACTTGATTTATTGATTGGGATTGATTTTTACCTAAGGAGTAGCTAATATCAAAATATTGACATTATAACTTCGATTTTTGAAGTGTATGCAGCTAAACTAGTTGTTAACTATTTGCGAACTAATTGAGAGTCAATAAAGTTTACATTTTGAAGTTATGCTCGAGTTAGTTAAGCAGTTTTGACAGTTTCGAGCCGAGTCGAAATTTCAAAGCACAGCAACTTGAAATTCATAGAGGAAAATGAAAATCGTTGCAGCGGCAGCTGCGATGGAAACTCATTGAAATGGAAAACCTGCCGTTGAACAGGTGTCAAACAATTAACGCGACTCTCGAGTGACCCCAAAACTGAAGCTCCCAAATGGGGCCAGGCGCTGTCCGAATACGAAATGCAAATGAAACTGTCAGTGGGCAAATGTTTTGAACTCCGAGTGAAAGAGACGGAACGAATGGAGCGTGCGAGCGAGATAGAGCGGCAAATTATGCGATAATTAAGCTGAAAAATGTTGGCATTTCATAATAATCAAAAACGAATGAAATGCCTGGCATCGAGGGCAGTTCAGCCCACAGAAGATGACGCTTAATTTCAATCAAAATTCAGTCTATAATGTAATGAAATATTAGCAGGAAGCAGGCATTGGCATTGGTGGGAAGAGGGAAGAGGGATTGCCAAAAAGTTGACTTTAAAATGCAAACTTTAAATTATAAATTCACAGATTTCTGATGATGGATTATAATCAGCTGCCCTTTCCGATGTTGTGGCAAATTATTTGCTCATAATTAGGCACAAACTTGGGGCATGCAACAATTTATCAATTCATCATTTCACAGTGGGCTAAAAGTGAATTTAAGAAACATAAACTTTAAAAATATATGAATTTAATAAATGGAACAGCCTTAAAGGGCGCCCTTTGTGTACACTGATAAAAAATAATACCATATTAACTTAACTTATATTAACTTAATAAAAATAATTTAATAAGTCAAAGTTTCCATAATTTGAAGTTTTTCTTTGGATAATGGTGAACCCAGTTTTCCCTGAATATCTAAGTTTTAGCAATATCAACTGAGGACTATGACTCCAAAATTTATATTGTAATTCGTTTGGTTTTTTATTCAGAAGTTGAAATTAGCATGATCTGCTTGTTTTATATAGGAAGTCTAGGTGCCTTTAACTCTTAAATTCTCGGTTTATATATTGGGTTGGGAAAAAGAAATGTCGTATTTGTGATCGAAATTTGACGCTATATTTAACATACTTAGAATTATCCGATTTAAGTCAAATATGCGTCGTTTTGTTCGCAAACTTGTTGCCATTTAGAAGGCAACTTAATTATCACCCCCTTATAAAAAGCCCCCCGTCCCCATTTGCAAAAAACTCAGACAGCCAGTTTTCACAAGCCTCTTTTGTGGCCAACTTAGTATCACCTAGAGCGTTTTGCATGGACCGGAAGAGATGGTAATCACTTGGTGGCTGGTCCCGACTATACGGACATCCCATCCGAGCTCCCGTAGCTTCTGGCGGGTCATCAAAGATGTGTGTGGCCGAGCTTTGTCCTGGTGGGACGCAAAACCATTCCTATTGACACAAAACCATTCCTTTTGACCAATTCTGACCGCTTCTGGTCAATCACCTGCTTCAAACGGTCGAGTTGCTCACAGTAGAGGACCGAATTGAGGGTCTGGCCACAGTTGAACAGCTCATAGTGGATCATTCCCTTCCAATCCCACCAAACATTACACCAGAACGAAATCGATCGAACCATCGCTGTGCTGTGCGAATCGTTACAGTATCGGGCCCATAAACTTCACAAATTATTTCGACCGCCTCCGTTGCATTTTTACCTCTCGGGTAGTAAAAACGTAAAATGTGACGAATTTCTTGCTTGGTAGACTCCACTTGAGACTGAAACTTGTAGCACAGATCGTCGACTTTAAATCGCTGTATAATATGACACGATGCAATCAGTACAACGCAAGATATGCTCAAAATTCGTCATCTATTTGCAAAATACGACATTTCTTTTTCCCCAACCCAATATTCTGCATGTTTATTACTGTGCACCAACTTATCATACCCTTGGCACAGGGTAAAGAAAATTTAAAAGAAAACATTGTAACAATTTGCTTTAAAAAATGCGGAAAGGGTGGCAGCTTTACAGGCGTGAATCTTTGGTGCGCTGTTGTTATGGCAATGCCACATGTTGCAGATGGCGACCTGCAACAGTTTGCCTTCACCCTTTCCCACTCCGCTCCCATTTTGTGTAGCACTTGTTGGCAATTACTTTGGCTCGTTACTTGCTGCGCTTCAATTGAAAGGATAAATGATGAAGAATAAAAACTGTTGCATACCTTTGTGAGCTTAATGCACACACCCCACACATACACACACACACACACACACACACATACACATGCAGAGATCAATAAAAACCATGCAAATCTTTTGCAAATCCCCTTAGCTACTCGGACATGAATTACCCACAGTAATTAAGACCCAATTCAGAGGACAAAACTCTATTTTCCACAGAAATTTGCCCCATCTAGACAATGGAAATTTTCCCCGTACGTCCTTCGCCTCAATTTCTCAATGTTCAAGGTCAATAATATGCAAAGTAGAAGTGCAAATCCTTGTGCAGCTTATAATTTCTCGTGTATGAGCTTTATCAAAATCACAAATAGTCTAAAAATAGAGATACGAATGCAATGCATTAAGTAGAGTTTAAGATAAAGGGTATCTTATAATAATTTAAGTTGGAACAATTTGGTTCCACAATTTCAGAAGTTAAACTTATTTTTACACTTAGATTGTTTTGTAAAAAACTGAGATAATTGATAAATTTAAGCATAACATGAAATATTCTTTACTACAAAGGTTGGGACCCAATCCTTGGATTCTAATCACGCTCACTTCAACTCTTCACCTCAAAATAGACCAACTTAATGCTAATTCACAATGTGCAAATTTCATTGCTTTGATGCAAATAATCTCTGTTAAGAGAACCAAATTGTTAACCTAATTTTGAGTTTGGTTTTTTGGTCAATGGATGACAATGTCAAAGGATAGAGCGAGGGAGAATAGCTGGAGAGTCGCCATAGGAAATCTAATTGCTTAAGCCCTTAAGCAGCCCAAATGTAGCTAAGGACATTCCTGCCCCTCCTTTGTCGCCTGCTCCTTCCGTTCATCTGTCCTTCGGTCTGTCTCTTTCGGCTCGCACTTCTCCTACTTATTTTCAGTGCATGGAAATGCATGCAAGGTAGGAATACAATAGAGAGTTCTACAAAGGAAACACATAAATAGAGAGACACGCAATTGTAATAGTCGCAAAGAGGATTACAAAATGTGCAATTTGAAATTTGAAATTTTCTTTTGTGCGAAATTCGATTAGCGACACACAAAGTGAAACCGAAGCGACTGACCTTGTTTCTCTTGTTACTTGTTGTTGTTCTTGTTGTATCTCTCTCTCTCTCTCTCTCTCTGTCTGTTTGTCTTTCTCTTGCACTGTCTTGTCTTTCCTTGTCTTGTCTGTCTCTGTCTTGTGCGTAGGTTTTACTTATGCCACTATAATTATCGTGAAGAAAATCACAAAATGAAAAACTCAATTCGTTGCCAAGTCGAGTGCATGAAATGATTCGCTCTATTTGCAGTATAAACGTGGCAGGTGTTGAGTTTTCATTTTCAATGCACTGACTCAAGTCCCAAGTCCTTTCCTAACATATTCTAAACCCTCCTTCTTTCCCCTCTTTCTCTCCTTTTCCCTTCTCAAACTGAGACTAGCTGCTGGTGTTGCAGCTGTTGACTGTGCTGTCTGTGCGACGTCAATGCTACTTGACACGAAAAATTCAATTTTCTGCTTCTATAGTATGACGCGACTTTTTCACATTTTTCATTCTCTTTGAAATAAAAATAATACGAAATGCAATTTAATATTTACGCGTCGCATGCTGCTAAGTCTTTGCCTCTTTCTCTCTCTCGTTTCTCGTTCTCTCCCTTTCTCTTTCTCTTTCTCTAAACCTCTCGCATTGTGAAAATATATTTGCACTTTTACTGTTTAGCAGGCGTCTCAAGTCGCACGTGAGCCAAAACATCGGTAAACAACACAGCACAACACAACACAGCACAGCACACTTGGCGTATACGCAATGTGCACAATACGCACTGCATTCTGGCCTCTTTAACGGCGGCTGGCACTTTTGCTTCTCTTCTTTATGTGATTTAAAATATTTGAGCAGTTTCTTTATGGCTTAAAACTGATTCTTATGTGTTGAATAAAGCTTAAAAAAGAAGTTAATTAAATGTCAACAAATTGATTAAATAAACGTATTGCTTTTGACATTCATCTCTATGAATCGATGCAGATGATATTCAAATTGGTATTTAAATTGCAAATTACCCTTTTCCACGTATTCCATAAACATTTTTAAAAACGTATTGATTAGCGGTGTTATCGAAATAACAAAAAATACACGTATTTGCAGCTCGCGCTGACGCATTAATTGCTTGCATTTTTATACCCTTGGTGTATATTAAGTTTGTTCAAAAGTATGTCAGGCAGAAGGAAGCATCTCCGACCCCATAATGTATGTATATTCTTGATCAGCTTAAACAGCCGAGTCGATATACCCTTGTCTGTCTGTTCGTCTGTCCGTATAAGCGAAAGGATCTCAGAGATGGTAAGAGCTAGGACCACCAAATTTAGAGTGAAGACTCCATATTATGTCAGGCAATATCAGTTTATGTTTTAAAATTTTGCCACTCCCACTATAGGAGCTGTAATTCATTAAAAACTTACATCACCTTTTATTTAGGGTTTTAAGTTAAAATTTTCAATTTTTTTTTACACAAACGGGTGTAGGATCATGGCCAGAGACTAATCACTAACTTTCAACACGATTGGGCCATAAATAGTGAAGATATTAACAATTTTTGTCAATGGCAATGGGAATTCTATCAATAGAATTAATAATCAATTAATTAATTTTACATTTACTCCGCCAGAATGTACATCGAGAATGTATATCGAGTTTGCCTGCATCAGACCAAGTGTGGGAGTGATGGATGTGGTGGAAGTGATAGGTACTCGGCAAGCGAAACGGGAGATCGCGGTTCGAATCCCCCCGGGATGCTAGAGATACGCGCCCGTGCGGCAGAGGTCGTGGGTTCAATTCCTAATTTGTTCAATCAAATTTTTTTCGTTTTCTTAATAATTTTTACTTTTAATTAATTTTTAAAATTTTAAGATATCGGGTAAATTGGTTAAAATCACTCATTGATATCCTAAATGTAGGTAGCTGCCACAGAAACGATAGGTGAATAATTAAGGATTGGTATGAGAATTGCATTGGCATCAAATCTTCGGAGTGCCGAGGCGTAGGCCCAGGGTATGTGTATATCTGTCGATTGCACTCGACTGTTCCGCTTGTTGTATTTGAAATTTTGAAGATCTCCCGTTTTAAAACTTGATAATTAGGTTTATATTATGTATATTGTACATATATTATAGTATATTCATGGGTATTTGTTTACTTGTGTGTGACTTGCAGCACCATTCGGGAGGGCATCATCCGTTGCATCCTGGCCACCGACATGGCGCGCCACAATGAGATCCTGACGCAGTTCATGGAGATAACGCCCATCTTCGATTACAACAATCGTGCGCACATCAATCTGGTAAGAGACACTGATACAGAACAACGGCAGACAAACAAGAGAGAGGGTGCAAGGGTGACTTCAAATGACATTTCAAATTTGCAGCTCTGCATGATACTCATCAAGGTGGCGGACATTTCGAACGAGGCCAGGCCAATGGACGTGGCTGAGCCGTGGCTGGATCGTCTGTTGCAGGAGTTCTTCGCCCAAAGTGCGGCGGAGAAGTCCGAGGGGCTGCCAGTGACGCCGTTTATGGACCCGGACAAGGTTAGCAAGCCAGGCTCACAGGTGCGATTCATTGGCCTCGTGCTGCTGCCACTTTTCGAGGCGCTGGGCGAACTGGTGCCCGAGCTGACCGAGCTCATCATCATCCCCGTGCGCATCGCACTCGAGTACTACAGGTAAGTCCAACTATGATATTCAAAATATAAGACCTGAAAAAATTTACCTGGATGAGTAGAAAACTTCCAGACATATTTGACTCACTACTCTAACAGATTAAAAATTAACTAGTCGGCGGTGCTACAGTCGAGCGGTACTCGACTGTCGGAGACCCCGTACTTATTATAAAGATATCTCAAACAACAAAAAGATTTTCATACTAAGACTTTATTTGGACTGATCGTTCCTATGGCAGCTATATGATATAGTAATCCGATGTATGTCAGTATGTATGGGACCATCTTTTATGCATATTCTGTCAGTTTGGTTGAAATATCTCAAACAGCAAAAAAGTTTTCCATACTAAGACTTGATTTTTAACTGATTGTTCCTATGGGAGCTATATGATATAGTAATCCGATTTCAATCAAATTTAGTCAGTATGTATGGGACCATCTTTTATGCTTATTCTGTCAGTTTGGTTGAAATATCTCAAACAGCAAAAAAGTTTTCCATACTAAGACTTGATTTTCAACTGATTATTCCTATGGGAGCTATATGATATAGTGGTCCGATCCAAAATCTAAAACAAACTCGATCTGCGTGCAATATAGACGAAACTTCTTACCAAGTTTGGAGTCTCTAGCTCTTATAGTCTCTGAGATCTAGGCGTCAATACAGACGGACAGACGGACGGACGGACAGACGGACAGACGGACATGGCTATATCGACTCGGCTGTTGATGCTGATCAAGAATATATATACTTTATGGGGTCTGCCACGCCTCCTTCTGCCTGTTACGCACTTTTTTTTTTGTGACAAAGTTAATAGACCCCTTTACTTTTTTAAAGTACGGGGTCTAAAAATGAATTTAATTTTGAATTGAAAGAAGATATTTATAAAATGAAAAGGCGGAGCTTAAACTAAAGCCACATATTTTTCTTTTATTTTTTATGTATAATTAATCTGGATAGAGCAATAAAAGCCAAACATCCTTAGGAAATGTAGGGGGTCAAATAAGCTGTGCTAGCCACTATGTAAGAGTCTTCCACTATCTAAGAGTCTTCCACTCACCCAGAGAATATTCTTCAGTGAACGAAACAACTAATTTTTTTTTTAAATCGTGTATATCACCAATTGTTTTTAATCTGAATAAAAAATTATTAAATAGTAATGAAACTTATATACTTAAATCAAATATCATGATTTCACTCATGATTTAAATTTTTGAGAAACACAAGTTTCGAAAACAAATGATGAAAATATGTAAATAAAAATATAAAACAAATACCAAATAAGCAACAAAATATTAAAAAAAAAAAAATATATTTAAAGAATATTAATATTTGTATTCCATTCTTGTTTCTGATATTTATCAAAACATTTGTATTATTGTATTTACACCAAAATACATATAAGAGTTTTTATAAAAATCAGCAAATGTTTGCTTATATCTACTTATATTTTTTTTTGCAGTAAAATATAACATATTTTAAGCATATTTATTTGTAAGTTTATAAATATCTATAAAAAAAAAATGATTACTTAGTCGCTGGAGAGCATTAAATAGAACTTGATGATTTAACTTTTAGGCGCCTCAACGAAGCACAGACAAAGACGCGCAAATCTGTTGCCGACAGCAACACGTCTGCCACGTCGGCCACCTCGGACAGCAACAGTGGCAACATGGACTCGAATGCGGCCATGGTCAGCACGCCGGGCAACAGCAGCGACAAGCTGCTGACAGACCGGGACAAACAGGGCCAGTCACAAGGTGGCAGTGGAGGCACAGCTGCTGCTGCTGCTGCTGCTGCTGCTGGCGGCACATCATCTGGAGGCGGTGGCAACACTTCGGGAAATGTGGCAACAACGGGCAGCGGCTCACCGCAAATGCCACGCTCCGGCTCCGGAATCAGTGTGAAATCGCGACGTAGCATGCCATCGCAGAAGTCCGCGTCCCGCACCTCGGTGGATGAGCCCGGTGGCATGGCCGCCGAGCTGCACGATCTGCCCGAGGGCAGCGAGAGCGGCGACTCCGAGACGGCCACCGAGGTTGATGTAAGTTGAAGTGGAGGTTGAACTTGAACTTGAGCGTGCTGCGTATCGACAAGAAAGTATCGATATTGACATTATGCGAGGAAACAAATCACAAACAATATCATATCGAAAAGCTCACACATTAATTTTTCATTTATTTCTTAACACACGCGTATATTTGTTGGGTCAATTATCAAATTGCTTTTAAATTTGACCAACTTGTACTTTGCCAAAACTGATCCGACTTTTAAGCGGAATGTCACTTTAATCATATTCAAATAAGTTTTTGCCTTCAGATAAGTTTTAACATTTAATCAACTCATGTCACATATATAATCTGCAAATGAACTGCCATGAACAAGCTTCAGTGAGCTATAGATTTTCATCGAAATTTAAAATTTAAAATCTCAATGATATTTTTTTGTCTTGCAATAACATTTCATTTTTAATAGTGTAATACTTTCAGACCGAGTTTTATAATTGTGAAAATGCTAAATAGAGATAAAATCAACAATCCAATTTCAAAAGAAATGAATAAAACTTCGATTATATTCAAATAAATAGGTTGGTGGGAGGAAACAAATATAACAAACAATATCAAATCAAAAAGCTCACACATTAATTTTTCATTTATTTCTTAACACACGCGTATATTTTGACGTAAAAAGTTGTTAGGTCAATTATCAAATTGCTTTTAAATTTGACCAACTTGTACTTTGCCAAAACTGATCCGACTTTTAAGCGGAATGTCACTTTAATCATATTCAAATAAGTTTTTGCCTTCAGATAAGTTTTAACATTTAATCAACTCATGTCACATATATAATCTGCAAATGAACTGCCATGAACAAACTTCAGTGAGCTATCGATTTTTATCGAAATTTAAAATTTCAAATCTCAATGATTTTTTTTGTCTTGCAATAACATTTCATTTTTAATAGTGTATAGTACTACTTTCAGAGTTTTATAATTCTGGAAATGCCAAAAAGCGATAAAATCAATAATCCAATTTCAAAAGAAATGAATAAAATTTCGATTTTATTCAAATAAATAGGTTGGTGGGTTCTTATCTAGTTTTTCTGAAAGAATTTCGGTGATTTTTATTCCGATATATTGTAGTAATAATCGAAATCTCATGTATATATGTGTATCGCAAGAACTGTCATATAGCTTTTCAATTGAAATATCGGTTTTCTGTGTCGATACAATATCGATATCGATTCGATAACAATTTGCATACACCTCTCTCACTCGCTCTCCTTTCATCCTTTCACATGCTCCGCAGGTGGCCGAGAAAACATCCAAGTTCAAGGTGGACACGGAGGGCTGCAGCAACCGCAGCAAATCCTCGCACTCGACGTCGCGCAAATCGTCGCGGGAGAAGCGTCCCTCGATGATCGGGGAGCTGTGCAGCAGCGGGGGCGGTCAGCGCATGCGCAACTCGTACGGCAACATCCACGGCTACCACAGCAATCGCTGTCACTTTGGCAGCAACCGGGCCGTCAGCCTCGATCAGTATAGCACCAACAATCGCCGCTTATCGGATGGCCTGCCGCAGGTCATCTCCGACAGCAATGTTTTCTACGGTCGCCACAATCGCAGCAGCCTCGAAACGGCCGCCCATCAAGCGGCCAACACTGGTCGGGCCAACAACAACGAGGATCTAATGAACATGAATATGAACATGAACATGAATATGAACATGAACGTAGCGCAGGCGCCACCTGTTGTCCAGCAGCCGCACAGTCACAGTCAGCTGGCAACGCTGCAGGGACAACAGTTGCAGTTGCAATTGCAATTGCAGCAGGCAACTGCTGCTGGTGATGCCAGTGTCGATGTTGACAAACTGTTGCCAGTTGTTGTTGCCAGTGTTGCCAGTGTTGCAAGTGCAACAGCAGCTGCTGCTGTTGCTACTGCTGCTGCTGCTGCCACATCCAACGGCAACATATCGCCGACGTTGCCCCAGGCGAGCAATGGCAGCGCACGCAGCAGCAGCGGTGGCACGAGCAGCAGTCGCATTGCTGCCGCCGTGCAACAACAGCAACAACAGCAGCAACAGCAGCCAAGTGGCAGCAGCAGCAGCTCGTGGAAGTCGCGACTGCGTCAATTCTCCGACTATTTTAGCTTCAGCTTTGACAAGGGCAACAAGCGCTTTGGCAGCACACGCAGCAGTCCCTGTGCCGCGCGTGGCAACAACAACTCCACAGCCAATGGTGCAGGGGCAGCAGCAGCTGCTACTGGCGGTGGCGGTGGCGACACCAGCGTGGACAGCAGCAGCAAGTTGCAGGAGGGACAGATACAGGCACAGGCACAGGCACAGGGCACATGTTGCACCATTTCGAATAGCATGCCAGCTGGTCACGCGGGCGGCGTGCCCAGCTTGGGGGGCGTGGCCAGGCATCGGGCCTACAGCTTGGATGTGCCGTGCAGTCGCCATGCTGCCGCACGCTACTCATCCGGCGACAGCAGCAGTCGCAAATCGTCGCGTCACGACGAGCACAACAACAGCAACATGAGCAACAACAGCAACATTAGCAACAACAGCAACATTAGCAACAGCAACAACAGCAACAACACGCTGCACAGCAGCAGCGGCATCGTCGGCGGCGGCGGCGGCGGCGAACTGTCGGCAATTCGAATACGCATCGGCAATGTTGCTGCTGCCAATGCTGCCGATGGCTGCACCAATGTTGCAAGTGGCGGTGCTGCAACGGCCTTGATGCCGCCCAGCGTCAGCTGTGAGCTGCTGGGCATGACCAGTGTCTCCTCATCCGAGGCGGTGCCAAAGATTTGACAACAGGGGGGCTCCGATACGACGAACACCACCAACAATTCGCTCTGCAATCAGGCGGCATTTCAAACGGCACGCGACGAGGCCGAGGCCATAATCAATGATTGTGATGATGTCGATGTCGATGTCGATGGCTATGGCGATGTCGATGTGGATGGGGCCAGCGAGGCGGATGCTTTGCAGCAGCAGGATAACTCCAGCTGTGAGGTAACGTCCATGTCGATGACCGTGTGGTCTGCGATTGGCCAGCGACTCAATGCGCTCGTCTGTCATTGCTGTGAGCGGAAGTTGCCCGAGCCGGAGAATGTGTAAGGCGAATGAATGTGACGCATTACAGGATCGATCGATCAATCAATCAATCAATCAGTCAGTCAGTCAGTCAGTCAATCAATCAACCAACCAATTTAACAAACAGCCAATCAAACAGTCAATCAATCATTGCCATTGCTATCGCTTACTGTCCTTTATCCAATTTTCAATACCCTGTATCCATGTTAATGTCCGGGTATTACAACATTTCCGATTCAATTAACTTTATTGGGAGCCTGAATTCATTTAAAAACCCTTTCTTTTTTACCTAGTTCAGGATTTTTAAGGCAAATGCTTTTTTTTAGCTAGATTGTTGTCAATACCAACATAAAATAATACAGCAATACTTAAATTTTTTTTTTTTTAATTATACTTTTAATAATTCATTTATTCAATTAAATGCACCAAAGAATAACTTTAAAATTATTTCACGCTCCTAATACGTATCTTTATCAGCATTTACCTGTCTGTCAGTCTTAAAATCTCGCCAAGGTGGAAAGGAAGTTTTTTTTTATTTTTGTATTGAATATTATTATAAGCTCTAAGCTGGGTACAGGCTATCTCCTAGTCGAGCACACTCGACTGCAGTGCTCTCACTTGTTCTGATGATCCATTCATGGCTAGCAAATATTTTAAATCAATTATACACACACACACCCATACACATACACATACGCATACACATACCCAACAATTTATTTGACATTATGAGAAATACAATTAATTATTATTTTACATACATATTATATGTTATATTATATTACATTACAATTATACAAATATTAATTTAATTTGAAAAGTGTTTTAATTCATATTCATATATTACATTCTATGTTATTTCGGTCTATTTCGGCAATCTATGAAACTTTTCTCTGACTGTGAGCGCATAATTTTGAAAATTGATAAAGCGGATGTCTATGTAGATTTTGAGATAGCAATGATACATTTTTTCCACCTCTCGGGGATGAAATTTCGCACATTTCCCAAATGTACTTCGCAGTGAATTTCGATTTTAATTTCGCCAAATGTCTGTGGATTAATTCATTCATTTGTCATGTGGAGTAATTGATAAAAGACCCAGATGACATACAAATATGGCAGGTAAACTTGAAGTGCATCTGAAAATTGGAGAACGCTTAGAGCCATTGTCGCAGTTGCAGCAGTTGCAGCAGCTGCATGCCACATTCCGCATGCCACATGCCACATGCAATCGCGCGAACTGCAATTTGAAATTAGCAAACTGATTGGCCAAAGGACGCGGCTCAGCGATTCATTCCCGTGCTCATCCTGATGGTCATCGGTCTTCGTCGCCGTCGGCATGATGTGGACATGCCGCTCATTATGCGTAGCATGCAACATGGCCTCTGGTTGCCAGTTGCCAGTTGCCAGTTGCCAGTTGTCATATGCCACATGGCCACGAATCGTTGCACGCGTTCGCTTTTAATTACGCAAACAAATTTTTGCATTTTGCATACGCAAAGCCAAAACGAAGTCCCCATGCAACCATGCCACATGCCACATAAATACATATATGTACCCCTTTGCCTCTAATCCCCAATCGTAATCGCAGTGCAGAGATAGACACACTCGACCATGTATGCCTAATTCCATTTGCTTGTATGTGGTTATGTTTTTTTTTTCTGTTTTCGGTTTTCTGTTTTGAGGGGGCAACACATGCGTGGGAACATTGTGGGCCAGTTGTATGGGAGTGATATTCGAGGACGCCGCTTGCCATGTTATTGAAAGTCATCGTTTTGGCCGAATTCGATTTGGCAGCTGCTGCTGCTGCTGTTGCAGTTGCTGCTGTTGCTGTTGCAGTTGCAAGTGCTGCTCGTGGCACACAATTAAACACCGATCCAATGTCTCTCGGCGCCCCGCAGCCTTTGCCATTCAAATTTGTTTATCAGTTTTTGAAGGGACTCCTAATTGCAACTAGGCATGCCCCAAAGCAACAAGCACTGTGACTTGCCACTCCACTGTCCCCTGTCCCCTGTCTCCTGTCCCCTGTCTACCTCTCCTCACTATTCCGTTTTCCAGTCCTACATATTTCTCCGATGTTTGTTGAAACTTTTGCGTTGAGTTCGAAATTGGTTTCAACTCGATTTTACTTTCATTTGCTCATTTGAGTTGAAAAAGTTTTCAATGCTGCTGCTATTTTAGCGTTGCCACCCTGCCAATATGCTCATGTGGCAACACTACACTTATTATTAAGCTAACTAACTAACTTGTGAGTGACAGGTAATTAAGAATTTGGCAACTTTTTCATTCAATTAGCCAACTCATCAGTAAAACGCTGCCAACTTGCAAATTTTCTGGCGTTGCCAGAGTTTTTCACAATTTATGAAACTGCGACTTTTATATTAAAAATTGTATGTTTTTATTTATAATTTATTAATCATTACAAGTCAACAGTGCTATTTTTTACTGTGTATTTTTATCATCAAATTTCTGTACGCTCATTAACATTTGATACACATTTAACAATTCAGACACACATATTACCTCCATGAACATTTTAATTTAAAGAAAACTAAAATCAATTAATCAAACCGAATTTTATTCAATTACAATTGGATCGCATCATTTTCTCCCAGAGAAATAGATTTTCACCTTGTTCGATATTTTCCAAATTAACTTCAATATTTATTTATTCAATTACAATACTCAACCAACTTAGTCTGTATTTATTTTGAGCATACTTAATATAGATGGACAGATTTTATGCATAGCTCATTTGTTAATCATTTGTTAATCAAACCCACACACACACACACGCAAACACCCACACCCACACACCCAAGCATGAAAAGTGGAAGACACATCGCTTCGGTGCTGTAAAAAGTGCATTTCCGGTAAGATGGCAATGAAGGAGCGAGTTAAACAACCCCCCGATTAAAGAATCAATTACAAGACAAACAAATACACATGCATATAAAAAGTTATACAACACAAAACTGCAGCACTAAAGGCAGCTAACCAAAAAGAAAAGCATTTGTATTGCGAAAGAAAACAAAAGAAAAACTTGATAAGTATGACGACAAGCTGAATGAATATTAAAATGAAAATATAAAGAAAACTAAGCGAAATTGTGTCTACAAATAAAATAAAATAAAATAAAATAATTGAAAATATTGTATTATTAAAATATCAATGTAAATTTCTGTATGTAATTATGTTAAATGTACGAACTCTTCACATACGAATACACGCATACATACACACACACGCATACACATGTCATGTTGAAAATACATTGCATACTTTTTAGCGCCAGCGCCACCTAGTGGCAATTGGTTTTAAGACGAGGAAGCGAAAGGGGAAAGGGAAGTGAAAATAGGAAAATTATATATAAAACAAATTTCATTAAAAAGGAAAGCGCAGCAGGCAACCAAGCTGGTACTTGGCCAAAAAACACACACACGCACACACACACAGACATATGCACCCAAAATAAAAATACTCTTACTGTTTAAGTGCAACATACATATGTGAATTTTTCTATTTTTTAATTACATTTTTATTTTTGGTTTGATCTTCTCTGCTATAAATAAGCGAATTAAGCATACAATGAAATTGAAATAAATTTAAATTTAAAATTTAAGACAAGTCACACACAAATCAAACAATGGAAAAACGGTGGAAAACTGTGAAACTTTACATGTTAATTAAATGTACATTTAAATGTCTAGCTAAATGCATAATTATCAAGAAATATGAATAACTAAAAAAGATATGATATCAGATATATATTTGTGTATGTATGTATGTATATTGTTATTGGAGACGATCCTCTTTTATTTCTGTTTGTAATCGTCAACGTCATCGTCCTCGTCCTCGTTGTTGTTGTTGTTGTTAAAATGAAAACTGTAAACTGTTATCAACCAAATCTCAAACTATGAGTATGTTTGTTAAACAACAACATAAACAAAAAACAAATATTTGCTCGATGTCGCGTTGTCCACATTGTTGTCTATATTTTTTTTTTTTTTTTTTTTATTGGAAATAGTTATAGTTGACATCCAATTAATGTCTACATATACCAAATACTTATATGTCAAAAGGAGAAAACTTTTTAGATGAATGAATGTATTATGTATTAGCTTAAGAACGATCTACAAATATCGCTTTCATTAGCTATACTAACACCATCAATTATTTCAGTTGTTGCCTTAACTGCAACACACACTCACACACACACACTTACACACTCACACACATACACACACTCACACATTGAGGCTTGCGTGTGTATTGGGCTTGTAAAAGTTCTCGTCATACTACGATACAATCCATACCCATTGCAAATGCCACAACTTCCCTTGTTTAATGAAAAACATAAAGACTAATACTTGAATTTACAACCTTTCCAACAAATCAAAAAAAAAAAAAAAAAAAAAAAAAACTAACAACTAATATTATGTATGTTAAAATAAACGAAATAATAAAAAGCTCTAGGTGTTTTACAAATGTATAAAATAATGTCAAAGAAAACTTACAAAAAAATATGAAAACAAAAAACCATTTTAAGCATAATTTAATTAGTTTAGAGGGAAAAGAAAAACAAGAAAATGAAAATGAAGATGCTTTTCGATGTACAATTTAAATATTAGTCCACATTTTGGCAGTCAATTAAAAAACATAAAAATACAAGTAAATTGGTAAAACACAGACACGCTTTCCCCAAAATTTCCAAAATGCAGCAAAAAAAAAAAAAAAAAAAAAAAAACTGTTAGAGAACAGGAAAATGTAACAATTACAAAATGATTTAGATAGGTATGCAGGTGACGAGTTAAAGTTATCGGATGGTCAAATGTTTGTTTATATTTTGTAGAACGGTAGTACGAATAGTTAAGATCAAATTGTGTACGATATGTGGCCAAGCAGGAAAACGTTAAACAAAAACAAAAAGAAATATTATGAGCAATTTGGACCAACTTACTAAACTCTCTCAACACTGAAAACAGCAGACATACATAATATATACATGCTATACATAAACATAAACATATATATGGCATATGAATACATAGAATATATTACTTGTTCTGATACTTGTACTTGCATCTCAATGCGATAGTTAAATGTAAACTTACAACAAACCACAAACAACAAAACAAGAAGAGAAAACTGAAAGCAAAACACGTATCTCTCAACCACAACTACCTGTAGTCTATCTACAGCACAGCTAGCTGAAGTCTGAGAATCGATAGCGAGACCGATAAGCGATGCGAATATATATCGCTCAGATCGGTGAAGATATCGAGTCAAAGGCATAGGCATCTACTTTATACTTTTCTACGTATCTTACAAATGAAGCGGCAGCAAAAGAACTTCTTAAACGGTTTCCAGACCACAAAACAAATCCCGAATAGTCAGCAACCAGAGAAAGAGAAACTTCAGAAACTACAAGTACACACACAGACTCACACACAGGACGCATGTATCTAGCATTCAACAATCAACCTCAAGGCGTCTCAATAACCACCGATAACGGACCACAGTAGTGCATCAAGATCTCGCTTTCCAAAGAACAAAAAGATCATTCATTGTTATCGAGACATTCGAGAGATCGATTGTAACTGTTGCCTAAAACTATCGACCATCGGTTATCGGTTATCGAATATCGGATATCGGATATTTGCAACCGTACCTTCAGTCGCTTTCTTTCTCTACAATATCTAACTTTATCTCCCTCTTCCTCTCACTCACATACTTTACACGCAATTCTGCACAGTCGACAGCAAAGAGCTCTTAGAGAAGTACGTTTAAGTGCATAGACTATATATACTAATTATATACATACTATATACATATACTAGAGACCCTCCTGAACTTTAAAACCAAAAGCCTTTAATTCAAAAACAAAAACAAAGACTACATTTTATTATACAAATGGGGACAAGATGAACAAGATGAAACTAAAATGCAATTTTAAATAGAGTAAACGAGTAAATGTTATTGAAGCATTCTTCGGCAGGCCGAAGCTTAGATGCTCTCTTTAAAGGCCCACACTCATACATACTCTCACACACACACACACACACTCACACACACACATAACATAACATTTAAGAAGAAGTTTCAACCCAAAACCAACAAAGATACTACAAGTATGAAAGTCGCTTTATCTATAAAGTTGAAGATTTACACAACTCTGATATCTTCAGTGGATTGAGAACTACTTAGGACTTCTATATCTATTTAGTACTGGTTTATGTTCTTTTTGAAAGAGTGTATAACAAAGGAACTCTATATATACATATATGTATAAATATATAATGCTCTATTTTCAAAATGTATGTCAATGCAAGAAATCTCTACATATATGTATGGATATATATTGTATATGTTTACTAAAAGAGAGCAAATAGTTATTATTTTTAAGCAAACTAATTTCAACGATGCGAACTTAAAATATTGTTGAAAACAAATATGTAGATAACATATGGCATCAATTATGTATGTGGAGAACACAAAGGTGACAGAAACTAGTTTGAAATGGGGTAGGAGAACTACTATTTATAAATACTTACATACATACATAAACATAATAAAAATGCCTATTCAACATACATATAATACTAAATAAATCATACACAATATACAAAGATACTAAAAATACTGCAAACTCTCCATGCACATCGTGTTGTATAAGTGGCAAATACATACAAATACATATGTTTATTAGCAGCTGCAAAGATTAAGTGTAAATTACTACTTATATAAAATACAAACAAAAAATACCGAAAAAATACCAAATAATAAAATACATACATACGTGTACTATGCATCTTTTTTTCCCCAGTTTACCATAAATCACAAAAAAGTGATGATGAAGACGATGTTTAATACCGTAAATTGCAATGAAGAGAAATTACTAGGAAAAGCAGTTGGAAACTATTTACAAGCGGTATAAAGTACAGCACCCACAAAACATATTAGATGCAGCTATGAAACAAAATAAGGAAACAAGTCAAACTTGTCATAATTGAACCCAAAGAAACATTTTAAATGAATACAACTATATATGGTATACATATATGTATATGATGAATGATTATCATGATCCAAGCGAGCAAAGAAAAAAACAAAAAACAAAAACAACAAACAAATCTAAGTGTACAATGAATCAAGTTAAATGCATTAACGAAAACAAGCAACAATAAAACACACACACACACACACACACACACTCATACACACATATATATACACAAAAACATGGAGATACTCATACATTCAAACATTCTTAACTTCAACTAAACTGTGGGCCAGCTTAAAGGCCACATTGAAGAGCTATTCGCTAAAGCTGTATACCAACAGAATACTAATTATACAACTTGTACGAGTATTTACTTGAAATCCCAATCTGCAAAATAACACAAAATACAAAGAGTGAAAACAACAACAAACAACCAAAACAGATACATAGCTAAAGGAAAACATAAACAAAAACTCACAAAAAAGGACAACAACAACAAAATTACATACCCAAAAAAAAAACTTTTCTGAAATGCATTTAAATGGAAATATTCAAATGAAAATTGTATTTTAAATTTAAGTTATGTCCAATAAAGGGGGGCGAGTCAACGAGTGCGAGTACCCGTGAGTACACTCGTTTGTATACCTACATTTGTGAATTGCCAACGAGTGCTCGACAATTACGAGCCACACTCACAACATTCGCTCACTCACACAGACACACTCGTACACTCAAACACACAAGCACACAAGTATTTTTGTGTAAAAGTTTAAAACAAAAAAAAAACAAATAATAAGAGCAGAAAATATGAACTACTGATTAATATGAAATATATTGAAATAAAATAATTTCCAAACTAAACTTTCAAGCAATTGTAGTATTATTTTTTTAATAATTATAGAATTCTTTTGAAGCAATCGAATGGAATTCCATACCCCGATGTTTAAAATAATAGCAGTAGCTCAATTTGCTCTCAAAATTAACTGACGTTTTGAAAATTGGTTGCACAAAGTCGCCATCTTCATCGTCGATGAGAAAACCACAACAACTGTCTGATATTTCGACACAGCTGACGAGTCGAGCCGCTTGCTTAAGAGAAGAGAAATCTATGTTCGATCAACAGCAAGGACAATCAAATGGTGTTTGTCCCACTTAGAAGCTTCAAATGTCTCGAGCTTTTTACCCATAACTGTACTTGATGAACTTTTAATTGCTTAGCACTTTCCATGGCCAAAAAGCTGTCCGTAAAGCTGTACGCAGTGGAGAGCTTTCAAAGCTTATATCGCAATCGTATTCCCAACATGTTGCATTAGAAAACAACAAGGTAAGTTCGAGTTTGAGCTGCGTGCGGGAAAGAGATGCTTAAGGTTTCATATACAATAAATAACTTTAGGGCCCCAAATATACATATTTAAATACATGTATAATTATTTAATTCAAATTGTGTAGCACTAACAACCTGAAATTAATATAATTTGAGCACATAAATGTTTTCTTTTTACTTATATAAAATTCGAATTTCGTCAAAAAAAATTAATAAACATAAAAATTTAAATTAAATTATTTGGCAATTTACAAAAAAAAAATAAAATTAAGACTATAAAATCGAACTATATTACATTTCATTTTTCATTTTAAAAATAATATATATATTACTAAATATATTTAGTTATACAAAGGTGCCACAGAAATCACTTTCACTTGAATTTCACTTCAATTTCATTTCGCTGTTCCACAGGTCAATTCGCAAAATAATTTTGTGCGGAACGAACTAGCGCTAAATCCGCTGGCGTCCGATGCCTACCTAGTGCGATTTAGATTTTCGAAGTCAGGGTCAGCGATGCCACATTTTTTAGTCAGAATTCGAAGTAAGGTATTTAAAAAATATATGTATGTGAAGCCACTTCAGTTTTCTTTAAATTAAGCATTAAAAAAGTAGGTCTTTTGAGGTAAATCACGTTTTACTGAAAAAAACCTTTAACTTATTGTGCAAATTGTGCAATTATTACATAAATAAATTAAATTATAATAATTAAACAAGAAACAAATTAAAAGCTTTTTGGGTAATTTAATCTGAGAAGGTGTCAGCCCTGAGCAGCCTAGTTCAAAAAGGTTGGTGAAAATGCTTAAAAAAAAAAATTAAATCTTTCAAAGTTCTGTGGCACCTCGGAAATTTCCGTGTGGAATTGCTATCTGCGGAATTCTATTTCGCTTGCGATTTATGTGGCAACCCTGATACCATTTATGTTCGCTGGTAAGTATTTTGTTGCGCTAAATGTATGGACGGAGCTGGCAACATGTTGCGTTGTGTTCGACACGCGCTCGGCAAATGTTGGAGTTGGCAGCGCCGTTGGCGCCGCGGTTTCAAATGGCATTTCAGTTGACATTTGCAAACGCGACGCTGCAGTCGCTGGCGACGCTCGACTCGACTCGACTCGGCTCTCAGCTCTCTCGGATTCAGCTCGGTTCGTTGTGGGCGCTAAGTTAACATTTCGCAGCAGCAGCAGTCGCAACAGCAACAACAACAGCAACAACAACAGCAACAACAGCGACAAAATCAAAAGGCAATTCGCAATACAAAAGCAACAAAAGTCTTTAAATAAACAGAAAAGGACGCGGTGTCAATGCAGCAGCAGCGTGCGTCTGCAAGTTGTTGTTGTAGTTATATAGTAGTGTTGTTGTTGTTGTTGTTGTTGTTATTGGTGTTGCGTTAGCCGCGTTAACATTTTCGTCTCTCGCTCCACTTCACTACACACGCCATTTTGTCGGCAACGTGCGTTGTGGGTCGTGTGTGGGTTGTGGATGATGATGGAGACGAAATTTCTGTTGTATGCGTGTGCGTGTGCGTGAAATTGCGTGTCTGTGTATGTGTGTGTGTGAGTTTGTTTTGTTTTGTTTATATGTGAATAGCTGTGTGTGTATAATGTCCATTTTGTTTTTGTTTTTTTTTTTTTTTGTTGCTTTAAGTATTTTTAGTGCTCGCGTGCGAAATTCGGTGTCAAAGTTAAACATTTACGTGAGATGTAAGTAGAAGAAAGAGCCTTGAAATGTCCTAAAACAGGCCAAACACACAACAACAACAAACACACACAAAAAGACGGAAATATGAGAAAATCAATGCGCGTAAAAAGCGAACGGCGTGTGTCTGCTGCGAGTGTATGTGTGTGTGTGTGTTTGTGTGTTTGTGTGTGTGTGTGTGTGGTGTGTGTTTATGTGAGCGTGTATGTGTGAGCCAAAGAAAATCCATAAAACGCGCTGTGAAACTCGTCGCAGTCGAGCTATGCGAATAATTTATAAGATTGAAATTAAAGACACAAAAGACGCTTTCTATGTGTGTGTGTGTGCATACATATGTATGTAAGCATGTGTGTGTGTGTGTCGCATGCCTTGAAAGCAACCGCAAAAGCAAAAGGAAGATAGCAAACGGCGCACAAAATTATTTCTTGGCAACAGCCTCAACAACAACGCCAAATGCATGAGACACCCGAAATGCCAAAATGCTTTGTACCGCGCGCGCGCTCTTCCCCCCGACCCCCTCACCCCGCCTCTTTTGGGCCGATGCAAAAATGTTGTAAACATGCGAGGCCGACGACGACGCCGACGTCGACGTCATTGCCGACGGCAACATGAAGTGAAACACCGAACAGCTGATCTGCCTCTGGGGCACATTGGCACATGCTACAAAATGCATGTAACACATATGTACAAGCACACTCACACACACGCACACACACACACACACACACACAGATACTAAAGGGGGCGTCTAAAAGAAAGAGAGAGCGAGCGAAAGGTCAAGTTAGAAAATTGGCAATAAACTAACTGTCAACACAGTGCAGCAGAAATGGCTTAAAGCAACGAGTTCATAAATAACGAATGCATTTGAAACGAGTGCATTTCTAATGAAGATCGACTCGTTTCCTACAGAACATAATTTTAAACAAGTTCCATGGGAATACGCTTGTGACAGTCTTCCATTTAGGCATTTAACCATGAAAATTAAAGCTTAATAAGTTCAGAAGTGGTTCACCTTTATTTTGACTAGGACTTTGATTGCGTATACGCAGTGTTTGCATGTTAAAGTACTATATGTTTGCAAATAGATACTCTTCCATTCAGGTATTTAACCATGGAGATTAAAGCTTAATAAGTCCTGAAGTGGCTCACATGGACCAATGAACACGAAATTCAATCGTTAATTCTGTAGGGTTTTTATTACGTATTACGTATACGCAGTGTGCGCTTGTTAATGTATGTTTGTAGATAGGTATTTCTATACCTATTCACATCAACGAAACATCTTTGGCATACTTATGTGCAGTCACTGTGAGCAGCTTAATACACTCGGCGAAAAGACGAATAAGACTCATGACAAAGCTTACTCAAAAGTCAAAATAACTTTGGAATTGAACTATTTATAGAATTTCGCTATTGTTTTTTTTAATTAACTCGAGTTTTTTATGGCATAAGCTGTATTATCAATATTTATAATCCGACTCTATAGATTATTTGCATTATAAAAAGTATTTATAATTAATATTGATAAAAATGAGCGCTGGCATCGAAGCTTTTGGTCAATCTTATTTGTCATATACTCGATCTATATGCATTACTTTATGTGTATTAAGCTTTAACATGAAATGTAACACTCAAATTACTCTTCTTAATAAGACTTCTTCTATACAACAAAGTTTTCTCTATATGTTCAATAAAAGTTGAGTATTTAGTTGATATCGTTGTATATTGCAGTAAATCGTGCTTGTTTTTTATTTGCATATTATTGGACGATTTCTTTTCTTTGTTATTGTTTGTTTTGTATTTTCAATTGATTTTTTCGCCGAGTGTAAGCGATTTGAAGGCCAAGTGACAGCTGAGGGAACCGTGCCCTTCTGCCAATCAACTTAACAATGTTTTACTTTCTGCAGCTACCCGCACAGTGTGACGGAAACGACGCCAGACGCCAGTGTCGGAGGTGGTGGTGGTGGAGCAGCAGTGCAAGTTGGTGCAAGAGCAGCCGCCAAGTTCAAAATCAACGCCTGACAATGACAAAGCGCTCCGCTGGGCGGCCAACTGCAACAACGTGGCGCCCGCCAGCAGCAGCAGCACTAGCACCAATCAAAGCAACAGCAATAGCAACAGCAACAGCAACAACATCACCAGCAATTCCAGCAACACCAACAACAGCAACAACAACAACAGCAACAACAGCAACAACAGCTACAACAATCATTGAGCGCAGCACGAGATGGCGACGAGGTTGCCAGCGTCGAGGCTGCACAACAATGCGGATGAGCCGAGCGTCGTTGTCAACGTTGTATGCCTCGTTGCCGGCATGTGGCATGTCCTGGCTGCTGTTCGTCCTGTGCCTGCTCAGCTGTCTGTGCTGTTACACAGGTAATTACCAACACGCCACCCGCTTGACACTTGATTACCATGACGTCTGCCCATCGCCCCCACTTCTCTCTCTCTCTCTCTATCTCTATCTCCCTCACTCTCCCACTCTCTCTTTCTTTTTGCTTTTTTCTTTCTCACTCACGTTGCATCGTTGTTATATAGTATGTTGTGCAAATCATGGCTAACAGATCAGCTGCCACTTTGTGTTTATCTGCTTATCTGATTCCATTACATTATGATCGCAATTTTGACAGTACCGCATTCAATGAGTATGGTCACTCTATTTAGGGATGTTGCCCTTGTCAACTAACTTTATAATGCAGAACTTATCGCTTTGTAAACATCTCTTGAGTATGAACAATCTATCACTGCGGACGGCAGTCCGCGCCAGTGACGAAAGCAGCACGAAGGGTGCGAAGGCGACTAGCATATATACACAGGAAGAATGAAAAATTTGCTATGACTGTCCGATCAGGTCAAACAAATGTGCATACTAAGACTTTTGGAAACTCACCTGGTTTGTGAGATAAACAGGTGTAAGTGGGAGGGGAAAAATTTAAAGTATTGGAGCTAATGGGGCCGTTGGAGCCTTTTTGAGTTGTTTTAAATTTTTTTACTATTCTAATCAAAATTACGCATCGAATGACACCTCGATCATCGAAATCCCATTACTGGTTCAAAAACTAATTAATTTTGAAATTTTTTGGGTCCTTCCGAAAATGAGATGAAAAGTCAGTATGTCTGTTTGTTTGTTTGGATCAAATCGTTGATTTAGCTTTAATGTTTGAATAAGGACTTGTTCCTGCTCAAAAATCTAGAGACGTTTGTTCTACGACTTTTTCGAAAAATCGCTAGTTTAGCGGGAAATCGCTAAAGACCGCTTAAATTGAAATAGCATCCAAACGATAGAAGCTACAGAAGTGATCTATATATCGTTGAAAAGGAAGTTCGAAGGGCTTTTAAGCATAGCTGTAAACTTTTTTGCTGAAGAGAACAGGTAAATTGCTACAGGTGAAATAAGGTATTTTTCGCCACATTTTGGCGGTTTTTGAGAAAACGCCGCTAGAGGTTTTTTTTTAATTTTCAATATATTTTAGTTTGTAAAATTTCGCGTTTTTTGATATATGACACAAAAATATTTATGGATAGGTTTGGAAGATATAACCTATTAACTGAAGATATACGTTTTACTTTGAATTTTAATAGGGCAGCAGCAACAAAGTGTCATAGCAGCCAGAGTTTGAGAGTGCTGATAGATTTTGCGATTCGTAAAACAAACCAGTGTTGCCAGACTGTTTGTTTTTGCTGTACAAACAATAAACAAGGCTGACAAGTTATATTGTCAAAAAATATTGAAGTTTTCAAAATATCTAATGTCTTTTTCAAAAATTTCTGATATCCCATAAAAAAAAACCTCTTTACGAGGTAAAAGTCTAGTGACGAAAACATTTTCTTGCCCCAAAATTTCTGATATCCAATTTTGTGACGAATAATATTAAGTTTTACACATACATTATTTAAAAAAAAAATTTTGTCACTCGGCACTGCGCAAAAAAGTAATATTTATTAGGTATGAAGAATTTAGCGCAATGTGCCGAGGGCAAAATTTTTTTTTTAAATAATGTATGTGTAAAACTTAATATTATTCGTCACAAAATTGGATATCAGAAATTTTGGGGCAAGAAAATGTTTTCGTCACTAGACTTTTACCTCGTAAAGAGGTTTTTTTTAATGTA
Source organism: Drosophila suboccidentalis (assembly GCA_037043435.1). Classification (NCBI taxonomy): domain Eukaryota; kingdom Metazoa; phylum Arthropoda; class Insecta; order Diptera; family Drosophilidae; genus Drosophila; species Drosophila suboccidentalis. The sequence continues at coordinate 3,279,971 of JBAMBK010000278.1, read as the reverse complement.
AATTATCAGGTATTTATTATGGGTATATGTATAAGCAGCAGAAGTATATATATACTCGTACATACATACATGGTATGTAAGGAATCAGAGTATCAGATACTAAATCAATTTATCGAATTACAATTAAATCGACAAAAAATTCCATGCCAAATTTTCGAGTCTGCATTCCATTTACTTGCAAAAAAATATGAAAATACCTTTTAAGGTCTAACGTCAAGATATTTTTCAAAAACTTAAATTATTGACAAATTCAAAAATATCTTATAGATTCAAATTAAGGTCAAAATATATGAGATAAACAAACTCTTTTATCACCATCAACAGATTCTTATCACGAATGCGATTGGAGACTGGTCTACTGTAAATACGATAAACATATCGCTCATTTACTAGAAGAGTGACATAAGTCGAAAAACACGATTTTTGAGTTAATGATGCAGAAATGTTCGCAATGTGACAATCTATGTTGTGTAAAGAGTATATGGGCATTTCTCCAGAAATGTCAACCGAGCCTAAAAACGAAAAATTGCTCAAAAACTCACATATTGTGAAATTATGATTCAAAAATGTATTCAAGTTATTTATTTAAGCAATATACGCTGGAAGAAATTCAATAGGATGAACATATAGATTCTACATTGGAATAAATTAACTTTTTCCATATTTATGTCCATTTTCTTAAAAATTGATTTCCAAAATGGACCGTTTGTATTCTATCGATTACACTAAGTAAGATAGTAAGATTGTAACATAAACCATTTTAATACATAGAAATATTTTGAAAGTTTAATTTACAATAATTTTTTCGAGCAGTTTCGATATATCATTAAAAGAAAGAGAGACAGAAACAACATAAATATATTGTGGAACAAAATGTCACGTGCGACATGTCGCGTGCGACAGTGACTCAAATTACATTTAAAAAAAAACTACTTGATATTTTTAAATCAAACAAAAAGCATTTTTTAGATAAATGAATACATTACATTTCAAAATAAATTGCATCAAAATATTCGTTCACGTTTTGCCGAAATCAGTGCTAGAACTGGTCGCCGAAAAAACGACTTCTATCTGAGTCGCGTGCGAATGCCTTGGTTTTTTTAAATTATCTTGAAAACAAACAATTTCCCAAAATCCACTTTAGCACCAATTATAGTGCTAATCAATACCTATAAGTTTCGCCTTTTGTCACAACAAAATAATGTTTTGGCTTATGTTTTATTTCACTTTGAATGCGTACGAATGTCGCATTCGACATGGGAGAATTACCCATACGTCGTTTTTTCATTTCCAACGAATCGACTTTATTAACTCAAAAGAACGATATATCTCAGTTGCAATGCAATCGTTGACTAGAAATGATTCTTTATGTTTCATAAAGCTCAGTTGGTTTTTTCTCAAATTTACAAGTTTGGCCGCTTTTCAAAAAACACAGACGACACTTGAAAACTTAAAATCTCGAAACGCCATTTGAGATATGTATGTCACTCATCTAGAAAATGAGCGATATGTACTTCTGCATAAATAATGCCCAAAACAATTGGTCGACAAATATGAAAAAGGCATTAAAAGGCTGTCGAAAAGGGGAAAAGGAAATCGGGGCTTGTACCAGGACAACAATAGAGAATGGCCTTGACTTTGTACATGTAAAGTAGTCGGCATTGGTTCGTTGGGCTTTGGCTTTGGCTTTGGCTTGGGTTTTTTGGTGCTTATTTGGTTGCCATGTCGCCATGCCCCAAGCACCTGGAGGCACTTTCATTGCCAGTTGCAGTTGCAGTTGCAGTTTCAGCTGCAGTTGCAGTTGCAGTTGCAACTATAGCTGCAAACAGAAGGCGTGCCACAACGAGACCACAACACTTACATTTTTGCACTTTTGCAACGGCAACAACAATCAACTTGCCAACTGGCAAACTGACAACAGCAACAACAACGCTCACACAAATATTGCCATATTTTACGGGCCATAAAAGTAACTATAAAAAGTTTTCATTAGAGAATTCAGAAGATAGCATTTATAGATGAAAACTTCTGATTGGAGATACTCTCAATAAAAAATGTATAAAATATAAGTTGGAAATTGTCATAAGCTTTTTATTTCTTCTATCAAACGGCATTCTCAATTTTCAAATCTATTTTCAGATCTTAAATAAAATCAGCAAACTTATTGCTGTATTAAAAACAACTTTTTATGAAATCCTTGATTTACTCAAAGCATTTGAAAATTTTAAAGAACAAGAAGCAATTGTTAATATAAATAACACTAGTTTACAAAATCAAAACAAAATGTTTGCTACTCATGTCTCAGTGCACTTTTCTTATTGCACATACAATAGTGTAATTTTCTCCAAATAATTAAAAATGTAAATGTGTAAAATGTGAATTATGTTTAACCCTTTTGTGCCTATGTTATTATTTCTGAACAAATAGTCTGGCATTACAAAAATATAATATTTATTAACCTTTTGAGTTGCTTCGAGTTTGCTGGCGTTAAAAATGATGAAACGAGTTTCGAAATAAAATTACAACGCTTAATGTTAATCAATTAATCAAATGTGTAAAGACGAGGAAATTTAGAAAAGAGGAAATAGGTAGGTTTGTTAGTTTCATTAAAGGGTATTCGAAGTGCAATATGACAAGAAGTAATTTGGCCAGCTTCTGCTGTTGTTATTGACGCATTAAACTTTTTGGCAAACTATTTTGTAGGATGGCATAACGAGTCGCAGCTCCCACGTGACGGCTGCTCTTATTTTTATTATATTTTTTCTGTTTTCTGCTTTTTGTTTTTTGTTTTCCATATCCCATTTCTCATTTCATTTCGATTCGATTCGTTTCGTTTTCTTATGCTTGACTTCCGCTAGTTCGCAGCAGTTTCAGCTGCTTAATGCCAAGTTTTATTGCCCAGTTAGACGCAATTGAGTTATTGACCACAAGATTGCTCAGCAACGATGTCAAGGCATTGGGGTCGTGTTGTCTTTTGGGCACTTTAGCTGCTCACTTATGTCCGCTTACGGCCAACTACTCGTAAATGCATAATTAGTTGGATTTAAGCCAACATTTGAATGCATTTTACATCAAGTCTGGCGACAGAAGGCGGCCAACAACACGTCGAGACAATGTCGAATCATTATGGATCGATACGAGTCGTTGGGCCAGCAACGAGTACAACAGCTAATAATTATAGCCGTACAGCAGGCAAACAGTCCAAGTGCCAAATGACCTACCCACACCCATACACTCATACCCAAACACTCACACTAATTTTAAATGGCCATTGGCAACGATAATTGCGTTGATAGACGGGCAATCAAATCCTTTTCACAGCCTGTGAATTTCCCTATGCAAAATGCAAACGGATGGGTGTGCGTGTGTGTGTGTGTGAGTGTGTGTGTGTGAGTGTGAGTGTATTGAGTGAGTAAGTGTGCCTATTCAAAGCTACTCATTAGTAGAATATTGCTTAAGTGTGACGTCAGAGTGGCCAAGAATGGCACACAAAAAACGAAAGGCCTTCATACAAAACATTTTATCGCATATAGCGAGAAGTGCATAGCGAGAGGCTCATATACTTTGAATGAAAAGTACTGAGGAAGTGGGCATAACAAAGCGAGAAGACAAACAGAAGAGTATAGTATATCAGTATAATACGATTACTGTTTATTGGAAAGCATATAGCTAGTAATGCGAGTTGGCCATAACAAGTAATATTTAGTGAGAAGCCTTAGCGAATAATGAACACCGAGTAGTGCCTAGCGAGTAGTGAATAGCGAGGAGTACAGCAAGTGATAAACAGCGAGTAGCAAACATCGGGTAGCAAACATCGAGTAACAAAGAACGAGTAGCAAACAGCGAGTGGCGCATAGCGTGTAACGTGTAGCATATAGCGAGCAGCGTACACAGAGTATAGACGCATAGAGACAAGCGTATAGCGAGTAACGAACAGAGAGTAGCAAACGGCGAGTCGAGAACAACGAGTAGTAAACAACTAATAGCTCTGCGTAAAGCGAGTAGAATATAGAAAGTAGCGAGTAGCGAACAGCGAGTAGTGAACAGCGAGTAGCGCAAAGTACTTTAATTTTTTTGGAAAATTGATTTTAATTCGTCCTTTCATTTGTCGGTCTTAAAGGTTGTCGCAGTGCCTATCTGACGAAATATGGTCGCATCACGCGGCCACTCTGACCTGACAGGCCCTACACATATTGCATATATTGCGTATACGAAACGTTGACAGCAGAGCGAGAGAGAGGAAGAGGGAGAGGGAGAAAGACACGAAGAGAACGAGAATTTGAGGAAGGGAAAGAACAAGTGTAGGAAATTTGCATTGCATAGAAGAAGGCGCACGTTTCACTAATTGCATTGCGCACAAAACTCAAAATGGTTTTATAATCTTTGCTTCCGTTAACAATGCAACAACAACGACGACGGAACAACAACAACAACAATAAGAACAAAGGCATCGAGAAGGTTTCCTTCTTCTGTTTGTCACAACTATTTTTCTGCACAACGAAAATCTCATTAGTGACGGCCGATGATTACCAACACACACAAACAAACAAACAAACACACACACACACACACGCACAGTGGGACTGAGAGCCAGGCACATGTTGAAAAGTTGATGGCTGCACTCAGTTAACGTCGCCGCCATGACACTGCCTGACACGCCCCCTTTCCCCGCCCACAGCACTTTGCACTTGCCACTGCGTGTGTAATTGTCTTTGTGTGTTTGTTTTTTATACTTATGTATGTATGCAACACAATTGTTAGCATTTATGAACTATTTTGGAATATATATAACTTTGTTAGCGACTATTTTGATGGGCAATTGCGCAAATTGCTGTTGAAATGGAAACTGAAAGTGAAACAGCAACTGCAACTGCAACTTAATTCAAGTAAGAATTGAAATTGACACGCACTCAACCCGCAACTGATTGAAATGAAGTAGCTTAATCAGTTAATAGAACAGACGAAAGCTAATTACGCTCAACTTATCAAAGGCCTAATTTGATTGCAACTATTTTGAAATCAAATTGTGAATATTCATTTCAATTCAATCGAAGGGAAATTTAATTGCATAGCTTGCAGCTATTGAAATTAGTCGTAGTTCAATAAGCAAAAATTTAATTAAGCTCAGCTAATCAAGAGCTTCCATTAATGCAAAGCAATTGTTCTTAATTGTGATAAATAATTTAATGGATTAACTTTTTGAATCTAGTTATTACGAGCATATTTTACTTTTTAATTTAAAATGTTAAGAATTTTTAAAAATATTTTATTAATTTTATTTGAAAAACTATGCTTTAGTCTGTGTATTTGTATTTTCTTATGTTCAAAGCTATTTTCAATGCAATGCTAAAATTATAATTCAAGTTTAAGCGCATTTTAACATTTTTTTTATAAATTGGCAAAACATTTTCATAAAAAATGTATATAGAGATGTATTTATTTGAATTAAAATTTTAGTTGTAAATAGACATGGAAATTAATAACAAACAAACATAAATTTCAGCTTAAAAGTTATAAAAAAATATAAATAAACGCGATCAATCAAAATGTATTTGAATGAAAAAGCAAAATAACAATTTCAACTCTTAAAGAGTTCAAACGATGGCATATAAATTATCAAGGTCAACTTTACGGCACTAAAAATTACTTTAATGATAAATAGCATTTAAATGTCTACTGAAGACAAAGATGAGGCGGGAAAATTGATTTTCTTTGAAAATAGAACAGTGGACCCCATACTTAATCAGATTAAAGCTTCGCAATTCGACCCAAGGGGGAGAGTGTGTGGAAGGGCGGGGGTAGAGCTCAGCAGGTGCCGTTTAGGTTCGTGGAGGTCACCAGCTAAATGTCATAACAAAAGCTATTTATACATAAGTGAACCGCATGGCTGCACATAAATGACTTGTATCGTGTTTCGCAGTTCCCTGCAGTCCTCTTCCTCAGCTTACTCCTTCACTGACTGACTGACTGACTCGCCCAAGTCCGAGTTCAAATCCGAGTGCAGGTCCAAGAGGGTCAGATGCAGATGATGGTGGACACGGGGACAGGGGGCAGGGGACAGAAGAGAGGGGCAGGTGGAAAAGGCAGCCAGGCGGCGACTCACGCAAGCCAACGGGCATTAAAAAATAATAAGCATAATTGTGAAATGTCAGTATAAAAACAGAAGAACAGCCATGAAGTCCAGACAGAGACAGCGAGTGAGAAGCAAGATAGATGTAGCGTGACGTATACGACACGTTGGCCCAACTTTGACCTAGGACAGGCCAAGTGGTTCGGTCGACAGCTGGCGCAAAAGTCGAGCTCTTGCTTTTAATTATTTAGCGATCTCAAAAGGGCTCCACAACACAGACGCTGACAGTGACGTCGACAGCGACAGAGACAGCGACAGAAGCAGAGACAACACACAAAAAAGGAAGGCAAGCAAACAAACAAACAAACAAAAGCGAAACGAAACGAAACGAAAACAAAGAACGCACAAACAACTGCAACGAATTGCAGCAGTGGACCAAATGTCGCTGTCGCTGTCGCCTTTTTCCTTCCCACCCCTTTCTCTATCCCTCTACACTCTGCGCCAATTGTCCCGTTTGGCAGCATAAACACAAAAAAAAAATACAAAAACAAATAGAGAAAGAGAGAGAGAAAGCATCATCTGAAAGTTTTGCGGCACTTTCAGCGCCGCATGACGCGTCAGTGGTTCGGCAAGTCCGTTCAGCCGTCCGGAAGTTGCTTACAACTTCGAACCGTGTTTCAAGTGTGCCGCGACTGTTACCGTTACCGTCACTGTAACGGTAACTGTAACGGTAACTGTAAATGCACTTGACTGTGCGGTCAGAAAGGGGTGAGTTCACTTTGTACTAGGGGTAGGTCGCGGTAGTTCACACAAATTGTCAAAGTCACGCTGTCACGGCTGCAAGTGCGACTCATACCTGCCCTATGTTGCATGTTGCATTTGAAAAGCTGTCGAGACGAAAAGCTCATTGCAACGAACCTGCGACAAGCCTCCAACATGTCCTCAGCTGCAATGCAACACAAGTCCATCGAACCTAGTCCGATCCGATTCGATTCGAGCCGATAAACTCAAAACAATTTACTAATCTATCAATATATCGCAAGTGCTTCAAGAGCAGTCTTAACTAATGTGAATAACGAGCGAGTAGATCAATAACGAGTTGGACAATAACGAGTAAAGTTAATCTATTTAAAATCTAGTCTATCAACCTGTGATTGAAACTTGAGAAGTAGTATTAAATACTATGAGAAACCAGCGAGAAAATTAATAACGAATAGAACAACAACGAGTAGTGCAATAAAGAGTTGAATATAGTCAATCTATTAGAAATCGTTGACTCTAACAATCTGCGATTAATGACTAAAGAGCATTATTAAACAATATAAGAAACGAGCGAGAAAAGCAATAACGAATAAAGTCAATCTATTAAAAACCTATGAGTCTATCAATTGTGATTGTTGCTTTAAGAGCAGTCTTAACTAATATGAGCAAAAAGCGAGTAAATCAGTAACGAGTAGAATAATAACGATTAGTAGACCAACAGCGAATATAACAACATCGAGTAGTGCACTAACGAGTAGATTACAGTCAATATTCTGGAAATCTAATAGTCTACCAATCTGTGATTGATGCTTAAAGAGCTTTATTAAATAACATGAGAAACCAGCGAATAAATCACTAACGAGTTGAGCATCAACGACTTGAACAACTGCGATTAAGGCAATAACGATTAAAATAAAGTCATTCCATTGAAAATCTATAAATATATTAATAAGAGCAATAACGAGTAAAGTCTATCAATTGAAAATTATTAGTCTATCAATCTATGATTTGTGCTTGAAGAAGCAAAATTAATTAATAGGCAATAACGAGTATAACGGTAAAGATAAGATTAATAGCGAGCCTAGATTATTTGCGAGTCTATAACAGAACCATACTAGATCTATGGCAACTCTTTATTAATAGCAAGTCTTTAGCTAAAGCGAGTCTATATCATAAGCAAGTGTAGATATAGACCGAGAGCATAACAATAGCGAGTCTAGAGCTACAGTGGCGAGTCTATTCCTATTGCAAGTGTAAAGCAAATTTTCAATATTCATATTTATTTTCCATAAATCTAGATAACAGAGAGAAATCTTAAATTAACAATGGTTCTGTCCGATGAAATTTACATACTATACAATTAATGCTCTCTCTATTTGTTATTCTTTCTCTGTCTCGCTCTTTCTTTTACTCTATCTCTAACTCGTTCTTGTTGCCTCCGTTCTTGCAGTTGCGCTGGAGGAAGACTGCGTGGACTTTCAGGGCAACAAGGTGAACCATGGCATGCTCTATGTGCCCGGACCAGGCGTTTGTAGTCTATGCGTTTGCTATCATTCCGAGCCGCTTTGGTGTAAGGCCATCTACTGTGATCCGCCCTATGTAAGGCAAAAGCCCATTCAATTCTTAAGATTTTTGTGGTATTGATTCAACATTTTTGTAGTTCTGTAAAAACTTCAGAGTGGGCGAACGTTGCTGCGAATTCGAGTGCCTGGATCCGCCCGGTGAGGATAAGCTTTATCAGGTGAGTGAAGATTAAACAAAAAAAGAAGATCTTTCAAAACTAATGCGTTTTTGATTTAGGAACGCATGCGAAAACGCGCCGAAATTCTGGCCGGGAACAGCACCGCCTCCAATGTGAAGGTGGCGCCTCTCGCCGTCTCCACCATAATGCTCAGTTTTTTGGGCAACAGTTTTCTCAACTTATAACTTGAAGTGAAATAGCAAATTGCCCAGATCTTAAGTAGATAGTGGGAAGGTTCGTTTTTGTCAACTGTCCCCCATGCCGGACCCTAAAAGCGATACTTATTACAATGTAATAAACTGCAGCTAACAAATTTATATACATACACTTACTTAGGTGCATTCAAACGACATAACAAATGAAAATATACTAATAATATTAATTAAAAAGAAAAAAAAAAATGGATAATTATAATTTGGAGTACTACAGAACAATTCGTAGGTTTTCAACTTATACTTATGTATGTACTATATCCCTAGTCTTATGTAGGTACAATAATGCAAGAGTAATTAAAAAACTTAAAAAATAAAGAATATATAACAATCAAAAAATGCAAACATCAAGCATATTATGTCCATGCCAAGCGAAATCGATCATCGTTATCGCTACCATCGCGTTTGTTATCGCAATCAATCACTCAAAATGCAAACATAAATGACAGTCTTTAATTAGCACCTAAGTCTAAATAGTATATAGACAACCTGTACATACGCATATGTATATGCACACATACATATATACATATATGTAGCTGCCTAGCTCTATATAAATATGTATGTATGTATGTATATCGGGTCAAATACTTGTTGATTAGTCTTTAGCTAAATGAAATGATCTATAGTATATGGCATATCGATAGATCGATCGATCGTATATATGCTATAATAAGGTTCGGTGTTTGCACTTAGGAAATCCTTTTTAAAATATGTATCTCAGACATTAAAATACATTACTCGTTACATTTTTCATAATTTTAAGTAGCTCACACAGTGAAGTTCATTTATTTATTTTTTTTTTTTCTGTATCCTTATACTAGATATAGTAAATGAGCTCATGGGGGCGAGTTTCGAGTTTCCATTTTGGAGCAATTTTACGCAAATATGAAATCAAAAGAATATAATCAGGTATTATATGAAATTCAAATACCCACTTCAATTGTAAATTATTATATTATTTATATTTTCAGAATGTAGCCCTATATATTTACACATATGTATGTACATATTACTATAACTTTAATTTCGTAAGCTCAATCGATTTCATCAGAAATATCAATATTAATTATATTTTCTTATATTTCCTACATACTGAAAAGAAAATCAAAAATTCATATATCAATCGTAAAGTAATCCTATTTTTAACATATTGGGCGTTCTAAGTTAAAATGCGATGTACATATTTATAAAATAAAAAGGTTTTCAAACAAAAACTTTTTATTTTTTATTGAATATACATATTCGGGGGTGCTACAGAAATCGCTTTCGCTGAATTTCACTTAAACTTCATACGAATTCCAGTGAAATTCAAGCGAAAGCGATTTCTGTGGCACCCTTGATTATTTGGTTTTTTTACAAGCAATTTAAAAAAGTTTCTATATTTCATGACAAGGTTATAAATTAAATACATAATGTGCTCATATTTACTATACTGCATATTTGCGTGAAATTGACACTAAAGTGAAACTCAAGAAAGCAACCCCTGAAAATGAATTTTTTGATTGCAATTACACTGTAGTAAATTACACATATCATGAGAGACACACACTCACGAACAGACGCACTCATGCACACACTTACACTGTAGAGATTGAATAACAAAAATACAAATACACATGTATACATATATATGTATATGTATACAATATATAATCGTATATATTTTGCATTGGTGCTAATTTTATTGTAGGCTAAATACGATTCACACAATCACGATCCACTCACATACATTTCAACATACACACACACACACATTCACACCTGGCACACCCTAATCAAGAGCATTTGATTTCAAATCAAAGCCCATATCAAGTGGCGAATGAAGTATAGAGAATGTTTAAAATATATAAGAAAAAAAACATACATGTTATACTCATAAGTTCAATAGTAAAACTAATACTAAAAAATCGAAAAAAAAAAAAGTCCATTTCAGTTGCCAGCTAAAAAAAAAAGGTTAACAACATAAATATAGAAAAGTTAAATGATAAAATGAATAAGATAACACAATCAAAAGTTTAAAATAAAAATCCTAATTAACAATTTTAAAGCTAATTCCTATAGAACGATTTTGGTTTTGTTATCCTCGATTAATCAATAACTGCAGAGCTAGACCTTAAGACTTATAAAAGTACTTAAATACGCTATAACCGTCTCTTTCAATATACCCCGATACCAGAATACCAGAATACCATATACCCATTATACACATATATAATAAATATATAAATTTAATTAATAGGCATATTGCAGGACCAGCAAATCAAACATTCAATAAGCCCAATAATCCCAATGAACGAACAATTGATTATAACGTCAATTTAATAGTGATAATAAATGTTATCTAATGAAATGACACCAAATAATCGTACAGTGAATACCACAACTAATGGAAATAGATGTGTACATAAGGAGTACGGCTGTGACAATTTATTGTTTGCTTCAAACGCATTAAACACAACTGTAAATACAAAAAAATAATAATTTATTCTAACACAATCTATGGGAATTTCTATATACATTCATTATATACGTATTGTAGTACATACATACATCAAGAAAATGCAATATTTAAAGAATGAGTCTCAAGCCTAATAAAAACAATTAAATGTTACAAGCTTTCTTTAGAATTAATGTAACCGAAAGTATTTTAATAACAAAGAATCAAAGAAAATTATTTAAGGATTCGGCCTTCCGAATTTGGTGTGCTCTTGCAGAAGATCAAAGAAAGGTAAACGTCTAATAATTTGTCAGATTTATTATTAAGTTGAGAAGCTTAAAATTATTTAAAGTATTAAAAGTGAAGAATATCCCATACTTCTGTCGATTAAAGTATCTTTTTTTTTTTAAAGGAAAATTTGAAAGATAAGATGTCATCAATATAAGATCTATCGCCTGCAAGAGTGCTACGAATGGAGAACATTAAACAATAAACAATGATCTAAACTGAATGTACAATTCGAATGCCACAATATCTGACCAATATGCAAACGTATATAGTATATTTATGCATAAAGAAATCAACTCATAAGAACTCATAAATTAAATGTATTTTTAAGACGACAAATTGACAAATTTTAATAGAATCCAAACCTAATATGCAAACATAAAACGCTTTAAAATTCTAAACTAAACATAAAATCCTAACACAAAAAAAAAAAACAATTGTTATATAAAAGAAAATCGAAAAAAAAAAACATAATTTCAATTTATAGACTTAATAACAAACGCAAATTGGCTTTAATTGACAGTTAATAATAATGATAATTAGAAAAGAAAAAAAAAGACGAACATTAAGTGAGAGAAATCATTACAACATAATAATATTTCAACATTTACCTTGAGGACGTCACGTCAAGCTCATTTCTAAAATGATACAAGTCGGTATTTTATAGTTTATCAGATTTTAGATAGGCCCACAACATTATTGGGTATAAGTTTTCAATAATATGATCTATTTACATGATCCAAAACCCGTCTAACGCTTTTGCCACTAAAAACCTCTATAATCATTTTTTATAAGCACTAAGACATAGAGTGCATCTGGAGATACCCATTAAGCTAATCCAATGGGCATTACCTAATACTTATTCTGTACGAAAACCAACAAAAAAAAAGAAAAAAAAAAAAAAACAATCGTAGTCTAAATCAAACGATATAATCTTGTATTAGTTGTACTTATTTTGTCAAAAGTAAAACACATAAAAACCCCCTTTAAAACTTGTTAAAATTACTTGCATAATGATAATGATAATGATAATAATAATGAAAAAAAAGCGGTTATCGACGAGAAAAAACTCTTTTAGAAATGTCATTAAAACAGTATCGCATTGAATTTATATTATAATTCTAATCATTTATCAAGAGGATTTCAAATCATGTATGCATATAATTAAAAAATATTTAAAGTACCAGAGAATTTTAACAAAAATAAAAAATATTTTCACAATAGCTTAACAACAATCATGTCCTTTTTATTACCACCTGGCAACTCTATCACAAGAGCAAGATAACGCACTTTCTTTAGAATCTTTTCAGTAAGTATATTATGGATCCTATGTATCTTTTCTTACCTTTGTTATTATATTCTTTCCACAAACAATGCTGAAAATAGTTTCCAAAAATTTAAACAAAATTATCAATATATAATTTTCATATTCACATTTATTAAATACTATACAGTGAAGTTTTTTATTTTGCTCAGCCATAGCGAAAAAAAATCAATTTCGAAAAAAAAAGCTTAATACTAGAAATAAAAAAAATATATGTAGTATGTATTGTTTTTCTTTTTGTTGTTAATGCAAAATGTTACAATTAGATATTAGATTGTAGGTTTCAGTTTTGTAAGCTTAGTTTCAGTTGTTGGTTCGACAGATTAACCTGGTTTAACTCTCTCTGTAGCATAAATGTCGGCTCAATAACCGATTCGTGTGTTTTTTTCTTCATATATAAATTACCCATTAAAATTACTAAAAAAAAAAAATAATAATTATATAATGTTTATATAATTGTTATATAGATGTATATAATAGTAATAATTATGCAACTATATATATTAATATATATGTATGTACTATTAACTAAATTTAAACTTGTTTTACGATTTTTGCATATTGCTGATGATGCTTCTTCAAATACTTTGTTCAATTTTCAATTTCTTCTTAATCGATTCTGTGCTTTGTTTTTTCTTTCTCTCTTTTTTTTTATGTTCAAATCAGTTGTGACTTACTCCCTAAATTCGCCTTATTTTTATAATATTTTAAATAGTATTTCATTTAGTATAACTTCTTTTTGTCGATTTTGCAGTTTAGTTGTTCATTAAGTTTAACGTTTTAAGTTTAAGTTATGCTCCACATGGATTTCATTATTTCGAGCCGATCTTAGAGAAAAACACTTAAGAATTAAATATTAGATGAAATCGTCTAAAATTTAAGCGATAAATTGTACAATTGATGGAGCTATGCATAATAATTATATACTCTATATAATAATGTTGTTATAAACTAGACGGATAAGGGTTAAGAGTAGGGTGTCGTTAAGGACTGGGGGAGTTTAGTCATTAGTTGAAATCATTATCATACAAGTGGCCTTAGAAATTTTAAGCTATATTTAAAATTACGTACAGAATTCTACAATTCGCTTGGTCAGTTTGGGAGCGGGGAGGAATGGTTTCTTAGGGGGGGTTTAAGGAAAGGAAGTTGCTCTGTTTTTGTGTATTTTGTGCTGCTGTCAATCACGTTTTCCCAGCTCAACGTTGGCTTGGTTAGACCAGTTTCCAGCCTTGGACTTGGGACTTTATTTAGCGCGCAGCACAGGAGAATAAAGTGGCGGCGTTATGGAGTATGATGGGGAAAGCAGACTGCCGCTGCCGCTGCCGCTGCCACTGCTGCCACTGCTGCAACTGTTGCTGCTGTCGCCGTCTCGCTCGGGGCAGTGTTGTATGTTGTATGTTGCTGCTGCTGCTGCTGCTGCTGCCAGTTGCATGCTGCACTATTGCGTGACGCCCGCTTCTTTGTTGGCAGCATCGTTGGCGGCGTTCGCTGCATTCACCTCCTTCATGGAATCCACTTTGGCGACAATCTTGAGCGCCGGGCCGAGTTTCATGCCCATGGCATGCACCAAATGATTCTCCTTGAGCAGCAACAGCGCCTGTCCATCGATCTCCTGCTGCACAAAGTCATCCACGTAATCCTGACAGCCGGGCAGGTTCTTGATAAACTCGCTAACTTCCTCGACACTCCAATTGCAGATTGGACGCTCCACAATGCTGTTGCTGCTGCTGGGCATTGGTGCAGCAATTGCTGCTGCTACTGCTGGCGCTGCGCTGGCAACAACAACAACTGTTGCTGCTGCTGCTGCTGTGGGTGTTGCTGGTGCTGTTGGCAGTGGCGTTGCCGTTGCTGGCAATTCAGCGATTATCATTGCCGGCTCTGGCGTCATTGCGTCCGTTTGCATCTTCTCCTCGGCCAGCGATTCATCCAGCTTGTCGGCCAAGGCCATGGCATCGGCAGCAACCATACCGATGCCGCTGCCGTTGTTGTTGCCAGCACTTTTGGCCAGACGCGCACAGCCCGGCGAACAATAACGCTTACGCTTCAACTTGGCTCTGTGCTCCGGCTTGCCGCATTGCTCACATGCCACCATATCGGCGGCCAAGGTGCCGACTCCCACAAGATTGCCGCCGCCGGCAGCAATTGTTGGTGTTGTCGGTGTTGTGCAGCCAGTTGTTGTTGCCACCGGCTTCAGTTCCTCCTGCATCGCCGCCTTTTTCTCTGTAAATGTGAAATGAGAAGGCGAATTTAGATTGTTGTCATTGTTTTAAGTGATACTAAAAAATATATCGAGAAATGGAAACCTCCATTTCTTGCATCGGTTTTTGGGTACTCACTTGGCGGCTCATCGTTGCCATCCTTGTCCGTGTAGCGTTGCCGGGTGACCGGAAAAGGTTCGTTGGCTTCTTGTATTATGAAGCCGTCAATGACATGCGTCAACACATTTGGCTTAATCATTGCCTTGGGCAGATCTTTGCCATTGCTGTTGCTGCTGCTGTTGTTCATATTGCTGTTGCTGTTGCTGTTGTTGTTGATGATGCTGTTGCTGTTGTTGCTGCTGTTAGTGGTGGTTGTCGTTGTGCTGCTGTTGCCAATGCTGCTGGTGGTTGTGGTGGTAATTGTGTTGCTTGTGCTGCAATTGCTGCTGCTGCTGCTGCTAATGGCACGCAATGCGTTGCTGGCAATGCCATTTGTTGCCGCTGAGCTCGAGACAGTTACAGTGTTGCTGCTGTTGGTCTTGTCGTTGCTGCTGCTGCTGGGCAACACTGCATTGCTTTGCTTCAGTGCTGGCAACTGCATGGCGGCAGCAACTGTTGCAGTTGTTGCTGCTGCTGTTGTTGCTGCTGCTGTTAGCTTTGTGGGCGTCGCTTCACTTGCATCCCCATTTAGCAACGTTGATTCCGCTGTTGTTGCCGTTGAGCTGCTCGCCTCCACGCTGGCTTTGCTGGACTCGAGCAGTGTTGCTGCTGCCGCGGCAGCTGCTGCTTGTGTTGCTGCCTGCAATGGCGATTCAATGGGCACCAGAGATGCCGTCTGTTGGTGTTGTTGCTGTTGCAACTGTTGCTGCTGCTGCTGCTTGGGCGTCTCCTGTATGCTGGCGGTTGTCATTGTTGTTGCCTTTGTGGGCGTGGCAGGCAGCGAGCTGATGCTGTTGCTGAGCGTCACAAGAGCCGTGCTGACAACAGCACTGCTCACAGGCGGCGTTGTTGTTGGCAGTCCGACAGTGGCGTTCATCATCGATGTCATGGCCAAAATGGGATTCTGTGTTGGCGATGCGGCAGTCAGTTGTTGTTGTTGTTGCTGCTGTTGTTGCTGTTGCTGTTGTTGCTGCTGCTGTTGTTGTTGCTGCTGCTGCTGTTGTTGCTGTTGCTGCTGCTGTTGTTGTTGTTGCTGCTGCTGCTGCTGCTGTTGCTGCTGCTGCTGCTGCTGCTGTTGCTGCTGCTGTTGCTGCTGCTGTTGTTGAGTAGCGGCTGCAATGCTTGCCGAAATGAGTTGTTGCTGCTGTTGCTGCTGCTGTTGCAGTTGCTGCGCCTGCTGCTGCAGACTCGCCACCGTGCTGCTTGTGACAAGCGATCCCGTGCCTTGATTGCTGATGGTCACAACGCTGCTGCTGGGCATCGAGTTGCTCGTTTTGGCCGTTGTTTGGAACACCGCCCCGGAGGCAGAAAGCGCCGCTTGCAACGCACTCGATGTGGCAATGCCAGCGGGTGTTGTTGTCGACGACACCGAGAAGGGCACGCTGCTCAGCTGCAATTGTTGCTGCTGCGCCTGCTGTTGCTGCTGCTGCTGCTGTTGCTGTTGTTGTTGCTGCTGCTGCTGTGTTGCCGTTTGTTGCACCACAATTTGTTGTATGATATTTTGCTGCTGTTCGCGTTGCTGCTGTGCCTGCTGCTGCTGCTGTTGCTGTGCCTGTTGCACCTGCTGCAATTGATGTTGCAGCAATTGATTGTGCAATTGCTGTTGCTGCTGCTGTTGCTGCTGCGAGGTAATAAACGTATTCGGCGCCACTTGCAATATCTGCTGAGCTGTTGCATTTGTCAGCGTCTGTTGTTGCTGTGGCTGTTGCTGCTGCTGTTGGGCTTGTTGTTGCTGCTGCACCTGTTGCTGTTGTTGCTGCTGTGCCTGCTGCTGCTGTTGTTGTTGCTGCTGCTGCAGCTGCAACGCCAACTGATGCTGCATGATTTGCTGCTGGAACAAATGTTGGTTCTTCATCAGCTGCAACTGTTGTTGCTGCTGCTGCTGCTGTTGTTGCTGCTGCTGCTGTTGCTGCTGCTGCTTGTCCACGCCACCCGCCTGCAATGTCTGTCCGTTCTGCAGCGTTATCGGCGTGCCCGACGTGCTCATCACAACCATTCTGCAAGCGGGTAAAAAGAAGACAATGTTAGCATTATTTGAAACCACTTGGAGCCACTTGGAGGCACACTTACTTGTTGCCAGCGGTGGTCACCACCTGATGGAGACTCGCCGCCTGCTGTTGCTGCTGCTGCTGCTGCTGCACGGCCAAGTGTTGCGTCAGTGCATTCGTTGCATTGCTGTTCACCTGCCCCGCCCCCGCCTTGCCCGCCCCCTGGCCGTTCTCCGTCTTCAGCGTGGGCAGCGCCGGACGCACCGGTTGCTGTTTCGTTCGCATCTTGGCCTTCAGCAAACTCTGATTCTGTGCCGTTTGCGTTGACACCGAACTCGCTGGTCGCACTTGTGCCCCATTGTGTGGCAAGATCGCGCCGCCAGCGCGTTGCAAGGCCGCTGCCGTCAGCTGTTGCTGCTGCAACTGTGCTGTTGCCACGGCCACCGCCTGCTGCTGTGTGGCAAGTTGTTGTTGCTGCTGCTGTTGCTGCTGTTGTTGTTGCTGCTGCTGTTGTTGCTGCTGTGCATTCGCCTGTTGCTGCTGCTGTTGCTGCTGCTGCTTCGGCGCCAATGCATCCAGCTGGGCACGCGTCTTGGTCGGCGTCTGCGTCACATTGCACTGAATGATCTCTGTGTTGGGGAAAACAAGAGAGAGATGGATTTTAGAATGCATTAGAGATGGCCGCGTGACACGAGCTTAAATGATTTCTACAAAGATACAAATATAGGACAGCCATTGGCAGACAGTTGCTCAATTTGCTCACAAAACTCAAAGCGTTCTCCTGAGACTTGGCGTCACAATGTCGCCTTCTTCGACATCAATTCTTTGATTTCTTTTAATACTAGAATTGTATAATCAGTTATAAATTTACAATTCTCTACAATATAAATTAATTGATCAATTTATGATGCTAATTTGAAATTTAATTTTAGTTAATAATATTTTGAATTGATAAAAATACTATAAAAAATCGATAACATCGATATTCGCAAATCTCTTGGGTTTTTAGACTATACACTCTAACGTTTACTATATCATTTTTAAGGATAAGTTCATAAACCCGTTCTGAAAATACATCGACAAATCGACAAATCGACTTTCGCGGAAGCGATTTTCAAGAACTGTAACTCGATAATATTTTTGATGACATATCGACAACTCAATTTTTGATTTGACAATTACGTTTAATCGATCGACGTTAAATGAATGGGAATAAAGGGTGTTCAACTTACGATTCTGTTGTGTCTGCAGGGCCTGATGAGTGGCAGGTTGTTGGATGAACATGCCGGAGGTGCCATCGGGCTGTCCACGCAGTATGATGGGATTCGTGCCGAAGGGCTGGAGGCCATTTGGCCAGAACCACGGCGAGATTTGCATCTGCTGCGGCTGACCGGCAGCTGCGTTCTGCAGGGGATTGATGAGCTGGGCCGCTTGGGCGGCACTGACACCTGGCAGCGTTGACTGCGACACTTGGACGCATTGTTGGGTGGTGGTTTGTTGTTGCTGCTGCTGCTGCTGCTGGGTGACAACACCGCCGCCAGCACCGCCGGTCGCCGCTTGCATCGTGTTCGTGGTGGTTGTCACCTTCTGGACCACCTTCTGTTGCAACTTGCCCTGGCCGTCGCCCACCTTGGAGGCAGCTGCCGCACTGACCGCCAATGCGGCCGCCTGTTGTGCTGCCGCCGCCGTCAACTGTTGCTGCTGCTGTGTGAGCTGTTGTTGTGCCTGTTGCTGCTGCTGCTGTTGTTGCTGCTGCTGCTGCTGTTGCTGCTGCTGCTGTGCGGCCGCGGCCATCGACTGCAACAGACTCTGTTGCTGCGGCGAATGCGAAATCACATTCACCGGCGAGATGAGCAACGTCTGTGGCGACTGACTCGACGGTATCGCGTACGTGCCACTTGCGAATCCCGCCTGACCGCCAATCATTTGCTTGGCATTCTGCGTCGTCGTGGTGATCATCTGCGGCCCACTTCCCTGAAAATGCTTGCCCGCTGCAATCACCTGAATCGGCTGCTGTCCCAGTCCCGTGTTCAATAGATTCCCCGACACAATCATCTGCGGATAGATGAAGCTCGATGGCTGCATCAGTTGCACCGTCCGCCCATTTGCCCAATCCCCGGGCACGCCTCCTGTTGTCGCCAATTGCATGGGCGACATTGTGCTAAGTGCTGTCGAGTGTTGCTGCTGTTGCTGCTGCTGTTGTTGCTGCTGCTGCTGCTGTTGTGCCTGTTGCTGCTGCTGCTGCTGTTGTTGTGCCTGTTGCAATGCATTTTGTTGGGCATTCGCCGGACTTGCAGCTCCAGCTGCTGCAGCTGCTGCTGCTGCCGCCGCTGCAACATCGCCACCGGTCAACTGTTGCAGCTGCATCTGTTGCAACTGAGCGGTTTGACTGGCATCCAACAAGCTGGTCGCATGCTTCAGCTCGGTGCCGGCATTGTTGTTGCCACCGGTGTGCGTGGGAAACTCCTGCTTCACCTGGATGGCGGCATAGGGGCCGCTGGCATAGAATTGCTGCAGTTGCTCCGGTGAGATTTGCAGTGGCACCGCCGCAGCGGATGCCACCTGTTGGGCGGGGCTCTGTGATTTCTCCAGCGTGACGATCTGGCGTGAGGTGGGGGTGCTCGATCGCGATCTGGAACGTGAAACGCTGCGCGAACGGGCAACAGTTGCTGCTGTTGCAGGAGTTGTTGCTGCTGGAGTTGTTGTTGCTGCTGTTATTTGCCGACGCGACGAGGGCGGCGTGCTTGCAATCGATGTGGGCGTGCCGCTTTTAACGTTATTATTGTTCAACTGATTGTTGTTATTGTTGTTGTTGTTGTTGTTATTATTGTTGTTGTTGTTATTGTTGTGGTGAGTGGGCGTGGTGGCGCCTACGCCCGGATGCGGCGGACTTGCAAAATCGTATTTCTCGTCAAATGTGATGCCTGCTTTCTGCGCAAGCGTCTCCAGGCACTTTAAAGGCCGCTCAACACCAACAATATGTTGCTGCTGTTGTTGTTGCTGCTGCTGCTGCTGCTGCTGCTGTTGATGTTGCTGTTGCTTGTGTTGTTGCTGTAGCAGCTTATCGCTGCTGCTGTTGTTGTTGTTGTTGTTGTTGTTATTGTTATTGCTGCTGCTGCTTCTTATATTCGAGTTATCCTTCAAAGGCTGCGCAGCTGTTGTTGTCGTTGTTGTTATCGTAGTTGTTGCTCCTGCTGCTGTTGCTGCTGCTCCCAACGATGAAGTTGATGATGATGATGATGATGTCAATGTGTTTGTTGTTGCTGTTATATCGCTTTCAGTGTCCGCTCTGCATAAGAGTAAAAAAAAAGAGAAAAGCAAAAAAAAAACTATTTAATAAAAATACATACAACACAACACACACAGACAGGCATGAACACAACACACAACACACACTTGGAACGTTTGCGACGACGTGTGGCATGCATCATTTTGCCAAATTTCATTTCGTTTGCTACATTGGCACGCCGAACACACGCACACAACTCTGCAGAAAGAGCAGAGAAATGAAAAAAAAAAACTTAGAAAAACGTAAAACAGATATGCAAAAGAAACAAAAATGCAACGCACTGTTATCCAAAAACAAGTTGGCAGCACCCCCGCCAATTGCAATTTGCAAAAGCTCCGCTAGCGCGTGGGCGCTCTCACACTCTCTCTGTTTTGCTCTCCCACGCTCACCACTCTCAGAAAAAAGAAACTGAGCGCAAAGCAGGCAGAAAACAAAGATGCACAAATTAAACAAGACATCACATTAAAGATCATTCACAATATGTATTTACATACATACATACATATGTATATACATTTTTATAGTTGTCAACTGCTTGATTTAGTAATTAATGTTAAATGCTTTTTATTTTATATGTAATTAACTTTGATTTCAATCATGCAAATATCGATAGACTTTTACCAAAAGCATATATTTATTTTAAATTATTTTATTTTAATCATTGTATTCATTTATTTTCTGTTTATGCAAGTCAGAATTTAAATTCAAATTTTAAGCAGCTGAGAATATTTAAAATTGCATCTTAGCTTCGGCTTTATAATTTCATTATTATTAGGTATGTATAACATACATATCTTGGCCGTCTTGAGATTTTGAGGCCGTTTGAGGCCAATCCAGCTGCTACCATTGACCCACATAACCGTAAATATGGCTCCATGTAATATCACACACACACACACTTTCACACACTAACTAAGGAGGTCATTTAAGGGGTGGGAAGGGACTTTGTGTGTAGCGGGGAAAATTGCATGAGAAGCCCCCGGAAAATGTATATTTTTAGTACGCTCGTCTATTGACGTCAAACTGTAAATTGTAAACAAGGAAAAGGAGTTAAAATGAATGCGAGTGAGAGAGAGATACACAGCGGGAGTGTGGAAAGGAGGCAGGAAAAAGGAGCTAACGAGAGAGATGCATTTGCTGTTACAGTTATTTGCTGCTCAATTTTGAGTCCCATGCAGTGGAAATGCATATGGAAACATGCATATACATACAGAAATGTATTAAAATGGAACAACGCAAACATATGTGAAATTTGGCAACATACAATCGAAATAAATATAGTTTTCGTTATAACTACGAACATGCATTAAAATGAAAATTGGCAACATTGTATTGCACGTTATTAAGATTTAGATAGCAACTGTTACAGTTTATAAATATGATTAAGGAAATTAAATTTAAATTAATATGAACAAACATTTTCAAATGCCATGCATGAAAATTGGCAACATGACAATACACGTGGAAACTGGGACAGCCGCTGTAGCGAGTTCAAAGGTAAATACAAAATGGAAATTATATTGCTGATATTTATAAATATTATTAAGAATATAAGAGATGAATAACTTTGCACTTGCGAATAATTACTACTTTATTGGATGGATATATGTGAATGAAATGTGGCAACATGGCATTGGACATTAGAATATGTGATATACACTGTTGCCTGTGACTGTATTGCGTTTGAAACTGCAAAAACAATAATTTAGCAGATGAAATTTGACAACATGGCATTGAATGTTGCCAAATTTCACATATCTTCTTATCTTTAGTGTTACAGTGGCTATTGCGAGTTCAAAGACCCAAAATCTAGTAAAAATACAGACAGTTGCTGCGTGTCATGCATAAAAAATCAACAAAATGTGGTTAAAGTTTCATAACTTAACAGCACTTGAACCTATCCCTGCGAGTCATGGCCTCTACTCTTGGTCTCAACTAATCCAGCACAGAGCCGTAATGCCCGTGAGGCATATAAAAAAAAAAAAGGAAAAACGAAAATATAAAAGGCAACTACATGAACAACAACTGTGCAACAGAGAAAAAAAAAACAAGGCATGCTTTTAGAGTCGGCACAGCATTAGGGTTACCCCTGGTAACAGGACAGCACCCAGTCGTTGAGGCAACAAGGCGGGAAGCGTGGCGGTTAGAGAAATGGCGTGGTGTGGTGTGGAATGATGTGATGTGGTGGAGGCAACGGCAAAGGTAGCCGGCAGTGGGCGTTTTTGGTCTGCACTAAAATCGGTCAGGGGTGTTTCATGCATGCGACAGGGTTGCTCCTGGGTTGCTGTTGGGTTGCGGCAGGGTATGCTAAGGTCGAACGCCCCCACCAAACCACCGCAAACAGCAAAGAGCAAGCGAAAGCGGATGGTAAATAAAAAAAAATATATAATAAAAAGCATTAAACTGGTGACTAGACGTTGTGCCAGACGCAGCACTGGCAACAGCAGCAGCCGCAGTCGCAGCAGCAGCATCCTTCTCAAAAGCAGAAAAAAAACTTGCAACTCAAGACTGGTTTCTAGACTTGTCAGTGTGTGTGTGAGACAGAGAGAGGGGAAAGAGAGAGAGTGTGTGCTTGTGTGTGAGTCGCTGAGTGGTTTGCCATGCTGCCTGGTGTGAGAGCCTGGGGGTCCTTCACAGTCTCGGGTCTCGATTCTAACAACAATGCCACCAGAATCATCATCAATTTTATTTTCGCTTCTACCCAAATTGAGTTGCAGGAAGGAAGATTGATAACAATGCCGACACAAACAAAACGAGCATGCGCCGAGGCTGTTAGCCTACCGAATGAAAGGGAGAGAGCAAACCAGAACGAGATAGAGAGAAGGAGAGCGCGCGCAGCTATTAGGCCGCTGGAGTTTAGCATGCAGACAGAAGACGTAACAAAAAAAAAAAAAAAAAAACCAAAAAAGAACATGAAATTCAAATTGTTGCAGGAATCATGCGTGCAAATTTCGTTTGGTGGTTGTTGGGGCATTAAACCTGTACGGGGCTGGGAGTGACGGGGACGGAACGAAAATAGATGACTACATATTGATTATACGAACGGGTTTCATTTCTGCATGCCAGCTACAGCCACCAACAACACAAAGATACAAACACACACACACACATATTGGCATACACATACGTATGCGAATACAAATACAATTGAGTGCACGCTATTGCTGTCACCCTTGTTGATGTCGTTACCGAATTCTCGCAAGTACGAACGAGACAGCAATGGTTGCTTGGTCAAATGACGAGCGCAGCTCAAACACACAACACACACACAATACATATGCATAAGAGCGCAAGAATAAGTTGGTGTAGGTGTGTGTAGAGTTGTCAGTCAGCACCAAAATAAATTGTACACCACCGACAGCACATATGCAAACTAATTTCATTGAGGAAATACCTTAAACATTAATCAATTAAAAAAAAAAAATTATATTAATTTGATGTATTTAATTTAATAAAGAAATGTATCGGATATTTTAACTGAACCTATACTAATGTTTCTATTTACGAGTGTAATTTTATGAAAGGGTGGCAACACTCTTTACGCGCCTCGAATTTTGTTTACTTCGAAGTTCAAACTACGGGAGCCAACGCGCGAGTGATTGAGAGCAATAAAGAGAGAGAGAGAGAGAATGAGAACGCTTCACTGACTGCTGTTGCTGCTTCCTCTTCTGCTTCACTGCTGCTGTTTAATGCCGCCTGCAGTTTCGGTTTCGGCCAAAAAATGTTACTTTTGGTTTAGAACTTTTGCTTTTCAATGCTACAAAAAAGAAAAACCAACCACCATCTAAAGTACAAACATTCACACATGCACATGACATGCATTGCGAAATTTGCGGCGAGAGTGTGTGCGTATGTGTATACGTTAGTGTGTGTGTGACAGACTCTGTCATTGCAGTGTTGTAGTTGTAGCTGTTGTATTATCAACAATGCATGCACCGAGCAAAGCAAATGGGGAAGGAAACTCGTTTTGGGACTTGTGATTTTTGCTTGCTTTGGATGAAGAAAAACGTTTTTAGTGCAAGTATGATTATGATGGGACGTCAAACAGCCGAACACACATGCATGTATTTAATAATTCTACATATTTGTCATTAGCCGCAGTGTTGTAAAACGTAGCATAATTGAACTGCGCGCCAAAGGCAGCGCTGCAATATTAAGCAAGTATTTGTGT
This sequence comes from Drosophila suboccidentalis, assembly GCA_037043435.1. NCBI lineage: Eukaryota > Metazoa > Arthropoda > Insecta > Diptera > Drosophilidae > Drosophila > Drosophila suboccidentalis. The sequence continues at coordinate 3,255,329 of JBAMBK010000278.1, read as the reverse complement.
GCGTGTGTGTATGTAAAGTGGTGTCAGAACAACAACAACAAAAAAGGGTCAGCAATAAACAACTATAAAACTAATGAGTAACAAGCATAACATAAACAAAAATGCAAAAACAAAAGAAGCGAAATCAGTGTGTGCACAGCACATGAATATTTCGTTAGCTACTGCGAGGGTGGTCACACTTGAAGTTAAACTGAGACGCGATTTCGGTGTAATAACAACAAATGCAGAGGTAAAAGAGTAAAAAGAGAGAGCTGCGTGCGTGCGTGTGCGGCAGAGGCAGAAAAAGTAATAACGTTAGTAATAAAGCAATAATAAACGCGAGTGCATTGACACACATATACATGCAAATACACATATGTATATGAATGTGTATACATACACATGTGTTGTTGATTGAACAGATTGCAAATCAAATGTGAATTAAAAACTAAAACGAAACGAACAAAAAATACCTTTTTTGCATAAACTTCAATGCACGACGATCCATTATTTAAAATAAAAACAATTTGTATAATAAATTAATAGTATGCATGCGACGACGTCAACGGCGACGGCAGCAGCGACGACGACGACGGCAGCGACGTTCTGTTGTTTGCTATTACGGCTGCGACTGCTCTGCTGTTGCGGCTGCTGATTGTTTTTATTGTTGTTGGCAGCATATTGCTGCTGCTGCGTTTTTGTAATTTGGTTTTATTTTGTTTTTAGTTTATTTGGTGGTACATTAACAAATACGAAATAAACACACACACAAACGTTTACGTTACGTACAGGCAGTAAACATATATAAACAGGCAAAAAACGTAAACGTAAAACTTTGTTGCAATCAACAACAACAACATCAAGAAAACATACAAGAATGTACACAAAAAATGTCTCGCCGAGCGGCAGCCTCAGTGTCAGTGTCGTTGTGTGTGTATGTATGTATGTGTAGTTTGGTCTTCTATGTGTGTGTGTGTGTCTGTGTCTGTCTCTGCTTATGTTTGTATGCGCTGTCTGAGACTGCGACTGCGACTGAGGCGTGTGTAAATGAACGTTTCGTGCACGAGAGCAATAATTAGTACATACTCCACTCGCTGCAACGGCAGCGTCGACGACGACGGCGGCTCACAATTAATGCAGTGACTGCTTTTGATTTATATTAATTATTAATTTTTAACTGTATTTATTATGTTGCATAGTCCAAGCATCTGTACACGCGATATGCGTGGGCAGTTAATGTGGCCTGGGGGATTGGAGGGAGTTTTGGCTTCAGCTCTTCCTCGGCTTACATAAAACGCGGCGACAACTCTAGCAACATATTTTTTGTTAGGCGGCACAAATTCACTGCGCGCGTCGGCAGCGACAGCGACGCCGGCAGCATAACTTTTCACTTTGCAGCATGTATCTTGTATTTTTCGATTTTGTTTGTTGTTTAATTTGAATACAAAAACACATAGAACGGAAAAAAATATATAAAAAATCCAGATGTTAATCAACTGAGGCTCGACTCAGTCAGCATGCGTTTTTTTTTGTCGGTTAGTCTCTTTATGTATGCATGTGTGTGCGTTGCGCGTCGCGTTGTATCTTATATCTCGACTGGCTGGCGTTTTTGGGTAGATCGACGCGAACGAGCAGCGATTTTGAGGTCGACAAAACACAAACCGTACGCTGCCAAGTTGAATTTCAGACTAAACCGCGCGCAACGGCGACAACTCTGCCGAAACAAAATGAAGCAGCAGCGCGCATGAGTGTTGGTGGATGTGTGTTTGCATGTGTAATAATGTGTACGTGTGTATTGTGTATCTGAAGAGGGTTGGTAGGCAGCTGAACGAGGAAAACCAGTTTTCTCATACACACGCAGAACATTTCTCTATAACAAATGCGGGCGTGCGAATGCGATAGCAACAACGATTCGCATATCATTATCGGCTAGCGAGAGTGCGATAGCGACAGCCCCACGACTCGCTGTCTGCTATGTTTTGTTGTATGCGCTTTGGGGGTGTGTGCGAACGAAAGAAAAAATGTACATGAAAAAAACGAGGCTACACAGCTGGCGGGCAGGTGTATTGTATTTGCTTTCGCGCCCGTTGTAGCACATCCATTCACATATAAATATATGTATGTATGTATATGTGCGCTGTCAACCACCCTGCCCGCTGCCGTTACCCCAACCATTGCCGCTTTTACCATCGAGCGGGAGACCAGTTTTCTGTGTCTGTATACTCGAATGTCGTCTCGTCTCGTCGTGGTTGTTGTTGCTGTTGTTTCTTCTGGCTTGCTTGCTTGCTATACTTCATCTTCTTTTTTCGATTTCGCATTTGCCACCACCACCACCATCGCATACAAACACAAGCATTCATACATACATACCTGAGCTGGCTAGCAATCGACAGCGGCTTTATTTTATTATTAGTTTTGCTTGGCGGCGTCAGCCGGGTCGTTTTGCTTGTGTCGGGGAAGGGGAAGCCCTCGAGTGTAGCGTATGCGTACCGCAAAAGCAAACGTAACAACAACAAAATGCTTATTCGTTCGCTTTCGCTTGCTCGCTCGTTCGTACAGTGGCCAGAACTTCATTATTATTATTCGAATTGCATTTTCTGTCCGTTTCAGATATCTCAGTCCGCCCTATTGTTGTTCTTGTCGTTTCCGATGTCGTTTCGTCATTTTCATATTTATTATCCTACCCACTGTTGTAGTTGTGATCTTGAGTTATTGTTTGTATGCTAGCGGCGCAGTGCTGTATCATCAATGCGCTTAAAAGTGTATTCTTAATATGTTTAATAATGTTTGAAGCAAAAAATGAATAAAACTAACAAAAATTTATTAAATGCATACCATATATCAATCAATTTATATGTTTCACTATCTACTAAACTTGCTTACCTCGTTCAAGGAATTTCAATGCTAATTTTATAATTAATAAAATACTATTGTATTTTTTTCCTATATACATACAGTTGAACTTCCATAACTCGAATTTCTCTCTAGCTCGAGCTAAATGACTGGCAGGAAAATTAATAAACTTAAAAAAAATAACTCTATAAGTCGAATATCTCCATAACTCGAAACTTTTTTTTGGATAATAGTGATTCCAGTTAGGGAAGTTCGACTGTATTTATAATATTATTAAAGTTATATTAATTATCTTTAATAATAATATATTATGGTATCTAAGTATTGTTGTAAAACGTAATCAATCTAATCGTAATAACATTTAAGTGGTGTATAACTAAAAACAAAATGTTTCCAATTAAAAAATTAATATTTTACGAAAAATCGTCGCACTTGCACCACTGTGCCTTGTCAGACGCTCTGGTATTCCATTTTTCATTTTGTTGCTGCCCCTGAGCTGCCCTCGCATATGTATGTATGTAACTGTGTGTATCTGTATGCGTGCGCCGCTTTGGGCTGTTCTTGTGCCGACGTTCCTAAATGTTCATTATATGTATGTATGTATGTCGGCATGTCTATCTGTATCTTCGTCTCTCATTGCTGTTGCTGTTGTTGTTTTTGGACCCACTGCTGGCAATGACAGGCAGCGTTGATGTTGATGTGAGTAGACCGAAGCTTGGAACGAAAGAAGGCACGAAACATTTCAGTCTTTCGTTCGTTCGTTTTATTTTTTTTTTTTTCTGCAGCCGTCGCCATATTATTTTTACGCTCGTTAAGTGTTTTTGCCTGCTGCTTCTCTCTTCTCTATTATGCCCTTTATTTGGTTTTTGATTTCGGACTGCCTTTATGTGTATGCGTGTGTGTGTGTGTGTGTTGCTGATCCGGCTTCATCTTTGGCTGAACTTTGTGCATGTATTGAGTTTTTTATGGTTGGACTTTTGTATTTTTAATTTTTTTATTATTCCGTACGTAGTTTTTTCTTATTAGTTGTTGGAGTGTTCTTCTTCTGCTGCTTATGCCACGTTCAACTGTACAAAGAGCCATGCGGAGCATGCGCTCTTTTTTTTTTCGTTGTTTCCAATTATTGCCTCAAACACGTTGGGTCTTACTTTAGTAGTAGTTGTTGTTGTAGTTGGTGCTGGTTGGGGGTCGTTGTCGTTGGCGCCGCAGTGTGAGCGAGCGCACGAGTGTGTGTCCCACTGTTAGTGTATATGTGTGTGTGTGTGCAATACATATATTTCGAATAAAAATGACAAATGTATAATCAGCGTAAATTGCTTTGCGCGTGCTTTTTTCCACTGCCATCAATTTGTTTACAGCTCTCACTCTCTCGCACCGATACTCGCTGGCCCGTTTGCTCTCATTAGCGCTTCTCTTGTATAATGTGTGTGTGTGTGTTGTGTGCTGTAATTGCCTCACACTCACACACATTAGCACAGGCATTGTTATCGTTGTGCTGTTGTTGCTTTTGTAATTGTTAGAATTTCCTACACCATTTTTGAAAAGAAAAAAAACCTTGGAATTATCAACATCTGCATACACATACATATACAAGCATACACACACACAGATCCAATGGCTTGCTGGGGTGTCGTTCGGGGCGTATAAGAATGCGTTGCGCCTATGTGTGTGTGTGTGTGCGTATATATATATATGTATGTATGTGTGTGTTTATTCAACTATCAAAATGGGTTGCTTGTTGTTGCTGCGTCTGTCGCTGTTTGCTTTGTTTTTGCCGTTTGCTTCAATTGTAATGAAGGCAGCTAAGGCGTGGTCAGATCACCACCACCACGAATTTTCGAAAGGCTTATAGACGACCCTTAGATGTGTCTGTTTAATTTTATCTGCAACTAACTATTGCACACCCCCTATCCCTCCCCCCACATTCAGTTAATTAAGCCATCTGACTCATTATATGCGTTTCAACTTATGTACATAACCTCAACCCTCGTGCATGTACCGTTAGCCGATGTGTAGAGCACACAGTCAGTCGTTGTAGTCGTAACTGGACGACACTCAGGTCATGTATTCGCACTTTTTCGGGGCGACGACGACAGAGATAGATATATAGTAAACTTGTTTTGTTTGGTTTTCTTTACTCTTCACTCATTTTCGTTTTGTGCGCTGTCGCCCCGAAAGAGAGGGCATGTCGAGCAAATGAATCACCTTCTTATAGTTTCATCATGGGTCAAGCTATTGACTGCATAGTGTTCTTGCATTTTTGGTCGGTCAGCGCGACCTTCGTATGCGCTACATTTCAAATACATAATACAGTTGAGCTTCCATAACTCGAACTTCTATAACTCAAATTTCTCTCTAACTCGATCTAAATGAGTGGCAGTAAAATTAATAAACTTAGAAAAATAACTCTATAAGTCGAATATCTCCATAGCTCGAACCTTTTCTTTGGATAATGGTGATTCGAGTTAGGGAAGTTCGGCTGTATAAGATATGATAATAATTGAAAGTCTTGTAATATTGAAACTACAGAAACTTTTCGAACTTATTCAACTCTATTCGGTAGCACAACATCACAGATATTAAGTGTGCTAGATCCTCAATCGATAAAGAATGTATATTAAGAAAAGCTCAACACGTTTGGCAGTGAAAGCACACATAGCAAGCATATGGATTCTCTGATCTACATAACAAAATTATCTCATAATACAACGCAGAATTTAAAAAAATGTTTTTGAAAAGTTTCAAATTTCCAGCTCTGTTTTTTCGGTGTAGAAAAGGGGCATACTATTTGCATCAATCCCTTCACCCTGCCAAATAGTATTCGCTGACCCTCTTGAGGATTCATAAAAACCCATCGAACAAGCACAAACTGTACCAGCTCGACGCATTAGCCATGGGAAGGAAGGGTAGTTAGTTGGATTCGGACATGGGCCTCTCGGTTAGTCCCTTTTCATTTGCACGGAAGGGTTGAACTTTGACACTAGGCTAAAAACTATGCGACCTCGACCCCTGTAAGGACAACACTCCCTTTTTTTTGTTTCTCCATTTTACGCACTGTATCGGACGCGTTTCCAACTCAAATGTTGAACAATTACCCCCAAAACTGAAACTATTATGAAAATTGTGTATATTCAACCCTTAAGCTCGTTAAGGGCTGATATATCTAGTTGTTGTTGTCGCCAAATTTTTGTGGAAATCAGCTAAGCGAGGACCGAAAGAATGATCCTTATTGAAGAGACCCTGAAGATTGCTCGCATAGGGGTTGGGGTGGTTAGTGAAAACCGAGCTTTAGCTAAGGGATGGTAAATTCTGCCAAAGGATATTCATGAAGGAAAGAATATTAAACCACCCTAAAACCCTGGGAGCTTCTGAATACTTTGGAAAGAATTAATGTTACTACAAGTATTATCAGTAACCATCTTTAATAATATTTATTGTGTGTAGTATATTGTTTTTTAAATTCAAATTCAATTCTTCTCATTTGATCTTTAAATGTTTATTAATGTCCATTAATTAATTAAGTTGAGTAACTGAACTTTTAATTATAAAGCTTAATTTAGGGAGATAAGTATTACGAAATAATTTCCACGAGCTCGATAATAATTTCCCGGAAAGACGCCAAGTAATTGAATAATTATTATTACATATTTTCTATAACCACTTACAAACATATAATATTTTTGTTTTTAAGCCAATTGTTAAGCTGGATTTTGTCTTTGCAAGCCAGGATAAAACTACGAAGAACATACTAAAGTGCCGGCTAAGAACATAGCTTCAAATCCAACATGAACTGAACACCAATCATAGCTCAGCTATCGATTATAAAGGCTCTGATCATTTATAATTTATCGATAACCATACCTATTACATAAGCTTATCATCAAACAAGGATTTTTATCTATTTTGAAATTTTTTTTAAAAATAAGTTAAAAATTATATGTTTTTTTTGCATTATAGTATATCGATAAAATGTGAATAAACTCGCGTTAAAATTTTGTTTTTAAATCTCAAGTTTTTATATATCTCGCAATTTTAGGAAAATCTACTTATCAGTCTTACAACGAAATGTGACAAAAAAAAAAAAACAAGCGGAAAAAGGTAGGATGTAAGTAGTCCGATTAGTAGGATGATAGGTAATAATAGTAGTTAAAAAAATCCTAATATCTTGAAAACTTGAAAATTTTAAACAAACTATATATATGGGTAATTCTCTAATGTCGAATTCGACATTCGTACGCATTCAAAGTGAAAGAAAACATGTGCCATGACTTTATTTTATTGTGACAAAAGGCGTAACTTAAAGGTCTTGATTAGCACTATAACTGGTGCTAAGGTTGATTTTGGGCAATTGTTCGTATTCAAGATAATTTCAAAAAACCAATGCATTCTCACGCGACTCAAATAGAAGTTCAAACACTGATTTCGGCAAAACGTAAACGAATATTTTGATGCAATTAATTTTAAGATGTAATGCATTCATTTATCTAAAAAATGCTTTTTGTTTGGTTTAAAAATATTAAATAGTTTTTTTTTTAGTTTGATTTGAATCACTTTATTTATGTTGTTTCTGTCTCTCTTTTTTTAAATTATATATCGAAACAGCTCGAAAAACTTGTTTTAAATTCAATTTTCAATATATTTCTACGTATTAAAATGGTTTGTGTTACAATCTTACCAAGGGCGTCGGCAGGCAGGGGGGGGCCGTTGGCCCCCCCTACAATTATAACTTTACCATATTTAGGCTTTAGGACTGCGATAAAAAAAAAAAATAAAAAATTTACAATATGACAAAAAAAAATGTTTGCTTCTCATGTCCCAATGCACTTTTCTTATGGACTTTGGCCCGCTAAACACGCAAATCGTACCTAAAATTTATTTTCATGGAAGCGTTTTCAAAATATTAATTTTTTCGGAATTTTCGAAGTTTCTTCGACATTTTAGAGTATACCACGAGATCCAATTAACCGATGTGGCGAAAAACGCTGGTTTGTATGCCAGCTATATGATATAGTTGAACGATTTTTATAAGGTACTAGAATATTTTCAGTCTGCAAGTTTGGTTAAGATATCTCAAAAAACAACATAAATGTTTATACTTAATCTAAATTTTCGATAAATAGTTCCAATGGCAGCTATTTTGTACGAAAAACTTTTTGGTTGTTTGAGAAATCTCAACGAATCTGACAAAATACTTTATGTTAAACACTTAAAATAAATTTTACCTTTGCGTTATCAAATTTTCTGGGACGATTTGTCTCGAGCACAAAAAATCACAAAAAAAACGGATTTTGAAACTAATTAGAGTCGCTAGCTTCTAAGCTACTAAGCCGATCTCAAAACTACATATAGTATATGAAAGAAGGTTGTAGAGGAATGAGTAACCTTTAATTTGAGAGTGTTTTTGTCACATCGGGTAATTAGCTCTAGTGGTATACTCTAAAATGTCGGAGAAACTTCGAATATTCGGCAAAAAGTTAATATTTCGAAAACGCTTCCATGGAAAAAATGTTAAGTAAGATTTTAGTGTTTATGGGCCAAAGTCTATAAGAAAAGTGCACACAGACATGAGGAAGCGAAATGGCTGTAAACTAGTGTAATATATGTGAAAATGTGAAAAATTGAGAAGCTGCCGACGCCCTTGAATCTTACTATTCTTCTTAGTGTAATCAATAGAATACAAACGGTCCATTTTGGAAATCAATTATTAAGAAAATGGGCATAAATATGGAAAAAGTGAATTTATTCCAATGTAGAAAAGTAAAAAAATCGAAAGTTGTGAAAAAACTGCATGTTTTTTAATAATTGTTGTGTTTTGTTAAAAAAGAATAAATTTTAAGGCTTTAAATTACAAAATCAAAAAGGTTTTACGGTGGTTTGGTTCTTCATGGCCGAGCCTAATCAATTAATTCCTCTTTTTGCCTCTTAATTTCAATAATTCTTGTAAAAAAAGGGTATTTTCAATGGCCAAAAAAGTGGGCGAAACGATCGTCTGAGTGTTTAGCGCTTAGCTCATCTTAAAGTTTGTTTCATTTTGTTTTATTTAAGATAAAAACTGTATCGAAAAGATATTTAAAATATATTCATAATTTGATCAAAAGTGTGTGTGTAAAAAGTGTAACGTCCGCAACGTAACGTCCGCAACAGACAAAAACTAAGATTTTTAATTAACGAGACTACTTATCTTTATTTTTGATGCTGGATTAATATGGTCATATATTCCACTTAATTTTGTGTATTTGGATAATTTTGGTTTACTATGAAAAATTCGCTAATATATGTGCAAATGCTTCCATTTTTTGTAACGGCCGCAACGGAACTTTCAGCAAGCCTAATTTTTTTCAAAAACAGTAAGGCTTTTATCTTAAAATAGGCTTAAGAGTACTTCCAATGAAATGCATTTTCCAGAAAATTTCATTAAAATTCACTAATCTGAACGGGAGCTGTATCAGTTTAAACATGAAAATTTGCGTGCAAATGTAACGTCCGCAACTCAGGGTTAGCCCATATGCTTTATAGGGTCGGAGATGCTTCCTTCTCCCTGTTACATATATTGCAACGAATACAATATCCCCATTTACTTATTTTTTAAGTAACGGGTATGAAAATCGGTTATTACTAAGAATTAACTTTTATCTTCAAAACTGTGGGTGCGATGAATTTTCACAATTTGCAAGGACGGAACGGGCGTGACAAAAATGTTAAACCAAACTTGATCTGCTCAGAGCTTTTATATGTCTGCGATTAAAGCATTCCTTGATGTAAAAATACGTCAAAAAAATCAATTACTCGATTTTCGCGGACGCGATTTTCTATTACTTGAACTCGATACATTTTTTTGACTATTTATCAATCGAGTTACATTTATAAATTTTCATGTAAAATCGACATCGTAGTTTATTCGCAGAATTAAGTTCAGTTCAGTTAATGACAGGAGTTGATTAAATGTTAAAATTTAAAATTTTGATTTATCGAAAAATCTAGTTATTTAAAAATCTATATCTTGAGGCAATAAAGTATTTTAATGAAATTAATAACAATTGCATGCAGAATTTACCATGAGGCCAAACCAAATGACATTCCACTTGAAAACCTGTTCAACTTTCATAAAGTTATAAAAGTTTGAAGTTTGTTGGAAAATCAAAATCTTAAGGCAAAAAGTTATTTGTACAAAATGATGAAACATACATTAATGCAGAACAAGTTTAGAGGCCAAACCAAGATCAAAACGCTTGAAAATCAGATCAGTTTTGGCACAGGTATGAAAGTTTTAAGTTGGTCTACTTGGTACTTTTTATTTACAAGTACGCTTTCTATTCGATTTATTTTTTTTGGAAAACTTGATTAATCGGTATTATTTGGAAATTTATCGATAATCCGACTCATTTTTTGTGTAGTCGATTTTTACACTTCGATATTAAACTCGATTTACAGTTTGGATTTACATCCCAACAGTATATTTTTGTACTTATTTTTTGAAGTAAGGAGTACAAAAAACTAAATTTTAAATTTTTGACATCGATTGAGCATGCCATTATTAAAAAAGTACTTTTTTCACGTAAGTTAATATTAAAGGATATTGAATTTAAAAACGTTTCTTATTTTTTCTACCCCTGCAGAGGGTATTAAATTTAAGCTAGCCGTAGATTTTTAAAGGCTCGACTTTTGATTCAGCCAGAACACATGACGGAGACGGCCGGATCAGATCACTATAAAAATTAATTGGTTTTGGTTAATCATCAAAATTCGGTTTTACGAATGATTACTCGAACTCTACTGAACCGATCTTATTGAAACTTGTCAGGCATCACTGCGAACGGCAGTCCGCGCTAGTGACGAAAGCAGCACAAGGCGACTAGCATATATACACTAGAAGAATGGAAAATTTGCTATGACTGTCCGATCAGGTCATTATATACCGATCGAAAGGTATCAATTTAACTTACAAATCTGCATACTAAGACTTTTGGAAACTCACCTGGTTCGTGAGATAAACAGGTGTAAGTGGGAAGGGCAAAATTTTAATGATTGGAGCTTATGGGGCCGTTGGAGCCTTTTTGAATTTTCGTTGAATTTTTTACAATTCTCATCATACGCGTCGAAAGACACGTCGATCATCAAAATCCGACAAGTGGTTCAAAAAAAAATTAATTTTGAAATTTTTGGGGGCTTTCCGAAAATGAGATGAAAAGTCAGTCTGTCTGTTTGTTTGTTTGTTTGCTTGTGTGTTTGTTTGGATCAAATCGTTGATTTGGCTTAAAAGTTTGAATGAGGACTTGTTCCTGCTCAAAAATCTAGAAACGTTTGTTCTACGACTTTTTCGAAAAATTGCTAGTTTAGCGGGAAATCGCTAAAAACCGCTAAAACTGAAACCCATATAGCATCCAAACGATAAAAGCTACAGATGTCATCTATATATCGTTGAAAGTTTTAAAGGGCTCTTAGGCATACCATTTAACTTTTTTTTAAAGTACATAGGTAAATTGCTACAGGTGAAATAAGGTTTTTTTCCCCACATTTTGGCGGTTTTTGAGAAAACGCCGCTAACGATTTTTTTTAATTTTCAATATGTTTTAGTTTGTAAGTCACTGATAGTTTTGTCACTCGGCACAGCGCAAAAAAGTAATATTTATTAGGTATGAAGAATTTAGAGCAATGAGCCGAGGGCCAAACATTTTTTTAAAATAATTTATGTGTAAAACTTAATATTATTCGTCACAAAATTGGATATCAGACATTTTGGCGCAAGAAAATGCTTTCGTCACTAGACTTTTACCTCGTAAAGAGGTTTTTTTATAGGATATTCAATACACAAAAGTGTAGTGTTTAATTCTACAATTAATTTTTTTTTCGAAAAAAACGACGGTTTTTTCAGTACAAATCTAAATTTTAACTTTGACTGTGCGCCATTTTGTGAAAAGTGGATTTCTTATTAACTCCTTCAATTAAACACTAGTTTATGCTGTTATTTAACTAAATCCATCGACATTTTTTATTTGAGATGATCCTGTTGGCCACAATTTTGGTCACGGCAAAACGTAAAAAAAAAAATGTCTTTGTCGGCCATTTTGTAACCTAAAAATGTAATATTTTTCAATAAAAAAATTACTGAAAGATGTTTAATGTTTGTACTTTAAAATGATACAATGGTCGTTAAAAAAAAAGTTTCGTAGTTTTAATAACATAGTCGGCAGCTTTTCAAGCAGGGGGGGGGGGGGGCAACATTTTTTTTTTATCAACTATATGTAAAGCCTAAGAACAAATTTGGACCGGTCGAGTCACGCCTTATTCACCGCCCCATATGAGAAAAAGTTTTAAATAATTTAACAAATCTAAATGTAAAGCTAGAGACTTGAAATTTGACATAAATCTTAGTCAGGCTATTAGGCTGATTTGATAAAAAAAAAAAATATAACATCCTAATGGTAGTTTTGATAGGATTTGTTTTGTAATTAGGGTTCTTAGCTCGGTAGTTACATCTGGATTTCTAGAGATCATCCCTATCCTTAAAAGATTCTATAAATCCACTTAAATGTAGTAGAAACTGTATGATAACTTTTAAATAATATTGTATTTCAAATTGTTAAATAAGACTTAAATAATGTGTTTTAATAACAGTCTATAACGTTTTATATATAAAGTGAATGTAAAAAAATAGTAAATTATATGGATAAATTAACAGATATTAATAAGAAAGCAGGTTATTAAACTCGATTTTAAATTAATTAATAAGTTTTTGTTAAATCAGGTTAAACTGCCTTACAAAAATTGGCAACACACTTTAATATTGACTGGAGGGTACATTTTAATTTATTTAATTTTAGTCACTTGCTATGAAAATATTTCTTTGTTGGATATAATATATTCGTAGAATTCTTCAAGTATCGAAAGTCTATTAGTTTTGCACTTCGTTATCTTTAAACTTATTCCAAGAACTGTTGCGCATTTTACAGCTATCTTGTCGATATGTATTCGATAAGGATAAGATAACCATTATAGACGTCGCGTCATCAGTGAACAGCTAGAAGCGTTCGCCATTTTGATTTAAATGTTCGCCGCGCTGTCGCTGTCTAATTGCAGTCAGTTGGTATCGCGACTGCGTCCAATACAAAATGCCGACGGCGAAAAATGGGCGCGCTGCTCGCCGGTTTTGGGGTGGGTGTGCACCAAAGTCACATGTCTTGTTATACAGAAACAGCAGCATTGCTTAACGTGCAGTGCGAGCGAGATGGTTATATATACATACATTTTGCTGGTGGTGTGTTGACATCTAGTGGGCGGTCCGTGGTGAGTTACGACCTTAACATGGTGAGCGCGTATAACAGTTGCATTCACCAACAAACCAACTAATTAATATATACATATCATTTATTTGCACGAATAATTGGTTCATTAAGTTATCATTTTGTACAAATTTATTAAATTAAAACTTAGCATCAAAACAAATAAACCAGGGACCGAAGATAACAGTTACATCTTAGCCCATTAAATCAATGCAAAGGAATTTAGCTACAGTAACTTGGATTATTTCAATGTTGTTCCTCTTTGGATCGTAATTATCTAAGTCCACAATAAATCTTTATAACTTATTCAAATATAAATACTTACCATTTTAAATTCTTACTTTTGTCTGCAATATAAAATAAGTGGAAAAATGGTTTTGTAATAAATTTAATTTTACAACAATATTAAAATGATTATTCATTTATTAAAAACAATCAATAAGCACTATGCAAAATTTGCAGAAAATTTTTTACAATGCAGAATAAATTAAAAGTTTAGAGTTTAATTTTAATATATCAAAAAAACAAATTGGACTTAAGGATAAGTTCAAAATGTAATTTGAAATTTAAAAAGTTTTTTTACTTTCTTTCGACGACAATGTTCAGATAAATTTTTATGCGTTTTTATGGTCGCCAACAAATTTCATCATTTTATTGTGAGGAAAAGCGAATTAAACAAATTTTTAAACTGTACTTACAATAAAACTAAGTAAAATTAATTAGCTTATTAGGGTTAATTAAGTTATCCAACTCTATGAACTAAAAAAATTTACAAAAATATTTTTGCTAGTATTTTTTTTGAAATTTTTTGAAAATCCTAAAAATTACTATTTTAACCCCTTTTTTACTACTTTTTCTACACAAAAAGTGTCTTTTTTACCATTTTCGAAAAATTTTAAAAAACACTAGCAAAAATATTTTTGAAAATTTGTTTGCAGTTACTTTTTGCATAATTTTTTGAAAAAATCGAGGATAAAAGTTGAAAAATTAGACGTTCACACAAAATCGAATTTTTCAATGGGTACTTAGTGGGTTAAGGAAATTTTTGCATCATTCAAGGTGCATTGATGGCTAGTGTGAAAAATGGGAATAGATGAGGAATGAAACCTATTTCATATGGGTACTTCCGGGATCGAGAACGAGGCATTTGTATGTCTTTAAAAGAATAAAAAAAATGGCAAAAGTTGACATTTTTAAAAATGTTTTTTCACGTGTTTAATGCGTTTTATCAACACTTTTTTAATTATAATTACAAGCGTTGAAGACTTGTCGTTTTCGAATTATTTATAGAAAAGAATGCATCGCGAACGCGACAAAAACTGGTAGTCATGTTTAACTTTATCTTGACAAATGCGAAAGTCTGCGAAATAATTTTTGTATGTTACTATCATTTTATTTATTTTACAAGTTTTATTAGTGATTTGTAGCGTGACATCGCGAACGTGACAAGATTTCCACCAAGAATATGTGCATCATATTTTATTCGATATATTGACAACAGCTTGTAAAACTTGTTTTTAATTGAACATTCAATATACAGTCGAACTTCCCTAACTCGAACTTCCCTAACTCGAATTTTCTCTAACTCGAACAAAATCGAGTGGCAATAGCGTTTACTGAGCAAATTTCATACAAATCGCCTTCCCTAACTCGAACTTCCATAAGTCGAATTTCTCCGTAACTCGAACAAAAATAATGGCCCGTGCTTCTGTAAGTCGAATTTTTCGGGGAAATCCCCAATAAAGTTTGAATTTTTTTTTCGTTTCTATTTAATGCTTTTGTTACCGGCTCGTTTTGATACGTAATATTGATGTACATTAACATATGGTGATGTAATATGAACGAATATTGCATCAACAATTATTTAGGCTTGTGAAATTGCTATAGCCCAATTTACACGGTCGGTTTCCGACCGACACTTTTTGACCGATGGAAAATGTTGCCATTCAACAAGCACCAAAAAATACCAAAAAATGTCATTCTCACATGTAAAGTTTGCTTCGATGACAAACCGACGCTTTAAAATGTTGAGTGCTCACACGAGACCGACGATTTATTAACGTAAAGTGTCGGTCGGAAACCGATCGTGTAAATTGGGCTTATAGGAAAGATGTTCGAAATGTACTTCTTTGTCAGCGCATCAGTGTACTAAAATGTTTAAGAATTTTTAAAGAAATATTCAAACTTATTAGTAGTTAAGGAATTTGAAAGTAGACCAAATAAATTAAAGTTGCTGAAAAATGTTATTAAATATTATAAAAAAAGGAAATATTAATTATGATGACATTTGAATCGGGAACTTCTTCTGGATACAGCAAAAGAACGCAGAAACCAAATTTTGAGAGTATCGACAGGTCTTGATCAAACTGGAATCCCTTTTTGTTGAAAATTATAAGAAAAATTTGCAATTTGAAATGTATTTATGATTGAATGCATTTGAAGTTTCTTTTAATATACTAAAAAAAAAAAATTCCCTAACTCCAAGTCTCCCTAACTCGAACTTTTTTCCGGGATAATGGTGATTCGAGTTAGGGAAGTTCGACTGTATTTCTATGTACCAAAGTGGCTTATGCTACAATCTTACTCCCTGACTTAGTGTAATCGTTAGAATACAAACGGTCCATTTTGGAAGTCAATTTTCAAGCAAATGGGCAAAAATATAGAAAAAGTGAACTTATTCAAATGTAGAATCTATATGTTCATCCTATTGAATTTCTTCTAGCGTATATTGCTTAAATAAATAACTTGAATACATTTTTGGAAAACAATTTCACAAGATTACATGATAAGCTTATTTAATGAAACATCTCCTAAGACATATGCAAAAATTCAAACACAAAAAAAAATATATATACATGGGTGCCACAGAAATCGCTTTCGCTTGAATTTCACTGGAATTTGTATGAAATTTATGTGAAATTCAAGCGAAGGCGAATTCTATGGCACCCCCGATAATTAATTGATTGTAATAAAAAACCCTTACTTATTTAACATGCAATATGGCAATTAAAAAAAAAAATAATTAACGGCTATAATAATGTTAAATCTAGTAAATGAATTTTATTTTCTTGCTTCAACGCTCTTCAAAACAAACAGGAAAGCACAACAGCTGATCTAAAAAGTGAGAGAGCAAGAGGGAGAGTGAAAAAGCTTTTTCGCTCAGTAGCTTTTGTTGGCGCTCTCAGTTTTTGACGTATACTTCGTTCGCTCTTTTATGTCGGCATTCTTGTCCATTCGCTGTTCATCGTTCGGTTTGCATTTCAGTTTTAATTTTGTTTTGTTGTGTTTACGATTTACCCGAGGAAACAATTACCGTAGGTGCATAGGCATAAGTAATTTTTTGTGGATAAGAAGTCAAATGAAAGTAGGACAGTGCAATATCAGTTTTTACTAAAGCATCGCAGCTGCTCTTAGTGTGGTGCGTTGTGTGGGTTGGTGTGAGTGACTTTGGTTATATTCCATAGCAGGCAGAAAGCTATGCAAAACCAAATTAGCGCGTGCGGTTAACCTGCGCGTGTGTGTGTGTGTGTTCATGCGTGCCTCCATACGTGTACATATGCAAGAGTGTTTGCGTAGTCACTCGCTTGTCTAGTTGTGTCTCTGTTTTGACTGCGTGCAAGGCGCGTGTGCGAGCAGACGCAAATGATAACATTGTCTTAAGAAATCTTACTCATTGGTGTGCTTAAATATATTAAAGATTCAACAAAATAAAATATAAGCAATATAAAAAGCAAATTGGTGAAATTAAATAAAACATAATTGACAATTTATAAATAATTACATTTAAATACTATTATCACAATTTAGTCATATCATGTTTATATATTTTATTTGCATTTCTATTGTCGCTTATCAGTTGTTAAGCAGCTGACTACTCGTGCACTAACACAAACCCATACATATTTGACGTAAACCAAACAGAAACCAACAAACACACTCACATAGACGCAGCACAGGGCATATGAAAGACAACATGCTAGTCTGTAAACAAAAAAAAAACAAAAACATTCGTGGGAAACGCGGTTGACATTCGTCAATGATCTTAGAGAGCGGGAGAGAACGAGAGAGAGAGCTTAAAGCTCACTCTATAAGACAAAAGTGACTGCAACTGCAATATTAAACATTTATCAATCACAAGTGAAGTTTTATGCATTTGTGAGCTTTTATTGACGTACTATGATCAGCTGAGTTAATTTTTAAAATGTTATGTTTAGACTGTGTGCTGTTTGAAAAGCTTTTTGCCCTGAACATACACAAAAGAAAAAAGCAAACATTTTCAACAGTTTACCAAAATTTCTTAATGGATTTACTTTTGAAGATCGGTAAAGTTTGGCATTGATTGTAATTCCCATGACTGTCATTTCGTTTACCTTCACATTTACACAGTTTCGGGCGGTTTTACGGGCTTCTACCCGCAGACACCGCAGGTAACTCGAGTTAAAAGGAGGCAGAAACGAAACAAAAGATAGTCGTAAATGAGTTTATGATTATGCTTTTTTCAGTTGCCTTTTACCTCGCTATACCTGGAAATTGACAAAGTAAACCCAAGTCGTGCTCATAAAGATATTGACTTTAACACACAGCACACTGTTGAGTTTTTGGCCTGAATCTGGTTGAGATCAAGATCAAGATCGAGACTCTCATTGTTTGGGACGTTCGTCCATACGGTTAAAGCAAATACAACTATGCTAATTTTATTGTTAATTGTTAGACAGCGACAAATAGCCGCAAACTTGGAACTGATAGCGCCGTCTGAAAGCGCAATAAAGCTCATAGATCGAGTTGATATACTATACATACTTAGCTTGTGAAAAACTTTGCTTCCCTCGGTCTATCAGCTATCAGTACGGTCTGGGCCGTTTGTCGTTAAGGACTACAATCTTTAAAAAAAAAATACTTGACTGGATCAGATTTGATATATTTATGTATATGTAAGTGGTAAGAATAGTTGGGCAGTAAGATAGTAACATTGATAATTAAGTGGATCATTCGATCTCGCCAATTTAATATTTAATTAAAAGATCTTGAAATGCCTGAAGAACTTCTTAATTCAATATATGTACATGCATAGCTCTTATCAACTCAAGCATTTCTGTTGATTAGCAGGGGTTCTATTTAGATACAACTGGACTACGACGACTTATGTACACTCACTCGCATATCTCTGCGTACACCTTTTTTTTTACTTTAACAGCTAAGTCAAGTCTTCACAGTAAAAAAAAAATATTTTAAATTCCGTTTGAATGATACAAAACTTTCCTTAACCCATTGAAATACTAGCAAAAATATTTTTGAAAATTTTTTTTCGTAGTCACTCTTAGAATTGTTTCAAGAATTTTTTTGCATCAAAATATTTTTTGTAAAAATTCGAGGAAAAAAGTTGAAAAAGTAGACTTTTTTTAAAATTCAAAATTCCATGTGTACTTAATGGGTTATAGAAATTGTTGTATCATTCGAACGGAATTTGAACGACCTTTCCAAATATATATATTTCAATCACAGACTAGTCCATGAGTTTTTAAGCTGTACATAGTTATCCTGATAACCATAGAAACTATCAGATCAAAATCAAGGTTGTGTATGAAATAATTTAATTTTTCTTAAGATATTTCAACAAAAGATTTCAACAAAACTCATCAACTATGCAGGTATCTGGTAGTAGCATTCTTAGCATTCTAATCAAGTTTTGTAAAAATCATTATATTCGGGGGTGCCATAGAAATCGCTTTCGCTTGAATTTCACTCAAATTTCATACAAATTCCAGTGAAATTCAAGCGAAAGCGATTTCTGTCAGAAGAATGATAATGAAGATACTTTATTTTTTTGTATTAAATAAAATCTGTTTTATTTTTTTATCTGTTTTACTACTTTTTGGGAAGAAATAACTTAATATAACTTTATACAAATTTGTTTTTCTTTTAATCATAAGTATTGCTTGTTTTATTATTATAATTATTATTTTTATAAATAAAGCATTTGAAATTAGCTAATAATAATTGAGAGTTACTTGGATTCTTTTTAGAAACGGACCTTTTTTGAATTGCCCACACACACATAGACTGCATAAACTGCAACTGCAAATCTATCTGCAACTTTAACTCCATCCCAATTACAGTAGCCAGTGTTACCACCATGCGTTTTCAGGGTCTCTTCCAATTGCGCAGATATGCGACCGTCGCCACCCTGAGGCAAAGCACACACATGCGCGCACACACACATGCACACAGGCAGTCAATGGTGCGCGCACTGGCAAGCAGCGCATCGCCTCTGCCGGAACTGACACAGGTAAGAGTGAGCAAAAGAGAGAGAGAGAGAGTGAATGAGAGTGATTAACATGGTGAGATGCATTGAGAAAGGCAGTGAGCGAGGGAGAGCAAAAGAGTGTGTTTGGAAGAGTGTGAGAGTCGACTTCGTGGTGAGTTGACTTTTGTCTCCTCCTGGTCCAATCGCCGTCGACTGTACAATGCAAATGGTGGTTGATTTAGATACCGCTATGTACAGTTGTGCACAGTAATGTGAAGAAGTTACCCTAATTAAAGTTTAAAGTAAATGTTTTATTCGCAAATTGTATACAAAGTCTGTCCTCTCTGCGATTTAAATTCTTGTAAAAACTAGAGACTTGATCTTGATATAGAAGGAATAAGTCGCCTTTAGAAATAAGTAAATTTTAGCTCTTTTTGCGAATCGAAATCAACAATATGGACTTTACATTTCAGAGGTCTACTACAAAATATAAAAAATATTTGAACATTTCAAACTCTTCATTATGTAAAAGTTAATATATTGTCTGCAGACACTGGTCGGCATATGTATGTATGACGGTCCTGTAGGTGAATCTGGGCCGATATTCGGACTTTTATGGATACCTTACATGTTGTCGAGATCCTCGACCACCAAAAAAAATAATTTTGGACACATCCGACCACTAGAAGTTTCACTATTTCTCAAGGGCCAATTCAGATGATCCTTAGAAAATCGAAATCGCTTTTGGGCAGGTATTTTTTTTAATAACGGAATTTTAGCCGGGCTTCTTTCTGCCAGATTATTATTTCGCAAACATCTAAGAATGTTTTCCACATCTAAGAATGTTTTCCACACTTTGGTCCATACCTAAGTTTTTTTTTATAAGTGCTGCAGGAGCAAAAGGATCGCGTTTCAAAAACCTCACTACTTTTGTCACTAGTCTTTTGGACATGGATCGAGGTCTTCAACGTTTATCCTTTTTTGGCGACTACTTAATGGCGTTTCTGATTATGGTTGGCAATCGTCTAATCAAATTTTCCACTTCCTTAAACGTTATCCTTTTAGAAATAAATTTTTTAATAGGAGCACGCTTTTCTAGAGTGCAATGATTGCCACGCCCCATTGTAACAACTGTAAGCAAAAAGAATTTTATAAAATTTATAGCAAATTATCAAATTACTTTCCTGCTTAATATCCTTTTTTTCCACTTTTAATGCATTCACTACTATTATTTTGACCGGAGCAAATATAGCATAGATCACGAAATTACGGAAAAACTCAAAAATGAAAGAAGCTTTTAAGTCCTAATGATACATTTCCATAAAAGCTTTTCCAACACTATGATCTGATAAAGTCAGAAAACAAAAACTCTTATTTAGAAACAAAATATCAAAGCTTAAGTTTTTTGCCTTTTAGCACTACTATTTTTTTGACCGCAGCTGTACATATTTTGACAACATTTAAAGTTAAATCTACTCATAATTTGAACATACTTCATGTAAGTTTTTGGCATCAATAATTTGAATGATTTAAAGTCTTTCTAACCCATTAAGTGCCCATTAAAAATTTCGAATTTTTGTGAAAGTCTACTTTTTTGAGTTTATTCCTCGGTCTCAAACAATAAATGTTTTGAGGCAAAAAGTTTCTCCAAACAATTCTAATATTTTTCAAAAATCTCTTCGCTTATAATTTTTATGATTTTTTGTATAGAATCGGAAAAAGTGGCTACAATTTGAATTTTTTTGCAATTTTCAAAATTAAATATGAGAGATCTACTGAAGACAACAAGAAGAATATAAAAATTGAGTTCTCTCTGCATTATAAAAGTCAGAATGCTCCTTGAAAATGATAAGATCTTAAACTGAACATTTTAATTGATTTCTAGATTACGGACAATGTGCAGCGCGGCAACTACGCCCAGCTCAATGACAAGGATGTGTCGCACTTTGAGCAGCTGCTGGGAAAGAGTCATGTGCTGACCGAGGATCTCGATGGCTACAATGTTTGCTTCCTCAAGCGCATACGCGGTAAGAACCAAAATGCATCTTTGTAGATCCTCCGTCAATTATTCGAGGAATCTTTCGAATGCACAGGCAACAGTAAACTCGTGCTGAAACCGGGAAACACGACAGAATTGGCGGCCGTAATGAAGCACTGTAATCAACGCAAGTTGGCGGTGGTGCCACAAGGTGGCAACACGGGATTAGTCGGTGGATCGGTGCCGATTTGTGATGAGATTGTTATATCGCTGCAGCGCATGAACAAAGTGCTGTCCGTGGACGAGGTGACCGGCATTGCCATCGTCGAGGCTGGCTGCATTCTGGAGAACTTTAGCCAGCGTGCACACGATGTGGGTCTGACGGTGCCACTGGATTTGGGCGCCAAGGCCAGCTGTCATATTGGTGGCAATGTGTCAACCAATGCCGGAGGAATTCGTGTGCTGCGCTATGGCAATCTGCATGGCACTGTGCTGGGCGTCGAGGCTGTTTTGGCCAATGGTCAAGTGCTCGATCTGATGTCCAATTTCAAAAAGGATAACACCGGCTATCATATGAAGAATCTATTCATTGGCTCCGAGGGCACACTCGGCATTATCACGAAGCTATCGATGCTCTGTCCGCATGAATCGAAGGCGGTGAATGTCGCCTTCCTTGGCTTGAATTCCTTTGATGATGTGCTCAAGACCTTTGTCAGTGCCAAGAGGAATCTGGGCGAAATCCTTAGCTCCTGTGAGCTGATCGATGAGCGAGCTCTCAACGTGGCGTTATCGCAATTCAAGTTCCTCAAGTGAGTAGAGTCAGCAATAAATTATATACACATATAGATCTCTGTAAATTGTTCCATTAATTTAATTATAGCTCCCCAATCTCTGGCTATCCGTTCTATATGCTGATCGAGACATCGGGCAGCAATGGAGCCCACGACGAGGAGAAGCTCAACAAGTTCATTAGCCTGGGCATGGAGCGGGAGGAGATACTGGACGGAACAGTTACCGGTGATCCCGGCAAGGTGCAAGAGATCTGGAAGCTGCGTGAAATGGTTCCGCTGGGCCTAATCCAAGACAGCTTCTGCTTCAAGTACGACATCTCGCTGCCACTGAGGGACTTTTACAGCATTGTCGATGTGATGCGGGAACGCTGCGGCCCCCTGGCAAAGGTTGTCTGTGGCTATGGCCATCTCGGTGACTCGAATCTCCATCTGAATGTCAACTGTGAGCAGTTCACCGATGATATCTACAAGCGGGTGGAACCCTTTGTCTATGAGTACACCTCCAAGCTGAGGGGCAGCATTAGTGCCGAGCATGGCATCGGTTTCCTCAAAAAGGACTATCTGCATTATTCCAAAAATCCTGTGGCCATCGATTGGATGCGCGACATGAAAAAGATGTTCGATCCCAATGGCATTCTGAATCCCTATAAAATGCTTGCCTAAATTCCAAATCAACTCTATTCTTCTTTTTTTGTTTCTGAATGTCGCATTTGTTAACATAAGTTTGTAAAGTATAAAGTATAAAATGTTATTGTTTTGACAAAATAAAAAATGTACATGTGTATATGCATTAGTTTTGAAATAAAAAATAAATGGAAATGGATTTAAAAAAAAAAATCTAAAATTATTAAATATTGTGGGGAAACAACATTTATGAACGATTATTATTATCAAGTTTATTTGAAATTTTAGTTATAAAAAACTATGTATATAAATTTCATGTTTTATTTTTTCCAATTTATAATTTAATTATTATTAGCCTTAACACTTTTGCTGCGTTGAACGCAAATATTATTTCGCTTTTTAACTTGTTCTCAGCTTTATAAGCAACTAAAATAAATTATAAAAAATTATAAAATAGAAGGCAAAAAGCCGCTGCTCGATAAGTTATCGGTATCGATTGCCTTATCGCTGCGCCCAGACGAGAGGGCGGCTCAAGGTGGCGCCAGTTTTCCTGCTTATGTTTTGCTTTTGCCTGAAGCTTTTATTTGTTATTTGTTTTGATCGCACGAAAGCTCAGTGCAGTTACAGATGTGCTTTTCGCAACGAAACTCACGACTGAAAAAGTGACGAAATAATAACGCTAAAATTTGTAAGCTTTTCTCTCAGTCAACATGAATGGCATCGTGACACGATGAGAGTGCACGAGACGCGCGCAAATCTAATGACAAAAAGCTTTTCGGCATTTGGCATTTATCGTTCGCTTTTTGGTTTTGTGCAAAGCGTGCGGTAGTTTAAGTCGGCGAACGCGACGAGACACAAGTCATCAAAAACGGGCGGACTATTTTTTTTAATTCTGTGAAAGCGAAACAAATCAAGTTTTCTCGTGTAAAAATTAACAAACAACAACACAATAAAAATGAGCGGGTAAGCAAATTTGACATTTAAAAAAACAATTTCATTATTTTGTTATGAGCGCGTTTTGTTCTAATTTTATAATGCAGAAAAGCTGATATTGCACTCATTGGCCTGGCCGTGATGGGCCAAAATCTTATTCTGAATATGGACGAGAAGGGCTTTGTGGTCTGTGCATACAATCGCACTGTGTCGAAGGTCAACGATTTTCTAAACAACGAGGCCAAAGGCACCAAAGTGATTGGTGCTGAGTCATTGAAGGACATGGTCGACAAGCTGAAAACACCACGCAAAGTAATGATGCTGGTCAAGGGTAAGTGTTGTTGCTGTTGTTGTTGTTGTTGTTAGTGCAAAAATCGTGGAGTGAGTGGCGTGTTAAGCGATCGCCTCATGCTTTCTGTGTGTGTGTGAGCGTGTGAATGTGTGTGTGTGTGGAAGTCAAAGCAAAGTCATGCACACAAAAATGTACCCAGCATTTGTTTTTGCTTAGCAAGTTCAATGCATTTGCGGCGGCAAACAACAACAATTTACAATCTACAAAGAGAGAGGAATGAAGATTAAAAGAGATGGCAAATAGTTTCGTTTACATTTTGTTTACCTGCACAATTCCAGTTATCGTTTAGTAGCTCTTCTTCGATAACTATATGTGCATTAAGCATAGGGCAACTATCGATTAAGCTGGATACGCAGTTCTTTGCCGGCAAAATTGAGTAGATACATATATTTTACGATACTATGAATAATAAGGTATAAAAGATACATTTTTTAACAAAAACAAAAAAATAGTTTTCAATATCTCGTCTCGAAGTACGTTAAGTGTAAGCCATAATTCACTCTCCAGATTTGACGAGAGAAAGCTGTTTTGGCAACCCTGACACACACAGACACACCGACTGAAGTCAGTGACATTCAAAATAGGTCAAACATAATAGAAAACGAAATGAAAACAACTACCACTCAACAGGTATAACTCGCACCCGGCACTTGGGTGGAGATCAGAACATCCGATAAGGGCAAATCGTTGTCGAGCTATCAGAGTTACTGTCGTTATCTCGCTAAAGCGCAGAAACTGACGACTTTGGGCCGACCTTACTCCAAGGTCAACTTTAACAAAAACTTTGCAGCAGATAAATTGTAAAATCACAGTCGAAGCACGAACCTTTTGGCTTGGCCTTGCATTTTGTGATTCAGCATACTAGCCGTTTAGCACGCGCCCATCACTATCAATGTTGACCTTGTTCTCTCTCTCTCGTTGCAGCCGGCAGCGCAGTCGACGATTTCATAGAACAGCTGGTGCCGCTGCTGTCGCCGGGCGATGTTATCATCGATGGCGGTAACTCTGAGTATCAGGACACATCGCGTCGCTGCGATGAGCTGGAAAAGAAGGGCCTGCTCTTTGTCGGCTCCGGCGTGAGCGGCGGCGAGGAGGGCGCCCGTCACGGCCCGTCGCTGATGCCCGGCGGACATGCGGCCGCTTGGCCAATAATCCAGCCCATCTTTCAGGCCATCTGCGCCAAGGCCGATGGCGAGCCGTGCTGCGAGTGGGTGGGCGATGGCGGCGCCGGTCACTTTGTCAAAATGGTGCACAACGGCATCGAATATGGCGACATGCAGTTGATCTGCGAGGCTTATCACATCATGCAGATTTTGGGTCTGACGCCGCCACAAATGTCCGATGTGTTTGGCCAATGGAACGGAGCCGAGCTGGACTCGTTCCTCATTGAGATCACACGCGACATACTTAAGTACAAGGATAGCAAGGGACATCTATTGGAGCGCATACGCGACACAGCGGGTCAGAAGGGCACCGGCAAATGGACGGCAATTGCGGCCCTGCAATACGGTGTCCCCGTCACGCTCATCGGCGAGGCGGTCTTCTCCCGCTGCCTCTCCGCCTTGAAGGACGAGCGCGTCCATGCCAGCAGCTTGCTGAAGGGACCCGGCTGCAAGCCCCGCCTCACAGACACTACCAAGTTTCTCAACGATATCAAGCATGCGCTATACTGTGCTAAGATTGTCAGCTATGCCCAGGGATTCATGCTGATGCGCGAGGCGGCCAGGGAGAATAAGTGGCGTTTGAATTATGGCGGCATTGCGTTGATGTGGCGCGGTGGTTGCATCATTCGCAGCGTCTTCCTTGGCAACATCAAGGATGCCTACACCCGCCAGCCGTCGCTCTCCAATCTTCTGCTGGATGATTTCTTCAAGCGGGCCATTGAACAGGGACAGGAGTCGTGGCGACATGTGGTGGCCAATGCCTTCTGCTGGGGCATCCCAGTGCCAGCTCTGTCGACGGCACTCAGCTTCTATGACGGCTATCGCACGGCCAAATTGCCGGCGAATCTGTTGCAGGCACAGCGCGATTACTTTGGCGCCCACACCTACGAGTTGTTGGGGGAGGAGGGCAAGTTCCAGCACACCAACTGGACGGGCACGGGCGGCAATGTGTCGGCCAGCACCTATCAGGCATAGGGGAGGGACACACACATACATACATTCCATGTAATCAATGTAAATCTTCCCTTCTTTTTTTTTGTTTGTTATTTTCGAGTACTTTTTTAGGGTAAGCAGAGTATGTAATTAAATTCATTGTAATCATTAACTGTATGTATTATTAAACTGGTGTTTTCATTTTATATGCTACTATCCCCCCATTTGGTTGTTGTTTTTTGATTTTCGATTTTGGCGGCAATCTGACAATGAGACGACGCAACTAACATAACAAGAATACGGCAAAAAGCAAAACATTCAATTGATTTATAACAAAGTCTTCTTATTGTTCAGCTGTCATTTGCCTTGGTATGTGAGTATGTGTATGTTGTGTGTGCGTGTGCGTGGATGCTAGTGATGCAACAGTCACAACTTTCAGTCGTCTGATGGCCGCAATGTCTTCTTTGGCTCGATAACCAGCTTATCCGTAGTGTACAGATGACCGATAATTACCTGCAAATACAAGAACAACGTTTAATTGAATCACAATGCAAGCCAGTTTAATACGACAGCTTAAGTCGCTTTCAATAATAAACATTTTTTTTATTCGATATATCGGCATGGGTAATTTTAGTGAAACTTGCTTTTTAAATACGTTCATATTTTATTTAAATCGGCTAAGATTTTAGTACAAATCTAAACGCTCATCGCTTTGAATTTAATTACAAAATCACAGCTGATTCCCATTTACAGCATTGCGATATGGAATAACATAACCAAATCCTAAGCTATAAACACTTAAAATGTGCGAGTCGAACTTATTTTAATTAAATCAGAATAAGGTGCCTTAAAAATATGGTAAGCATAGTTGTTAGCTATCGCGCGATGCAATAACAATTGGAGAAACAACAAAAGAAAATGTGAAACACGCACGCGGTTCAAATGCACATACATAGATGCATGCATATGTATGTGCATATATGTATTCGTATGTATGTAATGCATTCAAGCACATGTACAGCTGATTAGGCTAACTCACCTGTCGCCGAATCAATTCCAGATTCTGTTTGGCACTGGCCACTTGCCGATCGATTTCCTTAAAATCACTTAAAATTTTATTGGCACGAAATGAGTCGCGTATCTTACGCACCGCATACATTCTGTCAATAAAGTGTCATGTTAATAAAAAAAATATTTGACTTATTGTGCTGTTATTTCACCATATACAACGCACCTAAAGTTGTATGAAGGCAACTTCTCGGATTCACGCAACAAATTTCTATATAATGTGATGGCCTGGCGACGTGTCGACATCTTTGTATCTCTTGTGTGCGGACAGCAAGGCAAATATATAATTTAACTCTGTTTTTAATTGATAATAATCCTGTTGATTATTTTGCTTCTACCGTCCAATTTATAGAGTTGGGTCGTTTAGTTCTGAAAAAGTTCAAATGAACGGGTCATTAAAATGAACTAATGAACTTATTCAGTCTTTCATGAACTATATAGTTCATTTGGTCAGTGGGTCCGTTATTATGAAATTTTTTTTTTTTTATCTTATTCAGCCCTGGAGTCGTTGAAGCTCGAAGATAAAGTTAATTTTGGAATACAATTTAATAATCTTTTTATAATCTATTTTAAAATTTCTAAGAGAACAAAGTCAAAAAATATTAATGAATGAAAAATGTTAATGAAGTACTAAAACTAAAACGCATTTGCTATTTATACTTATTCGAATCTTTAAATAAATTTCAGTGTCAAGGAACAGGTGTTAAAGAAATCATCTCCTTAAATCAAATTGATTGGTCTGAACGATGAAGGATAGAAGGCAATTCACATCGTTTATCGTTCATAAACAACTGACCCACTGAGCAGAATGACCTATTCATCTTTCATCGTTCATTATCAACTGAATAGAAACTTTTCATCGTTCATAGTTCATGACCAACTGAATAGAAACCATATCGTTCATAGTTCATGACCAACTGACCAACTGAACTAAATGACTGATTTAGTTCACGACTAAAAATGAACGATTGAGGTGGAGAATCATCGAGTGAAACATCGATGTCGTCGATGCTTGCAAAACATCGGAACCAACTCACCTCTAATAAATCAGCTGATTTCATCGGAAAAAAAAGGTGGCAGCCTTGGCAACGGTATCATTTTTGACCAACTTGTTAAAGTTGTTAAACTTTCAGAAAATATGCTAAATATGAGCATTGTTTGTTTTATTAAATAAATATTGAAGCTAGAGCTTTGAAATATTATAATTCGCGATATAATAATTTTGTTCTTTGGAATTTTCTTAATTTCTTCACCACGCAAAGGTTGACGTGCCCCAAACCAATTTTAAAATTAACTTTATCATTTTAGAAAATTTTTAGTTTTCTAGGTTTTTTTAATTATTTAACACAAACTTTTGATAGATTTTTTAAAAATAATTAATTTCGTTAGAGAATGACATGGGACCAGTTTCTTATCGATGTTTTATGAGAGTGAGTCAACGTGGTGAAACGTGGTTCGCCAACTGATAAAATAATTTATTTTTGGTTCAACCGTCCAATTTAGTGATGTTAACAAATAAAATAAAAGGAAACAGTATCGATTGCACAATAAAACGGTTCCCGGAATACCATTATTATTTTGCAAACAGCTTATAATCAATAAATCATGATTGATTCGAAACTAGATCAATTAAAGATGATTTTAATAAATGTTGTTGTTGTTGTAGGAGGAGAGTTTGTGTTCATTAATTCTAATTAAAAAATTATGCATTAAAAATAAAATTCTAACAAAAAAACTATATGCAAAATTTTAATATTTAATCTTTCCAAGACATGATTTCATATCTCTTCAATATATCGATAACAAAATATTACGGCTTGTCAGTATATATTTTATTCGCAGTTAAAAATACTTTTTTGACAGTGTAATTTGGCCACACTACAAAAGTCAAAGTTTTCGACTTAAAATTATCGATATTTTGTATAATTGTCAAGTAAGTTAACTTGTCAATTATATCCCAGTAGAAATAATCAAGAGAACCAATACAGTGGTCTTTTCTGTGCCCGTGCTGTTGAAAGAAACGTTTAGCCTGTGTGATCTCGCTAATTGTTAAAACGAAAACAAAAGCCAGCATGTAAGTAAAGTCAAATTACTGTACGCTCTGCTTAATACAACAAGGTTGTCAAATTTGCAAAACGCCTCGAAATCGCAATGATGATGACGGCGTCGATATATTCGGCCATCGGTGGGTGGTCTATGTCTAGGTCTGGCAATGGTTCAAATTGTGCTAAATTCAACTAGATAAATTGTGTACATGCATGGTTACCTTACACTATTCATTTAGCGACAACTTTCAACTTTATTTGCTTGCCGGAGTTATTATTGTGCCACTGTGCGTGCGGTTTAAGGCCGGCGTCGCACGACGTGGTGCCGCCTGCCGCGTGTTTGGCCACAATTTAGCAATTATTTCGACCATGTCTACATGGATATCTGTGACCTAGGCATTTGCATTCAATATTATGGAACATTAACATCTTTTGCACAGTTTACGTTTGGGAATGGCAAGAAAAACGGGCAGTCGACAAATTTTGTGAGGTTAAGCATGAACATGCAGTTGAAAAAAAAAAATTTGCGTCATGTTTCAGACAGTGGCGCGTGTATTGGCGTCGGGGCATGTGTACGTATATCGCAATAGTGTGTGTGTGTGTTAGCATTTATATGAGAGTGAGTGTGTGTGTGTGTCTATGCGTTAGCATTTGTTATTTGATTGTGTTTATTAATAAGATTTGCGTTTGTTTTCAGCATTTCGTGCGAATTAATGCTGCAATTGCACTTGGCCCATTATTCTTTGTTTGCCTGGCTTACGTTTTGGCGCGCTTTAGTTGCGTCTTCTGCTGCAACAGCAGCCGCTTGCTCTCTCTCTCTCTCGCAGGGTTGTTTTTTGCTGCTGATTCAGCTGGATAAACGCATTTCAATAATTTGGTCAAAAACATTCTGTACCGGAATGGCACTATAAATTTAAGTGTACAATTGCCGAAACTTGCTAATTATCTTTAACAGTGTTGTATTCATTTAAGAACAGATGCGATTTGGCGGGCTTATTTCAAGATTTTGTATATGTATGTATCCGTTTCCTGACTTTGGTTACATTCCCCCCATGTGCTTTGTTTTGAAACTTTTGTTTATGCTGTAGTGTCGATAACTAAAATTTGTTATTTAGTTGAAAGTATCATTCTTCTACTATTACACTTACATAAAGACGACGACACAACAACAGCTAAAGGAATGTCTGTCGTCTTCCTCTCACGGCGTTGTCGCATGCTACCTGCCTGCCTGTACATATAAACATAAACGCACACACATACACAGCAGCTGCAGTTCTGTTGCGGCTCTCTTGCATTTCGCTTTACTGCTTGCCTTCACTCCCAGTGTGAGAGAGAGCTTGGAGAGGAGAGAGAGAGAGAGAGAGAGACACTGTATATATAGAGACGACAACAGCTGTTGTTGTCCTTTGGCGCGCTTTGCAGCCGCCTTTGCTCCTAGTATGACCTTTACCTTTCCGTTTCTCTGCTTCGCTGTTTCACATTCGCATTGCGCTCGCCGCACAATCAACACCAAAAAAAAAATAATTTTTTTTAAACAACATACGCATAAAATCAAAACTAATTGAAAATCATTCTTGCAGCAACAGCATCGGAAGGGAAATCAACTGCAAAAGAGCGTGACTTGCTGACTTGTGTGTGTTTTTTTATAATAATAAATCGGAGCAACAAGGAGGAAGAAGAATAAATAATATCATGGCTCAGGAAGGACAGGATATGCCCACGTTCAAGTGCGTGCTGGTCGGCGATGGTGGTACCGGGAAAACGACATTTGTTAAACGCCATATGACCGGCGAGTTTGAGAAGAAATACGTTGCCACACTCGGCGTGGAGGTGCATCCATTGATCTTTCACACCAATCGCGGCGCCATCCGTTTCAATGTATGGGACACAGCTGGCCAAGAGAAATTTGGCGGACTACGCGATGGCTATTACATTCAGGGACAATGTGCCGTCATCATGTTTGATGTAACATCGCGTGTCACCTACAAGAATGTGCCCAACTGGCATAGAGATTTGGTCCGCGTCTGTGAGAATATACCCATTGTTCTCTGTGGCAACAAAGTGGACATAAAGGATCGAAAGGTCAAGGCCAAAAGCATTGTGTTTCACCGAAAGAAAAACTTGCAGGTAAGAATTGTTATTTTTTTTTTTTCGTAATTTGTTGAAAAGCTATAACGTGGAAATTGTGTGTAAAAGTAAAGTATCTACAATGAACTAGACAAAGATGAACAAACCGAAAGAGAGAGTAGTAAAACTGAGACAGAAGCATGAGTGAGATGGGGATATAAAAGATGCACGACACTTAAAAATAGTTAGATTTGAACAAAAATTATATGAAAATAAGTAATTAAAAGTAAATGTTAAATAAGACTATGCTTACATTCGACCTTAAAAAGTTGTCTTATTGTTTTTTTAATTTAAAAACTAAAACCTTTTTAAGAAAAGTTTGATTATCTAAAATGTTAAAGAAGCTGCCAAAGCTTAAGCAAAAATGTAAATAAAATCTCAAAAATAGAAAAATGAAAAACATGATAAAAAAAAGGCTAGTTAAGTGCAATAGATACAATTTTAATTTTGCGATAACTTTACTAAACTCTCAATAACAATGTAAATGATTTTGCCTAGAGATGAAATATTTGGAAATTGTTATTAATATAATTATATTTTTCGCTTTTTGTTCTAGTACTACGATATCTCCGCTAAATCGAATTACAATTTCGAGAAACCATTCCTTTGGCTGGCCCGCAAACTGGTTGGCGATCCCAATTTAGAGTTTGTGGCAATGCCGGCGCTGCTGCCACCAGAGGTCAAAATGGACAAAGACTGGCAGATTCAAATTGAGCGCGATTTGCAGGAGGCGCAGGCGACCGCTTTGCCCGATGAGGATGAGGATCTATAAGCATTAGTTAACAACATCAACAACAACAACAAACAAAAAATAAATAAAACAACAAATACAAGAATGAATAGAAAACACTAAAAGATGCAAAAATACATAACTGAAATAAACAAGACACAGGGTGAACAAGAAACAAACAATTTGAGCATTGCAATTCAGCTAAGAACAACAACAACAACAACAAGAGTTTGCAGCAACAACAACTGGGAGAAACTATAGGCACACACACATACAGAACACTCTCACACACACACACACACACACACACACACCCTACACAACATCTTCATAATTGCAACAGAGTGTGGCCCACATTATTATTAAAATATTATGTAAACATAATTAATATTATTTTTTTTGTTTTTTTTTTTTATACTTCCTCCAATTTGTTGTCCGGCGTATAACAATTTTAATAACACATTTGAAAATGATAGAAAGAACAACAACTGAAAAAACAAGCAACAATACACATTACCAGAGAAAATGTCTTAGAGTAAGTGAAATTAAGAGAGAAGCTCTATGCAAATTTACAGTAACAAAAGAAACAAAACAATTATGGCGATTTGAATGGATAAAACACAATAAATAGCTAAGACAAATAATAAAAAAAAAATGGAAAAACATAAAGAACTTAAAAAAAAAAAAAATGAATATGAATGTGGAATACGAAGAAAATTGTTATTCATTTCAAGGAAGAGAGTAAAGAAAATCAATTTTATCAACTTTTGTTATAATATGCATGAATATCCGTATACTAGTATATATTTATTTGTGTGTCACATCCTTTCGAGAATCAGCTCATTCCATACTAAGGGCACTTGACACAGCAGGCGGGAAAGACGCCCGTGAAACGTTGTTTGTTCAAGCATGTGACTTTATGCTGGGCACAGCTGTAACAAATACGGATCAAGTTGAGATATCTGGATATGAAAGGGTGATTAATTCTCTGTCACTTACTCTTCCACAATGGTCTTGAAAGTGTCGGAGCAGATGGCACGTTTCAGACATTTGCCATCCTTGCCAAAATCCACATAGTCCTGGCCCTTCTTCAACAGCGGCAAATACTTGAGAAATATGGTCTCATCCTCGGAATTGCGATAGCTGCAAACTGGCTCGCTAGCTGTACACTCATATAAGTTTCAGATTTCTTTTGTTGAACGATTTTCATCATATTGTACATACCGCCCTCACAGGATTGGGACATCAGCAGCAGCAGCAGCATCGCCACAGCAACTGTTGCCCCCAACAATGTCGACACGTTGAACATCTTCCAGGAATTGTATAGAACGTAGCTTGTAGATTGTAGACTGAAGACTGTCGACTGAAAGTCGCCAACGGAACCTGTTTGCTATTTATACTCAAGTGTCTGTTCACTTTGTGATGCGCAAATTTGAATTTCTAATTCAGAATTGTGACCAGATCATCACGACCTGCGAATATGCGCTACACTCTCCACAAACACATGGCTGCAAACTGCCCAAATTGTGGAGAAATATTGGTAAACATGAAGTTGAACCTTGATGAATGATATTGTTTATGTAGCTCAATCGAGATTCCTATAGATCCAATCGGTTTCTGTATGCCACAATTCGCATTTTAATTGCATAATTGCCGGACTACGAGTATATTTAGCAACCCCTAACTGTTCCACGTCTGTGTTCTCTCCCTTCAACAGGTTGCGATTCAATTAATTGCATTAAAGCCCATCAACTCGTATCAAGTTCTATAAAGCCACGATGTGCAGTGCATTTATGTAATAACAAACTTTTTGGCTTAATATGTTTATGTTTTATGCTCAGTCACTTTTTACCAGATTGCCTCATTTGGATTTTCTTTAGTTCATTCTGAGAATTTCTTTGAAATCGCTTAAATAAATATTCTTATTGCGATTGAAATGAAATGAAAATCAAACAAAATAATTGCACAAGAAAAACTCATCAATTACAAAATATACGCAGATAAGTAAGAGAGTGAAAGGTGAGTTTTAGGCCTTTTTATTTATTTGGACGTTGATGTACTAAACGAGCAGTACATTCAAGTGGCCCAAAAAGAAAACCATAAATTAACTATAAGCTAGATAAGTAAGAAATAATTGAGGTATTCAGAGATTGTACAGAAGAAGAATTAGTTATAAATTGAGAAAGATTGTTATAATTACAGCAAAGTACTCGGAAAGGATTATGAATAGCATAGTTAGCAACACAGGATTAAAGAGAAAGGGGTAACAAATTTCTAGAAGTTCTGATCGGGACAGCAAAACTAATTTGGCTAATTAATTCAGATGAATCAATTTCACCAATAATTAGTTTGTGTAGAAAGACTACACCAAGCATTGTTCTCCGATTTCAAAAGATTTAACGGATCCATTGTGTCTAAGTAAATACTTTAAATAAAAAAGCTAAATCTTATTTCCCTGTTGTAACATAAAAGTTCAGCTGTAGCATTGTTGAAAACTGAAAGGCAAGTATTTTGAACTGTGGCTTTGCCCCAATTTTTTTTAGATATTATACTTCAAAAACAGCTGTTACCATAAAGAGGTATGAAAAGATTTAATTCACGCATTGTAGGTGATTATTATTATTAAGGGAATAATGCATAACAAAGGAATAATAGTATTACAATTTTGAGGTAAGTGTGGGACTATTTCTAGATATTATTGGTATCCGTGTCCTGGCACAGGAGTTTCGGGCAGCAGTTGGGAAAGGTGCGATGCATATCCGAATGGATCTTGCAGTTCTGGCTGGGAACGAGATTGTGTCGACCACAGCTGGAAATGTTGGATGAATAAATAAATATAAAAAAATATATATATATAAATTTAAATAAAAATATAAATATAAACAAAAATATAAATATGTATAAATATAACATATAACATAAATATAAATATAAATATAAATATAAATATAAATATAAATATAAATATAAATATAAATATAAATATAAATATAAATATAAATATAAATATAAATATAAACATAAATATAAACATAAATATAAATATAAATATAAATATAAATATGAAAATTAATATAAATTTAAATATAAACATAAACAAAAATATAATATAAATATTAAAATAAATACATAAATATATAAATATAAATTTGAATATAAATATAAACATAAATATATAATTATAAATATAAATCTAAACATAAAAATAATTATAAAAAATATAAAATCAAAAGCTTACTAGCCGATCTCGAGGACAAAGTCGGGACGACAATAGACGGAATTGCAGTGTCCCTCCCGATTGATGGGCTTATATGACTGATGCTTCGGTATGGGCTGCTTAAGTTCCTCAAAGTAACACTGTCCGGGATATTCTTAAAAACAGCGCAATTCATTAGCTTAACATTTAGTTAATGTGACATTTGCCCACCTGGATGAATGGCGTTGGCCCTATAAGCTAAATCCGCAGAGACGCCTGTACAGAGGAGACCCAGTAGAAGCAACATTGGTACACCAAATCCATAACCGACACCAGCTCTTATCGGTATTATCATAATGGAGATACGACTGTCCAAGATCTGAACTTTTTGCTTGAGCGTCGAACGTGCGACTGAAACAATTACAATTAATTGTTGTTGCTTTTATATATAAAATTAATAATAAACATTGTTAAGCTCTCCCTCTTATTCTCTCTCTCTCTCTCTCTTTTCCACTTGTTGTGTCTTTGTATCTACAAGATATTTGTATCTGTATCTGTACGGAATATGGGGCATGTGCGTCGTGACTTTTGTTTGACGCTGACTTTAAACGAATGCCTCCGTTACAGTTACTGCTTTAGCTCTAGTTTGAATTAATTAAACCATTAAACAATCCACAACACCAACAATAGCCTCTTTAATCCCCCTACCCCCCTTAGGCCCATGAAAGCGAGAGTCCATTGAAGCGGAGGCGTCGCAAGCTCGTGATCAGTGATGCCTACCAAATATAAAATTTAATCAATCTGCTAAAAAAAAAGCATAACTTTTACAAAAATGGATAGATAACACTGTGTTACAGCCAAAACTTCTAGATATAGTTGAAGGTTACATTGTGGCATACTAGAATTTTTCGTTGCACATCGAAATTTTAAATTACGGTACAAAAATCGTTTTTTCGAGGTTGATGGAGCTAAAAAATCCTACAATTAATTGTAATACGTCGTTGGAAAGTGAAAAGTTATACCTTTCTAACCGTGTATTAAACTGCAATCTCGGATAAATATTGAGGGAGCTACGAGTACATGTAAAAATATATGGATTTTTTCAGTTTTTTGCGACTTTACCCTACTTTGAACGTAAATTAATAAGTTTAATTTGTAGAAAGCAACTAACTTTTGGCATGTAGTTTCATTTAATATAACGTCTTCTGCTTTTTATTTTATTAAAATCAAGTGATATTTAACTGAGGTTTTAATTTTTTTAGAAAAAAAGTCATGGAAAAAAACTCCTTTGTTAACTACTTTTAAATTTGTATGAAATTTAAGTAAAATTCAAGCGAAAGCGATTTCTGTGGCACCCCTGATAGCTTGGCCAATTATTGTCCGATTTAAGAAAATAGACACACGTTTCAGTCGTGAAAATGTGTTCTTTTTATATAAAAATACAATTATAAGGGCTTTCTAATAAAATAGTGTTCAAAAACATTACCAAAGTCAAAAAATGTAAAAAAAAAAACAACAAAAATTTGTTTATGTAGAAAATACTCTAATAAGGGAATTGAATCTAGTTAAGTCAAGTATGGCACGTTTATAAACCTAAGTTTCCTCTTTCCAAAACCATAAAAAATTAAAATCAGTGAATATTTGACGAAGCTATGGGCACATTAGTGAGTGCAAGTACGAAAAACGGTGTTTTTTTTACCGTAATTTAAAATTTCGATGTGCACCAAAAAATTCTTGTATGCAAAAAAAACGTATTTATCTATACCTACAACCTACGCTATGTGCCATCCCAGAAGTTTAATTTTGATTCAATTTTGTAGCACAGTGTAATTCATCCTAGATTCTGTCTAAAATTCGTGAGTCATTTTAGAAGATGTTAAATGTTAAATCTACATATGTTTATAAAACTGACTAAGCATTGTGGAGCCCAAACGGTAAGACCTAGAAGACTGAAATTTTCACACAGCATAATAATGCTTTATAATGCAATAATTCTTTATAACTTTACTTTTCTCTTAAGCTTTCATAGAGCAAAATAAAAATTTAAAAAAACAAATTCAGTTGAATGTCTTATTTTAATGTGAACGATATTGAACGTATTAAAACGATCTCAAACTAAAGTGTCTCATAAGAACTACTATAAATCCAAATTAGATGTAACCAATCTGAATAGAAACATAAAATTTGGATATTACGAGTAGAGTAAGCTTTTTAGAGCTAACCGAAAGGGCTAAAAGTGCATCACTGTTGGCCTGGTTCAGAAAACTGTGGCAAGGTTGCATTGCTGCATTATATACAAATTGAACATAAATAAAATGAGTTTCGAGCCTCGAACAACTTGACTGAGATTAGCAAATGCAAATACATAAATTAACTGCTCTTGGAATTTTAAATACAATTTAAATATGCCTTATTTTTTTAATTATTTTGGAAAATCGTATAAATATATTTGCTAAAATTGAGTAAAATTCAGTTAACAGGGTTAATAAACTGTTGGTAAAATACTGGCAAATCGAGAGATGAATCTATAATTGATGTATGACTGTAAAGTCATCATTTATCACCCGGTTGTGCTTTCGGCACTATAATTATAAATACTTACTATAGATATTTGCTACGTGAGAGTCTGTTTGTCGCATTTATTAACAATAAATTGTATATAACCGAATTGTATATGCCCTATCGAAGAGGAATTTGAGCTGAAATAGGAAGTCTGATAATAAGAATATTGATAATGCCATGGGTACTACGAATCCAAAAGGTAACCCCCAATGGCCCACAACTGATAATATGAACTTGTACGCATAGTAATTGAATCAAATCAAATACTCGAGAGTACCCAAGATGCCTCTACAAATCTACAAAAAAAAAAAAAAAAAAAAAAAAAACCACGGAGAATTTCCAGAGCTGATAATTGTGAGAATCGTTGCCAGTTGAAGCATTTCGATTGAGTTACTCAGACGGAACACACGATGCGACGTTGGAACCTGGACATTTGGTTAGCGGTATTGGTATTACTCATTGCCTGCTCCATGCTGATGCCCCAAGCACTGGGATTCAGTACACAGTATCGTGGCAATACCAAACATCCCAGTAAGTTCATATTCTAAACGATTTAAAGACGCGAAAATAATGATTATTTTGAATTATATTTTACAACTCAAAGAACAATCATTATTATTATTATTATTATTTACAAGCTAGTGCGGAATTAAAATAACGACTAGCAATAAAATAAATCTTATAAAAAAAAGCCCAAATGTATTAATTAATCTTGCTAAAAGAAAAGCTCAAGTTGAAATTTTCACTTTTTCATACGTATTCTGAGCTCAAAAATGGATTTTAAAAATTAATGGCTCACTTAAATAGTAAAAATGAAAGTCAAAATTACAAAATATTACTTTTTTTCAAGAAATAATCGTTTTTTTTTAAAAGAAAATATATATAACTTATTATTAATTTATTAGTTTTAATTTATACTCGACAATAATGAATTTTCGTTGAATTGTAAAGTATTTATGTATTATATAGTATCTTAAAATAAATCTATATTTTGTGAGTAAATTTATAAAAATCGTAAATTCTGTACAGTCCGTGATTTCCAGCCAAATAATTTGATATTCATTTGATAGCGTTATCCAAACATTGTTACTATGAGGAACTCAAACTGGCGGTACCGCTGAATGAGACCGTCTATCCGGTTAATCAGTTGCATTTCTGTGCCAAGGTCTATTGCCGGGAGGATTATGTGCTCATGATCAAACAGTATGTACTTTACTTCCATTTAACGATTTACAATACTCTATGGATATTTTTCCACGACTTGCAGCTGTGATCGCATGCAATTGCCGAATGGCTGTGAATTTGGACCCAACGACTATACACTACCCTATCCGGATTGCTGTGCCCAACTTGATTGCAATAATGTACTTCAATAAACTGTGAAGTTTTATTTTTATTCAAATAATTTTATGATTACTAAAAAGTTCACTACAATTAAAATGTTGACTTTTTTTTTAACGAATTTTAATGTAATTTAAATGAAATTTTCGTTTTCATAGATTTTATGAAAATAAAAGTAAAGCTATACAAATTTTAAATTATGATAAAAGATAAAACAAATATTATTGTTCGAACATTTTTTTCCTAAAATCTGATTTAAAATGTTTTCGTGAAGTGACAACAACAATAAGTAGTGCTTGACTGGTAGATACCCTATATCCAGGTGTCCCTCTAACCAATTTTCAGAATGGCTAAGCAGCTAGCGGAAAATCTATAGTGAATATTTTTCCGATTGATTTTAATCAGTGAAATAAGTGAAAATAATAATGCTGATAGTACAAACAACTTGGCTGATAGGTGCTTATTAAATTTGTTACAGTTTGAGATTTTACAACACACTATCTGCTATTGACAGGTTATCTCTCTCATAGGGAACTCATAAATTGCGTAGACTTTGGGAGGAAAACCTCAGTTAAACATAGGATTGTCTAGCCGAAAGATCGATCATTAGTCGAGTTACAATGCTGCCAGTGACATTTGTGCTCTGTAGTCTGGTTCTGGGTGCTCACCTGATGCTTGTCCTGGCCTGTATGTATTCTTAAATCAATTCGGAACACTACGAAATAACGGAACTCTTTACAGTTGACTGCGAGTATGAGGGTCAAGGGTTGATGGCAGGTGAAGATCTTCGATTGCAGGATGAATGTGCTCTGTTCACATGCCATAGTCCAGTACTGTCTTCAACCTTAAGGTAAATTTAATTCGAATTATATTATTTAAAATACTTTTATATAATTTAAATCCATTTAAAGTTGTCCTTCGGTTGTTCGTGCGTTACCCTGTAGAAAGTTGAAGGGCGATGTCAAGGAACCGTTTCCAGAATGTTGTCCTCGCTTCGATTGCTCATAATTGAGTTTATTAAATAAAACCAAAATATCTTTTTATTCGACCTTTGGGTTTGGTATACATACATGTTTGAACTTAGCCATATATAATTCTATATCAATATATATATATTTATATTATATATATATATACATAGGTATGCCTCTAAAGTTGTGCATTAGCCACCCATTTTAATGAATATAAATATATATAATATATTTGTATAGTTCTCTAAAATAACGTCTCAGATACTTCTATACAATTCATTTAACTGAATTCCCTGCAACGAGAAACGTGTGCAAATTGTCCAGTGATTAGTTGTACATAATGATCTAGGTATATAACTCTATATATATATATATACATAGAGCTTATAGTATACATATTGAGTAATTGGGAGCAATTGCTACTTAAAGCTGTACAACATCAATACGGACACACACACATTGAAATACACGCAGGTGCAAACTTAGATCTAGACTTATGTATATATTTCTACACATATTCAAATTTATATATAATATATATATATATATTTGCATATGCATGTATATTTTTGTTGTGTGTAAAAGTTGAAGCTATCTCGCATTGAATTTATATTTTTTAATTTTTTTTTGTATACATACATACTCGTATACAACATATATAATATAAGTATATATAACTTGTATAACCTGAGCTAGTCTAAACATTTTTAACTATGGTCCGGCGGCACAAATTGCCTGTTTTGCAATATATATGTATTTTTTGTTTTGTTTTTGCAAATAAACAAAAAAGAAACTAACAAAAATAAACACAATCTTGATACAATTTTACTATTGTTTAATAATGAAATTTGTATAATAATATAAATTAAAAGTAAGAGCTTAAATAATAAAATGACGGCAATTTCAGTAAAAGTGAACGATAAAGTAAAGTAAACAATTAAATATCTCGACACTTGTTACTTCTATACGTTACTTAAATGGGCATAGTGAAAATAAGCAGAGTTAAACGTGAAAACGGAACGTTTTTTAACTGAAACTATAGAAATTTAAGAACTTTGATTGAAAATTAAAAAAAAAAAAATATTTTTCGATTGTTTAAAGTCTGAAGTTTGATTAAAGATGGACAAGGGTATTACAAATATGAATAAACCTCTTTTTTTTACATCTTTTAACATAAATCTTTGCTTAACAATGGTCAAAAATTGTTTAATAACATTTTTGAATATCGTTTAACATAAATTCTTGACTATAAATTTGCTAAACGTAAATAAACTATTTTGAATACATTTAGCTGAACAAGGGTGTAATTACTTTACGTTTTATGTCCCTGATTACAAATGAGATAAATTGAGTATCTTAAATGTTTTCTTTAACAGATTTGCACTTGAATCATTGATTAAAAATTACCAAAAAGATATATTTAACTGTTGCAAACGAATTAGAAAAATAGAAAGAAAATAAGATAAGCCAAATTAGAGTAATTACTAATTAGATTCTCCGGTTTGAGAATGTGGACACACTTAAATGCTAAATTTTTCACCATGCCCATGCCTAGGTATGCCAGCCAAGCTTATGCAGTATAGAGTGTGGTGCAGTGCTTAATCCGGCGTTGTTAAATGCGGCGTGCCGCACTCCTCCTCTCATTGACGCGCCGCACGCTCCGTCTCCATGAGGCACTCGCGCACCAGGATGCGTGCATGGACAATGCCACGCTTCAGGCGCTCCG
Organism: Drosophila suboccidentalis; assembly: GCA_037043435.1. Classification (NCBI taxonomy): domain Eukaryota; kingdom Metazoa; phylum Arthropoda; class Insecta; order Diptera; family Drosophilidae; genus Drosophila; species Drosophila suboccidentalis. Next base: position 3,213,433 of record JBAMBK010000278.1, on the reverse strand, counting down.
TGGAGCTGCGCGATCCCGTGTATGTTGGCCGTATATCGCGACCCATTTCTTCGATAACAGCCAGCAGCTGGGCGTACTTACTCAAGCCATTGCCGGTGGACAGGCTGCCCACCGTCGGCAGATTGGCAGTGGAGGTCAGGGGCGTTGTTATGTTCGCCGATGTCTGTGTGGTCACAACTGCCGGCGATGTCGATGGTGGCGGGTACTTGAGCTGTGATTGTGTGAGATTCAAGCCAAGATTGTTGACATTAATGTTGCTGCTGCTGCTGTTATTGGCGCTGTTGTTGCCATTGCCCGTGTTGCCCGACGTTGTCATGTTGCGCCCATTGGAGGCGGCCGCAATGTTGGCCAACGATAACGCCGCCGCGGCAGCTGCTGCTGCGGCTGCCGCTGAAGATGCTGACGGTGTGGCAGTGGTATTCGATTGTTGCTGCAGCAGCGCCAGCTGTGCTTGCAGAAATTGTGGCGAATATTGCAATGCAGCAACAGCTGCTGCGGCCGCTGCCGTGGCTGCTGCACTACTCTGGGCGTTGCTGCGATCCCGTTTGTTGCTGCTGCCACTGTTGCTGCTGCTGGTCGCGTAATCGGTGGCGCCCATGTTGTTGTTGTTGCTATTGGAGCTGTTGTTGCTGCTGTTCCCGGCGCCAGTGCGTGAGTGATGTATAGCGGATATTTGAATTTGGGGCTGCTGCTCGCGCTGTTCTCGCTGCTGTTGATAGTTGTAGAAGTTTTGTACTTGCGAGCGTGGTATTGGTGTCACTGTGACGTCACTCAGCTTCGATTCGACAGCTTGTATGTCCATGATGTCCATTCTGCTGTTGTTGCTGCTGCGGCTGCTACTGCCCGAAGAATCGACATAAATTTATCATTTACATTAATGATGACACTTATTGGGCGATTGTGTCCACTTACCAAATTGTGTTTGCAAGTTGCTAATGTTTTTCCTCTCTTGATTTTTACGTTTTTCGTTGCAATAATTTACGCTTTCTACGCACAAACAAATCTAATAGAGTTGGGTCGTTTAGTTCTGAAAAAGTTCAAATGAACGGGTCATTAAAATGAACTAATGAACTTATTCAGTCTTTCATGAACTATATAGTTCATTTGGTCAGTGGGTCCGTTATTATGAAATTTTTTTTTTATTTTATTCAGCCCTTGAGTCGTTGAAGCTCGAAGATAAAGTTAATTTTGGAATACAATTTTATGATCTTTTTATAATCCATTTTAAAATGTCTAAGAGCACAAAGTCAAAAAATATGAATGAATGAAAAATATTAATAAAATACTAAAACGCATTTGCTATTTATACTTATTCGAATCCTTAAATAAATTTCAGTGTCAGGGAACAGATATCATCTCCTTAAATCAAATTGATTGGTCTGAACGATGAAGGATAGAAGGCAATTCACATCGTTTATCGTTCATAAACAACTGACCAAATGAGCAGAATGACCTATTCATCTTTCATCGCTCATTATCAACTGAATATAAACTTTTTATCGTTTATAGTTCATGACCAACTGAATGAAAAGCATATCGTTCATAGTTCATGACCAACTGACCAAATGACCAACTGAACTAAATGACTGATTTAGTTCACGACTGAAAAATGAACGATTGAACTTGGTCAGCAAATTGAACTAAAAAGCCCAACTCTAAAATCTATTGCAACCACCACAAACAAACAGGTACACAGGGTTAGTGTTAGTGATATCGGTGTATCGATATTTCACTCTCATTTCTATTTTTTTGTTTTCTTGTGAATGCACGCACTTGTCGAAATAAAAAAATACCAAAACATACTAGATTATTTCAAGCAGCTGTTGTTAGTTTGAATAGCTGTGTTTTAAATGAAAGTAATTAAAAATCGATTTATGCAGACATTACTTCGAAATTGTAAATAATATGTTTTTCTTTTAATCAATCGGCCATTTGTCACATGCGTATTTTGAAATATGTTTACTTCTAACGGCTAACAAATTCATACGGCAGTGCTGTAAAACGCAAAGCATGACTGGCTGGCAGAAAAAACAATGGCGAAGCAAACTGTGAACTAAAAATCTGTTGTTGACATCTGGTCGCTTTGTAATTTTTATTTCGAACACACTCTTGTGATATCTAGTTGTGATCTATTCCAAAAATATAAAAGAAACTTTTTTGTAATTTTATGGATTTGTGCTATTAAATAGTTACAAAGCAAACATCGCGTGTGTTCAACCAAAAAATAAATGACTGTGCCGAGGTGAGCGTAAATTACAAGCTGCGTTGGCTGCAACCAACGACGACGGCAACAAAACTAGCCAAAAGTTATGCTTTTAGAAGTTGCAAATTTTCAATTTCATTTCCGCGTATCAGAAAGAGAGAAATGTGCGTGTCTGTGTGTATATTAAAGCCCTGATGCCTCCGATGCCAATATCTTCGCCTGCGTGCAGCTGTATATGTATGTATGTATGAATGTGTTTTCTATGTGGGAGCCGCAGCCGTCAGCCACTGCATGACGTAAAGCTGCCGCTGTGGCCGATACAACAGCGTAACGAACATACGTTTGCACATAGAAACATGTGTATGTAATTAACAACGTAAGCTCGCTGGCATTGATTAACTGCTGTTTTTTTTTTTGGCACTAACACATGCCTTATATGCATATGCACATGCATACATACATGCATATATGTGCATGTCGCGTATATATGTGGTGAGTGTGTGCTTGTGTGACTGTCGCTATGTGCCGCATATGAGAATAGTGTTGCACAACGCCGTGGCCGATGCATGCAAAAAAAAAATAAGAAAAAAGAAGAGAAACGGCGCACAAATCACAATTGGCCCGATGCTTAGCAGCGCGTCGTTGCTGGCGGCTTTTCATTAACATACATATGCATATGTTTAATAATTGTGTTATCGATAGCAAACGAATAAGAAGTGACGGTTAAGCATTTGAATTTTTGTGTGAATTTCGTACACACACACACGCACAAGCTCCCATACAATAAATAGCTGAGAGACGCCGTGAATTTGCGACCTCGACATAGAAGAAGCCAAAGCCGTCGTCGTCGTCATTCCTTAGCAGCGCAGTAGCAGCAACAACATCAGTAGCCGTAGCGGCAGCAGTTAGTGAGCGCAGCCATTTTTATGTGTTGCTGTCTCGCTTACCTACATACATATATATTTATTGTTGTTGTTTAAGTTTTATTATTTGTGCTGTTGTTATTGTTGTTGGTGTTGGAAACCAACAAGAGTTTGTGAGATGTGAGTAATAATAAGCTGCAACTGGCTGCAACTAGCGGTACCCTGTGCAACTGTTTAATTTGATAATTTGCTTTATATATGTATATATTTGTGAGAATATTTACACCCACATGTGATGATATATACAAAATGTATTTATTTGTATTCCATTACAGAAATCGACACATTTAACCAAGCAGTTGGCCAATTCACGGAAGGCAATAAGCTACACCACACACATACACACACAAACAAACCACATACACACACACACACACACACAGCCAGTACACAAATATAAACAACAAATACAACAGGATATAATTTGAATCATGGAAATGATTAACATTGGCCAAAGCGTTAAAATCAAACGCACCGATGGCCGCGTCCATGGAGCCGTTGTATCAAAATTGAATCCATCGGCACGATGCATCACCGTGGAATGGTATGAGCGTGGCGAGACTAAAGGCAAAGAGGTCGAACTGGAGGCCATACTATCACTGAATCCGGAGCTATCGCAGCCCGATGCTGTTGAACAGCAGCATGCAGCGCCCGAACCAAAAAAACAGGCAACAGCACCCATGAATCTATCAAGAAATCCCACACAATCGACAATTGGGTCTGGCGGCGGAGGTGCAGGTGGAGGTGGAAGCGCTGGAGGTGGTGTAAGTAGTGGTGTTAGTAGTGGCTTAGGCAGTTTAACCGCACGTATGACCATGACCGGTAATCAGCTAAACAAAATCAACGAATCAAGCAACACGGGACCGACACATCTGGGCCAAAGTCAAAGCTATGGCAACATGGCCACGGCGAACAGCAGCAGCCACCAGGCCGGCGGTGGAACTGGAACTGGAACCACAGCATCCACTGGCATGCTGCGACAACGCTATCTCAGTCAACCCACTAGCAATGCACAGACTCGCATCGCATCCGCCAGCATTAGCAATAATGTCAACAATGATCGAGCCGGTGGCGGTGGTGGAGGAGGTGCTGGTGGTGCCGGTGTCAATTCATCAATTACAAACAATTCAAATAATTCAACAATTCCCGCCGCTGCCGCAGCCGGAGCACGACGTTCGCATGCCCTCAAGGAGGTGGAACGTCTAAAGGAGAATCGCGAGAAGCGTCGCGCTCGTCAGGCGGAAATGAAGGAGGAGAAGGTGGCGCTTATGAACCAGGATCCCGGCAATCCCAATTGGGAGACAGCACAAATGATACGCGAATATCAAAATACTCTCGAATTTGTTCCACTCCTGGACGGTCAGGTGGTTGATGATCATCAAATTACTGTTTGTGTACGCAAGCGTCCGCTTAGCCGCAAGGAGTTGAACCGCAAGGAGATCGACGTCATATCCGTGCCACGCAAGGATGTCCTTATGGTGCACGAGCCACGCACCAAAGTCGATCTAACCAAATTTCTCGAGAATCACAAATTTCGCTTCGATTATGCATTCAACGATACATGCGACAATGCAATGGTTTACAAGTGAGTAGATCCAAAAGATAACAAGATATATACATATTAACTAGGTATCTCAGATTTCTTAGAACTCAAATATAGTATATAGAATTGTAATTAGTTTTAGTTTTTTTTGTCACTAAAGTTAACTATACAAGTTAAATGTTGTGATAACTAATCTTGTTCGATTATTTCATATGCACAAATCTTTCTTTATAGCTTAGACAAGTTTGAGTTCCCATTTTTAGGGCTTACTTATTTTATTAGAATATTTAAATAAATATTTTTGTCATTTAGATCAGCGTTGGGCACGCATGGGCTCCGAGAGCTCGTGGCTGCTTCCGAATTCAGATTTCGTGCCCACTGCTGATTTAGATGATCAAATTTAGGATCAGTTTTAATAAGAAGCATTTCAAGCTAATAATTTATAGAAATATGTATGTGTTACAGGTTTTTGATAGATCTGAATAGCAAGCAATAAATATATTCATATACATATATTCATCAATAATGTAAGACCCGTATTATTTAGTTAATTATTGTGTATGTGAAATTAGTTAAAGTTGAAAGAGTCTTTTAGAAAGTACTTAAAGAGAACTTGGTCAATTTCTGGTTGCTTGCTTTAAAGTTTTGTGTTCTTTGCTAACAAGATTTTTGTTTTAATGATTAGATGTTATGTCTGCTTGTTATTGTATCCTTAAGCTGTCCTTGTCTCGTTGCCAGCGTTGCCCAATTAAACAGCTGTTGTTAATCAACTTGATTGTTTTTGTTGTTTTGTTGCGTTGGCGACATATGAAAAATGCGCACAAGTTGCGCTCAATAGCAACCAGCAACTGACTCACATACACTAACACACACACAGAGAAATACAGTCACACACACACACACACACACACACACACACACATGCTTAGAGGCGCGCAAACTCAAAGCGTTCGCTCCCGAAATAGCCAAATTTCATTGTATGACTAAACACAAAAGTTGTTCCGTCCGTCCGTCTGTCCGTCCGTCTGTCTGTCTGTCCGTCTGCCTCTCTGCTTATTTTGTGTGTGTTTCGTCTCGTTTGGCTTCGTTTCTTCTCTGTTCGCCTCAATGAACTTTCAGAGTCCAGCTTTGATTTTTCATCGAACTCTCTAAAAAAACAATACTTTGTTTTTATTTTTAAGTTTTTTGCACTCTTTTGTTGCTTTTCTTCATTTTGTTTTGACTCGTTACCTTTTACCGCCTTGCGCTGCAGAAGATTTTCAAAAATAACCGTCGTCGTTGTCGGCATTTGTCATACTTTATTATTATTATTATTATTTTTGTATTCTTGACTGGGAATTCGAGTGAACTTTTTCTTTCTCTTTTTTTTGGTTTTATTAACGAGCTTTCAAGTTTTTAGCCTCTTGCCGCACTTGTTTGGCCCATATACATATACATATACATACATGTGTATGTGTTTCTTTTCAATCTTCTTCCTTCCGGTTTCGCACATGAGTCAATGGCATTAAAACTGCTGCGCCACGTACTTAAGCAACGGTGAAACCTAATCATCACACTGATAAGCACACTCATTGTATTTAGTTCTTTGTATGTTTTCTTTATTTAATAAAATCGACACAAACCGCAATCAACTTAATGCAGTCAAGAAATCAAGAAATTGACAATAAAGGACGTTAATCAATATATGTTATACTTACCATACAAACGATTGTGACTCAAATCAAATGTTAACGTTGCCTAAACTTGATTTTAGCAAGTTCTCCAAAATATTTCTTTGATCTCCCAGAGCTCATTCCATCTGCCTTGTCTCTAAATACATATAACATAAATTCTGTGGAAATGTTTTGTTATAGCTATGAAATTTACTTGATCTTGGCTTATTCTCTGATCTTAGGTTATCGAAGATCGTAGATCTTGGTTTTTTCTTATTTTTATTCTATCTTTATTTTTTGTATTACTATTCTATCTTGACAGTCTTTTTGGGTGGTTAAAATATTTCGTCAATATTGTTTTTATTAATATTAATTTAACTTACTGATAGATATTTTAATGTAAAATGTTTAGAAATTGATATTTAAATATATCTCAGTTAAAGTCTATTTGGAATATGAATATACCAAGGGTCTTAGTTGTTTTGAAAGCACATTGAAGTTCGCTATTAATTTTGAGAAAGACATGATTGTAAATTTAATTTAATTTTAGCCTTAAAATATGAGATTAATCCAGCAGAAGCCTTATTATTTATTTATAATAAGCAAATACATACATTGCAAAGGCTTAAAATACGAGATTAATTTCAGCGAACATTTGCATAGTTTTTAATCTTTATTTGGACATTAATCGTAACAAAAGTAATTGCAATAATAACTCATAAATTGCCCCTTTTATTTTGTTTTTGTGCAGATACACAGCCAAGCCGCTGGTAAAGACCATCTTTGAGGGCGGCATGGCGACATGCTTTGCGTATGGCCAGACGGGATCTGGCAAGACCCACACCATGGGCGGTGAGTTCAATGGCAAGGTGCAGGACTGCAAGAATGGCATCTATGCCATGGCTGCCAAGGATGTGTTTGTCACATTGAATGGTCAGCGTTATCGCTCCCTTAACCTGGTCGTCTCGGCCAGTTTCTTTGAGATCTACAGCGGCAAAGTGAGTTGTTGTTTGTTTAATGCATTTATGGATGCGAATAATAATGAAATGTTGTTTTATGTAGGTCTTTGATTTGCTGGCCGACAAGCAGAAGCTGCGCGTCCTTGAGGATGGCAAGCAGCAGGTGCAAGTGGTTGGCCTCACCGAGAAGGTGGTGGACAGCGTTGAGGAAGTGCTGAAACTTATACAGCACGGCAATGCGGCTCGAACTTCTGGCCAAACGTCGGCCAATTCGAATTCATCGCGCTCGCATGCCGTATTCCAAATTGTGCTGCGTCCAATGGGCAGCAGTAAGATCCATGGCAAATTCTCATTCATCGATTTGGCGGGCAATGAGCGTGGCGTGGACACCTCATCGGCAGATCGACAAACACGCATGGAAGGTGCTGAGATCAATAAATCTCTGTTAGCACTGAAGGAGTGCATTCGTGCCCTAGGCAAACAGTCGGCGCATCTGCCATTCCGTGTGTCCAAGTTGACGCAAGTGTTGCGCGACTCATTCATTGGGGAGAAGAGCAAGACCTGCATGATTGCCATGATATCGCCGGGATTGAGCAGTTGCGAGCATACATTGAATACGCTACGCTATGCGGATCGTGTCAAGGAGCTGGTCGTTAAGGATATTGCTGAAATTGGCCATGGCGATACCGAGCCAATTGAGATAATGGACGACGATGGGGAGGATCAACAATTGGATGAACAAGGCGTTGGCATGTCCCATCAATCGGCCCATCACCACCATCATCATCATCAGCATCAGCATCAATCATCGCTGCAGCGCGGCCATAACAATAATAACAACAATAGCAAGAATGGAAATGCCGCCCACATGGATTTAGCCATGCTTAGTTCGCTGAGCGTAAGTATTCAACTACATTTAGTACAAAAATACACCTCCAAGTCTCTGTCTGTTCCCACTCAGTTGGCCATGGAATCACAATTGTTGACCGTACAGTTTGTACATTAGTTTATTTTATACACATAATAATCAAGCAAGCGTTAGCATAACATCAGTTTATTTTACAATTTATACGAATTTAACAATTTAGTTGTTTTTTTTTTAATAATGTCTAAGCAAATGAGTCGTACGTTAAGCGAGGCCAACAACAGGAAGACTGCTTCAACAACAACAACAACAACAACCAGGATATCTAAAGTGGCAACTGCAGTTAAGAGTCGATCAACAGGAATAACTGGACACAAGTCACCTTTTTATTGCCGTGTGATTTCAATCTCGATTATTGCACAACCAAAGTCAAAGTTAAAGCCCAGACTTTTAAGCAATCAATGCTACAAATCGAAAGTACTGAAGAACATTCCGAGTACAGATGATGGCAAATCGAGTCAACTGATTCAAAGACTATATTCAATGAATGTGTTACCTGTGCTAACAAGCGCCAAAAAGTCCTACGATACCAAACGACTTTTCTATGTAGCCCTGAATAATGGCATTGGCATTGGCACTGGGAGCAAACGTTGTGCTCCACATGATTTTCAACAGATGTTAACTGCCGCTGAACGTTATATGAATGCCTTTAAGCGGCAAGTCAGCGAAAAGCAAATAGCACAACATTTTATACAAAAATGTGATGTCAAATTGTTGGAAACATTGCTGCCACCGCCACCGCAATTCGCTGATTCCACGTTGGACGATGCGAGGCTCTGGAAATGGCGAATGGAACGCACAAAGACCGTTACCCTTTATCATATACCCAGATTACAACAAAAGTGTGCCGGACAGACGCCAAAAGACAAGTGTCGTGGTAAACTTAATTTACGTAGGTTTTTAGTCTATCTGCCTGTACAAGGCAATGAATCATTGATTGTATGATACTCCAGATACCCAGCTAAATTGAACAGGAAAAGGCAGCTATGTTAAAATTTGTTGTGTTCGACGACTCAAGCATTGACATGGTGACATTGTGATGCCAAATTGTGTACAAATTAAGCTACTATCTACCCATAACTAGTTAAACCTATAGTCACAAAATGTGTACACAAAATTGTAAAAGCCCGTTCCCACGAGCACTTTTTCACCGTCGTTGAATTTTGCCATTCACATAATTCGCATCGGTTGTCAAACAAAAGTACTATCGGTTCTTGTTCTCACAGAACCTGGTCACTTCATACACAAAAAACTGATGGAAATAGGACGTTTTCTATTTCCATCGTTGAGCACCGGTGAAAAGCCGACGTTTTTTAAATTCTGTTCACACGACACCGACAGTTTTTTGACAAAAAACACGCTAGTGTCAAGCTGTTACATTCTTGCGTAACGTGTCATTTATAAATATTTGTACATACTTTTAGTGCATAACATTTCGTAATAGAATCGATATTCGAATTTCGGGGACACGCATTTATATAATTTGTTAGTTCTTCAGTTTTCATTTAGAGTTGGGACACCAGAGAGTTTATTCCACCTTGTCGGTATATACATATATAATTTCAACATGATTTCTATTAACTTTCATTATTATTATTGTTATATTTACACCTTGTTGTGCTGTATTTGAATGAAATTTGTAAACTGTCCTTTCCATTGCTAGATTCAAACCAAAGCAAATGAAAAGCTCCGTGTGGGAATTCGCAAACCTGTCAATCCAAAAAGACGTTAATATCCCCGTGTGTGTATAGACATAAACATATACACTCACCTCACCTCACCTCACCAAGATGTAAATTCAATAGGTGTATATTTTTTTTTACTGCTATTTGGCCAAAACAATGTTCAAAATTCCGGATAAATTAAATTAAGTGCATGTATTTTTTTGTTTTGTACTACCTAAATAAATTTTATACCCAGAATAATGCTCAAAGCAAGTCAAATTCAATCGCAAGCAGCAGATGAGATTTGGTCTCTAGAATATAATTATAAGCTATAAATATATATTATATAAGAAAAACTAAATAAATGTTAAGTAAAAAAACGATGATATACGATTTTCATGATATGATAAAATTGATTAAACATTGGTTATTTATTAATTAATTGCAGGAACATGAAATGTCGGACGAGCTGATTGTGCAACATCAGGCGATTGATGATCTGCAGCAGACTGAGGAGATGGTCGTTGATTATCATCGTAGTGTTAATGCAACTCTGGAGAATTTCCTAGCCGAATCAAAGGCCCTATATGATCTAACGAACTATGTGGATTATGATCAGGATGCGTATTGTAAGAGGGGCGAGACAATGTTCTCAACGCTTTTGGATATCGCCATACAGTGTCGTGATATGATGGCCGAATATCGCACCAAATTGGCCAAGGAGGAGATGCTGTCCTGCAATTTTAAGCCGACAAACAATAAGCGTTAGGCAAGTTCCAGATGATGCCCAGCAACAATAATCACAATAACAGCAACAATAACAACCAATAACAGTAACAATAATAATAACAACAACATCTATGTCAGCTATTTAATAATTTTGCATTGTGCATTGTTTTTTTAAGCTATTTTTGAATTTAAGCATCGCATTCGAAACGAATCCCTCTCTTTGATAGAATAATGAAGGTAATGAAAAAATAACTACATTAATTATTAAAATCAAATTACAAAAAGAAAATAAATTTCTTATCCTATAGCTGACATTTGTATGTAGTTGACTAACGGTAAATACACACACACACACACACACACTCATCCCAATCACAATTAGTGTGCTTTTTTTATAAAATATTTTTAAATCATTTCTCGAGTTGCACAATAATAAAATTCATAAGTGTTTTCATATAATTTTTAATCGAATTCTCTCATTATTTAAAAAAAAATGATTGCAAAGAAATCACAAGCTAACTGTAGAAAAGGAGAAGGATAGCCTGCTACAGTTGTACTCATTCACTCACTCGCTCACACAAACACATTCACATGCTGTCTCTCTCTCTCATATTAACTCTCTCTCTCTCTCTCTCACACGCATGCAAACAGAGTCAAGCTTAAAAACAAAAGAAAAACAAAAATTATTTAATAGCAAACTTGCAATAAAACAAAATGAAAAAAATTACCTAAAACAAACAAAAACAACAAAACTAAAAGACGTTTAAATATTTATAATTATATAAAGTTAAACAAGAGAAATTATAAAAGCTTAAAAAGGCGTCATTTTTTTATTGTTTGTTTGTTTGTTTGTTTGTGTGAACGATAGAAAGATAGAAGGATGAAAAGAAAGGAAAGGAAAGAAAGGAAAGAAAAAGACATTTATTTTATACATATTATAATATAACATAATTTTTAACACATATTTGACATAATATGAGATTCCATTATTTTTCGCTGCTCTGATTACATTTTATAACTATTTGATAATTACACATTGTATTTATTTGATGAAAGGCCACAAAAACTGTATTTAATTTGTATTAATTTATTGAAAAATACTACCCGCACCAAAACCAATTTACGTATTGCTATATAATTTTTACATATTTAACATATAATAAAAAACATATATACATATAAAAAAAAAACCCTAAACATTAAACAAAGGGCTGAATGAATTTGAGAAACGCCATTTTTCAGTTTTACTTTTTTTTTTTACCTTTTTGTTTGTTTTATATTTTTTTTTTAATAAATATAACTTTGTTTAAAATGTTTAAGCAACGACTTTTGAGAAACAATTTAAGTGCAGTTGAGATTGGAGATTTGTTTTTGCATTTCTTTTAGCATATAATTTATATACTAATATTTATTTTATATTTAATTCTTACCTAACAACAAAGACAAAACACACACACACACACAAAGAATACAAAACTCTGCTTAAAACAAAAATATAAAAAAAAAGAAAATGGAATAGAAAACTGTTGTAGCTTAGCCTTATAATGCATATGTGTGTGTGTGTGGCATCAACACACATGCATGTGTATGTGCTTCTCTTAAGATACTTAACAAATCCAAAAAAAAGAAACAAACAAAACAAATGTTTAACAATTCTGTTATTTGATTGCATTTCTCAAGAGCACTAAATGATAACCCACAGAAAATGGGCAAAAACAAGTCCTACTTACTACGTACATATATATAAATTTAACCATATTTTTTGACCCAAATGCTAATTAAACAAGATAAAAAAAAATAAACATGTTTAAAACAATGAAATGACGAAATATTTATAATAATAATGCCACTGGACAGAGTGCTTCGATATTACACAGTATAAACAACAAAAATAAAAATAAAATGTTAGGACTCGGACTCTAATAATGTATTATTAAATATAAATATTAATTTATATTGTAATAAAACTGAATATAAACAAAACAATCTGTCTTTTATTATGAGTTTTATACTTCCAATTGGAATTCGATTTTTAAGGAATTCAAATTATGCGTTCACAATTCGGCTATTAAGTGTTGGAAAGTTAAGAAATACTTATCGATTTCAATTGCATCTGATTCGAGTATTGTTATAATTTTTTTAAATATGCTAAAAATGCAGCTCCAATTAGTTTTTTTTAGATGTGCTATAAATATTTGAATACGTAGTTATTATAGAATACATGGGTACATATACGACATGGCTAAAAATTTTATTTAAAAGTAGTCAAGCCAGTATTTGTGTGTTGACTTTGGTCAATACAGTCAATACAGTATTCTGGTATTAGGCATTTTGTAGCTGGTTGAATGCGGTCACACTGTTGTTGAATAGTCGCAAAAAACTTTCGTTGTGTTTTGGTTTCGTAGTTGCCGTCGTGTTGCGCGTTTCGTGAATAGCGCAGTGTTTATTTTATTTGCGTTTGCGTGCAACTAAAACACAACATTCGTTAGTAAATCGTATTAAAATAATAAAACAGTTTCCAATACACGATAATACAGCGAACATTTTTTTTCATTGTTTTTGTTTATTGTGTACAGAGGATAGCAAGACACACAGTTAAAGTGAAAAAAAGGAAAAAAAAAAAACAAATACAAATACTAGACCGAAGAAGACGGTGGGTGACAAGTGCGAGTGCGGCGGTATAAAAATAGGGGTTGCAAAAAATTTTCAGCACAGGTGTGAGCGTGTGCGATATTGTCTGCATAAGAATCACAAGGTGTGAGAGAGAGTGAAGAGTGTTAAAAAAAAAGAGTAACAAAAACAAATCGCAGCACTGCCAGAGAGGAGAGCGTGTGCTTTATTCTAAAACCACAGCAGCAGCTCGCAAAACTCCTTTGCCAGCAGCTTCCCTGCGTGTCCCGCGTGCCATGCGTGACCTCGGCACAAAAATGGCCGAGCTTAAATTCGAGGCTCCATTAGCGAAATTCGAGGAGACTGACGAGTGGGGCGGCTGTGACTTCATCTCCAATCAGAATGTGTTGAACGATACGCTTAATTTAAATTTGAACTCCAATCGGAATCTTAAGGATGGCAACGCCAAGCAACAGCAGCAGGACAAATTGCGTCTGCTCGAGGATGCTGTGCGTGATGCGCACATTAGCAAAAACGGAGGTGGAAGTGGAGGAGTCGGCGTTGATTTTGTTGCCGGCGGCAACACAAGTCCCAATTGCAATTCCAATACGCACAATCTCACGGAATTGGGACTGGCCGATGTGGCAGCGGGTCTAAACGGCAGCTTGGCCATCGATGCCCTCGATAAACGTGGCGGCGACAATGTGGACAATTTTACAGAGACATTCGGTGGCAGCTTGGAGGATTTGGTGAATACCTTCGATGAGAAAATCACCAAATGCTTTGGCAACTACGAGGAGAATGTCGAGGAGCTGGCACCGGTTCAGGTGCGCAGTCAGGAGGAGATCATGAATGAATGCCAGTGAGTATAAGTACAACATTTGAAATTCTCTCTCGCTCTCTCTCTCTCTTTCTCGCTTGGTTTGCAACATCAGTTATGTAAAATGCATTGCGCGATGTTTTTCTTTTCTATACATACAGTTAGTCATGTTATTATGTTGACAAAGATACAAAAATGCACCTACAACAGTATGTCAAGTAACTGCTTTGTCAAAAAGGAAGTATATTATTTTTAAATATACATTCTTTTAAAAGTTAGTTGAAAATAGTTAAATTATTTTGTAAATAAAATAATTAAAAAGGCTGTCAAAAAAATTACTTGGCTAACTGTATAAGGGCAACGCGCATGCGTCATTAATGCCACCCTCAGTCTCATCCCTCTCTAGGCCGTTGTCTGGCCAACCCTGGCGCCATGTAACGACGTAATCCTGCCGGTGCGGGGGGGTGGTGTTAGCATTTGTTGGATCGATAAAAGTTGACGGCTTTCTCAGACTATTGCTTATCTAGGAGTTGAACTGCACTACAAAATTCCAGCATCGCAGTTAAAGTAACCCTTGACCAGCAACTAGCGGAAACGCACCCTTCACTCACCCTCCTCATCAATGTAATCAATGAAGATACGAGCATGTGTGTGTGTGTGTGTGTGTGTGTGTCTACGCAATGGGGAAGTCACAATCAGCGCAAGTGGCGTTTGTCAAGCAAAGCAATTTCAAAACTACAATTGGATGCGTTTTGCGGTGCGTAAATCATAAATAATAACAACAACAACAAGTAGGAGAAGCAACAGCAGCAGCGAGAGAGTAACTTGACCGACCGCTGATTAAAAAGCACTTGTGAGTGCATTTGCCTGTTGTTTAGCGAGAGAGAGAGAGAGAGAGCGAGCGCGTAAGAGTGGGGTGTGTGGGAGGAGCAGGCAAAAGAAGAGCGCGTTGTAGTAAAAGGAAACGGTGTGAGAGCAAGAGAGCGAGCTTTATCACCATGCAAATTGAGCAAAACGAATTTGTTTTTATTTTTCGGGTTTGTTTGCTTGTTTTTTCGGACAATGCTGTGTCGCCACTGCTGACATCAGCTAATAAATTTGATAATCGCGTGCAGCGTGTATGTGTGTGCGTGCGAGAGTGTTTGTTTGTGTGTGTTGACGAGCAAATAAACAATTATTTTGAATGCACATTCATATTGTATTCATATTATATGCCGTGATATTTAATGCGCTCCTACAAACTACATCACATGCAGCATATTCATATTTATATTTGGATTTGGATTCGTATTCGTATTCATAACGAGTGTGAGTGCGAGTACAGTCACGCCAATATGAATGCAAAATAGTGCTAATTAACCAAACATACATAGTACGTTTAGCAATTCACTCTCTCAAATAAATAAATCTTCCTTTGAAAGTAAAATCCAAATTCATTCCAATGCATGCATTCATGATCAACTCTTTTTTTTTTCACCATATGGCAACTACGTAGCGTGTGTAAATAACGCACTCATCTGCCCCCCCCCCCCCCCCCCCCCCCAACCCACTCTATGTTGTCTCTCTTTCTGCCTGTCTGCTTGTGCTTGCAAGCTTCCCACGCCTGTCGTCGGCTGCCAGGTTAGCATTGAAGTGCAGAGAGACACTCAGCCAGCTTCAGCCCTTTTTGCCATCTCCCCACTTCTTCTTCTAACATCCATAGTGAAGTGCTCTTCCGCTGTCTCGCTCTCACCGTTACGCACTGGAACCGCTGATGCATCTCAGAACCGCTGCAGCGCTGCTGCCTCTGCTGCTGCCGCTGCCTAACTGTGATTGTCAACGATGCGTCGTTATTCTTTTCGTTTTGTTCTTGTTTACCTGCGCGTTGAATGGCAAAGTGCGTCTTGAACCAACACTTGTCAATATTTACGTTACCCATTACCAACATTCTCTATCTCACTCTTTCTGGACGAAGGTCGACTGACTGTTGTATGTTTCTAGAACTACATACATACATACATATGTATGTGTGTGTATGTGTATGGCTTCCAGCAGCCGCATTCGACGAAGGTCTGCACTCGAAAGTTAGTTAGGCGCTGCTTAGAAAGCTTTTCAGCTGCGTCTTTTGTTTCACAGTCTGTAGCTTTTCATTTTAGTTTAATTCGTGTTCTGTGTTTCCTTCTTTGGTGCTGCAAGAACATGTTTAATGCGTTGTCAGCTACAAAAATCCAAACCAGCAGCAAATGCAGTTTTTCTTTTTTTGCGACATTTTTGTGGCACAACAACAACAACGTCTAATACCCTCTTTCCATAAGACTACACTGAACAAATAAATCGGACAAAGAAAACCGGACACAACAAAAGAGCGGTTTTTGGAGTTTTTTTTTAAGTTTTTATTTATTTCTACATAGGAAAAACGTATGAAATCTAGGAACCGTTTGAATGACACAAAACTTTCCTTAACCCATTAGGTACCCATTGAAAATTTAGAATTTTTTTAAAAGTCTACTTTTAAAACTTTTCCTCGGCTCCAACAAAAAATGTTTGGATGCAAAAAAAGGTTTCAAATAATTCTAAGAGTGACCGGAAAATTTTTTTTTTTCACAAATCTCTTCGCTAGTATTTTTGATGATTTTTTGAAAATTGCTAAAAATTACTATTTTAACCCCTTAAGTAGCTTAATGAACAATTTTCAAATTGTGTCCGGTTTCCCTTGTCCGCTACTGTATATCGATTACAGTTAAGTCTGGACATAGTGCACTCTTAATTTTCCTGTTCATTACAAGTATCAAGGTTGATTTTTTAATTTCTCATAAATTGGTAACTTGGTTAAGTTTTCTGCAACGTTTTTTGTTTAAACTTTAAACTAAAGCTCCACGGTGGATGCCATTTAATATGAGTGATTTTAGAGATTACTTAGTGATTGATATTAATTTTAAATGTAGTTAGTTTTTATTGGCACTCAATTTTGTTGTAGTGTAACATGATGTTTGGTTTTGTTGTGTTGTTGTGTTGTTGCATGTGGCGGCGACATAAAAACCGCCGCATATGTGCCACTTAAAGACTGGCTGACCATATGTGCCATGCAACCATGCGACTGTCCACTGTCCACTGCATATATGGCCAGTCAGTCAGTCAGTTGGTAAGCTGTTGTGGGCCCGCTTTCCGGTTTGTATACCCGTTACTCGTTAGAGTACAAGTCTGTATTCCATTCGTTGCACCTGAATTTCGAAGATTCAATTATCAATTTAAAGTTTTTATTTGTGATACTGAAAGTTAGTTTTGAGTTGAAACTTGGACTTTTGTGACAGATTTAAATTTGTCAGTCAACCTCTGCAGCAACGGGTATCTTATGGTCGGGTATCTCGACAACTGCATTCTGCCTTGTTTTTTTATACTTTAGTAACTGTCATTTGCAGCCATTTGCATGAGGAGCGCGTGGGACACGCGACGCTGTCGACCACATTTCCCCCTTGTTGTTTTTTTACCTGATGTTCCCCGCATTGACATAACTGATTTAAGAGTTTGAGTTTGAGTTTTAGTTTGATTTGCCAGCTGGCGCAACACAACTTTTCATTTCAATTGCATTTATTGCTTGTTTCCTTGCAATTTCTTCTTTGGCCCGCAACTGTCTGCGACTGTCTGTGAGTGATGCAACACGGCAGTGGATGTGGCAGCAACATGCGGCAATGCCTTGTAATATTTGCCAGCTATTGGACGTTGACGTTGAAGTTGCAGCTGAAACTTTGGCTGAACTTTCAGCTGGATGTGGCGCATGCCAAAAAAAAAAAACTGCGACCTACTTTGCAGTAAAGTTCAATGTCCTGTCGCCAGATCCTGCCGCCGGAATGTTGCTCAAGTTGCCACTAAACCAAAAAAAAACAAAACTCGTTTCAAGATGCGCAGTAACTTTAACTTGCCGCTTGTGGCAGTCGCTGTCTTCTTCTTTTTCTCTCTCTCTCTTTCTCTCTCTACCTGCCTCTTCTCTGATGTGTGGCACTTTAAGCGGAGTTTTTTTTTTTAGGAGCATCACACTGTTATTAAGGGAATCCCTTTAGAAGTTTTCGCCAATTTTGGAAATTTAGGAAATACCTTTATAAAAATCTCTTTTTTTCCATTAAATTTAAATTTATATATATCTAGTTATAAGTTATATAAATAATATCATCTCACTGAGCTGAAGGCCACAGATGCCAATGCTCGTATTAAACTAAGCTAGCCTATAATTTTAGCATTATAAGTTTGCTCTCTATAAATAAATAAATAAATAAAATATCTAGTTTTTGACATTTGACATGATATCATTTATTTATTGTATCTTTTATTTTTTATTTTTTTCAACGATTTTTGCAGTTGTCTATTGAATATTAGAATCGATTTAGATTCAATTGTTTCTTTCTTAAAATTCAATTTGTCAATTTAGGACCATTGATTGACGTTTTAGATTTAACTTACTAAACTTAACTCGAAATTACATACTTTTATGGAATAAAAATAAATTGAATCTTTTTCAAGTAATATTTAATAGTTATTATTGAACATTTTTAAAGCATTAGTTTAAGCCCAGTTTAAAAACAATTTTAAAGTCAAGCACTCGGACAACGACTTGGTTATGGGGTTTTAAATTTCGATGGCGTTCGGTTTAATCAATTATGAAAGGCGTCGGCTTTTTGCTTTTAACTATAAATAATCAATTGAGTGCTCGTATTACAAAGACAGTCGAGTGGAGGAACGAGGGGGGTGGCACTGTTCACAGGAAGTTGCTGTTGATGTATCCTTGAAAATGTGCAGCAACACATATCCTGAAAAGCAACAAAAGGAACAGCAACAAAAACAATAATCAAATTGTATGTTTAAATATAGACCGGGGGTAGTTTCGCAACTAATAACATCCCCCCGGGTCGTATGAGTCATGCTGGAGGTTGAACAACATGGCGTATGCGTGCTACGCCACATGGAAAGCATGAGAGCGAGAGGGAAAGGGAGGGAGAAGAAGGGAGAGAGAGAGAGGGGTTGGAGAATGGGGAAGAGGGAAGAGGAAGCGAACTGACATATGCGAATGCATAAGGTTGACAGGACTCCCGGTTAGACCCTTAATTGTTATGGGGTTGACTTGTTCTTGTTCTTGTTGCCATTGGGGTTGCTTGAATGTCATTTCCTGCACCAAAACTGCCAAAGGACATTAACCTTTTGCACAGAAAGCACCAGCTAATTGTCCTCTGAGCCCCCCTCGACGATCTGTGTCCAGTTTTCTTATTATTCCTTGATATTTAAGGTTTAAATAGTGCTTAACAATTTTTTTAAAATATTTTCTTGATATTTACAGCTTTTAGAAATCTTTATTTGAAATTTTCTCACTATTTTAAGACTCTAAATTAAGCCTACGAGTTTTATTTTGCTTTTAACTTTTTCAATGTTAGCCTAAAATTAAAAGGTTGAATTTTTTAGGCTCCAAATCAAATCATAATTTCGATAATTACTTTTTATAAATATAAAGATTAACCCTAAACACGAATGGAGTTGCTTCTTGCCGATTAGATTCAGAACCAGCTTGCAGCCTTGAAAGATACAGATACAGCTTAATTTACAGATACAGATACAGATACAGATACAAATGACTAATATCCAGAGAAAGAGTTTCGCACACGAATTGAACAACTTTGCTGCCGCTGGCTATTACATCATCATCATCAGCAGCAGCAGCAACAATAACAACACCAACAACAACAACAATAAAAACAAAAACAGTAAACAACATTTGAGCATTTGATGAGATGGAGAAATAGGGGAAACAAAATAAATACAGTCAAGGACAACGCCAAGCCGGCGGCAAACGAACGGAGCCAACGTTGAAATTTTGTGTTTGCGTTGAATATGAATAAAAATGGAATCAATTGAAAAGGGGTTGGAGTCGAAATTGAATTGGCATGCTCTTCATGTGGCACGCCCCAAAATTCACACCAATTTCCAATTGCCTCTGTCACATCCTTCTCACACCACAGCAAGTCCTTGAAACGGCAGTGGAGGACAATCAAATCACCGATGATTCAGCGACTGCCAGAGCAACTGATGGGAAAACTGCAATGCATTTTTCAGTAAGAAAAACTAAGCAATTGAAGCTGCAATTGTATTTAGATAAAAGTATTTGCATAGCTTTTATTTATCGCTCTTTTTAATGAACTTAATTGAAGTTAAGCTCAAATAGAGAATATGTTAATATAACTATTAAATTGGTAAATCAATGCTATGAAATTTGATAGCACAAATTACATAATTTGTCTGTCATTTTAGGTTCAAAAGAAAGTGAACATGGAGGACAAGCCAAGGCAAATGTTGATTTCATGAAGAGTATGAATAGATCAAAGTGGAAGGTTATGAATTATTTAATATGATTAATAGGATAATAAAACCATAAAGAGAAACTTATAATATCTGATAATATAAGTGAACATGGATGACCAGACAACTTGGAATGTTTTATAAGACAAAGTAAACATGACAAGCGACTAAATGTGTTTAAAATAAGGAGATAATGCAGATTGATTCAAGCACGGAAAATTAATTAAAATTGAGAAGTTAATAAATGGAAAGTGGCACAATTGAAAACTGCAAAGTCTTTCAATTGATTCACATTCAATGAACATTTATCTATTCTTCGAAATTCGAAAACCTTTTGACAGCTTTGGCACTTTGAAGTTGAAGAGTGTACACGATAATGATGTTGATGTTGATGTTGATGGCTTGTTTTGGGTTTTGGAACGTAATGATCATTAGTTGTTCATTTTCAGATACGTTACATTGATTGCCTTTTGTCTATTTTAGCCGCATTGCTGTTTTGGCTGTTATTTATGGGCCACATAACTGACAACACAAGCAAAATCGTTGACGTTGTTAACGCCGTCATTGAAGCCATAGAACCGTATTTTTCCCTTCCTTTTTCCCTCTGTCTTCTTTCGCTTGTGGCCTATTTAAACAAGAAAAGAAAATAATTAACTAAAAATTGAGGCTAATTGAAGCCACACTTTTGTGTAGTAATTTAATAAAAATATATTATATTAAAAATGAGAACATTATAATCAGCCTTGAAAGTCACCCCTTAGGGATTATCAGAAACAAGAGCAATTGTCAACGCTTCTGTCCTCATTTGTATCTATCTATGTATTCTGTAAATGTATCTGTATCTGTATCTGCATTGTGTATCTGAAATGTGTGTGCCAACGCAAAGTGTGAACAACTAAATTTAGAATGCTTTGAAGTGTTTGCCGCACTTTGTGTTTAGTTCAGTTTTTAGTTTAGGTTTCGGTTTCGGTTTAAGTTACAGTTACTGATTGCTTTAAGCCTACATCTACATAAATAAATACATTTACATAGTTACTTATTTATAAGTGTGTATGTGTGTGTGTGTGTGTGTGTATAATCAACTTTGGGCCCAGCGAAAACTTTCACACTCGCACAATGCACAATAAAATGAAATGAAATGTTGCTTCCCCTCGTCTCTCAACTTTCTACACTCTTGCTGTGAGGGGGCATCTCAACTCTCTATGTCATCTAGTATTGAATGTATTTAAAAATAACATTTCTATATGTTTCCTTTGAATTTCCAAAAGATTTCAATCTTCTTTTTCCATGTTAAGTTTGAAATGGGGCATGATTTTATTATTTAGCTGATGTTGGATGTATTTCTTTTTTTAAACACTTATTTATTTTTTTTATTTTTATTTGTTACAATCTTTTATCATATGTTTAAGTTGTCAACTTTTAAGTATTTAGTATCTTATTTTTTTTAAAATTTACTTGATTCCAATTGCTTAGTTAGTTTATTTGTTCAAACAAAGGGCATTTAATGTTTGTTGTGCTGATTTCCATCTCTTTTTTTTTATATTTTGTTTCTTGAGAAAAGCCGAAAATTAAACATGTGAATGCTGTGCTGCGCTTGAGTGAGAAGACGTGTGAACGAACCGCAGCCAGAGAGATTTAAAGCCAATCCTCAACCGATTGCCCAAGTTAAAACCACAAACAACATCCAAGCAGACAAAATGTTGCTGCACATCATTTCAAAAATATACATAATTGAGCGTACCAATAAAACTGGAATGTTGATTGATAATTAATGATCAAAATTGGAAATTTGTTTAAGATGCAATTATAAATTGTTGAAGTTTTTCAAGGTGTGTGAATGATTTTTAATTGAAATTGAACTAGGTCTACATTGAAAGATTTCAAGGAAACGTTTACGAATGACGCGCAAAACAGAATTGAAAATAAAAATGCTCTCTTGAGAGAGTAAGAGAGAATGCGGCTAAGAGTCTGAGAGTCACTGTTAAAAGAGAGAGAGAGAGAGAGTGAGAGTGAGAGTGAGAGTGAGAGAGAGAGAGAGTGAGAGAGAGAGAGAGAGAGAGAGAGAGAGAGAGAGAGAGAGAGAGAGAGAGAGAGAGAGAGAGAGAGAGAGAGAGAGAGAGAGAGAGAGAGAGAGAGAGAGAGAGAGAGAGTGAGAGTGAGAGTGAGAGTGAGAGTGAGAGTGAGAGTGAGAGTGAGAGAGAGAGAGAGAGAGAGAGAGAGAGAGAGAGAGAGAGAGAGAGTGAGAGTGAGAGTGAGAGTGAGAGTGAGAGTGAGAGTGAGAGTGAGTGAGAGTGAGAGTGAGAGTGAGAGTGAGAGTGAGAGTGAGAGTGAGAGTGAGAGAGAGAGAGAGATAGAGATATAGCAAGAGTGTGCGAACATAAATTAAAAAAGTCAATGTTTTATTTTAAATTAAGAGGTTTCAAATTAAAGAAATCAATGTTTGTTTCAAATTTAAATTCACACCTAGTGTCTGGCATCGTCTTCTGGTAACATTATCTAAATTTTTGTATTATCTCTAGCTCATTCTCAAGAGATTTAGCTGCGAGAGCAAGAGAGAGTGAGTGTAGAGATTACAAACTGAACCTAAACCTATGCAGTACTATTTTTAGCTAGTAACTGCATCGCAATAAATAAGCGCATTAGAAAGTTGTTCGCAAGTGACCAACAAAAACAACAATAAAAAAAATAATAAAAATAATATTAATAATAGTAATGGCTATGTTAAATACCCAAGGGACAAAAAAATCACAAAAAATATAGTGGATAGAAACACAAAAAAGGCCAAGCACAATTAAAATACATGTATAAAATAAAATACAAAAAAAAAAACAAAACAATTTAAATTCAAACGCTACGTGGGCGAAATGAAGTGAAGTCAAGTGAATGAAATGCCACTTGCGTTGGCGCATGAATATTCATCATTATTAGCATTATCATCATCATCATCATCATCATCACAATGATCATAATGAAGATCAACTAAATATGTCATGTGGTTGGGTCAGACTGACTGACTGATTCATCAGTTGGACACAAATTGATTGCGTTATCTAAGTACCGCAATTAAAATTCATTAAAATATTTACGCATTAATTTTCATATGGAACATAGAATGGTGAGAAGGGGAGGGGAGGGGAGGCAGGAATGTAGGAATAGAGTTGGGGATGAGCTCATTTCGTGGGCGTTGCTCGGAAATCGCCGTTGAAATTGAAATTGAAATTGAAATTGAGCCACTAATTGTCGCTCCAACATATGCGCCATGCATATCATCAACATTGTCCACAGAAAGAGAAGGCAATAGCGAAAGAAAGAGAGTGAGAGATTATCGGTCAGGGTTGGAGCCAACCAAATGGGCAATAGATAACGCCGTCCGTCCGTCTGTCCGTCCGATCAATCATCAGCATGTCGTAAGAGAGTTCAGGGTTCATTCATCGCTTATTGCGTTGATTTCACGCTTCTGATAAGTGCCACAGAAGATGTTTCGTTCCTCTAATAATTAAGAATTATTGTGATGCCAGAGAATCTCTTAATTGCCCCACTCGATGATGGAAATTTCAATTCAAACATTTGAGTTTGTGTTATGCGAACAAAAACTGTCTGGAATTTCTATTAAAATTGTGACTCGTTCAATGTTTTAGTTCTATTTGGAATCATTTAAAGTAGGACCAGCTATACTATAAGAAACATTATAAATTGTTAATGATATCATACAATAGTTGACACATTGCCTATTCCAAAAAATTGTATTTACTATTAAAACTGTTTAATTAAATTAATAGCAACATTAACATAGTCTTGACTTGGAATACAAATCTGTTGACTTTTTGTAAAGTCAAGGCCTACAAGGTAACACGGATCTGTAATAGATCTATTATACATTTTTAATAGATCAACAATATTCTCATGCTGATCTTTCATACTGATTTTATAATGTTTAAAATCTAAATTATACATATATTCCTCAATGAAATACGAATTACTTAACAAAAAATCTATTAAGAACATAGAGAATATTTTAAATTGTGACAAAAACATGACAATTAATTTTTAAAATCAACAAGTTTAACTATAAATGAAAAAGTGTATAAATAATGATCATCTAGTATATTGAAAGTATATATTAAATAAAAGTCGTATTACCTAGCAATACAAAAAAATCTCAACCTTTACGTTAAATAATTGAAATGTGTCACAGTTTTTTCATCTTTTTGATGAAATTCTCTTTTCTAAATAATAATCAATTGTGATCAATCATTGGGTTAGTTATACATATATCTGAATTTATAGGGTATTGGACTGCCTGTGCCAAATATCTGAATTTATCTTAAGCATTTTACTTGACAGTTAATCAGCTAATTACTCGAGTTTGTTTCATTGAAAATAATTCATTCGATTTGTGCGTCAAGTCAACAATCGCCCACTGATCTTGTCGCTCCAAATATGTAGCCCACAGATACAACAATAAATATACAGATATACATATATATATAATTGCATATATATACATATGTATATATAATATATATTCTTATAAGTATATCTGCAGCTTTACAGACCTACATAAATGAAGATTTATATGTATTTCGGCCTCGACACATACCACAGTCGGCCCATGCACCATTTACGTGTGCATATAAAAATATAACTATATATGTATGTATACACACACACAGACTCATAGATACATCTGTGTGTAGGTGTGTGTGTGTGTGTGTGTGTAGATATTTATTTACCTGACGCATTTTCCGAGTGTCGCAAACGATTTGCGCGCTTCGCTTGTTTCGCACATTTTTCATCTTTGGCCTTTGATTGTTGTTGTCTGTTGCATACCCTGTACTTAGAAAAAATCGTAAGCGGCTATGCTCAAATAGACCGCTGAGATACTTTTAAAGATTTATCAACAGGCGAAGATCACTTCTTTTTTTTTTTTTAAATAAGTTACAAAAGCATTGCTTGATAATTGCGTATAGGTAATTTTCTAGTCGCATACAATCCAATAAATTTATACTCTGTACTAAAGAGAAGATTTATACATTAACTAATCTATTTAGAATGCTTATATATTTATAATCTAGATAGATTTAAATTAAGATTAGCATTAAGTACAGAGTATGGCTTAGTCGGGACATATTCTCTGTTGTTTTGTCCAAAGCTTTGATTTATTTATTTGCCTCTCTGTGGGCTATTTAGAGGGTATTATTAATTTGTAACGATTTGTTTAAGTCCATATATAAAAATTGTTTTCTTTTAATCATGAGCTAATCAGTTATACTTAGAATTGGGCAATAGTTTTTCACTATCTATAAATGATGATTCGATTTGATAGATTTGCCTTTTGCTTCTTTTGAATATAGTTTCTTGTCAGAATTTTGATTAGTTTTAATCCCACAGCAATTGGCTTAACAAAGCGTATTTCATATTTGGTTCTCTCTTTTTTTTTCCTATTTTCCGCTATTTTTGTGATTTTTATTTACACATGGCAAATGGCAAAACAATATACAAAAACAAATTGAAATGCAAAATAAAAACATTATTCATTTCCAGCGAAATGAAACGCCACCAAACAAAATACAATTTAAAATATACATATATAAGGAAATACCATAAATTCCTGACACAAACGTCATAAATATACGAAAGACAGAACTGGTACCAGAAAAAAGATCTTTGCGACTGTCTGCTACGATATAAGATTGTATCTTTTTTTGAGTTCAATTTTAGCATTTCCTTCAGTTTCTTCTAAATACATATATTCTGTCATTCAACATTTCCGGTTCCAATAGAAAACTTATTAATTTCGAGACAAAATGTTTCCAAGAAAACTTCTAAATATTAATAAACAACATTGTTTATTTACAAATATTTAACTGAGTTATAGTTAAACTATAACTCAGTTAAATATTTGTAAATTCTTATAAACTACTTCTTATTATTTGATAAAGATTCTTTGACGTACTCGTTAAAAAACACGATTTGCGTGCCCAAACAACTTACTCGTTATTGTTTCAAACGAAATTCGAAGCGCAGTATGAAGAAGATTCTTTGAAACACTGGTTGTAATGGAAAATGCTTAGACTTTAGCTTGCTATACTCGTTGAAATTACAGCGAGAATTTTAAATATTAATTATAACATTTATAAGAGTCTTTCAAGTACTCGTAAGAATTCTTAGCTTGTAGTAACTACTCGTTATAAAATACTCGCTGTTGCTTTGAGCGAGATTCAGAGTCAGAGCGCAGCATGAAAAAGATTCTTTCAAACACTCGCTATTTTGAAAAGTAATTTTTACGAATACAATTTTTAAAAATATTTAAAGTACTCGTTATAGAATTCGTTAGCTTGTAGAAACTACTCGTTCTAAAATGCTCGCTGTTGTTTTGAGCGAGATTCAGAGCGCAGCGATTCGTTTTCTCAAGGCAATTTGAGATTGTGCTGTTAAAGCGCTCAAGTGCAAAATGCTCATCATCATGATCATCAACAACATCAACAGTGAACATCATCAGCTAATCAACAACAACAACAACAACAGCAACAACAACTGAAACAACAACAAGGAGGGCGTCAGCATCATTCAATTGCTCAAATGTAGAGCATGAATAATTATGGGAAAAACAACAACTGTAAGACAAAACCAAAACGTCTACAAATGCTGGCAATTAAATGATTGGCATTGATCGTGAAATTTGATAGCAATTGTGCCACAGCAAATTTACATACTTGCCGCAGACAAACTGTCTGACAAACTCTGCACGAATCTGGGCAACTGGCAACTGGCAAAATGCCAATTGCAATTTGAGCTACTCGTCGCAATTTGCCTACATCTTGTTTGTCTTTGCGTTTTACAATAGATAAAAAGTTAGCTAAACCATTTGACATTCTGTTGTTGCTTCTTGTGTTGCTCGAATCCAAACCAATCTGAATCTTAATTGCATCTCATTTGCATGCCTCGTGCTGTGGCAAGCTAATGAGGCATTTTATCCGCCAGTGACGTTGTGGGACGTGGAACTTGGACGGACGTTGCAGTTTCCTTCCCCCATTTCCTATCAATCTGTTGCAACTCCATATGAAAGCAGCCCATCTAAGTACTACGTACTAAGTACGTACTCGTACAACTAGTCATCACCAGGCACTTGGCAGTTTATTGTGCCAGTTTTTACATATTTCATTTTTCGTTCGCTTTATTTGTAAGTAGAATGCATTGCAGCACACACAAAAATCGCATAACGAGTGCCACTCGTCGCTCTTGTTATACCCTGTAACCGGAAAGTGTCCAAAGAAAGGTATTTCTTTATAATAGGTACATGTTTATTTGTACACTGAATTCAATAAATTAACGAATCATTTATTCGTTTTTTTAATATCAAAGTTGTATTTATACATACCTATTGTTGTTTGCTGTTCGACGATGAAGATGGCGACATGCAGTCGCCATTTTGCGCACTTGTGGTCAATACAATTGATATAATCGCTATCGCATTGCGAATAAATTATAGAAATTGATATCAATGAAACTTGATAAACAATTTATGATAAATGGTCATTTATTTTATGAGTAAAATAAATAAACAAATTTATAGGACAACTGTCAGTTAAATTTGATTAGAAAAAAATAGAAAAAAAATTTGGTAAGAATAACATTAATTGTAATGATAACATCAAAGTAATCGATTAGGGAACTTTTATACTTACATATATAGGAGTAGACATGTTTACAGAGTGTCTGTTAGTCGATGTTTTTTTTTTAATGTCGAATGTAAGAAAAACATTAATTGTAATGATAACATCAAAGTAATCGATTAGGGAACATTTAAATATAGAAGTTGACATGTTTACAGAGTATCTGTTAGTCGATGTTTTTTTTTTTAATGTAGAATGTATAGAAAGAACGTTAGTACAACTTGAATATCATTTTCGTATAGGATTATCGATATCATTTAAGAATTTAGTACACATAGGCTTAACATCGATTACAGGATATCTGCTAGTGGGATATTACTACTCTCGTTTAGTCGCATTCTTACTTGTTGTTGTTGCTCTTGAGGAGGGTGGAACATGAACCATTTGCTGCTGATCCAAAATGAATATCCAAGAAAAAATTCTTTGTGCATTCGCTGGGCGCATTGCGCTAAAAGCGGCCATAAAAAAAAATTCTGTGTAAATTTATAGAACTGCCAACGAAAAATTGTTGGCGCTTATGGCATATACTTATTTATTTTTCTTTACTAGCCTGACTGACCACCCTCTACCCCCTTCTTCCCCCTCTCTGCTCCCATGCGTTTAATGAGTCTTTGTGCAACAAATTTACACATTTTTATACAAATTCTTTATAGATATAGACATGAACAAAGTGTGATCTATAGACATCTGTAGACATCTTATGACTAGTTCTAATAGTTTATTTATTGTTTCTGTGTCGTGTGTTGTTTCTAAATCGTGTTTTGAACTAAATTAAAACAATATTTTTGTTAGCTTACTTAAAATTTTAAAAGCGGACTTTTAAGAACTTATTTCGGTGTATTATAAGTTAGTTAATGAAGCTGGATAATAACTGCGTTAAACTTAATTAGCCAGGAAAGATCTTTCCATAATATAGTATTATCAAAGTGCAAATAGTCTGAGATATATTGAGGAAGAACGTTTTCATTTGTCAAAAGCTTAGAAAAAGCCAAAAACTTGAAATTTCAGAATTTAAGCTCGTTTAAATATTGAAATATGACTTTGAACTAGTAAATCACTTTCTAAGATTGCTAATTGAACCAGTTTCTGAACCACTCCAAATCTAATTTTATTTGTCAGCAATTTTAATAATTTATGAATTACACTTTGTTATTTTTTAAGCAAAGTTTTAGAATTACAGTACAAAAGCCTTGACATAATAATTAGTAAACAGCTTTTGAAGTATTAATAAAGAACATTTCCATTTGTCGTAAGTTTATATTGTTAAAGAATCAAAACTTTTAAATTTCAGAATTAAATCGCATGTAAATCATGAAAAATGACTGCAAACTTTTTAGTTTTTAATTTAAACTTGTAAATAAATTTGAATAGTTAATTGAAAATCGTATTTTCTAATTTTGTTATAAATTCTGGTCGACTGCTTTAAGTCTCTAAATCTGGTGCCACTAGTTGTATGTAAAGTGAGAGATGACTTAAAACTTTACTTGGAATAACAAGTAACAATTGTAGATAGAAACCAAGTCAAGAATAGAAATAAATTGAGCAAAGATTTTTATGGAATGAGTGAAATTAAAGCATAAGATAAAGATCATGAACATTGGCGAAACTAATGTCGATAAAACTTGTTAATTTGCAGAATGTGGTGGACCATAACCGGTAACTTTGGCAACATTCTGCCCATCGATTGGTCCAAGTCGTACACACGCCAGATGCACATGCCGACCTTAAATCTGGGACAGGTCCGTACAAAGCAACAGCAGCAGCAACGCAACCAACAACAACAACAACAACAACAGCAGCAACAACAAAATCAGCAAAATCCACAACAACAACAACAGCAACTGCAACAACAAACACCAGGAGATGAGTTCAATGACTTGACCAGCGAGGATGAAGCGGTGGCCAATGATTTGGATATGCACGCCTTGATATTGAACGGCCTCAACGGGGATGTGGATGAGCCCATCAAGACGGTGGAGGAGGTGATCAAGGAGATCGATGACATCATGGATGAGGCAGAGAGTCCGCTCGATGAGCCCGACAACTGCGATTCCGAGGTCATTGAAAAGGCACGCGAGGTTCTCGGTGCGCCTCTCTACGCTGAGAGTAAGTGAGAGTTAACATATAAACTAATATTGATATTGATTCATGTTCATTCTTAATCAAATTTAGAGCTACAATATCTGAGCAGCACACAGTTGAATGAGCTGTACATGGAGATGGAGATGCTCATCCAGGAGCTGAGCGAGACACTGATCAATGAGCTGGCGCTGCGCGATGAGCTCGAATACGAAAAGGAACTGAAGAACTCGTTCATCTCGCTGCTCTTGGCCGTGCAGAATAAGCGTCGACAGTATCACGTCGAGAAGAAACGTGGCAAGTTCCAAGGTGCGTCTGATTATACCTATAGAAACCCCTTGTCTGCCATGTCTCTCTAATCTGTAACTGTAAAACATTTGCAGGTCCGGAGCCCAAATACTTGACCACTGTCATACCGTATCATCTGGAGAATGGCACACCCAACAATCAGTCGCTGCAGGTGCTGATCAAAAGTAAGTCTCTAAATCTTGTGAGATCAATAAGAGAACAGACCAAGGGAAATCATCATCGATATTAGAGTATCCAAGATCCAAGATCCGACAGCTCGATTTACGAAGAAACCATTGGCCGTGTTCAACAGAACTAATCGATCAGTAATCATGTATCAGAAATCAAAAATTTGTTGATGGGTGAAATGATGATGATGAAATTTTAAGTCAAAATCGAAGTTGTCATTTCTTGTTCTGTCAAAGATTTTAATATTATTATTATTTATTAAAAAAATTCAAAATAGTTTGGCGCAAAATGCTTATTGTAATGGGAATGAACACAGCAAAAGACCAGATTTAAAATAATAGATGATATGTTTCATTATTCAAAAATTAAGTCAATATTGTATGCGCATTTAATATTTTATATAAGAAAGTTTCCTAACCATATTCCTTAAAAACACGCAGATTCCAACGTCTTCTTTGCATTTTTTTTAATAAGACCAAATTAGTATTAATAATGTGGTTTCCTTATTAATTTTATCCTATTATTTTTCTAATCTTGTATTCTGTTGATTACGATTTGTTGTATCGATAACAAAGAATCACAATCAGAGAATTTCAGCGTACTATTTTGGTGATGAATTTTCAGTCATCATAATCACAGAATTTGAAATCACTGCCGTTCACTAGAATAATCATACACATTTCATCGATATTCAGTTGTCAATTTGTTCTGGTGAACACGGCCATTTTCGAGTACTGTAGTTTGAATATTATTTATAATAATCGACAATTTACTGGAGTTTGTTGATCGTAGTTCATTTGAAGAATTAGGTTAATTTTTTAATAAAAGATCGAGATTTTCAACGGTTTAAAATTCCTAAGACTTGAACTGCCACAACTTTATCAAAACTTTACCAATTACCTCAATTGTATAATTTTTTGACCACTTCTTCTGCATCACAATTCTTTTTATAAAATAAAATGTATAAATTTGTTTTTAAAAAGGTTTTCCATCAAAAGAAGTGGTGTATGGCCAATATTTAAAAACTTAAGGGATCAATACATATAGATAAAGTGTTTTCTTAATGGTGAATTGACTTGATTCGATATATTGAAGTTTTTGGGTAAATTTCTTGTTCAGAAGTTTTACTGTAGTACTTAGTAAAATGCGTAACATGTTCAATTTTTAAATTATAGTATTAACTGCAAGGTTATTAAAATTAAGCTTAATACTTAATGAATTAATTGACAATTTGTTTGTATTTTTCTTGCAGTACTCAAGGCTATTAATGAGGACAGTCCGACGGTGCCGACGCTGCTAACGGATTACATACTGAAGGTGCTTTGCCCCACATAAATGAAAGACAAGCTGCAATAACAAACACCACAACAGCAGCAACAACAACAGCAACAACAGCAGCAACAGCAACAACAACTGCAAGAACAACAACAATAATAAACGCTCTATCTCTCTATCTGTGTTTATACGAGTATATACTTTATAATTAGTTATATTGCTTACACATAATATGTACTAAATGCAAACTATTTAAAGTGTAATGAAACTAGCAGCCTCTATCCTCTAACTCAACATTTACCCTCTGCCCCTTATCCTGTCAGCGATAATAACACTCCCACTTGAAGAAAGCAAAAGAAAACTAATTGATAGAGCTGCATACTCAATAAAGAGAGAAAGAGAGAGAGAGAGAGAGAGAGAAGAAAGAAATTGAGAGCTAGAGAGGGAAATAGTGATAACACACACATTGCACGTAATACTCAATCTATTGAAATTCTTAAAAATATACGCTAAAACAATTACCATATTTATATCAAGTATATCACACAATGGCATAGTCACCATTAATGCTTTAGCAATGCAACTGATATATACATGTATGTAATATCTAGAGTAATAATGCGATACATGAAATATTATTGAGAATTGATTCACATTTTTCTCAATTCTTTGACTTCTCTTTTTGCCTGATTGTAATGTGTGTTTTGTCGCTGCTTTTTAACTGAAAGTCCAATTGATTTGGGCCAGTTGAGCATATTATATACATAAGTGTGCAGAGTATCCAATAGATCTGCTAAATAACTAAATACAAACTAACATATACATATATAATCGTAAAATGTGTGTGAAGAAAAAAGAAAAGCGAAACGAAAAGAAAATTATAGAAAAAGAGATTTAATTTAAGCGTCAGTTTATATACATGTATGTTGTACGTACTTTATATATATATATTCACATATATATATATATACTAAATATATATATATATATTGATATGTATGTATGTTTAGCAGTAATACGCTTTTGGCTCTTGCTCTTGTTCTCCATTCGCTTCAAGATGTTTGTACTCCCAGCGAGTTTGCATTTTGCTATCATCATCATCTCAACTGAACATCAGGTTTATTATATTATATTCTATATATACATACATATATTATTATGATTATTACTATTATTATTATTATTGTATATTGTCTGCATTCGATTATGTACTATATAATAATTGTTTTCAATTTGTTGCAATTTAATTTGATTTTATTTTCGATGTCGATTCCTTTTTTTTGCACTCTCAATTTTTGCATTAAGATTTATTTTAATACATTTTTTATTATTATTATTAATATTATTATATATTACATTTATTTATTAATTAAGTAATTGATCCTGTTTTAAGCTCGAGTCGTGGCGAGTTGTGTGCGTGGCCATAAAATGCTTTTTGTTTTATTGAAAACAATTTGATTTACAATGTAATTTTAATTTGCATGCAAAACGCTGTGTTATTTACTTTTACCAAACATGCATAAATACAAATACAAATACAATTAAAATGTATACATTTAACTACAACTACATCTACATATATAAAATATATTAAAAAACGCAAATACAAAAAAAAAAAACAAAGAAAAACACAAATAAATAGTTTAAAATTCAGTCGGGCGCACAGTGCTTTTATTTATTGTTTCATTTACTCATTAATATAACTGCATTTGTTTAAAAATAAATATAATGCTAACAAATTAACCGTTACATCGGACAGTCCAACAACAAAACGACAACATTTATATCATGTTTCACATTTCACCTACATACATTAAACAAATCAATAAAAGTTTATTAACTTCGGTTAACCGAAGCTTGCATAAATACAGTTAGTCAAGCAACTGTTTTGACAAAATACAAAATTCGCATATTTAATTTTTATTTAAAAAAAAAAAAAAACAAAATTGAACTCAATGAATTTTAGTGTTCTTTTTTTTTTTTGTTTAATTACCCATGTCACTTTATTAAAATAAGAATAATATGCAAAATATATGTATTTTTTTTTAGAAAATGAGATATTTGAATTTGATATTTTGTGAAAACAATTACTTGTCTAATTGTATATTTCCAAAATAAAAGGGACAACTTTGGAAAATTTCTATGTACGAGTACACACCAAATTTAATGCAAATCTTAGGTACCTTTAATAACAATATGCATTCATACCTAAAAATACCTAAATCTAAAACAAAAAAAAAAAAAAAAAACAACTTCATAAATGTTTACGATTCATATAAATATATGTATACAAATATATCTTATATCTGATCGCGCTTTATAATAAAACAAAAAGGAAAAAAATAAATAATTGATATTTACTAAAATGCAATGAAAATTAAAAAGAAAAACGATCTTTTTTTATGTCTCAAGAAGGCAAAAATTAAATCGCTATATGCTAAAAAAAAAGAAACGTAAATTCAAATGTAATTTGTACATTTATTCAAAGAGTCCATGTTAATGTCAAGAAACGTAGTATGGAAATTATATTTATTTGACAAATTAGTAAAGAATATAAACACAAATAAGATGCATCTTATACAATATATATGTATACATGCAATGCAAAGCTCTATATACAAAAAGGGAGAAACTTTTCAATTGCTTAAATAAAAACATAAAATACAAAAGCCAAATTTCGTGTTGTTTCTTACACTTAATTTCTCAATCGTTATTGCCATTCAACGCCACTACCAGCTGGGGCTAAGGAATTTAAATTATTACTCTATCAGAATTGTACAATATTTTAATATTATTTTATAATTGAAATTAAGTCAGCGGTTAGAGGGGAAGAAACATCGAGTGAAACATCGATGCTTGCAAAACATCGGTGTTGGTAGGCAACTCTCGAATGTTTTTATGTACAACAAAACTAAACAATCCTGATAATTACGACCTCTAAAATATTGGAAAGAAAGAATTTCAAAATCTTATGAGGAATATGTTCAATGCAATCCCTTTTACAGATGAGATTTATAGATTTAAAAGCCGTGTTCAGCAAACATCGAAGCATCGCACACCACACAACACACACCACTAATAAATAAATGCAATAATCAGCTGATTGCATTGGCAAAAAAAAAAAAAAGTTGGCAGCCTTGGCAACAATATCATATTTGACAAAATAATGGTATTCCGGAAAGCGTTTTAGATTTGGTTTAGATTTGGTTTTGCTCCATACAAAAATTTCTGTGTGCCCAGAGCAAATCAGGGAAATGTGGTCTTACTAATTGATTTCGTGAAATCTGCTCTGAGGCTGATTTCGTTTTGATTTCGATTTGGTTTCAAATTAAAACTCATTATTTGTGTGACATTTGGTGTTTGCTTACATTCTGCTGTCATATCAATATGGAGAACGTAATTCTTATGCAATTAAAGTTTTTATACATAAATATTTATTTTATGCTTTTTAGGATGCTTACCAGCTGCTCACGAAATCTGAAACTAATCAGTGTTCAAAAAGGGTCGTTCCGTCAACAGATTTAGATTTGGCTTAAAATAATCTAAACCAAATCTTAAACGGTTCCCGGATTACCATTAATATTTTACTCTTTTCAGAAAAGTTGTTAAATATAAACATTGTTTGTTTTTTTTTAAATAAATATTGAAGTTAGAACTTTGAAACTTTCACAGTTTTGTTTTACTTTTTTCGATTTAAAATTTTTTTTTAGAATTTCTTACCTATTTATTAATTTCTTCACGACGCAAACTAATTTTAATGATTTGTTATTTTAGAAAATGTATCATTTTTTAAGTTTTTTGATTTTTTAAATTTTTTTTTTTTTAAATGTTCAAAAAAATTACAAAAAAACATAAAAAGTTGCAACTGTGTGGCAGCCTTTTCTCAACTTTGGCAAAACAAGGTGGCAGCCCCTTGGTTGGGCTCCAAATTTGAAAATTTTCAACTGTCGATGTTGTAACAAGTACATACAACAAGTACAATACAAGTAAGTAGCAAATTTATTAAACAAATAAATTATTTTTATTGAAGTCCCGTTGCACAGAATCTATGTAATAGATATTTAATTAATCGCGCATTGACGTTACCAGTGTGTACAAACTTTTGTAAGCATGTGTCAAACATCGATTAATGGCTGCTTGCAATCGATAGCAATCGTGCTCGATAGCTCCCATCACTACGCAACTAGCCTTGCCTATCCATAAGTTTTTTTTTTGTATCCAAACAGTAAAAATAAGTTTAAATAAAAGCATATACATATAGTTAATTTTTTTTTTCGTTAAGTGTAAAATTTATTTATTTTTTAAGTGCGCGTTCAATAAGAAAATGTCATCGCGAAGGTAAATCCAATAGGAAAAACGACAATGTACACACTCACACCCATACGAGATTCATGCACACACACGTCAAATACATATGTACCATGCACACACACACACATAGACACACGCACACATTCCCACACACACACGCTTGACACACACACATAGATACACTCTGGGGCTATTTACATATGTATCAGTATATACAAAAATCAAAAAAGCAAAGCAAAAGAAACAACAACATTGAGATAAAAAGTGCAACAAAGTGCTGAAAGTAAATTGCCTCGCAGCAACCGCTTACGTTGGACCCCTTCAGCCCTCGCCCCAACAATTTTTATAGCAATATCGGTCGTGCTACAGCTTCAGCAACAGCAACAACTACAGCTGTTGCTGTCTGCCACCTCTGTTGCTGCTGCTAACCCTGCTGTCGTTGCTGTTGCTGTTGTTGCTCTCACGACGAGGGTAAACCAAGGAGGGGGCTTGGCAAGGCAGGTGGCTAGGTCAGCGACTATTGTGAATTTGTTGTACGCTGGAGATGTGCACAAGGGAACTCAACACGAGCGTGAATTTCCCTCACGATCGCGATATCCAACACGACTCACGACATTTGCACCCCCCAAACGGAATTCATAAATTGATAATATTATGAGTATAATGAATGTTTAAATACCCTTTGTTTTAAAATTGTAACTATTGAAAGTTTTTTTTTTTTTGAAAGTACGACATGATGGCGAACCTGTATTATGTTTTATTAGGATATTTCCAAAATTAATGAACTATTTTGAAATTGAAGTAGACAGATGAACATTTGTTTATTTGTTTAATGTTAACTAAAAGCTGTTGACCAAAAGTTATTTAAAATAAGTTAAAATTACACTAAACCTATTTAAATTCAAAATTAAAAGAAATTTAAAAAAAATTTAAAATTGAAACTGAAAAGATAAAGAAATTAACTATTTAAAGTACGAAAGCCTGGGATATTCAAAATAATTAAATGATTCAACTTTTTTCGCATTGATTGGGGTGAACCCATAAAAATCCAATCAGATCCAATCAGTTCATTTAGTGGGTAACAACAAATATTTGCTCGATATATGTATGATAAATTTAATATATAAATTCATACATGGACAGACGCACCTCTATTAAATGCACACATCCCAGCCCCTTATTTACATTTACATTCACATTTATATTATTTAAATTTACAGATGGTTCCACCCAACGATAACGGGCATCGAAGCTGAAACATTACTACAGGAACAAGGTTTCGACGGTTCATTTCTAGCACGTCTATCATCATCAAATCCCGGCGCATTTACGCTTTCCGTGCGTCGGGGCAACGAAGTAACACACATTAAAATCCAAAATAATGGCGATTTCTTTGATCTTTATGGAGGTAAGTTAACAATATATATACAATCAACTATTATACGAATTAACCATCAAATGTAACTTAAATTTTTCTTCGAAACAGGTGAGAAATTTGCTACATTGCCGGAGCTGGTACAATATTATGTGGAGAATGGGGAGCTGAAGGAGAAAAATGGCCAGGCTATTGAGCTGAAGCAGCCGCTCATATGCGCTGAGCCCACAACGGAAAGGTGAGTGTCTCGGCTAAATGTCCTTCCAATTAGAATCGATGCTGATAACAGCTGATACTGTTGTTATGCTTACATTATGCTATTGTTATTGTTATCCGGACACAGTGCCTCATCGGACGATGTCGTCATGCTGTCTTTTATTATATACTTACATACAAATAGCACATGCATATGTATGTGTTTGTAATATGCATAGATATGCTTTCTTGCTCGCCATTTCCTTGACCCAATTCTATATACCCTTACAGAAGGTATTTTAATTATATTGCACATCTCGTATGACGGCGACAACTGCAATCGCATGCAGTTCTATATATGTTTGTATTTAGTTTATATATATGTACATACATGTATGTATATTCTCGATCAGGACAATGAACTCTTGCCCCGTCATTCTGTCTGCTTCAAGTCTCTTGATTTTACAGATGTGTTCTGTAACACACACGGATCACCGAATATTATACTTAATAACGAAATCGTGCAAAATAACTAAATTCTTTTTATGCAAGAAATATCATGTTTTGACAGTTTACAGGGTATATGCTTAACGTCACCTCGAAAATGGATTTCCCTCCTTGATTGCTTTCATATTAACATGTACAGTAGTCGGCATATTTATTTTGACAACATTTAAAGTTAAATCTACTCATAATTTGAACCTACTTCATTAACATTTTGGCATCAATGGTCATTTCTATTCCGTTTGAATAATACAAAACTTTCCTTAACACTTATTGAACATTTTAAATTCTTATAAAGGTCTATTTTAAAACTTTTTTCCTCGATTTAAAAAAAAAATGTTTTGATGCAAAAAAATTCTTCAAACAATTCTAATAGTGACTGCAAATTTTTTCAAAAAACTCATCGCTAGTACTTTTTATAATTTTTTGAAAAATTGATTACATTGAAATTGATTACAACTAGGTAACAGCTGGATTGTAAACTTTATCAAATCAACTTTTTCTGATAGGACCCTAAATGAGAAATAACCACTTTAAAATCGTTTCGGTCTGAAAAAATGTATTTTAAGTTTTGTTTAACATTTTCTGATAGCAAACTCATATACATATTTAATAATAATGTATACACTGTTTTCAATTTAAGTCAACAATCCATAGGAATGTATATTTTTTTGTAGGATATTTTTATGATATTGTGAATAAAAAATACTGGGGAAATTTAAAAAACTTTTAAAATCGGTTGAAACTCTATAAAATGGTAAAAAATTATTATTTAAGAAAAATTAAAGAAAAAAGGTAGATATTAGAAACATTTTCAGGGCTCTTTCTTAAAGTTACAAACATAAAGTCAACTTTGTTACTTAGTGTTATTTACAGCTATCAGCAGTTGGGTAAATTATAAATGAAAACAGATAGAGCATCGATTTACCGTACAGTAAACATATCGATAATCATTCGGGCTTTCTTTCATTGCTAACGAAAGCAAAATACAAATATAATTTCAACCAAGAGAGATTCTCTTATGTGTTGTTTGTTGTTCACAAAACATAAAAATGTTTTGCAATATGTTGCTAGTAGATTATGTTGGCAAAAAGAAAGAAACCTGTGCACAGATGATCACATGCGATGCGACGCGACGCGACGCGCTGTCTGCTGCGTTAACAGAGCGAAAACACGTGCTAACATATGTATGTGCCACATATGTATGTAACATATGTACAGAGTGCTGTTAAAATGTATCAAAGAGACTGTTTATAAGCTTATTCTTGTATGTATTGTATGTGGATCGTTAAGAAAATTAAATGAAATTTGGTGTGAATAATTTCTAAATTCGATTTAACGCAGCAATTCACAAACTCACACACCACACACACAGGTAGACTGTCATCGACACACATACACACACCCACAATGTGTTGCCCATACAAGCAATGCATTGTGCGATTTCTGTTTGTTGTTTTTGTTGATGCGGCTGTTAATGCCTTTTGCGACCCACACACACACACGCACACAATAAAGTATTTTTGTTATTTATTGCTTATTAACATTTTTGTTGTCTGACTGTCAAATATTTTATTACAATGGCTTCTCCACTCACTCCAAGCCAAGCACCCTTTCTCTCTCTCGCACTTGTACTCCCACTCGCATCTCGCTCGCTCTTTGTTTAATGTGTTTCCAAATTGTTGTTGCTGTTGTTGTTGTTGTGCCATGCCGTGCATTGTTGTTGCGTTTTCCGCATCCTAACGGTCAGCCACCTTTGGTACGCTGCCACGCCCACTGACTTTGACCGTTTGCCTTTATGGCTAATTTTGGTTTCCACTTATTGTAAAAATATCCGCAACTGAAATCGAACTGCAAATTGATAATCAAGAGTCGTCGAGCTCTTAAACTGTGTTAAGTGCGCATCGCTGACGTTAAACGGCAGCATCATTTTTACATTCTCCCTCTCCCTCCCCCGCACTTCGCAATCCAGAGTCCACAGTCCACAATCCATAATGAAATCCACACCCAGTGCAACGAGTTCCATTTGTGAATTTCGCAATATGACGTTCTGTGGGTCGTGGGTATTGAAATTATTGATTCTTGTTTGGTTATTTTTAATTTTGCCAGCGTATAATTTGTATTTATAAATCGAATTTGATTTGTTCCCTTAACTGATCGTACGAGTAATTTGCCGATTCGGCCTCTTTCGTCAATCGCACGTGACGCTCTTGCAGATGACGTCTGATTTTATTTCGCTTCGCCTTTTGAATATTGTAATTCTAAAATTAAATTAGCCAAATGCAATATAGGAGAACAAGAGAAAGCGCACTCTCTCTCTCTCTCTCTCTCTCCGATCTCTTTGTTCTACTTCCTCATTAGAGTTAGCTTAATCATTAAGTATTTTCTAGAGCTTTTAACTCTCACTTCTTATGTTGGGATTTGAAGCTCACACATAAACACATACATAACATATGTACATATGTAAATGTTCAGCTTTGTGGATCTTGAGCTTCCGCCTTAAAAGCTCTGCTCAGTATTCATAGTGCGGCCACTGACCGCCATCTTATTATTGTTATTTGTTATTGTTATTGTTATTGTTATTGTTTGAGCTTGTAACGTGCTTTACAACGTGATGTAATGTTTTAAACGTATTTCGCGGACAAAAAGAACCCAATAAACGTCATTTGAAGCCGGTAGATTCCCTCACTAAATACGAGCAACAAAATTTTAAATGTAAAAAATTTTTGGAGAAAGAACGGAATTCTTTATGCAAAAAGTTATTATACCTATCTTATCTACATTATGCTTATATTATATAACCATCTTATCGATAATCAATCTTATATCCTTATTCCACAACGAACAATGTGATTTATTCTGGGCTTTAAATTTATTTTTATTAATAAAATTTTTTGGTTTTTACACATTTATTTGATTGTCATTTACATTTAAAATGTAAATTTGCTGGGATTCATAGTCAACAAATGGACATTTCTTAATAATGGAATTAATTTGTAGGGAAGTTTACAAATTCCAACAAATGTACATTTTATAATAATGGAAAAAATATGTAGGAATGAGGCTATTAGGCTTGATTAGATTAGTGGATATCTTAAGCAAATAATCAGGTTAACTATAATATAAAATTACAATAATTATAAACTCATTCACTAAAATGTAATACAATGTAATCTAATGCAAACTAATGAAATTAATTGCACTTTAATATAATCCAATAAACCGCAATCCAATCTTAAGCCTAACTCACATCCCATACAATACAATCCAATCACAAGATCCTTTAGCCGATACATTAACCTTTAAGCTACGACAACAGCAACGACAACAACGAGAATAACAATATTAAATCTAAAACGTGGCATTTAATAGTTGCAATTAAAATTGTTAATTGATAATTGCATTACTTTCTTCTCGATTAGTGCGAGACGCTCTCCCCCAGCCTCTCCGGTCAGCATTCTACAGCTCCACATTTTTGAATAGATCTACTTGACTTGACTGGTGGTAGTAGTGAAAGGGGGTGGGCGAGGGGTAGAGGGCTGGGGTTGGGATGGAGGGGGGGACAC
Source organism: Drosophila suboccidentalis (assembly GCA_037043435.1). Lineage (NCBI taxonomy): Eukaryota > Metazoa > Arthropoda > Insecta > Diptera > Drosophilidae > Drosophila > Drosophila suboccidentalis. Next base: position 3,171,629 of record JBAMBK010000278.1, on the reverse strand, counting down.
TCACACAACAAATCTGACAATAATCAATTAAGTTTTCAATTTGTTTTGTGTTGGCGTGTTGGATAATGGGTCGCGTACCCCGTAAACATCAGCAACACCACCACCGCCCTCCCCCCTCTGTCTCTGTCTCTGTCTCTCTCTCTCTCTCTCTCTGTACCGCCCTCCTCCCCGTGTGAGAATGGTTGTCTCATTTGAAGTGTAGCTTGAAATGCTAAATGTTTACAATTTTCGCTATTAAGACAAGCCTACAAATGCTTTATAAATTATGCCGTGCACGTTGACAGCTTCTCGAATGTGTATCCGTATCGGAGACTGAGAATTCGGAATCTGTATCTATAGCCGTGGCTGTATATCTGTGTATCTGTATCTACAAAGTGCCGTCTATATGGTTCATATATGGCATATATAATTTTCAGCCCACTCTAATTATATTTGTGGTGCGTGCCATCAGTCACATACGCCAGTTGAAAAAACACTCTGTAGACATATAGACATACTGACATCCTGACTGAACAGGGCAGGCAGGCAGCTAACTAAGTATAACGATGCGATCAGGCCATAAGAATTTTATCACCTATTTATTTGGCCCATTTACCTGTCGCATTCCATTCTCTCTCTCTTCAAAGATAACAGCATCTGTTGATGTGAAGATCACATGATTCCAAGTGATCACAAGTGATCAACAATCGAAATGTTGGCTCCCTACCGACAACACATCGCAGTAGGGATTAAGTACATACACATGTAGTTCCCCAAATGGCAAAACTCACAACAAGATCTCGGATTATATCAGTAGACAGTATAACAAAACGATTAAACTATCACACGATCAATCCATCAAGTGATCTACTCTGTTCAGTTGTTTACTACATATTCTAAACTAATTATCTCCTAACGATCCTCTGGTGTGATCAGATTATGTGCTGATCTCTAATTGCATTTAACTAAACTGATCTTTAAATGATCATCTTTCGCTTTTTTTTATCACATGATCAATCGAATAGGATATGTGATATTTAATCTAAAGTAAACTGATCTTGATTTAAGCTTAAGCTCTGGATTTCATTGGGATGATTCAAACAATTTTTTAAACATGAAAAACGGATCTTGTGCACTCAATTTTTTCTTAACTAAACTAACCATGTTCTAAGCCACAATTAGATTCCTTTTATAAATTCTGTACCTATATAAACTGTTACTTTAAAATCACAATCTATTGATATCAGTTCATGATTTCAATGATCTTGCTGGACAAATTAAAGAATTACTGATGTAACTTTTAAACAATGTAATAATGCATTTGAGTTAAAAATATAGAATATCTTAAGGGATTGACATTATAAAGAAAACGTTTCAGACTGATCTACAGTGTTTGATCGGATCTGTGCGTTTGTTCATTAATTGAGTTAAGCTCTTATTTGTATTTTAAACAAGTTTATGTACTTCCCTTAAGTGAGTGCATGTTGTAGGTAATCAAATGGGAAATGCGATGTGAGCACACGAAAACGTAAACTTGGAACAGTTAGATGCTTAGTTATGAGTCGGTGGGGTTATATGGCTATATGGCTAAATTGCCATATGGTTGTTGTCAAGAGAGACGTGTATAAATTATATCCTAAATGGTCTCGCCACACGATTTAACGAACGTGAGGCAAACAGCAAAATGGACGTAGACAAAGCCCGTCTTTATTTTTATTCCCGGACATGTGATGCCTTGATGTGATTATTGATTATTCTGGTAAATCCCTCACACGAATTCGGAGCATAAACGTGTGATCATTAGCGAAAGGTTGTCCTTCACATATGTACTATATGAAGAATAAATCGAACGAACACACATTAAATTAATACAATACTATGTAGATACTCGAACCCGGAAGAGCATTGCGCAAAGAGAAAGCAAATCTGTGCAAAAAGCAACTTGAGTATTGTGACAATAGAAAATGAACTTTTTGACCTGGTTTACTTTACATTCACTTGTTTCAGCTTTTACTCGAATTGTTGTATAATCCCCAGAGCGCACGTACACCCAAAAATAGTATGAATATGAATACATAAGTTCCTCCCACCCCATTCGAGAATTGAGTATACTACAATACTTAATATATCAGACAGACGAACAGCTGCTAAGTTAATAATAGTCATTTTTTGAAGAGCCTCATAACTTAAAAGCTAAACTAGAAATTCATTATCGACTTGCGAATCGGATTAATCCAGATACAGATATATAATATTGATAAAATATTGCTGTCATTGTCTTAAAAGAGACATTTAGTAGATAGTATAACTATCAATTATTCAATATATATGTAGTATTCCAAAAAAATATTGTGTAAGAGATACTTTTGTCTCAAATATTTATGCAAGATACGATATATTTTTAATGAAAATATTCATTAATTTCGGACCTTAGCGATAGTAAACTCAATAATTGCTTGGCTAACATGCACTGTATACTTTCATATACTAAGTTGTTAAAATGCTTTTAATATGTTAACGACTTTTAAAATACATATACACTCCTGCCCAAAACTATACGACACCTCGAAAATTTTAGTTTCGACTCTCGTAGGAAAAGGAGATAGCATAATGAAATAAAATGAAGTATGCAGAATAATAGCAAAAAGAGTTCTGCACAAAAGCTGATATTCTGATCTCTGATTGCATCTCGCGTTTTCAAGTAACAGTAAAAAATGCAGAAAAGGTATGTTTTTCGCTTGCCTGCAAGTGTATCAAAACTATACGACACATTTGAAATATAGCGTCTAGAGATAAAGGTTTGGTGTCAATTATTTTTTTTCTTTTTCAGTTAAAAATTTAATGCATTTATAATAAAATGCAGCGCGAAAGTTTGTTAAACTATGAGAAAAAGAGGACAATAAGAGCTTACAATGAATCTGACTATAATACAAGCAGAATATCGGGATAATTGGGTCGTTAACGCTGTGATATCACTTAATTTTGAAATGATCTCGATAAATATGGTGTTAAGCATAACTCAGGAAGAAAACCCAAGCAGTCTGACCGCGATAAACATCGCACAATACTCAAAGCAAGCAATTCATTTGAATCATGCCCCACACTTTCTGCATGTTGCAGGCAGCCTGTGGTACGGATGACTGTTTGGTGGACGCTGTAATCATCTGAAAACATTGTCAGAGGATATTTAAAAAAGGACACGTTCTTAAAACCCCACCACAAAAAAACCCGACTTCAGTTTGGGGAAAATAACTTGGAGAGAAACTGGGTCTCAATACAAAATTTTAACTTTATTTTGTTTATAAAGCTTTGTTGAATATTTTTCATTTAAATCATTTTTTCGGATGAGAAAAAGTTAAATCTCGACAGTTTAGATGGGTTTCGGCACTATTGGCGAGATCTGCCTCAGGAACCACTTATTTTTTGCAAACCCCATTTCGGAGGTGGATCCGCAATGGTTTGGGGAGCATTTCATAAGTCTGGAACTATTAATCTGTGCTTCACAAGCTCAAAGATGAACAGTGGTGATTGTGAAAAGCTATTTGAGGATTGATATTTGCCATTTTTGAAAGGAAATGGAGAAACAGAATTTATTTAATGCATCCATCCACAAGATCAGAAAGACATTGCGCATGTAAATGAGCACTCAGTCAATGTGTGTGATTGGTCAGCTAGCTCCTCTGACCTAAACTCAATCGAAAACATTTGAGGTATCTTAGCCAGACGAATTTATGCCAACAATAAAAAATTTGAGAACGTTGGAAGTCTCAAAAGCGAAATTTTGACGCAATAGTCTCTTTTAGACCAAAATATTCTAAAAAACCTAATTAATTCAATGCCTTAGAGACTTTTTGAGGTAGAGAAAGCTTAAGGCGGCTTTGTTAACTAATAACTATTATTTATATACCAAAATTAACACAAAATATTAAGTAATTTCAAAAAAATTCAAATGTGTCGTATAGTTTTGATACACTTGCAGGCAAGCGAAAAACATACCTTTTCTGCATTTTTTACTGTTACTTGAAAACGCGAGATGCAATCAGAGATCAGAATATCAGCTTTTATGCAGAACTCTTTCTTCTATTATTCTGCTTACTTCATTTTATTTTATTATGCTTTCTCCTTTTCCTACGAGGGTCGAAACTAAAATTTTCGAGGTGTCGTATAGTTTTGGGCAGGAGTGTATTACTTGTGTTTGGGATAATGTGTGTATTGGATTCAAGACGTTTACCGGTCATTATTTATTATATATCCCGCAATGCAATTAATATTAATATTGGTTTTAGTAAAATGTGTACATACTACTTATTTCAACTCGCATACATTCTAAAAATATTAGTTGGCGAGAGCGAAAGAGACAGAAGTTATTAACGTATTACAGGGTAACAGCTTTGTCGACTATGGTTTCTTTACTGTTGTGGTTTTAGCATTTTACTATGCACATGACCAGTTGAGTCACAAGACTCACTAATGAAAACACACAAATACGTACGTATATACATATGTGTACGTATTTGTTTCAAAAGAATTATGCTAAATATGCTCAGGATGTATGTAAATACGAGTGACTCATCCGCGCACTCGCTCAATCTGTCGCCCCCGCTCAATCAATGCGCTGTGCACTCACTCTTGAGTGCAAGCAGTGTACAGCTTACTAAGTATCAAGTGCAAGCTGTGTTTAATTCACTGACAAGTGCAAGCAGTCGTTTCTTTTGAAAATGTTTTGATTGCAGAGACAGCCTTGAACTTTACTATCGACTGATTAGAACCAATAAAATGCCGGCCAATGGGGCTGAAAGTGTCCTCAATGCCAAGTTCCAGTGAACATCGACTCCAGAGTTTCGTATAGCAAATACAACAATAATACGAAACGGGGAATTGGAGACTGAGAATTGGCGATTCTGAGAGCAGGAATGGGGATTGGGGAATGGGCAACCGAATGCGTCGCATAGTTTCGCGCCTCGCATATTAAATTGCGACATTTGCGCACAACACAAAGTGTTATTAACAATAAATTATGTTTATTTTTATATGAACATTTTCGGTTTCATGTTGTCGTCGTTGTTGTTGTTGTTGTTGTCGCTCGTCGTGCCCAAATGCGATCGAGCTGAGGTTTTTCTTATTGTTATTATTATTATTTTTATTACCTTTGTTGTTGTAGTTGTTGTTGTTGTTGTCGTATGGTCGTATAGCGGCTGTTTTGGGCAGCATTTTGGGTAGACGAAGGTCGTCGCTTGAATGCTCTTGAAATGGCTGTGAATGAATACGAATCATACAAAACTATTCGTACACTCAAATGGAGTAATTACTTTTAGATCTCCGTAGTACCATAGATCATTAATTTTGGGCAGAATCAGACTTGCCATTGGTTGGGCCTGAAACAATACATATAATTGCCTAATTTTATAAATTTTATAAATAAATTCTTAACAAAGGTATGAATCATTGTTTTAATAGGGCTTACAAACTAACTATTTAATTTCTTTACACTAAATTTAAATTAAAGAAATTGAGTTTTTCATTCTGTTTCGAAAATCAACAAATTAATAATATTTACAAAATTAAGTTGACTATAGAAAAGAGTCAAGAGTAAACACAGCAGGGGGCCATGAAATTACTTATTTTTATGGTACTTACAAGCAGTCTAAGCAGACTTGTTGTTGTTTTCTGTCTTACGTCTATTTAGTTGTAAGTTGACTGCTTGTTTTTTTTTTTGCATATCTTGTTGTTGTTGTTGATGTTGATGTTTATTCTTACAAACTATTAAAAAGGCTGATTAATGTTATTGCTGTTGTTTTCGACTTTGAAACATTTTGCGTTTGAGGCAGTTCCAGCGAAATCGGATGATGAGGCTATCGACTACGACAACGAGCATCGTAACCAAACGGTTTGTCATCACCAACAACCCCCACAGTCTGTCCATAGTCAGTGTGTCCGTCTGTCCGTCCGTCCCCAGTGGGTCTTGATATTGGCACTGTCGGTGGCGCACGTCGTCATATGATCTGAACGCAAACTCAAACTCAAACCCAAAATTGGCAGCCAAATATGCGGGGCACGTTTGCCTCTGACGTCTGCGCCTGCGCCATAGGAGAGCGCACTCTCTCTCTCTCTCTCTCTCTCTCTCTCTCTGTCTCTGTCTGTCTCTCTCCCCCTGTTTCTATCTCTTTTAGCTGGCAACAACAAAAAAGTCCCTCAAGAGACGCAACACGAAAAATTGCCCGCATTGTTGTTCGGTTTCAATTTCATTTCCGGTAGCAGGTAACAGGTCGGCGCTTACACGCTGCTTTACCATCCCATCCACATTATGACCATATACTGCTTACAAATGTACATACATACATATGTACACTGCTTACATACATACAAACATAAATGAGAATTGGGATTCTGATTCATGTTTCAAGTCGAACGTTTAGCATTCAAATAGCTGTTAACTAAGTGTACACTGAAAATACGTACGTACAGTATATCAAGTAATTGTTTTGACAAAGAATACAATTTCACAAATTGTTCTTTATTATAGTTGTATTTGAGAAAGAGTTTACTATAAAAATAAATACGAAGATCCTTTGGGCTTAAATGTATTTAGGAATAAGAAAACAAATAAGTAAACCAAAAAAAAATGTACCTGAATAACTTTCTGTCACTTGCCAGCAGTATGTATGCATTTTATGTACAGTTTACACCCGTACATAATTCAATTAAATTAGTAATTGTCATTGTCAACGACAATGTAAAAGTAAAAGTGCCGTCGCTGGACGATGGGCAACTTTCAAACGGTTCTTGGCCAATCACTGCTTTCACGTGATCTGTGCTTGTGACTTCACCTTTCCAATAGCTAAACTGCAAAAGCGCAGTGCAAGAAGCAGTTGATCTCTGTTAATTACAGCAGCAGCAGCAGCACCAGCGACAGCTGCTGTAAAACAATAGCGCGAATTGACGCCAACGGCAGCACAAACAAGGCAACGTCTGTGATTACATTTACGTTGACATGTTATGACCAAGATTAAGACGAGTTCGAGTTGAAGTTAAAATTAAAGTCCGCCCCGTTCGATTTTCGATGCATTTAAAACAAAAAGCGGCGCACGCAGTCAGGCAACATTCATTCATTCACGAGCACACGATCTGAGCGCTTAGAACAGCGGCAGAGCAGCAAAACAGCAAACCAGCAGCAAAAGAAACAACGCGAGTCAAGAACGCCGACGACGACGACGACGACAAGAGCAGCGACGACGTAAATGACGACGACGACGACGACGCCGACGACAACAACAAAGCGAACACGAAGTAGTCTGAGACTTGAGCAAAAAGCTTAACACTTGGCTGCTGGAGCTTCATTCTCGAGTTGCGGTTCAACGGCGCAACAAGCAGACAACGCAAAAGTGAACGACAAGTGCGCGCCCAAGCAGTGCAGCAAGCAGTCCAAGTGCGTGGGCGGCTTTTAAACAATTGCAATCATCAATTTCGATTGCAATTGCATTATTTGCACAATAACAAACAAACCAAAAAAAAAAAATTGTAACATTTATAACTATTTAATAAGTTAACATAAAATATCGTGATTGAATTATTATGCCTTCGGCCGCATTCGTTTTCGAGCATCTGATTGCGGCACAAACGCGACTGGACGACGCAGCAGCAAAATCAGCCGCTAAATTGTCAACGATATCAACAACACCAGCAACAACAACAACAACTCTAGTTAAAGAAAAGAAATTCTTGTCGGTTTTTAAGAAAATTGTGCAATAAACAAACATTAACAAAACGTTATGCAAATGCCAAACAATTACTATTGTTATTATTATTAACAGAACGAAACAACAAATTGAGCAAATTGACCACAAATAGTCAATATAGCAAGAACAACAACAATAACAACAACATTAACAGAGCAACAAATCAACTTGCTGCTGCTATTCAAAGCGTTTTTGTGTTTGTTTTTTTGTTTCTGAGCAAGTTATTACATAAAAAGAGTAACAACAATAAGAACAGCAGTCGCAGCAACAACAACAACAACATTCAAAACAAAAAACGCGTTTTTTCCGCTGTGGAAGTTTTACTTAATATTTTTTTATTTGTATTTTTTGTTTTTATTTTTGTTGATTAAACAAGTGTTGAGAAAGTTTTCCATGCAAATGCGGAAAATTTGCTAGAAAGTGAAGTAATCAAAACAAATAAAAAATACAAGTGCAACTGCATACAACAAGCAGTAGTAGCGATAAGCAGTACTCGTGATCACAACAAGCAAGCAGTTTAACACAAAATGCTCTTCAACAAGTGCCTTGAGAAATTGTCCAGCTCGCTGGGCAATGTTGTTAATCACAAGCTGCATGAAAAGCACGTCTACAACAATAACAACAACAGCAACAACAACAATAATAATATTACTAACAATAATATCAATAATAATAATAATGAGTACAACAAACAACGCAATTTTGAATATGAGCGCGCAATACAAGCGCATTATGGCAGTGGCAAAAAAGGACGAAGCAACAGTCATCCAAAGTCCAAGTCCAGCAAGAGTCACAAGACAAAGCCAACAGCAACAACAACGACAACAACAGCAACAGCTGATGATCGACACTGCATGAGCAATGATGAGCTGGCAATGATCATCAGAGGCGTTGCCCACAACAACAACAACAAGAACAACAGTCGACGCCCGTTGTCAACGACTGCTTCTTCAGCAAGCAGTTCCTCAACGGAGTCACTGCACCTGCCACTCGCATCTGCCTCTGCCTCTGCCTCGCCCCGAGGCAGCAACAGCAGCAACAGCAGCAGCAACAGCTACAGCAGTGCTATTAATGCATCCACCGCCTCCGCCTCCTACCCCGTCACGCCCACTTCGTGGTCAGCATCACCGCCAAGTTTTACACGCAATTTCGGCGGCTCAAGCGGCACACTGGCGCTCCTAGCGACGATGCGTGTGCAACTCCACGGCTTTAAGTAAGTTTGCCAAAAAAACAAAAGGAAAACAAAACGAGCTGAGAAAGAAAATAAAAGAATCGATAACTCGATTATCGCAAAAGCGATTTTCAAGAACTTTAACTTCGAGCAAGCCAAAGTTTTTATTTGGACTGAAAGCAAGCACAATTATGTTTTTCTCTATATGTTTATCAACTTCATTATTATGTCTTTCGTCAAATTGTTAAAGAAGTAAAAAATGAGATGATTAATTTAATTTAATCAGTATTTAATCAGTAAAACTCGATTCAAAGTTTTTATTTACATCACTACTTAAAACTCAACCAGATACTTAAACTCATAGTGAATTTCTATGTCTTCTATATGATTTAATGATCCCATCCGATTCGGCTGCCTTCGACTTATATCTACACAGTTCGTTCCGCTGATCAATATATATACTTTATGAGCTTTGCCACGCCTCCTTTCACGCCTCACACATTTCGTGACAAAAAAAAAAACAAATAATAATAATAACCTCAGGCAAGAGTTTAAAAAATCTAATTGGTTGCGTCTAAAATCGCGCGCGTTTTTCTCAGTTATTTATATTGTTTTTTAGAGGCGCGTGTGCCACACAAATTGAATGACTGTTGTTGTTGTTGTGCTTATTAGATTGTTGTTAATGGTAGAGCGACAACAACAACAATATCTAGAAATTGTCATGTGCCCAAAATTGCCACGCAAATGAGTAAAAATATTGAAGTTAAGCATCAGCAACAACAACAACAGCAGCAACAAGCATAAAGTGAGGCTAGTGACATTCTAATAGATTGATATGTATTTATATATATATACATACATATATATGTATATTGATCTACGGTATTTGTTTATATGGTCAAGATGGTTGTTAAACAAACGCCGCCTGCACGTCTCATTTTCATTTTCTTTGATTTGTTTTGTGCTTTCTTGTTTTATTTGTTTTGTTTTGATTTTGTTTGTTTTCTTATTTACGATACGTTGACGTCTTTCAATAATAACAACAACAACAACACCAGGTTGAGCTTCATTTTCGGCATACCCTGTAATTGGCATTAAACAAATAGTCTAGTCCGATTCACTGTTGATTCTTTGATTCTCTGCAATTCAAAATGTTTTATATCATATAATTAGCATATTTAGACTATGAGATTCCATAGCATTCAAATTCAGAATATGTATACAGTGAGTCAAAACAGTTACTTGACAAGCTGTGTACAACAGACTACCAGATACCCTGCCAAAAGTTATCTTAATTCAGTTGATTTTAAGGTGATTTTCTTTCTTCGGAATTCAAGTGATATAATAATATACTAATACTTTTTACAGGATAGCTGCAAGTCGCATACACCTTGTTTGCTCTTTTAAGTTGTTTTTCTTATTTGGTTTATTATTGATTTTTGTATTTAGAACTGGAAACTGCGACACGAGTTCTAATGAAATGATCTACACCATTTAGCGAGACGGGCGAAATTCCAGGCTCATAAATAACTAAATACATAACGAGCAACTGATAAAGCAGTGCATACCTGAGAATCGTATCTGGCACACAGCCTTTCCACACCCAAACCACGCCCACTCCCGCCCCCGTTGTTCAGTCTAAATAAACTCTGTTGTTATCTGGATAATATAATATAAATATATGCCTACCTATTTATGTTTGTTTGCCCATCCACTCTGAAGATTCTTTCGATTCTTTGCATTGTCGTCTTGTTTTTCTCTTTTTATCAGACACGCAGGCAGCTCTCTCTTTCTTTCTATGGAAACTTTTTTGTTCATTCGATTTTCAATTTTAACTTACATATATTTTAAACTCAATTTGGCATAGTCACCTCCATGGTACTTTGCTGCACTTCCGGCTCGATGATCATCTGTTCTCAGTTGATTTGTTAGCACAGTGGGTCATATTGCAGTTTATCGTCATCGCGTTAACTGCTTAACAGCGTTCGAATTAACAGTTTGCACCGAACTGCACTGCTTTGCCATTGCCATTGCCCATCACGCGCTGCTTTCCTTGACAGCTTCAAGTGGCAAGCTGTCAACTGTAAATTGCTTTGCATTTTGCGAACTAGTCGCATATTTATTAAATACTTTCATTTTGCATATTTCCGTTTAATGCATTGCACAACAAATTATATTGTTGTTGGTTTAGCGAAATAAATAAATCTGCTTTAAATGGTGAAACTGAAAACAAAAAGCAACAAGATCAAGAACAAAATTAATAAAGTAAACTATGAATGAGCTTTTAGCTGCTGTCTGATTTGCAAAGGGCATAAAACCTTAAACAATTTGCATTTGAAAAATATGGCCCATTCATCTCGGCTCAGCTCAGCTCAGCTCAGGTCATCCCTTCTCAAGATGATGATCCAGCCTCCAGTTTGAGTTTGTAACTTTGTAACAACACAAGTTGGCACACAAAATTGTGAGGCTGTGACAAATGTTAATTTATGCGATATATATGTACATGCATATATTTATATGCAAGCACATGTGTATGCATACAATTATATATGTAGATTTCGATTGTGACTCGAACTGAGGCTGCTGTTTGTTGACCTTTTTGACGCGTCGCATTCATGAATGGCCAACAGGTTCAGGCACAGCGACTGCTTCCTGTGTTCAGCTCCAACTCTAACTGTAAGCGTAACTGTAACTGCAACTGTAAGCGTAACTGTAACTGCAACAGCTGAACACTTTTTGACCCGAGATACATGTACCCTGTGCACTGTTTGACAAGCAGTAAATAATTAATTTAACAAGCGCTGATCGACTCGGCGCATACCCTGTACAGTGATGTACAGTAAATTGTATACAAATCAAAGCTGGGGTTTTCTCAGCAAATATATTGAAAAAAAAGTTCTATAACTTTTGCTTTTTACACCTTGTAAAATATGCAGTGCTTAAATATTAATTTTATTGCTTGAGAAATTTAAAAAAAGAAATTAAATAAATTAAATCTATCTTTTTTTATGAAAAACAAATTACAGGGTATACGTAACTTGCACATGTTACTTGAATGACGCAAACGGTAGTCAAATTCAAAAATACATTTTGATGGGGCGCAATTAAGTAAAGTAAATACTCTTAAATATGTAGTCGTAATTGCTTTTGCCAAATTTAACCATTTTTCCGTTACTCGAAGTAAAGAAAATGGAGGAAAAAAGTGTACATAACAATATATTAATAAATTTAGAGACGCTGAGAAATGTGCTAATTTTGTCGACTATTCAAAAAGTAGTCAATTATCATCGCATTGAATCACTCTGTAATTTAACATAAGGCAAATAAGAAGAAGAGCAAAACGAAAGAAAGAGAAATAGAAGAGGGAGAAGAAGAACAAAGAGTGGAGAGAGTGATTACACTAGAGACAAGTATTGTGGGAGGTTGTTCCAAAAATAATAAACTCTTCAAGTAGCTGACAAAAAGCTGACTGATACGTTGACAACAGTGTGCTAAAATTGTATCTTTATTAGCATTTCATCAATAAAAGCAATTTAAGACATCGGAATACATAATGATACATTTAAGTTATATCTATTTCTTTTTGCTTTTATTATGTCTAAAGTATTTTCAACTTGCTTGACAACTCGTATTTTAATGATAATTTATAAATAAACTAGAGATTATTGTGAATTGGTTGGCAAACTAATGATCTATCGATAACAGCAAACTATCGACACCTGATTCAAGGTCATTTCCGGTGCTAAATATAAAAAAAGACTCTTATCATTAACTGTATTGTAGATTCCGGCTGATTCCACCTTGAATATGTAACAAAGTAACGATCAACAATCAATGATCAGCATTAAGTTATTGAAATGCAAGCTATGTTGACGAATCCATTAATGTAAAGTCGATATCTAAAAATAGTACAATACTTGCCGCCATATACGGAAGATAAATCGATAGTCAATTGAAGTCATGCTGAAGTGTGAGGAAAATCGAGACTCATATTCCTACATATAGTAAATACTGCGTATACATAACGCATGAGTTTAGTCGCTTGAGCATGTTTTATGATAACTATGACCCCAAAAATCCAACAAACAACAAACAAGCAGCAAACTATACAAAGCAGTTAACAGTTAACACAGCACAGCACAGCAGTTAAATCGAAACCGGCTTAAGGACAACTCAACTCAACTAATCTGAACTCGGCTCAGTTCAATTCGATTCGATTGATTTGTTTATGCATAGTTGTTGTTCTTGTTGCTCGATTTACGATTCTATTCTATATCAATATGTAGATAGGTGGCGACGAACTCTACCTACATACATACATATGTACATACATATATCTATATATCAATCTAACTATAACTACGCGTATGTACATATTCAAATTCAAAGCAAGTTTTTTAAGTTAGTGTTATTTATGCAAAATAGAACAGGGCAAAAATCTCAAAGCCGCTTTAACCAAAACGTAAAACAAACAAACAAACTGAGTGTGACGACTGTGTGGATACCCTACAGCATTGAATTGCTAGCACTGTTATGGGCACTGCTTGAACTGCTTGCAATTCATGCGTCTGCATTCAAAAATGCACAAATTTAATTTTAGTTGCCATGCACTATAGTTGTTGATTGCGTTTAAGCGTGGCATTTAATTAATCGAGCTTGCACTGCTTGCTGTCTTATACTGTTTGCAAGCAGTGTGCAGTGCGAAATAAGTAACCTGACGAACTTGACAACTTTTGATGCCTTTTGCTTTCTGTGTCAGCCAATTGTTGTTTTGTACAACTATATACGCATTGATAAATACAAATACAAATATATACATATATCTATGACTACTTCCATATGTACATGCATGTCCGTGTACAACTGGCCTGTCTAAAGCAGGCGACAACGCAACAATGCCTTATATGTCAACATCAACAACAGCAACAATATTGGATTCTAACTTGCACTTTTCCACGCGTCGCTTTTTGTTTTTTTTGTTCTCTCTTCTTACTGCTGTTGTTGTTTGCCTTGCCGTTTGTCCGTTTTCTTCGTGTTATTCAATTCGAAACGATTCAATTCGATTTGTATTCGTATTTTGTATTCGTATTCGTATTTTGTATTTACACTCTGCTTGCCTGTTAGTTTCCTACCCGTGTCGTCGTCGGCATCGTTTTTAGTTTTTAGTTGTGTTGTTGTCATTTGGCGCTTCTCGCATGTTTGCATTTTGTGCAGTTCATAGTTGCACTTCTAGCGCGCACGTAGCACAATTTGAGTGAGACTTCAGCTGACACTTAAACTGAGACAGAGACAATTTGAGCAACCGGTCAGAGACATTCATAGTCATTTAGTGAGTTTCTTACAACTGCTGCATAGGCTAAATCCATGATAAATCCAATTGATTAACAAATTACTAATCATTTCTTATCATTTATCTATTGTTTGCAGATGGTTTCATGGCAATCTTTCTGGCAAGGAAGCTGAAAAATTGATACTGGAGCGTGGCAAGAATGGTTCGTTTCTTGTGCGTGAATCTCAAAGTAAACCTGGTGATTTTGTGCTTTCCGTGCGCACAGAACACAACGTGACGCATGTCATGATTAGATGGCAGGTAAGTGCCAAAATGACTATGTGTGTGTATGTGTGTAAATGCTGCTAACATTGGCTTAGAGACTGAATGCAAATCGATTTGTGGTCGACGGCAACTTGTAAGCAGCAATAATAATACCAATACCAACAACAACAGCAATAACAACAGCAGAAACAGCGACTGAGACAAGTAATGCAAACGACTGGCCGTAAAGTTCCTCATCGCTTGACCTTGAATTTTTAGTATATATGTACATAGTTGCATATGGCAAGCTTATATACTAGACTGCGACATGTGTCGGTAGCGAGTAAATATATATAGTATGCATGTGTGCTACTCTTTTCAACACAATTGTGCTTAAATATTTGTTTATTGTCATCCCATTTAGGGGCTAATTCAATTTTTTTTATTTTTTTACTCATTTCACACTCGTGGCGTATGCGTAATATACGAGTATATGCACTGCTTGTCACACTGCGTTTAGTAACAGTTGACTGTTCCCAGGGCGCTGTAAGCGCAAACCTGTCGCACACTGCTTGAATACCAGAATGCAGATTAACAGTGTAGTTCCTTGTCTACTGCTTGCTTAACAGCCAACTTTTAAAATACCCATAGAAAATGTTTATTGATTTCTTAACAATAGAAAATAATATGCAACTATTTAAATATCTAGGGGACATTTCCAATGCAAATATTTAAGTTTTCTAAAAACCCCACATATTTTTTTTAGCAAATAACTATAAATAAATATTAATTAGTTAACAATTATTCATTATGTAAAACAGTTTTCCAATGCAATTTAGATACACGGGTGGTTTTTTTTTATTTTGTTTTTCGCTACAAAACATGACAAACCCATATTTTTGCCAATATAAGGCGGACATACATATATTTACTTACTACAAAGAGAAAAACTACTGTAAGTCCCCACAAAAAGGTTGTATTATTGTTACAGTTGTTGCTTTTTTACGCCATTTTTTACAATAATGCCATTTACATGACCGGTTGAACATTTTGTTGTTGTTTTTATTTAGAGTTAGATTTGACATTGCGGTCACGTTTGCACTTTTATTAGCTAATTGTGTAGCGTTTTTCAATTAATTTTATTGTTGTGGTTAAGCGTGCTACCCTCTGCATAGGGGGCGACAGCAAAGGGGTATGCTGTACTTTTGTAGTAGGAAAGTGTTGGAATAAATATAATAAAGATGTAGTCATATAGTTTGTAAAAGCTTTTTAATGAAATTAATGCATAAATGTCCTCCTGCTCATTTCCCATCATTTAACAGTTCCCGGAATTTAACAGCAATTGCAACTTTTTGACAAATACGTTTTTTCTTAATTTCAATTAATATATTTTTAGCTTGACTAGCAATTTAAAGCTATATAAATTAGCGACAGTTATTCTTAGTGATTTATCAGTTGTCGACCCTTTACCACGGTTGCCACAATTGGCGTTTTTGCGCCAAAACTGGCTCTTTTTTAGTGAATTAGGCTCATTTTTTTTTGTTTTTTTTTGGCTCAATCAGATATTTTTAAGTGGCAATCGTGCCCTTAACAGCGATTGCATTCCGTTTACATATCTCTGTCAGCTAAGCAGTACACAGTACAGAAGGAACCTGTTGAATTAAAAGCTTAACAGAGCACTGTTAGCTTAACAGTACAGAGCGTAAATAGAAACTTGTTAATCAATTTTTTGTAATTGCAGGATAAAAAGTACGACGTGGGCGGTGGGGAATCGTTTGCAACATTATCGGAACTGATCGAGCACTACAAGCGCAACCCAATGGTGGAGACCTGTGGCACAGTGGTGCATCTGCGCCAACCCTTCAATGCGACGCGCATAACAGCAGCGGGCATAAATGCACGTGTGGATCAGTTGGTCAAAGTGAGTACTTTTATCCAAACAATTTTAAACAAAAGCAATGCTAACTATCAATTGTTTTAGGGTGGATTCTGGGAGGAGTTCGAGTCGCTGCAGCAGGACAGTCGAGACACTTTCTCGCGTCACGAGGGCTACAAGGATGAGAATCGATTGAAGAACCGCTATCGCAACATATTGCCCTGTAAGTTGATCTTAACATAACATTATACAGAAAAGAATATGTAGACACCAAGCAGTAACTGTTATTGTTATTTAACAATGTCAATAGCATAACATAAAGTAATCTTTTCATTAATCCAATTCAACAGATGATCACACGCGTGTGAAGCTGCAGGATGTGGACAGGAGTGCACCGGGTGCGGAGTACATAAACGCCAACTACATACGCTTACCCACCGACGGCGATCTGTACAACATGAGCAGCTCCTCGGAGAGCCTCAACTCGGTGCAGTCGTGCCCTGCTTGCACTGCGGCGCAGACCCAGAGGAACTGTCCCAACTGCCAGCTGCTGAACAAGACGTGCGTGCAGTGCGCGGTCAAGTCGGCCACGTTGCCCTACAGCAACTGCGCCACCTGTGGCCGCAAGTCCGATTCCCTCAGCAAGCACAGGCGCAGTGAGTCGCTGTCCACCTCGACGAATGCCTCGGGCTCGGGCTCGGGGACAGGTCCTGGCACGCCCACAGCGAGTGGCGCGGGCTCGACGACGGCCTCTCTCAACGGCTGTCTCGCCGTCCTGCTGAAGAAACACTGCGGCGACGCCTCTCCCCCGCCCACAGCCGGCTTGTCCTGCAACAGCACCGTGTCCGGCTCTTTGCTGAGTGTGGAGCGGGACATGTTCAAGACGTACATTGCGACGCAGGGCTGTCTGGCGAACACGAAGACGGACTTCTGGAACATGATCTGGCAGGAGAACACGCGGGTGATTGTCATGACGACGAAGGAGATTGAACGCGGCAAGACCAAATGCGAACGCTACTGGCCCGACGAGGGACAGTGCAAGCAGTTTGGCCATGCCAAGGTGCAGTGCATCAAGGAGAACTCCACCAACGATTACACGTTGCGAGAGTTTCTCTTCTCGTGGCGCGACAAGCCCGAGCGTCGCATTTACCATTATCATTTCCAAGTGTGGCCCGATCACGGTGTGCCCGCCGATCCTGGCTGCGTTCTCAACTTCCTGCAGGATGTCAACACCAAACAGAGCACCCTGGCCCAGGCAGGCGAGAAACCAGTAAGAATCCCATATTCAAATATATTGTAACTATTCCCTGCTCACACTCCAATCTCTTCTATTTTTAGGGTCCCATTTGTGTGCACTGCTCGGCGGGCATTGGCCGCACGGGCACATTTATTGTCATTGACATGATTCTGGATCAGATAGTGCGCAATGGTAAGCAGATTTCCTTGATACATATATTCAATTAAACATGTCAACAGTTGCAAAGGGAAAAGACTTTCAACAGTTCAACATATGAGTGTTAAGCAGACAGACAAATGTTAAGCAGTTCGTATCCCAAGACACTGTTAACTGCTTAACATAACATAGCATCGTACAAGTGCTAAGCAGTTCGTATCTCAAGACATTGTTAACTGCTTAACATAAGAGAGAACATATCACATAACATATCACGTAACTTTAACATTGCTCATATTTCTATCACGTAACTTTAACATTGCTCATATTTCTATTCCTTTGTTTTTGTTAGGCTTGGACACCGAAATTGATATTCAGCGGACAATTCAAATGGTGCGCTCTCAACGCTCGGGCATGGTCCAAACGGAGGCACAGTATAAGTTCGTCTATTACGCCGTGCAGCATTACATACAAACGCTGATCGCACGCAAGCGGGCCGAGGAGCAGAGCATACAGGTTGGACGCGAGTACACCAACATCAAGTGAGTGGCAAACTGAACTTCATTTTCGAATTCAACTTACAGTTCTTGAATTTGCTTACAACAGGTACACGGGCGAAATTGGCAATGATTCACAAAGATCTCCACTACCACCAGCAATTTCTAATCTAAGTGTAGTAGCTAGTAAGGCGACAGCGGCAGCAGGAGGGGGAGGGCCAGGGGAAGCGGTAACAAATCCATTGGCAGCAGTAAACGCTGCTAGCGGCAAACATGTCTCGAAATTGCAGCCACCATTGCCGCCGTTGGGTGCCAGCAACAACAACAATAGTGGTAACAGCAGCAACAGCAATCACTGCAACAACATCAACGGCAGCAACAGCGGCAACAGCGGCAGCAGCAGCAGCAACAGCAATGCCAATGGCAATGGCAATATTCTCGGCAACGGCAGCAGCAGCAGCGGCAGCGGCAACATGCGCAAATCAAATTTTTATAGTGATTCATTGGCAGCATTAAAGCAGCAGCAACAGCAGCTCAACGATCAAGCAGCATCGCAAGCAGCGTCACAAGCAGTGTCGCAAGCAGCAGCAGGTAAGCAGAAACAGATCATGGGCCGGCCGGGATTTCTAAAGTTGCTCACCAGTCCCATAATCTTTCAGCCAAATACAAAAACATTCCCAAAGACATGAACATTTTGAGACAGCAGCACGTGCCACACGTGCCACACGTGCAACACGTGCAACAACACGTGCCACACGCTGCCTATGCTGCTGCGCCTGCGCTGCCGCCGCCACCGACGCCGCCGCGCAAAACATGACAAATGAATTTCTAAATCATAAGCCAAACCACACACACACATACACACACACAATCATATACAGTTGACTCACTTACTCTTACACAAACAGACAGACATACAGACAGCTTGCGAGAGCGACTGACAGCGAGAGACGAGAGAGAGAGAGCGAGAGAAAGAGATGAGGATATGAGGATATGAGAAGAGTTCATTTTATATGCAGCTGCATCAAACACACACACAAACAAGCACTCACTCACACATACGCACGCACTTTCTTACCTTATAACTGTAACAAAGTTAGAGCGCAATACAAGTTTCTAATTTCTTTTTTAAATAATTGTATTTTTTTTTTTTTTAATTGTAATTTGTTGTGTGGACATTTTTTTTTTATCGTTCCCTCGCCCACTTATTGTTAGTATTGTAAATGATCGGCAGCATCTGATCTAATCCGATCTTATCTGATCTGATCCGATCCGGTCAGATTTGATTTGATTATTATCAAATTACCATCGACATGAGGAGGAGCATATTGTTTTAGTGTTGTAAGTGTTGCAAAAGAAAATAGGAAAACAAAAAACTTAATGAAAAGAATTTAAAAAAAATAAAAGCGTTGATTGTGATTCAAATAACGGCGTCAAACGGAACAGAACGAAAACAGAACAGAACAGAACAGAGCAGATATAATATTGTATAACAGAACGAAACGGAACAGAACAGAATAGAACAGAATAGCATAGAATAGTGTATAACAGTGTAATCGAACAGATAAAACGTAGAACAGAAACAGAAACAGAAATAAAAATAAAAATAGCGGTAAGCGCATAAGAAATCAATCAATTTTGCAGGCAAGGCAAACACAACAACAACAACCACAACAACAACAACCAAAAGCAAGAACAATATTATTAAAAATTCAGTTTTATAAATACATAAATTTGCCTTGTCTTCTGAATTTAAGCATAAACAATTAATTTAAGATGATTATATGTGCATAAGTTTATATTGTTAAATTTTTAAAATTGTATCAACTCTTTCCCCCCTTCCCCCCCCCCTCGCCACCTCTTCCCCACTCAATGTCACGTTTGTTTTTAATTTAATGCTGTTTCCAATTTGTCTCTGTAACTGTACTAAATGTAATTCTAACTATAACTGTAACTTGTAACTGTAACGTGTAATTGTAACTGTAACTGTAACTGTAACCGAAACCGTAATTGTAACTGTATTCTGTATATTGTTTTTCTCTCATTTTCGATTGATTTATGTTCTTTGCTTTAATTTTATATACGGACGTACGAATATAACTTATCAAATTTATTGTGTTACATTTTAAATGATAATCGATTTAGAAATTATTATTATTATTATTATTATTATAATTATAGTTATTATACATATACATACATATATTGCATTATACTATAAATGTGTGTTTTTTTTTGTAACTCTACTTTTTTTATTGTTTGCGTGTGTGTGTTTTTTTTATGCTTGTTGAAAAATCTATCGAACTTTAAATGTAATCCAACTTTAAATGCAATAATGCTTGTTTATTGTCTCACATTAAATTTTTAATTTTTGTTAAAATTTCCCACCCATACACAAACACTTGTATACACACACACACACACACACATACATACAGAGCAAACATTTTGAGTAATTTTAATTAATTTAAAAAAATAAAAAAAAAACAAACAAAACAAAAATAACACAAAACGATTGTAAATTAAATTAATTTTGTAGTTTTTATTTAACGCTTTTCGTAAGTGCTTTAAATTGTTATTATTGATTTTGCAAATCGAAAGAACGAAAGAAGAAAGGGAGAAAGAATGAAACAAAAAAAAAGCAAACACAAATTATATTTGTATTTATGAAATAAAAAACATTTTATATGCGATCATTTCAAATGAACACCGAAAGCATTATTATTTTACTTTTATTTAATTTTTTCATCGTTTTCTTTGTTACGCTTATTAATATGATTTATTTATTATTTTTTTTAGAAAAATGCAGCATGCGCGGCGCTGTTGCCACATTGCACACCATGAAAAAAGCGACGCTGCCAATTTTCACAGACTTTACTTTTTTTACCAATCATCTAGCACTTGACCTCAAGCTAGGCCTTATTAAATAACATTAACAACGAGACTACGACACACACACACACACACACTTAACCTAACATACACACCTTCAATCATAGCTATAACAACAACAGCAACCACATTCTTAAAAAAATAATTCTGAGAGCAAAGCAACCAAAATATATGTATATTTAAAAAAGTATACAATAAAGTGAACAAGAACATCTATGGATCAAAGATCTAACAACAATTTAACAATAAACGTGTTCAGTAACTCCAATAATTCTAACATTTAATATATGTACAATATATAGTTTATTTACATACATACATGTATGTAACTCCAAAAATAACAATTACAAATTACATGAAGTGCATGCGTAGTCTCAATTTAAATTCGATTTTGGGTTCTTTCTCATTTTGAGTTTTCGAAATGTTTTCATAAATATGTAAATTTATACTTCTATGTATATGTAACTCCTCCTGACCTCTACGATATTCCATAAGCAATGTCAAAAGTCCCTTTTACAATTGTAAAATATACAAATACATATACACATATATTTATATATAAATTGCTACTTGAAATACATTTAACGCACAGTCATAGCTATAACGACTATATAAATATATATATATATATATATGCATTCATATATGTACATGTATATTGCAATGTTGAAGCCTGGCTTCAATCTCGAATCGAATCGAATCGATCGTAAGGATGTTCGTTAATCAAGTTTGTAGCTTTAGTGTTAGTTCTCAACTGCCCTGATATCCTCAAAAAAAGAAAGTAAACATAACACCGTAACAACATTTTTGAAAAATTACAATATAATTACGAATATTTACATGTAAAGTTACTTATACTCTATATACTATACTATATAATCGAAAATTGTGCAAGTTGTTGATGGGCAATCGCTAAGACTTTATTTTAATTGAGGCAAATCGAAATGCAGCTATAGACATATGGAAATGGGGGATAGACAACTTGATACTGGATACAGCCGGATACAACCGGATACAACTGGATAGAACTGGAATGCAAGTAATGCCAAAGCACAAGCAAAATACGCAACACAGCAAATGATATCGATTATATCGAGTATTTGATGGAATAGGCGAATAGGAAACTCAGTACATCAATCAAATCAAAAACACCAATTACCAAACGCTTATACTTACTAATAACTAACTAATTAACTAAATACATAAATAAATGCAAACACAAATGAAATTAACATAGTTTTTACTTTTAACAATGGATTCAAAACCGAGTCTTAAATTAATCATTGAAAATTGCACAAAAATTAACTAATTTGAACTCGAATTCCAAAATTCGAAATCTCAAAATCAAGATAAAGATAAAGCCCCAACACCAAGTAGGCAAAACGCTTAATTAATTACTTAATTAGACCTTTTACAATTGTAATTAATAACCAATGCGATACTCGCAACTCGACTTCGTGTTTTGAAACACTTTTTAAAAAGAAGCTGAAATACAGAAAAACGGGAGAAATGAAATGTTATTATGGGCGAAAGTCCAAGTTAGTAAACGCATACACATAAAATTATTAAATACACATACATAAGCCAATATACATTCATACATATGTACAAATAAAAATGTGTATACAGCAATCAGACGTGTTCTCAATTTCCAAATCACAATTGGGAGCGCGTCTGTCTATAAGCGATAACAAATTGATGCGATCAATCGAAATGGAATCGAATCGGAAATCGGAAATCGAGAAGCGACAGTGAAAGCGAAATGCATCTCATAGCTGTCGAATTCTATAAGCTACATTATATACATACATATGTATTATATAGGAACGAATTATAATGACATGAAATTAAAAATCGAAAAATACACACATTAATTGATGTGGAACATTAAACGCACTAAAGAAAACAACGGAAATTTCAAAAAATAAAAATTAAATTAAAAATAATTATGAAATCAATTACTTTTGCAAATAGCTCTTATCGCATATTGAATATAAAATATTAAATATCGAATATGAAATTATATGTATGTTTATCTACAAGAAATATTTAACTTTTGTATAACTATCAAAGTATTGTTAAAATATTGCTGATTACAAGAAACGAATTAAACATAAACAAAAACAAAAACAACGTAAACAAGCCCACAACATTAAAAGTGAATAAAATATTATATGAATGGAAAGCTGAATATGAGAAGGTGAACCGATAATGAATGAAAAGTCAGCCAATGAGTTATTGTAGCTTTAATGAGAACATATTTATAAATATATACATACACACGTATATACATACATACATACATATATAATAACGTGACGGTAAATCAAATCGAACTCACAAATTATATTCGTTGTAAATGTTAAAATATGTGTTAATAAAATTGCAAACAGCAAATGAAACAATTCTCAACAATAAAATGAAGCTAAAGGTTCATTAAAAACAATGACAAAAAACAAAAATACAACACACGAAGAGCATAGCTAATATAACAAACGATATATAAAAATGTACTTATTACAAGTTTTTGTGTCTGCATATTTGAAAAACATACAACAAACAAATAACAAGAAAATAATAAAACCGAAAAAGTATATATATATACATCAATACATACATATATTATTGAATAAAAAATATTACAAATGTACTATTCAACAATTTGAAAGCTTTTTGCATTTTTTTTTGCGAATTGAAGAGAGTTCAATCTCTTTGAACTGCGCGTAAAACAGTAGTCTCAGTTTACAGTGCACAGTAGATTGCAGTTGGCCAAGGTCATGTTAATTGATGTCTGCGCACTGCCACACTAACCGCAAGATTAGATACTAAACGTCACGACGTTAATGCTCAAGTGCTTTTATATGTTTCTTACTTGCCAGACACAAAATGTGTTTAAGTAACTTAAGCCGCCCTATAATTTAAACTTAACAGACTTCTATGCTGTTAAGCGTAAGCTCAACTGCTTGCTGACAGCAATGAAAACTGCTTGCTAACAGAGCCAAGCTCAAGTGTACTGCACTGTACTGATTGTTAACAGCACTAGAACAACTATGTAGCTGCACTGCTAGACGTGCATCGAACTGCAACCTAAATCGACAATTGGATTAATCTGCATCGATATCGCATTTTGATTAGCAGTAATCAGCAACTGATTGGACACAGAATTACAATTTCCATGCCAATTGTGTTTGCAACCATTCATTAAGTTTTCAACAATTGCGACGATCGGATGGAGCTTTTGTGGTTTCTGCTGGGTTTGACAATCTTCCTGCTGCTCTGGAGCAGGCGGCAATTGATAATGCTGGGATGCAGTCTGGCCGGTCCGTGGGCTGTGCCGCTGCTTGGCAATGCGCAGATGATTGGCAAACTGAAGCCGGAGTGTAAGTCGATGCTGATGCTGAAGCAAGCAGTCCAAGACAGTTCGTTGTTGCAGTCATATTTCTGGTGTTTACAGAATTGCGCGAACGCTACGGCGCCACCTATCGCCTCTGGCTGGGACCCAACCTGTGGGTGTTCCTGCACACCGCCGAGGAAACGCAACAAGCACTGCTTGATTCGACGCTGCGCAAAGCAGACACTTTTCAGCAATTGTCGCCGCTCATTGGCAACGGACTGTTGATCAGCCATGGTCGCTTTTGGGCCACGCAGCGTCGCCTGTTGACGCCGGCGTTTCAGCCGCAACTATTACGCCGCTTTGCACCTGATATAGCAAATCATGCGGATCGTCTTGTGGCCAGATTACGGCAAACAAATGGCGCTGCTATTGAGGTAACAGATCATCTATTCGCCTGTCTCCTCGATGCAATTGTGGGTAAGAACACGTGCCCAATCTATGAAAGTCTGGCAATCAATGTTGTTGATGTGTTTTTGATTAGATACCTCCATGGGCTACCAGCTGCAGACCCAGCAAGCAGAGCACTCGCCCATTGTGGCTGCCTTTCATCGCATCGGAGAACTGCTGTTCAAGCGCATGATTAATCCAATCTTGGCATCTGATTTTATATTCAAACGCACTGCCTTGTGGTGCGAACTACGCGAGCAGCTTAAAGTGATACACACGCTCATGGAGCAGGTTATAGAGCAGCGTGCCAAGCAGTTACAGTCGGAACAGGAACAGGAGGGGGAACAGGGGCGGAAGGAGGAGGAGGAGCAAGAGGTGCAACACAAGCCACGTATACTGCTTGATGCACTGTTGTTGGGGCAGCTTAACAGACAGCAAGTACGCGACGAGATCAACACATTTGTCTTTGCGGTGAGTACTTGACACCAGATACTTTGATCAATAAGGGCAGCTACATATATATGTATAAACATATTTAATTGTGTTTAAGAAATTGGCAACATATTCCAGCTTTTTTAGATCTACATATATCTATGATAATTAATACAGTCGAACTTCCCTAACTCGAACTTCCCTAACTCGAATTTTCTCTAACTCGAACAAAATCGAGTGGCAATAGCGTTTACTGAGCAAATTTCATACAAATCGCCTTCCCTAACTCGAACTTCCATAAGTCGAAGTTCTCCTTAACTCGAACAAAAATATTGGCCCGTACTTCCGTAAGTCGAATTTTTCGGGAAAATCTCCAATAAAGTTTGCATTTTTTGTTCGTTTCTGTTTTATGCTTTTGTTACCGACTCGTTTGGATATGTAATATTGATGTACATTAACATATGGTGATGTAATATGATAGAATATTGCATCAACAATTATTTAGGCTTGTGAAATTGCTATAGGAAAGATGTTCGAAATGTACTTCTTTGTCAGCGCATCAGTGTACTAAAATGTTTAAAAATGTTTAAGGAAATATTCAAACTTATAGTAGTTAAGGAATTTGAAAGTAGACTAAATAAATTAAAGTTGTTGAAAAATGTGGTATCTCAGCAAAAACATTTTTCATTATATTAAAAAATGAAATATTAATTATGATGACATTTGAATCGGGAACTTCTTCTGGATACAGCAAAAGAACGAAAAAACCAAATTTTGAGAGTATCGACAGGTCTTGATCAAACTGGAATCCTTTTTTGTTGAAAATGACAAGAAAAATTTGCAATTTGGAATGTATTTATGATTGAATGCATTTGTAGTTTCTTTTAATATACTAAAAAAAAAAAATTCCCTAACTCGAAGTCTCCCTAACTCGAACTTTTTTCCTGGATAATGGTGATTCGAGTTAGGGAAGTTCGACTGTATTTCACAATTTTATTATAAGTAGTAATATTTATGCTATCTTATCTGCTGGAAATATTACAAAAGAATTATTGATTTCGTCAGTTTATAGAAATTACCTGCTAATCTGAAAATATACGGGTCTGTTCCGAATTCCGAAAACAAGTCAATTACAAAATTAATTAAAATGAATACCTTAAATTATAAACTGAAAATTATAATAATGTTAAGCATTTTTAGAATCGATTAACATCACTACTTTAAGTTTAAGCAGTTGAAGTATTTTGTAAAAGAACTTTTTTAAAAGCATCTATAAAATATTTTATAAAAAACGAAACCGAGCTGTTCTAAATTCCACTTTAATCGGCTGAGTTGCTTCAATTGAATAACAAAATTCGAACAACGAAGTTTTAGTCTGATTTACCTTCTATCTGCTATATCCAAGCAAATAGTAAAATGTTCCTTTTCGTTACGTTTTTACTTTTTTAAAACGTTCGAAATACGGAACAGGCCTGATAGTCACATACATTTTTCAAATATTTATAAAAATCTAAGGATTTTTTTTATTTTCGGACTTTTGCTATTATTGCAACATAGCTAAGTCTAGCTATCAAATAGCTAAAGTGGCAACACAGTGCAGTGGAAAAGCAGTTCAGCTGAACAAATTTCCGTTACATGTTTGATTTATTTGCAGGGTGTGGACACGACAACGGCGGCCATGGGCTTTGTGCTCTACGCGCTGGCCAAGCATCCAGCTGCCCAGGAGCGTCTGCACGCTGAACTGGCCGAGTTGCCGGCTGGCGGTGCCGATGATTTGGATGCACTGAATCGGCTGCTTTACCTGGATGCGCTGATCAAGGAGGTGCTGCGTCAGTACACCATTGTGCCCACCACTGGACGCCAGACGACACAGCCGACAACGATTGGCGGGCGTCGCTACTGCGCCGGCATCACGCTCTGGATCAACATGTATGGATTGGCCCATGATGCGGATTACTTCAAGGATCCCTATGAGTTCAGGCCAGAGCGTTGGCTGGAGGAGGAGGTGACCCCACCACCCTATAGCTACATACCATTTTCGGGTGGACCTCATGTCTGCATTGGACGCAAATACTCGCTGCTTCTGATGAAACTGCTTGCGGTGCGCATTGTGGACTGCTTCCAACTGGAGTTGAGTGATCCCTTGGAGCAGCCCGTGCTGCAGGCCCAGATGGTGCTGCGCTTTCGAGATGGCATCAACATCAAGTTCTTCCAGCGCAAATCCACAATCTAATTTTATGGGAATAGTTGCTAAATTACAGGGTGTCTTTTTTCTGCGACCCTATTCAAAAAAAAACAAAAATGAAATAGAAAAAAATATAAATAAATTTGCGATAAATTGAAATTTATTAAATATGCTTGGAACATTTTTGATATTGATCGACTTCATCAGAAGTTGTACATAGTGATTTAAATTTACATCGAAAAATCAACTACTCGATTTTCGCGGAAGCGATTTTCAAGTACTTTAAATCGATAATTTTGTTGACTATTAATCGAGCTAATTTAATCGATTTTTATGAAAAATCGCTAAGTTCAGTTAAATGAAACTCCTGTTAAAGCTTGACATTTTAAATTTTCACGATATCAATAATCAGGCCTGTTCCGGTTTTCACTTTTTATTTTTTAGCATTAAGTGAAATGCATTTAGCATTTAGGCTTAGTATTTAAAAATAGTCGTTTTTCACTTTATCGGACTTAAAGTCATCAACTCAAAGTGATATCAATGCGCAGATGTTCGCCAAAATATTAAAGAGATTCAATTCCGCAAAATCTTACCGAAAGTGATAATCGGAACAGGCCTGTATATTTGAATAGCAGAATGAATTTAGAGGCGCTTTAAAGTGAATGAATCCTTGCATCTGTTTGCACACCAAAAAGTGTAGAAAAACTTTATGCAACATTTATCGAATTTTTTGGGGCTTAAAAACGAGTACTTTGGTTAGTTGATTGTTGGATGATCGTTGGTTGATCGTAAGTCAGCCAAATATTTACACCAATCGGGTTGCACAACAAAAAACAAAAGACACCCTGTATGTTTGTTTATTTTGACAGTAGCTGTTTAATTTTGTTCATTGAATTTTACACTTTTGTTGTTTATACATTTAATTCTCTTGTACAATTGCGACATTTGTATTGTATTTTTGCCATTTGAAAAGCGCAATCGCATTCAGCTCCTCATGTGGATGAAACGATCCGCAGTCCTGGGCCAGGGAGTCGCCACCACGCAGCGCAACTTTCTGCGCGAGAACAAATTGCTGGTGCGTCAGTCGCCCATGTTGACGATGCGACGGACAGAGCGGGAGCGGGAACAGGAACGGAAGTCACCCAGCTATGAGCTGCCCACAACCGCATCCATGGGACGTCGGGCCATCACGCCGCCCTTGATCGAGACCCAGCGGCGTCTCATGGGACGAGCCTATTATGCTGCAGAGGCGCGCAGAAGCTCGGAGAAACAAATCCAGACGGAGGACATCAGTGATGAGCAGTTCCTTAATGCGGCGCTGCTCAAGTGCACGGAACAGGGACATGGACATGGACATGGACATGGGCAGAGGATAGGACAGGGACAAGGTCACTTGCTGATGCGCGGTTGCAGCGAGGGCGACGAGCCGCTGTTGATGGCTAATGCAGCGGGCAGCGGCAGCTACGATGACACTGGTGGCCTACGACGCACTGCATCCAACTTTGAACTGGGCAGAATGGCCGCACAACGCAGCAGCTACCACACGGTGCTCGGCGCTGCGACGGCCACTCTGCCCCGTACATTGGATGGGCCGAAACCTTGTGCCGTTCTTGAGACCAGAAACCAGCATCTGAAACTGGAACAGGAGCAGCCAGCAAAGATGGACGAGGATAGTTTATCGGCGAGTTCAGATTCAGGCACCTCATCGTGCCATGTGATGCAGCTGCCCATACCGGACATCACGGATGTAGAGCTGAATCCCCAGCTGGATCAATCGCTGAGTGCCCGCACCAATGCCTCCGCTTCCGCCTCCGCCTGCTCCCGCTCCAAAACATCAAAGCGAGACGAAGAGACGCCACTTTCCGATAAGTTGAAAGCACGAAATGCAGTCGACGAACAGGAACGAGAGCGACGGAGGCGGGAACGAGAATGGGAACGAGAACGAGATCGGAACCAGGATCAAGTGCTGTTATCGGAGCCACAACGCACTGCACTGCTTCAAGCAGCACAGGCACGTTATCGAGATCTCATCTGGCAATACAATCGATTGCCCATCTCCATGGGAACGTTGCGTGTGCGCAACCTAAAAATCGAACTGGAGCACGAACTGGATCGGATCGATAGCGAATTGAGTATGCTGACTATGCCACAGGTCTACATCAAGCGTGATCAGTTGCAGCAAATCTCAAGTATATCGTGTTAATTCTGAATAATAGTGGTATTACCTCACCCAACTAATTGATAGTAAATCGTATTGCAACTCTAATATATCATGTGAATTCTTAATAATAGTACTAGTAATTGATTAGTTTTATCACACAGTCTCACATTTGATTTTTGATTTGGTTTTTGTTCGAATTGAAACTTCAAATTAAATCTCTAGCGGTTGAGGAATGCCGCTGATACAAATGGTTCATTCGATAGTATTTCAAATTTGGCAGTTACACAGGCAAACAGGTTCCAGGCTCAATAATATCGATATTTATTCAACTGGTGCTATAGTTTTATGCTCCAGAGGCGGCAATCGGTTCATCTGATTTGAGTTATTTTGAAATTCCATTTGTCTAATGTTACATTTCGTATGAAGTATGAAACTCTAGTTATATTTGCAATGACAATCATTTTCAATTTAATACTTGTCGATGGTCATCGAGCCAATATTAAATATTTGTGAGCGAGTGTGTACACACTGATCTGTGCCAGGGCTGCAATCTACTGACGCCGCCGAAGAAATATGCCACCATTTTTCGAATTCTTTTAACCAGTTGCGAAAAGGCTAAAAGGCAGCTGTTTGTTGTGTTTACGCGTCTATTAACTGACTTCGTGTTCGATTTTGTTAACTTTTAAGATTTTTTGTGTGATCTGAGTGTTGCCACTGGAAAAGTGCAAGGTGCAGCTGAAGCGCATTTATATTTATTAATTAAATACAGGTGAGCCCAACATACAAAAAGATGGCGACACTAACAGCTCATGCCCAATATTAATAATGCATTAGATCAATTCCAATTTTCAGATTGTGTGCGGAAATGTCGGATTCTGTGACAGTTGCGTTGCGCGTGCGCCCGCTGGTCAAGTCGGAGCTGGAGCGAGGCTGCCGCATTGCCGTACAGCGCGCCGTCGACGGGACGCCGCAGGTGACGGTGAACCGCAACGACTGCTTCACGTACAACTACGTCTTCGACAGCGACGACACACAGCAGGCCATCTACGAGAGCTGTGTGCGGGACAAGCTGAAGCAACTGCTGCACGGATACAACATAACGATATTGGCGTACGGCCAGACGGGATCTGGCAAGACGTACACGATGGGAACAGCCTTCGATGGGGTGATGGATGAGAATGTTGGCGTCATACCGCGAGCTGTACACGAGATATTCCAGGAGACAGCGGCCATGCAGAACGAATATCATTTTAAAATCACCTGCTCTTTTGTCGAACTGTATCAGGAGCAGTTTTTCGATCTGTTCTCGTCGAACAAACGCGAGGAGAGCACCGTGGACATACGCGAGGATAAGAATCGCATTGTCATACCGGGTCTCACCGAAGTGGAGGTGTCCGAGGCCAAGCAAGTGACCGATCAACTGATGCGCGGCTCCTCGGGTCGTGCCGTTGCCTCAACAGCCATGAACGAGACGTCATCCCGCTCGCATGCGATCTTCACTTTAACTGTCATTGCCACCATGAAGACGGGCCAGTAAGTTGTCATTACCACTTAACTCTTGCAACTCCTGGTATAGCATCGAATGTGTATTTTGAATCATTACAGAAAATCGGTGACCACGTCCAAGTTCAATTTGGTGGATCTCGCTGGCTCGGAGCGCTGCTCAAAGACGCTTGCCTGTGGGGATCGGTTCAAGGAGGGCGTCAACATTAACAAGGGTCTGCTCGCGCTGGGCAATGTCATCAATGTGCTGGGCTGTAAGTTCACTGCTTGATATGATCTTGGAGATATGTATGATACAATTCGCTTTGCAATTTGCAGCTGGACAAACGGCGGGATACGTGCCCTATCGACAGTCCAAATTGACACGCCTACTGCAGGACTCGCTAGGTGGCAACTCGATCACATTAATGATCGCCTGCGTCAGTCCTGCCGACTACAACGTGGCGGAGACGCTCAGCACACTGAGGTATGCGGATCGCGCGCTCCAAATCAAGAACAAGCCGGTCGTGAATATGGATCCGCATGCGGCTGAAGTCATGATGCTGAAAGATGTCATACAAAAGCTGCGCATGGAGCTCTTGGCCAGCGGTGGTGGCGGCGGCGGCGGCAATGTCTGTGGACTGGAAGGGGCTAGCAACGGGGGGGATCAGCGGATGGCCGAGCAACTGCAGCAGCTGCAGGAGGCGAATGCGCGCATCGAGAAGAAGAACAGAAGACTGCAACAGGAGCTACAGCAGGCGCTCATCGATCTCGCCGAGAACGAGATGCGTGCCCACATTGCCGAAGTGACGCACGACAAGCTGAAGGCGCACGTACTCGAGCTAAAGGTCAAGCTCACAGCGGCGCCTAGTGTGCCACAAATAGAAGAGCTTGTGGAGCAATCGCAGAGCGATGCTCTGTGGCAACAGCAACTGCGCGAAATCACGCAGCTGGTCACGTGCGTGGACGAGGAGCTGCAGCAGACGGAAAGCGCTTTGCAGACCCACCGCAAGGAGTGCCTCAATGGCAGCGGGGTCACCGGAGTCGCCGAGGAGTCATCCAGCTCTGGCTGCGAGGAGACACACGAGCTAATGCAGTCGCGAACCGAGGAGCATACCATGAAGCAGTTGAATCTCAACGGAGAACTGCGCAACATTAATCGTCAGCTAGACTTGAAGCAGGAGCTGCACGATCGCGTCACGCGCAACTTCTTTCAATTGCAGGACGATGACATCGATGAGAAGTTCAAGCAGTGCGAACTCAAGATCGGCCAGCTGGAAGCGGAGCGACGTGAGCTTATGGAACAGCTGCGCACAACAAAGCAGAAGGATACGTCCGCCAAGCTGGCCGAGGAGCGTCGCAAGCGATTGCAGGCGCTCGAGCAGGAGGTGAGCGAGATGCGACGCAAGATGAATCAGCAGGCGAGCATGCTGAAGATGCGCGAGAAGGAGCGCGAGAAGATCCAGAATCTCAGCAGCGAGATACGCGCCATGAAGGAGTCCAAGGTGAAGCTGATACGCGCCATGCGCGGCGAGTCCGAGCGTTTCCGCCAGTGGAAGCTGATGAGCGAGAAGCAGCTGACACAGCTGAAGAGCAAGGATCGCAAGATGCAAAGCGAGATGGTGCGCCAGGAGACGCTGCACGCCAAGCAGCGTCAGGTGCTGAAGCGCAAGTGCGAGGAGGCGATGGCCACCAACAAGCGGTAAGGCGAACTCACTCGATCCCATCGACTGATGACTCGATTGTCTATATGTATATTTCTTTGAACTTGTTCTAGGTTAAAGGATGCCCTGGAGCGACAAAGAGCTGCGCAAGCGCAACGTCAGCGACATGCCAAGGATCAGCCAGGTGCAGGTGCAGGCAAGCTGGATGCCTTAGTAGATCGCGAACTGGAGGTGATTCTATCGTTGATCGATGCTGAGCACAGTCTGGAGCAGTTAATGGAGGATCGTGCCATCATCAATGCGCATTGCAATGAGATTAAACAGCAGCAGCCCAAGCCAGAAGAAGAGCAGGCTCAGCTGCTGGCCAGCCTCGAGGAGGAGCTGGAGATGCGCAATGCCCAAATCGCAGATCTACAGCAAAAGGTCTGCTCCAACGATTTGGACAGCCGGATGCGTGCCCTATGCGAGAACGTCCAGAGCATTGGGGAATCGCGTGCGATCACCAAGCAGCTGCTCAAGAGCATCGTGCAGCAGCGTCGTGAACAGGCCCAGGGCATAATGGAGCAGAAGATGCTGCTGGATGAGCAGCGCAGCCAGTTGAACGAGGCGCAGCAGCAGCAGGAGGAACTCAGCAAGCGTTTGTGGCAGGCAGAGTGCAAGCACGAGGAGCTTATGGTCCATCAGCAGCGCAGCTACGAGGAGAAGGTGGCGGTACTACTGCGCAGCCAGCACATGTCCGCCAATGTGGGCGACAACAAGGCTGAGGACATCGAGCGACAGCAGATTGTCGAGGAGATGCTGCGCAAGAAAGAGGAGCTCCAGCAAGAGGTCGACAAGCTCAAGGCGAAGTCACAGTCACAGAAACGCCCCATTGTCATAAAGAGCGATGACACTGGCGACGACTGCGAGTTTATCAGCGAGTTGGAACTCGACGACGAGATAAACTACACGTTGTCAGACCCCGAGTGGAAGCCCATAAAACGTGCCAAAGTAAGTCCCATTGCATTTCCCAAAGTTACCAGACTAACATAGAAAGAAAACAATTATCGACCCAACAAAGCTTAATTATTCTTGATCAGCATTAATATAAACTGATACACTGCCGATCAACTAAATAGGTTCATGATCACCGAGGTGGTAACTGGACTGTAATTCCTAAACCAATATTCCGATTTACATGAACATTTTTTTTTTCTATAATTCTCTGATCATAAATTAATTAGATGCCAAAGTATGATTTTCATAAACTTAATATTTATTGCTTATTTATTTTTTCTTCTGAAAGAGTAACACAATTAATTGATTTTCAGTTTGTGGTAAAATTCGGCGATATATCGACTGAGTTTGTTTGTGAATTAGTAATTCAATATATATTCTTTATATTTAATGAAAAATTAGTCATGGATAGCAATTGTCCGAGTACGAAAGAGGCCTATCATAAAAGTGGTCTTGGCCATATCAATAGCGATCAAAAAAGTGGAAGAAGTCAAAATATTGTGAGTAACATTTGAAGAAACAATGCCGAATATGACAAAAATATGAAAGACGGAGTCAAACACGCGTCCACTGCGGCAGACAGGTGACATATTGCTCGAATTGCGTCCAATTCCCACCTCTCAGCACCCAAAACTAAAGAAATTTGTGGTGTTAAAGCAAGTGTGTCATCTGTAAAATGTGTGATTTTGTCGGCTAATCATCTACAGCGATTGAAACTTAAAAAAAAACACCATTAAATCATCCACGTAAAGCTTCACGACTGCACGACTGTTTGTAATTAACTAATTTATGCCGTTAAAGGATGTCCCTTATTTCTTAGTTCAGAGACTATTTAAGCGTACTTGTATTTACTATTATTTTTTTGTTCCGTTGAGTTTATTACTAATTACTTGATTGGCTTATCTCGTTAACAGAGATCGAATAACACGTCCAAGCTAAAGAAGAATCCAAACCAGAACAGCAGCAATGAGGTCCAAAACACCTCCGATTCCAGCTCCCTGCAGATGACCATACAAGATACGAGTTCGGCGGCGGCGGATGAGACGCGCAAAGCATCCAAGCGCTGCAAATGTCGCACGAAATGTGACACGAAACGTTGCGGTTGTTTTTCGAATGGCCTCGGTTGTGGCAGATCCTGCAAGTGCAGTGAGAGATGCATAAATCCCTACAATGCAGACAGCAATGCCGACAAGGAAAACTCGACATCTGCCACGGCCACAGCTCAGAATGTAACTGTTACGCTGAAGAGTCATTCACCCAAGAACAGCAGCATCATATCAGAAGTTGATGAGAATGAATCCAACAACACGGATCCATTTACAGAAGCGAAAATGGGAACGCCAACGAAATCTTCGGGTCACATTAGCTCTGGACCTCTCTTAAGTGTCAACTCGATCATGGAGTGTTCCACCAGCAAGTTGCCCAAGTCAGTACACTGATTTCAATACGCTTAGCAAACAATTTCTAAATCTCTTTCTTGCATTTCACAGGCATTCCCAGCTGAGCTTTGAAACGCCCACGTCTAAAAAGAAGTTCTTCTAACCTAAACCATTTCCATTTACGTCATTCTAGTACATATATTGTTATTGTCTAGTTTAAGTGATTAGTTCTTTTTACGATTATTATCCTGTATTTCGTGTGTTTTCTCATTATTCTTTATAAATTGCCTTTGATTAGTAATGTTATTTTTAATTCAAGAACTGAATTTAATTTATGTCTAAATAAAATGTTTGCGTGTGCGTGTGCTCGCATTTCTCAAACTGTGCCCACGAATACAAAAGAGAGCACATGATTTTACTAGAAAGAGATGGCGAATAGTGTCAAAAATTAATTATCAAAAAAAATATTATTTTGAGATTCGAGCGCACGCACATAATTAGTTAATCAATAATTGAGAATTGTGTTTTCATTTATTGTGGATTGGTTAAAAATTTGAAATTTTTTTTGTAACATTTGGTGAATGTTTTTGAAACTTTCCGCTTAAGTTAATAAATTAATGAATTCCGTTTAACTCTGGTGTTTATTTGAAAATCATTGCACAAATTTTAAGTTAGATTATTTTGTGATTCGTTCTTTGATTGGGATATATTCAGAATAAAGATTCTCTATAAAATATGCGGGAAAACTCAGAAATAACTACTCTCAGACCAACATTTATTTGTACACCCTTTTTTTACTTTAACTGCTGTGTAAGTCAAGTCTTCACATTAAAAAAATATATTTGGAAACGTCGTTTAAATTCCGTTTGAATGATGCAAAACTTTCCTTAACCCATTAAGTACCCAATGGAAATTTTTAATTTAAAGAAAAGGCCATTTTTCAACTTTTTTTTCTCGATTTTTTACAAAAAATATTTTGATGCAGAAAAATTATTCAAACCATTCTAAGAGTGACTGAAAAAAAAGTTTTCAAAAATCTCTGTGCTAGTATTTTTTATAATTTTTTGAAAATCCTTAAAATGACTATTTTAACCCTTTTACCCAACTTTTCACACAAAAAGTAGCTTTTTCGCAATTTTCATAAATCATAAAAAATACTAGCAAAAATATTTTTGAAAATTTTTTTTTTCAGTTACTCTTAGAACCTTTTTAAATATATTTATTTAAATGTGAAGATGACTTACATAGCTGTTAAAGTAAAAAAAGGGTGTACAAATAAATGTTGGTCTGATTGTAAGTATGTCTCCATTTTTAATATTGTCAATAAATAATGAATGACAGAATGCTTGGAAATTATCGCACATTCCACTTTTGAATTTAAAATGCAAGCTCGCAGTAAAGTACACTGACGAGCAAAACTGTAACACTAGTTCAATGTTCTCACTTCAACGGCCTGTATCTTCTTTCCTATTTTATGTATGCTAAAGATCTTAGTCTTGTTTTGTTGGGAATTTAATTTACTACAATTTTTGAAAATTTGAAGACATTTGATGAGCTGCAAGAAATATGCCGAAGCAAAATGTAAAAAAAGGCAAATGTTACAGTTTTGCACTTCGGTTATATTTTAAACAAATATTTTTTTAAATAATTTTTTAATGATGTATCCACAGCCCTTTCGATTTTTTTTAGTTCCCCTTTGCGATTTAGCATACTTTGGGTGTAGCTTTGCACCAATGCAGCGGGAATAGCGTAGCATACGTCCTTTGTCCTCTCCCACAGCTCCATCATTCCGCTTGGAGGGACCGCTTATTTCGCCAACTGCGATAGTACATGGTTATATAATTTTTTCAATAGGATTCATATCGGAAGATGGTAGTGGCCACTTTATGGACACTTTATGTTCTTTGGGTCATTGTCTTACTGAAAAATGAATTTTTCAGTAGCAAGACCCATATTCCCGGTGAATTCTAGAAGATTCTGTTGCAGAATGCTTGGATATTGTTTCTCTGGCATTTTTCCATCGATTAACACCAAACTCTATTTACATCAATACACTCTTAAGCCATAATGGAACCGCCACCTTGCTTGACAGTTTGTCGGATATTACTTGGTGACTGGATTGTGGGATCTCTAGTCGAATACCAGGAGCGTTGGCTGACTCAAAACGATTAATTTTTGATTCATCGGACCATAAAACCTTAAAATTAAAATTCTTTGTAATTATATTGGACTAGAGATCCAACAATCCAGTCACCACGTAATGTGCGGAAAACCGTCAAGCAAGGTGGCGGTTTTATTATGATTTGAGGGTGTATTTATAAAAATGGAGTTGGTCCCTTGGTGTTAATCGATGGAATAACGCGAAAGGAACAATATCTAATAATTCTGCAACAGAATCCTCCAGAAGTCATCGGGAATATGGATCTTGCTGCTGAAAAATAACATTTTTCAGTAAGACAATGACCCAAAGAACATGTCCTTTTGGTCAAAAAATGGGTTTTAATACAAAAATTCCTGTCCATGAAGTGGCCAACACCAACTCCCGATATGAATCCTATTGAAAAAATGATGTAGCCATGCATAATCGCAGCTAGCGAAATAAGCGGTCCCTCCAATTGGAATGATGGAGCTGTGGGAGAGGACAAAGGACGTATGGTACGCTATTCCCACTGCTTTGGTGCAACGATACTCCCAAAGTATGCAAAATAGCATAAAGGAACTAAAAAAATCGAAAGGGCTGTGGATACATCATTAAAAAATTATTTGAAAAAATATTAGTTTAAAATATAACCGAAGTGCAAAACTGTAACATTTGCCTTTTTTTACATTTTGCTTCGGCATATTTACTCCGGCCTATCAAATGGCTTCAAATTTTCAGAAATCATAGTAAAATAAATGCCCAACAAAACAAGACTAAGATTTTTGGTATACACAAAATAGGAAAGAAGATATAGACCGTAGAAGTGAGAACATTGAACTAGTATTACAGTTTTGCTCGTCAGTGTAAATATTAAAATTTCAAATGCGTAAATTTTAAAATAACCATCTGAAAGTTTTCCTCTTTAACTAATAGCAACAATTTCAAGCTTTTAAAAATATTTTGTATTTCCTGGGATAATTGAAAATGCAAATTATGATTTATTTTATTTGTTTTTCATATATTTTTCATTTTATTATCGTTTTGTATTTGGTTCTTTTTTTTTCCATTTGCAAACAGTTTTTTATGCCTATGTGTAAGAAGTGTGTGTGTGTGGGTGTGTGTATGTGTGAGGTGTATGTGTGTGCTTAAAAGGGATCACGACTCACTTCTGGCGGCGGCTATGGGCTGTTGTCTATGCAAGTGTGTGTGTGTGTGTGTGTGCATGTATGTGGGCGTGTGTGTGTGTGTGCATGTATGTGGGCGTGTGTGTGTGTGTGCATGTATGTGGGCGTGTATGTGTTCGTCTCTCAAAAGCACCAATAACAGTAACATAAAAAAAATAAATTGATATATACAGTTATGTATATAAGTACATAAGTTAATAAATGAATGCAAAATTCGACAGGCCGCGACCAGAACAGATCTTAAACACGATATAAAATATCATTCACACCGTGCGCTTCTAGTTGTAGGTGTGTGTGTGTGTGTGTGTGTCAAGTTAAAGCCAACTTTGATCGGATTCCATTAAAGTTAGTGTGTGTGTGCGAGTGTGTTAATAATAAATACGAAATGTTTAACAAATGAAAAGCAATTTTTGCTCCTTTTTTTTTTGGTTTTGCTCAAGCAACGCAGGGACGAGCTTTATATGTTGTTGTTGTTGCTGTTGTTGTTGCTGCTGTTGTTGTTGTTGTTGCTATTATTATGGCGATGTTTTTTCGTGTCGAGTGGGTGTGTGTGTGCTTACAGCTATACATACATATACAATTAGGTCATACATAAAACATACACATATATATATGTAAGTACACAAAAAGTCTAAGTTTTGTTTGTTTGTTGTTGTGGTTGTTGTTGTTGTTGTGGGTGGTTGTTGTTTGGTATTTTGGTGTGAATGATATTTAACAGTTTATCAATTTACAATACATTAATGTACACAGATTAAATGTAAACTTTAAATAATAATAATAATAATAATGATAATAATAATTCTACATAATATAGTACATACAAATATAAATATATATATATAGCGTTTCTCCCACTCATTTTTCCATTATTCTGCTGCTGTTTTTTGCTTCATCTTCTTCTTCCTCCTCTAATGACTATTAAAAAAATTACACTTAATGGAGAGGTTTTCCTTTTTATATTGTAAAGATTAGAACGTGTTTTCTTATGTTGGTTTTCTTTCGCTTTGCTTCTTGCTCTTTCTCATAGATGTGTGTTGGTGAGAGTGTGTGTGTGTGTGTTGTGGGT
The DNA here is from genome assembly GCA_037043435.1 of Drosophila suboccidentalis. Classification (NCBI taxonomy): domain Eukaryota; kingdom Metazoa; phylum Arthropoda; class Insecta; order Diptera; family Drosophilidae; genus Drosophila; species Drosophila suboccidentalis. Next base: position 3,132,082 of record JBAMBK010000278.1, on the reverse strand, counting down.
GTGGTGTGTGTGTGCGTTGTGGGTGTGGTGCATACATTCATAAATTGTATAGCACATACATATTAACATACATAAGTATATCTATGTATAAATCTATTTGTTCTAGCGATTTTGGCAATTGTGTTTCATTATAATTTGTTTCTCTTCTACATTTAGCAGGAGCCAAAGGATTCTCATAAAACGAAACAACAATAGGTGCAGGTGTATGTGTGTTGTGTGTGTGTGTGTGTGCAACTTAAGCTTACAAATAACGAAGATCAGATGCTGATGAGCAGCTTTGATAATGATGAAGTTGCTGCTGCTGCTGTTGCCATCAGATTGTGCGATTATTATTTTGTTTCATTTGGTTTGCATTACAATTTCTTAATTATCGATTTTCAATTTTCTGTTTTGTTTTGTTTGTTTTGATTAATTCATTTGTGTTAATTACAGTTAATTACTGTCAAAGCAATTGTTGCTACTGCTGTTGCCGCTTTTAGACCGTCTCTAGGACACGCACATCCTTCTGCACCACATAGAATTTGTGCTTCTTGCCAACCAGGCCCCAAATGACAGCCACATTCTCGATGACCACATTGACGGGTATCGTACAAACGGCGCCAAGGACACACGCCAGAAACTTGAGCAGGCCGAAGCGATAGAGCGAGAAGGATTTGATGACACCAAACACATACATATAGATATTGATGGCCGCTATGAACGCACACACAAAGTCCACCAAATTGGGACAGGGTATGGGATAGAGGCCGGCAAAGATGATGTTCGATGTGGAGAGCGGCATGGTGACCCACGAATAGACGCTAATGCCCAGCAGCAGCTTGTGCTTGAACGGTATCATCTTGGAGTGCACCACCAGCAGGATTCCCTGTAGCCAGCGCTTGCGCTGCTGCAACAGATCCAACAGCGTGAACGGCGACTTCTCGTACATCTCGCCCTCGATGAAGTTGAATGTGTAGCCTTGGCTAAAAGCCCGCATGGCAAAGAAACAATCCTCCGCCACAGATCCATCGATGCCATTGTCAAAGGACACTGAACGCTCAGCTCCAACCTGAAAACAAAAGCAAATTTTATTCAATATATAATAATCACAAAACGACAGCAGGCAAAAGGTCACAAGTCAAAGTGTCCGTCTCTCTATCTGCTTTTTATGCAAACTATCGAGACTAGTTTTGTAGATCTCCTAATCAATATTGATACAGATTCGACTTTTCGAGGCCAAAAACGTTAAATTGATCCAAAATACATATCTTTTCAAATTTTCTTCCAGAAATGTGCTTAAGTTATTTATTCTATATTTTTGCGAATTTCTTAAAAATTGACTTCCAAAATGGACACTAAGTAAGATTGTAACATAAACCATTTTAATACATCGAAATACAGGGGTGCCACAGAAATCGCAAGCGAAATAGAATTCCGCAGAATGCAGTTCCGAGGTGCCACAGAACTTCGAGAGATTTAATTTGTTTTAGCATTTTCACCAACCTTTTCGAACTGGGCTGCTAAGGGTTGACACCTTCTCAGATTAAATTACCCAAGAGTTTGATTAGCAACTTTTTCAAGTTTATCATTGCAGACCAATAAGCTTTTAATTTTTTTCTTATCTAATTAATATAATTTAATTTATTTATGTAATAATTGATTCTGTTTAGCTAAAAAAAATTTAAAAGTAATTGGAGCGAGAAAATAAAAGTTACTCGACAACTCTCGCAACTGTCTGCCATTAGTCTGGCAACTCTTAGTGACAAATGATTTCACAAATTGCACAATAAGTAAAAGAATGTTGCGGTAAATCTTGTTTTACCTCAAAAGAGCTATTTTTTTTTAATGCTAAATACCTTAATTCGAATTCTGACTAAAAAATGTGGCATCGCTGCCCCTGACTGCGAAAATCGAAATCGGACGCCAGCGGATTTAGCGCTTGTTTATTACGCGTAAAATTATTCTGCGAATTGACCTGTGGCACAGCGAAATGAAATTGATGTGAAATTCAAGCGAACGCGATTTCTGTGGCACCCCTGATTTATTGAAAGTTTAATTTAAAGCAAGTTTTTCAAGCTGTTTTGGATGTATAATTAATTAATTAATTATCTTGAAAACGAACAATTGGCCAACATCAACCTTAGCACCAATAATAGGGCTAATCAAGATCTATAAGTTTCCCCTTTCGTCACAACAAAATAATGTTTTGGCATAAGGTTTATTTCACTTTGAGTGCGTACAAATATCGCATTCGACATTGGAGAATTACCCATGTGTACTTTGGAATCGGTTGAATAGAATCATTATATCATATGGCAACAATCGGTTGAAAGTCAATCTTTAGAATCGAAAAAATTGATTTTGGAGATCTTGCAACCAAACTAACAAATTGTGATTTTAATAAAGTCTTGTATATTATGTTCAAATTCAGTTAAGATCGGATTACTTAATTATAATGCTAATGCTAATGCTATAATGCTCATTTGAGGGATATCAAGTTATCGGCATGCCGAAGATTATCATCATTTTCCTGCTGCACTCACCTGGGTGACAACGTAGCTGCCCTTCCAGCTGAACAGGGGCTTGTGGAACAGCTTGAACTGCAGACGCAGCTTGCCCATGTCGTCGGACACACGAAAGCTGTCGGCCAACGTGGTCAGCCAGTTGACAACATTCTCGTTGGCATAGGTGATGAGTCCCTGGCCAAAAGGATGCTTGCCGTCGAGCACGAAATTGATGATGCCGCGCACCGAGTTCTCGGTGAGCAGCGTCTCCTCATCGAGATGGACAATCCAGTCGTTGTCGTTGAGGACATTCACCGTATCCTCGAGGCAATATTGCAGAGCCCGCGACTTGAAGAGTGCCCCAGTGCGAGTCTTGTATTCCTTTGGTACGACAATCTCGCGGATGCGACGATGCTGGGCCAAGTGTACGGCCTTGTCCGTCACGACCTCGATAAGGAAGTTCTCCAGGCCCGTGTCCAGGCAGGTGTTAATGTTCCTCAGCACATTCATCTTGACTAGGTCGGGAAAATCGCCGCGGGTGACGACCCTGATGCAGATGAAGGGCGCCAACAGGGGGCTGCCCTTGAGCACGACCTTCTCGGGGAAGGCGTTGTAGAAGACCAAGCCGCAGAAGTTGAACAGCACCTGGGGCAGCGTGAGGAGCGTAAGGAATCGCAATAAGTACAGCAATACGGTGGCCACCTGGCCATACTCAGTCCATGGATCGACAATGGTAAAGGAGTTCTCATCGATCTTAATACCGCCGGAGAATACTTCGCAGATAACTATCACAGTGATGAGGAGCGCGCAGTGCAGCAGATGTTTTGTAGTCGAGTTCAGCATATTGAGTGCACACTGTTGTCTACCTCTCTCTATATATTATAATTTATATATATATGTATGTATATGTATATACTTTTCTGTATATACCTATTATCCTCTTCTCTATCTCACTGGGCTTGTTTTGTTTGTTCTTATCCTTATTTGTTTTGTTTTGTTTAATCACTTTTTATTCGTTTTTTTTCTCTTTTCTTTCTTCTTTATGGATGGGGAGGCGTGGGCGGGGGGCGTGTGCTGTTTGTTCGTGTCTTTGTGCCTAAATCAATAATCAGAGAGTGAGAGTTTTGTGCCAGAGCAACGGCAACGGATCTTTCCTCTTTCAGATCGTTTACACTGTATCTCTCTCTTCTTTTTGTGTGCTCACTTTAAATTATCCTCGTGCACTTTCGTTTCTTTCTTTTTCCTTTCGTTTCGTTTTGTTTCGTTGCAAACAACGCCCAATTCTTGTTGTTGTTGGTGTTTTGTTGTTGTTGTTGTTGTTGTTGTTGTTGTTGACTTCTTCAACTGTTGCCCTTGGCTGTTGCCGTTGCTAATTCGCTTGGATTCGAAACCGTCACGGACACTGATGAGGCAGTCATTTCTGGAAAATCAAACATAATTCAATTAAGGCTTTTAAATACAGATAGATAGTTACAGATAAATATACAATACTATAGTTCGCATGGACATGGCCTAGATAATATGTATGTTACCTCAACAATTGTCGCATCAAGCTTGCAACTTTATCTCATCGCAAGTTTGGATTTTGGGTTGCCAACGCCATGGAATACCCTTAATTATATCATCGAAAAATATAATCATGACAATTTCTAATCGGCAGATAGCATAGAAAATCTGATACTGATATCGTATGGCGTAATTAAAGGATATTATGTTACAATTTCTACTTTGCCGGAAATATAATAAGTATACATTTTTCATTCAGTATCCCCGACCTTAAATGCATATGTATTTTAAATCAAGTTCTTTGTCTATAAATGCTCAAAGAGTATACCTAAAATGTAGTCATTTAATTATTACTTATTGCAATCGTATTTATTGTCAATACGACTTATTTTTATATCACCCGTAACAAAAATATGGCATGAAAAAACCTTTAGATATAATACAAGTTTCATGTTGAGTAAAATATTTGTAGAAATTCATAGATTCTTAACCTTTTAGTACCAATAAATTTGATCCAGACACCGTAAACACAAATAGCAGTAATCAAATTCTCCACCCAATGGGGGATTATTCCAGAAATATATTTATACTTTTGGCATACAAGATGTTTAAAGGCGACTTTGAAAATAAGTAATATAGTGAAAAACAAAAAAATTAAAATACAATCGCATATTTTCCTCCCTTACGTCATAATAAATGGCAACTTTTGTAGAAAATGCAGCTTCGTCGAGGGCTATGTGTTGATTGCCAATTAGTCAGTCATCCAAAAAGCGCAGAAAAATGTTTAAGAAACGCCAAAAGACGAAGAAGATGAAGAAGAAGATGAAAAACAACTAAGCTAAACAATAGCTAAAAAACGCTTTTTCAGATTTACGACGAAATTTACAACTGTAAAGTGTGAAACCCACATGGATAATGTGTGTGCGTGTGTGTGTGTTTGGTTATTTATCAGAAGCATCGCGTGTGTATCAAGCCATAACCAATGTGCTTGAAACGCTCTCGAAGCAACCATCGAGCGTTTTTGGCTATTGTTTTTATTGTTGTTTGCACCGAGATTGTGGAATTGCGAGTAGAATGAGTGGACACACTCATACACACACACACACACACACACACAGAATACACGCACACACGTAATACACATACGTATACTTAATATATATCAATTGACATGAGGTCTAGCGCTATTTGCCCCCAATAATTATAAAAGTTCAAATGCCATCGATTTGATTCTAATTGTCATAGTTGTAGTTGTTTTTTTTGTTGTTGTTGCTGTTATTTAATAAGTACACATTTTACATTCATTCAGTTGAGAGATGCCGCCTAATCGAGTGAGATATGATATCAGGGTTACGAATACACAAACACACACACATATATATATATACATATATATAGAGGGTATTGGGGTATCTGGGCAATTAGCCCTCACGTCAAGTCAATACAATTAGCTCAGCATAAATTCGTACTCCAAAATATGGGCAAGACTCGCACAAAGCCACGTTAAAAGCACTATCAACAATTGTCGGGGAAATTTTATTTCTATATTGATATTTTGAGGCATCAATATACGAGTATTAAGCACACATTATGATATCAAAGAAACAAAAGAAATATATGTACATTTGTATGTAGGTATCATAAAAAAACCTCTTTACGAGGTAAAAGTCTAGTGACGAAAACATTTTCATGCCCCAAAATTTCTGATATCCAATTTTGTGACGAATAATATTAAGTTTTACATATAAATTATTTTAAACAAAATTTTGGCACTTGTCACATTGCGCTAAAATGTCTCAATTCTTCATACCAAACAAAACTCACTGTTTTGCGCAGTGCCGAATGCAAAAATTTTGTTTAAAATAATTTATATGTAAAACTTAATATTATTCGTCACAAAATTGGATATCAGAAATTTTGGGGCATGAAAATGTTTTCGTCACTAGACTTTTACCTCGTAAAGAGGTTTTTTTATGAGATATCAGAAATTTTTGAATAAGACATCAGAAATTTTGTAATTGCAATATTTTTTGACAGTATAGCTTTGTCAACTTTGTTTATTGTTTGTACAAGCTAAAACAAACTGTCTGGCAACACTGGTCCCCTTTACATACACACATGCCCAGCGCAAAAGCTAACAGCACTTTTCAACTCTGGCTGCTATGACACTTTGCTGCTGCTGTCCCATTCCCATTCTAAGTAAAATGTATATATTCAGTTAAAAAGTGGAAAAAATACCTTATTTCACCTGTAGCTGTATAGGTATGCCTAAGAGCCCTTCAAAATACCTTTTCAACAATATATAGATAACATCTGTAGCTTCTATCGTTTGGATGCTATGGGGGTTTAAATTTTAGCGGTTTTTAGCGATTTCCCGCTAAACTAGCGATTTTTCGAAAAAGTCGTAGAGCAAACGATTCTATATTTTTGACTATAAAATGATTTATCTGCCGCAAAAAGAATTCACCACTTGCAAGCAGTTTATTTCCGCATTACGCTGCAAGCAGTGTACACACTGCATATGTACATGCAGTAGTGTAAAGGTAAAAGGTATATTCAGTTAATAGGTAATATCTTGTCCAAACGAATTTTGACAGATATGTGTTATATATCAAAAAACGCGGAATCAAATTGCCTATAACATATAACATATTTTAAAGTGATTTCATGTGTAGATTTTTCTTAAATCGCCAAAATGTGGAAAAAAATACCTTATTTCACCTGTGGCTGCTTACCTATTTTCTTTTAACAAAAACTTTGAAGGTATGTCTAATAGCCCTTAGAAATACCTTTTAAATGATATATAGATCACATCTGTAGCTTCTATCGTTTGGATGCTATGGGGGTTTAAATTTTAGCGGTTTTTAGCGATTTCCCGCTAAACTAGCGGTTTTTCGAAAAAGTCGTAGAACAAACGTTTCTAGATTTTTGAGCGGGAACAAGTCCTCATTCAAACTTTTAAGCTAAAACAACGATTTGATCTATACAAACAAACAAACAAACAAACAAACAAACAAACAGACTGACTTTTCATCTCATTTTCGGAAGGCCCCTAAAAATTTCAAAATTAATTATCTTTCGAACCAGCGGTCGGATTTTGATGATCGAGGTGTCATTCGACGCGTAATTTTGATTAGAATAGTTAAAAATTAAAAAAAAATTCAGAAAGGCTCCAACGGCCCCATTAGCTCCAATCATTTAAATTTTGCCCCTCCCACTTACACCTGTTTATCTCACGAACCAGGTGAGTTTTTAAAAGTCTTAGTATGCACATTTGTAAGTTAAGTTGATACCTTTCGATCGGTATATAACTCGACCTGATCGGACAGTCATAGCAAATCTTCCATTCTTCCTGTGTATATATGCTAGTCGCCTTCGCACCCTTCGTGCTGCTTTCGTCACTAGCGCGGACTGCCGTCCGCAGTGATACCAATAATATTCCCAAGACTCGTCCGACTCATTGACAATGACTAACTGGAATTATTGTCCATGTTTTGGTTTCCATTTAATTCTATTTCTGTTACCACTCGTGCTTTCTATCCAGATTTTAGTCAGCTTTGTCCTTGTCAAGATATCACAATTGCTATACTCTACTTAGCTTTTGGTATTATGATTTTCTTAAGTAATTTAAATGCGTCTATGATTGTAGTTGTTTATTGATTTATATTCAAATCTGTTTTAAAAAGATACAAAATACACTTTAAAATTTAAATTCAAAATGTATCTGTTGTGTATCAATATTTTAAATATATAAAATCTTCGACATTTCTATAGCACTGATATTTCGTTGGTCAATAGTCAATACTTAAAACCTTTGGAGATTTTCAAGATTAACTTTTCAAATTGATATATGGTATATTATTAACATAACGTAGTTAAATTTACAATTAAAGTAGATTGAGATCTTGAAGAAATTTCATGAAAATTGCACAATTACATTTATGAATGGTAAGATCAGAGTTTTAACATAAAACACTGCTTTTTTTTTAATTATAATAGTCTAAACAAACTTTGTAGATTGTATTTTATATAAACATATATTTATAAAAACCAATTGATTTATTACATATCTACGAAAGCAATATGAGAAATACTTTTGACGTAAGACAATAGGATTAAATGGAATTTAATTGAATTAAATTTTGCGTATGTATTGAATTTTTAAATATATTATTGAATTGAATCAAGTATGCTGTAAGGGTATTCAAACTGCGACAGTTTAAATAAAAATGTACTCACTATTACTTATTATTTATTAAAAGTGAACATTGATCGCTTGACACATGCAATTAAATAATATATTAATGCCAATCAATTATGGTAGATGGCTCAAGGTTGCACCGTAATACCTCAATCTCTATCTTAACCCAACCCCACCCTTTGCTAAAACACATTTAAACTGTTCCCAAACCTTTGGTTTGGCACTTGAGAAGCGCTGAGAAAATTATGGCGATTACTTGGAATTCATTGGCACGTTTCGTTAAAGATTACGACGGTATTCATATCACTCAAGAGCCAACTATTGATAACGGGCATTAGAAACCAAGAGCAACATCTTGCCATTGAGCTGTATGTATTTATAAAGACTCTACATACCATATCACTGCGGACGGCAGTCCGCGCTAGTGACGAAAGCAGCACGAAGGGTGCAAAGGCGACTAGCATATATACACAGGAAGAATGGAAAATTTGCTATGACTGTCCGATCAGGTCGAGTTATATACCGATCGAAAGGTATCAACTTAACTTACAAATGTGCATACTAAGACTTTTAAAAACTCACCTGGTTCGTGAGATAAACAGGTGTAAGTGGGAGGGGAAAAATTTAAATTTTTGGTGCTAATGGGGCAGTTGGAGCCTTTTCGATTTTTTTTTTAATTTTATAATATTTTACTCAAAAATACGCGTCAAATAACACCTCATTCATTAAAATCCGACTACTCGTTCAAAAGATAATTAGTTTTGAAATTTTTGGTGGCCTTCCAAAAATGAGATGAAAAGTCAGTCTGTTTGTTTGTTTGTTTGTTTGTTTGGATCAAATCGTTAATTTAGCTTAAATGTTTGAATGAGGACTTGTTCCTGCTAAAAAATCTAGAAACGTTTGTTCTACGACTTTTTCGAAAAATCGCTAGTTTAGCGGGAAATCGCTAAAAACCGCCAAACTTAAAACCGCCATAGCATCCAAACGATAGAAGCTACAGATGTGATCTATATTACGTTGAAAAGGTATTTCGAAGGACTCTTAGGCATACCTTCAAAGTTTTTTTTTTAGGTAAATAGGTAAACAGCTACAGGTGAAATAAGGTATTTTTCTCCACTTTTGAGAAAACGCCGCTAACGATTTTTTTTAATTTTCAATATGCTATAGTTTGTACAATTTCGCGTTTTTTGATGTATCATGCATAAATTGTAGTCGATTGGTTTGGAAGATATAACCAATTAACTAAATATATACATTTTACTTTGAATCGCAATAGGACGGCAGCAGGCTGCTGCCAGCAGCAATTACATTTGACTAACAGTCCAATAACAATGAAATATATGATTTGACAGTCGTTCTTAAAGATCGCCAGTGGCGCATAGTGTAGAGCGTCCGATTTTTGCGTGAATTCTCAGCTCGGGATCCGGGTTCGAATTCTGGCACGGACTAAACTTTTTTTTTTATTTCTTAAATGCAATTCATTTGTTAGTAGATGATTATCATGCATAAATTTTTGTTGATTGGTTTGGAAGATATAACCAATTAACTAAATATATATTTTACTTTGAATTGCAATAGGACGGCAGCAGCAATTACATTTGACTAACAGTCCAGTAACAATGAAATCTATAATTTGACAGTCGTTCTTAGAGATCGCCAGTGGCGCATGGTGTAGAGCATCTGATTTTTGCATGCGTCCGATTCAGCTTGGGGTCGGGGTTCGAATTCTGGCACGGACAAAACATTTTTTTTAAATTTTTAAATGCAATTATATTATATTTGCGTAAACTGATTTTGATATAAATATTATTTGTTTTTAAAAATTTTGGGTGCGCATATTGAAAATTTCCCAGCAAAGTAACAATGCCAGAAGCATATGTTATATTTATGTGATGCAAAAATAACCAGTGCTGCCAGACAGTTTAGTTTTGTTATGTGACAACGCGACTTTAATTTATTCAAATGAGTTAAGCATTAGAGTCTCTCTGTAAATTAATTTTATTTATACATTTTACTTTGAATTGGAATAGGACGGCAGCAGCAATTACATTTGACTAACAGTCCAGTAACAATGAAATCTATAATTTGACAGTCGTTCTTAAAGATCGCCAGTGGCGCATAGTGTAGAGCGTCCGATTTTTGCGTGAATTCTCAGCTCGGGATCCGGGTTCGAATTCTGGCACGGACTAAACTTTTTTTTTTATTTCTTAAATGCAATTCATTTGTTAGTAGATGATTATCATGCATAAATTTTTGTTGATTGGTTTGGAAGATATAACCAATTAACTAAATATATATTTTACTTTGAATTGCAATAGGACGGCAGCAGCAATTACATTTGACTAACAGTCCAGTAACAATGAAATCTATAATTTGACAGTCGTTCTTAGAGATCGCCAGTGGCGCATGGTGTAGAGCATCTGATTTTTGCATGCGTCCGATTCAGCTTGGGGTCGGGGTTCGAATTCTGGCACGGACAAAACATTTTTTTTAAATTTTTAAATGCAATTATATTATATTTGCGTAAACTGATTTTGATATAAATATTATTTGTTTTTAAAAATTTTGGGTGCGCATATTGAAAATTTCCCAGCAAAGTAACAATGCCAGAAGCATATGTTATATTTATGTGATGCAAAAATAACCAGTGCTGCCAGACAGTTTAGTTTTGTTATGTGACAACGCGACTTTAATTTATTCAAATGAGTTAAGCATTAGAGTCTCTCTGTAAATTAATTTTATTTATACATTTTACTTTGAATTGGAATAGGACGGCAGCAGCAATTACATTTGACTAACAGTCCAGTAACAATGAAATCTATAATTAGACGGTCGTTCTTAAAGATCGCCAGTGGCGCATAGTGTAGTGCGTCCGATTTTTGCATGAATTCTCAGTTCGGGTCTCCGGGTTCGAGTTCTGACACGGCCAAACTTTTTTTTTTTTTTTAATTTTTAAATGCAATTAATTTGTTAGTAGATGATCCGAATATGTTTTTTTTTTAATGTTTTTCAATTTTAAAAGGGTGTTGGCAGAAATCTAAGCTGCAAAATAAAGAATCGCTGTAGTCAGATCTGTCTATGGTGCTAAGTTTCCGTCAAGTTTGATATGTTCGGGAGACGCGGGTTCAACTCCCAGCGTGAGCAATTTTTCTAAAAATTGTTTTTTATTAGCAGACTGTATTCTATTTTCTATAAACACTAAATTCCTTTTGACAAAGTAGTTTTGTCACAAGCAGAGGCGATTGCAAAAATTTCTGATATCCCCCAAAAAAACCTCTTTACGCGGTAAAAGTCTAGTGACGAAAACATTTCCATGCCACAAAATTTCTGATATCCAATTTTGTGACGAAATATAATTAATTTTTTATATATGTTAATTTATTATATACTAGGGGGCTCCGCCCCCTGCTCGCTTCGCTCGCCAACCCCCGCTCGTTTATTATATATGCCAAAAAAAAAATTAATATACATACAAAGTAAAAAAAAAATTGGCATTCGGCACTGCGCGAAAAGTTATTTTTTAGGTGCAAGGAAGCTGAAGCTTTTTGCGCAAAGTGCCGAATGCCAATTTTTTTTTTACTTTGTATGTAATTGTGGCATGGAAATGTTTTCGTCACTAGACTTTTACCGCGTAAAGAGGTTTTTTTGGGGTACATATATATATATCTGTTATACATATATACGCACTCATGTACTTGTATTTATAATTTCATGATTAATTAGCTCGAATGACGATGGCGATGACGTTCTTCTTTCGGATACAAGACTATAATTCCTCAACATTCAATATATGAATTTGGAAAGAAAACTAAACTAAGAAACAAATTTACAGAATCCAAAATATGGATGGAAATTGGAAAACTATTTTACGAATATTAGAAAAGTAATAGTATTATTAAAATATATTTTGATGTAGAAACTCATTGATTCTTGATAATTCTAAATAAGTGGACCGATAAAATGTTCTAGTTTCATTTCAAGAGTATTTCTTTATAATAATCGCAAGATTAATTTAATCTCTTCCTATTTTATGAATTTTTTCCATTTTACGCAAACTGGAATTTCCTAATAACATTATTCCATGTGTTATAGTTTTCTTTGCTTTATTTTTGTTTCCAAATTTTGATATTCTGAGTATTAATTGCCAAAATTCTCATATAATTCCATATATAAATATAAATTATAAGTCACAGTTTATCAGCTGCTGTCGTTAGTCGCTGGTCGTATTCAATTCTCGTCTGGTGATGATTCACATGATTCGTCTCGCAGTTAAACGCAAGTTCCGGCGAGATAGCTGCTAAAATGTCTCATAGACACCTCTTTTCCCGCCCTCAGCCCCTCATCGGGCTGCACTGCTCAACACTTGCAATCTGTATTGTTGGGGGGCGTAATGAACCTGAATCACTTGCGATAAGCACTCTCGTTATACACGTATATACATATATTTGTATATAGAAATATATACATATACTATATATAGTACAATTCCAAGTGGAATCGTTTCAACAATAGACTTTGCATTGCTGCAATAACAACCACAACAACCAAAACAACAACAACAACAACAATGAATATAATAATAGTAGTAGCAACAAGTGCATGCTTTAATCAGTTCTTAAGTTGGCTCAACTAGGTGCATACCCTCGAGATAATGCTGAAAATAACTAACGACTTATTGTTGTTACTGTTGTTTTAGCTTGTTCCTGTTATTAAATTCTCTCATTAGGCAGTTATACATTGTAGTAAACGAATCTTTATAACTTGGCTCTTTCCATTAACCCAAGTACACGGAGTATAATCATTAATTAATTTACGATTTAGTCAGATTTGATAAATGAGATGGGGCAACAATATTCAATATAAAGCAATTGCGAAATTAGGCAACTGAACTCATTGCGAAGACAGACATGCGTTAAAGATAAGTTTGATTGTATTATGTTGATGGATTCCTTATGTAAGACTTCCACTGACTCATCAAACAAAATTCTTTCGAAGAGATTCGAGTTTTTTTTAAAGGTATGTTGAGATATTTTTGTTCAGATTAGCTGCGATTGTTAATGAAGTGCTTGGGTTTGTTTCTTTTAATCTTTTTTGGAATGCACAAATACATATACCCTGTGAATGCAACGATTGCAGTCCAAAACGTATCGCTTGACTGAGTAACAGGCCAACAGTTGTTTATTGTTATTGTTGTTGTTGTTGTCAAAAAACAATACAAAAAATAAAAAACACAAAACAAAAACTTTTCACTTGAGTTTCGCACAAAACAAACAAAACTTGCAATAAATCAGAATACATTGTTAGAAAAATAAAAAGCAAATGTGTTACATTACACCGATAGCTGGTAGTTAACTACTAGTGTAGACAAAAGGATTCAAGTGCTATATACTCGTAGATACAGACACACAGTATGTCAAGCAATTGCTTTGACAATGATATACATTTTGCAAACAAAATTAAACCATTTCTTGGTCTTCTGTTTATTTTTATTATTAAGATTAATACTATTATTACTTGAAAATAAAATTCAAATGTGTGAATATTCTTATTTTGTCAAAACAATTTCTTGACAGACTGTATTTAGTTAGATATTGCATAAGCAGAATTGCAACTGAATCCGTTTATAGAATTCCCCTCCAACAATTAAGAACAGGGAGGGCAATTAAACGAGAGACGCTCGTAAAGCCCAACAATGATCGTAAACCTTTCCAGATTATATACATATAGTATGTATATCGTACTATATATGTATAATTGCTGACACAAAGCCCATTTGGTTAATGCCTGTGAATCGTAATTGAAATCCAGACTGGAGTCCATGTTCAATACATGTGTACTTGTCGGCAGTACATGTCGGTACATGTCGGTACATGTGAGTACATGCACACACATGACGATTTCGATGACCCCGTGTATGTGACGTGCTTTACTCAATGTGTGAGATTTTTGTTTAGTACAGGGCCACTTAACGTGGGCTCCACACAGGAAAGATGTTACCAGTTACCAGATACGAGTTACGAATTATTGCGACGATTACCCACCCGTCGTTGTTGTTGTTTTGTTATTGTTATTATTGCTGTTAACAATCCATTGCCCGTCTGTTTGTTTTTCGTTTACTTTTCGCGGGCTTCGTTCAGATTTGTTTTTTTTATTAACTTTTTTTTTTTTTTTTTAAGTTCGTTCGTTTTGTGGGGAGCTTCGAAGCTTGAACTTCGAAGGCAGCCGTTACACTGAGGCGTAGACAAAGAGAGAGAAACACAAAATGGCGAGCAACTACCAACTGAGAGTGTGAGTAGTTAGTGTGTGTGTGCGTGTGTGTGTGTGTGGCGTTTGTGCGAGTGCTGCGGGCTTATTGTACACACAATAAGCATATACGAATACGCTTGTGTTTGTGAGACGCAGTCATAATAATAAATTAAATATGTTATCAAAGTACAACACAACGTCAGCAACGGTCGCTACATTGATTACGCGAACTCTATAGTATGCTCCCCCACCCCTACCAAGTGGATTCTTTTCTTTTTTAATATTGTGCATCGATTGCCGCAGAAACGCCGGCTACAGTTACATACACAAACAATGCATGCATGTGTGTGTGTACGTTTAAAATATCTGCATTTATGACTAAGAAAATGAGTATGAAGAAAATATGAGTGTTCAGTTGCGCTATTGGACATTCCTTTCTGGGTTTAACAGGTGTCCACTTGCGGGCTACTTGAAGTAGCTAAAGTACTAAAGTTTCTGTTGATGTTGTTGTTGTTGCTGCTGCTGCTGTTTTCGTTGGCATTGTCACGCGCTACCGATGCGCTGCGAGTACATTTACCGAGTACAAGAGGCCGCCCCCTTATCACACTAGGTTGTTCAAACACACACACACAAACACAATTTGGATTGTGTGTTTAAGTGTGTGTGTGTGTGTATCACTAGATAAGCCACTGCGCGTACACAATCAAGGCACGTTAATTATGCCTACAAATAAAGCGTCAGTAACTTTTGTAACAACAACAACAACAAGAGCACGCAAAGTAACCAAATGCGGCAATCAGCATTAGCCAGTGTGTCCCTCTGGGATTTAATTATCGATTAAAAAGGTATCGATGTCAGCCCGCGAATTCCGTTACTTCAAACAATATTGCTGCAGTTGCATTTTCCAGTATGGTTCAATCGTAAATCGCGAGTCAGCATAAAACTTATTCGAAATGCAAATACGCGAGACTGGCAGTTTACACAGAAAATATAATTTAATATGCTTACACGCAATAGCTATAAAACATGGCTATTAACTATGAGGTAGAACAACCCCAAAACGTGTATTCCCTTATTTAATGTTGTCACACTAATACACAATTAATCCCAAATCACATCGCTAGGGCACCCACATAAACATACACATGCACAAATATATATGTACATATGTATGTGTATTACGTACTAATGGGCCGGCGTCGGCGGCGGCCTTGTGCTCAACGAATGATGGGCAGAGAGACAAATGGCAAAAAGTGTTAATACTAATATACACGCAGGTGCAGGTGCAGGTTCATTAGAAAGCTCTTGCTTTTCTCTCTCTCTCTCTCTCTGTTGTACTTACCATGCTGTTGGTCACATAAACGCTAATGGTTGCTGTCAAAAACAAGGAAGAGGAACTGGCAATGGCAATGGCAATGGCGTGTTGTCGATGTCTTGTGATTGTGTTGCAGGAGCGGTCCCCGGTCAATAATCGTTGTTGTTTTTTCTTGTAGTTGTTGTTGTTGTGGACGATAAGGCGCCAGACTAGCAGGCACTCGCTCACGCACACGCAACTTTAGGGCTGAGGGGCGGGAAGCAGGCGCTGACTGGCCTCTCCTTTTTTGAGTACAGGGTGTGTCGCTCCTCGCGTAAACAAAACGTATACGTGAATATCGATGACGCCCAAAGAGTAAAGGCGCGTTGTATGTTAGTGAAGAGAGGATATGTGGGGGGTGGGGGCCTTGGGGCGGATGCTGAAGTGTTTTCTCTCCCTCTCTCTCTCTTTGATTTAAAGATGCGATGATGCTTTGGTGCTCTCTCTTGTTGCTAGCTGTGCTAGCGACGGCGGCGTTGATTTGTTTGGTTTATTTTTATACTCAAAAGATTCAATGTTTCCTTGGCGTGCGCAGCAACAACAAATTCATTAATATTTGCGATTTTTATTGAAATCAATGTACATACATTTAAACATAAGTATGTGTGTACATATATTTTTAAATATGCCTTGCTAATTTTTCCACTCCTCTCTTTTATTCTCTTCTCACACCACACACCCGGCAACGAGCAAGCGACTTATGCACTCAGTGCTTCTCAACTCTTCTCAGCTTCTTCACTTGTCGATAGCGAAACGAAAAAAAAAAACACTAGCTACAATAGCTTGAGTACACTAAGCAGAGTAGTAACAACGGATATCGATCGATTTTTTTTAATAAGAGTTCCCACGAGTATTCTCAGTTTACTTTGCAGATTTTTCTTTTATTTTGCTGTGCGTTTGTATTTTTATGATGAGCGCGACGACGGTGGCGAGCAGAGCGGCAGCACGAATATTGCAAATTGATTTTTTTGTGCGAGCTTTTTTCGAACTGCAGCTTATTGAACAGACGATCTTACTGAATATTTGGTTGGCGCGCACATTTTGCCAATTAAGCCCGAACGAAATAAGTGTTTTTTCTGAGTAAAAAAAATATAGCTAATATTTTTTAGAGGTGGAGAAAAATCGAGTGAAACATCGATGTCATCGATGTTTGCAAAGCATCGGAGCATCGGACACACATCTCTAATTCATAAAAAAAACAACTTTTGCAACCGTGTGGCAGCCTTGGTTGCCTAAGAACAGAAAATTTATAATTTTATTGGTCTAGTTTTCGTCGATGATTTTTTTTAAACATCAAAAACATCGAAGTTTTCCACCTCTATAATATTTATTAGAGTTGTCAAGCAAGAACAAGAGTTTTATTGAATCGAATAATTGTAACTGTTTAAATCGTGTGGCAATCTTGTTTCCCCAGAAAAGAGCCACCGATAGTTTGAATCGTGTGGCAGCCTTTGATCCCAAAAAACGTGTAGCCACTTTTAGGTTATTTATTTTTTAATTTATGTTTTTTTTTTTAGTATTTTCTCTAATTTTATAGTTAGCTGCTCAAAATTTAACATGCATTTTTGGTTGAATTTTGAAGAATATTTTAAATGTCTGAATTTTTGTTATCTGGCAGCGATAACACAAAAAGGCGGTCCGACTTTATATCGATGTGTAACATAAGTCGGTATTTAATTCTTTTTTATTGTATCATTTGATTGAAGAAAATGTTAAACGTTTTCTGAATGAAGTTAAAATGTATACTATAATATATTATATACAAGCTGTGTGAAATGCGCTTAAATAATTTATTATATTTGGCATATTTTTGCAAATACCAAATTTTTGGTAGAATTTTGAAGAATATTTTAAATGTCTGAATTTTTGGTTATCTGGCAACGATAACACAAAAAGGCGGTCCGACTTTGTATCGATATGTAACATAAGTCGGTATTTAATTCTTTTTTATTTTAGCATTTGATTGAAGAAAATGTTAAACGTTTTCTGAATGAATTTTAAAATGTATACTATAAAATATTATATACAAGCTGTGTGAAATGCGCTTTAATAATTTAGTATATTTGGCATATTTTTGCAAATACCAAATTAGTATTTTGCCCTAGTATTCCACATTTGCAAATATATCGATAAATAATATTTTATTAGCGTGCGACGTGCGCTGCGAACGTATGTTACGTGTGTTTTCGGCTTGTTAATTTTTTTAGTTTCCTTCCTCTTTTTTGTTGTTATTGTGCGTGTGCGTGACTGCAGCTAAGCAGCCGTATTTAAAATCAAAAATAACGCAAATTCAATAAATTTCAGTTACGAATTTCGACGTTTTTGCTGCTTACCAAATTACATTCGTAGCGTTCTACAGCAATCCCTGTGCAGAAAAGTTAAACAAACAAAAGAAATAGACCAAAAGGGGAAAAAGAAAAACGCGTGTTGGTTGGGCCTTAGAGCCGCAACTGAAGCGCGGAGCTTAAAGGCAAAGAAGGCAAAGACAGAGCTCAGTAACGAGTTGCGGACGAAGAAGACGAACAATTGTTCAATAAATAGCCGCTGAGCTCTGCGTGCGTTGTGCGTTTTGCGAGTCTGCCACATTCTTTTTGGTGACCGAGCGACAGTCAGTCTGTCTGTCATCGACGTCGTCATTCCGTGTCGTCGCCTGTTCTCTAAGCGCGCGCGTTCTCTGCTACCTCTCTTCCTCTTCCGGCCAGTCGTCAGCGAAGTTCGCAACAAGCGACAACAACAACAACAGCAGCAACAGTAAATTGCGATACGAAAAAGCAACAACGATAACAAAAACAACTGGCAACACAAAATGGTAAGTTTGAATTTATTGCAATCATTTCATTTCATTTTTCTGTTGTTGCTGTTGTTGTTTTTGCTTGGTGCATACTATCATGACTTTTGAATTTCCTTTGTTGCTTGCTAAATCGCCACATTTGATGGCCAAATATCAATGGCCACTGGCCGACGCAGCGGCAAAAACAACGACAACGACAGCGGCAACAGCAGCAGCAGCAGAATCAGCAGCTGAGTGTGCACACGCTAGCCGTCTCCCTCGCACCCGCGCAATGCGTGGCCAGCCACATGGTGGAGCTGCCGCAACAAAAAGCAAAAAAAAATAATAAGCAAAAACAAAAACATTTCAATGTGACAAGGCACAACGAGGAGAGACAGATGGAAATGGAAATTAAGAAGAAGAAGAGATGCGTCGGAGCACGCTGTAGAGTTCCATTCAGATTTGCTCAGCTGTGCCATAGAAACGACACAATTAATTTGCATTGTTTGTTTACATGTTTTCCGTTGCTTCTTGTATCTGTCTCCCTCTGCTCATTCAATTTTATTTATTTCATGAAATCATCGTTTTACTGACCACCCTTCATCTAGAACTCCCCCCGCACGCACCACTCCCATTAAGCAGCTCGCATTATATTTCATCACAGAATACAAAAAAAGTTAACAAATTTGTGCTAGGTTAGGGTTGAGACCATGCGACCGTTGCCATAGAAACCGCGCCGAACAACCGCCCGCTGCCCCCTCCTCCCCTCGCTCGCCCTTCCTTTTCAGAGAAATGCCAGTTCCCTTTGAATTCTCTATTAAAGATTTTATTTGTATCTTATAAGCTTAATTTGATTGCCCATTGGCTGTGTTAACTGCTTGGTTATTTGTTATCAAATCAACAAAATAACAAATTTCAATTCAGATTTTATATTTTTATTATTGAATTATAAAATATGATTTCAAATGTTCTGGAAGTTTAAAATAAAAGCTGCAAACCGATCAGATCAGATCGGATTGTCATCATTATTTGAGACTTTAAATAAAAATCATAAAATAATAAATCACAATTAAACAATAACCGTAAGTTAGACTTCTTAAATAATTAGTAATTGTTGTATTTACCAATTGTATAGGCTTAAAAAATCAAGGGAAAATGGATACATTAAGCAAAATAATATATTTATCTCTTTTTTAAATTAAGCCAATTCTTAACCTCTTGTCAATACTACTATCTGCACAAACAGTTTATACTTGTATGCTCTGATCGTTTTCTAGCACTGTTCTGTCTAAAAATATGCAGCATTGTTTCGGAGAAACGCCGGAAATCCGGTGGACAAACTGGGTAATTTGGCCACAATTTTCGAAACTGACAATATTTTACAAGGACTTCCATGATATGATATCCATAATATCGATGATATTGATATTCTTGTATCTTTTAAGTGCTTAGATTGTATATAAATGATATATGTTTTTTTATGTTTTATTTAAAACTCCACCTATAATCCTCGCATAAACCATAGAACATTTTTATTGACGCCAAAAAAATATTAAAAAAAATGAATTGATATTCATAAATATCGCTACTCATGTCCCCTAGTTCGAAGCTCGAACCATCAAACTGAAGCTTTTCCGAAAATTCTTAGTTTTCAGCCTTGATAAAAAATATTTACAAATGTTAATTTGGTGGTTTGAGAACTTTGTCCGGCAAAGCAACTTGTTAACTTAGTTTAGTTAGTTAGCTCGTTAGTTTTCTTTTAGTTATCTTTCATATTTGGTGAAATAATACGTTTTGTACGCCCGAGATCCGTAATAGATATCTTAGAAGGCTCGCAAATGAGTCTTTAACGAGCTATTAAGTTTGAACTATTTGCTGAGAAATACAGAGCGACATTTGATTAATTTTCTGTCCGTTTTCAGATCTGATTGCGAACGTCCAGCACGTTTGATATCGTTTGCGATATACAGTCGAACTTCCTTAACTCGAATCACCATTATCTAAGAAAATAGTTTGAGTTATAGAGACTTCGAATAATGGAAGTCTTTTTGTTCGATTTAGTATACTCTATTGCCAGAGAGAACTCGAGTTATAGACGTTCGAGTTGTGGAAGTTCAACTGTAGTTGACAAAGTTTTTGTTTACTGGGTGAATGGTGAAGAAAAAAGACATTTGTTGAATTAAGCAAAGTCATTAACCATTTATTTACCAAATTCTTGTTAGCAAATACACGAACCATAAGCGAACCTTTACGCTGTTCGTCCATGGCATGCTTTCACTGTATTTACTAGCAGCTCCAAGTGCAGCCTAAACAGCAACAATTTGACATTTGCCAGCAGCAGCGTCGGCAGAGACTGAGACTGAGGCAGTGACGTCAGCAGATGCAGCAGCAGCAGCAGCATCAGCAGCAGCATAAGTTGATGCCACTCCCACGCACTTCTGGCGTTGTCGTTCGTTGCAACGTTCAATTTCCCCAGTTGCCTTAGCTTATTTATCGCTGTCTTTCCCAATTCGCTGCATTCGCTGACTTTAAGCGCATGCGTTGTTACTCCATTCCCCTCCATTCCTCATTTTCACTGTTTGTTTCATTTAACTTTTGCACAGATATATTTTCATATACATGTATCTATTTTTCAATATGTACACACTGGTTTGCTATACAGTACTTTTTGATTTTGTTTTTATTTTTTCTATTTGTGGTCTTTTACTGTTGCTCAATTTTTGGTTTGTTTTTGTTACACATTTATCCGACATTTTTGTTTTCGTTTTTATTTTCGTTTTAGTTGCAACCCTTATAAGACTTTTCTCTCTCTGTCCCCCTCATCCTTCATTGTTCTCGTTCTTTGTACTTTTTCTCCCATTTTTGGCAAAAGCAGCAACATGTTGATGTATTTCCTTCACTCACACACACACAGGCACATGTGATAAAACATATGTTTTTGTGTGCAAAATATTCAGCACTCGCTTTGTTTGCAAGGTCATTCGTTTTGGTTTTATTTTGTGTGTCAGAAGCTCGCAAAAATGTGTGTGCGAAGAATAATGATAGGGGGCGGGGGACAGAGGCTGTGGACAACAATAGCAGGGATAATAATGGCAGGATAACAGGATATGTTAATTGGCTTCCGGGAAAAGTTGACGTTTTTCAATCATTTATTTGAGTTGAGTTCGAGTTGTTGGAAATGCGAAAAGTGTCACTCTACTCAACTTTAATTAAATGACAGGATAACTTTAAAGAGAGCTTTTCTCCAGTTTGTTGCTTGAAAACTTTAGCTTTGAGCTGAGCTTTACTGTGGAAGCGACTT
The DNA here is from genome assembly GCA_037043435.1 of Drosophila suboccidentalis. Lineage (NCBI taxonomy): Eukaryota > Metazoa > Arthropoda > Insecta > Diptera > Drosophilidae > Drosophila > Drosophila suboccidentalis. The sequence goes on along the minus strand of JBAMBK010000278.1, from coordinate 3,110,221 downwards.
GGCCCTCTATGTACCCATGTGATAAGTATCTGTAATAGTCTGACGTTATGTTTATTTGTTTAATTTAAGCACTTGGTAGACCAGTTTATTGTATTCCACATATTTTTGTCTCAAGTCAATATGTTGAATTATTTGGAGCAACAGATATTTATGTGTAAATTGTTTTATGTGAGCAAAATCAAAGAGTTGGTACAAATAGGGTAAAAGCTTTTACAGCTTGTGCTTTTATGTAGGAGTTGAGCTTTTGCTTTTAAGCAAAAGCTTTGTAAGTTAATTGAAACGTGTTTTTTGGGTATATTAATAAATAAATTTATTCAAAAAAGTTTTAGCATATTTATAATTCAATTGTTATCAGTTTTTGGATTTAACAAGATGTTTTGCATCTATAACTATCTTAATCGAATACATGCGTGCTTCACAAATCTTCAAATATATTTTAAAATGCTTCGTTTATAAAAGGAACGGAACCAAATGTGAAAATTAGTATTTATTAGTTTTTTTTTTTGTAAAATACATAAGTTAATTGAAAGTGTATTTATGTCTTTATGCCCTTGAAATATGAATTGAATTTCATTGAATAAGTTTTTGATTGTTATCAAATTTCAAGAAAGATACCAAAGTTGGTTTCGAGAACAACGACAGATTCATTAAGTCTAGAGCTATTTTAGTTGGGGATTGATGTTACTCCCATTTGAGGTTTGGCGCACAGTGCATGTGTTTACTGTAGCCGGTGGACGTGTGGATAACTGTAGGGGAGTAGGTGCAATTATGTTTGGGTTGGCGCAAACATTTGGCACATTTGCTGCTTGGTTCAGTTCAACGTGCTGCGCAGACAACGGTGTGTGTGTGTGTGTTGTTGTTGTTGTTGTTGTAGCTCCGTAAAGTTGCAAGTTCCGTCATTGATTTATCTCTATCCATGGGGCCAGGCGGCAGTGGGAATTTCCAGTCAGTCAGTCAGCCAGTCAGCCAACCAGGCAGGCAGGCAGGCAACCAGTTAACGCTGTTGCTTCTTGCCATCTTGCTCTAATTGCCGCTGTGTATATGCCTCGTCCTGTCGTCCCATCGTCCTGTCATCCTCTTACCTCTTGCCGGAGCATGAGCCTGCACCCCTCTCCCTCACTCACTCTACCGTCATTATACACATAGGCCCGTTCTGTTATCCTTTTGTTTTACCAGCACTTTTGGTGGGAGGAGGGCAAAGGGAGGAGATGGTGATGGTTCACTGGGGGTTGGCACATTGCACATATTCTACGTAGTTTCTCTTGTGTTCGTCGTTCGCAGTTCGTAGTGTTCGGTATCTCTGCATGCCAAACATTTTCAACTGCTTCGTTGACTTGCTTTATTGGTGTGCGTGTATATCTGTGTGTGACTGTAAGGTGGAATATAACATTCAACCCTTTCTCGAACTATGCGGCACAGTGGTCAAAGCTTGTCAAAACTTTCGTCACATTCTTTCGTAAGCTATCGATCAAATTATGTTGAAAACTCTTTGCAATGTAAAATAATAATATTCTCGTTTTATTTGATTGATAATTTAACGTAGAGTCGCACTAAACTAATGCCGTACAATTGTCGTTATCGTTGTTAAATAAAAGTATTAAGAGTGTTTCCGACATAAGTGACATAATATTTAAGATGGAGGCATAATAAACTATTTATAACGATACAAATCATAAATCATCTTTTATGTAAATTTTAAACATCCTTACTTATATTCAAACAATGTATTTTTATTTGTGAAACATTAATTTAAACATTAATATTCATTATTCTTAAATATTATCGATTTATGACCATCGAAATATGGCCGTAAATATTCGAAAATAATGATTTTTAGCCACTGTGCAGTCAGTGCCAGTTGAAAGTTGAATGTTGTTATTCAAATGGTGGTTGCCCGTTCCTGACCGTTCGAAAGTTGGGCCAACCACCCACGACCCCCCAACGCACAATTTGACTGAAAGGGGTGTTTGACACGACAGTGTGGGACAGACACAAGGGGTGAGGCAGGTTAGGAAGAGCGTGAGGAGGGGAAGGGGGGAGAGAGAGAGAGAGAGGATTGGGAGTTGGGATGTTTTTGGAATTAGGGTTTTTGAACAGGATAGGGTTGTGTGTGCACACGGCGCCACCGAAAAACAAAACTGCAAGCGCTTTTGCCTCGAAATTTGCGCTCTGTTGCCCGGACCCGGCCAGAGACACGGAGAACGGAGTCGGCACAGAGTAGTTGCCTCCAACACGAGCGCAGGAACAGTCGCCAGTCGCCAGTCGCAATTGCTGCAGCAGCAGTTAAACAGTTAAGCAGTGGATAGTGTCAAGTGGAAAGTGTCAAGTGTCAAGTGATGCCACCTGAACTGACCTTAGCTGACCCAACTTCACTTCTCTGACAACAGTGTCTCTGTGAGTTCTCTGACTGTCTCAACTTTTCGTTGCGTTTCTCCCTCATTTTCTCTGCTTTCATCGCGTTTTTTATTTTTTTTTCTTTCGGCTCGTGCTTTTTGTGCCGTTTTTTCTAAACAACTGCGACTCTCTCTCTCACGCTCTAGCTCTCTCTTTCTGTATCTGACAGCGCTCAAAATTGTGCTACATTTTTCTTTCTTTTTTTTTGCCGGTGATTCCCCGGAATTTTGTTGGCATTTTTTTTGTGGTGGCAACAGCTGTGAGAGACTCGTGATTGCGTCTGTTTGACCGTGTGCGATATTGTGTGTTTAATCTATAATCAAATTGCATTTATTTACTTATCAATTAATTAACTTTAATTTAATTTCATTTGCAGACATCGAAAAAGCGTAAAACCTTTTTGGACGCCGATGACGACGGCTTCGATGATGATGATTCTGGCTCTGATTTTGATGATGATGAAGATCCAGATCAAATAGAAGTCCCTGGTAAGTCTGCTTGTACTTTGCACATACATATGTACAGCTGTGAACACAAAAATAGCAGTGCAGATGACCTGCACCTTTAAGACCGATTAATCCTATTATAGATACCATTATGGGACAAAAACTTTTTATAATTGTTAAATGTATTTATTTTCTCATAACTAACCATATTTTTTTTTTAATTTAGTCGATATTTTTTTAGTTTTGATGATTAATAAGAAAAAATCGCTAAATTTTGCTGTTCATTAAAATAGCAGTTTTAACAAAAAAAATTGAAAAATCGAACTTAACTCAATAATTATCTTAATAATACTTGATAACATTTTGGTTATGCCCTAACACTTGGTTCTATATGCATTTTTGGCTATTACAGCCTCGCACCTACGTAGCATGGAGTCACCCAAGTCCTGCCAACGCTTAAACGGAATTTTCGCCCTTTTCTCTTCAACAACCTGCCAAACCTGCCACTTAGAAGACCCGAATTGTTTTGAGACATTGCGTCTGATGTCCCCCTATAATATTCAAATGGGGTTTGGGTCCAGGGACTGAGCTGGACATGGCATTCGGTCGATCCTTTCCTGGCAACGCCGGTTTTTGGCCGGATTGCTGGTGGATTTGGATCGCTATCCTGCTGGAATGTCTAGTTTAAGGACATATTCCAACTGGCATATGACAGCATAACGTTCCTTAACATATTACCGTACTCATTTTGGTCCATAATCCCCTAGATCAAATGTTGTGAGCCCATACTGCTATACGAAAACAAAACCCATGCCATGTGTGAACTGGCCACCGTGCCAAACACTCTTGACCGTATGATTTGGTAGATTCTCCGCATTGGGGGTCAACTGACACACTGCCTAGAGTCTATTCCAACAAATTGGATCATTTGGACTCATCTGTCTAAAGGATATTACGCCATTTTGATATTGGCCAGTTCACACATGGCATGGGTTTTGTTTTCGTATAGCAGTATGGGCTCACAACATTTGATCTAGGGGATTATGGACCAAAATGAGTACGGTAATATGTTAAGGAACGTTATGCTGTCATATGCCAGTTGGAATATGTCCTTAAACTAGACATTCCAGCAGGATAGCGATCCAAATCCACCAGCAATCCGGCCAAAAACCGGCGTTGCCAGGAAAGGATCGACCGAATGCCATGTCCAGCTCAGTCCCTGGACCCAAACCCCATTTGAATATTATAGGGGGACATCAGACGCAATGTCTCAAAACAATTCGGGTCTTCTAAGTGGCAGGTTTGGCAGGTTGTTGAAGAGAAAAGGGCGAAAATTCCGTTTAAGCGTTGGCAGGACTTGGGTGACTCCATGCTACGTAGGTGCGAGGCTGTAATAGCCAAAAATGCATATAGAACCAAGTGTTAGGGCATAACCAAAATGTTATCAAGTATTATTAAGATAATTATTGAGTTAAGTTCGATTTTTCAATTTTTTTTGTTAAAACTGCTATTTCAGTGAACAGCACAATTTAGCGATTTTTTCTTATTAATCATCAAAACTAAAAAAATATCGACTAAATTAAAAAAAAAAATATGGTTAGTTATGAGAAAATAAATACATTTAACAATTATAAAAAGTTTTTGTCCCATAATGGTATCTATAATAGGATTAATCGGTCTTAAAGGTGCAGGTCATCTGCACTGCTATTTTTGTGTTCACAGCTGTATATATAGTATTTGATAAATTAACTTTAAATTGCCTGAACAACAAACACATTAGCATTGAATGTGAAGCGCAGAACTTGCAGTTAACTTAAGCCCAACCCCTAGACAGACAGTCTCCCCAAACGGGGAAACTCACATACAGAATGGTTGACTAAGAATTTAAATAGTTTCGACATCCAAAGTAGTTGTAATATCAAGTACAACTATAGTAATCGATGCATAATTGAACACTGCGTTAATTTAGTAATTAACAATAGTAGTAATATAATAGTGGTAATATCAACTATCGTTACATGATTAACTATTAACTTTACTCTGCTTTACATTGTAATTTTTAAAAATTAAATTTTAATATTATAAGTTATCGATATTCATAATTGAATTTTAGACATTATAAACTAATTCATTCCAAAGGCATATTTTTGATTCAAGTAGAGAGAGAGGGTATTTGCCAGTCGGATACCTTAAAATGTCCTTTTTTGTTTCATTCATCTTTTGTTGTTGCAACTTTTCTGTTGCTTGTACGAAGATAGCACCTACATACATACCCCTCTCTTTCCCTCAGTGCATTTGAGACCAAAACTTATTCACTTGACTGTTTTAATCTCCCGAGAGAACGAAAGTTTTGGGGAGCTGTAAGAACTCGTGTCCAGCTGATTTCGAGTGTACTAAACGCAAAAGGAGTCGTAATCATTAGCTAATTATGAATACATAAATGAGTGTCAATTACAAGAACTACAATTTACAAATAGTTTAAACAGACTTCAAAGAAACTGTGCTTAAAGTCGTCTATTACAAATATATTTCAGTATTTTCGATAATTTGGCCGAAGATATTTTAAAAGCGATTGTTGATGAATCATTTCATTTGTAGAAAGGGTATTCCCATGTTATTTTAAATTGAAATCAAGTTAAACATTAAGCTTAAAGAACCAGAACCTCACAGGAGAGAATGCAAGGAATTAGCTGTATAGGGAATTAGGAGAACGTTCCTCCCCCTTTGTGGCAAGGGAGGATGAGAGAAGGAGACAGAAGATTGATGTTAATATTTGCATTGTGATTGCATTCGATGTGCTCGATATGGTCTGTGGTCTATGTATGTGCAGTTGGACACACTATCCATCTATGCACATATGCCTATCAGTCATATCTATAGAACTATGCAGTAGACATCTATATATGCATGTACATATATATATATAGGTATATATAATTCTATTCAAATGAAAATCGCGCCGTGACGCAGATTCGAGCTGCATCTCGTGTAAGGCGCTGCTTAAGCCACATCAATCATAGTACATATGTATTTGATAGATATACTCCCATATATAGCAGGTATCTACTATATAAATATATGTACATATATTTACGTATTTGTGTATGTATTTGTACTGTCGAATTGTATCGTCGGCCAGTGCGTCATCATTAGCAAAGTCGTTTGTAATTCAATTCCATTCCATTCGATTCAATGCATTATTATTGATGCTCTCCTCAATGCATATCAAGCAGGGCCAAGAAGCAGCCACAGGCCCTGCAAAACATTAATTAACAATCTATTATACATATATGAGCACAACAACAACAACAACAACAACACAACTTGGGTGCATTTCGCTAAATTTAATCAATCTCAATATTCCATTTCAGTCGAATATCGCTTGTTAATGAGCCACCTTTAGGTTTTGAAGACTGCTCTTTAATTTTAACTGAAAATTATGAAATTGTGCTGTGAATCAATTGTTGATCTGAGAACAGTCGTCCCTATAATATACCTATAATCTTAAATCTTCTATTAAAACTACTGCTACGCAAATTGGGAAATTCATTTAAAATTCATTTCATTTGCTCAAAATATATTCAATTATTGCACACAAAAAAGGTTGCTTTTTAAAACGCAATTTAAAGCTTAAAGAAAAAAAAAACACTAAAAAGGTTCATTTTGTTTTTGATTAAAAATTATTGATATCATTTCATAACTTTTCTCTTTTGCTTACACATAAAGATTTTAGAAAAATATTTTGAACTGAAATTCTTTCCTTTTTTTTGTTAATTTTATTATCCTGAAATTTTTCAAATTAAAATTCCCAACTGAATGGAGCAACTTCTCGCTTCGTATCTAAACCAAGTAAAGAGAGTCCATGTTTAGGCAATTGCAAACAGGCCTAGAATTAAATTGTTTATTCCCACGACAACAATGTGCAACAATGTATAGTTTACAACTTTGATATTTATGTAATCAGTAAAGGAATTGAGCTATAATAATAAACCGTTCTCGGCGGAGTCAACGCGACTCAATTTTCATTTCAATGTCACAAGCAGTGACAAAATGGGGCTGTCCACTTGTCAACTTGTCAGCCGTGGGGGTTGATTAGCGACCAACCACAGTTACAGCTACAGTTAAAGCCAACGCCAGCGTCTTGAGGTGAACCCTCGACAGACAGACAGACAGGCAGGCAGGCAGGTAAAAGACAGGTATCTCCTCTCCCACTCTCCCACTCTCCCGCTCTCCATTTGCTTGCTACCTTCCCTGTCTTGCCTGTTTGTTATGTATGCATGAGCTTGCAATTATGCACACACATTGCGACAGCCATTTGCTAATTATGTACTGATTATATACTCAAAGTTGGGTGGTGGGAGGTGGGCGGTGGGGAGTGAAGCAGTGCACATAAGGTAGATAGCGTTGCAAGCAAGCAGTTGAGACAACAATTGCAATTGGTGCAAGGAGTGTGGAGCCGATGTGGGTGGCGTGGGGGGAATTGCAATTGAAACAACAACGAAAACAAATCGATTTGTTGTTGGCATGTGCGTCTGCCTCTTGGACATACATAAATTGCAACTGCACAAATTATAATACAAGCTCATACATACGTGAGATGGCATTCTCTTCACTGACAAATCATAAAGTCTTCAATGTATTCAAATCAGTTACAAATATTCCAATTCCTTAAAATCGAATATGTCCATCTGATAATTTCATGACAAGAATCCGCTTGGCTACAAATAATATCAAAACAATGACTTAAATTAAGTCCTGTAGTTGAATATCAACAATCATTTTTTGTTTTCTGATCTTGTTATTCGAAAAACTTAGTTTAATACCATTATTAATGGACAGTTATTTTCAGATCAAATTCTCTCTCAAGTAAAAGCGTTGTTAAAATTTTAAAATATTCGTGAGATATGTTTCAAAATGCATATATATTTTAAATTTCACAAGCCTATACAGAGAGATGTTATATACAGAGACATTTCTCCAACTTCAAGCCACAGTGGCTTACATTGAATACATTGCAACCACTGTGCAATACATTTTTAATCTTATGTGGATTGTTTGATTGTTCATTTTATCTAATTTCAAATCCGTTTCAATTTGTATTTGTATAATATTAACGAATTGCAACTAATGAATCTGTTCTGTGCATGGTCTATGACTTTTGTCTGTTTCAGGTGGTGGTCGTGATCTGAACACTGCAGTTACCTACGCCCAGAACATCCGCAGTGGTGTCGGCATCAACACCGCAAAGCAGGCGAACAGTGGGGCAAGCAGCAGTAATATTAGCGAAACGTTTATTAAATTGAATAACAACAACAATAATAATAATAATAATAATAGCATAAATATAAATAGCAACAACAATATAAGTAAAATAAATAGTAACAGCAACAAGCCAACATCGTTGTTGCTTAGCAACAACGGCAACGCGAGCAACATAAGCAACAACAATAACAGCAGCAGTACCATTAACAACAACAACAACAACAACAATATCAGCATTATTAGTCGCAGCAACAACACAATTGCAACGCTGAGGCCAACAATTGTAACGCATACAACAAAACCAACAACAGCGGGTGGCAAATTCACCGCGTTGCCAACCACGATAACAACAAAAGTGATCGTTGACAAAAGCTTAAACAACATGCCAAAGAAATTGTCGGGTAAGTGTGACCAGATGCTGACAAATACCAAAAAAAGAAAACAAAACAAAACATACCACACATCCTCACTCACACATCACACACACGCACACACACACACACACACACTCACACATAAAGGACATGCAGACAGACGAGACAGAAAAAGAAAGCTCAACTCTAATTAATACCGCTGTGTTCTTGTTCTCTTCTCTCTTTCTCTTCTCTGTTTTTATCAATCTGCTGCTACATACTGAAATCCAATCGCTTGTTTCCTCTCTCTCTCTCTCTCTCTCTCACTCACTCAAATACTCTTTATTGTTTTGTATTTTTGTTGTGTTTCGTTGTTGTTGTTCCTTTGCACCTTTGTTTTGTCATGTTTTGTTTCGTTTGCTTTACTTCCTCCTCTCCCGCCTCGTTGGGCGGACATTTGGGTTTGCAGCTGCCGCTCTTGGCACCGCGAGCGCAACAACAACAAACACAGCTTTGGCGACCGCCACATCAAGGACCAGCTCAAATAGTGGCAACCCCGGCAGCATCAGCAGCGGCATTGGCAACGCTGCCAGCCTCAGCTCAGCCAGCGCGTATTTGAGCAGCGGTGCCGGCAACTATCTAAACAGCCTGAGCACCAACGACCTGATGAGTCTCGCCGCCTATGTCGCCTCCAAAGGGGGCAATGCACCCAACACCAACATTTCCCCCACCACTACCACCAGCAACAGCAGCAGCAACAACAAGAACAACAATAATAATAACAACAACAACAACATTAACTACTTTGCCGGTGGTGGCGGGGGAGGCGCCTCAACATCAGCCGCCTCTGCTGCCAATTTCAATATGGCCGCGTCTTTATTGGCGCAGAGTAAGTCTTGTAATGTTGGTAACAACCAAGAGTATGCTTTTAAATAACCGTTATAATTCTCTGTGTATATTTGTATAGCTACATATGTATGTATGTATGTATGTATGTAGGTATGTCTGTGTGTGAATTAGTTTACTTTTTCGACAGTCTGGCAACGTTCTGTATGCGTGGGTGTGTCTGTGTGATTTTTAGAGCGCTTGTAAGTCGCGAATTCTATTAACATGTATCTGTTAACTTAACAGCGATTGTTTCTGTTGCTTCTTCTAATTCTTATGACACAAAAATGCTGGAAAATTCGATCGAATTTATCTATGATCGTTGCTTCAACATTGCCTCAGTTGTAGCAGGCCTATTCCAATATTATTTAGTCTCAGAAATACAAGCACAACACAAGTTTTATAAAACAAAAATTTCTGATAAAAATTCCAAAAAATATAAAACAACATTAAATTCAAGATGAGCAAGAATTCTGGTATGCTGTCTAGTGCAATGGATTTTACGCCCAAGACAACGGGTGAAATCACCGTGAATTGTGAGGACTTGCGGTGTTTGGTAGCCCATCAAGTGAATTTGGTAATGGAGCAATTTTATTCGATGTACTCTCGTGCCTATGACAAACTGGAGACTGCGATTGTGGGGGAACTGATGCCGAGGCTGCGATACACAAAGAAGGGACACGATCGTCTATTGCAACGGATTGTGCGTCGTCTGGAGAAACTCCGTCCATTTGTTCACAGTTCCCAGAGGACATCGTATGAGCAAATTATTAAGGACTGGAAATGTGAATCGGACATCGACGAGAATAAAGACGAGAAGAAGTTCAACAAGGACACGGACAACAAAATGTTGAACAAGCAGCGAAGCATGCATAAGAAACGGATGAGAGAACTGATCAACGAGGAGAAGAAGAGCAACTCAGCTGAATATCAGGACGGACCGATAGATCTGTGCACGATAAGAGCACGTCTCTCATCTCTGCTGCGATCCATCGATACCTCCATCAACAGCAGCAGTGTGGACTCGATGCGGCAGCCAAAGGCGATGCACAGCAAGGACGTACAGTTCATCTATCAAAATCAAACATTTCCCGCTGTGCCCATCAGCGACATTGATGTGCCGAAAGAACTTGAGAACTTGAGCGATGGCAGCACTTACAATATCTCAAGACGCGAAAGTCCCCAGTCGGCACTCAACGAATACGAGAAACGGATGCTCGAGGTCAATTTGATGTACAACAGATCCTTCTATTCGATGATGCGCCTGAAGTTCCCTTCCACATCGAAATATCCCCTCAATGCCAAGTCGAAGCACAAGCGCATCTTTGCACCCTATAAAGCCAACTCTGGCGAGGAATGATGTTCCCCTTTTTTTATTTGGACCACGATGGTGCCCCCCCCAGTCCCGACATTTCATTTATTCACTGACGATTCGCATAGATAAATACACTTTTAGATCATTTAAAATTTGATATGAAATAAACCTTGGTTGGAATGAGATCTCTTCCAATCTCCAACGAACTGACGATCCAACAACATGAATACATTTTTCTATTGCTCAACTTTATTTTTCTGTATAGACAAATCCCGTTCTAAAACTTTTCATCTGTTGATGGTTTTGTTTTCTGGAATCTCCAAAGTCTCCAATTCAAAATACTCAATAAATTGAATTTAATATTAGAAAGTTTTCATTGAAATCGCTTAAGATTTAAGATTTACACACTTAAATTCCTCTATTGATGTTCTGTTTAGCCCTGGAGTCTCCAGTTCCCAAATGTTCCTTTATGATGATTCAAAAGACGTAAACAATCTTAAATAATAATCTTCGCTTAGGATGGTTGATTCTAATTTGGTCTTATAGATACCAATTTGCTGCCTTGTAGCTTAGCTTAAAAGCCCGCTAATCACATCAACATTTTCTCTTTCTTTCTCGCCTCTGCTTGTCTCGTTTCTTCTTTGTCTGTCTCTCTGCATTCCATCTCATTCACACACACACACACCCAACACTACAATTAACACCACAACAACAACAACAACCACAACAATCACAATAAAATCCCAACACCTACACACTTAATCTTACAGTGGGATATGCGCGACCTGCCGCGCCCCTGAGGGTCCAATACAAGCCCCCAGCGGCGGTTAGCACCGCCAACAACATGCTCAAGGCGAACAGCACCACATCAGCGGCTGTCGGAGGAGCAATGGGCGCAGCAGCAGGAGGAGGTGGAGGTGGAGGAGCTGCAGGCGCAGCTTCAGCTTCAGCCGGTGGCATGAAGGTGAACACAATGATGCTGGATAAATTGCAGAAGCTGATTGCCTTGAATCCGGAGTACTTAACCAGCGGCATTCCCAACCATGTGATGACGCAGCTCTTCATGCAGCCGATTCGCATGCCACAGCCGCAGCAGCAGATGCCGAATGTCGCCGTGGCCAGTGGAAATGCGGCATCTGCGGCGGCAGCGGCGGCGGCAGCAGCAGCTGCATCGGCTGCTGTCTATACGCAGCAGGAGGAGGATGAGGTTGACTACGAGGAGATGGGCGTGGCCGAGACATATGCCGATTATTGGCCAGCCAAGCGTAAGTGTAAATCCTTCCTCTCCAACTGAATCTCTGATTGATTCTTTTTCTCATTTTCACTCGGACAGTCAAACTGGGCAAGAAGCATCCGGATGCGGTGGTGGAGACCGCCTCGCTCAGCTCTGTGGAGCCCTGCGACGTCTACTACAAGCTATCGGTACCCGCCGAGACCATCAACAGCGGCCAGCTAAGTGCCCTCCAACTGGAGTCCATCACGTACGCCTCGCAGGCCCACGATCATCTCCTGCCCGACGGCAGCCGGGCCGGCTTCCTCATCGGCGATGGCGCTGGTGTCGGCAAGGGTCGCACCATTGCGGGCATCATCTATGAGAACTACCTGAAGGGCCGCAAGAAGGCCCTCTGGATATCCGTGTCCAACGATCTCAAATACGATGCCGAGCGCGATCTCAGCGACATCGGAGCCACGCGCATCGATGTCCATGCCCTCAACAAGGTGCGCCACATCCCAATAAGACTCTTTTTGAATCCCTTAGTACTTGATCAACTATTGTACTTGACCAGCTGAATTACTTTTGTAATGATCCCTGGCCAGATTCATTATTTGAGTTATTTTCATTACTAATAACTTGAGTAATTTACTCGGTTATAGTAATGGTTAATAATGTAATTACTTGAGTAATTAAAGTTCGACCTGATACGTTTAATTACTTTAGTATTTGTACTAAAAAGTGATTTAAATCTTATGATTACTTGATTAATTATGCCTGTCAAGTTCAATTATTTGTGTAATTAAACCCTTAAAAAGAAATCAATTATTTTCATATTGAATTGATTCAAGACTCGTACCAAATCTTTGGATTTAGGCGTTTTAAAAACCGCCTTTTTATAAACGAATTTCACAAATTGGGCCATAATTAAATAGACACAAGTAATTGTTCAGTAATTACCTAGACAATGGCTTACAGTAAATGAATTTGCAAGCTCTGATTGAATATGCTTGGAATATGAATCGAATATCAGTGGAAATCGAATCTAGAATAATACATATATTTTGGAACTTTCTTTTTGCTGCAGTTCAAGTACGCGAAGATCAGCTCGGATGCGAACAACAACTGCAAGCGGGGCGTGATCTTCAGCACTTACTCCGCCCTGATTGGCGAGTCGAACAACAAGACGGGAAAGTATCGCTCCAGATTCCGTCAGCTGTTGCAATGGTGCGGCGAGGACTTCGAGGGTCTTATCATCTTCGACGAGTGCCACAAGGCCAAGAATCTGTGTCCCGTCGGCTCCGGCAAACCAACAAAGACGGGCCAAACGGTCCTCGAGCTGCAGCAGAAGTTGCCCAAGGCGCGTGTTGTTTATGCCTCGGCAACGGGCGCCTCGGAGCCAAAGAACATGGCCTACATGGTGCGTCTGGGCTTGTGGGGTCAGGGCACGGCCTTTGGCAATTTCGCAGACTTTATAACCGCGGTGGAGAGACGGTAAGTTGACTGAAAGAAACAACTTGAGTTACTGTAAACATATATTTATCTTTTGTTCAATGTTCTCAGCGGCGTTGGCGCCATGGAAATTGTTGCGATGGACATGAAACTGCGCGGAATGTACATTGCCCGACAGCTGAGCTTCAAGGGCGTCAGCTTCAAGATTGAGGAGGTGCCGCTGTCCAAGGAGTTTCGCAAGATCTACGATCAGTCCGTGGAGCTCTGGGTGGAGGCCATGCAGAAGTTCACCGAGGCCGCTGAGCTCATCGATGCCGAGAGTCGCATGAAGAAGACAATGTGGGGACAGTTCTGGTCATCGCATCAGCGCTTCTTCAAATACCTTTGCATCGCTGCCAAGGTCAACCATGCGGTGCTCATCGCCCGCGAGTCCATCAAATATGGCAAATGCGTCGTTATCGGCCTCCAGTCCACCGGCGAGGCTCGGACTCTCGATCAGCTGGAGCGAGATGACGGCGAACTCACCGACTTTGTGTCCACAGCCAAGTGAGTTTCCTTCCGATCAATTTCATTGATTTGTAAGTCTTTAATGAATCTCTAAGGTGAAACGGGCAAATTTAGGTGCAAGCAATTGGAATTGATATCAGATTCAAATTCATTATATGGGCATTTCCACTAAGAAATGTCAACCGAGGCCAAAAACGTAAAATTTATCGAAAACTCACATCTTGTGAAATTTTCTTCCAAAAATGTATTCAAGTTATTTATTTAAGCAATTCAATACGATGAACATATACAAGGGTGCCACAGAAATCGCTTTCGCTTGAATTTCACTGGAATTTGTATGAAATTTAAGTGAAATTCAAGCGAAAGCGATTTCTGTGGCATCCCCGATAGATTCTACATTGGAATAAATTGACATTTTCTATATTTTTGCCGATTTCCTTATCTATTCTATTGATTACACTAAGTAAGTTAGTAAGATTGTAATATAAACCATTTTAATACATAGAAATATATTGAAAGTTTTATTTTAAACAAGTTCTTCGAGCTATTTCAATATATAATTCAAAAGAAGAGAGACAGAAACAATAGAAATCGCGTGCGACAGTGATTTAAATTAAATTTAAAAAAAAAACGACCTAATATTTTGAAGTCAAACAAAAAACAATATTAAGATAAATCAATGCATTACATTTTAAAATTGGTCGCATTGAACTATACCTTCAGATTTTCGCCGAAATCATTGTTAGAGCTGGTCGCCGAAAAAAAACTACTTCTGTTTGAGTCGCGTGCGAATTCCTTGGTTCTTTTTTAAATTATCTTGAAAACGAACAATTGGCCAACTTCAACCTTAGCACCAATAATAGGGCTAATCAAGACCTATAAGTTTCCCTCTTTGTCACAACAAAATAATGTTTTGGCATAAGGTTTATTTCACTTTGAATGCGTGCGAATGTCGCATTCGACATGGGAGAATTACCCCTATAAAGTTTGTTTTAATATTAATAATATTATTATTATGTAAAGGAATTACGCGTAGGTCAAATATACGGGGGTGCCACAGAAATCGTTTTCGCTTGAATTTCACTTAAATTGCATACAAATTCCAGTGAAATTCAAGCGAAAGCGATTTCTGTGGCACCCTTGATAATTTGAAAATATTTGACTTTCCTCCAAGCACCATTTAAAAATGGCAGAAATGAATTAATTAAAAATTTTATTTGATTGCGAATTGAATTGAAATCGATGTAGAAGTTATCTGAAAAAAATCTGAATAGTTTCATATACAGGGGTGCCACAGAAATCGCTTTCGCTTGAATTTCACTTCAATTTGGATGAAATTTAAGTGAAATTCAAGCGAAAGCGATTTCTGTGGCACCCCTATCATATAATAACTTTTTTTTGTCTATTTTATGATATTCAATTGAACAAAAGAAACATAAATTTAAATTGAAGATCGCGTATTCAAAGTCGCTGAGAATCTCTTGTTTTCATGTGTGTTGCATGCTTTAGAAGGAGAGAGGGAATGACATATAGTTAGTTGTTAGATAAGAATAGCAACAATTATATGTGTATCTTATAAATTCAAATGATGACTCAACTTGAACTTGTGCTCTGTAACCTTTGCAGAGGCGTCTTCCAATCGTTTGTCGAGCGTCACTTTCCCGCGCCCGATCGCAATCGCATCAATCGCATCCTGGGACTCTACGACGAGGCGCCGGCGGTGAAGACGGAGCCGCAGTTGCTGAACAACAACAGCAACAACAACAATAATAATAGCAGCAGTCGGAGCAAGCGTAAGGGAGCCGACGGCGGAGCAGCCTCGGCGGCGGCGGGTAAGTCGAAGAAGAAGAAGCGCAGCGGATCGTGGCAATTCAGCGACAGCGACGAGGAGGAGGAGGCAGCGCACACATCGGGCGGAGATTGCGACAACAACAGCAACAATAGCGACGATGCCGCTGACAGCGACGATGCCTACGACGATAACAACAATGACGACGACGATGACGACGAGGATGAGGACGATGAGGGCCGACACGATGGGGACAGCGATCGACACAGTGTCGCCAGCGATGCCAGCTCCGATTTCAATCCGTTCTTCAGCGGCAGCGACAGCGACATCGATCCCTGGGTGAATGCGCGCAGCAAGAAGTCGAGCAGCAGTGCCAGCAAGAAGACCCAGAAGAAGACCAAGAAGAAGACGCTCAAGAAGGAGTCCACATCCAAGGTGAAGAAGGAGCCAACATCAACAGCAACATCCACATCCACGACAGCATCAGCAGCATCAGCAACATCATCAACATCAGCTATGTCCGCCACAGTTGCGGCTGCTTTGAATGCCGCCAAGAGCCGCAAGTCGCAGCAGCTGTCGACGCAGGACAGGATCCAGGATCTGCTGCAGAAGAAGCAGGAGCTGAAGGGCACCGTCACGCCCGTCGGCGTCAACGGCGTCAAGCTGAACTATGGGCCGCCGCCCAAGGATGCCATCGAGCGGGCCTGCACCATGAAGGAGGAGCTGCTGCGCAAGATTGAACGACTCGGCTCGAGGCTGCCGCCCAACACGCTCGACCAGCTGATCGATGAGCTGGGCGGACCCGACAACGTGGCCGAGATGACCGGACGACGCGGCCGTGTCGTGCAGAGCGACGACGGATCCATTCAGTACGAGTCGCGCACCGAGTCCGATGTGCCGCTCGAGACGCTCAACATCACGGAGAAGCAGCGTTTCATGGACGGACAGAAGGATGTGGCCATCATCTCGGAGGCTGCCTCCAGCGGCATCTCGCTCCAGAGCGATCGGCGCGTCTTCAACCAGCGACGACGTGTCCACATCACGCTGGAGCTGCCCTGGTCCGCGGATCGGGCCATCCAGCAGTTTGGACGCACGCACCGTTCGAATCAAGTGAATGCCCCCGAATACATATTTCTCATCTCGGATCTGGCCGGCGAGCGGCGATTCGCGTCCACGGTGGCCAAGCGTCTCGAATCCCTCGGCGCCTTGACGCACGGCGATCGTCGTGCCACCGAGACCCGGGATCTGTCCCAGTTCAACATCGACAACAAGTACGGTCGGCAGGCGCTCGAGACGGTGATGCGCACCATCATGGGCTACGAGACGCCTCTGGTGCCGCCGCCCACCGACTACAGCGGCGAGTTCTTCAAGGACATTGCCGGCGCCCTGGTCGGCGTGGGCATCATTGTCAACAGCGAGAGCCATCCGGGCGTGCTCAGCCTGGACAAGGACTACAACAACATATCCAAGTTTCTCAATCGCATCCTCGGCTGTCCCGTCGACCTGCAGAACCGTCTCTTCAAGTACTTCACCGACACCATGACGGCCATCATCAACCAGGCCAAGCGCGGCGGTCGCTTCGATCTCGGCATTGTGGGTGAGTTCATCACATCCAAATCAACATCAGCATCAATCTGGGCTTATAATCCACCATAAATAATACTAATCTCGATCCAATCTCCTTGGCCTCGTTCCACAGATTTGGGTGCAGCTGGCGAGAATGTGACTCGGGTGCGTCTGGTGCGCTTTATGCGGAAACACGCCACGGGCGTGGCACCCACCGAGCTGCACACGGTGCGCGTGGAACGTGGCATGATCTGGCAGGAGGCCATCGACAAGTGAGTGTTGACTACATACAGTACCGCACAAAGAAAACAGGACACCATAAAATAGTGGTTTTTGGAGTTTTCCTAAAGTGTTTATTTATTCGACCATAGGCAAAACGTAGGTGGCCTAGGGACCTTAACCCATAACGAATTTTAAAAAGTCTACTTTCAAAACTTTTTTCCTAGGGCTCAAACCAATAAAGTTGGGATGCAAAAACATCTTTAAACAATTTAAATTTTCAAAAATCTTTTCGCTAGTATTTTAGTAATTTTTTGAAAATGTCAAAAAATGCACTTTTTGCATGAAAATGATAAAAAAGTACCTACTAGTATTTGCCAAGGTGGAAGTGATAAGCGAACCGGGAGATCGCGGCTCGAATCCCCGGTCCCCCAGTCTGTCGATGCAAATGATTTTTTGCTAGAGATACGCGCCCGTGCGGCAGAGGTCGTGGGTTCGATTCCTGATTTGGTCAACCAAATTGTTTTCGTTTTTTAAATAATTTTGTACTTTAAATAAATTTTTGAAATTTTAAGATATCGGGTAAATTGGTTAAAATCACTCATTTATATCCTAAATGTATGTATCTGCCACAGAAACGATAGGTGAATAATTTCGGATTGGTATGAGAATTGCATTGGCATCCAATCTTCGGCGTGCCGGGGACTAGGCTCAGGGTATATTACTGTCGAGTGCACTCGACTGTTCCGCTTGTTATAATTAAATATGATAATCAATGGCAGGTATGCGGATCTGTTCAACGAGCACGAGGGCTTCTATACGTCACATCATCTGCGGAACCAGAAACGCACCGCGATTCTCGTTGTTGTCATTGAGCAGCCGTCGACGCGAGGATCCTCGGGGTCAACGGACGCGGACAGCGGCAGCAAGTCGCAGAAGAAGAAGTCGCGCAGCAAAAAGGAGATCATGTGCCAGATCTACAGGCCCAACACGGGTCTCCAGGTGCGCCACGAATCGCTCGCCGAGCTGGAGAAGAAGTACCGCAAGGTGAGCAGCGAGGAGGCCGAGCCGCATTGGACCGAACAATATGATGCATCGGTGCACACCTGTTCCCATGCCTATTGGAATGGCAACTGTCGCAACGTCAGTCTGGGCAACGACTGTGAGGTAAACAACCACGCAACATTCAAACAACACTCCCAACTTGTCCATGATAATCACAATTGCCTCCTGTTTATAGGTTGGTTTACGTCAACGTTTATACCATGTGCTGGCCGGATCGGTGTTGTCGGTTTGGGGACGCGTTGAGCACATTTTGAATACGCGATCCAACAGCAAGATGCAGGTGATTCGCATGAAGACAACCGAGAGCGAGAAGATTGTCGGCACCATGATACCGAAGACGTGCTTCGAGCCACTCATGAATGATTTGCGCAGCGACTCCGAGAAGAAGGAGGAATTCAACTATTAGGCCCCTCATCAGTTATCAGTTATCAGTCATCCGAAACATTCATTTATCTATCCACATGCTGATTAAACAACAGTAACGGACAACATTTAACAACAACAACAGAAATAACAATACATCTATAACCAAGACAATGTTATACAATTTCAGGACTATTCTTTAACAAATCTTTTTTTTTTTGAGTTGTTTTATAGTTTTCATATAATTTAGTTGTAATACATACGTACATAAGTTGATAATGTATTCGCAAATGCATCCAAAAATCATAGGAGAAATATAAACATATATTTTTATTTTTGCGTCTCACATGTATAGTGCATACATTCACACACACACACACACACATAAACACACACACATACAAACAACAAAAAAAACGACATGAAAAAGATATAGTGAAAACAAATGGAAACGCTTATTATATGGACTTTTCTTCTTAATGATTTACATATTAAATAATTTAATTAATTTTAAAAGTACATTATAGTAGACCCTCGCACACACCCACACCCACACAGACACAGTTAATGTGCATTCGTACATATGTACATATTTGTACGTAATCCTCTTTATTTTTTTTCTCCCTTTTTGCACCCACTTTATTTTTAATGTGAGGCTGCAGCGCAGCGTGCAGATTTTTATATTTGATGGAAAACAAAACAAAATAAAAACATAACAAATAAACAAAGGATAAAAAGAAAACAAAACTAAAGGATTGGTAATGAAACCGAGTTAAGGCATTTTTTTTTTGCGTCATAGTTTTAAGTTGAAATTGAAAAGTCAAACTGCAGTTTGTAATTAAGGTCCTCTAACTGTAATAATTAATTTAAGTTTAGCCATTAAAGGTGTTAATATACATATACATAGACGATTAATTACAATATAAATACAATGCATACATACAGATCCAATACATACAAAAATGAAGTACGTGCTTCGTACAGGCAAACATAATAAACGCGAAAAACTGACATAAATGATATTACGTGTTTTTCTTCAAATATTTTCCGCACATGCAGCAGGTTTTTGGATAATGCCATGGGTGAGGTTGGATATTGGATGGATCTATACCAGCGGTGGGCACGCAGTGGCTCCGGGAGCAGCGACTGCTCCCAACTATTTTTCTGCCTATTCGGCGCCGTGAAGTCGCACATAAGACTCGCTGTTGATGTTGTTGTAGTTGTTATTGTTGTGCTCCCGAATTCAGATTTCGTGCCCATCGCTGATCTATACGATCACGCCTGATAGAGTCGGACAAATATACTTACTGGAGAGTAGTGATGGAAAATACTTGGAATGAATTTGGAGTCCATGATCAACTTGATATTCCGCTTGAAAATATTTTCCGTTTTGGCAAAGTTACGAAAGTAAAAATTTGTTGTGACTTTCGACCTATCAATTTACAAGTCAAAATTTAAGCGTGTATTTGGTTTTTATTGTTGTTTTCCTTTGGAAAATTGTTTTTGAAAACCCGATATTATGAGATACATCGACACTTCGATTCTTTTTTTATTGCCGATATTTAGATTTCGATATCAAACTCGACTAACTGCTTGGATTTACATCACTTCTAGAGGGCAATGGCATGACTATAAAAATATGTCCATCGTGTTTCAGCAACTGTCATGTAAATATTTCAAATCATTTGTGCAATTGTCCTTTAAAAACTGTATTTCCTGTATTTCGCTTAATTGAAATATAAATGTAAATTGAATCCTGTTAAAAGAGATGCGTCCAATGAAAAATGCATTTTAATCAATTTATCGCGTTTAAATTTTATTTTATTTTTGTTTTTTTTTTTATTTTTATAATATATTTCATATATCTTTGTTTATTTATTTATTTGTTATTTATATTTTCTATTTAGTTTTGTCTTGTTTCGTTATTTGTTGTCATTAATAAATATTGTACAATTTGCTTACGAGTCTATTGTAATGCATATATAATTTATGTATGTATAAATATTTTTATTTAGTTAATACACAATTTTTTCATCGATTTAATGACAATTTCTTGTGATTGCTTAATTAAATTTGTATGTTCCATTTTCGTTGGATCTTGCAGTGCAAACAAACAGCTGAAATTGTTTTTTAACTGTCATAAACATACATATTATAAATTTGCTAATATTCATTTGAAATCATTTTCTTTTAATTTTTAGTATCTTTGAGCTTTGATTGTCCGTCAGCTGCAAGCACGCTGCCCCCTCGCCCACTGTTCATTTTAAAGACATTCACTTATACATACATACAAGGTATACTTAACTTAAGTTTAATATTTTCAATTGTTTAATTGTTTTTTTTTTTTTTTGTATTTTAGTGTTTATCTGCTATCTGCAGCAACTGCTAACAAATGGTTAGTAATTTTAAGTATAGGGTAAATATTTAAAACAAAATTCCCCATGGAAGCTAACAAAAATATATATTGTAGATTACATTCACGTTCACATTTACATATAATATGTATGTAGTTTATACATTTGTATGTATACATTTAATAATTATAAGACAACACGTCTACAATACATACATTATAATGTTATAAGAGTGAGGCATACGATAGATATTTAGTAGTTGCCTCTCATTTCTGCTGTCACCTTTCAATATTAATTTGATTTATTTGTTTATTTTTTATTTTTTTTTTATGTTTTACTTTCATTTATTGTCAGCAATTCTTTTTAATTTTGTAACAATGCGCAAAGGAAACGAAATACATATGTTTAGTTTTAAACAAGAACAAGAAAAAAATGGTTGCAAATTCTAACAGCTAACGGTACTTAACATGCTTGTCTTCTTTTTAACACACGCACACACACAAAGCAAACGCATTCGCACACGAGTGTGTGTGTGCGAGGACGGACAGTGCAATGCGTGTGTGCGTGTGTGTGTGTGCGAGTGAGAGAGTGCGTTACACTGCCTGCTAAAACAATACATACACAAGATACTCGCATTATTATTGTTAATTAAACTAAGCCTTACAATGTCAACAGCTCTTAGTTATTAAGCCTAGGCGCCTTTTTTTAATTAGTCCTGTTTTTGTTTTCCTTTAATGTGTGTGTGTGTGTGTGTGTGTGTGAGAGTGTCTCACATACATACATACATGCACACTACAACTTTAATTTACATTAGACATTTATATATTTTTGTATATAGTATATATATATTTATTTATATATACATCGATTTATCCATGTATATTATACATTCAGTCAATTTATTGCAACAAAACAGTTTGTAAAAACAAAGTTAAAGGCTGTCGAAAATCTATCCCAAGCAAAACTTTCACATTGTATAACATCTATGTACTATATGTATGTAAATCGTTTCGAAATATTTCATGTTTAAAAGCTCTCCTTCATCATCTTTCTTTACATATTTTCTGTTGTTTTTTATTCTTTAGATTTCGATTTTTTAAAATCAGTTAACATCGAAGAAATGTTGGTTAAAAACTATTCTTTGAGCTCGCATAGTTTTCCAAAGGTCCACTTTTGAGATTCTTGCGATAACGTTTATATAATAAATTTTTAAATTTCACACAAAAACTAAATTACAATTGCGACTTATAAGTAGAAAAAAAAATAGAAATCAATAAATGATATAGATTAGATCGTAAGACATGTATAAAAAAACAACATTTAAAAAAAAAAGTGCCAAAGGCCATATAAAAAAAAGCTAAAATATATTAGTTGCATTTAAGGTATATAGGGGGAGGGGGGGGGGGGGTATATATGTATATTTATATTGTACTAAAGTGGAGCTTTAGCAAAATTTGCTTTTATTATTATTCAATTAACTTTTCTTATTTAATTTAAGAATTATTTTGGTGGTACATGCTAAACATCTGTTACTTATCAAACATATACATACATACATACATATATCATACACATATATTTTACATACAAATTTATGTATATAAGTGTTATATGTATTTGTATATCCTGTCTTTAGATTTTGGTACATTTAGTTTGGTTTACAACACAATGACTGACAGTTGAGACGACAGACAGGCGGACAGACAGACAGACAGCACATAGATATGGACATGTACATAAATACAGCATTTGAAATATTGTTATTGTTGTTGTTGTTGTTACTGTTGTTGTTACTGTTGTTGTTACTGCTGCTGTCGTGTTGTCGTCTCAATGTTTGCCGCGTGGCAATCTTATGGGAATATGCGGATATCATGTGTCCTCCACTGCACCGACATACTGCTTGCCGTTGTTGTTGCCATTGTTGTTGCCATTGTTGTTGTTGTTGTTGTTGCTCTTCTTCTTCTTGTCGTCGTCGTTCAAGTTAGACGTCAGCTGCTTTATCGTTATGACATCCTTTGGCTTTTGTTTTTGTTGCAACAGCTGTGAATGCTCCCGCTCCCGCTCCCGCTCCAGCTCCTGTTGTTCCTGCTCCAAATCCTGCTGTTCCTGTTCCTCTTGCTGTTCTTGTTGTTGCTCTGGCATTATTTTATTGATTTTGTTATTGTTGTCAATGGCATTATCTTCATTATTTTTGTTGATGTGGTTGTTGTTAGTGTTCTCCTCCTCTGGATTAGGATCCATCTGCAGCACTTGCTTCGCTTTACTTTCCCACAGCATGCGGTTGGCTTTTAGCTACAATATAGATTTTCATAGAATAAAAACAAACGCAAATGAGTTATGGCAATAAATATATATACACACACACACACACACATAGTCATAATATTATGCTACTTGTGATATCATAAAAATCCATATGCACTTGTGTATGTATTTCACGTAATTCAAGCGTCTAGCTGCCAATGCCCGCTGGTCGCATTATTTATAAGCTGTCATTATTTGTTGTTGTAGTTGTATTTGTTGTTGTTGTTGATATTATTATTGTTGTTGTTGTTGTTGCACAGTTGCCCCCCCCCACATGCCACATGCAACATGCCACACCCACCAGCCACATCACGTATGTACAGTAAACAGCAGCTGGCCATTAAGTGTAAATGCAATGTCAACCCCGTCGTGTATTTTGGCATAATTGTATTATGCTCTTGCCACAAAATGCAGCACATTGCATAGCATCAAACAGCTTGCAACACCTCAATGCGGTTGCATCAATGCCAACTTCGTTTTAAATACAATTCTGGGGGCTTCTTAAGCACGGCAAAAACTTCTAATTTGCATTATAACTAGAACTAAATACAGTTCAACTTCTATAACTCGAACTTCTATAACTCGAACTTTCACTAACTCGAACTTAATTGAGTGGCAATATCGTGTACTAAGCTAAACAAAAAGACTTCCACAAGTCGAAGTCTCCATAGCTCGAACTCGGCAAGTACAACTGTATAAAAATAAACCTACAAAAATAATTTATGTTTCTGCTGTCACCATTCAAAGGGAACAAGAGACTTTTTAGCGCTATTTTGAATATTATTATTATTTCATTATTCTTAAGTTTAGTTATCTAAAGAACTAGTTGTACGGCATCTGGATTTAATTTTCAAAAAACTGACTTTGGACCTGTGCGAAAAGACGATTATCTTCTGCCTCCAGAAGACTTTTCTTGTATCTTGTTTTGTTGAATTTACAACAGGTTTTTTCTGTTTATTTGAATTTAAAGTACAAATTGCAGAAAATGCACGGAATCTAATTTAGAGCAAAATACGTTTATAATTTACACATATCGCTCATTTACATGAAGAGTGACATAAGTCGAAAAACACGATTTTTGAGTTAATGATGCAGAAATGTTCGCAATGTGACAATCTATGCTGTGTACAAATTTCATCATCCTATCTTTAATACAAAGAGCGTGAGAAGAGTTTATGTGGTTTTTTCATTTCCAACGATTCGACTTTATTAACTCAAAAGAACGATATATCTCAGTTGCAATGCAATCGTTGACTAGAAAAGATTCTTTATGTTTCATAAAGCTCAACACAGGCGACACTTGAAAACTTTAAATGCGATTATCTCGAAACGCCATTTTTTCAGATATGGATATTTCCAGGATCGCGAACTCGACATTCGTACGACTTTAAATGAAAAAAAAAAATGGCAAAAATTTACATTTTCAAAAATGTTTTCTCACGTGTTTAATGCATTTTATCAACTCTATTTTTATGATAAAAGACAATCTTTGAAGACTTGTCGTTTTTAAATTATTTATAGAAAACAATGCATCGCGAACGCGACGAAAAATGGAAGTCATTTTTGACTTCATCTTGACAAATGCGAAACTCTGCGAAATGTGGCGAGTAACTTGGAAGAAAATACTCTTAAACCATAATAAAATAATGTAGTTTTCCATTTTAGAAATAATTTTGATATGTAACTACCGTTTTATATATTTTACAAGTTTTTTTTAGTAATTTGTAACGTGACATCGCGAACGTGACAAGATTTCCACCTAGTTTTTCCAAGAGTTTGTTCATCAAATTTTATTCTATATTCCGATATATAGCTCTTAGAACTTGTTTTAAATTAAACTTTCAATATATTTCTATATATTAAAATGGTTTATGTTACAATCTTACTCCCTGACTTAGTGTAATCGTTAAAATACAAACGGTCCATTTTGAAAATCAATTTTTCAGAAAATAGGCAAAAATATGGAAAAAGTGAATTTATTCCAATGTAGAATCTATTTGTTCATCCTATTGAATTATTTCTAGCGTATATTGATAAAATAAATAACTTGAATACATTTTTGGAAGAAAATTTCACAAGATGTGAGTTTTTAATCAATTTTACGTTTTTCGTCGTGGTGGACCTTTTTCTGGAAATGCCCATATGTCACTCTTCATGTAAATGAGCGACATATATTTATATATTAAGAAGACAAACTCATCTTTTGGCTCTGAACACCCCAGAGAAATCTGAATTCCATTTTCCCAAAAGCAAACAAATCAAATGTC
The DNA here is from genome assembly GCA_037043435.1 of Drosophila suboccidentalis. NCBI lineage: Eukaryota > Metazoa > Arthropoda > Insecta > Diptera > Drosophilidae > Drosophila > Drosophila suboccidentalis. The sequence continues at coordinate 3,084,467 of JBAMBK010000278.1, read as the reverse complement.
TCTATAAAAAAAGAACAATCACAATATTTAATAATACAGTCGAACTTCCCTAACTCGAACTTCCCTAACTCGAATTTTCTCTAACTCGAACAAATTCGAGTGGCAATAGCGTTTACTAAGCAAATTTCATACAAATCGCCTTCCCTAACTCGAACTTCCATAAGTCGAATTTCTCCGTAACTCGAACAAAAATATTGGCCCGTGCTTCTGTAAGTCGAATTTTTCGGGAAAATCTCCAATAAAGTTTGAATTTTTTTTCGTTTCTGTTTTATGCTTTAGTTACCGGCTCGTTTGGATATGTAATATTGATGTACATTAGCATAAGGTGATGCAATATGATAGAATATTACATCAACAATTATTTAGGCTTGTGAAATTTCTATAGGAAAGATGTTCGAAATGTACTTCTTTGTCAGCGCATCAGTGTACTAAAATGTTTAAAAATGTTTAAAGAATTATTCAAACTTATTAGTAGTTAAGGAATTTGAAAGTAGACCAAATCAATTAAAGTTGCTGAAAAATGTGGTATCTCAGCAAAAACATTTTCATTATATTAAAAAATGAAATATTAATTATGATGATGATACAGCAAAAGAACGAAGAAACCAAATTTTGAGAGTATCGACAGGTCTTGATCAAACTTTAATCCGTTTTTGTTGAAAATTACAAGAAAAATTTGCAATTTGGAATGTATTTATGATTGAATGCATTTGTAGTTTCTTTTAATATACTAAAAAAAAAAAATTCCCTAACTCGAAGTCTCCCTAACTCGAACTTTTTTCCGGGATAATGGTGATTCGAGTTAGGGAAGTTCGACTGTATATATTAAATGCCATTATTCAAAACATTTTTGAAATTTTTGTTAAAGCTATTGCCAATTGATGCACAAAATAACTGAAAAATGGTATTACACTATTTAAACTATAGTGTATACTGGTGACAACGCGTAATTGTGAACAATAGAAAAAAACGTTGGCTTTTCGTTCCATTAAATTTGCTGGCTCAATTAATTTTTAATTTCATTTATCATTTTTTTTGGCTCGTTTTCTGCATAATATGAAAATGGCGAAAACGTGGATAATATTTGTGCTACTTATATTGATTTTGCTCTGGTTGTTGCGACTTTCCCCTTCCCCTCTCCCTCTCCCGCTGCCCCTCCCCCACCGCGTTCCTCAATTTCTCTCTTTCCTTTGCTCTCTACGCGGCTTGCAGTGAAGCTGACGCAAAATGGCGATTTATTAAAATATTTGCAATTAACATAAATTACGCGCGTAAAATAAAATTGGCGGCATTTCAATTGATTATAATTGCCTTTGATGCCTTAACAGAACGGCAAATAGACAAATCGACACACGTTGGGCGCCATATATACTATATGTATGTACATATGCATGTATGTGTATGTGTATTGAGTGTGGTGTGTGGGGGCAATCCCTTCAGACATGAAATTCCTTTTCCTTTATGTTGTTGTTATATTTTGGCATTTTGTTGTTATATTTCTAATAATTCACGTGTCAAAGAAAAAAGACAACAGGAAAACATTTGACAATGTCGCTGCCGGCTGCTGCTACTGCTAAAACAAATCGTAAGTGTTTTATAATAAAATTTATTAATTTGTAATATAAGAAAACTAATGGAGTACGAACTGAAGGAGCTTCGTCTGGAATTTCTCTGAAGGCAGTGGTCGATGGCATATGGTGGGAGCTGCATCTACTTGGCAAGATAAACTGCGTAAATTAGGCATTCAAAATGACTAAAAAATTAACTCAAAAATGTAAAAAAAAAATAAAAATTCAAAATAAAAATATATAATTAAAAAAATAATTATCTTAATTGTTTTTAATTTTTATTAATTTTTTTAAATTGATAAGGAATCCTTAAGGAATTTTGTTGAAAAATCGTTAGGGAATCATTGAGGAGTTTTCTGCAAAATTCATGGGAGATTCCCTAACGAAAATGGCATAAGAATCGTTAGGGAATCATTGGGGATTTCTCGGCAGAGCTCCCCAAGGTTTCCCTCCCATGAAACGCAAGGGAATCATTTGGGAAAGTTCCCTTTTCATCGACTGTAGGACCTCACAATGTTAAATTCACTGAGGATTCTCATACAAATTCATCAATGATTCACCAAGCATAGGCATAGACATTCACTAATGATTCACCAGACAATCTTTGATGCATGTGTCTGAAGGGATGCAACTCGAGGCTCTTTGTGTGCTCACCGCTCCTGTTGTTGGCATTTCAATTGCGGAATATGTACACGACACGCGAGTTTGTATCTTGTGTGTGTGTGGTGTGCGTGTGCGTGTGTGTGTGTGTGTTTCTCGTTTGTCGGAAGCTTAAATTGGCATTTATGGCACGATGCCACCACCTATCCGCCCTACAAACACAGATGCAGGCACCTATACACACACACATACATACAAAACATCTGAATTTCAACTGTCAGGCTGTGGAGCATACAGAAATTGCAGTTGTGACAGCCGTAGAGCAAAATGACAGCATCGAAAAATCAAAGTTGCAGTCAAATGAAGTTTAACCATTGTCGCACCACTGCACCACCTGAAGGGCAACAAAGCAGAGCAGAGCAGAGCAAAAGCAGAGCAAAAGCAGAGCAGTTGCAATTGCAACTGCTTGCAAATTTAATTTATGAGCAGTCCTCGAGCAAATGTCGCCGGGATGAGACGCAATGCGATGCGATGCGACTGGATGGTGGTGCGGTGGGGCAAAAGGATACCGCATCAGCAGTCCTCTCCACTTCACTCCACTCCACTCCAGTCCACACCACACCACTCAGCACAGCACTCATCTTGACTTGACTCAACTCGACTCAACTGGGCTCTGAGCTCTGCCTCTAATTAATTAGCCGCTAATTTAACGCGCCGTGTGAAGCAGCAGCTGTGCAGAACTCAACAGGATGTGCAATGCTCCCCTTCCATCCCCTTGCTCCTAGTCCTATTGCCATTGGCCAGAATGTTAATTAAGAGGCCGAGGGAAAGCCTCTTCTGCTTTGCCTTTCCTGTCTGTCTAACTGTCTGTCTGTCTGTCTGTCTGTCTGTCGTCTATGCCGTCATAATTCAAGCCGTTTTTGGCCACGGCTTTATCTATCGCGTAATTTCCTTTTAGTTACCCCTAAATTCGTGCTCAACAGTTTAACTTTTGTTGGGATTTCTATAAGTTTAACAACTATTAATATTAAATGAATTAAATATAGAAAAATAATTCTAATAATGAATATTCGGGCCTGTTCTGAATTCCGAAAACGAGTCGATTTGCCACAAAACGAGTTGATAGCTGTTCTGAATTCCGAAAATCGACAATAATTGTCGTTTTCAAAACGTGTCGGATTTGAAAATAAATACCTTAAATTATAAACTGAAAATTATATAATAATAATGTTGAACATTTTTAGAATCGATTACCATCACTATTTCAAGTTTAAGCAGTTGCAGTGCATTTTAAAAGAATTTTTTTAAAAGCATCTATAAATTATTTTATAAAAGCAAAACCGAGCTGTTCTAAATTCCACGTTAATTTTTGTTATCGATACCAACTTTAGCAATTTAAAGCTGCTAGAGTTGCTTTAATTGAATAACAAAATTTTAGCAACGAAGTTTTAGTCTAAGTTACCTTCTATCTGCTATATTCAACCTGAAATACATAAAATGAATTAGCGAATCTATTTCGAAACCGGGAAACAGCAAAATAGTAAAAAGTTCGTTTTCGTTTCGCTTTTTACTTTTTGAAAACGTTCGAAATTCGGAACAGGCCTGATTAACTTTATTCTAAAATTGATTCATGGAAGAACAGATTTCAATCGGAACAAAATGCGGGTAGTATATGAATCCAATTGATTTGATATGCTAGTTATACTTTTAGTCCAATTTATTATATACTATTGATTGAGCTTATTCGTTATTTTGTAGAAGAAATCACTCCATATTATCACATATTCGGGTGTGCTACAGAAATCTCTTTCACTTGAATTTGACGTAAATTTGTATGAAATTTACGTAATATTTCAAGTGAAAGAGATTTCTGTAGCACACCCGATTATAATCAGAATCACCACAAATAAAAACATAGTTTTCACTTATTTTAAAAGTTGGCCCCGATTGTTTGTTATGTTCATGCTAATAGAATTGATTCCAAAGTTGGATGCTAGTTAAGGACATTTATAAAAAGAAACAAACATGGATGAGGGGAGAAGAGTGCAATATGTTTATCACAAAGACTAATGGGAAAAATGCAAAATATATGTCGGTACATGCGACCCAGAAGCCACTTTGCAACAGGCAAATGAGCATGCAACCAAACCATGAATATTCGGGCCTGTTCTGAATTCCGAAAACGAGTCGATTTGCCACAAAACGAGTTGATAGCTGTTCTGAATTCCGAAAATCGACAATAATTGTCGTTTTCAAAACGTGTCGGATTTGAAAATAAATACCTTAAATTATAAACTGAAAATTATATAATAATAATGTTGAACATTTTTAGAATCGATTACCATCACTATTTCAAGTTTAAGCAGTTGCAGTGCATTTTAAAAGAATTTTTTTAAAAGCATCTATAAATTATTTTATAAAAGCAAAACCGAGCTGTTCTAAATTCCACGTTAATTTTTGTTATCGATACCAACTTTAGCAATTTAAAGCTGCTAGAGTTGCTTTAATTGAATAACAAAATTTTAGCAACGAAGTTTTAGTCTAAGTTACCTTCTATCTGCTATATTCAACCTGAAATACATAAAATGAATTAGCGAATCTATTTCGAAACCGGGAAACAGCAAAATAGTAAAAAGTTCGTTTTCGTTTCGCTTTTTACTTTTTGAAAACGTTCGAAATTCGGAACAGGCCTGATTAACTTTATTCTAAAATTGATTCATGGAAGAACAGATTTCAATCGGAACAAAATGCGGGTAGTATATGAATCCAATTGATTTGATATGCTAGTTATACTTTTAGTCCAATTTATTATATACTATTGATTGAGCTTATTCGTTATTTTGTAGAAGAAATCACTCCATATTATCACATATTCGGGTGTGCTACAGAAATCTCTTTCACTTGAATTTGACGTAAATTTGTATGAAATTTACGTAATATTTCAAGTGAAAGAGATTTCTGTAGCACACCCGATTATAATCAGAATCACCACAAATAAAAACATAGTTTTCACTTATTTTAAAAGTTGGCCCCGATTGTTTGTTATGTTCATGCTAATAGAATTGATTCCAAAGTTGGATGCTAGTTAAGGACATTTATAAAAAGAAACAAACATGGATGAGGGGAGAAGAGTGCAATATGTTTATCACAAAGACTAATGGGAAAAATGCAAAATATATGTCGGTACATGCGACCCAGAAGCCACTTTGCAACAGGCAAATGAGCATGCAACCAAACCATTGTTTGCATATTGTATATTGTACATATATTCACGAACTAAACGTGCCCCCAGCCATGTATCTTAAATCCAGTTCAAGGGATGGGAAAAGTGATGGGGATAGGGACAGGGATAGGGGTAGAAGTAGAAGTATACGAGCTGGGCTTGTAGGCAACATCATTATCATCGTCATCGATATGACTCTGTATTTCTATGCATATGTATGAGAGAGTCTTCCCATATACATACATACATATGCATATGCCCCCTGGGATTGTAGCTCCAACAACAACAACAACAACAACAACAACAACAGCGATGACAAAAAGAACGCATGTTAAAGTGGCTGAAAAAAAGAAAAATACAAACGAAAAAAGGAAAAGCAAAAATATGAAAATGCAGGGTGCAAAAAAGGTGAGTGCAAGAAACAAACAAACAAACAAATAAACACAACAATGCAAATAAAAAAACCATATACAAAATCATGTGTAACAATATTCAATAGTCATAGCATGCTCGACTTGCAAATACCCTCTAAATACATTATATTCTTATTTTCGATTATATAAAGTTTATATACAAAAGTAATTTATCAATTCTAGATTACTATTAACAAATTAATTAATATACCCTATGAGAGACATATGTATAGCTAATCTATGCAATACTATAAGCATTTATAGGGTATTCTTAAAACGACAATACCGTATAAATTCTATAGCGAGTGACATACAATACGCAAAACCCACAAAAGCTCGTATCAATGATTGTTACATCTCACAGCTCAATGGAACGAACGAGTTCCATAGACAGCAGCATGTTCGACTATTAAATATCCTGTAATTGCTTTATAGTGACATAAATTGTCATAAATTTAGGAAAAATTAATATACTCAATAAATTAAAATACTCAAATGAAATGAAATAATTTACAAATTGCAAAAAATAAATTTTTATTATCATAGTATAACTTTTAATATACAAATTTAAAATGAGAGATATATTTTAAATTTCAGATTTCAAATTTAAATTTAGTTCAACTAGGAAGCAAATTGATTTTTTTGCAACGTTTTCCAAAACTACTTTTTCTGAAATTTACAATTTTCTTTCGAACTTTGAAAAATAACCCTTTTTGTAATTTAAAAACTATTGATTTAATTTTAAAACCGCATGAATGATTGATAGATTGATATATTCAAAGGCTTTCAAAAATTGGAGTACTTTTTAAAATCGGTTGTGGCATTTTTAAGTAATGATATAACATGCAAGCTCACACCTTAAAAAACAATAAAAAAAAAATGTCCATAGAAACAATTGAAAAAGGTCAATATTTTCCAAAAAGCAAAGAGTGTTTTTGATACAGATTACAATCTAGCTGTTACCTAGAGTTATCAAAGAACAAGCGTTAATAAAAAAAAGAGTTATTTTTTCATAAAAATCACATAATTTTTATTTTAAAATTTACAATCTATGCTTTCTGAGGAACGAACGGACTCCACTGAGCACTTTGCAATTATTGGGTATAAAGGGAATGGACAAAAAATGTATCTGCGAATATGGCTGAAATGCGTTGCCACAAAGCAAAAGTGCAAAATATGGCAATGACAGAAGCCAACAACAGTGGCAACAACAGCAACAACAACAACACCACCACCAACAACAACAACAGCAACAACAACAGCAACAACAGACAAAAATGACAATAAAGATGGCAACACAAATGTTAACTGGAACGACAACAAAAGGGATGGGCGCCATGTTGAATGCTTTGGGGATATCCGGTTTGGTAACGCAGAACAGGGGATGGGGATGGGGATGGGCGATGAGTAAGGAGCAGAAGAATGCTGGAATGAATGGGGAAGATGGGAAGATGGAAAAGCAAGCGAGGAGCGGTTGTTGCCTCTGTGTGTGTGTGTGTGTGTGTGTGAATTGCGACTGCCCGATTGACTGACTGCCCAACTGACTGACTTTCTTCTATCCTCTCCTCTAGTCTCTTCTCTTCTCATCTAAGCCTTGTCTCTCTGCCTGACTCTGTCTGTCTGCCTGTCTGTCTGAATGTTTGTTGCACATACCTTAGATGTATTGTCCTGCACCCATGCATCTGGCTTACCGTAGTCCGGTGGGTTCGCATACGGATCGTAGCCCAGCACGGATAGCATGGGCGCTATGTTGGCCATGTCGTGCACCACATCGCCGGGTATTTGGTCGACCCACTTGGACAGCGCCTCCAGATTGACCGGCTTGATGACCTGATCCGATGACCTCTCCACCCTGTTGTGCACAATTGCAATTAGTTAATGCCTGCCCAAAAGGGATGCTAAAAGGGACGAGGGACAAGGGACGACTGCTCCATGTCTTTGGGGCCTTTGTCTGTGTACTCACTTGGATAGCGGCACTCCGTTGGGCTTATTAATAAATTCCTCATGATGCAGCACCGCATCGTTCCATGGCACATCCAAGAATTTCAAGATTTTTCGCATCCATTCCTCCGGATGCAGCACCAGCTGCTCGTAGTAAACCTTTAGTACGAAACAAAACGATAAAAAGAAAGTGTAAGTGCGCAATTTTATATTTCTTGAGTATGCATCGAAGAGATAAACGGTCTCAGTATTCAGTTTCGAGTCAAGTTTAACAACTTTAAATCAGTTCAGCAAATGCAATTACTTACAAATGGAAAGTAATTATTTTAAATGTAATCACATTCGAGTGCTTTACCAATGCTACGGAATATGATTCATGATTCATTCTTGGATATTCTTTATTTTGTTTCGTTGTGGCTCGCATATTTCAATAACTAATTCTGTATACGATATTCATTGCCTATGTAATCAATTACTTTAATTTTAATTCGTTTTTTGTATTAAATATTCATATTTCACGACATTTACTTAAAGAATCCTAGGCTTCAAGTTATTCGTGCTACAAAAATGTTACAATTGATTTAAATAACGCAACAGAGCTGATAGGGTTGCCATTAAGAATACTAAGTATTTTTGAACCAAATCATTTGTTTTAATGCCTGCGCCAAGAGTTTGTTTTTTACTTTCAAATATAGCTCCCATATATTTTAGTAAAGCCCGCAATAGAGTTGACAGGGTTGCCACCTTTGTTGTCAGAAATGTTTTACTTTTGCAACGGCCTTGTCTTACGCAATAATTACTTAGAGCATGCGTTCTTTCAAATGTAATTAATTAAATATTTGAATAAAGGCATGTTACAGGCCAGACAGGGTTGCCACCATTGCTGCCAATAATGGTAAACTTGTGTTTGGCTTTGATTTACTCAACTATTAATAAAGAAATGCCTGAAATAAAATGTTACAACTGAAAAATTTCAATAAAAACAAACAAGAGGACTGTCAGGGTTGCCGCCAACATTCTGGTCGATATTGTGTGCTGAACTATCCTTACTCAATATTTATTCAAGACGTATTTGCTTTAAAATGCAATTACTCCGATATTTTAATAAAGACAAGCAATAAGTGGACAGGGTTGTCACATTTGTTGTAAAAAGTGGTTCTCTTGTATTTTGGCATTGTCTGGTTTGACAGTAAATTAAGAAATGCCTGCTTTAAAATGTAATTACTCATTTCTTGATCGAGAGCACCTTCATAAAGGTGTCCAGGTGTCAGGTGCTTTTGTCAGTTCAGTTCAGTCCAGTCTCAGTACTCACCATCATGCATCGCTCCTTGCCAATGTCGCGGCACTGCTCGTGCATCAGCTCGATGGCGTGGTTCCACTTCTGCATGCACTGGCGGTAGCTCGCCAGGTCGAAGCCGGTGATTGTCACCTTGCGGGATATAATCGAATGAACCGTCGCCCGTCCGTCGCGCACCATGAATAGGAATTTTGCCTGTATACACAGAGACACACAGAGAGAGAGAGAGTGTATGTATTTGTGTTTCTGTGTGTCTGTGTGTGTGTGTGTGTGACTTACATTTGGAAATAGCTCGATTACATAGGAGCCCATTTTGAGTGTGAGCGGATCCTTGTTACATAAACGCGGCGCCGGCTCACCATGTTTCGCAATGATTTCCAAGCAGAACTGCGCGATGGCGCTATTCATGACCTCCTTGGTGATGCCCGCCTCCTGCAGGCGCAGCGATTCCTTCTCGGACTTCAGCCAATGCGAGCGCAGCTGCAGAATGCGCGGAATGACGCGAGTCTCCTGCCCACAGCTAAATGGATGGCAAATCCAGCAGCAAAACAATGCCGCAAGCATGAAAAGGAAGGTAAAATGTCGACGATGAGAAACAGAAGCAGCTGAATCAAGTAGAGAATGGACATGAGCATGGATGTGGATGTGGATGTGGATGCGGATTTGGATGGGAATGTGGATGTGTAGCAGTGCTGACCATGTAGCCATTTTCGGTTGGATTTATCCATATTAAAACTACCTAAGCCGGTAAAGAATATCAAACTTATCCATCTTTCCGGAAACTAATTCTTTTTAGTAAATTCGAAAATTGGTAAAAATCGTGCTTTGAATTTTCAGCCACTTTTAACAAATAAAACATAAAAACTTAAGGAGATCCTATTCACTCTGTCCTCAAATTATCAGTTCATGCTATTTTTTCGTTTGATAGACCCTGTACATACATATGTTACATATGTTTTTGAAAAAAAAACTTAGTTTAGTTTAGTTTGAGTTAATTCGAGTCGATAAAGCAATGTCCATGTGTAGATGGTCAGACCGAAGTTTCCGCCTGATTTGGTGACAGTTCCTTTTTACTAATTTATAAACTTGATCAAAATCGTGTACAATTGGTAAAAAAAAAGACCTGCCATTTACTCAGAGAGATAAAAGTAATTTTAAGCCGTTTTGTCCGATATTTATCATTTCATTTTATAGATATATTAGATATATTCTCGTCTCTGCTCATCTCTGAGACTATAGGAGCTAGAGCCATCAAATTAAAAGGCAGTACTCAAGCCATTGTCCTCGCTTTGTGGCTAGTAGTTGGCATCACTGCCAAGTGGAGCATGTGGTACAAAGTGGAGAACACTCCACAATGATGTTTGATATCGCCGAGCAGAGCTTTGGCTTTTAAACGGATGTCGATGTCGCTGAATTTCATTTCATGCCCCGCAACGCGTTGCCATGTTGCATGCGGCTTGTTGCCTGTTGCTGTCGCAGCTGTTTTCGAGCCTTCCGCTAATGCAATCGACCAAATGGAAACGGTCTCGACTCCAACTCCAACTTCAGTTTCAGTTCCAACTCAATTTCAAATCCAATTCACTCAAACATGCGAGCATAAAATCGAAATCAACACCCTCTTCCTACCCCCTTGGACCACTTAAAGGCCATGGCGAGGGGCAAGAGCAGGAGCAGGAGCAGGAGGAGGAACAGGAACAGGAAAAGGGACAACTTGAAGTGGAGGCTTTAATCAGTGAGCCATGTTAGTTCAGTTGATTTGTTTCCGAACGTCATTTGATTTGCAATTGAACAGCTGCAAATTCAGTTAAAGCTCATTTTTCTTATTGGTTTTCATTGATTAACTCCAGATTGTTGAGGCACATAAATAGAATAATTATAATTACTATTTTCTGTATTTAAATTCTTCAAGTAGCATGGAATCTCTTCTTCATATTGTGATCATTGTATTTTGGGAAATTCTTAAATTTGATATTATGAATCAGGACTAAAGGTGTTTGATTATTTTTTTTAATTGAATCTAAACAAAAAACAGTAATTCTAATATTCCATCAACAACAGCATTGGGCACAAAATATTCAATCGGGTGCAACACAATTACATCAACAAAAAAAAACATAATTTTTCTACCTTTTAAGATTCTTTCTATTTTTCAAGCGATCCTTTCTACAACAAATTGGACTGCTTTGCACAGGACTCGACTATTTTTAATCCGAAATACTTATGAAAATACTTATATTCTGTGTGGTTTGTCATACCAACACTTTGTAAGAGTTAATTGTTTTACGCTCTATTTGCGTAAAACTTTAGCAAAATGGTAATTGGCAACAAATTGGCAAAACAGTTGCCATAGATACAATGAGTTAAACGCTTCCTTTGATAGCAGTAAGCGAAATGCATTTACACATGATTCTACTACATATATACATATATACTCCAGCTAATTCCGATTCTAATTCCCATTCGTGTTCGCTCTCCTTCTTCGCCCGCTAGAGTCCTGCTAATCCGCCATCTGCTGGGAAGCCTTTTAGTGCATGAGTCACAAAGTCGATGTCGATGTCGATGTAGAGTCTGGGGGAGGGAGGGTCAGAGGGCACAACGCAGGAATAGCTCAACAAATATATGTATATAATCTTGGGAGCTATTACATGAGCGCGTTTTATATGCAAATCGGACCGAACAAAGGCTAACGAGGCCACAGTAAAAACACTGAAGTTGTCTACGACCATATAAAAAAACACATATAAACACATACATATATATATGTATATATACTTGTGCTATATGCAGATGTATCTGTAAATGGTGGCACAAATTTAACTAAATACATTGCTGCTGCCACGCTGCAGCGGCGGAAGTAAGTTTTTAAATAGCGGAAATTGTGCTGTGCAGCCATCAGAAAAAGTGGCGCTGACTGTTCCCGACAGGCAGAAGAAGAGCCGATTATCCAGTTACCAGTTCCCAGTACCCAGTATCCAATAACCAGTATCCAGGACTCCGAACCCAACCCAGAGCCCAGTTAGCTAGTCAAAAGCCAGAACTCAGCAGCCATGAGTCAAAACTGGCAAAAAAAAAAGGACAACAATGTACAAAAAAAGCAAAATTGTTAATAAAATAAGCAGGCAGAGCTATCGCATCTCTCTCTCTCCATCTTCCCCCTCTCTCGAGCTCTGTTTTCGTCTGCTCACTCACATCTGGCTGGAGCACAAAGGACGAAAAATTCGTGTCTAATTACTCATGCGTAACGAAAACTTAATAATCTAATTCATTCCCTGACATGGACTCCCCTCGCCCCCACCACAGTCGGGACGAAACCAATACGCACAGAGAAAGAGACAGGGGGAGAGGTAGAGAGAAAGAGAGAGAGACGCTGAATCCAACCATCCATCATGTCATATAATAAACATCTCCTCTCCCGCCACACTCCCCTCCCATTTATTTTGAAAAGTTTCGAACCCAAGCTGAGCTCTTTTTCCATTTTACATATTTATAACGTGTGTGTGGTACGAGTTTTCGACAAATTAGCCTGAAAACCAGAATGGAATGGTCCATTTCCACATCTGTTTATCGATTACATCAGCAAAGGTGTCACATTTCATGTAAATCATCTGTCATTCTACAGTGGAACCTTTTTGTAGCGAACTCGCCACCAATCGTCGACAGTTTGTCACGTTCGTTGTGGACAAGTTTCTAATTACTAAATACTAGACCGTTCAAAAAGTCCCCGGACTGACACATAGGCCACTCCACTAAAATTTTGAAATACATTTTTTTTGACTGACTAGTTTATTTCTAGGCTACAGTGAAAATTTGAGCGCAATCGGAAGCTTCGCTATCGAGTTAGAAATATTATTGTTGTGCAACTTTTTGAATTTTTTGAAAAATGGAAAAAGCTGAATTTCGTGTTTTGATTAAACACTGTTTTTTGATGGGAAAAAATACCGTAGAAGCAAAGACATGGCTTGATAAGCATTACGGGGTCTCTGCTCCAGGTAAATCAACCATTTGCGATTGGTATTCCAACTTTAAACGCGGTCGTACGAGCACCGAAGACTCGAAGCGTTCGGGAAGACCAAAAGAGGTGATTATCCCAGAGATCATCGGACAAGTCCGTCGAATCGTATTGACTGATCGAAGAGTCAAAGTGCGTGAGATTGCTGAGACTGTGGGCATATCGACTGGGTCAGCGGTTTCGATTTTGCATGACCATTTGCATATGAAAAAGCTCAATGTAAAATGGGTGCCGCATTTCCTAGATATTGAACAAAGATATTCTAGATATTTTCATCAAGACAATGCACCATCTCACAAAGCCGCTTTTACGATGGAAAAAATCAAAGAATTAAGTTGGGAATTGCTTCCTCATCCTCCATATTCCCAAGATCTGGCCCCCAGTGACTACTATCTGTTTTCAAACTTGAAAAAATGGCTCCAGGGAAAAAAATTTTACTCCAATGAAGAAGTTGAATGGGAAACTAAAGCCTATTTTGAGGGACTTTCTTCAGACCACTACAAAAAAGGCATCGAAATGTTGAAAGACCGTTGGACAAGGTGCATTAAGCTAGACTAAGATTATATTGAATAAATATATTGATTTAAAAAAAAAAATGTTTTTTTCACTGTCAGTGCGGGGACTTTTTGAACGATCTAGTAAAGCAGAGATGGTCACAAATATTTCGTGAGTGAGCTCGACAACAAACACAACTTCTGGAGTCATAATATTTTTCAGCAAAATGACCTCCCCCTACATTCAAAACTTTGGCTTCCGAAAACCCACCAGAATAGTTTTTAAAACTTTGCGTTTATTTTGTGGCAGTTTTTCTGTAGCCCTGCTATATTGATTGCTATCGAAATAATTGCTAAAATAATAAATTGCTTAAATAATAAATGTGAAAACGTGAAAAAAATATACAAATAGGGGTAACGCCTTAATACTCAACTAATTTATTGGAAACCAATTCTTTTTCATTCTCTATATTTTCCTTTAAAAGGTTCAGTAAGTACAGTCTACTTAGCAACGGGGAAAGCTGTGGTAAGTCCTGCTAAGCTAAATTGCATTTTATCTAACGAATTAATTGATTTAATGGACGGAAACTGGCCGAGTTACTATTTTTTTTTAACTCTATTAACTATTAAAAACTCTAAGTCTATAAAAGTTATAATTAGTTTTCGGTTAAGTCTGCTACAGAAATCGCTTTCGCTTGAATTTCACTTAAATTTCATACAAATTTAATATATTAGTTGTGTATCTTTTTTTGAAAGGCATACAGTTTAGTGATGTCTTCAACGTGTTCGTTTCAATACGGCTTAAAATAATACTACAAACTTGTTTAATTGAAGGGCAGTTCCTTGGCAAATTGTATATGGAACGGGCCCGGACTGTTTGTATATATTACAGGGATATACAGTCGAACTTCCCTAACTCGAATCACCATTATCCAGGAAAAAAGTTCGAGTTAGGGAGACTTCGAGTTAGGGAATTTTTTTTTTTTAGTATATTAAAAGAAACTACAAATGCATTCAATCATAAATACATTCCAAATTGCAAATTTTTCTTGTAATTTTCAACAAAAAAGGATTCCAGTTTGATCAAGACCTGTCGATACTCTCAAAATTTGGTTTCTTCGTTCTTTTGCTGTATCCAGAAGAAGTTCCCGATTCAAATGTCATCATAATTAATATTTCATTTTTTAGTATAATGAAAAATGTTTTTGCTGACATACCACATTTTTCAGCAACTTTAATTTATTTGGTCTACTTTCAAATTCCTTAACTACTAATAAGTTTGAATATTTCTTTAAACATTTTTAAACATTTTAGTACACTGATGCGCTGACAAAGAAGTACATTTCGAACATCTTTCCTATAGCAATTTCACAAGCCTAAATAATTGTTGATGCAATATTCTATCATATGATTACATCACCATATGTTAATGTACATCAATATTACATATCCAAACGAGTCGGTAACAAAAGCATAAAACAGAAACGAAAAAAAAATTCAAACTTTATTGGAGATTTTCCCGAAAAATTCGACTTACAGAAGCACGGGCCAATATTTTTGTTCGAGTTACGGAGAAATTCGACTTATGGAAGTTCGAGTTAGGGAAGGCGATTTGTATGAAATTTGCTCAGTAAACGCTATTGCCACTCGATTTTGTTCGAGTTAGAGAAAATTCGAGTTAGGGAAGTTCGAGTTAGGGAAGTTCGACTGTATGTATAGTATGTACTACGTACATAGGTGGATGGGTTGTGTTGGATCGGTGGAGAATGAGTTGCTGTGGAGTGGAAAGGAGAGGAAGGTTATGGAAAGAAAAACTTACCGCACATCGGGATGAGCATCCAGCATGGCGCGCATTAATGTCGTACCAGATCTGGGTACGCCGCCTATGAATATTAATGGCATCTCACGGTTGTATGAATAGACGCGCTGATTGTCATCTGTGACGTATTTCTGGTTGTTTGGGCGTGGCGAGGAGAAGAAGAGCAAAGCGGAGTAGAGAAAAAAAATTAAATTAGAGAAAAGTTGTAGGCAAAAATTACGTGGCACCCAGATAGATGATGATGTTGATAATGATGATAATTATGTATAAAGCAGATGGGATTGAGGGTGGCAGTTGGCAGGTGACGTACAACGGATAACGGATGTCGGATGCCGCAGGAAGGTGACGTTGATGCCAACTGAATTTGCAAAGGCAAAAAAAGGAAGAAAAAAAAAAACACACACATACACGTGTGTGCGTAAGAGAGACAGGTGTGTTTGTGTGAAAAAGCTGCCCCTTAACCTTTGGCAAGACTGTCACATTAATGTCAATTTAAAAGGATTTTCCCACCCAGTTATAAATGTAAAAAAGGAAAAGCGCTCAAACTCGAGAATCTAAGCCCATAATACGAGACGCTTAACACGCTGCTGCATTGTGGCAAAATTTGCGTGGAAATTGCAAAAAAAAGAATTGCGGAAAAAAATCCAAAAAATAAGAAGAGATTTCAAAGAAACGAAAAGTTTCTATTGTGGCCAAAAGGTTTGCCAGCTGGTGAATTCCCCAACGCTGGCTCTTTAGACAGCATTTATTAATCGATTCGATAACAATGCCATATGTATCCATCCGTATGCTCATGTTAACGCGTGAGCTTCGCCTTATCAGTTCACCGATAACAGCCCGATAATCCCGAGAGGGAGACGGGCACAAAATAAACTGTGACTCAATAAGAAATTATTGATCAGTGCTAAGCTGGTCGACAATTATAAAGTTGTGGACAAACAGCCCAACAAAAAGGGAAATCAGTTTGGTAGAATACAGTACGACACAAGTATGATAAACACTCAGAAATATCTAAGGGGCTGAAAAAACCTTATGTTTTTAAGCATATAATGACAATAAGATTTGGAAGATGTAAAGTACATTAAAGCTGAAGTTTGATGTTTAGAAATTTATATAAAAGCCTCTGTGTTGTTTCATTGAACCGGTTTTTTTTAAAGAGATGGTTTAGATACTAATTATATACAAAAATATATAATAAATGTAAAGTGTAAATTGAAGTATTTGAATTGGGATATGAATTATTGATCAAAGTTAAATGACTGAAAGTAATCAGTACAGTGAGGCTTTAATGAAACCAAATTGACCAAAATAAATGCGATTTGAATTGATTTGCATGAATGTTTGTAAGCAATCACATGAAAATAAAATATTGATAGTAAATGTATACTATATAATGCAGGCATATCGCAATTGATGTGCAAAGCAATGAATCAATACGATTCAATATTAATTGCCATTGCTGCGATATTATAAATTAATTAAATTCCCATCAAGTTCTTAACACACTGCACTTAACACACACGTACAGTGCAGCTTAAGAATGAGTAACGCACGAATGTGTGAATATCTCAATTGATTTGATTTCCTAATGCGGACTGTTGAAATCGCTATCGAAATCCAACTAACAATCTCTCAGCCAGCTAAATCAACCACAGCAACAACAAGAATAAAAATAATAAGAACTGTTAGTCCCGATGGCATTTGGCCTGGCCAACTAATGTTTACAAAATGGTGTTCGGCCATCCGATAACCAGCAAATCCCCCAATGACTTTGCATGGCTTGCGGTTAGGTCAGCGTGTGCAGTCAACATGAAATTAGTTATCCTGAATCTCCAGAGAGTGTGAAAGAGTGCTACTCTTGCCAGAGACAGAGAGACAGAGAAAGAGAGAGAGCGAGAGAGAGAGAGAGAGAGAGGGAAAGACTGCTACTGTTATAGTTGTTATCATTGTTGTTGTTGTTGCTGCTGCTGCTGCGACAATTTGATTTATCACTGCAATCGTCGCCTGGTCAGCGCTCGTTTCTAAATACATGCCCGCAAGTGTAAATAAACTTGAGTTGATCTCTGTGTGTGTACGTGTGTGTAGTTAAAGGTGTTCAACAGTCAAACCTGCCTAGAGTAAACTTTTTTATAATTATATTTCTCTATCAAGTAATGAATTAGTTCTTATGAAGAACAATTTATTATTTAAGTTTTCGAATATGTACAATTTGTTTTAAGTTTGTATTGTATCTTGACTAATAATTAAAATAGTTAAAACAAATATAAAATGAGATCAAAGTTTGCATTTACCTATTGAAATGCTAAATATCGTATATTATTATGCACAAAAAGGTTCTGAAAAGGTAATGAAGTGAGTTTTGTGATGTCGTGCAAATTGTGTGTAGCGAAGTTTGACTGTATCTGTATTTGTATCTGTATGTGTGATGGTAGAGGTAGTACAGGTGTTTGTCCACTTACCTCCACGCGCACCATTTGCGATGCCAAATCGTTAGTGGCATCCAATTTGAAGAGACAGTTGGGCCGCAACTCGGTAAATTTGAATAGGAACATGGTGACAACAATTATGGCCAATAGGACCCAAAGGGTGACCTTCTTATTTCGATAAGGCAGACGCATCTTTACAGTCGTTGGTCGTCTTGGCCGTTTTAGTCGTTAACTGATGTGTGAATCTCTTAAACTGCTTTTTGATTTCAATCAAACTCGAGGCGCGAGGCTCGAGGCTGTCTATTTGTTTAGTTTAGTCTTATCGATTGACAGTGCCTGCCAACTTGTGTGCAACCGGACGTTGCAAGCTTAAATATGTAAATTGGTTTCTTGAGCTGCTCCGGCGATAAAATTTTAGTTTGTTTGCTAGCTTGCCCGCTAATGTTATTTCTTCTTCTGCGTCTGCTTCTTCTTCTGTTTACACTTAGATGGTTTTGCCGTTGCTTTAGCTGCCTTTCAGTTGCGTTTGCTCTTCTTCGTCTTGTTGTTGTTGTTGTTGCTTTTGTTGTTGCTTTTGTTGTTCCTGCTGCTGCTCCTGTTCCTGCTGTTTATGACGTTGATTGCTTTGCATTCCCTTGCCTTTTGTTTGCAGCCAACGCGGTCAGTTTGGCCATCAGCAACAGCAACTTCAACTGCAATTTTCAATTCCAACTCTAGTTCCACTTTCAGTTCGCAGTTCGCAGTTCCGTTTAATTTTTTTTAAGCGCCGCTTATCGTTTCCGTTGTTTTTGGCTCTGCGCTGTTTCTATTGCATTTTGTTTTATATTACCTTTGCTGAGTGTGCGTGCGTGTGTGTGTGTGTGTTGATAGAGGGCGGGACATGCGCTTTAGGATGTCTGCCTCCTTATTCTCGTGCTTCTCCTTTTTGAATAGTTTTCAAGTTTGGTATGTCTTCGGGACAAGGTTCCTGTCAGTGACGGTGTCTCTGCTGCAAGTGAAAAACTTCAGTCATAAGCATATTTAAATAGTTTTCAAATTATTTGCCAGCAACTCAACTCGGCACTCGACTGACAGCAGCGGCTGTCGTGAAATGACTACGCACCTTTTAGAACAGCAACTTCAACCTAAACTACAACTCCGAATCTGAATCCAGCTTCAGCTTCAACTGCAACTGCAGCTTCAAATTTCAATTCCAAAATTGTGAATATGAATGCAACTCCAACTGCTTCTTGTTATCTGGTTGTTGGTTGTTGTCTGTTGATTGCTGTCTCTTTGGTTGGTTGTTGGTTATTTGCTCAGTTGTTCACGAATAGCTGCCAGCCCAAAAACTTAATGAGCTGAAATGCCAAATAGACTGGAACCAATGTTAGTGATATATACACATAATAGCTCCAATTCCCAGTTATTTCCTCCGTCATAGCTGTGAATGAAACAAAAGACAAGAAACTTAGAAATGTGAAGAAAATGTGATGAGCTATTAGAACAATTGACAACATGGAAACAATCGAACACACAACCAACAAGCATACATACATATATAGAAATGGAGTATAGAAATAAGACAACAACTTTGATGACAGGCAACAGATGCAACACACACACACACACACACACACACACACAAACGCAAACATTCAACAATTGTCGTTGTTGGATGTGCAAACAAAAACGAAACTACTTGAAATACTCGTACAATATTCCAACAATGAATTATTATGAGAGAGAGAGTGTGTGTAAATAAATAGAAACATATTTATTATGTTTGCTGTGGATATTTGATTAGAAACATCTATAAATTCAAACCATGTACATATGTGTCTGTTGTGTGTGTGTGTGTGTGTGTATCCATGTACATCCATCCCATCTAGAACTTAAGCTGCTTAAGCCCAGTTCCCTCTTTTTAGTCTCTCTTCACTCTTCACTCAGCAGCAGTTGTTGCTCAAGTGTCGGCCATATAGTGGCCATATAGTTGAGTGCATGCTGTTGCTGTGACATTCAGCTAGACACCCCCTCCCCCCAATTCCACTCCTTCTGATAAGAGGCGAACGTTTGCCACATGCCACATGCCACACATCACGAGCAGATCTTGTTGCAGCTTCAGCTTCAGTGGCCAGTTGCGTATCAGATGTTACGACATTCTCACTTTAATCTAATCCCACACACACACACACATCCGAACACACACACATGCTTGTTGCACTCTGAACTTACACACACATTAAGCTGCAGCGTACCTGGCTTAAACACTAAGTTACCATCCAGAGCCAGAAATATGTGAAATAATTTCCTTCTTTTTTTTTATGAATATTTTCTATTGACAGGTTGCAGTTTTGCCTTTTCTGTTTTATAGAATTCAACACACAGTTTAAATTGATTTCTGTCATACAGCAGAAAGTAGCTTTCATGTTTCTCGTCAAAGTATAGCCAGCGAAAGAAGTCACCTTATCAAAATGTGGCTCTTGATTAAAAAAAAAAGATTTTATTTAATAATTTTACGTCTACTTTTCAACTTTTATCCTCGATTTTTTCCAAAAAATATTTTGATGAAAAAAAATTCTTGAAACAATTCTAAGAGTAACTGCAAAAAAAATTTGTTTTAAATATTTTAGCTGGTATTTTTTATAGTTTTCTAAAAATCCTAAAAATGACTATTTTAAGCTTTTTAGCCTTTTTTTTTAATCATGTTGATAAGGTGACTTTTTTTGCTGGCTAAATTTTCAATATTAAATAATTGTGATACAGAGAGCAAAAGTTTTTAAATCTATCAACTAACTTTTCAGATTCGAAAGCGGGATATCCACAGTAGAATTTTTTTTGTCGAACGTGTTGTATTCGACAAAAGTGCACAGTGGAGAGCAAAAGTCTGTACATGCTCACAGCACTGACTTTCTTTATTCATAAAAACAAAACCATACAAGGAAATCCAAATTGTTTTTTATTTTTATCATTTCATGCTTAACAAATAGGAGTAAGGCAACATTAATAAATAAGACGAATTCTTAGATTTTGAAAAAAAAACGAAAATAACCCGAAAAATAAAAAGTGAGCTTAATTTTTCAGCTTTTACCCTAGATTTGACAAAAAAGTTTTGATGCTGAAAGTTTCTCTTATCAAATCTATTAGTTACTGCAAAAAAAAAATTTTCAAAGATCTCTTCGCTAGTATTTTTTAAAATTTTTTGAAAATGGCAAAAAAGTCACTTTTTGTATGAATATGAGGACATACAACATACAGTGATGTTCGAAACCAAATTTGTGTTCGTCGGTCTTGTTTGTGAAAAATAGAAATGTTTCTATCTTGCGTGTGTTCGTGGGTTCGACAAAAAAGTTCTACTGTGGATGTTCATTTTAAAGTGAAGTTAAAAAGAAATGTTGAGATACAAATCTGAAAATGACACATTTTCATCTTGCTTTATTTTTATTATTTGTTGAAGTTAGAAAATGTTCAATACATTTCATAAAAACTATAATACCCATTAAATAAATGCAGCATTTGACAGTCGCCGATTAAATAAAGTTGTAATTTGATTGTTAAGTTGAGAGGAATTGAACGTCTATTTTATGCGTAATTTGACGTTTTATATAATGACATTTAAATGTTGTTTATCAAGATAAAATGAGATTACATATGTACTAAAATTATAATTGACAATTTGTGGAGTTCACATCAAATGCATCATTTGATGCAAAAGGGAGAGAATGAACTTTGTAAATTTACTGAAAATCTCTATAAACTTAATTTAAGAGAATCGTGCCTTTATCTGTCAATCATTATCTATGCTATATTATTTAGACAGATAGTTATTTTCTCTGAGAGAATTTGCACAATTTTCTAGTATTCCAAAACCCAGTTACATATTTGATCTTATTTGTTGTTGTCTGTCAAGACGTGTGTAATACTTGTGAGTAAGCACTTCTTATCATTTGCAAACGTAGACACGCCTAAGTAAATACTTGTATTATATTTAATCTTTTAATTAAGATTCAGCTGCTAAGACTTGCATTAAGCACATAAACTTGCTTAAGTTGGCTTTCACATTTACATACGGCAACTTTATGATGTTCCTTTTGAAATCCTTTCAATTGCAATGTCTTAATACCCTCTGCACATGAAATGTGCATAGAGGGGTTTATTCAATTTGCGCAGGCTCATGTAATGGGATAAAAGACGCAAGTTTCAACTATACAGTGTGTGTGGCTGCTCCATAAACTATGAGTGCGAATTTAACAAGTAGGTTGCTCTATACCCTTCGCAGCTTGAGGTTGCTGAAAGTTTCATACGCTCTTTACGTTTACAGCACATTGCAAGCCATTTGGATTTGGCTCCCTCAGACTATTATCTGTTCCCAAACCTCTAAAGATGACCCATCAATAAAAAAAATACAGCTAGGAGAAATTTTGGTATTTTTCAGACCTTCTGGAAAATTACTTTTTGGGCGGCATCAAAAGGTTGGAATAAGTGTATCGACCTAAAAGGGAACTATATTACATATAAAAACAAAAAAAAAAAATGTTAAAAACATCGAAAAATGTATAATCAGTGTTAAAACACTGTTTTTTCATGTTTCGATGCAAATTTAAATGGGTTATCGTATCCCGATTAAGGTGAAAATTTGAATTTGAGTTCTTTAGGACCAAATAAACAAAATAAAATAAATAAAAAATTAAAAAAATAAAATTTTTTTTTTGTCCCATATAATTTTTAAATTTTCCGATCCAAGTCGGCACGGGTTATCATACTCCGATTGAGGTAAAAATTTATTTCTAAGTGCTTTAGGACCTAATGAACAGATCTGGGTTCGATTCCCCCGTCAATTAAAAAAAAAAATGAAAAGTTTAAAAAAAAAAATCTAAATCTTAAAAAAAAAAAGTTTAAATGTAACGAAAAACATTTTAATTAATACAAATTTTTTAGCCTGAATTACACAATTTCAGGATTGAATTCGGGATTGAAAAAAATCAAGTATTTCATACTTGGTTTAAGAAAATCCGAGATTGCCCCACCTCTGACAACGTTTCGGATTGAATTCGGGCTAAATATCCCGGATTTTTTTTTCTGTGTAGGTTATGTTTCCAGTTGTGAACTTTCAACTTTCTGTATTTTGGTTGTTTTTTAATCTTAAGCTTTTGAACTATTTCTTGTCCCTCTTCTGAAGCATCCAATTTGTTTCGTTTTCGTTTTCGTACACCTTATCTGTGGTATGTTTTCATTC
This sequence comes from Drosophila suboccidentalis, assembly GCA_037043435.1. Lineage (NCBI taxonomy): Eukaryota > Metazoa > Arthropoda > Insecta > Diptera > Drosophilidae > Drosophila > Drosophila suboccidentalis. The sequence goes on along the minus strand of JBAMBK010000278.1, from coordinate 3,061,465 downwards.
CTGATTACACATATGCTTCGTTTGGTGTCTAGTCTACTTGTTGGACATACGACGAGAGCAGTTGGCTTTCAATGCTCCTGATGGGCAGTTGGGCAGTTGGACAGCTGGATGAATGGATGAAATGATGGGCATCCGTAGGACAAACCTCAAGTATGCGGTGGGACTCCTGGTGCGGCCCTTTTAGTGTTATGAGGCAAATACGCACACATACATACATACATACATGACATGACATACAATACACATGACAGCAGGTCTTTGGTCATATAGTCTCACTATCATTCTCTCTTCTTCACACACACTGTTGGCTGTCTCTGTCTTCTGTGTTCTAGGTCTGTTAAAAGTTTCGAAATAAAGAAAAAATTGCTTTCGCCATATTTTGCATACTAAAATGTGGCTTATATATTTACATGTAAACCTAAAATGCAGCAATAGCTTTGCCACAACGCTGACCTCCTGGTCCCCCTACCCCTCCTCCATCTCTCTCTCTTTGTCTCTTTCTCTGTTCTCTCCACTCATCACTGTTCATTCCTCAGCCAAAGCAACGCCCAAAGGGCCCAAAAACTTTTTAGACTAAAGTTACTAGAGCAATATCTCCATCCCCATCCCCATCCCCCTTCTCTATTCACTCTTCCTAAAGCAAAAAATATATATACATATATATAAACCAAAATAAATATAAAAAATATATGAACCAAGAACAACAACAACAAAATATAAGTTGAATTTTTGTTTGGAGAGGTGAATCCTCCTCTCACTCTCTTTATTTACAAACTGCTTTTCAATAGGTACTCTCCGAGTCTGTGTGTATGTGTGTGTGTGTGTGAGTGGTAAACACAATGGTAGCATACAAAAGGCGACTTTGTTGTTGTTGCTGTTGTTGTTGTTGTTCATCGCTCATGTTGCTGGCAGTTCGCTCAAGTGTCGGACAAAGTCTTGTAAAAATTAATAAGCGTGTAAATTTTATTGTATTGCCAAACACAAGTCCAGTCTCACAAAGCTCACACACACAGACACACACACAGACACACATACTGACACAGACACACACACACATGTACACACAGACTCTCACATTCACATTAAGTTTTATGCATGTGAAGAGTTTTGCTTTATTTGATGGGTTTTCGTCTAGCAGTTTTCTACTTCCTTCCACTGCTTTTGCTTTTTTGTTTTTTTTTTTTCTTCTTTTTTCGCCAACTTAAGCTTAATGGCATCGCATTCTGTTTTGGCCCTTTACACAGTGTCCCCAAAGCGAGCATATATACACGTAATAACGACCAAATGCACTTCAGACGATATCATGTGTGCTGATGTGATGTGCATTAAAATGTTCGCTGCTTTTTCCTATTTACCTTATTATGAATCTAACTACCTAAGTTTGTGTCTGTCTCTACAAAATTAAAGTCTAGTGATGAAGGCAATCTCTGTTAGACAACTATATATTAAACGATATTAGGGTTAATATATATGAATTATTTATTATAATACATATACAATACTTATTATTTTCAAGGGCCAGGATGGCTCCGTCCGCTGCAATCTTAAGATTACATTCTCCTCTTACATTCATGAATTTGATATACCAGTTGAGTTACCAAAAAACTTAGAATTCTCTTGGTTTAGATATAGCCATACCTTCTACCGATGTACATATATTTATTTTAGCTTATTCTCATACTATTAATCAATTCAACTAAATAATATTTTCACATTTCTATCAACTTATACATATGTATATCTATCAATCTATATTTTATCTAGCTAACTCAACGAAATGATGATATTATATCAATATATTATATATATATCAATGATCCTTTCATCACTCAATCAACCAAATCATCCATAATTATATTATATTCTTTTTACATCATTCCATCTGTATTTCTTTCGTTATCTGTCGCCTTTCTTAAATATTTATCTAGAGATGCTAGATACTATATCTATCTGTACATCTGCCTCTCACCTTGATCTCCATATATATTTGTCATTCTTGCTATTTATCTATTATTTCTATCTTGTCATAGACATTAATGTACATTATGTACATTATCTATCCCTATAGTATTTCATCTAAATATCAATATCACAATGTGAATCTTTATATTCACATTTTTCACTATTTTTAGTTTTTTACTTATATCTGATTGACCTGATTAGTTCTTCTAAATTTACCTGTCATATTGCAACGCAGTTTTAAGTATGTCTGTTAAGAGTAATTTTTGTTTGCGGTTTTGCATATGCCTTGAACCACTGTGCTGGCAGTGGCTGGCATTAGTTCTCACGCTTGTTGCGCTCGGTGCGTTGACGGCGACGTTTGCGACAGTTTAAGTTGGAAGCTTTTGTTTCAAAAAAACAAAAAAAAATTAAATAAAAAAGAAATCTGCATAAATAATGTTGCGACACGTTCGGGGGCTGCAGTCGGGAAGTGTTAATGATTTGATGGCGTATACGGAATGCCTAGCCGGAACGTAACGTAGAGTGCCTTAATGGCAGTCTGAAGACCTTGTTCTAAATTGCAGTTGGTAGTTGGTAGAGGGTAGAGAGCAGTTTGAAGGCTTCATCAACGAAGGCGCAACGAACCGAATCGCAGCTTGGACTCTCCGATTTAAACTTTTTTATATTCTGTCTCCCCCGCACACACAGTCTAGCTTGAATCTCGAGTATTTATCTCTGTTTTCTGGTTGAGATTGGCTAAAACTAAACGCGACTGGCTGCCTAGTTGGTTGGTTGGTTAATATTTAGCAACTGGCAACAGCGACAGCTCATTTATCAGCACGTCTCTCATATTATAAATTACTTGGACAATATGCGCGACGTGCAGCAGCTGTTGCCTTTGGAATTGTTGGAATTGTTTGGCCGGCGTTGCCACAGCTTCAACTACTACGGTCCCTAAGTTATCTGACGAGGCCAGACCGCCGGGAATTCGCCCTTCGATACGCAGTGAAGCGCAGACAGAACGCCCCAAGCAAACAACACTCTCCACACACTCGCAGAACCCACTGAATCCACACACACACACACACACCACACACAGTGTACTCGGTACTCGGTACACGGTACACGGTACTCCACGTTTGCACAGTGAAGCGTGCCAAGTTTTTAAAGTGAATCAGTCGAAAGTTCGAACCACGAATGTGTTAATTAAAACTTAACGTTTCACCGCATACACAACGGCTAAAGCAAAAAAAAAAAAAAATGGGACTAATAATAAGTATAAAGACAAGAACAAGAACTGGAATGAGATCCAGAACGGCAACTGGAAAGAAATCCGGGAAACACGAGCACGAACCGATGCCAAAAGATGTTATAATTCAATTTGTTGTGTCAACGCTAGATTCATATTGATTGAGCCATAAAATTAAAGGGTGCAATGAACTTTTATGTACAACACATTCCGAAAAAGGGTGAGAGATAGAGGGTCACTCATCATGATGGGCTATGAGTGCAGTAGATTAGAGCTTTTCGTCTGCTCAGTTGCTGAGTTGCAGAGCAAGCAGCTTGCTAGCTTGAAAGTACCCAAACAAGGCATGGGTGTTGTATCAATTACCTCTATTGATATACTTAAGTAATTTTTATTAGGATTCGATTCGTTTCTTCTTTTCAACAGCTTAACAACAATAAAAACTAGAAACGATAGATGAGTCCTGATTAGAATGATCTCGCTGGGATGAAAAGTGAGTGCAATAGTGTACAGCATTTGTCAGCTTAGTTGAAGACTTCATTTTATATTGATTCAAGTTTGTAATTAAATTATAGATAGTCTCTCTAAGTACATTGATTAGTTTTGAACAATATGTAAGTTGATTGAGTAATTTTAGGCGAATGCAATTGTCAAGAGATTTGTAAAGTCTCATAGCAGTCAGCTTGAGCCATCGAATGGCTTTTGAATAAGGAAGAACTAGTTGGATCACATAGCTGTTAGCTTACGCCTTGGCATATAGAAATAGCAATTAGTTAAGTTTAAGAGCAGTTAGCTAAAGCTATCGAATAGCTTCTGGAGGGGGGGTAATCAATTGTGGGTGATATAGCAGTTAACTTGAGCTATCGAATAACGTTGTCAGAGAATGGGCCATATATTGGGTTAGGATGCCGTTAGTTTTAGCCATTGCATCGAATGACTTTTATTGAGCTACAAATGTCGCTGTTAGTTTTAGCCAAAGAATGAGGATGCCTCAAGGACTTGAAATGTTATTTAATTTACTGTTTTACGCAACGGCTTTTACGAGTATCAGATGTTGCCGATGTTGTTGTTGTTATTGTTGTTCGATCTCCTTCTGGATAAATTGACAATTAAAACAAAAAGTAATTAACACGCTGGCAGACAGACGACGCCCCCAGCAGCAGAAGCAACAAACGGAGCATTGGAAAGAACATGAAAAACAAATGCTTAAAGTCAATGAACCCCATCCAACCATCCAACCATTCAACCAACCAACAACAATAACAAAAACAAAAGCGACGCTGACAACAATATTAACAACACCAACAAAAGAATAGACGGGATGATAGCCCAACTGTTGGATGTGGATCGATCAACCGATTGGTGACATCGACATCGACAACAGTGTCAGCTATTTTATTGCATTGCTTAAAAATAAAATAAGCTACAAAAAGAATAGGAAATTGAAAGCCCAATCATCCACCCGCACAACAATAACAATAACAAAGGCCCGAACTGACTTTGAAATTGTGCAACAAAACTCAATAAATAAATAAATAAATAACAAATATACATGTATGCATGTACATATTTAACAAAAAGTAAGGATATCTTTGGCACGCCGAAGAATTCATACTCTTAAATGCAGAATTTTCAACTAATCATTCAATTGACAGCTAACTGAAAACTGATAACAATGTTCAGTACACAATCGGAGTATTCATCAACATAATTTTGTATACTTATGTTAAGCTTGATTTTTGATTAATTCTTCCTTTGGCAGCAAATATAAAAAGCGACAATATTAAGTATTTCGTATCCTTAACGCTAAATTTTATGCTTGATTTTCCACTTAGATTGAAATTACTAAAATAAAGTATTTAAATTTTATTTTAAGAACGATTTCTTAAGACCGAAAGTGTATGTAGGTATTGTAATATTTGCATACTTAAATGTAAGTTTAAAACGTACTTGATTAATCGTGAATCTAGAGTTTCAGATTAAGAGATCAAGATTCGCTTTTATTTTGTATCAATATTGGTATTCGTACTTGCTTTGCTAATTTGTTTGCTTATTTTCAGGAGTTTGTACATTTTTACAACTGCAAATATTAAATTCGACTTCATTCAAGCTTGACATTATTTTCTCTCTGTGAATGATAGAGCGATCTGATTCCGATTGATTCATTTAAATTTAAGTTAAATGAATCAGTCGATCAAAAATATCTCTTGAATGCGTTACACATTTCGTCACAAAATTATAATACCCTCTGCTAGGGTATAAAAAGCTAAAGCCGACTGCACAAACTACCGACTGGCAACTGAAAACTGCAAACTGCATTGTATGCAAATTGGCAACAAAGTTTCCGTTGGCATTCAACGGCTTTTGTATGTACGCCAAACCAAACCAAAGAGATGAGTGAGTGAGAGATGGAGAGAGAGAGGAAATAGAGAGAGAGAGGCGGAGTACAAAATAGGGCTGTGAGGGTAGCGGAAGGTGTGTGAGGGAAGAGTGGAGAGGAGAGAGGAGAGAGATAGCGTGCAGTTCTAAAATTGATAAGCGTGCTAGATTTTGATTTCATTTAAACATTTTCGCGTTATGTGCTCTCAATCGTTAGATTCGCGCTCGTTCGCTTATCATTTACTAGCTAAACTCGACTACGTCATCATCATCATCATCATCATGGTAGCCATCATGGTGTTGATAGAGGAAGGGAGGGAGGTAGAAAGAGGAAGCAGCAGCTTTGATGACATCGAAATGCTAAAGAGCTACGTGTTCCCATTTTGTTGGCAGCAAACGCGCGCGCGTTGCCATGAGAGCCCATTAAAACTTTTGGGCCACAAAGCAGCAGGAGCATTAGGACCGGGAGGAACAGCAACAGCAACAGCAACAGGATTTGGGAGCTGGAAACTAGGACCACAATCACCAGCTGGATCAACGCGCAAAGGAATTTCTGCAATTTGCTCTAATCTATGTTGAGAGAAATTTTAATTTTGCCAAACAGGCACATCAACAACTTTTTCTTCATCTTCATATACCTCTACTCACATTCTCGAACATTGGCAATTGCACTGTATTTTTTTTTTGGTCAGCCAGAATTGTTAACTGGGCCAACTGGCGCGACAGCCGCAAAGACGCCGACGTTTGCACATTTCACTCAATTCTGCTTCTTCATTTCGTTTCTGGCCTAATAATGGCCTATTTTCTGGCCAATTCAGAGGGAGCCCATTGATCATAACGTTGCTGATAATTGAGTTCAAACACATGATATAATACATGTGCATATAATATTGTATTATGAATGATAATGTGTGACTGGCAACTAGTCCAGGGTTATATTTTAATGGTCGAAAGGTCAAGTTCGGGGTGGAGCTATTTTTAAATGGCAATGTGACTGAGTTTGTAGACATTCATCTAATAAATCGTGGGAAGAATTAACATAGAGATACCCATTTAATATCTTCATTTTTTAACAGTTTAAAATATCAGATTCTCACAATATATAGACGAAAGTAAGCCAAGTTTATTGCCAACTAATTTATTAAAGAAACAGCTCGTTTCTGGTCCAGTTTCTTATTCGCAATGGAATACATTCTAAGGGCAACACAATGCCATAAACAACACAGTCACAAAGGAAACCGAAACATAAAAATAAGCTGAAGGAAGTCGGACAAAACCAAAAACAATACTCGCAAGACCCATCAGAAAACAATCTTACTAATTACTAATAACAAAAGCAGATTCAATTTTTTCAATTGTCATTCGGGAAATGTTTTCTGAGCGCAATATCAAAACTTTACAAAAGTTTCCCTTTGGGTCACATTCTACTTTGCAAAGGATTAAAATGTGATTATACTTCATTATGCTTAGATCAAGATGCAAATGGAAACTGAATTATTATTATTATACCCTCTGGCCACAGGCCGAAATGAAAAAAAAAAGGTTTTGTAATATAATAACCTTGTGAAAATGCATTTCAAAGACAGAGATAATTATCTTTTAAATTATTAAGTATACACAATTGTGATCAGCATTAATATTCGAGTTGTTTTAGATCTATCAGTTTAACTTCAAAGCCTTAATTAGCTATATTTAGTTTGTGGGCTTTTTCATCTTCTTTGGGTCAACGTATATTGTAAAAACAACCAATAACATTAATAGTTTTAAGAAGTATAGTCTTTTATTTTTTATTGAATATTTTACTACGTCCTTTATATTTATTAAATTTAACAAAACTAATTTTTATACATTGTTTTGTTAATTAGTGAGCGCATGTTATTGAAAAATCTTTCAAATCCAAAATAATTGGGAAACCTTCAAACGTTACTAACGACAAATTTCCAATCGAAATGGTAATACTTCAACATGTAATTGGTTGAAATGTCGAATTTTGAAATCGTGGTCATCAGCCGACCATTTAATTCCTGCCCCAACCTACGGGATGACTCTGCTCCGTGTCATTATGACAAACCGGAAATTACTTTTCTGGCTTACTAATTTTCAACATGCCTTTTTGTTTAGGCCCCTCGCGATCCCACAGCAGCAACAACAACAACAACAACACAGTCCCAATAGACAACAAAGTTGAGAACTTTTTGTAACAGTTCATTAAAATTGTCTTGCTAAGGAATGTTACAGGCCAGTAAATATAAAACTTTATAATGTATGATTCCCATTTGGGCAGCAGAAAGAAATTATAAAATAACGAAATAATTATTTCGTCGGTAGAAACATATCCAATAATATTACACGCTTCAGGTCAATGTAAAATGAGTTATAAATAAATTGAATCCACTTGGAAAATGTGTTTAAAAATTCAGAATGAAACTATTTGTATTCTTTTGAACAGCTTTAAACTCATTTAGCCATGGCTTCCCTTTAGTAGATTTAAGTTTTGTAAGCATAAGTCTACTTATTTAAATAAATAAATAATAAACTCATTTAGGAATGAATGATTTTAAAACTGTTCTTGATATTGTTTTATTTGCAAGCCGAAAAGTATATATTAAAAACTTTTATACTACGCGCGCCTTGCCTAAAGAAAGTAAAAAGCTATTAGTCAATGAATTTTCGTTTGAGCCAAAAACTTTTATTCAACATTACGAGTGCAAAGGGCATACATAATTATGACTTTCAACAGATCTGAAAGGGAATGAATATCGTAGCATTACCTGTTGGAACTAGTGAGTGCAACAAAGTGTAGTTTGAATGAAAGTGTCAAAATATCGAGTCATCTATTTTCTACGTAATACTCATTCAAATTGAGTACGTGCTTTTTGTATGGAAATCAACTTTGAAGTATAACTAAGTATGGAAACATATGTATAGAATATTTACATATATGTATGTACATATGTATATGTCATATTGCTAAGGGCACGTGTACATATGTATATAAGAAACGAATTGGAAATCTGATATGCTAGAAAGTCGCAATTAGAATATTGGCTAATTTAGAGTTCAAGTTGGTTGTGTATGTATATTAATATGTATGTACATACAGTCATGGAAAAAATAATAGAAACGGCATTTTTTTTTCGTATTTTTTAAAATTTTGTTCAATGAACATTTTTTTTTCTTAAGTTTCATAATTTTTATATAAAGCCTATCCAGTAATGTATCCAAAAAAACCAAAATAATATTTTTAAAAAAACTTAATATGACATAAAATTTTTTTTTAATTTTTCAGGCCTGGAAAAAATAATAGAAACGGCACGCCCAAAGTTAAGAAAAACAATTTTTAAGTTACAAAGGCATAAAGATTAACCTTTAATTTTACTATTTGGTTGTAGCACCGCGATTTATAGTGACTCCGACACGTCGACGACCCATGGAGTCCACCAGTTTGGCACAAATTCATGGATTAATGAAGTACCATTCGAATTTAACTTTTTTCTACCAATAATGCTTAATTTTCGGGCTTTTAGCTCCCAATCCTTTTCTTTAAGATCCCCTAAAGGTGCTCTATGGGATTAAGGTCCATTGACTGTGAAGGCCATTCCATTAAGGGAACTTTGCTGTCAAGGAACCATTTTTTGGCTAGCTTTAAATAATGTTTTGGATCATTATCCTGCTGGAACTCCCACTTTAACGGCATTTCCTTTTCAGCATAAGGTAGCATTATACTGTCGAGTATATTGACATACTGGGAAGCACTCATTTTTTCCCTTATCCAATGTAATGGACCAACACCAGAATGAGAAACGCATCCCTACAAAATTATGTTTCTATCTCCATACTCAAACGTTTTAGTTGAGCACCTTGGGTCGTCGGGAGTATTCTTTTGGCGCCTAACATGTGGTTCCCGATCAGATCCAAACAAATTGATCTTAGTTTCGTCTGACAACAACATATTTTTTCAATTTGGACGCAGTAAACGCACCTGGGCGAAATTTTTCCGTTTGCTGATGTGTTTTATACTAAGGTATGGTACCTTTTGAGCTATATGGCTTTTGAAACCGTCATCAATCTGCCTATTTCTTATAGTGCGACTACTGACCGTTGCATTAAAATGATTTTTTAGAACTTCCGATGACAGAAAGGGATTTTTTTTTGATTTTCGGATAAGGAGGTTGTCGAATTTATCCTATGCTGCAAGCTTTTTTCTGCGTGTTTGTGGTTTTTATTTATAGTAAATCGCTGAAAACATTTTTTTTATAAATATTAGGAATTAGAACAATATCTGAGATTGAGTTGCCTTCATTTTTTGGATTCAGAATATGTTTCCTTTCAATAACAGTACAATGTACGCCACGACCCATTCTGAAGCGAATAACAACAACAAGCAGAATGGGATCCAAAAAAAAAAGTTGTTTAATGTCTTCTTCTATCTTTAGTTCATGAAATGATACCAATAGAACTCAATTTCAACCATTAAGAAACAAGATAATATCAAAATTCTAGTGCGTTTCTATTATTTTTTCCAAGACAAAAACGTGGTCTTTCTACAAATCAGTATACAAAGTCTATAATTCTTACGAAAGAGGTCCAAAACGGTATCTAAAATAGAGCATTGTTATCCTGAAACCAAGTACACTGGTTTTCATGGATGAAATATGCTCCAGAAACGAAATATTTGGTCTCAAATGTGAGCAGCTTTGTCGTTTCTATTATTTTTTCCATAACTGTATGTACTTTCGTCACTAGCGCGGACTGCCGTCCGCAGTGATCTGTACAAATACTTGATAATTTATATGTACACTACTGGCCAAAATAATAAGTACACTCTATTTTTTTACTATAACAGCTATTGTTAGTCAAGTCTTCATATTTAAAAAATATATTTGGAAAGGTCATTAAAATTCCGTTTGAATGATGCAAAACATTTCTTAACCCATTAGGTACCCACTGAAATTTTCGAACTTTAAAAAAAGTCAACTTTCAAAACTTTTTTCCTTGGGCTCAAACCAAAAATGTTGGGATGCAAAAACATTCCTTAAACAATTTTAATAGTGACTGAAAAAAAAAATTATTTTTTCGCAAGTTCTTTTTATGATTTTTTGAAAATATGTAAGTGCCTTTTAAGCAATTTTCAAAAAATCATAAAAAATACCAGCGAAAAGATTTTTGAAATTTTTTTTTTGAAGACGACTTACAATTGCTGTAATAGTAAAAAAAAAAAGGGGTGTACTTATTATTTTGGCCAGTAGTGTATGTAATGCCAAAACGTTGAGTTGGACATTTAATTTACATGGCAATGAGCTGGCTTATTGAGTTATTCAGTTATGCGTTGAGGTTCTCGGCTCTTGGCTGTCGATGAGCTGCAGCCTAATTTCATTTGGGAGATGGAAAACATTTGTGTGTGTGTAAGTGTGTTTGACTGCCTCGCACTTCTTCAAAGATGATGTGACGTGTTGCACAAGCCGCATGCGGCATGCCACCGAGTATAAATATAACAAGTGCCAAGTGAAATATGTACATAAATAAAATGAACACGCTGCGGAATGGTTGTGAATACGCTCATGGACATGGACATGGAGTTGGAATTGGACATGGACATGGACATGGATGGTGGCACGACATGTGCATGGAAATCGAGTTAAAGTTTAAGTTTGAAGATGCACTTGCACCTAAAGTTGCAGCTAAAGTTGCACTTCGGCGGGAGATTACACGAAAACTATGACTCGCCTTTGAAAGCTTTTGTTTGCGACTAATTGTTGCTGCACGATGGCGACAAAGATGGAAATTACGATGATGATGACGATGATAATAATCATGGTGACAACAATGTTCACTGGGACACCGCTGGCGTTGCCAGATATTGAAGGGTTTTGACGAAGGACCAGCTCTCTCTATGTGTGACTTTTGTGCAACTGCGAAAAGTGCAACAAACTTTGACAAAATAAAACAAAATATGTGCCCCCAAGGCAACCAAAGATGACAGCAGGGGGTATGGGTTAGAGAGAGGGTCGTGGGTGGCGAACAAATGAAGCGCCAAGTTGTAGCGGCACCAACTTCAAATCGTCACACACACACACACACTCACATGCACACACACACATGCATTCAAGGTACATTCATACATGCATACAAAAAAAGAGCGCGCGACAGGCGAGTGCATTGAAATTGAAGCACTCTCATTAAGCGGCTGCACAGACGCCAGTGCTGCCAACATTTGTAAGACCAAAAAATGAAAAAAGACTAGTTTTTCAGACAAAAGAAAGAGACAAAGCAAGTGTGCAACTTGATTGTTGTTCAATAGACTAGAAAGTGATTAAAAACTGATATAAAACACAATAAATATTACTTTTCACGTTTTTTTTTCGAGCAGAAATGCAAACAAAAACTGATTAGAAGGGAACAAAATTAAAACGATAAGCAAGCGTGAAGTGTGTATACACAAAAAACATGGAAAAATAATTTACTTTGCACATTAAATAAATAAAAGATTAATGTATTTATAGACCAGCACAAATAATTGAAAAAAAGTTAAATTAATTGAAAACAAGCTAGAAAGCTTATTTTACTGTAAGAGTATAGCTCTCAAATAAAGGCTAGATCGGACTGTTAAAAGCTAAAGTTGGCAGCACTGCTGCAAGCAGCAGGAGCAAAACACAACAACAAAATAACCACAGCAGGAACGGCAGCTGAAGACGACATCAGCAAAGGCAACAACAATACAAGGTATAACAACAGCAACAACAACGTATTGAAGTAACAGCAAACTTGGTTAAAGCTTTTTGCAAGATGACGTTGCCTTCACTCTCTCTTTCTCTTTCTCTCTCTGGCTATGAAAGCATTTGGCCCAGCACCCCCCTTCTCCTTATGATGCTCACATTCATATCATTTGATATTCCCTCCCCATTCATTGCTGTTGTTGTTATCGTCGATTGTAGTTGAATTAAAACAGGTAATATGTTAATGCTTATGTTTTTGGTATATGTCACTGCTGTTTGTTATTGCCAATGTTGCCAATAGACATTAAGGTAAACATAACAAAATTGACATGCAATTAATTTGTATTTACTCGTGCGGGTTGATGGCTCATTAAATTATGGACTTGTTCCACTGATTCCTTTGCCAGCGCAATAATAACAATAACAGTTGCCGTGTTGTGTTGTTGTGTTGGTCTCGGCTTTGCTTTGCTTTGTTGTCGTGTCAAAAGGCGCAGGAGTTGAATGAGTTTCGTCAAAAAGAGTTGACACTTGCACTAGTTCTTGTTGTTGGTGTTGCGTTTTTTCTCTTTGGTAATTCAATTAGATTCAATCAGAAATACACGTGTATTTGCATTCATTCCACGCGCACTTTTAAACAAATGCAGCACACGTATTTAATGTTTGCAAGTGTTTGCTTTTACAAAAAAATAAAAATAAATAGCCACAAACACGTCCGACTTTTTGAGCCGCAAAAAATCTACTGAATAAATCTGCAATCTATCGAACTATTCGATAGCATGCCAAATGTGAACATCATCGATTATATATCGACTACTTGTTAGCATGGACAGCTGATTTGCTTGTGCCGCCAGGTGGCAACCACTTGCCGTCTGCTGCGCAATGTTCACTGTCAGGTGGCAGCTTTCCGCTGTTCTATTTTCATAATTTTGTTAACATCACAGTTATTTATTGATATTTATTGTCGTTACTTATTATTGCAAAAAAGAAGAGTCAACAATAACACAAATTAAACTTACGTAAGAAGCTCTTACACTTTGCGTGCTATTATTTTAAAATCAGCTGTGTATGTAAAATATTCGATTACAGATCTGTGGCTGAGCCGGCAGCACAGGGAAGCAGCGTTGCCAGCTACGTTGTCTGGCAAGACTGTTGGTTTAGTAAACACAGATGGCGCTGTATTTTTAGTTGGCTGTAATGCCAACAGTTGGCGCTGTAGAATTTGAAATTGCTGCTTTGATTTGAAACTGATATCAAAATTGGGTTAAATAAATACATTCAAAGCATAATAATAACATTTCTTGTGAATGAATCGTTAGTTGAACTTATCAGCTAATTTTCGTTTAGTTGTTATGAAAAGCCAGCAAATTACTTTGGTAGCTCTTATCGCTATTGGTAATAAACATTCCCCAGACGTTTCCGTTCGTTACAATTTATTTTATGGCCCCAAGTATTGATAAACTAAAGTGGTATAATTCGAGTGGAGCAACCAATTAGTCATATATGTATGTATGGTGCAGGGTATTTGCATTTGAGTGTAATCTATGTGCGAACGAGGACTTCGTAGGACTCGAGCTTGACCTCCTCGCCGCCAAAGGGAATGTAGATGCCGCCATGGGAGGGATGAATTTTGCCCACTGTCAGGCTGTCACAGTGGTGGGCGCGTCCCACGTAGAGGGTCTCCCCGTCCACAGTGGGTCCCGAGGCCACCGCATTGGGCAGCACGTGGCCATGGGAGGCGTGTATCCATTGATAGCCAGCGCCCACAAGCACCTGGACATCGGTGACCTCGTGCTCGGCCTGGGCATAGGCAGCGTAGGCGGTGCCCTTGGCCGGCACCACCTTGGCGGGCAGCAGGTCGCCGTCGCGGAAGACGCGACCCACATAGATGGCATCCCCGTTGGAATCGTGACCACCGAGCACCGCACCCTCGGGTATATTTCCTGCCGTCGTGTCGATCCAACGTTCCGGTTGCGAGAGCACCTCGTAGGCAAAAATCTTCACCTCGTCGGAATCGTAGGGTATGTAGAGGCAGCCGTGGGAGGGATGCACCTTGCCGACGGTTAAGCTGCCAGCGTGATAGCCACGACCCGCATACAGGAACTCCCCGTCCACATTCTGACCCACTTGAACGGCGCCGGGCGGCACTTGGCCATTCTCGGCCGGCAGCCACTCGTAGTTGTGGCCACTGAGCACCTCATAGTTCTCCAGCTCGACCTCCTGGCCGGCATAGGAGACATACCCCTTGCCCTTGTTCGGTATCACCTTCGCTGGCAACATGTCATTGTTGTGGAAGGCGCGTCCGATGTAAATCGTGTCCCCATCCGAATCATGTCCAGCAACGACGGCATTGGGTGGTATACTCCCATGACTAAAGTGCCTCCAACTGTGTTCTAATGAAGGGGAGAGAGTCTATTGAATCGCACTTACAATTGGCATTTGTGGAGTCGTCTTACCTGACATTGTCACTTGTTTGACTGCGACTAACCAGCAACGAGTGCAATGCCAACAGCTTTACCTTTAATGGCCATTCCGTGTTCCCCCATCACCGATAACTGGGCTACATTCTTATCACTGTCGATTGATAAGAGCCCAGAACCAGAAACAGACCCACAACTCACACTCACGGTCCCTTTGTGGCGGCAACTCGATGCGATTAGTTCTAACAAAACGCAGCAAAAATTGCCTAAAGCCTTTAAACTTTTTACAATAAAAAACAAACAAAAAATAGGGGAAAAAAGAGAAGAAAACAATCGGACGAAAATGAATTATTTGCTGTTGATTTTATTTGGCGCGCGAAAACTGAGTGAAAAGTAGGAAAAACGTTGACTACGTGTTGTGGAAGGCGGGAATTCAGCAAGGGAAACCCGGTGTACAAGGAAAACGATAGGCATAAGCGACTGGCGAATCCTCTACTCGGATAGTTACACTCAACCCAACAATTGTTCGTACTCCCAAAATGTTTAAGGATTTGCCTTCAGTTGACTTAAAAAAAAAAAAAATTAGTTTGTTAATTGATTGAGGAGTTTGTGCAATACATAAAAAAAAGAGCGGGAATGGCTATTGTCGAGCCCCCGACTTTAGGATACCCGTTACTTATTTAAATAAATTTCAAATATTTTTTATTGCATGCTTTTAGGCACTTACATTGCTTGAAAACTTTAAACTTTGCTCTAGCTCTTATAGTCTCTTCTCCCTGTTACATACATTTCAACGAATACAATAAGCCCTTTTTGATTATTTTTTAAATAACGGGTATAAAAAGTTAATATTGGTGTTCAAATAATTGTTGGTCGGTTTTTTCGTTTGTTTTTTGGTTTTCTGGCGAATTTTGCTCCAAAATAATTGCTTTCATTGTTTGCAACTTACAACTTACAACTGACTTGTCTTATTCATTCTGACCCAATTTGCTTTAACTCGGGCCACTATGTCTTTTATATCTTTTATATCTTTTAAATTTCCTTTTCTCAATGACAATTAAAATGCTCGCCTTGTTAAATGTAGCGCAGTTTTGTAATCGAAAGCTTTGTTGATCCTTTATTTGTTTGCAGCTCTCTGGCTGCGTTTGTTGTATCCTTCTTGTATCCTTTATTTTTCCACGCACTCCACTTAGTCAGTGGTAGCTGCATTTGCGCTTCTTCTCCACCTACATCTTCGTGTTGTGACTCTCGCTTGATTTTCCACTCTGTTTTCGATTTGTTTTTGTACAGTTGCCGCTTTTGTTTGCGATTTCGACAATTTACAACTATTTCTGGGCGCTTTAGAAGCACGCAGGGAAAGGATGCACTCCACGCGTTCAATGGCTTCACCTGCGCACAAAGCTTAAAAAAAATGTAATCATGAAATATACAGTAGCGAGCAAGCGTGAGTGCATGTTCACAACAGTGACTTTCATGACTCATAAAAACAAAACCATACCAGGGAATCCAAATTTTTTTTTTTCTAAATTTTTATCATTTCATTCTTAACAAATAGGAGTAAGGCAACATTAATAAAAAAGACAAATTCTTAGATTTTGAAAGAAAAAGGAAAAAGGAAAAGGAAAAAAAAATTAGCTTACTTTTTCAACTTTTTACCCTAGATTTTTTGGAAAGAAAGTTTTGATGCAAAAAGCCGACAAAATCAATTCTATTAGTGACAGCAAAAAAAATTTTTTCAAAAAACTTTGTTATCTTCGTTTTTCAAAAACGCGTTTTCAAAAGTGTGATCAATGACGAATATTTTAAGACCAAGATAATTTGAATATATTCCTGTGAACTTTTATTTCAGAAAAAGTAATTAAAGTGAGACAAATGAATATACGATCAAATATTAAAAACTTATTCCTTATCCAATCCAGCCTAGCAGAACCGGTTCATGTTTTTAAGCTACTATATAGAACCGGATCATGATCGAACCCAATCAATTTCTTTAATAAACTGTTTGGTTCCGAAATAATTATTATATAAATTTCATAGTTTTCTAATTTCAAATAAAAAGCTAAAAATAATTATTCATACTTGAATTTTAAAATTAAATTAACCTAAATACTTTTTTACATACAAATTGAATTGTTTTCCAAAATCAAGAAATTAGATTAAAAATATAAAGTGTTACCCAAGGGTCAGGTATTGATTGGAGCCATGTGAACTGTGAACCGTAAATTGAAGTGTGGAATCAATTTTCGCATTCCAGATGAAAGTGCATATATAATGGACGAAACCCACTGTGATCTGTGTGTGAGTGTGAGTGTGTGGTGTGGGATTGTGCATGTGAGCGGGTGCGACCTGTAACGCCTTTCCGCTCTCAATGCACATCCGATGCGTCGGCCAGGACGAACGTCATCATGGCCAGGTTCAGTTGAGTTGAGTCGCGGTTTTTGGCCTTGGCCACACAATGCGGCAGCTTTGGAGTCCCGGTCGGTTGGTCGGTTACTCGGTCATTTACTTTGGTACACCGATTCACTCAGCATACAGAGAGATAGAGATATAGTGAAGGGAGAGAGAGGGAGGACAGAGAGAGAGAGAGAGAGAGAGAGAGAGAGAGAGAGGAGAGGAACGTTTGTTGTTTTGCCGGATAAAGAAGGGACTCATGTTTTGGGTCCAACGTTTGTTGGTTACTCACATTGGGCTGCGGTTGCGCCAGCTGTACGGAATACCTGCTAATGGATGTAGGACCAACAATGGACAAAAAATAACAACAACAACAACAACAACATGTACAATTGCAATTGAAATAGCAACAACAACTTTAGCAAAGCTACTACAAAATGTGCAGCATTCAGACGAATTAATGATGCGTACTTCGAGTCAGCGCCATACTTGAAGATGCTTTCTATTGACCAGGCTTAAAGCAACAACGGATGAGTGAAAGATTCCAGGCTGCAGGGGAAGCGGAGCAGGGGGCAGTACTATTTACTGACAGTCAGCAGTTAATGCTGGCCAGCTGCTCTTGAAAGCCAACTCAAATGCGCTTTTAATTGTTACCACAAATTGTGGCACCGAGAGAGCCACGCCATGCAACATCAACTAAGTACGAGAAATACAGAATAAAGCGGAGAATTAGCTTCTAATAGATTTCTACACAGACAAAACAAATGCCGGGATTCATGGATAACATCAATTCCAAAGATTTCAAAAGTTTGGAGATCTCGGAATTTGTTAAATCTAGTCCGAAATAAATACTTGATCAAGTACATATGATTTTAAAATTCCTTCTCTGCAAATATCTTAACTATCGGGGCTCTATAAGAATTTTTGAATGCTTAATTTAACAATATCCCAAAAGCATACTTAGAAAATACATGCGAAACTCATGAATTATTAACTTGAATTTTAAAATGGTTGTTTTTTCTGTGGAATTGCCAATAGCTGCAGTCCCTTAACGCTAATTTTGTGTTTCGTTTCACAGCTCCTAATTTATTTTTATAATAATATATTTATATTTCATTAGAGCCACCTGCTGTATACCAAATCAAATCTGTCGAGCAAGGACCTTAAAATGTATTCTGAAAACAAGGGCTGTGTTGGAAACATGCTGAACTTTTTTAAAATTGTTTGTAATTTAAAATATTTGTTGACTGGATTTTCTACACACATTTGACCCACAACCTATTTAAAATGTATAGAAGGTCTTACTTTGAAATGAAAACTAAAAAATTATTGAAATGAGTTATTCAAAAGAAGATAAAGTTGTTTATATGTATATATTTGCTTTGAATTTTGTATTCTCGAATCCGCCCTCGTAAAAGTATAACATGAAATTACAAAAGCAAGTTTTAAAGCTATGACGTTGAGATTCGCCACACGGAATGTGTGCAATGTGCAATGTTTGCTAAAAATGTTATCTGAATCGGTTACTAAACAAAAAAGATGCGAGGGTAGTTTGATAAGTCAGTGACTATTTGAATAATAGATATTTTTCGACAAATAAGTGTTTTATATTTTTGAATATTTGTATTAATTTCAAATAATAGACTTTTTTCAAAATATAACTACATAGTATACCTATGAATATAACTTTATTTATACATATATTTGCATTTCATTTTACATCCTGTTATTACAACATATAATTTTTTATGATATGTATGTATTTTGTTAAACATTTAGGGTGGGAATCGAGGCGTGGCTGGAAATGGCAAGGAAATCGTCATGTCGTCAACTGTTGAGCAACGGTGGCAATTTGAGCTGAGCTGAGCTTCGAGGGCATCCTGTCAGAATTGCTTATTGCCAAAGTTGTCATCATCATCACGTCGTCGTCGTCGTCGTTGTCGTCGTCTATTTGCTGCTTCCGCTTGACTCGAACTTGGCATTGCAGTTGCAGCTTGATTTCCATTCCAGCCATTCGCAAATTGAGAGCATTGGGCCAAAATGTTTTTCCTGTTGCATTTTTGGCATGCCAAATTCAACTGGTAGTCTTACAGAATACCATGAAAATTCTTGCTCGCATTTGTGAATTTCAAACGTAAACGAAGAAATTCAGAGTACAGCAAATTAGGAAGTTCAATTAATGAAATGAAACTAAATTAGAAGACAGAATGAGAGGGAGATAATGAGAGTGAGAGAGAGAGGGGGGAAACTAAAGAAATAAACAAAAGCTCTATTAGGGAAAATGTTATTAGCCCAGGAAGCAGAGAGTACACAGGATATTGCGTTTTAGCCTAGGAGACTAAAGTACCTAATTTGTTAAATAAATACTGTGTGGTATTTATTTATTTATTTTATTATTAATTATTATTAATAATTTTCTTTTTTCTAAGTTGTTATTATTTATTTCTTGTCAAATAAAATAAAATATCTAAATTATCAGGTGTGCTACAGAAATCTCTTCCACTTGAATTTCACGTCAATTTCAATTCTCCGTGCCATAACTAGTCAATAAATTACTCGAAGTTCTGTGGCACGGAGAAATTTTCGAAGCGAAATTGCTTTTCTCTGAATTCGCTTTCACTTGTGATTACTGTAGCACACCTGTATAATGAAAATTAGAGAATAAAATGTTATATGCAAATGTAAATAAAAGTTTAGTACGATTTTATTTAATATAAAGTAATTGGTTTATGGAAAAAGATATAATTAAAAAAAAAACAAAAAAAAAGTGGTTGAAAGCGTAGAGAATTCAACAGAATATATTGGGGAACTAAGCAGTCTTGGATTGAAATTATATAGATACATAAATGTGTGAGTTATATGAACATATGTTTGCCTAAACTGAGTCGAGTTGAGTCGTTGTCCAGGATTCAAAGTCTGATTTTGGGGGAGAGCTGCTGATGTCGGCCTTAACCGTATAATTGGTCCTGTCGATGTTGTAGTGGACGTTCAAATAGTGCTCCTTCTGGAAGGGAAGGGCGTAATATCCCTGCTGCTTGATGGCATCCCTCTCGTTGCGATGATAGAGAATGACGCCGTTGCTGATGACCAGACGCAGCTCGCTGGAGCCATCCTCATTGCGTCGGACGTTCTGTTTGACGATTTTGACCAGTTGGGATTCCGGCTCACGCATTTGCAATGGCAGCAGGGGATCACAGCGACAGGTGAGTTTCTGGGTGATTGGACAGGACTGGGGCTGAGTTGAGCCGCCCGGAGGCTTCTGGCCGCCCAAGTTGCCCAGCTGCCCCAGATTACCCAGATTACCCAAATTACCCAGATTACCCAGATTCCCCAGACCCAAGTTGGCCAGATTGAGACCGAGCAAATTCTGGAGCGGCAGATTGGTCAACAGCGGACCCACAATGGGCAGATTCTGCGCAAAAGCGGGCAAAAATCCAGGCGACTGGACACTCGCCGTATTGCTCACCACGGGCGTAACCACCGTAATCGGTTGCAGTGGCTGCAGTGGTGGCAGTGGCTGCACCGGCTCCAGCCCGGGATTCGCATTGATGTTGTCAAAGTAGATGGGAATGCCAAAGGCAGCTGTGTTCTGGTTGCGATGGTAAATGCCGAATTTATAAAGGATTCCTCTTTCTGGTCCATCTTCACTTACCAACTGTCTTTTGTTGCGTTGTTCCGTCTTCGTTGTCGTTGAGATTTCAACTGCAGCCGCAGCTGCGCCGATAAGCAAAATAAAACCCAGATAGCTTCTCATCTTTGCTGCTCTTCCAGTTTCAGTTTCAGTTTCAGTTCTGTTCTGTTCGATTGCCCACAACTTTCGGGTCTTTTATATGCCAAAATGTTTGGGCGATTTGCCTTTTGAGTGTTTCCGACTTTAGTCGCCTTTTATGGTCAACATTTCATGATTTTAATGGTTCTGAAACCAGTTGTCAGTTTGCAAGATATGTATTTATTCTTTATTGATTTTCGAATTTCGAATTACACCAAAAGTGGGTCAAATCAAAGAGAGCAGACTTAAAGTGATTCTGAACAGAGAATTTTAGTTTAAAGTAAGGCATATTAAGTGATATTATTAGATTAACTCGTCTTTAAATTGGGAGTTGAAATTCTTAAAAATAATATTTCGAATATAAATGATCATAATTGTATCTAGGGAAATTTATAAACTGCTGCTGCTTGGTAAATAAGCATGATAGATAGTTATTAATAAACCTTAGGAATTTTATGTGCTTGGGCTTTTATTTAAAAACTGTCTTTTAATACTCGAAACGAATTCGCTAACAGGAAGAGGAAAGCATCCCGACCATATTTTGATTGTTATTTATTTTTTTTATTTTATATAGTTATACAAATAATAAAGTAGAATACATATGTATGTAAGTACAATTGTATGATTTCAATGAAATTAAATACATATAATATAAAGTTATGGTTTACTATATTGTTAAAACACAAGAAATGTTGTAGACTGTCTGTCATTTGAGATTAAATTAAATTTCCATCAAATTGAAATATGTAAATGAAATTAAGTGCCCACTGATTTTGCTCTCCTTGCTGCTTCCTTTGAGGCTGTCCAGCAGCTGTGACAAATCTCCAGCAGTCACATGATTAAAGCCGGAACCAGACTCGGACCCCCAAAGAGCCCAAATTAGATTAGGCAAAAATCATGTGCCACAGACCAGGGACTAAAGCGCCGCTTCAGTGCCACCTTGTTTATGGGCCGTCTCCCTGAGCTCAACATAGACATACAGTTGGGCAAGTAATTATTGTGACAGCACCAAAATTGTAAACCAACTTTATTTTGCAAAAAAGTAAAAAACAAACCTTTTCTTGGTTTTTTAATTAATATAATTATTTATTATTATTTTAAATTTTTGGTTTATTTTTTATTTTACTAAAATAAAATCTATCTTTTTTAATATTTTAGAGCAAGTCAAAAACATGAATAACAAGCCAATGATTGATGTTAAACTAATTTTAGAAATAAATCATAAATAAGTCAAATTTTATTTTTGTTGACAAAATAGTGACTTGACCAACTGTATACATATTTTTGGACTGGAACCGTAGCGACGTTGAACATTTTTGTGGATGAGAATTTCAATTTGTTGTGCTTTAAAGTTCATTCCCATGGACGATTAGCAGCCGTGCTGAGATGTCGGCTGTGACTAGGGGGAGTTGAGAATGCGATTGGAAGAGGGATGGATGATTGGGTGGATTGATGCGTGGAATGGGAGGTGAATGGAGAGGAGCTTTGTTGTTGTTCTTGTTGTTTTTGGTCTGTTTGACAGTTGGGCGGTCGACGTTGTTCCTGTTTCTTGCTGGGCTCATAAATCAAATAAGTTTTGACAAATTGCACATTAAAGACGCATATTGTGTTATGTTCTTCTTGTTTTGAAAATTAAATTTGTATGCACAAATATTATGCAAAACAGCAGCATGTCCTTGAAACTGCGAAACTAAACTAATCGAAAGCATTAGCTGTGATTTATAGTATGCATGTAGTATCCCCATTGTACTATAAGTAAATATTCATCATTTACTTGGCTGCATTTAAATAAATTGATGCTTTTTAAATCCCATTGATTTTACAATTAATTATTGCGGCTTTGTAATTCTTCTTCTAGCTTCTTCCTGGCCGTAGTCCACTAAAAAGTGTTTTCACTTGGGTACAGTGAGTCAAGTAACTGTTTTGACAGATTAAAAAAGTTGCAAATTTTATTTTGCAACCGACTTAAAAGCCTTTACTGGGTTTTCTTCTATTTTTTTGTATTTACTAGTTATAAGAATATTATTTATTTTTGTTTTGTCAAAGCAGTTTCTTGACACACTGTACTTACCGACAAACCGGCACAAAAGTAAAGTTTAAAAATACTTTTCAACATAAAATATATTTTATGGTTACTCACAGCCGAACAGCGACTAACTGCAATAACAACAACAACAACAACAAGAATAACAATAACAAAAGCTAAGCGGCAGCAGCATCGCTTCGTTAATGGACGTTGACGTCGACGTCGACTTTGCCTCTGCCGCTGCCGCTGCCTCTGCTCCTACGGCTGACTGCAGCTGCGACGCTGACGTTAGTTGAGCTCGCTGTCCAGCATGAAAATCTTATTATAAATGATGTTGTCCAAATAACCAAAAGAATGGCAAGGAAAGCGCAACGCCAAAAAGTGCCAAGCGCAAGAAGCAAGGGAAGAAGCAAATTGTCGTTAAACACTCGGGCAATGGAAGAGTCGCAAAGAGAGGAAGGGAGAGAGATGGAGTGGAAGTTTGTGCTCTGAAGATCGCTCCGATAACTGGCAGTTAACCCAACTGTCCAACAGGAACAAAAGGATAGGGGTGTTCAGGAATATTGCCGCGTGACTTGCAAACCTTTAAATTGATAACCTTACCAATATTGGCAAAGAAGCTACATTATTGAAGTACTTTACAGTTCAGTGCATAAGTAAACACATACACGTGTGCATGCGCTTCATTTAAAAATATCTGGTGTAAAAAAGGTGTACAAACTTTTTCTACCTTGCCAACAATAAAAAAGGGACAAAAAGGACATTACAGTTTTCTGCACAATGGTGGACAAGACTACTTTGAGAAAACTGTTAGTTGTTTGTCCATTCATTTATTTATAATTATGTGCAATGAAAAGCTTAAAAAAATGGTAATAGTTATCTAACGAATAACGAATACAATAGGTTTAGTACTTGCTTTTACTATGGAATAACAAAAATAAACACTATTCACATATATTATTTGCACATATGTATATTAGCGAATTTTGCATAATAAACAAAAAATATCCAAATACAAAAACTTAAGTGGAATATATGACCATATCAATCCAGCATCAAAAACAAAGATAAGTAGTCTCGTTAATTTAAAATCTTAGTTCTTGTCTGTTGCGGACGTTACATTTTTACACAGAGACTTTTTTTCAAATTATTAATATATATTAAATATCTTTTCGATATAGTTTTTATCTTAAATAAAAGAAAATGAAACAAAGTTTAAGATGAGCTAAGTGCTAAGCACTCAGATGAACGTTTTGCCCACTTTTTTGGCCATTGAAAATACCCCTTTTTTTTATTTATTGATTTATTGAAATTAAGAGGCAAAAAATGGATTTAATTGATTTGGCTCGGCCATGAACAAAAAAACCACCGTAAAACCTTTTTTATTTTGTTATTTGAAGCCTGAAAATGTATTTTATTATAACAAAAACAACTATTATTAAAAAACATGGATTTTTTTGACAACTTTATGTTTTTGCCCGTGGTTTAAAAATTTTCGGATTAGACCATATGGTTATGAATAAAAAAAAATGAAATCCATTGGACTTAACTATTTTAAATAGTTAAATGCAAATATTTCAAAATTTACAATTTGTTAACAAAAAAAAATCGCTTATAAGAGCATTACGCTTTCAATACTTTAAATTCGAGGGTGAATTTGTTTTTTATATTTTACAAAATTAAATACAAAAGCCTTGAAAAAGTGTAACATTATAAAATACATTGGTCCAACGATTATATCATTGTACACGTATCACACACATAATGCTACTATTTTCTTGGAAGCCTTTTCCATTGGAGTTCGCTTGTTATACTTTGAAAGTATTAAAAATAAACTTTACAAAAACGCACGAATCTTAAGATAATTTATTCAAAGGAATCGTGAATTCTCTAGAGAGACTTAACTTTGGTGACGGAAAGTCATAAAAGTAAATATCAAACAGGCAAAAAAGTTCCTCTGTACTTTTCAAAGTTTAAAAGCTGCTTAAAACGGGAAAACTGCATTGAAACATACTTTGTACAAACGCTCTTCCTTTATTATAGAGTGCACGTCCACGATGTCGGGATAATGTCACTATGCCTTTTACATACAAATGCACAGAAACATTATACTCTTGTCAGAACGATTTCAATGGGTGCAGGGTATAAAAGGCATAACTAATTGTTGGATACTAAGCAAATTTGCATATTAGCGAGGCATCAATAAATGCATTCGTATATATTCATACAAATATTCAATAAGACTTACATGCAAACATTTAAAGATAATGGTCCGATTATCTTTCTGCTTGATCTCAGTCGCACAGTGGTTCACGAGACTCACGTGGCAATTACACATTTGGCATCCGTTTAAAATTAAAGTTATTCAATTACGATTCGAATTCAGACCGTATAAATTGTTAATATTATATTTACGAAATATGTTATATATACACACTATATGTATGTATATATGACATAAATTCTATTATATTAGTATTATATATATTATTATTATATATAATGTGCATTTAAATACATACATATTTTTAAGTAAGAATGTCTTAAATTAAAATATTTGTTAAATTTCCTGATTTCAGTGCATTTCTAAGGTTTTTTTTTTACTATTAAAGACCCGGCAATTAACTATAAGGCGATTTTTAATTTTTTGTCGATACTTTATTTGTTCAAAGTTTATGATTTTATTTAATTAATTAATTATATTTAACTTTGACTAAAAACAGTCGACAGACCAAAAAATAATTCAAATTTAAATGCAAGTTTTTAAACATAAATGTTAAATGTACAATTAAATTGTACAATTAAATTATAATCAAAGTTAATAATACCAAAATAAAAAATTTAAGTTAAAGTTTTTTTTTTTTTTTTTTGCAAAGTAAAATGTCAAATTGAGCCACTGTGCGACGTCAGTTGCTGCTTCTCTACGCCTGTTGCAGTCTGTCTGCTGTCTCCCTTCCCTGCTTGCTTTTATTGTTGCTGTTATTGCAGTTCTCGCATTTATCACATAACGGTAACGCTTAAAAGTGTTTGGCACCGATTCCCCAAAAAAAAACAGTTCTTGATTAAGTCGCTGCCTGCGTCGCTGTCGCTGTCGCTGCCGCTGCTTGCGTTGCAGTCGCCGTTGCTGTCGACTTTGTTGTTGGCGCGCTTTGTGTTCTGGGTATAAATATAAGAAGCTCCATTTGAGTGAGCAACAGCAAGAAGAGCTTCAGCCGTAAAGAGAGAATCAAAGCCCAAGTCCAATTCGAGGAGCGAGAGTCCCTGACGCAATTCCAAGCCAGAAAATGTCATCAAACATGTGGCAGTCGCTGACACAAATCCTGCTGCTGGCCGTGATTTGTGCCCGAGCCACGCCGATGCCAACAGCAATGCCGCAGGAACAGGAGCTGACGACCACCGAAATGGTACTTGAGATGGGGCCAGAATCAGAGCCAGATTCAGAACCAGAACCAGAGCCAGAGCGCATTGACTGTAAATTGACTTTCGATGCAACAATGGGCTCGTTAGAGCAACAGCAACTGCTGCAGGCGAATGGCTGCAACGTGCCGCACACCAGCAGCACTAATAAGCCAACGGATGTGGAGCAGCAGGACGAGAAACAGGACGAGGAGAAGCTGTCGACGAGTGTCCTGAGACACTCGATGTCTGGTGGCAGCAGTCAGCCCCTCTATGAATTACAATTGGTTGTTTGGCCAGCTGGTATTGAGGACGTGGCAGTCACCACAACGCCCAGAACAACAACCACAACAACAACAACAACAACAAACGGCCAGCAAACAACAACAACAAAAACAACAACAACAAAAACACCTTCTGTATTCCCTTTGTATGAGGATCAATTGGTCGTATTTCCGCAAATGGATTTTGAAGAGGAAAATTTTGATTATTTCTTTGATGAGCTGGAAACAGCGGCAACATCGACAACAACAACCAGGCCTAGACCCACAACGGCATCACAGCCAGCAGTATATGTGCTGGAGAACTACCGCAAGAGGCATCCCAATGGCACCGAGGAGCATAAGTAGGATGACACATCTTCCTTTCTCTCTCTTTCACAGCCAAATCCCGCGACTTAACGCCTCCCACTTTTATTTCTGGTCCACAGATTGGTACTGAGTAATGGCCTGGTCAACTATATGAAGCACTACGCGAAGCGTGTGGACAATAAACTGATCAATGTGAAGGAGGGATATAGCTCGGTGCCCATCGCCGGACTCACGCCCCAGATCCAGACCCTTCACTATATAGCCGATGAGCGTGGTTATAATATCTACAAAAGTGAGTTTTCCCAATCATTTTCAATCTAAAAGACCAGCGCTATCATCGTTATCATTATCGTTATCGTTATCATTGTCATTACCATTGCTGCACTTCCTTCCCTCCATTCTACAGTTGAACGGAGTCCTTTGCCTACAACCGAGCTGCCCAACCGAGTCCTGCATAAAGCCACAAAAGCCCCAGCATCTAAGCCACATGTGTGAGCATACAGAACAACTCACTGTTACTCGTAGTGAGTGTCGCACAGTCGCACAACTTAAAAATAATTATATTTTTATTTATTCTTTTTTTTTTTTAACTCAAAAAAGTGTAGTTATAATTATGAAACAAATATATGAATTATCGAAACATAATTTTTTAATATTTACTCGAGTTCCTTGAATGATTTTCAATATACTCAACTCACTGCATTGATTTATGTATATCGCTCCTTTTCCTACATCTTCCTGAGACTTTTTCATAGCTTCGTCAAAACTTAACCAAATACCTTACGGAATGTCAATTTTCTCAATTCTTGACCTCTAATTTGGGAAAACTCGATGTATCGGTATTACTTGCCGCTTATCGATAACTCGATTTTCTACTGTCTATTCTTACATTTCAATTTTCAACTCGATACACAGTTTGAATTTACATTACTAGTAAGTATAAGTATTTATAACTGGTAATTTATTATAGTAAAATTATAATGTTTATGTTCTAATTTATTAAAAAAATATTGATTTTATGAAAAATCATTGTGTACAATTTGCATCCCTTTCTATTAGAAATCCATCGATATTGCCCCACTGTACGTAGTGGGCCGTGCTCAATGTTGTTGGCTTGACTTTGACTTATACGGCAAATAAAATGTAGCGCCCGCAAGATGATTTGCAGTTTTCTCAGTTGTTTTTCTGTATTTGATTTGATTTTATTTTGTTCGTTTTTTGTGCTATTTGGTTTTGTTTTGCTGGTTTCCTCAAGGATCTAGAGTTTTGCCTTTGTTTGTCTCTCAATCGCACGGCACTTGATTGCTTTCCTAGTTTGTGTCCTTGTTGTTATCCTCAAAAGTTGCCGCTGTAGCTGTTATTGTTGTTGTTGTTCTTGTTGTTGTTGGTGTTGTGCCATGTCGTCGCATTTGGGGCCACAGTCAATGCTGATGATGTCATTTAGATGCATATCAAAGTGTTTCACTTTTGGCCAATCCTTTTGCAATTTTTGCATATGTATGTATCGAAAGGATGATGTTCTTCTGTACGAGTATACCATGTGCATATTTATTTATTTAGTTTTTCTCCTCTTTGATTTTGATTTTGCTTTTGTTTGCTCCGATTGTAGTTTATGGCTTCTGTCTTCCACTTCCTCATGCTCTTTTATTCCACCATCTTCCAACCATCCACAGCCATTTCCAAGTATAAATCTTTGCCTCTTTTGTTGTTTACGCCACAAAGTTTCATTGTTCGTCAGCTTGTGGCAGCTGGCACCAATCGAAAGTTTGTTTTCTCTTCTATTATACTTATTATTTAAGGCATTTCCCAACCATAGATAATATTCCCATTCATATTGGCCATCCTTAAGTGCCTTTTCATGCGACATTGATCTCAGCAGTCTTAACGACATTTTCTTAACATTTTTTCATGAGTTGAAATTAAGTCAACACTTTGACTCTTAACTCATTTATTCACGAGGTATTATCTGTAAAATGAATCTATCAAAACTTGATAATTGTTTATACATATTTATTATATGGGACTTGTACATACATATATTTCAATGTATTATTTTCTATGCCAACATTTTTTTAAAATATTAATTTTTTTTTGAAACTTTTTTAATCAAGCTTGTATTGAAAAATATGAAAAATGGTGACCAACGGATAAGCGACAATATTGAACATTACAATTATTTCATTTATACAGTAAGAGCAAATAAATATACAACAATACAACTATACCGTAATGCTTAATTAATTTTAAGCAAATAAATATACAACAATGCAACTATGCCGTATTGTTTAATTGCATCCAGTAAAATGTGATTGAGAATATGGCAGTATCTTGAGTTGTTTACAACTTTCGGATGTGACTTATTGACAGTTGAAATATCTATTGATAGTATCTGAAGTGCCCTGGTATAACTGTCGATTGAAACTTCTTTCCAGACTATCGATAACTTATCGATAATTGATGTTTGGTACCCCACTAAAGTGATTTTCCTTCGGAATATACATATTAATATTCATGGTTGATTTTTACTTGAGCCCCAGGGACAATTTATCGTTGACAGTGAAAATCCCCGAGGAAGTCACTTACATTTATACAGTTAACTGCATATGTATGTGCAACACACATACATATGTACATATAAATATGTGCACATAAATATGCATGTGTATTTAAATGTGTGCGTAAGTAATGGTGGCAAAAATTTAACCGCAAACAACTGCCAAAATACTTATTCGTATTTCTCTTTTTTTTTTCACT
This sequence comes from Drosophila suboccidentalis, assembly GCA_037043435.1. NCBI lineage: Eukaryota > Metazoa > Arthropoda > Insecta > Diptera > Drosophilidae > Drosophila > Drosophila suboccidentalis. The sequence goes on along the minus strand of JBAMBK010000278.1, from coordinate 3,031,840 downwards.
CTCTCTCTCTCTCTCTCTTTGTCACTCTCTCACTCTTCACATATATCTCTCTCACATCCAGTGTTGCCAACTCTTCGGGTCATGAAAAAGCCAAAATAGCCTTTGAAAAAAGCTAGAAAAAGCCAGAAAATTTTGTTGGTAGCTAAAAAAAACGCTAGAGTAGTAAAACGATATTTTTATTGATTTCATCCAGTGTTTTTGGTTCCGCACAACAATCCCAAATGGTCAATTGGGCTGTCAGATGAATATGCGGTAATATATAAACATATTGCCGCCTCTTGTTGGCAGGTTTTCAAAGAAGTTGATGCAATTTGTATTGTATTTTGTATTTTGTTCGTCTGTACAAAACAAGCTGATGAAGACTTATGCTAGATTTGCAATATTTGCAAAAGCATTTTTCCATCATCCTCTGCATCTAAAGCCAGCCAATCTTTAAATGCAGGGTCTTGCATCCAGGCCTAACGCGGTTTTTGCTTATATTTTTAAGACATTTTCACCTTACACTCGCGATGATTCAAATTGTGAAATACCTCGTAAGTGATGGTATAAAACTCGATTCAATTGATTTCATAGTTAAAAACGATCAAATTTAATGCTCTTTTGGCTTATCGATGTTTTTTGCCGTTCAAATGGAAAAAATAATACAAACTATTTAAGTGTGGCATTGTAACATATAACATAAAAATACATGAAGTTACCAGATGTTTTTTAAGAAGCTAAAATTATTTTTGAAATAGCTGTAATTCCCGCTACCCGCTATTTTACAATTTATCCCGCATTTGCCAGTTGCAACCCACTAAATCTATCGGGAAAATAGCTAAATTGGCAACACTGCTCACATCCTCTCTCACTGAATGCGAATACGTGTGTATATGTCTTTATAAATTTTTAACGAAAATCCACTAAGAGCTTTAAAAACAAATAGGCCCATTGTGAACTGAACTTCGGCATGTTGTTTTTGTTTGTTTGTTTGCTTGTTGTCAGGATAATTTTTGTAAAATGAACATAAAGCTATTTGTTAATTCAATGAATTTATTTGCAGGTTCCCACTGCAGTCGAAGAATTCTTTTTTGATAGGGAACTTTATATGCCTATATAGAGCATTGTCAGACAATGTTCACTCTATCTCTCTGTCTGTCTGTCTGTGTGTGTGTGTGTGTGTGAGTGTGTGTGTGAGTATGCTAAATATACATGCTGATAAACACATTACAAGATATTTTGCATATTTTATACGCTCGCCCAACCGAACAGAACAGAACAAAACAGAACACAGCTCAATTGAAATGAGCTGAACAGTACAGAACAAGCAGATATATGTACATATATGATACACATACACATGCACACACCTCTACACTCACACTCACACACACACACACACACACGGTGGCACTCTGACTGTGCCATGTTTTAAAATCTGTTTTTATGATTAATCGCCTCGTGGCGTGAAAAACAAAATGCCGTCGGGTGCATTTTAATTTTTCAGCAATTTCATTTGGTCGCCATTTTAAAATGAAAACCGTTGGGAGTCAATGGTCATATCGGGTTGAGTGCACATAAACACCTACATATATACATATAGTACACACATATATACAAACATATTATATGCATATGTATAGCTGTATGTTTTTTCTGTTTGACTTTGCAATTCTCCGATTTTACAGGTGACAGCTTAAACTAATGATTTGCATACGCTGTACAACTGAGATTTGCTCAAAGGGGTACGTTAAATTGTTTGCTATAGTCATATATTTCTTTATTTCAGTTACAACCAAAAGAGTTTCCCTATAAATCTGAATATATATTTAATTTTACTTTTTAATGATATATTTGGACATTTACAAATTTTGCTTTATTTCATTTGATTTGAGTTGAATAAAATTAAAAATTAATTTTAATAAAATTTAAGAATTATTGAAAATTATGGTATTAAATTTCTCAAAACATTAGAAACATGTTTGACAGAACACAAAAGTAATTTTATTAATTCAGTTAAAATATTAAAATTTTTATAAATATTTGGATAATAATTGGAAATAATAATGATAATATATGACAATTTAAATATTTGAAAATATTTTTCATCATCAAAAATATTTTTAATATTATAAAATTTATCTGTAAACCAAATCACCAAAATGAACACATAAAAGTTCAGGTAAAATCAATGTAAATATACACTACTGGCCAAATTAATAAGTACACTCTTTTTTTACTATATAAGCTATTGTAAGTCAAGTCTTCATATTTAAAAAACTATATTTGGAAAGGTTATCTAAATTCCGTTTGAATGATGCAAAACTTTCCTTAACCCATTAAGTACCCATTGAAATATTCGAATTTTAAAAAAAGTCAACTTTCAAAACTTTTCCTCGATTTTAAAAAAAAAATGTTGGGATGCAAAAACATTCTTCAAACAATTTTAGGAGTGACTGCAAAAAAAAAATTTCAAAAATCTTTTCGCTAATATTTTTTATAATTTTTTGAAAATTGCTTAATCTTATTGCTTAATTGCTTATTCGTCATTTTCATACAATAAGTGCCGTTTAAGCAATTTTAAAAAAAAAAGTTTTGAAAGTTGACTTTTTTTAAAATTTGAATATTTTAATGGGTTAAGAAAAGAAATGAAGACTTGACTTACAATAGCTTATATAGCAAAAAATAAGAGTGTACTTATTAATTTGGCCAGTAGTGTATATACTACACTATATCTTTTAAAATGCTTATAATTTTGGTTTTCTTTCTTAAGATAAAGTATTATACGAGGGCTGCTATATATATTTCTGGCCTAATAATGAAAATGCGAATATTTATCATCAAAAATTGTTTTATTGCATGCGCTCAAACCAATTGTCGAAGCACTTTTTCCACTCCGATTGAGACACCTCCAAAACATGGTTTTTGAACGCTTCAACAGCATCTTCTGGGCACGAAAATCGTTGACCACGCATTTTTTCTTGATGTGCGGGAATAAAAAAAAGTCATTGGGTGCCAAGTCAGGGCTGTACGGCGGATGACCCATCAATTCGACGTTTTGGCCGGTCAAAAAGGCGCTGGTTTGAGCCGATGTGTGAGAGCTCGCGTTGTCATGGTGAAGAATGATTCGTTTTCTCTTGTTTGTTTTTCGAATTTCTCCGAAGACTTCAGGCAAACAAATTGTGGTGTACCACTCAGAATTGACCGTCCTTCGTTGCTCAAGCGGAACAGTCGCCACATGACCAGTTTTGCCGAAGAAACAGGCGACCATTTGCTTCGAAGTGCTTCTTCCACGAACAACTTTCGTTGGATTTGGCTCGTCTTCGAAGACCCACACGGTCGATTGTTGTTTTGTTTCGGGCTCATACGCATAGATCCAAGATTCGTCACCTGTGACGATCTTATGAACATCTTTTGAAGCACCGCGATCGTATTTTTTCAACATTTCTTTGCACCAATCGACACGAGCCTTTTTTTGAGCGATTGTCAAATTGTGCGGGATCCAACGACAACAAACCTTTTTTACGGTCAGGTGTTTATGTAATATCGAATGTATGCTGGTGGGAGAAATGCCCAAGGATGCCTCTATCTCCCGGTATGTCACATGACGATCTTGCATTATTAGTTCACGCACGGCATCAATGTTCTCTGGCACAACGGACGTTTTTGGACGACCTTCACGGAATTCGTCGTTGAGCGAACTGCGACCACGATTAAATTCGTTATACCAGTTTTTCACGGTGCTATAGGATGGTGCTTGATCGCCATACAAAGACTTAAGTTCATCGATGCACTCTTGTCTGGATAATCCACGTCGAAAGTTGTGAAAAATGATCGCACGAAAATGCTCACGTGTCAATTCCATTTTTTTAACGGAATTGAATTGTTCAAAGCTCTGTAAGTTTAACAATTCACGATTAAATGACAACACGTTCTGAGTGATGTTATGCTAAAAAATGTCAACCTTTCCAATGGAAATATCAGATTGCACCTGGCAACACTTATTGTTGCCTAGGCCAGAAATATATATAGCAGCCTACGTACTACAATATATATGTATATTAAGTTTGCCATTTCTGCTTCTTAAGAAACTGAGAAATTTCCTTAACAGGACTCGGAGCTGCTTAAAGTTTTATATACTTATATAACTTGCTGATAGATGAATTAATGCTGTAATTTGAGGTGTGGGTCTATTTGGTAATTCTTCTCCTTCTTCTTCATCGATGTCGTCGTCGTTTTTTCTGCTGGTATCACACAAATTCAGCGCCTTTGGCTATTTATCTGTCGTTGCCTTGACGCTTCCCTGGAGAGAAGGTATCTGCTCCTTGCTGTAGTTGTTTGTAGTTGTTGCTGGTAATTTTCGCGTTTATCTTGTACTATTTTGCGCACATTCGTTTCACATTACTTTCTGCTGGTGGGCAGGGCAGCAACAAGAACAACAGCGTGCAACTTGCAACTAGCTGCTTGCTACTTTTTACTTGCAACTCGCAACGCGCAACGCGCATCTTGCAACTTGCAACTTGGCGTGCTCGGCACGTGCTTACTAATTTTATTCCTTAATAAAAACCGAGGCACCGTCAGCGGCAAGGATGAACGAGTTGGCGCACGTAGTAAGCTAAGGACTCCCCCATCCTCAACCCCCATCCGGATTCCATCTACCATCTACATTTCTGAACGCCGACTTGGACCTTCCTCCCATCGCCATTGTTTGCCTTCGCGGGTGCTATCAAAATAGCAAAGTTCATTAAAGTGATAATTACAAAGGCCATAAAAAGCAGCTCAAACTGAAAACTGAAAACTGAAACTGAAACGGCCCTTAAGCACTACAAGTCTGCCCCCTTTCTCCCCCTCTTCAGATTGCATTTATAATGCATCTTGTATCGTTAAGTACGAATACATGTTTATTTTTCTATTTAAAATAAAATTTATTTTCAGTTAAAGGAAATTCTGTTTGACCGTCTTTACTTTTACTAGCTTTCAACACAGTGGTCACTCGCTACGAATGAATCTATTTATTTTTGATCATAATTTTGAGAATATTGTATAAAACTTTTCAAAATAAAACATTATTTTCTTCAATTAAATAAAACCAATTAAAAATGTGATTTTAATCTTCGGAATAGTTTAATTTTTAAGGACTATTTACAGTGTACAAAAGTGTCTTATATAAAAAAGTGTTTTAAAAATGAGAATTTGAAGAATTTGTAATTATCGAATAAACACTGTATTTGTGTCTCGGAATTGCAGTCCAGATGCCAGCTAAATAGTATGTTTAAGCGTGTTTAATGAAGCTTTTAATCGGAAATACTTAGCTGGAAAGCGGACTTGTTGTTATTGTGCTTGAGTTGAAGGTTGAAGGCAGCTTTAGGTTCATCCATGGCATTAAAACTGCATAGAGAATGCAGGAATGTAGAAATGCAATGCATAATTTGCGCAGGGCACGTAAAATAATTAATTTCCGCTTCCGTAAACAAAGTGAGTTACTCTGTTAGTTAGCTGAAGTTGCCCTTTCCTTTTCACTCGATATGGATGTATAGTATGTATGTGTGGCACACAGGACACCAACCCTTTGTCTCCCGCTTATGACTGCCAACTGTCCCGCATCCCGGAGTGGGGTATGGAGTCACGGGTTTGGTCACGGGGTCGAGCTTCTTTCGGAAAGCGCGGCTTAGCTCCGACTTAGGACAACTTTGGATTGCAAATTTCATTACAAGTTGTCAGCAAGCAAGGGAAGCTGTGTGGCAGCAGGAGTGAAAGCATGTAGAGCAGAGCAGAGGGAGAGGGAGAGGAGATTGACCCTATTTCCATTCCAGCCACGGCTGCGAAGGGCAGCGGCATCCGGGGAAAAAGGCGCCGCCGAGGCACGTGTTTTTCGCGCTTCGCACACTGCAGAGGCAGAGACAGAGGCAGAGACAGAGGCAGCGGCAGAGACAGCGGCAGAGACAGAGGCTCGCCAGTGATTTGTCCAGGGCTGGCGAAGCAGGGCTCTTAGGCTAGAGAAAGCAGCATGAAAACAAATTTATAAAGTACGTTACAATCAAATTATGTTTGATATAAATATATTTTGGAATTTAAATCTTTATAAATTGCCATTCAAGTAAAACAAATATAATTTTTTTTTTGAATTTTACAACACATTATAAATTAGTAAATACTAAATAATATATTTGATTTAAAGAACAGTTAAGTACTAGAGATTATTCAATATCAATTCTTAATTTTATAAATTTAATTTATTTTTTATAAGTACTATAAGTAATTTATTTATTTTGGGAAGAACCAGTTTTAAGTCTGAACTTACTTTACGTCCATAATTACTTTAAAATTATGTTAAGAGCCGTTTTTTTGAATGTAAATATTAGTTTTATTTAACAAATTATTTCCCATTTGACATTTATTTATATACATTTTACGTCAAAGTCTCCTTTCAAAAGTTTTCCAACACCTTATTTAGACGTTAAATAAACGGGCCTAAATGTTCAATTTAGTTGTATAAATGAGAAATAGGAATTCTTACATTTAAAATTATATTCTGAAATCTGTGTTAGTCTTGTTAAACTATTATTTTTATAGTTACGATTAATATTATAATTTGATTACATATTTTTTAAATTATATATCTAATATTGCTTAAGTGTACTTTTTTTTTGTTTTTGTTAATTTATGGTTATTTTATTGAAAGTTTAAGGAACTACTCAAATGATGGACTTCAGCCCTATAATTTGGATGGTTTACAGCTCAGTTTGCTTGAATTTACTTTTATTTTTACTTTATATTCAGTTGTTTTCATTTTTGTTGCTGTTCTTGTTTGTGTTTTTGTTGATGTTTTGTTTTATAGCCGTTGCCTTTTGCTGCGGTCGCTGATGAAGTGTATATAAACACACACACACACACCCCTGCAGTGGGGCAACAGCAATGTCCTTTTAGCACATCCTGCCGCTTGGCGGCGTTGTCGGCATTTTCCGTCCCTTGATACGCCCCAAACCGCCCCCTTTTTTCCACCCAAACTTCAGCCGCAATCCGCAGCAGCTAAAAAAAAAAGAGAAATGAAAAAACGAGCACTAAACGCGACTTTCGCTGCTTAAAAGCTATTTTTGCATTTTATATTTAATTTTTTTTTCGGTGTGCCATCCTTTGCCCCTTCCCCTTCCCCCCTTCCCCCCTTTACCTGACAAGGTCCTCCATATGCCACGCGCTTGCCACTTTTTTTTGCGCTTTGTTTATTCTTTATCCTTTGCTAAATTTTGTTGTTGTTGCTGTTGTTGTTGTTGCTGTTGTTGTTGTTGTTGCTGTAGTGTTACCGCAGCATGCAAACATTTTGCAGCCATTTCCTGGCGTTGTTTTCCGTGGAGGAGTCTGGGGGATTATGACAGGAGTTGGTTTTCTTTTTTTTTATTTACATATTTCTTTTTTTTTTTTTTTTTGTCCTCTTTCACTTTCACGGGCTTTGGACGTTGTCCACGTTAAACTTTTGGTTGCTTTGTCGCATTTGCAATATTTATTGCGTTTTGATTATACCAAAGAATACGAATTTTGTGAACCGTCCTTCCCTTTCCCTTTCCCTTTCCTTCTCCTGCCTCGCACAGCTGATGCACATTTAATAAGCAAGTGGATTGGGAATACGAGTTGGTTAGGCCTTGACATTGGCACTGGACACGACGCAGTGCTAAGTGCCACAAGTTTTTTAATTGTGTGTCGAGCACAGAACTTGCCAAAGTTCAAACTTGTCGCTGTTCTCAGTCGTTAGTGTCCTTTCCCTGTCCACCTTCGCACCTTCCTGCTTCCCTTTGTTTGCTTGCTTGTTTAGACGGGATTTTCTCTTTGCGAAAGTTAAACAAAGTTGCACTTTTAACTTTCAGCTCATTGGCGCTGGATCATTTCAGCCAGTTTTAAACTCTGCACGTTTCCGTTTCCCCCCCTAAGAAAATAACAAAAAAAAAAAAGCAACTGTAACTTTGAGTTTCAATTCTTTTCTTTTCGAGTCGTGATTGTAAAGTTTCATTGATAATTTTAACTACTGCAGCTACATGTGTCCGTCCGGTCGTCGTCCCTTTGCCCCTGTTCTTCCCCTTGTCCTGTAGCAGGATCTAAAGCTCGTGCTAAGCTCGAAAGGCACTCTTAGCACTTTTCAAAGTTGCTTTTATTGTACGGTTTGCTTTAGCATACCCTACAAGAACGCCAGATTTGGGTATATTCATATAGAAGCAAGTGTAATTATCAAATCGAAAGACATTTTTCTAACAATTTTTATTATTATTATTTTTAATTTAATACACACAAAAGTCATAAGACAGAACTCAAAACAATTGCTAAATTCTATCGGACAACAAATGGATTAATTTAAATTGTTTTAAGTTCTTTTTTATTCAATGTAAAATTGATTTTAAACCATTTAAAATTGCATTTAATCTCTCAACAAATATTTGTACATTAAAAAGTAATATTTTTAAGATGTTTTGTTCGATAATTATAATATATATTTTTATTTTTCTGAAGACCAAATAATAGACAATCTTAGAAAAGACTCTTTGTATTTTTATTTACAGATTTGATTATTTTTTTGTATTGTGTGGTATCTTTAAATCCATCAGCATCAAACAGTTCTAACTGAGTTTTCATTATTTTACCAATGCAACTCTGTCGTGGCGGCTCCTTTGCCTCCTTTGCCTCCTTTCCCTCTTTGCCCCTTTGTTGCCACGGATGAACCAAGTGTTGCTTTTATGGCAGCGAGTTTTGAGCACTTGCTCCAATAAGTTTTTTTATTTTAATTTTATTTTTTTGATTAGCTACACTTTATGCTGTTGTTTTTTTTTTTATTTAGTTGGTTTTTTTTTTGTAATTTTTTTACAGTTGTCTTTTTGCTGTGGACGGCGACATTTTTTGCTTATTTTGTGCGCGAACATTTTTTGTCTCTCGCTCTGACAACTGCAACTTCCATGTCCATGTAATCGTAACCACCTCGTCCTCATCCTCATCCTCATCCTCCGTTTTCCGTGCTCATCCGCATAGCCAGCATCACCCTTGGCAGAGGGTAATCCGAGCATGGAATGCGCCTTTTTGTACCACTTCATTTCTTAATTTTATTGTGGGACCCGCTGGAATTTTCATGCAGCTCCTCACTAGCCTTTTTTTTTGTTTTTGTTTTATGTAACAAAGCGAATTTTAATGGAACAAACTCGTACGAGGGGACACACTTTTGCGTTTTAGTTAATTTAGACAATAATTTAAATGGGACGCCGCGCACTCCAGACTCTGTTATGAACTTAATTTGTGTAATTCAGACTGGCAAAGAAAATCAAATCAGTTCTGTGGACTGCAGCTAAATAAAATGGCTTGCAAATAGATTTAGATGTAGTTAGATGTGGGTTAGTTAATTGAGAATAATTGATATATGTATAAATATAGGTGGATATATATTAAAATAGAGATTTACATACATATAGTATTGACCACAGAGACTACAAAATCGAATATGTATTAGGTTAAACTTTCATTCCTTGACCCATTTTTGGCTTTAATCTTCTAAAAAAATGATTAGAAATTTCTGGAATTTTTGGTCTAAAGTTCACTATAAATTATATAATTTGGTAAATCAGTTATGAAAATTTCAGAATTACTTCTATAAAAAATATATGAATAAAATTTAAGCTAAAAAAAAGGCAAAAACATGTATTTCATATCTTCTTAAAATAATAAATTTAGAAACAGTTACTAGTATAGATAAACTTTTAGATTGTTTTTCCTCTTCAATTTAAGACCGATGATTGGCTAGGAATATAACAATGTATCATTTCATATCATATCATATAAAATTAAACAATACAATACCATAATTCATGGAAATATTCGCACACATAAATTATCCGAGTGTAATCTGATATGATATCAGTTTTAACGATTGCTCGTTGGCTTTAATGTGGTTTTCGGATTGCAATTAAACTGGCAATCATCATATCTGTCTCTACGTAAGGGTCTCATATTTTTACTTTATGGCTTTATCGCAGCATTCGGTTAGGCGCGAAATAAGTTGAAGTTTTCTGCCACATCCTTCTTGGCCTAAACGACAGACGGCCAGAAGGGCAGACAGAATGTGAGTTGGCGGCTCATGTTAACCAATCGGCAACTGTCTGCACTTATAAATTTATGATGGACCTTCACACTTGGTCATGGAAGGTTTTAAGCTTCCCTCTTCCCCTCTCTTGCATGCTCTTTCTTTCTTGATATCTCGCTCTCTCTCTCTCTCTCTCTCACTGTTTCTTTCTGTGTCTTTCCATGTGCCGTCTTCCACTGTTGCCTTTAATATTAATGGTAATTTCCGATATATATGCCATCGATATTGCCACTTACAGATTTACACTTACACTTACAAGACACACACACACACACACACACACACATACAGAGAGAGAGAGATTTGTGCACTTGTATGTTTTATTGCCAGAGCCGCTTTGCGGTGAATTTATTGCCAAATTGTCGACGGCGGCTTTCGAAATATCGCGAAATCGCGGCTTTGCCTGGATACGGCGAGGGGAGCGGGACGAATTCGGACCCTGTGGCCCAGTGGCCATAAAAAATCAAGCAACAGTCGCAACAACAACTACAACAACAGCAACAATTATCACAACCGCGTCGTCAATAATAAATTCATAATTTTTGCTTTGCCTTAATAAATTTTTATTATTTTTTAATTCCTTTTAAATGCAACACAAAAAAAAAGAGAAAAAATCAAAAATAAAAATTGAAAATCACTTTTTAAAAGCATAATAATACAATATAAGTATTAAGTTTAAGAAAAAAAAGAATATACATATATAGAGAGAGAGAGAGAGAGAGAGCCTGCATGTAATTATGGGGCAATCTGATCTCAGTAGCGGCCCCTGCGAGTGGGCGCCCTGGGCGTCGTTGTGGACATGGATGTGGATGTGGATGTGGACGAGGAGAATGGCGTTGGGGATTTGGCTATGGCTGACTGTTGGAGTTGTTGTTGTTGTGGCTGTGGCTGCCGCTGCGATGTTGTCGTCTCCTTGAACACGGGCACCTCAATGGAGCGCGGCAAATTGGGATAGGTTTCAGGTGTTATGGCTGAAGTAACAAAAGTTGCACAAAAATACAAGTAAATAATAATCCAAACAAATTACTTTTTATCCTTGACCATTAAAATATTAAAGCCTTATAGGGTAAGCTTGTTAAATTGTTTGAGCTATAGATGCGAACAGAAGCGAAAGGGTTGGAATGGGGAGATAACTGGATTTCTGTTTCTTATTAGGCAAACTCTATAAGTTATTAAGATTGCAAGTAGAGAGTGAAGTCATCAGTGAGCATATTTTTATATATAGCTAAATTTATTTTTCCCGTTTGCTAAAACAATCAAGTAAAAAATGCGATTGAATTGGATAAGAATTGAATAAGATACATTTGAGAATACATTTTAAAATTACGAGCTCTAATACAAATTTAATTAAGATGAGAGTGAAGCTTCAATAATAGTCAGAATTAATTTGATTTCTTTCAGAATCCTAGCCTAAGAACACTAAGCATATATTCTTGGATCTACAAATTTGATTAGTGTGATAGTAATGTCAGAAATTTAAGGCATTTATCAGACAATTAGTAGGTATGTCTTAAGCACTTTTATCTATTTAATGTTAAACTACCTTTTTTGCAAAGTTAGTTATAGTTTTGAGATTATATTAAACTAGTTATAGCTCTTTCTTTTTGGAGTTTTTCAGTCTCAAATCCAAAACGACATTCTCCAATCGAGTTTTCAAATAATATGATCTTTAAAATTTAGTAATGACTAAAATCAATCTAGATTCTAGATCTTAAGTATGAACTAGATTTTTTGTTTTTCGATGAATGCTTAATTTATTTAGTTCTCTCTCTGTCTTTCTTTTTTTCTCTCTATCTCTCTATCTCTCTCTCTTTCTTCAGTTTTTCTGCACAAACACGAACTTTTCAATTTCTCTAACAAATCCTATCTCAAACTGTATCTATTGCTTTTGCTGCCTTTGAGTTTACTCACATTGATTCTGCCTGTAGCCGAATTGATCCGCATTGTAGAAGACCGTGATGTAGCGTCCATCGGGCATGCGATAGGAGTAGTATCCCACGACCATTAACGTCTTCACCTCGTCGATGTAGGCGAAATAGCCGCGTTCATAGCGCGCTGTTCCATCGTCCAGCTCGAAGCGAAACTCGTAGCTCCCATCCGGATATCGATTGTTGAAGTGATCCAATAAACGTGCTTCTCTTCCCTCCGGTTGCTCCCCCGCCGGCTTGTGCAATTCCCTGACAGGTGGCGCTGCTGTGCTCAGCTCGAGGAGCATGACGAATCCCAGTATTAGACAGTATCTGAAGTTTTGAGACATTCTCAACTGTGTGTATGTGTGTGGTGCGGGGAGATGGAGATGGAGATGGAGGGGAACGTTGTGTGGGTGGTGTTGATGATGAAAGTGGTGGTGGTGGTGGTGGTGGTGGTGTTAGCGGTGTTGGCGGTGCGTTGTCTGCCGTCGCGTTGCTGTGTTAACTGTTTAATTCGGAAACTGCGTAACATTGCCTTTTTATAGCTGCTGCGTCGATGCCAACCGCGACGTCTGCTTCTGCCTCTGCTTCTGTCTCTGCCTCTGCCTTTGCCTTTGCCTTTGCCTCTGCTGCTGCGGCTGACCGCGGCAACAACTCATGAGACGGCCCAGCTGGGATGACAGCGTCAACAGCCGCAGCAACGCGTCGCGTCGCTGGTAACATCAAAAAAATTCTCAACGCTCAAACAAAAAAAGAAAAAAATAAAATAAAAACAAAAAAAATCTTAATTTTATCTACATGTTTGTGTATATATGTATGTACTTGTTGTTGTTGCTGCTGATATCCAAGCCATGTTTGTGACCAAGGGCGGCACCTGGGGCGGATCGGGCCGCATTGGCAGGTTGCCAACTGGGCAATTAGGCTGCGCCTCTCTCTCGGCATGTTTGCTTTGCAATCTGTTCGCGCCGTCGCTGCCAAATCGTTTAAGACCAGCCAAGATCTCCAAGTACGAGTGCTCGCATGGACAATGGAAGAAAGAACTTTAGCATCAAATGGATGATCTACTTATAAGTCGAACACGAACCTGTAATCGTAGCTAACCTGCAGCATCAAGTTGACTATCTATTTATAAGTCAAGCTATCTATAATCACAGCTATTAGGTAAGTTAGTCAACGCCCAAAGTGAAAATTGCGCACATTGATTATACAGAACGGTGGAGATTTTGTAATCAGGGCCTGCAAAATGACATAATAGTTTCATATAAAAATGATCATGGATCTATAAAATACAAAGTAATAATTTGATCAAGCAAGCAGAAAGAGACATTGCAGATCCCTTGAAAGTATGTGTATATATTTAACTAATTGATTTATTTGTTTGTTCATATCGCTCATTTACTAAAAGAGTGACGAATCTCAAAAGATGGCGTTTCGAGATAAACGCATTTAACGTTTTCAAGTATCGCCTGTGTTTTTTGAAAAGCGGCTAAACTTGTAAATTTGAGAAAAAACAGCTGAGCTTTATGAAACACATACTCTTATATACGACATATACTCTTCTCAGATAGGATGATGATATTTTTACACAACATAGATTGCGAACATTTCTGCATCACTTAAAAACTTAAAAACCGTGTTTTTCGACTTATGTCACTCTTCATGTAAATGAGCGATATATTCCTAACGCTTCACTTTTGCTACCTGTAATCTTCATCATTCTTGAAAATTGCATTATGTTAGGATAATAAACTCAGACGTAATTCAAGCGCAGGGTATCTTACAGTCGGGATCTCTCAACTAAAGCCTGTAGAGTTTGGGATAACGATACCAAAATTCCAAATTTTGTTAAAAATTACACGCTGAAAGCAAAAAGTAGTAATCAGGCATCCTGATTGATGATCGAAGATTCGTGCTGAATTAAAATTTATTTCCCCCGAATAACATTTGATCGGCCAACGAGTTAGGTTATTTGTAAGTTCGTTAACTACTTATGTAAATCAATTTCCTTAAGTGCTTAAAGTGACCATGGATAAGATCAACATTGATTAATACATTTTTGGTCAATAATCATTATAGGCTACGTTATCTGATGATAAGGTAAGGCATTGGTGAGCTCATTAAAGAAGTAATTGCGTTAAATAAATTTACTTTTATTAACGTGGGATAATAAGTAGTATTGTATTACGATTTATTTTTGTAAGATGATGATAATACTTACTTAATATTTGCGAGTTTGCTAACTGGTAAATAAGTATATGACATTAATATTGCAATTGTTTAAAAAACAAAAACAATGTATTAAATAAGTCTAATGACAATTAAGGCAAATTTCATTATCATTAGTTTTGCTGGGGTCATACAATAATTGTCAGCTGTGCCAAAAGAAGGCGACATTGTGACGCCAATTCGCGAGACATAGCGGATTGGATTTTAAGATATCTGTTCATTTGACATATTCCGTAAACAGGAATCCTTTTCAGTTGTAACTGTGTAAGAGTGCCCACTGTAGTTGCCGGTAGCTAAAAATACACCCTACCATACACCCTGCAATTTGTGCAACGAGTTCGAGTACGTGCCGCATGTGGCAGTAAAAGAGTTAAGAAGCCGCCACAGTGAAGCATTCAAGCACCTGCATCCGCCACAACAGCAACAACAACAACAACAGAAGGAACAAGAGGAAGAGTTACAGTGTTCGCCTCATATGGCCAATTAGTGTTAATTTATGATTTCAATCATTTCTTAATTGCATTTAATGTGCAGCGATTTAGCGAACAGGCCACTCAGCGAAAGGATGGCCAAGAGGACATGAGGACAAGTAGAGGACAAGTGGAGGACAAGTGGACAAATGGCCAACTCGACAACGCCTGGAGGATGAACCTACACTTGGTCACTCGGCCAAAGTTAATGATGTTGATGCCTTTCATCTTCCCTTCCTCTTCCTTTTTCTCTCCACTCCACTCCACTCCACTTCTCTCCTCTTATTGCTCTTATCGTCGAATGAATTAATTTGCACACACCTCTAAGGTCATTGGTGTGCTCTTGGGGCAAGGTGGCAATGTTGGCATCAATGTTGCCACAAGCATTGCAAATCAAGTGGCAAGTTCAGATTTTGATTTGTTGGCTTTAAGTTGTTGCTGTTGCCGTTGCTGTTGGTGTTGGTTTTTGTCGTTGTTGCTGTCGCTGTCAGCAGCACAAAATTTATAACGTGCCAGCGAGTCAAAGTCACTGTTAGAGTAACAGTGACAGTCACAGTTCACTGATTCGGTGACAGTGGCAGTGACAGCTAAAGCGACAACAACAGTGACAGCAGCAACAGCAACAGACATTTTTGCAGTCACTGTCACTCAGTCAGTCAGCCAGTCACTCAGTCAGTCAGTCAGTGAGTGTGTGTCGCAGTTGTTGTTGTTGTTGTTGTGGCCACAAAAGCGCGCAAAGTGGCAACAAGCACATCAACAGCTGCCGTCGACATCCTGGCCAAAACCAAGCAATGACATACTCGTAAACTGATTTATTTATAAACACAATTTATCTCTGACTCCTGATTCTGAGTCTGATTTCGATTCTCTGGCAATTTGCTTTAATTTCGCATTTGAACAAAGCCAATGGAAAAAAAGAAACACACAAATTAAAATACAAATAATGTTTGCCAAACTTGTTGCAGCAGCAACAACAACAATCGCTGGTGACAACAGTTGCTGGCAAGGTCATTTGTTTTAGCCGATTTCGATGACAAAGACGAAGACCCAAAAAATCACAAAGCTGCTGCAGACAACGAAGATGTTGTTGTTGTTGTTGTGGTTGTTGTTATCGCGTCGTTGGCGGCGTGACAGGAAGTGTTTCTTGGTGCCGTGTCCGCTGTGCTGTTGTTGTTGCTGCTGCTGTTGCTGTTGTGTATCTTTGTCTGACTTGTAACGCTGTTTGTCATTACCTGCAGGCGGCAGTTATTTTTGGGCTCGCAGTTGCAACGGTTGCTGTTGCTGTTGCTGCTGTTGCTGCTGTTGCTGTTGTCGAGTTAGCTGTTGGCTGCGTGTTTAGCCTAGTAGCAGCCACAATGGTTTTGCAAGTGTCGTCCTTGCCCCTCGAACTCTTCATTGTCGTTGTCGTTGTTGCCCCATCAGCAGCGTCTGTATTTAGCGTGCTACGTGCCGCAGCTTTGGCAGCTCAGCTCGCTGCCACAGTGGGGCAAGTGTCATTGAGATTTTGCAATTTTCAGTTTTTCTGATAAAAACTCATTTTTGATTCGATAATGATTAATTATTTAAAATGCATAGGGGACTTACAAAAAAGCTTCATTAATGGAATGGAGATGAACACAATGACAAAAAATATTTTACAAATTCTAGCCTTTGAGAAATTTTGAAAAAAAATAAACATGTTTGGAACTTCATCACTTTTCACATTCACAAAATAAACAAATTTGTTAAAATAACAGATAATTCAAATACTTACACTCTTTTCTCTCATATTCTTATTGATTTCATAAAAACATTATTAATTAAAAAGAAAAATAATAACAAAAGAGTAAACAAACTATTTCTATATTATTTTCATAAGTTTAAGTTGATTAAAATTAAATATGACTAAATAATTGAAGCTTCTGTTTAATAAAATATTTTTGAATTTTAAAATAAATACCAAAAGTATATTAAATTAAGCACAGTAATTAAATGTTTTTTTTTATTGAAACATATGCATAAAACATAGTCAACACCTAATTACATATACATATGTAAATATCAGATTATTAATCAGGTAACATATAAATTCGCCCAGTTTGGGCATGCCTCGCACCACTGTGCGTAGCGCAAATCACGTGAAGCCACGAAAACAGCTTGAAGAACAAGAACAATGGCAACCAAAATAAAAAAGAACACACAGAGCTAGAGCTACAGATACAGATACAGATTCAGATTCAGATACATATATTTGTATTGTATATATTGTATGTATATAGAAAGAGATACATATATATGTGCGGAACAGACGAATGGACAAAGTTACACACAAATAATGTATAAAAGTAGCTTATAAAACAAAATTTGTATGAATGGTCCATGTAGCGGCGCTACGTGACATGACGTCTCGAGATTTAACTTGTTGTTTGCTTCAGCCAAAGTCGCCTCCATCTCCGTCTCCATCTCCGTCTCCCGTTCCTGTCTTGGAATCGCCCACATCCCTCCCTTTTGACCAGAACCTTCAACCGGTGACTGTGGCTCTGGTTGTTGCCCACTTTTTGTGACTTTGCCAGTTGCCAGTTGGCAAAAGTTGCCTGTTGCCTTCCTTTTGGTTTGAGTTTGAGTTTGAGTTTCAGTTTGAGTTGGAGTTTGAGTTTTTGGGGCTCGGCACGGAATAATTCGCATCAAATCACGTCGCTCTCTTGCGGAACTCTTCAAAAACTGATTCAGATTTGTGGTCGCAGTCCTATACCTGCTTTTTGTGTGAGAGAGTTGAATCTTTTCCTTTTTTTATTTTTGTCTGTGTTTTGTTTTTGTTTATTTTTATGATATGCCGAGCATCTCGAAAACAATTTGTAAGACTTAAGTTGAGTCTTGTTTGGTGTCTTGCATAAATTATAAAAGCCGCATGCTTGTTGCAGGCTTTGCAGCGTAAGCACAAATTGGCCACAAGCACACGCACGCAGATACAGATACAGATACAGATACAGAAACATTTACGGGCCTGCAGATACAGATACAACTCATATTGCATGCAGATACATGGCGAGTATCTATGTGTATCTATGACAACAAATATTTATATAAATGGCACTTGTACCTATAGATGCATAAATTTATTATGTAGCCGACCAGTTGGCCCAAACACAATTGCCAATTGCCAATTACCAATATATGTATGCTCAATTTGGACAATAAGGCCACAGGCAATACTGCATCTTTAAGATACATTTAGTATGCATTGCCAAAGGGCTCTTTATTTTGGTGTCGGCTTCAACAGCACACACACACACACACACACACACACACACACACACACACACACACACACACACAGTACATGGCAAACTAATCCGAGTCAATAAAATTTCTAACTATAAAAGGCTTTTACTTGGCCCCAGTTTGGCTCCCACTGACTGCGGCAGGGCTTTGGCCATGGCCAATTGCAGCTGTGACCCAGGCACGTTCCCCTTACCCCCTCCGCTCCCTCCTCGATTCCCTTGCGTTCCCACTTCCATCGACCGGCACATTCATTAAATGAACATTTTGTGGCTGCTTTCGAGGGGAGTCAGAGAAACAAAAACACCTTGATTGCCATTTTGTGCGAAGTGCGGCCAGTTGGCAGCAATTGAAATTTACAAAAAGCCACATTATTAATCTCAAGATTAGATTGAGTGTGCTTTTGATAAGCATGCGAATGTTTATGTGCCACACTCGTATCTGTTGTATCTAGGACGTGTGTCAGACATCGGACGAAAATATCTGGCAGGCGTTTAAAGCCCTGCCAACACTGTGAATACTTTAAGCCAAGTGTACATACATACAATATATAAACCTATGAAATAATGTATGTTATTTAAATTCATATATATATTACTTGTTAAAGTAAGTGGATTGTTAAAATAAGTGGATTGGGTAACTTAAATAATTATATGTAAAACATTTAGCATTTAATGACATGAACTAGATTCGCACAGAGGCCGAGATTCATTCTACATTTACTTTAAATTGAAACCATGATTCGGCGAATTTTTTTGAACTTATTGGATTCAACTTTGGGGAATCTATAACATCTTTGGATGGAGAATTCACTAACCCCTTGCAATTTTATTTTAAAATTATAAGTTAAAATTAAAAACAATTTATTTATATGCATATTCGACTTTCGAACTTATTTTTAATCCGAAGTTTTACTTACAAGTATATTAGACTTTCGGTATCAGAGTAAACTTTGCAATCCTGACAAAAAATATTAAGAAAATCGAATGATCAACGGCAAGTAAAAAGAAATTCAAAATATTTGAAAGCGTATTAATACATAAATACTTATCGGTTAATTTGAAAAAAACCATTTAAAAATTATTATATCAATATTTTTAAATTGCCAAACAATTAAATGGCCTTACTTAGTATATGTTTATATGTTGTGTATTATTAACATATTTTATATATTTATTTTTCTTATTTTTAAGCAGTATAATTGATTTTAAAAATGCTACTTGTTTTACATTTTTTTCTCTGTGTAATCGTGACGCTTAAATTCTAATGCCCTCCCTCAGTTTTCTGTGCGGGTGTCTGATGATGATATGTGCCCGGTTTACCAAAATGGAGAGTCTGTGAAGCAAAAAATAAATAAAAAATAAAATATACACAAAAAATTGCAGCCCTCTCTCAATTCCTTAGCCGCTTTTATTTGATTTTCCTTCTTGATAACCCGATATAAATTTAGATTAGGCACAAGTCACTCACATATTCGCCGCAATCCCACACTGGAGCTGGAGAGTTGGAGCTGGAGCTGAGGCTGGAGCTGAGGCTGGAGTAACAACAAACGGGTCAACGTTTTCAGTATTTTTTGTGTGTTTTACTTTTTATTTTCTGTTTTTTTTTTGTTCGGCAACATGAGATAATCGCACGTACGCAACGATGACGATGTCAGAATCCAAATGGAAGATCGCCAAGCTCCATGTGCTTGAGTTAACCACTGGCCTCCTGGCCGACGATTGGCGCATTTTATTTTGGCCATGTCAATTATAGCAATTACTCAATTTATCAATATATATTTATTTGCTTGTGGGTTGCTTATTTATTTATGAATTACTCCAGTGCGATTGACCTTTAGCCTTGCAATGGCCATGTTACGCTTGGTAATCGAATTCACAGTATCAAATAACCGAATCCGCTGTCAATATCCAAACCCATTTGAGCCCCTTGAAAATAGATTAATGATGGGGTTAAGCATCCATCTGGAAATACATTTCATCATGTGCTTACGACTACGAATACACAGTGTGTATGATAAGTATGCATACGCGTATCTCTGCCTGTTGCTGACCCTTTTTTTCCAGTCTAAATTCCCGAGGTGATGTCCCTTGGGATCTGCGCTTGCTACATATGTTCACATATATAAATAGCCACAAGTGACCCGGCCAACAGAATGGCAACCCTTGCACCCGAAATTATTATCTGACAGCATTTAAATCAAATTGAAATTGTTTTGTTGACTTGAATGCCGTTTTGATCCCCCAAATGGTTTCTATTGTTGGCGCGATTCAATTGATTTGTATAACAAAATATATTTCTAAATACATATATATTTGTATGTATATTTAAGACGTTAGATATATAAGTATTTTATTGACAGAGAGAGCATAATATCGAGCCCTATTTGCGACAATAACGTATGCGCCAAAACGCAATTTTACAGGAGAAAGGTTTTTAGGTTTCGTTAAGTTGATTTCTTCATGTTATTTGTCGCTTACGTTATATTTGACAGGCCAATATCTCCGGAAATATAAACAATTAAAGTTTAATATTTTTAGTGTAGATACTATTAATATTAATGAACACATTTGCATTAAAAAAAAAATTTCGGAAAATGGCGCATACGTTATTGTCGCAAATAGGGGTCGATATGCTCTTTAGATTATGCTCAATTTTGTCACCTTTGAGTTTTTCAAGCTAATCAATTTATGTATGTTTACAATTTGTAATGGTCTTCATTGAAGTAATGTTTTTTTTTTTTTTTAAATAACAGAACTAACAAATTGGTATAATTAGTGAACTGGCAATGTGAGTTCATGTCTGAATATAATATAAAAACCATCTTTAATACAAATTTCCGACAACTTTAATGATGGTTTACACATAAGTAATCAATTTACAATTTCTTTTGGATATTTCTGTTAAATATATTTCTCGGAAATGTATTGAGTCAGATTGTGTTACTCGTGCTTTGGAATCCCCTTTGGCATTGTGTGGACGTGATGTATTAATTTATTGGCAAATGTAATAAAAAAGTACAGAAGCCTCATTTAACAAATGTTAAAGCAGCAGAACAAACATTTCAAATAATATAACATATTAAGTTTCAATGCAATTTGATTAATATCTGGTTATATATTCATAAAAACTATAAATTTTGAAGTAAAATCTTGAATAATAGTTTATTTTACTGTGCAGCATATTTGGACTTGAATGTCTTATGTGTATGCACATGCAATCATAGTGTCATAATAATGATCGGATTGGTGGGATATGGATATGACTGTCATTGAGGAGTGATTGAAAAGCAATCACAAAGTTGAGATGGCTCCCAGTTGCCTTTTAGCCATCTGCAAATGGGCCATAATCAACGGCAAGTCGAATGCAATTGCGGCCCATTCAATGAATGGGGCCAGCCATAGATGTAGCCATATGGCCATCATTTGATGGCCTAAACAAGACATTATGAGGCGGAGGCAAAAAATGCACTTCAAGTGCTGCAAATGCAACTCGTGTGCATTCTCATTTAACTGGTAAAGTTGCTAAAGAAACCCAAATTGGGTAACATTTGCTGGCTTGAATTGCGACTAAGGGAGAGACGGGAAGATAGGGGGCCAGGGGAATGGGGGGAGTCTTGTCTGGTTGCGGACAGTTTGTCAGCGGCAAATCGTTGGGCATTCATAAAACGAGCAGTGCCTACTTTTGTCATCCCTTTCGGTCCTTTTTGAGGGAAATGGTCGTAAAATGCACACCGACCTGAAGCTGCAGTTGCAGAGGAAACTGGAGGTAGCTGGAGATGGAGATGGAGCAGGAGAAGATGCTGGGAGCTGAAGCCGAAGCCGAAGCTATTCATTTTACCACTAATCCAATGCGGGCGTCGTCGGTTTATTTACGAGTCGTCGTCCATGCCCATCTAATGAATAAGATGCCTGAAACTGAAACTGAGACCGAAACCGAACCCCCCTCAAAAAAAAAACCGGAACGAGTGCGACACAACGCGTGTGAATGACTAAACGAATGAATGAATGAGCGAACGAATGGTGGAATGAATGAATGGGTTACCCCAGGCATCTTTGGCTTTCATGCACGAGCCGTTGCCTTAACTGGAATCTGCTGAGGGGACACACAGGGGCAAGGAGCTGAAGGGAATGGGATTGGGATTGGGAATGGCAATGGGAATGGGCCACGTCTGGTGCCATAAAAAGCGCAGTTAGTTCTTATACAGTTTGAATCCTAATTGCACAAATGAATCCGAGCAGCAGCAGTTATGCTCCACAGTCGCCATGGCAGTTAGCAGCAGCCTCAATTCAAGGTGCGGGCTAGAGCACAATCTCAACCCCCAACCCCCAACCACCAACCACAACCCCAACCCCAACTTCAATCCAACAACCCCTACACTCATCCCCTCTCTCAAATCATTGTGTGGCCTTTCCTGCTCTAAAGTAATGTCGCATCACTTCCAAAACATTCTCCATTTGACGTTCTACATTCGACTTCAAATATCCTTCAAAATAAAATAAAATCTACAATTATTTAAACGTAAATGTATAGATTTTTAAAAATAATACAACAAAACTAATAAGATATCCGTTTTTAATAAAGATTTAGTTTTTGGTTGTTTTCTTACAAGTTCTTTAAAACTCTGCACTAATTTTTAAGCTTTCGAAATATTTAGAAAACTTACCAGAAACGTATATATTAAATTATAATTATAATTATAGTTATTCTAATACAATTGAATTCTACATACAATTTGAATAATTAATAGTACATACATAATATGTATTACATATGTATGTTTGTATGAACAATAAATTCATAATAAAATAGATTACTAATAGTAAATGATGTGTATACATTTGGCTGAATTTGTTATTAAATTTATAATTTATTAAAGTAATTGATTAAGCGAAAAAGTAAATAAAATGAATATGCATAGTTTATAGTTTAATTAAAATTAAATACATTTTTTTTGTGTTAACAACTAATTTATGATCACCTTATAAATGCAAAAACCAAATGTTAATAAAGAGATTGTGAACAATTCAGTTTTTAATTATTTTGTAATTCAATAATCATAATATGAGGAAAATATAACTCAAAATCGATTTTGAACTTGAATGTTTAATAAATTTAAACTATTTAAAAGCTCACAATTTAAATGACAATTCATCTGGCCTGCACATAAAGTTGAAGTACTTGAAACTGAGAGCAAGGCAGAGTCTCAGAGGAGTCTTACTAGAAAGTAGCCCAAATGTTCTCCAGTTTCCTCAACGCATCAAATTTGTTTGGGTCTCCCACAAGGCAATACAAATTATGGGGGCGGATGCCGAAGCAGAAGGCGGTTAAATTATGAGAAATGCTGGCCGAACTCAAACATTTTGTGGGACTGACAATGACAATCAGGTTTTTCGTTACAGTTAGAGTTACAGTTTTTCAATTTATTCGAGTACTCGTACCAAGTTGCCAGATACTCACATTGCCACTTACTATACGACTACAATCTCCATCTTTATTTGGATTTTTTGGCATTTGATATCCGGGATAATGAAAATTCCCTGAAGCACCGGACCGGACTGGACCGTTGTCATACTTGTATGTATAAATAGTATGCTGGCAGAGGACATGAGCATAATGCCGAGTCGAGCACACTTAGAACGAAGCTGATAATTAAGTTGATAATGATGAGCCTCCCAAATTGCCAGCTTTGGATGGAATCCCCCTGTAGTTAACGACAACACGACCATTCGCTCTTTTGTCCAGCTTATCCTCTCGAAAATTCTCTTTAAACTTTTCATACTTTATGTGAATTTTTTCTGTTTGCGTGTGTGTGTGATTTTGTGTGTGTGTGTGTTGTATTTGACAAAGGAATAAAATTGGGATGCATGGTAACTTTTCTATTAGCATTTATTGTGAGGATTATGAAAAGAAATTGAATTAATTATACTTTGATGGAGTCATCCATAAATAGAATTTGTAATAAATTATCATAGTCAGTCATAGTCAGAAATTTGACAAAGCTTCCTTTTACATTTTTTCAAATATCTCTCATCAAATTATATCTTAATCGAATATTTATCTACATTTTTGAAAAGCTTCTGGTGTCAGCAATGTGATAAAATATACTTTAAACATGATGCTGAGTATATTTTTATTTGTGTAAAATTCTTGCAAAAATTAGAATACACATTTCCTATACAGAAAAAAAAATGCCATTCTAAAATCAAGTATAAAATACTTATTTTAAGCTCGCATTTTTTAAGTATGTATTCAGGATTAAGCTGAATAATCAAGCCTGTATCGGGATTAAAATGGGAAAATACACATTTGCTGAGCGCGAGAGGAAAATTCTCTTCGGCCTCTCTCATTTCAACCGGTCCGGTGGCTCAACGGTTAGAGTCGCCGACTCCAGTTTGAAAAAAATCTGGGTTCGATTCCCCCCGTCAATCAAAAAAAAAAGGTAAAAATGTTAAAAAAAATTTTTTTTTTTAAAATATCTATTAAAAAATAAATTTAAAAAAGAAAAATTTTTTTAAAAAAAAAACGTTAAAAAAAAATCTCAAAAAAAAAGTTAAAAAAAAAAATGTAACGAAAAACATTATAATTAATACAAATTTTGTAGCCTGAATTTAAGAATTTCAGGATTGAACTCAGGATTGAAAAAATCAAGTATTTCATACTTGGCTTAAGAAAATCCGAGATTACCCCACTTCTGACATCGTTTCGGATTGAATTCGGGCTAAATATCCCGGATTTTTTTTTCTGTGTATCGAAGCTTACGCTTATCACTCAATAAGTAAGTGAAAAGGTTATCGACCAGTGTTGCCACCAAAATGAAAGACATTTCGATAGAAATTGATTGACTTTGATTAATTAAATTGAAACGCAAATATGAGACAGAATTTTAGGAATTTTTTCAAAATACTATAGTACTTTTATTTATGGAAATATCTGATGTGTTATTATTTTGTATTGAATTTGTTTACTGAAATTGAAATTGAATTTGAAGTCTGATGGCAATATGATCATGATGCTGGGCGTCATGTGAACAGTTGACGATGATGATGTTGTTTCGGTGACTTGGTTTTCTTCTTGGTCTTGGTCCTTGGAGCTGTCAGTTGTTGGTCTGTGGGTAAATTGTGTTACCAAAGCAGCTCAGACAAAATGCTTTTCGACATTCTAGCTCAGCTGTGCTCAATTGCGAGTGGGGGATGCGGCAATTGTTTCAATTTGATTTGCAGCAACTGAAGCCTGGCAGTTGAGCAGAGTGATGCGGAAAGCCACTGGCTGGTAACAGTTGCAGGAGAAGAAGGAGCAGGAGCAGGAGCATCAGCAACTGAAACTGGAGCATTTCCCAGTCACACGTGCAGCTATTTGATGTCACTTTACCGACCATGATTACGACCAAGTATCCATCCACATCCATATCCACATCCTCATTCACATCCTTGTACTCTGCTGCTGGCTTTCAGTCACATCATCATCATCATCATTATCAACATCAATATCATCATCATCATCATCATCATCAACATCAACATCAACGGCTGCTGTGGCAACTTCAGTTGCCAAAATGTCGTCGACTTTGGCCACAGTTGATGGCTTGGTTTTGTTCTGTTTCAGTGTCTGGCTTTGCCTCTGCAATTGTAACATGGTATGCGTATATTGCCAGTCAAATGGAGAGACAGACAGAGAGAGAGAGAGAGAGAGACAGACTCATAGCAAACGAGAAGAACTCACATTTTGGATCTGGACTACAGGTTGAGCTTTGGCTTTGGTAGGACTTTGACTTTGGGTTCGGGCTCGGGTTTGGGTTTGGGTTGCGTTGCCCATCGAAGCCATCGGATCCATCAGAGCCTCCTCCTCGTTACGCTCTGGCACGCTCATTGAATTTCGCTTAGCTGTGGCAGCCAACTCCGGAGGCAACTCCAGAGTGCGGGGCAACAGCGGCTGCTGCCCGGATAATGTGTCTGCGTTTTGGGCATAAAATTTAACGCTCGGTCACACACACTGAAGCTTCAACTGAACCAGTTCCCAACATCCCAAGCTCCTCCCCCTTTCATACTCACGCGAATCCACATGGTAGCCCTGATGATCCGCCCTATAGAACACAGTCGAGTATTGTGCATTGGGCAATGGCACTGAATAAAATCCGCGACGGGCCAACACCCAATCCTTGCCCACGGGCATCCAGAAACTGCGCTCATATCGCGTGTCTCCGTTGCTCAGCTCAAATCTGGAAGGGAAGAGCACTAGTTGAGGTGAACAACTGAAGGATTTGGGCACAAGTGTTACCTGTACTCATGCTGTCCATCCGACGAACGTTGATCGAAGGATTCAATCAAGCGAATGGACTCGGAAGACAGTGCAGGAATCGCAGATGCAGGTGGTGATGAAGAGGGAGTTGGAGTTGAAGTTGCTGGTGGCGCCTTTGGTGCTATCAATGGTGGCCAGTGATGTACATGCTGATGTCGGTCTGGCTGTGCAGTTGTTGTGGTTGAGGTGGTGGTTCGCCTGGGACGCACTGTCCCACGCGCCTCAACAAAACAGAGGCTCATGGCAAGAAGCAACCACAAGAGTTGCAACCACGACGTTACCCTGGCACCGTGATACATTCTCTCTCTGTTTCTGTTTTGGGACACTCAAGACCTTGCTGCCGGGCTGCAAATTTAATAATTGATTCATTTTGCAGTTTGCTGTCTGCCTTTTATACCCAAAAAATAAAGCCTTTCGGCCAGTAAAAGCTGAGAAATGTGCTAAAGTTAAAGAAAGCCAAATAATGAACTCGCACGTCAATGCCAATGATTTGGCAATCGTCTGTCCATGTCCATATCCATGTCCATGTCCATTCAGCATACCCCTGCTTCCAGCATACCCCTACCCATGCACAATTTCTCAATCCCAAAATTGTTCAGGCTTTTGATTTTGACAGCATTTTTGGGGGAGGACTAAAGTCCAAACTTTGAACGTTTTGATTTTCATTCTGATTTCGATTCTTTTGGCACAAGTTTCCAGTGTTTTGTGTTTTGTGTTCATTTGTCGCGTCGTCGTCGTTGTCGTTGTCGTTAAAGATGCCGAAGGCTCTAATGTGTGTCAGTCGCAGATGCAGCTAAATATGTACATATATGTACACTGAGAGAAAAGAGCACGACTCAAACTCAAAGCCTGTCAAAACTCGTTTAAGAGATAAATATTTCGCTGCTTACCTAAACTTCTCATTCTTTCATTTTGTCATATACATGCGTTAGTTTAAAGCTCAATTTAAATTTAAAGCATTTTAAAATGAATTTATGTTTTATACTTAGCAAGGTAACAGTATATGTTTATAAATTATAATTTAACTCAGCTATAAAGTGACTATTAAAATCAGACCTAATTTTGTAGTCAGAGTCTATTTATTGAAATAAATTTAAATCACTATTAAGTTAGGTGAAAAATTCTTTTCTTCATCGCAAGAATAATGACATTAATTTATTTGCGAATAGAACGATTAAGTTATATGGATGTACAAAGTAGAGCAAAGAGTGGGATTTTTTCTTTTAGTGCAACTTTAGTTGCACCCCTCGATAGGCTCGTTAAAAGCCAACATTACGGTTCATTGACCAGGGCAGTGAGTCGCCTCATTATTCCAGAGCCTCAGAGATGCCTCCGATACATATATCGAAATCAACATCCAAATGGACATCCAAATGGACAACTGCCTCTGTCCAAGCTGAGTGCAACGTTTCTCGTTCGTTTCTCGCCGTTCTTTAGTTTGCTTTTGTTATTGTTTTATTGATTTATTTTCTTTTCTTTTTTTTTTGTATTGTATTGTTTAACACTGTGTGTCCTTGACAATGGAACGGCTGTCCAACTTCTGCAGTGGGTGATAAACGCCAGGCAGCCCGGACAGAGGTCTCAATCAACGTCATCGTCATTGTTATTATCGATGTGCATTCGATTTAATCGATGACAGAACAAAAAGAAGTCTGCCAGTTTTATTCATTTCAATTCAATTGACTGTCAGCGGGGTGCTATTATTATTTACAAGCTGTCTTTTTATTGTCTACTTATCAATCAATAAACTTAATTAAATTTTGATAAACACACATATCATTCAAATCAAATCAAATCAAATGCTTAACTTTTCAAATAGATTTTTACCTCGTTTGTCTCACAAATTGTCTTACACACTCTGTTAGCATTCTGACCACATTTGAATAATTTTCCTTATAATTAAATTGCCAAACGACTTTAACCTGGCCTAATTGAACTTTATTAAGAGCTTCTTGAATAACATCACATATTAGATTGTATACAAAAAGCAATTAAAATATTCTAAAACTTAAGTGTTCGACTTTTGGATGCTCTTTTAGCAGCCCTAATAAATATACAATTTTGAGCAATTGAGGAAGTTTATTTAAATATGAATCTAATGATGGGCAAATAAATACAACTGATAGACATTAATTGAGAATTGAAAAAGCTATGAAAGCTCTCATCTTTTTCATTAAAAATAAGTACTTAGGAAACGCCCTATTTTTATGGGTCACCTTCGATGATTCATAGTGTTCACAGTCTGAAAAGGTAATGAGAGTAGAGGCAATTAAGTTTTAATGCGTTAAAATAAAACTTGCTAAACTAAAGTGATTGTTTTATTAAGCTGTTCACTTTTTTGTTTGACTAATTTTATTTGTGTATATTTTTCATCAGCTGAAAATTAAAAATGGTAATCATTTAAATATTAAATTTCGTAGTGTGATTAATTGATTGATTGATTAACAATTGATTTAATTGAAAATGTTTTTTGTTTTTTTAATTTATGTTTTTTGATTATCATGAAAAAAGAAAAGCTTATGACTAATGCACAATTCTGTAAAATAAAATTATAAATAAACGGTTACTCATAAAAGCCTTTCCGCATAAATAACTGATGAATGATAAGAAACTGAGAGCTTCAGTATTGACTCCATATTTCTCTCTCTCTCTCTCTCTCCCGCTTTACCTGTCTTTATTTAATTTCTATCTCTCTCTCTGGTGCTGTCTTTTTATTTGCGTAGGTGCCAAGTGCTTTGAACAGTTCTGAGGGATTCTGGTTAATGTCTGGTCAGTTAACGACTGCAATTACCGTGGGGAGAACCGTCAGTCCGACAGACAGACAGACAGACAGACAGACAGACACTTAGTCAGATTAAATTCCGCGCGTCAAACTGAAAGCGCAATTAATAAATTTAAACGTTTATTCGGCGGCATTTTGACAGTTGGTCTCCCTCATCAGTGAGGCACCGTTAGGTTGGTAAGACGGCACTCAGTTGGCCATTTTAATGTGGGGCTGCCACACTTGGAACGTGGCTAAAACATTTCACATGTCGCGAAATGCAATGCCATAAAAACGGAATTCAAATCGACGCTGACTGCAGCTGCAAATCTGATGTCAACAGAGAGAGAGAGAGAGAGAGAGATAGAGAAAGAGAGAGCGAGAGAGAAAGAGATAGCGAGAGAGAAAGAGAGAGAGGGGAAATAGGAAGTGTAAACAACAAACTAATAAATATTTTAAACCATATAAGCATAAAATATTGTTTCAAGTTCTGTGCTATGTATGCGGCCTGAGGTCTGAACAAATCCGTAGTTCCATAGTCAGGGACAATGGACAATGGACAGTGGACAAAACCAAAATGGCAACTCAGCTTGTTTGTGCTCTGGCATTTTGCACAATATTTCATTTGGCAGCATTTCCGTGCCAACCCAACAACAACACAACAATTCAACATCCAACATATCCAACATGGAGAATTCTCTCCCAGCAGAGCATAGACCTCCGAGCTCAGACCTCAGACCTCAGACCGAGAGCCAATACTCAACAATGTCAGCTCCACACGCTGGCATGTGCAAGTGTCTGAGCCATGAATTTATATTGGTCGATTTCGATTTGAAAGTATTTCGGTTACATAATCTCAACATTTTTATCGCATTCCAGCAAATGTCGACAACGCACAGAGTCAAAAGCTCGAAGTCGAGTGTCGACTTGGGTCGGTTTCAGATTCAGTTTAAGCTTCAATTCAGTTCTAGTTCTAGTTCCTGCTCCTGTTCCTGTTCCGGCTACTCTGCGAATCTCTCATCTTGTGGTGTAAATTGCTCAATTATAGGCCAAACGACGCATCAACCACTCAAATGTGGTGTGTGTGTGTGTGTGTGTCTGTTGATGGGGAAGTTTCACTTTAACTTGATAACTGGCATGATTTTTGCTTCAACAGTTTGCAGCAACTTGAGTTACATATATGTATACTTGTTTGCGCATCAGTCAAACACTTTCTAGCCAAAAGCTTGGCCAAGACAATACAACACTTGCCACACTTGCCACTCTTGCAATATTTTCAACACACTAAACTGAGCAAAAAAAAAGGCTACATTCAAAATTTACACTTTCAGTTCAAAGGTTGCCATCAATATTTTCCTTAATTTTCTTTCAAAAATTTTCCATTTTTAATAACAAGTTAAATTTCAAGTTATTTTTTTTTCAATTTTTTTTTAAATTTTACATTTTTATTATAAAAATTGAAAAACAGAGCGAAGCTATGATTTTTATTATTACTTTTTTATTCAAGTCGAAAAAAATAGTTTTCCTTGCATTTTTTGACAAAAATCAACAAATTACTTTAATTTAATAATTTATATTTAAAAAATTGTAATCGTTACGGTCCCTGGCAAAGAAAATCTCTTTTACTTGATTGATATTCAAAAAGGTAAAAATGTAATCCTATTAAAAGTATTTAATGTACACAATTAATTATTTTTAATAATGTTTTCCAATACTCTATTAAGTGGTATTATTATTATTGATTAATATATTATTCTTAATACATTTTTGTTTTGGAAATAATTTCAAGTGATTATTTTCAGCAGTGTATCTAAGCGATATGCTCTGCATATACGCTTGTGTTTAGAGGGAATATACGACAAGTATAGGCTTTAGGCCATGGGATTGGGTGGAACATCAGCATGGTCATGTTTTGTCAGATGAGAATCGCTTCACTTTAGTCGAGCTTCTGCTCCGGCTTTAAAGCAGCCCAGCCAGCGGAAAGAAGAAGGAGAAGCGGCGGGGCTGCCAATGTTTGGGCCAAAGTCATCTGGCAAATTTGTTCCAGTCGCAAACTTTCGGCACAGCTTATGCAAATTGCATGTGGGGTCTTTGCTTTGGGCTTGGCCAATGGACAACAACAAGTGTTAGACTGCTTTCTGGGATTTACTGATTTCGAAGAAAAGAGCTAGAGAGAGAGAGTGAGACAGAGAGAGAGTGACACTCTACCTGAACGTGATTCCCGTTAGCATGAGACAAATGTTTGGTGACAGCTCAGAAATGCCGAAAAGTCGCAGTCACATTTAGAATCACTTTGAAAGCCACGCAGAGGCTTTCACTTTCCCACTGCAAAATGCAATTACTCTCTTGCAAGCATTCCATTTCGCAATTCCCTTTTTCATGCAGCATTCGTAAGCGTTTTACAGACAATTTTCATTCCCATTATAATAAACTATCTGCTATGGAATCCTAAAACTTGTCTTCATTATTGGTCGTAACTCTGGATTTTTTTTCAACAATCCCTTTATTTTTATTTAAACTTATTTTGTAATACTGTCGAACTTCCCTAACTCGAACAATGATTATCCAATGAAAAAGTTCGACTTATGAAGACTTCGGGTTATGGAATTATTTTTTTTAAATGTTTTGAAAGAAACTACAATTTCATTCATTCACAAATACATTTCGAATTGCAAACTATTCTTGTTATTTTCAACAAAAACAGATTCCAGTTTGTTCAAGACATGTCGATATTCTCAAAAATTGGTTTTTACGTTATCATATAATTAACTTTTCATTTTTTAATATAATGAAAACCGTTTTCGCTGAGATCTCATATTTTTCTCTCATATTGCATCACCATATGTACATAATATTGATGCACATATATAATATAACATATCCAAACAAGCTGGTAACAAAAGCATAAAACAGAAACGAAAACTAATGCAATCATTATTGGGGACTTTTCAGATAAATTTGACTTACAGAAGCAAGGGCCAATATTTTAGTTCGAGTTATGGAGAAATTCAAGTTATGGAAGCTCGAGTTACGGAAGCAGAATTGTATGTAATTTGCCAAGTAAACGATATTGCCACTCAATTTGGTTCGAGTTAGAGAAAATTCGAATTATAGAAGTTCGAGTTATGGAAGTTCGACTGTACTTATTATTAAAATAATCAGGCCTGTTCCGGTTTTCACTTTTTACTTTTTAGCATTTAGTGATATGCATTTGTTCACTTTGAATTTAGATTTAGTGTTTGAAAATGATCGTTTTTCGCTTCATTGGACTTAAACTCATCAACTCAAAGTGATATCATTCCGTTGAATATAGCCGAAATGGTATTAGAGCAGGTTAAAGAAATTTAATTCCGACAAATCTTGTCGAAAGTGAAATTCGGAACAGGCCTGAAAATAACTTTCACGAAAGTTCTTTGTTAAAATATAAATTAGCATTCAGCTGTTTTTCGAGTTTTATTTATGTTTTGAACCGGTCATTTTCGAACCGGTTCGTCTGCAGTCAATTCTGTTCATTTTCTTGGCTTAGATAAACATCGTTTCATCAAAAATGTCCATAGCACAAGTCCATATCATGCAATTAACAATCGTAATTGTTCATTTCACCGTTTTGGCTTCACTTACAATTTCATTTTACTGTAGCCCTGATCAAGTCACGGCACTTCCTTATTTTCGAAGCCCTGTTTGCAGCGTCGTTTCAAGTTTAATTCAAATGGCATTTCAAAATACTTTTTATTTGTTTTTATTGTCTTTGCTGATTGTATTCTGAATGCTCTTGTACTTTATTTATTTATTTTTCTTTTTGGGTTTTTGTTTTTGGGAGACCGAGATGTCTATCTATGTGAGGGTGTGCCGTGTGTCTCAGTGTGTGGCGAAGACGGGCAGAGGGGACTGTGCGTGGTTCGGTGTGTGGTGCTGTGGCTTTGGCTTTGTGGCTTTGTGGCCGGCGTCTAGCGTCTAGCGTCTAGTGTCGTGCGGTACTCGTATTCCCACAGTTTTCAATTTTTGGCGATTTGTTGCGGCACTTAACGGTTTGTTAGCTGTCATTGTTGCTGGTTGCGTTGATGAGGCGCCTTTTGTGCTATCCGCATCCGCATCCGCATCGACATCCGCATCGACATCCGCAGCACAACTCGCTCTGCAAATTTCAAGCAATTGTTTCTCAGCTTCTGCTTCTTGTTGCCCTCCGCGCTTTTGATGCTTTTAGGTAGCATAGGGGATATTTAGTCCCATCCATTCGTCCATTGTCAACATTCTTTTTTCTTCTTCCTTCGTCCTCCTTCCTTGTCCTTCTTTTTTGTTCTAGTTGTTGCTTTCATTGTTTAAACACTAATTTGCCTAAGTCAACAGAGGAAAACCAAGTTTTGTGGCGAGTATTGCCGCAAGTTTTATTTATTTCGCCACAGTAACATCATTCTATTCCATTCCGTTCCGTTCCGTGCTGATTCATTGTGATCTATTTGCATATTCCGCGCGTGGAGCTGTCAAACACAGATAAACATCAACAATAAAGAGGAAAACATCAAATTGAAATGGGAAAACTGATTCATTTCGCTCACGTTTTCGCTTGTTAAATGTTCTATATAGGGCAACTTGTAGTTGGGCAATCGTAGATAAAGTCTTCTCTTCATTTTTCTTAACTTAAGGGTAAATAATTATATTAACTTTACGATACTTTGGATTTAAATCCGTCTAGGACTAAAAGAATACCTGTATATAGTTATTTAATGCATTTGAAATGTAAAAACAATTCCATATATTCCATTCTCTACTGAGTATCTTATAGTCGAGCAATCTTAACTTATGTATTCTTTTAATAGCTGTTACTTGTGTTTTTGTGAAAAAGTAAGAAACATTCTTGAATGGAATTTAGCTAAAATCAAAGCTTAATACGCTTAACTTAATACTTTAAAGAGACTGCTCGACTAAGAGATGCCTTGTTGCCAAATATTTTTCCTATTGAAATAATCAGGTGTGCTACAGAAATCTCTTCCACTTCAATTTGTATGAAATTAATGCCATTTTTCAGGTTAAAGAGAAGGTGTAGCACACCTGAATGAAAAAATGTAACAATATTTACAAAAGACCTAATTTTATATGAACCTTTAAAATGAATCATATTGCATTATACTTTTTGTCAATTTATTTAAAAATCTTTCTTTATTTAAGATCTTTCCTTGTGAAAGAATCATTACAATTGAGTTTTTGTTAAGTTATATCATTTTAATACGTGCACAAAAAAAAAGGTTTAAGCTGAGTATCTCATAATAAACACATTCACTTCTATTGTTATCGCTATCGTTATCGATCATGGTTAATCGCTTATCGTTGTGGACGCAGTCGATTGGCATTAAAGCAACGCACATTGGGCACCTCGAAGCGTCGAACACGTGGCGGCTGTGACAGATACTCGACTGCGAATGGATCGAACGGATTTAAGATTAGTGTGACCAGATCAACTGGTGACCAGGTGACCAGGTGACCAGACTCGTACTCTTACCTGCTAATGGCTGGTAGCCATTGGCATCGGCGCGATAGCAACGCAGCTCGTACTGAACTCCCCGGCCAACTGGACGAGGCTGGGCATAAAAGCCCTCAACGACGAGGCCATTTTGCTGCTGCGTGTAAAAGCCGCGTTCCCAGCGGCGGACGCCATTTGGCAGAGAGTAGCTGCAGAGGGAAGGGGGAGGGGGCTGTCAAAAGGGGGGAGTAGACAGAGAGGGGACTCTCACCCGTAGACATAGCTGCCATCCGGGTTTTGGTCATTGAAGTTGTCGCGATACGGATTATAGTCCGACTGCAACTCCGCCTGTGGTTGTGGTGCTGGTTGAGGTGCTTGTGGTGGTTGAGCCAGCGGCTCCTGTGCCGCGTCCGTCTCTGCATCCGTCTCGGACTCGGGCTCCTCACTGTCCTCCTCGCTCGACTCCTGCTCGTCGGAGGAGTCCCCGGAGTCGGCAAACCGCAGCGCCGCCTCCACTCCAGATCGAGGTGCCACAATGCCAGGCTGGCGGCGTGCTAAGCCCAGAAAGGGAACCGCCGACAGCGGAGCCACCGCGCTGGTCAGCTGTTGACCCACCAGTTCCCTGAACTCCTCCCGCGTGCGCTGCATGTCATCCACATCGACATCTCCCTCATCATCCGCCATCGAAGCATCGAAGCGTTCGAAGCTCTCGGCAAATGGCAAACTGGGCGCCATCAGACGACGTGTTGGCAGCGGCAATCTCTGGCCCACTGAGATGGCAATGTGGCCAAATCCGATGGAGAGCAGCAGCAACAGAGTTGGCAGTTGGTTGGCCATGCTCACTGAAACGGGAGGGGGAGTTAAGGACTGTGGGTTAAGGGTTGTGGGAGGTGAATAGGAGGTGTCTAATCCTGTGCTGTGGCCAGCATTAAGTGCGCTTCATTGCGTCGTCTGCAACACTTTTATATGGCTGAAGATGGAGCTAGCCAAGTTAACAAATCAGTCGCACAAAAGGCATAAATCTCCATTCCACTCCATCGTGAGGTATTGACAGGTGCGATGATGCCAATTTGCATTGCCATTCAGCCGGCAAACTATAGAATAAGTATCTACGAGATAGAGTTGCAGTTGCTCAGATTAAACACCGCATCGGATGAAGCATCGATGACGTTTAACGCCGCTGCTGACAAATCGTGTGCGATAACCACCGACAACCACCGATGCCATAAAGGCTGAGAAATTATGGGTCTGGTTATGGGTTCTGTTGACTGAGACCAAGATCGAGAATCGATTGTGTGCGGAGCACGCTAATAAATATTCCCATGCGGTAAGCTTAGCCACTTAATTGGGTCATCGGCCAAACGACCGGTTCTCAATCTCTCTCTCTTTCTCTCTCTCTTCTCTCTCTGTCACTTGGATTACTTTTAGGCGCCGCCAGATACTCTTCAAGTGTTGCACACTTTCAGGCTGCAAGTTGCATTTGAATTTTTAATAAATACAAATCTCAATAGATTTTCATAATTATTTCTTAAAAAAAAACTTAATCGATTTTACTGAGATGTCTGAGATTTTTTTTCAGAGCTACAAAAATTGACTGTCGATTATTTATTTTAGATTTCAACAA
The DNA here is from genome assembly GCA_037043435.1 of Drosophila suboccidentalis. Lineage (NCBI taxonomy): Eukaryota > Metazoa > Arthropoda > Insecta > Diptera > Drosophilidae > Drosophila > Drosophila suboccidentalis. The sequence continues at coordinate 2,995,745 of JBAMBK010000278.1, read as the reverse complement.
CATTTTTAATAAGTAGTATATTTTACATAATGCGTAAATAGATTCGTTATATCAATTCTATCTCTTTTATAAATGTATAAAAAAAATTTAGTTGAATTCAATAGATTTGATCGAATCTCTCAACAAATATTTTGACATTTGAGAGTTTCGGGAGCAACAAAAAGTATTGCACTTTGTATAGTTACTGGAATGTTGAATTTGCCTGATAATATTATTCAAGTATTCTCGGATTTGCCAAAACAATAGGAATTTGTAAGAAATTTAAGTCGAAAATCGCATTGACAATCTCGAGTTATGGAGTAAAGGAAAATCGTTAAAGATGTTTTTAGCCACCTGCAACAGACAAAGTAGGTCTTGTTTTGAATACATTAGGATTTCCTTTTTATAATTTCAGCTCAGCTTTATGAACTAAATTCTACTAATTTGTAGCTGCGACTGAGAATCCGTAATCGTAATGAAATGTTGCAAAAGAAAGTTGCTTTCTGAAAATAAAATTTGTTGTGGGGAATAATCCTTTTTACAATTGCCATTAGCTGATTCTGCTTTCACTCCTCCCTTCTTCTCTTCTTCTTACAGCCAGTTTGCAGCTCATTTGATGGGGGTGTTAAAAAAATGGAAGTGTTGACCCTTCAGAGAAACGTAATAAAAAAGCGTTGGGGATTGGGGAGGAGGATTGAGAAGGGTTCCCTAACTTAATCTCAATTTACATTTAACCGTTTGCAATTATTTGAGCGTTCATGGAGAGGAAGAATGTGAATATTGCAGGACGAAATAAAGGCAGGGGGACCGGGTGTTGGAGCTGGTGACAGCCAGAGTTGCCAGCATCATCGGCCCAACCGCGATTTGTCATGCATCATTCATACGCTTGCCGTGTTAATTATGCTGAAATGCGGTCTATTAAAGTTTCAGCAACCACGAGTGGCACCACCGACACCACTCCCCCACCCTACCCCACAAGTCACGCATCCTGGCGCTGTCCTTAAACATCCTCGCCATTGCCAACCTCTGTGGTAAAGCGTAATTAATGAAGGCGCACTTAAATCATTTTTGTGCGTGGGCGGTTGCCACTAACACAAAACGCAACAAAAGCATCCACAACAACAACAACAACAACAACAACTACAACCGCATCCACAACAGCATCAACAACAACAACAACAACAACAACAATCATAAGAGCAGCAGCAGAAGTTGAGAAAAAATTACAATTAGTTAACTAACAAGCGGGAATGGCACCAACTGTCATTAAAAAAAACACACAGCTTCAATGCCAAATGCTCAACTAGCAGACACTACGTAATTATCAAACAAATATAGAATTATCAATGACATCAAGCGATGTCAATAAGTACAATTTAAAAGTTGATTTTGACATCAAATTTAGTGTATTTCAATTTAATATAAAAAAGCGAATGTGTGAGTTTTTGTAATCTATTTGGATACATTTGAAAATGTAATTTATGATCTTTTTTTTGATATATTTTTCTCAGCCCGAAAATGAGGCCTAAAATATGCAAATACATCAAACTTACTCAATCAAAGTAAATGTATAAAAGAAATCAACCTAATAAAATTCGTTTAAATATTGAAATTCATAAGCTAGCTACAAATTAGTGATATGCACTTATAACCATAGCCGTTTAAGCACTTAATTTATTTTTTACTTTTTTAAGTCTTAAAATACAAAAATGTATTATTTATTTTAATTGTATGATATTTTGTAAATTCTTTAATCAAAATAAACAAATATTGTCAATGGTAATTAACTATCAGAAAATGGAAATTCAAATTTATTCGAATTTTCCTAGAACACAAAAATGAAAATCTTTAAAAATATTGAGTTAAATTTGGAACTTTGTCGGGCTAATAATATTATATATTTTAACTTTAAGATAGTGTTAAGCATTTAAAAATCAGTTAGTGCAAGCTTACCTCTGAATTAAGCTTAAAGAAAACTTATTCATATTAAATGGTTTTCAAATGAAAGTTCCATCATACAGGTATTTTTGAAATGTTTTTTCCTTATCTATTTGTATTTATTTGTACATATGTTTATAGTATTTGCTTGCTTTAACTTTTTTCTACATATATTTATAGAAATTGCTTTGATCATTGACTCGCATGTGCTTGTATGGTGTTTCTGTGTTTCGGTGTTCCACCCACGCCTTAGTTGTGTATAGCCATTGTGTGGCATTGCCATGGCACAGGGTACAAAAGGGAACAAATCCGGGCAGACACCATTCCGCGCGCTAAAACGTTTCAATTTTTCATAAATATTCAAAAAGGTAGCACAACAACTACAACAATGTGACAACATGAGCTGTGACAACAACAGCTGCTGTTGCTAGTGTTGTTGATGTCGTTGCTGTTGTTGTTGTCGTTGTCCTTGTTGTTGGATTCTCTTTTTTGGCTCACCCTGCTATTCACGGCTCTCGTGGAGCTTGGTCCGCTTACAAGGAACAGGATTTCTCATTCAGCGCACAGCTCAGCTCAGTTCAGTTCGGTTTGGTTTAGTTCAGTTTAACTCAGTCTTCGTTATCTTAGGTGTTATCCCAGCTAAAGAATACATAAACACATATATACAAACTATATAGAATTAGAGTCAACTCGACTAGCAGATACTCAACGCATACTTGAATTTTCTGACTATTCAGGCAAGCAAGATTCACACAGTTTTCTCCTTGCTCTTCTTTTGTTTTCTTCCTTTTTTATCCGATCTTAATGAAATTTGAAGAATAAATAGTGGAAATGTTTTTAAATTAGTTTACCTAAATTAATGATTCCATCTCTGTAAAAAAGAAGCAGTTGGGAGTATTAAAAATTGTACTTCTTGCTTTTCTTCCTACTTCACTAAAAGATCTTGTGTTGTTGTTATTCGATATTAATGAAATTTGTAGAATATAAAGCTGAAAGGTAATATGACATTATCCATAAATTGGGGAAAAACTATACCAGATCGAAGTTATCTCTTTCTTTACAATACCCTTTCTCTTCACTTCTGCGTGGTATTAAAATGGAGGAAAACTTTTTCGATTTAAACAATTTGTTTATATGTATGTACATGTAGCTGAAATATGTAAGGACAGTCTGTATGCATGCTACGAGTACGAGTATATCAGCTAATGCCGAAAGAGCCAAGACGAAAACTACGAGCTCCGAGCTCCCGTTGTCCAGGCAGCTTCGAGGCAGACGCCAACAAAGGGAAAAATCTAGCAAAGAGCGCCCAAAATTAATGCAAATTTATATCGTGGAAAACTTTTCAATTTGTTTTTACTTTTTCTTTCATTCGTCGCCGACAACAACCTGCAATGAACGTTACCCCTCCCCCCCCTCCCATCCCTTCCCCCTCACTCGCTAACTTGCCGCTGCCGGTAAGCATTTTATATTTTTGCCTGCACAATTTGGGCATTTTTGTGCCATAATTAACGTGCCGCCGGCGGTCGCGGATGCCACAGTTGCCACATAGACCGTAGGCCGTGGCCGAGACCCACGGAAATCCAAGGACATGCTGTCCTTCCCCCTCTCCCCCATCTCAGCCTTCTTGCCTCAGCCTATAGCTTGGTCCAATCCCGAGCATTACGAGTATTTGCCCTCAGTTTACGAGCAAAACAAAAATATTAACAAAAACACTGAGGGAATTTATTTAAACAAGCCAAAAAATGAAGTAAGAAACGCTGTAAAAGAGACTGCTCAACTATTAGATACTCTGTATATGCTAGGAATTGAACTAAATAAAGATCAAAATTAGGTAAGACCAGTTGAAAAATTGTTTATAGCACAAGGTAAATGAGAATATTTCTCGATTAATGTTAAACTTCGTGATATGATATGAATTCTAAGTAAATTGTTAAGGTGAAGAGGCAACAACTGACAAACTTAAAGGTATCCTATATATGTAAGCGATTGTGAATGTTTTTTACCAAGAAGATAGATAATTTGATGAGCTGTATTAACTAAATTCGATGATACACATAGTCTTTCATCAGAGCGACAAAATACGAAGAATCAATCGAGCTTAGTTTAACTTAAGAATCTTAGAAGTAAATATTTATCATATGATATATGTTTATTATACAAAATTGACATAAAGTTTTTCATCACTATTTAAGATTAGTCAATTTAAATATCTATGTTTTTTATTTAAATTAATTTATAATTCAAATAAACTTAATAGGAGTTGTTGAATATGTTTTGAGTTTCAAACTGTGTAGTTTGATTAATAAATATGTAAGGCTGTGTAAATTTCTCCAAGTGTATGCTCTGCTGTCGCCCATCTAAGAGAGCTTCAACGAAGAAAGTTTAGGCCAACTGTCAGAGGCAAAAGCAGCAGACAAATACACAGACACAGACACAGAAGCCGCGTTGGCCAAAAGGCAGCCAAATGCCGCAATCAAGTCATTATTAAGTTTTTCTATTTATCCAACATAATTCATAATTTGTTTACAAAGCGTATAATAATATTAACGTCTTGTCTTGCCACCGTTTTCAGCCCTATCTCCTCTCTCTCCCCGCGACTTCTTCGCCCTCATCGTGAGCGGTTGTCTGTAGTCTCTAGTCTCTAGTCTTAAGTCTCTTCCCCATTTCTGTTTCCCCAAGCCCTCGTCCTCCTTTACCGTTGATTTGACTGTCAGCATGGCCAGATAATCAGCTACAAAGTCGAGACGTCGGACTTCAACTTCTTTGGCTTCTTTCACTTCTTTTCCTTTGAATTCTCCGACTTGTTGTTGTTGTTGTTGCGGGCCACGTCGTAATCCCATTAGAGCAGGACACGGAGGCCCAAGCGGACTGGAAGCTGAAACTTGCGCCCAGATAGTAGGCGACTGTTGTCTAAAATCGCATTAGCCAAACGAACGCATTTTCCATAGTGAGAGCATTTAAAACACGAGTATATATGTACTATACATACATAACATATACATTAGGGTGTCCCTTATTTGGTCAAAGTCAATATTTTTAAACGCATACGGGCTAGTTTTGTTCATTAGGTCCTAAAGGACTCAGAAATAAATTTTCACCTCAATCGGAGTATGATAACCCGTGCCGACTTGGATCGGAAAATTTAAAAATTATATAGGAAAAAAAAAAAATTTTAATTTTTTTTTAATTTTTAATTTTTTATTTTGTTCATTTGGTCCTAAAGAACTCAAAACCAAGTGTTCACCTTAATCGGAGTACGATAACCCATTCAAATTTTCATCGAAACATGCAAAAACAGTGTTTTAACACTGATTATACATTTTTCGATGATTTTTCATGTTTCGATGCAAATTTTAATGGGTTATCGTACTCCGATTAAGGTGAAAACTTGGTTTTGAGTTCTTTAGGACCAAATGAACAAAATAAAAAAATAAAAAATTAAAAAAATTAAAAAAAAATTTTTTTTTTTCCTATATAATTTTTAAATTTTCCGATCCAAGTCGGCACGGGTTATCATACTCCGATTGAGGTGAAAATTTATTTCTGAGTCCTTTAGGACCTAATGAACAAAACTAGCCCGTATGCGTTTAAAAATATTGACTTTGACCAAATAAGGGACACCCTAATATACATGTATACATGATTCTCTCTCTCTCTTTTTCTGTTTCTTGGTCTGTTCTCCTGTTTCTCTGCCAGCTAATTTTGATTTTTCCTTTTTTCCCCATTTACCGCTTTGCCATTTCCCATTTTTCCTCCTGCTTTTCCATTTTCACCTTCTCCACAGCGCACTTACATTTGACACTTTGGCCAAAGTGCACACGGTTGAGTAGTTTGCGCGGGCGAGCTGAAAATCGTTTAAACATAAAATAAATAAAAAAATACATGAGGAATGCGAGTCGAGCTAAATGAGCAACATCATCATCTCTCTCTCTCTCTCTCTCTCTCTCTCTTTTTTGTCCCTCTCAGCCTGACTCCGGTTTGTGCAGAGGGGAATTAACTTAATTGAGTAGCATGAGAAGTGAGTCTGTCTTTTTCTCTGTCTCCACCTCTGTCTCCGTTTCCGACTTTAACTCCGACTCCGACTCCGGCGACGCAGTCAAGTAAACAGTGCACGATGAAAGATGAACGACTTACGACTACGGCCGTAGTCAGAGCCGTGTTATAATTGCTCATAAAAATGAAGCGATTTATATGCGCGTATTTTTAATGTTTCATAATTGGATGAGCTCACTAGAATGCCGTTGGATAAGAGTACGAGTACGGCTCTGAGTACGGCCGTATGTAGGTAGATAAGCAGATAAGAATTACGAGAACGTTGCGGCAAACGAAACGGATTGCGGCTTTCAGATTACATTTGGTGACTTACGGATTAAAGGTTACGGGTTACGCTGCTTCGACTCTTGGATCTCCGTTTGCGATGTCTCTGCGGCGCTGAGTCCACCTTTGCGAGGGCTGACTGTACGGGTAGAGCGAGTAAGTCGATACAGCAAAGAGCTGAAGTAATAAGTTTGTAATTATCACCTTCAACATGAACATCCAATTTCAGCGAGTGTCTGGCATAAAAGTCATAGGACTCTTAAGCCGTTTAATAATTACATGCTTTCATTTGAATACCCTGTAAAGGGCATATACACATGTATAAAATGGGAAAGTATACATATGTATATAATCATATTAATTTTCCAATCGTATAACTTTTTGATCAACTACACTTGTACTTTTATTTCGTTATTAAATTGATAAAATTAAAAAAAAAAAATCAATCAGAAATTTCGTGATAATTTTAAAGTTACTGTTCTTACAGGGTATAGAAGTTAAAATGGTCATTTAAATAAAATATTGAAATGAAAATACAGTCGAACTTCCCTAACTCGAATCACCATTATCCGAGAAAAAAGTTCGAGTTAGGGAGACTTCGAGTTAGGGAATTTTTTTTTTTTAGTTTTTTAAATGAATCTACAAATGCATTCATTCATAAATACATTTCAAGTTGCAAATTTTTCTTGTTATTTTCAACAAAAATAAATTCCAGTTTGTTCATGACCTGTCGATATTCTCAAAAATAGGTTTTATCGTTCTTTTGCTGTATCCAGAAGATGTTCCCGATTCAAATGACATAATTCATTTTCCATTTTTTAATATAATGAAAACTCTTTTCGATGAGATACCATATTTTTCAGCCACTTCAATTTTTTGGTCCACTTTTGAATTTTTAACAAATAATTTTAAAGATTTCTTAAAGAGATAAACATTTTAACACACGTGCTGGTGCCATGGTAAATAATCTTGAGCTGATGCGCTGACAGAGAAGTACTTTACAAACATCTTTCCTAAAGCAATTTCACAAGCTTTTTGATGCAATATTCTACCATATTGCATCTCCATATGTTAATGTACATCAATATTACATATCCAAACGAGTCGGTAATAAAAGCATAAAACAGAAACGAAAAAAAAATTCAAACTTTATTGGGGATTTTCCCGAAAAATTCGACTTACAGAAGTACGGGCCAATATTTTTGTTCGAGTTAAGGAGAAATTCGAGTTAGGGAAGTTCGAGTTAGGGAAGCAGATTTGTATGAAATTTGCTCAGTAAACGCTATTGCCACTCGGTTTTGTTCGAGTTAGAGAAAATTCGAGTTAGGGAAGTTCGAGTTAGAGAAGTTCGACTGTATCTCCAAGTCTTCATATTTTTGTTTTTAAAAAATTCTTCTATTACAGGGTACAACATTGAGAGAAAAGTGTAGAAATTTAATCAAAATAAACTGTCGCTAAAAATTATAATAATTTATAAATGTTGCAAAGTAAGCCGAAATTTAGCTTACTTCAGTAATATTTAGTACCACAAGTTGAAATTGTCAGGCAGCTATAAAGTTACAGGGTATGTCAAAAATGAGTTGCATGATTAATGGAGTTCACAAATGCACAAGTTGTAATGCAGGCTCATTAAACATTTGAAACATCAAGGTGATAAAATCTCAACTCGCATTACACTGAAATTCGCAGTTGACGAACTGATAACAATATTTATTACCACTGTGCAGAAAGTTGCGGTCTGGATTGGCGGGGGTAGAGAGAGAGAGAGAGAGAGAGAGAGAGAGAAAGAGAGGGACAGAAGTAATAATGAAAATCATAGTGGCAAGTAATAAGTAATAAATAAACTGCAATTCATTTATTAATGCGGCATTTAAGCAGCTTTGAACGTAGTTGAATGTGGTTAAATGTGGTATCGAGTACTTCGTGGTAGTTAAATGTCGATGGTTCGATGCGCATTTCCTTTAATATTTGTATTTGTATTCATTTATAATGGCACCAAAAGTTCATTACAATAAGAGAGCGAGAGAGAGAGAGGGAGGGAGGGAGGGAGAAGAGCGAAAAGCCTTCTCATCATTAAAATTGAAAAATGCCACTTTAATGAATTTATTTGCGACACTTAACGCAAGTGAAAGCAAACAGAGAAAAATGATGTTCATTAACATAAAAATTGCGCTTTTCTCTGTTGTCTGTTGCCTGAGTTTGTTGCCTGTGTTTGTTGGCTCCGCTTATTGACATTGGCAGTGGCAACCGGTCAGTGGTTTGGGTTTTGGGCTTGGGCTTGGGCTTGGGCCCTTGGCGATTGTCATTACCATTACCAATTTGACTTCTCGCCGTTCTTAGCCAGGAGTTGATGACTCAATATGTCAGCAGCTCGACAAGTCACGTAGCCGCCCCGTTGCCGTTTGCCACTGTCTTTAAATGTGATCACGTTCTCTGGCCTTTTAAAAATAGTAACTCGAAGAGATAATTTAAATAAATTGTTTTCTAAAAATAAAACTATTAACTTACAACATTAGTAATTGTGTGAGATTTCTATTTTGATTTTGAATTATGATTATGAAATTGAAAGTTAATGTTTCGTATGCATTTTGCTTTTTGATAATTCATAATCATTTACTCAAATCCATTCATAATCATTTCCCCAACTTTGCTTAAAGCCTGTTAGCTTGGCCTAAAAAAAGGCAGTCTGAATTGAAATAAATTGCACTGAAATTTAATTTAAGATTTTTTCGTAACAACATTGAAATAAAATTAAATGTTTATGATAATTCATACAGCAATTAACAGACATAAGCTTTCTCTTATTGATTTCAGAATAATAATTTAATGGCTCTCGTAGTGTATTTAAATTATGAATTATATAAATATTTTAGGTACAACGATTCATTGAAAATTTTAATGCCAAAAATAAGCTTAAATTAGTAAATAACTGTGTGTCACTGGTAAAGTGTTTCTAATAATAATAACTTAAATATTTTGTACCAATTATCAATTATTTCTTCAGTATTATTAACAACCTCAAATAGAATGAAATACTGAACAAGAGAGGAAAATACTCCAGTGTTTCTGTAACAATATCCTTGGTTAAGGTGTCGATACAAGTGTAAAGCAGTTTAAACTGAGAAATAGAACAAGTTGTCGACCCCCCCAGGGTTAATGGGTCGTTTTACTGTTTTTTCTTTGTACTTGACTTTCCGAGTGGTAAATAGAACAATTGAACAATTGAATGCTTGAGAGCGTAGATTGAGCAAGTCCATCTGTACGAGGATGTGTCTCCTTTGAGGAGACACCCACAGATGCTTGTCCGTCTGTCTGAAGTAATGACCGGGGACTTAAGGAACTTGAAAAGTAACTCTAATCACGTAGATAAACAATGAGAATAACTTGAAATCAGTTTGCCAGATGTCCACTACTTGAGATGGGAATGGAGTTTGCTTGATGGGATCAGGTCAGGCAATACACATTTTGGACTTGAATCAAGAATTTCCGTTGTCGAAACTCTTGTTTCCTGAGCGTCTTAAAATTCTTTAATATCAATAGCGTTTGGATAAGTATAAATTGCCAAGCACGATTCAGAATTGTTTTGAAAATTTTGTATGCTCGATATAATCCCGAATAGTTCCTCGATAAGATCTTAATACACTTAATTTATTTTCGTTCAGTATTTGTACCTAAGGAAATTGTCAAAATCATCAGCTTTCTAGAACGATTCGTTCTTAAAGTAAGAAAATTAAAGATCAAAGCGCTCTAAAATAAAACCTACTACAGAACGGAACTAATGCTAGGCCTTTTATATTGTAGAACAAATCCGTCTGGATTTTTCTGAGTGTACATTTGGCCATATCCGGCTATGGCTTTGACTCCTGCTCCTGCTCTTGTTCCGTCTTCTGTTTTGGCTGTTTTGGAAGCTGGCTTGTTGCTTTGATGCTGACGCCTTTTGGTGATGTTTGCTTTTGGGGCTAATTCGATTGTTTGAGCACAAGTAATGAAGTACAATGAAGTACAACGAAACAGCAGCACACACACTCACACCGAATATTACTTAACGCTTCAAGTCACGTGTGTTGGTGGTCAGTGCTCGACTTTGACTCCAACTCCGACTCCGACTCAGATTCTGACCCCGATCCTTCCATGGGCCTGTTGCGGTTAATTTGCGCCCGTCGAGTCCAAAGTCAACAATGGCGATTGCAGCTGCCACTTCCACTTCCACAGTCACTTCCACAGTCACTGCCACAGTCACTGCCACAGCTTGTGGCACTAGCTGCTGCTGCAACATCATTGGCATCGCCATCAACAGGCACTCGTCGTCGGCACTTTGTTACTTTGTTTGCCACTGCAGTCTGCAGTCTGCAGGCTGAACAATGGGGCAGCTGAATGAATTCTCGGTGCCCCTAGTTAGAGGCCTATGTGGCAGCGTCACCCCCTAATTCCACAGTGCCGCAGACAGACCAGCATTTTGTCTGCTGTGGGATTTTCTCCCTATTCACATCTTTTTTCTTTGTTATAATGCACTTTGCATTGGATCGGACAAGCAGTGTTTTGTACGAGCTTTGCCACTTTGCCACTTTGCCACATGCCACATTGCCACTTTGCCATTTTGGCACTTGCCAATTTGCATGGCACATAATTTTGGTACATATTAATTGCAATTTGCCATGCCGAAAATGTACGAGTACTCGGAGTATATTCTCTGACTGGAAACTCAACAATCTCCACGTCTCGGACAATGCCGAATAATTGGACCATACTATACATTGAACTTTTGGCACCAAGTCCCGGGCAAAAGCTGCTTTGTTAATTCTAAACATGTTGCAAGCTACCAACTAATTAACCAATATCATTTGGAGCTGGCCTATCTGATCCCATAAAGGGGGTTCCCATTTTCAATGTTGCTGTTTTCCACGAGGCTATTTTGGTTTTCCCTGTTTCAGATAAGAACTTATGAGCAGAATGTATTGAATGGAAGTGAACTCTACTTCTGGCTTTTGGGCTATTTCTTACATTAAAATGTACAAAGAAACTGAATAATAAGTGTATACAAAAAATAATTGATTTTGCTTGAAATTTTATGAAAATTTAACTTGGCCTGGAATCGCGGTTTTTGTTTGTCATTCATATTTGACATTGATACTTAAATCTGATGGGATAAAAGTCAGATGATTTTTGTACTATTTTAAAAAGGCTTCCACCTACTTTCCTTCCTTAAGCGTAGACTTTTATAAAACTTAATTTAAATTTACTTAAGTGAAAACTGTAATTTGGTCTGTCTTTTGATTTTCAAAATCCTCAGACAGTCAACTGAATAAGTTTTCCATAAAATTTTTCTGATGAGCCAAATTTATACTTAACATACTCTTAATTGATTTACTACAAATTGTTCTTTCCTTGACCTTGAACTTATTTAATAACGATTGATTGCCTTTTTTGGCTTCCCATAATTCTTTAAGACTTTTTGGATACCAAAATGATTTCAAGCTTTAAAGTTAAATTATTGTACATTTATTTTTTTTATAAATATATTTAGCTCAAAGATAAATGATAAGTTTTCATTTTAAACCAAATCGAAATTAAAACGAAATCTGTCTCAGAGCAGATTTCACGAAATCAATTAGTAACACCACATTTCCCTGATTTGCTCTGGGCACACTGAAAATTTTGTATGGAGCAGCTGTGAACAGCTGACTGCGAAATCCAAAACTAATCTAAGCCAAATCTTAAACTGTTCCCTGTCTTTATAAATAATTATATTCCTAAAATAATTCATTTTGATATTTTTGTCATTCTTCAAGATAAGTATATGTTGAGAAGTCTTATTTAACTTAGTATGAAACTAATTTTAATAAGATATTTATTTGATGAGACTACATTTTCATACCCTGTAAGCATGTTATAAGCAGTGGGTTCTTTGAATAGCAGCAAAATTAGAAAATCGAATACATATACATACATACATATATCTAAATATGAGTTCAGCTTGTCTCAAACAGTTTCAGAGTTAGAAAGCTTTTAAGATATCTTTCAGTTGTTTATTGAGTCTCTGTTTGTCAGCAGCTCAGAAATAGCTGATAATGTGCGTTGATTCCCGCCAAATCAGAAATTAACGCCACCTCCACCTCCATTTATCCTGCTGGGTGTAATTGGATTTGTCTATGAGTATATATGGAGGCATATTCAAGTATTACGCAAGTATTTGGGGCAAGGCAACAACTTCTTCGCAACTCATCAACTATGGCAGTGTGTCAATGCCAATGACTTCTTGGGGCCAGATACTCGTAAGCCAAGCCACATGTTAGCCACGTTTTGAGCCACCGTCTGTCGTCCGTGTCGTCAGTGGCGTCAGTGGCGTCAGTGGCGTCGAAACTTCATCGACAAGTGTCACGTGGACTCCTTTATTAGGGGTCGACAGGTGAACGAAGCTAAGGATGATGTATGTGTATGTGGATGAACTAAAGGCAAAGTTAACTCACTGCTGCTCAAATCCTGTGCACACTAATTGATCTCAACGGTCGGATTAGAAGCGCTAGTAAATTGATAGCCTTAACGCAAAAGTTTGATGTCAAAGTGAGCAAACTCTTCCAGCAACTGCAACAACACACACGCAGAGCCAGACACACACACACTTATATAGTGCACACTGGTCACGAATCTAAATATTTTGGCGAACATGATTTTCAACGATTTAAAAGAAAAAGGTGCCAGGTATTTTCAATAACAATTAAATGACAAATGCATTACAATATTAGTTAATAAGGCCTCACACTCCCAGCTAAAAAAAAGAGGATAGATTCATAGCTTATTAATTGTATAGCTCTAAAAGTCTCTGAGATCCGTGCAATCTATGCAACAAATGTTGGCGCATTTAAATAATTTTTATACCTCCCAGATTTGCACACTTTAATACTTATTCAAATTTTTAGCCTTTCAGTTTAAAATTTAAATGTATATATAATTTATATGAATTTTTATATCCAATCAATTAATTTTATTTAACATTTTTAATGTATTTTTTTTTTTATCAATTGCTCTCAGTCGACGTTAAATAAATAAATACATACTATGCGTGGATAGATTGGTCTCACTTTTTCATAAGTAGTATAGTATATCCAAGTTGAAAGATTCGGATATTTTAGTTTTGGAACCAGTGTGCATTAACAAAAAAAGTTGTTGACAAAACAAATAGAGCAGTGTCAGCTTCATTGTGGCACTTGTAATAGTCCTGGCACTGAGATATGAACTCAGAGCTGGAACTGGAAGTTTTGGCGTGTGGAGACATGGATTTCCACTTTTGATTATCTACGGTTTCAGGTCAACAATTACCAAACGAGGCGAGGCGAGGCGACAGCAACAACAATAACAACCGCAGCCAGCAAACAAAACAACAAGTCAAACACTTTTACTGCAGAAGACACAGAGAAAGAGAGGGGGAAAGGCAAAGAGAAAGAGAGGGAGACAGTTGCTGAGACAGAGACAGTGGCTGAGTTGAAGGCAAATCCGTCTGGGGATCAGACAAATGACTTAATTACTTTTCAAGTCTGTTAATTAGTGTGCGCAGCAGCAGCAGCAACAATAACAGCAACAACAACAACAACAAAAAGGACAACGGCATAAACAAGAATCTGAACAACAACAACAACAACAACAACAACAGCAACAATGCTGATGTTGACTGTGTTGCAGTCTTGGTTAACAGATAAAACTAGACAAAAACCAACTGACAACATGGCGTCCAACCGGTAACAACAATAACAAACAGTCCAACTGCCAGACAGACGGTCAGACAAACTGCCAGACAAACTGTACAGTCCTCCTCTTTCCCCTCCCCTTACCCCCTTCTCGCACTTTGGAGTCGCTGAGCAACCGCAAAGTTTAACATAAATTACAAGCAATAGAACAGGCAATGAAACAAGCTCATTCCAGCTACCAAATGACCTGCCATGGGGTCCAAGGGTTGACCCTTTAACTAATTATGCTCCTCCTCCACCTCCACCTCCACCTTCTTTCTTAATTCCACACTGTTTCAAGGCTCTCAGACAGGCAGTTTCTCTACTTCTTGGACGAGTCCACTCGTACTCTGTCCTGTCCTCATTTTCTGATAGTTGAGATGCAGCTTCATTTACAGTGCCAACTCTTCGGCACATTAAGAAATGAGCTTGGCCCTGCACAGTGGGGCCAATGTCAATCAAAATTTTAGGTGAATAAAAATGAAAACAAAATACTGTATATTACAGGGACTGCAAATAATAGTTATGAGTTTTAAAAAAATTGAAGCACAAAAAAGCCTCCTAGAAGAGTGGAAAAATATACATACACATGTTATTTTTTAGCAGCAAATTCGAAAACAGCATAAACTTTTATTTGCAATTTTAATGATAAAAAATAAAACTAATTATTATTTTTAAATTTTTATTATAAGAATTGACACATAACTCTAATTTTTCAATTTTTATTATAAAAATTGAAAATAAAAATTGAATTAAAATATATTTTGAACCAACTAAGCCATATCATATATAGACCTACAATTTTCTAAACATTTTTAAATAGTAGAAAATACTTACATAAATAATAATCAAAAGTTCCTTTGATACTTTTGAGCTTGCATTGAGAGCAGACATCTTTGGTATCTAAACGAACCAATCTTTCAGGGAGCTTGACATAAGTTGAAACTGTTTCCTATGCCTTACAAGACGAATCAAACGTCAACACATAAGCAATCAATTTCCAATTACCCTTCAATCAACTCCTAAATTACTCCTAAATCAATCATTCAATGAATAATCAATATCCCTAAATATCTTTATGCAATCATTCTGTAAATTTCAATTAATATTTTCCCGTCAATTCAGGCTTTTTATTGCTAAATCTGCCTACTGTCCCGCTAAATCTGACTTTATATTCCCTTCAAATCTAGCTTTTTCCCGCCAAAACTTGAAGTTTTCTGTTAAATTTTGCCTCATTATATTATATATATACATCAGCAATATTTGTTTTGTAATTGCTGCAATTTGTGTTCAGTGCTTTGATTCGAAGCACTGGACTTTATAGCTAAAAAACGAAACAGTTTAAGTTTCATACTATAAGTAATTTAAGAACTCTCTTTCAACTTGGCAGTGATCTATTGTTTTATTAAATTTCGATAATAGCATTAGTTTTCTTGCTTTGTTCTGTAACTTTTTGGCTGACACCTTGACCATAACTGTTTCCCAATATTTGTTCTAACTATCCAGAATTATTCCTTGTTCCGACTGGGGCGGTGTCGACGCTTCGAACTGGAGCCAACAAACTTAACCCATTCACGCTCACGTCGCAGCAGCGTATTGGATTTGCTCGAGTTGCCAAGGATTCTACCTTTGGTGGGAACTGCGATGGTTTGGGTGCTGCTGGGATGGGGCGTAGACTGAGGTAGTTTTGTTGTGGAAATAGCACTCGTGCGAGAGTTCTTCATTTTGTCACTGCTCTTTGGCGTTCTCTCCCTGTGGCCCCTCTTCTGAATGGGAGCGCGTGGGCATTGGTGCTGCTGTTGTGGATTCGAGGCATGACTTGGTTGGCTGGTGCAGATCGAGGACTTCCTGTTGATCCCGATTCGGACATCCGCTTTCATCTGGGACATTTCACTGACCCTCGGCTGTGGCCTAAGAAGAGCAGAAGACGCTGAAATATGATGAGGTGTAATCGCAGCTCGTTTTCGCTGCTTGACTTCATTCAGCTTGCGCTTCGATCTCGTCATTTGGACACTCTCTCGTCTCCCGGACACCCGATCGCAGCCAGCAGCGGCTCTTTTGCCTTGCATCAGTGGAGAACTCGCATCAGTTGAGATTTTGACTGGAATCTCCTTCTGGTAGTGCTCGGGATCACTGCTCCAATACTCAAGGGTCATCTGGTTGCCCTTGTACCAGAATATGGTCGGGATTATCGATCTCTTTCGCAGCACATCGAAGAGCTGTCCCTTGATCGAGGTGGGCATAAAGGCATCCTCCAGCTCGATGTAACTCGAACAGAATATCACCGAGTATTTCTCCGGATTCTGTTCCCTCTTTACGAGATCCCTTTCGCTGCCTATCAAGCTGGTTACTCCAAGATGCCACTGCGTGTCCACGGCATAGCAATGCACAATGTACTTCTCGACTCGCCTCGAGGCGACTGGCGTGGGCGTAATCAACAGCAGAAGATTGCCCAGCTTTTGAATGCCAAACAGTTTGTGGACAATGAGCTCTGCACTCGGCTGGAAGCTGCCATCACTGGTCAAGTGGGGTCGGACAAAGCGCTTCGATACCTCCAGGGGAAACACAGAAACCACCTTCGTCACATAGCGACCTGGGAACATCAATGGATTCTCGTCATTCGTTCCGAATATGTTCAAGTCTTCGGGCACTTCTGGACACCTCTTGACGACACTGCAGCCCGGCTCGGGCGTCTCCTTATATATCATGTCCAGCATTTCCTCGATGTCTTCGCGCGCCTTTTCCTGATCCTCGTCCTGGGAGATGGCGTCAGGCCGCTCCTCTTGGTCGCACATCATCTTCACTGTGTTCTTAATGGGGGTCGGAAAAAGTGCTCAGAAATAAGCAGATGTTCAATTTGAATTTTTAGGACGACACAATACTATGAAATAATAAAATCAACTAAATTATATTTCAATTCCTATGTACATACGTGAAAAACTGAAAATTCCAAATAATTTTCATCTCACAGACATGGAAATTTCAATCAAATAATTTTCAAGAAACGTACAGATTTCTTTTCAGACAGTTCATATATTCGATTATTATGGTGGAAAGTTAGAATATGAATCCGTATGTTATATTATTAGGTAATCTGTTGTAATGTATATGTTTTTATTTACAAACAGCTTACGAATAAACAATTTGATGTAATTATTTAATTAGTATTACGAGTATTATGGAACAAATACACGATTCAAGTCGATTTGTTGGTAATTTGTTTTATTTTCCACTGAAATTAGTTATGCAAATCAGATGAAATCACTCTAATGGATTTTGATTCGGCGATTGTTAATGCAACCTGGCAATAATTGACAAAATTGCATTTGCATAAATATAAAATTAAATAAAATAAAACAATATCATACAACAATGAACCAAACTGATTTTCAAATAAATTGTTTATGACATTTTGTCTCTGATTAAATGAAATACATAAATACATATGTATGCATGTGTACTATACGAGAGTATTGTATTTAACTGATAGTACATCCGTTGCTCAAATGCTGTCAATGGCCATTATTCGCATTAATTTGAAATTGAATAGTATTTGGGATTGTTTCAGCTCGAATGCCTTTGTGCCGTGCATTTAATGTGCATCTATTGTACCTCATTTGAGTGCTTATTAAACTGAAGTCTTGAATAAATGAACGCAATTTGGCAACGAGCAGCGACTTGGAACTGCCCTCAGCTGTAACTCCCAGCCATCATCATGAAATACCCTGTAGGTTTTAAGTCACTGACAACTAATTACATATGTTAAACATTAAGTATATGCCCCATGTGACAGCTTTAATGCTCATTTCAATCGATAGTATCTCATATAATCAGGCTGAGCACCTCAAATCTTAGTTCCAAGTGATGTAGAATGCCTCATAGATGGAAATTGATCAAATTATCGATAGTTTTCTAGTATTATCGATTGTCATTTTTAAATTATTCATGTGGTGTTTAATTCGTATTTCGAATGATTTAAAACTAACATTAAGAGGATGAAATATGTATTTACAAATCAATTATTTTAATTTGAATGCAGGGTATAAGGTAGTCTAGCAAACTCACTTAACAAGCTTTCTTACTGGTTTTCAGCTCTGTTTTGCCTGTTCTGTTTCTCAGTTTGCTTCTTGTTTGTTCTTGCTTGATTGCTTATCCAAATTGACGATGATGCTCTCTCCCTCTCCCACTCTCCCTCTGTCTTCCTCTGACAGCCGTCCACTTACCATTGAACAGTGGGCGTGGCATGCCATTGCGTGTTTTATGATACAATTAAATTGCCGCCATGCGAAACGACTCTAGATTAATTGTGCGCCCAGTCAAATTACTCATACGCCCCGGTGCGTTGCCTCGACGATAGTTTGGGAAAGGGACAGCGAAAGCGAAAGGAGAAGGACAATGGGGTAGTTGGCTAAACAGAGAAGGACGAGGGAGACAGAGAGACAGAGAGACAGAGAGAGAGAGAGAGAGCAGCTTAAGGATAAACGAAAGAATGCTTTATGCTAACCGTTTGTGTCCATTTACAGTTACCGCCAGGTGGCGCTGCGGAAGCTCACGCTCGTAAATTACTTGAATAATGAAAATTACAATACAAGAGTATTTACTCTTTGTTGCCACTTGCCACTTGCTGTGCACTTGTGTCTGTCTCATTTGCATACACACACACACACACACACACCCACACACACAAACGCATGCACACTCCCATTTAAGTAAATACACTTCGAAAAACGAGCTCTTCTCTCTTTTTCGACACACTTTGCGGCGCGTGCTGAAAATCATAATTTAACCAAGCGAATTTATTAAAAATTAAAGCCCAAACAAAAAGGAAAAGAAAAAGAAAAAACAGCGCTACTTTGGACACTTTTCCTGCCTGCCAATGCGCTCCAAAAAGTATGCTACAAAAATGTTGCCAAGGCGAATTGCCGACGAGTATTGAATCGGCATTTTGGAATGACTCCTCAACTCTGAATTATCAGCTCGGCCAATTGCCCATGGCCATTCTGCGCACACAATAACAAGGCTCTCTCACACACACACACACACACACACACACAGACAGATATCGACACACAGATACACTCGTATATATAAATAATGAGTTTCATTATGTGCGACGCGTCTTTTGCGATTTAATTAAAGCGCAACTAGGGCGGAGTAAGAATGCTTCTTGATTGCCTTTGCCATGTTGTCCTGATAGGACACAACTCACTTTTATTTTTTATTTTCTGATTTTCGTTCTTTCACTTTTAAGGAAGGCGATTGAGGCCGAAAACATCATCGATGAATTGTCGCAGTCGACGCAGTTTGTAGACTGTCATCGTGCACGTAATTTCCGTTTCCGTTTGAGCGAACGGTAGTCGGTGACACGCGACAGCTGTTTGCACATACTTTACACTCACACTCACACTCACACTCACACTCACACACACACACACATACAGTTGTTAAGATGTATCTAGAGTTATAAAAGCAGCTTACACGTGTGCCATTGACTTGGCATCGGAGCGTGAAGGCCGTAACAAGACTGATTATATTGAATCAAAGATTCAATATTTAAAATTGCACACGCCTACCTAACAATTTTGTGGCTGGCTTAACCTACCCAGCAGCAACAGCAGCAACCACAACAAAATGCAGAGAAATACTATATGTGTATAATATATAAATACATATACACGTGTAATCGAGTGTGTGTGTGCGTTTCTTCAATGTTTGCGTGTGGAGAGTACATAGAAATGACTAAATCACGCGTAACTCTGACGATGGGGAAAAGTAAGCTGAGAGAATCAATTGAGTATGGGAATTGGCAGCAGTTGGTGGGGAGGGAGAAGGAAGAAGAATGAATGCAGACAAATGATTGAAAAGCAAACCAAGTGTTGCTTTCTCTCTTTCTTTCTCCCCTCATCAGCATTTCCAATCTTAAAGCAAACAACTTGTGCACTCATTTCATCAACTTAACATACGCGCTGAGTAATTGTATGAAAATGCTGGGGACACTAAAGCAAAACTGATTAAATGCAGGAAGTCTCTGCAATTGTATTTTCACCCAGTTGGAAAAGCTTCAAGCGAGCGAGCTCGACTGTGAGAGACCCTGTGCTTAGTGTGCACAACTGGAAATTATGGTAAAACTCAAGAAATTTTGATATCGTAATTCAACATGCCTAAATACGTTTTGTTACTTTAATATGGTAGATCAGACTCCATTTGGTATTCTTTGCAATTTTGGCAAATTTGCTTATTTTTATATAATATTATTTAGTATTTTTTGATAGATTTGAAGTTTCTTAAATTTGTATAAAATTAATTTACCATAAAGGTTGTTCTACTTTTAAATAATAATTGAAATTCAATGGCAATACGGTCGATAGAACTTACCTATTATTTATTATTTGTTTACTTGTTTACACAATCATTATAGATCATTCTGCATTTTGATGTGCATATTTTATAGACATATTTCGATAATGAAAGGTATAAACTTTGTAGTTAACTTAATAATAAATCTGTCTAATGAAAAAGCTTGATATTTCATTCATTTATATATCAATCCTCCAATTATAATAACAATTAGATTATAAATAATTAAGTATTCTGGGAGATATTTTCAAGCGTTCTTGTGTGAGTTTTGTATTGCATTGCAGCTTTTTACTAAAATCACTGCGGACGGCAGTCCGCATTAGTGACGAAAGCAGCACGAAGGGTGCGAAGGCGACTAGCATATATACACAGGAAGAATGGAAATGACTGTCCGATCAGGTCGAGTTATATACCGATCGAAAGGTATCAATTTAACTTACAAATGTGCATACTAAGACATTTGAAAACTCACCTGGTTCGTGAGATAAACAGGTGCAAGTGGGAGGGGAAAAATTTAAATTATTGGAGCAAATGATGCCGTTGGAGCCTTTTTGAATTTTTTAATTTTTCACTGTTCTGATTAAAAATAAACGTCGAATGACACCTCGATCATCCGATTACTGGTTCAAAAAATAATTAATTTTGAAATTCTTAGTCGCCTTCCGAAAATGAGATGAAAAGTCAGTACCTATGTCTGTCTGTTTGTTTGGCACTCGGCACTGCGCAAAAAGTTATTTTTAGGTGCAAAGAAGCTGAACCTTTTTGCGCAATGTGCCGAATGCCAATTTTTTTTTTTACTTTGTATATATTCATTTCTTTTTGGCATGCATAATAAATTAACATATATAAAAAATTTAATATATTTCGTCACAAAATTGGATATCAGAGATTTTGGGGCATGGAAATGTTTTCGTCACTAGACTTTTCCCACGTAAAGAGGTTTTTTTATGGAGATCATTAAATACTTTAAGTTTCTTTTATAATTTCCTAATTCGTAAGATTATTATTAAGTTAATAATACAATTAAGTAATGCCTGATAAAATAAATACCCATATTACAAGGACAACAAAATGCATTTGATATTCTGTAATTTTTAAAGCTAAGAATACGAATAATAAATAAAATATGACAATTTCTATTCAGACAATCGAGTCATTTTACGTATACAACATACTCTTTCAGCACTCAGACACTGTCCTGGTCAAATTGTAATAAGCATAATCGTAATTGTTATCGTTATCGTTATCACTATCGTTTGCTGTCACATTCAGCAGCAAAAACAATTGCCATTTAATCACTTGAAACTGAGTTTTTGGCATAGCGGCAAATTTAATTACACGGCCTCTGAGCCAGCAAAAAAATAGGAATTGAAATATATATTTTTATATATGTACATTAGGGTGTCCCTTATTTGGTCAAAGTCAATATTTTTAAACGCATACGGGCTAGTTCTGTTCATTAGGTCCTAAAGCACTCAGAAATAAATTTTTACCTCGATCGGAGTATGATAACCCGTGCCGACTTGGATCGGAAAATTTAAAAAGTATATAGGACAAAAAAAAAAAATTTTATTTTTTTAATATTTCATTTTTTTATTTTGTTCATTTGGTCCTAAAGAACTCAAAACCAAGTTTTCATCTTAATCGGAGTACGATAACCCATTCAAATTTGCATCGAAACATGAAAAAACAGTGTTTTAACACTGATTATGAATTTTTCGATGATTTTTCATGTTTCGATGCAAATTTGAATGGGTTATCGTACTCCGATTAAGGTGAAAATTGGTTTTTTAGTTCTTTAGGACCAAATTAACAAAATAAAAAAAAATAAAAAATTAAAAAAAAAAAATTTTTTTTTTTTTGTTCTATATACTTTTTAAATTTTCCGATCCAAGTCGGCACGGGTTATCATACTCCGATCGAGGTAAAAATTTATTTCTGAGTGCTTTAGGACCTAATGAACAGAACTAGCCCGTATGCGTTTAAAAATATTGACTTTGACCAAATAAGGGACACCCTAATGTACATACGTATTTTCGCAAGCTCCCCAAAATGTGGATGCACGAAACCCTCACACTGTGATCTGAGATCTGAGTTCTGAGCTGGGGCTTAACACGCCACTCAGACGCACCGAACGAAGCCAAAAGGCATGACAATGTCTTCTTGTTGTTGTTGCCGGTATGTGACTACGTAATTACGCGTCTTGTATGAGTATGTGTTGCTGTTGTTGTTGCTGTTGTTGTTGTCGTTGCTCAAAATGTTGCTTTTATTTGCACGTCATGCTGCAACCTCGCCCCGCCACGATTTTCTAAATACTTTTCCTCTCAACTTCAAATTAAAGAAATGCCAAATGGGCTTAACATCTTAAGGCAGCTCATATTAAATGTCTCTGTGTGTGTGTGTGTGTGTGTTTGTGTGTGCTAAGCTTGAGAAAATTATGACTGCGGTTTTTGGGTGCCTGCCACCTGCGGCTGACTGTTGATTGTCTGCATTTGAATGTTGTTGTTGTTGTTGTTGTTGCTCTTGTTGTAGTTGTTGTTGTTGTTGCTACAGTTGTTACTGTATTTGTAATTGTTGCCGCTGCCTTTGTAATTGTTTATTTGCATATTTGGCTGTGGCTGCTACAGATTAGCGTGAAGATTTAATGAAATTACATTTCAAGAAACGGAAAAAAGCCTCAAACCGAAACTGAAACTGAAACGAATTGTAGTAAACGCCAGAGAGAAAACAGAGAAGGACTTTAAAAAAATACATGACAGTGTTTGCTAAAGACAAAAATGCGACCAGACGCAAGAACAGAAGCAGCTGCGGTATGTGCCCGACTATGCGCACACCCTGTAAATACGAATACTTGTTATTATTATTATTTTATACTTTTGTGGAAAAGAAATTAGTTTTAAAGTACATAATGCTTGAAAGCTTGGGCAACTGAGGCCATCTAGCCTATCATTTTATTCTGTTTACTGCGTTTCTGACAAACAAATAAAATTGAAAATTTTTTTTTATAAGTTCAAATCATACATAATTATTGTTTGTTCGTATTCACGTTGCATGCGATGCGCAGATAACTAAGAAAAATGAGTCTCAAGTGGTAATTGATTTTTGTTTTAAGTAAGATTTTTGTCTTATAAGCAACACTTTACACAAATGTGTTTTTTATTCTACCTCTTTCTCACGCCTACTGATGCATAGTTAGCTTTTAATCTAAAATTCTACGTTTCATTGAAAAAACTTCGCATTTCCTGCGTTTCGTTTTGTGAATTGTACATCATGAATTTCATCGCATAAACGTTTAGTGTGTGGCTTTCAACCACATAACTCCGTTACGCAGCGAAAGCACGGTGCTCCGTATTGTCGGTAACCATTGCATAAACCTTTCTGGTAATTGAAAACCGCTGAGGACCGCAAGGAGCAAACGACTAAAGCAGGAGGAAGAGGAGGATGAAGGAACGTCGAAAGTAGCATCTGAGTTAACTTAAAATGTCGTCATATCCGTTAGGTAATCGAAAGTCGCAGGAAGGACTCGGGACCAGATACAAGAACACAAATGTACGTACAACTGTGAATAATCACACACATCGAGTACACGTACATTGTGCATACTTCCATTCGTGCTTCGATGTCGGCATTTGCATTCAAGGAAATGGTTTCGGTTTTGGTTTCGAGTTCAATTCTGGTTTTCGATTTTTTTCTCCATTTTTTTTTTTGTAGAATATCGCAACAACACAACAAGCCGTAGGTTATTCCAATCTTTATACCATTTCTTTGTCCATGTCAACATGCATTAAAGAAGTTTTTCAGTTTTTTAGTTTTTTAGTTTATCAGCCTGCGGCTGCTTACGCATTTTCAAAATATTTGTTCCCTGTTTCGTGGCTGAAAAACATTTCTCAGCCAAGAATCAATCTGATCTGAATATTGCCACAGGAATACTCTCTAATTTGTATACTGTCCTATCGATAGAAGTATCTGTGAATATGCAATGTGATCTGCAAGGACGTAAATTGATTTATTTATGGTATACAAAGCTATATTTTTTAGTCTTCGAATTTCTTTTAATAAAATTGTATAACATTGCGTTGTTGTTGTCTTTTAAATGAGTTAAATTGTCTTAATAATCTGAGTTGACAACGAATCGCGTAAAACACAATAAATACAAGTATATATTTCATAGATTATCTTAAAAAAAAAAAATATATATATTGTACTTATATCTAATCAATTTACAGAAATAAATATGCAAGTATATTAAACCCCCAAAAAAACCTCTTTACGCGGTAAAAGTCTAGTGACGAAAACATTTCCATGCCACAAAATTTCTGATATCCAATTTTGTGACGAAATATATTAAATTTTTTATATATGCTAATTTATTATATACTAGGGGGCTCCGCCCCCTGCTCGCTTCGCTCGCCAACCCCCGCTCGTTTATTAAATATGCCAAAAAAAAAATTAATATACATAACAAGTAAAAAAAAAAATTGGCATTCGGCACTGCGCAAAAAGTTATTTTTTTAGGTGCAAAGAAGCTGCGCAAAGTGCCGAATGTCAATTTTTTTTTTACTTGTTATGTATATTATGGATTTTAGCGGTTTTTAGCGATTTCCCGCTAAACTAGCGATTTTTCGAAAAAGTCGTAGAACAAACGTCGCTAGATTTTTGAGCGGGAACAAGTCCTCATTCAAGCTTTTAAGCTAAATCAACGATTTGATCCATACAAACAAACAAACAAACAGACTGACTTTTCATCTCATTTTCGGAAGGCCCCTAAAAATTTCAAAACTAATTATCTTTTGAACCAGTAATCGGATTTTGATGATCGAAGTGTCATTCGACGCGTATTTTTGATTATAATGGTAAAAAATTCAAAAACAATTCAAAAAGGCTCCAACGGCCCCATTAGCTCCAATAATTTAAATTTTTCCCTTCCCACTTACACCTGTTTATCTCAAGAACCAGGTGAGTTTTTAAAACTCTTAGTATGCACATTTGTAAGTTGAGTTAATACCTTTCGATCGGTATATAACTCGACCTGATCGGACAGTCATAGCAAATTTTCCATTCTTCCTGTGTATATATGCTTGTCGCCTTCGCACCCTTCGTGCTGCTTTCGTCACTAGCGCGGACTGCCGTCCGCAGTGATTTGTCTCCCATTATATTCTTTACATAAAGGATATCTTATAAATAAATATCTTACGTTAATTTGTATTAAAGTTTTCTTTCTAATTAAATGCTGCAATATTGCTTCTATTGCCAAGTCAACAGTTTGCTCGAGGCAGCCCCTAAGATGGGCTTCTCATATGGTTACGAGGGAACGCTTTAGCGGTTCTTCCAATTAGCAGGCCAGAATGTGGCGATGGTTGGGGAATGGGAATGGGAATGGGGAAGGATGTTGGCCAACATAATTGGCCATTGTCGGTGTCATTGTCATTGTCATTGTCATAGTCATTATTATGGACGTCATTATCGGCACTGGCAGCCCTTCTTACCTTACGCACCACTTGCTCCTCCTCATCTTCTCCCAGTCTTTCGCTCTCAGCCCGATGCCGAACAATGTCATGCATATTTCATCAACTGTCGTGGTGACAACAACAATGGCACCAGCAACAACAACAACAACGACAACAACATGAACGGCAACAATGACAATGGCAACGACAATGACAGCGTTAAACATCAAATAAAACAAATAGGTATTTAAAAATTAAATTAAAGTTAAAAGCTTAACAAATAATGAAATGAGCAAAAATTGTTGTACGAGTACATAAAAAAAAGGAAAGGGTACATGTTTGGCTGTGTGTGTGTGAATGTGTGCGACACGTGGCTACATCAACAAAATGCACAAAAAAAAATGTAAAATATTGTGTATACATATGTATGTATGTATGTACATATATTGAAATAAAAATAAAAATCGCGGTGACAATTCAATTAAAATATTTTTACATACAATTTCACGGCCTACCAAAAGCCGCTCGAGCAGCCGCAAATTGAAAGCCCCGGGCAAATTGAAATCACACGGAGTTGACTCGACTCTGGGTTAGGGTTAATGTAACGCCAGCTCGGCAGTTGCCAGTTGCCAGTTGCCAGTTGGCAGTTGGGTGTTATGTGAGTGTGTACTCGTTTGTCCCGTCATGGGACAGTT
The DNA here is from genome assembly GCA_037043435.1 of Drosophila suboccidentalis. NCBI lineage: Eukaryota > Metazoa > Arthropoda > Insecta > Diptera > Drosophilidae > Drosophila > Drosophila suboccidentalis. The sequence goes on along the minus strand of JBAMBK010000278.1, from coordinate 2,969,291 downwards.
TTGTCGCAAACCGCAGTCGGCCGTGTGATTAAGTGACGATTCGATAAATCTATGAATATATTTATGACAATCTATATACATGCATATACATATATGCACTCACATACCCAGTAAAATTCTGTAGAAAGCAGTATCTAATAGATATGATAGATATTAACTACAATAATAAAGTAAACAGATCTGTAGCATCTTTTAAATTTTTTTCTTTTTTGCTTAATTAATGCTTAAAGTAACGCATTCCTTTAAATCGAGAAATCCCAAAATTATTTGGTGCATTTGAATTTTTGTAATTGTGTCAACAATAAACATACCATATTTATTTATTGTACCCCAAACAATATCTTATATGTTTGCATCGGCTTAAGATTATCTTAACTTTTGTTGAAGTAAAAGTATTCAAAATCTTTTAAAAAGATGACCTACATTTGTTACTTATTTGTTTCAATCATGTCTCAAACAATACATTATATTTTATTTATATATTTTTAAGCTTTTCTTAAAAGTGTCTAACAATAGTCATGATTTCGTGAAACTCTTCCACCTTAAAGGGCGGGAGTTCCATAATTTTGGGGAGTGAAACAATAACAACCTGCTGTTTATTTAAATTTGTTGTGTTTGCTTAACAATAAACTTTTCATATTTCAGCCTATGGTGCGGAAAATCCTTTATCATCCGCCCTAATCGATCATCACATAAACAGTTTAAGCGCAACGACGGTAAATGTATAAATGCGTTGCGGGCTAAAACTCAATTTACAAATATTTCAACAACTTTCTATGCATAACAATATTGTTGTCGTTGTTGTGGTTGTTGCTGGCGCCGTTGTTACCGCCTTTAACAATGTTAAGCATTGGCCAAAAACGGGCGTCCTTTATATTTATCCCTTTTTTGTGAAGTTCTCCATGCTGTTGTTATTGTAGTTGCTGTCGTGGTTGTTGTTGTTGTCGTGGTTGTTGCTGTGATGGTTTGGCGCGAGAGCGTGGATACAATTTTGTTGTATACATAATAACAATAAAATGTACGTGCGTATTTTTGCAAAAATCCCACAAATTGTCCGCACATCATCCGTGCGTTTGTTTCGTTTCGTTTCGTTTTGGTCGCATTCGCTTCTCAGTTGCCATCCTCTTCTATTGTGTCCCTTTTGTCCTCTGTCCTCTGACCCGCCTCCTGCAGCTCATCGTGACATTGTCAGCTGGCAATGATTGTGCAACAGCAACAACAACAGCAACAACATCTGTATCTACGAGTACGAGTACAACAACAATTTGCGGTTTCTGACAGTTCGTCAGACATTGTTGACAAACTGTTTGCTTTATTTTTGTTGTTGATGCTGCTACTGATGTTGTTGTTGTTGTTGTCGGTCGAGCTGGCTGCTCCGTTAGTTACACATTTAAATTTTGAGTTATGTAATTCTAACAACGGTCAGAGCAACAACATAAAAACATGCCACGCCGACAGGTGAGATTCTATTTTATAATCCCTCAAATACAACCATTTGTGAGTACTCGCATGACAGTCAAGTGGATTCATCTTCAGACACGCTTGCAGCGCAATCAACAAACTAACAAATTGCATTACAACACATTGACTTTACCCTTTTAATGTATTTTAATAATTAAATATACAATTCATCAATTTGGCCTGCAATACTTGATGTAAATCAAGACAAAAACAAAATGAATCGAGTTGTCGATATATGTACATTAGGGTGGGTCAATTTTTTTCGACCCAATGCGGTTATCAAAATCGTAATCTACGGTGAATTCTAAGAAGATTTGCCCAAGAAACCATAGGTCTAAAATCATTTTCGAGCTTCCGATTTTTAACGAGAAACTTTGCGTATTTTTCTGTTATTTTAAACACGCGTAGATACCTAAGCGAGTGCAGAAAAAATATATTGTTTCACTTAACTTTTTTTTAAGAAAATTATAAATTTTTAAAAATATAAAAATAAAATAAAAAATTAAAATTTTATTTTTAAAATTTTTTATACATTTAAAAAAAAGTTTTAAATAATTAAAATTTAAAAAAATGGCATTAATTTGCATTTGACCGTTAATTTACGCCCTTTTTAGCGCCACGCCCACTTTAATTTTATTTTCAAAAAATACCTTGATGTATTGAGATTATGTACTTCAAGTTTCCACCCGATATCTAACCTAGTTCAAAAGTTACAGATTTTTGCCACCAACATTGGCAAAACAAACCGAAAATGGGTACAAAATACATGCAAAAAACATATAAAATGGTACCAAATTTGTATGCATTTTGTACCTATTTTCGGTTTGTTTTGCCAATGTTGGTGGCAAAAATCTGTAACTTTTGAACTAAGTGAGATATCGGGTTGAAATTTGAACTATATATTTTCAATACTTCAGAGCATTTTTGGAAAAAAATTGGAGTGGGCGTGGTACTAGAAAGGGCGTAAATTTACGGTCAAATGCAAATTAATGCCAATTTTTGTAATTTTATATTTCAAACTTTTTTTTCTTAATTTAAAAAAAAATTTTAAAAATAAAATTTATTTTTTTTATATTATTGTTACATTTTTAAAAATTTTTAGTTTTCTTGAAAAAATGTTAAGTGAAACAAAATATTTTTTATGCACTCGCTTAGGTATCTATGCGTGTTTAAAATGACAAAAAAATACGCAAAGTTTCTCGTTAAAAATCGGAAGCTCGAAAATGATTTTAGACCTATGGTTTCTTGGGCAAATCTTCTTAGAATTCACCGTAGATTACGATTTTGATAACCGCAAGGTGCGTTTTTTTTGGTCCATACAAATTAACCCACCCTAATGTACATACCTCCAAACACTAATGATGTTGTCAAGTTTACCCAAAAAAAAAAAGAGGAAAATTTAAGAAAATTTTTAGCTGTTAATAAAAAAGACACGTGCTAATTCTAACTCGTAAAGTTTGTTAAAAACTTTCATTTATTTTAATTTATTGTTTAATTTGTTTGGGATTTTGAAAAATTGAAAACCTCAAGTTTTAGCTTTTGACTTGTAAGGTTGCCAGGACAGAGGTGTGAGTAACTTTAAACTGTCATAAGTTTTTCAAAACTGAACCGCTTTCCAAGCGAGTTGTCATTTTTATCATGATTTCGCTTGTAATTTAATTTTTGTTATGTTTTTAAATGAATTAGCGTTGGGCTATAAACTTCTCGCCTTTGCTTTTTCTACTTACTCGTAGTCGACCTCAGTCAAGTATATCTTAAACATGTTTTGATCGTAAGGCGAATATAAAATGCAAAATATGCGAATTCGATTCTATATTTTCTTATTTCTTAGCAGCCTGACATTTGCACTAAAGCGTGTATGTGTGTGTGTGTGTGTGTGTGTGTGTGTGTGTGTGTGTATGACTCTGTATGCAATTCATTCCCATAATATTTGGAAATACATTTTTTTAAAAACCCCCAGGTGGCAGTTGTAAACCGTTTTTAAGTCGCATTCGCATTTCACGCTCCATTCGGATTCGTGTTGCAGCCACAAAGTCCCGTATTTTGTAAACTTTTATATTTTGTCATTTCATTGACTGCTATTTGGGATTTCTATTCAACTAGTTGCTTTGGTTTTTGACAGTGGGATTCTGGCTTAAATCGTGCGACGCGTATTTCATGCCCTCCTGTTATGAATTTTTTAATTGCATATATTTGTCTGTTCCCCTCGACAGTGGCACTATTGCAAATTGCTGTTGCCTGTGCGAGTGTGTTGCGGATTGTGTGTTTTGTGGCATGCTCACAGCTTTTAACAGTTTCGAGTTCGTTTTCAACATGAAGGGTCTCACTGTCAGCTTTCCCTGTCGCCCACAAGAGTTTCTAAATAATAAACAAGCGAGGAGGGGAAATGTAAGAGTGGCCGACTACGATATACTCCGTATTTCTTATATATATGTATGTACATTAGGGTGGGTTAATTTGTATGGACAAAAAAAAACGCACCTTGCGGTTATCAAAATCGTAATCTACGGTGAATTCTAAGAAGATTTGCCCAAGAAACCATAGGTCTAAAATCATTTTCGAGCTTCCGATTTTTAACGAGAAACTTTTTGTATCTTTTTGTCACTTTAAATACGCATAGATACCTAAGCGAGTGCATAAAAAATATTTTGTTTCATTTAACATTTTTTCAAGAAAACTAAAAATTTTTAAAAATGTAACAATAATATAAAAAAATTAAATTTTATTTTTAAAATTTTTTTTTAAATTAAAAAAAAAAATTTTTAATATAAAATTACAAAAATTGGCATTAATTTGCATTTGACCGTAAATTTACGCCCTTTCTAGTAACACGCCCACTCCAATTTTTTTTCCAAAAATGCTCTGAAGTATTGAAAATATATAGTTCAAATTTCAACCCGATATCTCACTTAGCTCAAAAGTTACAGATTTTTGCCACCAACATTGGCAAAACAAACCGAAAATAGGTACAAAATGCATACAAATTTGGTACCATTTTATATGTATTTTGCATGTATTTTGTACCCATTTTCGGTTTGTTTTGCCAATGTTGGTGGCAAAAATCTGTAACTTTTGAACTAGGTTAGATATCGGGTTGAAACTTGAAGTACATAATCTCAATACATTAAGGCATTTTTTGAAAATAAAATGAAAGTAGGCGTGGCGCTAAAAAGGGCGTAAATTAACAGTCAAATGCAAATTAATGCCATTTTTTTTAATTTTAATTATTTAAAACTTTTTTTTAAATGTATAAAAAATTTTAAAAATTAAATTTTAATTTTTTATTTTATTTTTATATTTTTAAAAATTTATAATTTTCTTAAAAAAAAGTTAAGTGAAACAATATATTTTTTATGCACTCGCTTAGGTATCTACGCGTGTTTAAAATGACAAAAAAATACGCAAAGTTTCTCGTTAAAAATCGGAAGCTCGAAAATGATTTTAGACCTATGGTTTCTTGGGCAAATCTTCTTAGAATTCACCGTAGATTACGATTTTGATAACCGCATTGGGTCAAAAAAATTGACCCACCCTAATGTACATACATACCTGTCATTTTAATTAAATCAAATTAATAACAATACCAACTTAAAGGTTAAATCATTTCAATTGCAACACATGATAACATTAAATACCGTAATACGGAAAAATGCGGACACTTAGCATCTTATAATGTTTTCGATATTAAACAAACCTTTTTTGAGAACATATGTTTTTATCTTCCAAAGAATCCTTTGATCAAAAAATATTTAGTTTTCATGAATTTTTCAAGGTTTATTATTTTTTTATCTATATTTATATATTATATATTATATTGCAGTAATTAATTCTGGAAAATTTATTTTAAATGCGAAACCATTTCTTGTGGCTACATACACAAGCAGAAAGTTAATATACCCTATTGGCAATTGCACACGGGATGCAACAATGGAAATAGTCACCGTGTGTATTTGATTATTTTAGCTTTGTTACCGTTGTCATTGTTGTTTTAATTGCTGCTAGCCATATTCTGTGGCCACTTTTCCATCCCTCCATCCCCACACCCTCTCTCACCCTTCTACCGTGGAGTGTCCCCTTAATTATGCATCATTCTGACCCGATTCGGTTGCATTTCAATTGGTAGCTCTGCGACCGCCTGCTCCTGTATTAGTTGATCATTTTGTGAATGATTTGACAAAACTTTTGATTGCATTTTGGACCCAGCAAATGCCTGCATAATGAATGCTGCGATCATATTTAATGAACCAACCTTAGTTTGTTGTGTCGCCACAGCTGAAACATGTTTCATATTTCACCGAACATGCGATGTTATAGAAATTTATTATGAGCATTTGATTGAAGGGCGACAATTGTAAATATGCTTACGAGTACGGTGCATTTACACTAGTTGACAAGCTTGTCAATTTCATCTCAGTAGGCTGTGCTTTTTACCAAGTCAACACACTTTTGCTTAGAGTTGACCACCGTTTACACTAGAGTTGACTTAGTTGCCATCAAAATTTTCAGCCTACTGAGATGAAATTGACCAGCTTGTCAACTAGTGTAAATGCACCCTTACTCTAGTTTGAGTTTCATAAAATGAGAGTTAAACAGAATAGAGATTGGTAATGAAATAATCAGAGAAAGGAATATGAATTTATACTATGTAATTAAACTTGACAAGCTGCTTCAAAACCTGTTCAATTCATTTCTCTATCGGACTCGAAGATGCCGGCGAAGTAAAACATAAAATAAAAACGCTATCGATTACTTTCCAACGAGTTTTAGCTCTTTCTGGACATGCATAAGCAATTTGAACCAAATTCGCCAATGCCAACAAACACCTATTGAGTTTATCAAATGCGGGTTTTCATTTCGTTTGGATTCTTGAAATACAGATATTTTCCAATAAGTCGCTATTGAAACTTAGAAACTCACAGGAGCAAAAAGAATAGTTCATTTGGTGAAACTTTAATACAAAGCAGATTCCGAAGTTGAATTAATTAAACAAATGATAATATATGTGTAATCGATGCAATGATTAAAAAATGGTTCATTTTTATCACTACATGTTTATAAGGTAAATTTCTTATATAAGCAAATTGTATTGTTTTTCATTTTAAATAAGAAGAAATGTGACATCAAAAGCTCATCAAAATGATAAATGATTGATATGCAGCGGTCTATTTGAAATAAGACTAGGAACGACTGTCATTCTATATATTAAAATACTGATCGACTTACCAACTGATTTAACCCTCTCATTGTGGATGCAAACAGGTAGTTACCGAAATATATTTACCTGAAATTATATTAGTCTTTGGTTTTTTCCATATAAACTAAATATTTATTCTCATTCGAGACACATTCATATTCGTATTCATATTCAATTGATTAATTAAGTATTTTGTTTGACCTTATTAAATAGCAGATTACAGTAGCACGTGCCTCCGTGTGTGTGTGTGTGTGTGTGTGTGTGTGTGGCAAGTGGCAAGCATTAGTTGCATGTTAAGCAGCTGACAGGTGAAGAGTATGAAAATAGCCAAGTGGTATTTAACAATTTATAGTGATAAGCACGAGTATTATATGATTATTAAGTTGCCGGAATTGTATGTGATAAGCCAATTAAATATCTATTAATTATATAAATGTACATCTATAGTATGTATGCACGAGTATATTCTTGTTAAGCTTGCTAAGCTGGTGACGATGAAGCCTTTATTTTGTAAAATTATAATTCAAATTTATTAATTTCAAATTATTGTAGTAAATAAACTTTAGGTAAACATATTTGTATGAAATTGAAGTTAAGCAAACACAAATATCCCACAGAGCAAAGAGTATGAGACAGAGAGAGAGAGAGAGAGAGAGACATATATATGAGAGAGAGAGAGAGAGATGACCAAGAGAAGCAGAGCAAGAAGACAATCGCCATTGAACGAAGCAGTAAATGTTGCCTGCTGCTTTTACTGGTAAATGTGGCATCCTTTAGCTGTTGCAAGTTGTTGGTTGTTGGTTGTTGTTTGTTGGTTGCTAGTTGCTGGTATCTGCTTGTTGCTGTTATCAAAAATGCAATCGAGCCATCACAACATCGTCAGCTGCCTTTGGCCAAAGTGAAAAGCATTCGCATTTCTGTTCCTTATTTTTCCTGCTCCATTTTCTTGGTATTGTCATATTTCATTTTCCGTTTTACAGTGGCACAATGCGGCTTTGGTTTTCTTGGTTCCTTGGTTCGGTTGCCTTGGTCCTCGTTTGGTCATTGGTTCTTGGTTCTTGGCAAGGCTGCTTGAAAGGTTACAGAACCTGCCTCACAACGAAATTAATTATTGTTGGAATGAAGTATTATCTTTGCAATATTACATTGAGACATGCATATACTTAAGTCAGGCTTATCAAAACTTGAAATTTAAAGGTGTTAATTGAATGGAAAAACTCAATGAAAAACCGACGAAAATGAAATATCGACGAAAGAACTGGAGAAAAGTCTGCAAATGGCATAATATATCCCTAGATTGATTAAGTTTTTAAGATTTCTTTAATTTCTTCTTTAAATTATTTCCTTATTGTTAACTGTGTAATTAAATACCATAAAAAAACCTCTACGAGGTAAAAGTCTAGTGACGAAAACATTTTCTTGCCCCAAAATTTCTGATATCCAATTTTGTGACGAATAATATTAAGTTTTACACATACATTATTTAAAAAAAAATTTCTTGCCCTCGGCACATTGCGCTAAATTCTTCATACCTAATAAATATTACTTTTTTGCGCAGTGCCGAGTGACAAAATTTTTTTTATTAAATAATGTATGTGTAAAACTTAATATTATTCGTCACAAAATTGGATATCAGAAATTTTGGGGCAAGAAAATGTTTTCGTCACTAGACTTTTACCTCGTAAAGAGGTTTTTTTTATGGGATATGAGAAACTTTTGAATAAGACATTAGATATTTTGAAAACTTCAATATTTTTTGACAGTATAACTTGTCAGCCTTGTTTATTGTTTGTACAGCAAAAACAAACAGTCTGGCAACACAGGTTCGTTTTACGAATCGCAAAATCTATCAGCACTCTCAAACTCTGGCTGTTATGACACTTTGTTGCTGCTGCCCTATTAAAATTCAAAGTAAAACGTATATCTTCAGTTAATAGGTTATATCTGCCAAATATATCGATAAATTTGTTTGTATCATATATCAAAAAACGCGAAATTTTACAAACTAAAATATATTGAAAATTAAAAAAAAAATCGTTAGCGGCGTTTTCTCAAAAAACCGACAAAATGTGGCGAAAAATACCTTATTTGACCTGTAGCAATTTACCTGTGCCCTTAAGCAAAAAAGCAAAAAAGCCTTTCGAACTACCTTTTCAACGATATATAGATCACATCTGTAGCTACTATCGTTTGGATGCTATAAGGGTTTGAATTTCAGCGGCTTTTAGCGTTTTCCCGCTAAACTAGCGATTTTTTCGAAAAAGTCGTAGAACAAACGTTTCTAGATTTTTGAGCAGAAACAAGTCCTCATTCAAACTTTTAAGCTAAATCATCGCTTTGATACAAACAAACAAACAAACAAACAGACTGACTTTTCATCTCATTTTCGGAAGGCCCCTAAATATTTCCAAATTAATTATCTTTTCAGCCATTCAGTCAGATATTGATGATCGAGGTGTCATTCGACGCGTATTTTTAATTAGAATAATAAACAAAAACAATTCAAAAAAGCTCCAACGGCCCCATTAGCTCCAATCATCCAAATTTTTCCCCTCCCACTTACACCTGTTTATCTTACGAACCAGCTGAGTTTTCAATAGTCTTAATATGCACATTTGTAAGTCAAATTGATACCTTTCGATCGGTATGTAACTCGACCTGATCGGACAGTCATAGCAAATTTTCCATTTTTCCTGTGTATATATGCTAGTCGCCTTTGCACCCTTCGTGCTGCTTTCGTCACTAGCGCGGACTGTCGTCCGCAGTGATTATTACGTGATTTTCTTATCAAACTAAGGTCCATAAAGTTAATTTGCAAATTAATGAAATAACCGCAAGATGACCGCAATCATTCAAATTCCTTTGTGCTTGTTATTATGAATTGTTCATTAGCAGTGCAAAGGCTTTGTTGAAATCTTCGATTTGTTTTAACAGAAATATGTATTGAATTTTCATGTTAAATGCACAACTTACACTTTGCGCCATTAAGCATGCAAAGGTTATTGTATTTTATGTATAGAAGTCAATATTGACATAAATATTGAGGGAGTAAATTTCGAGAAAAGTGTTGTTCTTTTGTATTAAAAATAAATGTCAAAGCCCATATAAAAACATAGCCAAAGGATAATCTCTTCAAATTTAAATTTCATATTTATTTTATTAATTCGGAAAGGTTATTGAATAGTATTTAAATTTAATATATGCACATATTTCATAGCTTATTAAAATTTACGGTGAATATAGTAAATTTAAGTCAAATATTTATCAAATTTTCTTTTACACTAACTTTATGTTTTTAACGCCCACGATGGTGATTGTCGGGAGCAGAACCCTTAATTAAAGTCAAATAAATAAAAAATGATTAAATGTAAATGCATTGCGCAAATGTTTGCTTTGCCAAAATTAAGCTCTATTTTGTATTGTAATCAAAGCTCTTAAAGCTCGCATATTCTTGCACTCTTTCTCTCTCTCATGGCATTAAATTTGAGAGTGATCTAACTTTGTAACTGGTAACTCCTTTTTTACTCTCGTTTGATCTGTCGACTAAAGCAGACGCAAACACATTCGTGCAACTCGAAAATAAACATTATAATTAATAAACCGAACACGAAACTATTTCGTTTGCAATTAGTGCGAAGGTGGATATCGTTCCTCCTCTAAACATTTGGTGACCCCGACGTGATGTTTGTTTTCGTAAAGTTGCAATTTTTCGTGGTCATTTGATTTGTTACAATTCGGTAACAATTCTACATACATACATTTATTCGTGGCTGTTTGTTACAAGTCGGTAACAAATATACATATAATACACTTTACAATTTTATACTCTTTGCTTTGTGTTCTTTCGTGCGGGAACAGTTACTGTGTAATACATCAAGTGCATTCGTTGACGATACAGTTACCTTTTGGGTAGCAACGGCCGCTGCCAAGTGCACTAAAAATTTTACCGCTGCATTCGCGCTGTACGGAACATAAACAGGGTGTCTTTTTAAGATTCACTAAGCACACTTTATGTGTAGTGAGCCCACATAGTGCATATTTATATTCCTTGCTTTTAAAATATAAAACAGAAAGCTATGCCTGATGTTAGTGAACATGACTTTTATAAGGCAAAGGCTGAGGCTGTTACGCAACAATTAATAAATTTAAATTCCAATCTTGATGATGACGCAATCGCCACCATGGATGAAACAGATCTCATGGTGCGTCTTGAAATGCTGGATAATATGAAAGGTGACTTCAACGCGGCGCAGACTAGTTTGGAGAAACTGGACCTAATGGAACTTGCATCCGATGCGCGCGCACTTTTTTATGAAGCGTTTGTTGAGGTTAAGTCGAAGCTTTCTCGTGAGCTTGTGTCTCTTCAACGTAAGAACACCGATGCCAACTCTACCACAGTGCGCCACTCATTGGGAGATACAACTTCATCCGGCAACGTCACCATCAAAACATCGAGGCTGCCTCAGCTGCAGTTACCCAAGTTTAACGGGTCTTATATGGATTGGCCAAACTTCTACTCTATTTTCAGCACTGTTGTTGAAAATGACGCTGAGTTAACTAAGGTGGAAAAGCTCCAGCATTTATTGTCCAGCTTGGAGGGAGTCGCATTGGAAGCGATTCGTTCGTTGGAGCCCACAGAGAAGAACTATGATATAGCAATAAAACTACTTTGTGATAGATTTGATAACAAGTTGCTTCTTTTCCAGGCACATGTAAAGGCGATTTTCGGGCTTAAAGGTGTGGAGAAGGGATCAGCAATTGGCTTGCGGGCATTAAGCGACAAAATGAACTCGCATCTTCGAGCCATAAATTCGTTGGCCGATTCGAGCCAAATTTTTGATGGATTCTTAATTCATATTGTGGCACAGAAACTGGATCAACGCACACGTGAGAAATGGGAGGAGTCACTTGTATCCAACGAGCTTCCAGCATGGACAAAAATGGCCTCATTTCTGGAAAAAAGATGCAGAACCATGGAGAATGTGGATAATGCTATGGTAACGCCAACACCTAGCAATCAGGTTGGAAAATTATCGCATAAACCTGGCAAAAGCTCTCTTATTGCCTCAAATACAACTTCGACATGCATATTTTGTGATTCTTCAGAGCATTTCATTTCGAAATGTGCCCGGTTTCTTAACCTCTCTCCCAATTTACGCTATAAAGAAGCTAAGAAAATGCACTTATGCTTAAATTGCTTGCGTAAGGGGCACGCTCTTCAACAGTGCAGGTCAGGTCATTGCAGACAATGCCAATCAAAGCATCATACACTTTTGCACATGACAGATTCTACAGCTAGCTCCTTGCAACCGCAGATCGTGCCAGGCTCCAATCAAGCTTCATCCTCGCTCATATCTAGATCAAGCTCAAGCCCTCCACACCTAGCCTCGAACGCCGTGCCTGATGATTACATCTTACTTGCTACGGCCATAGTTTTGGTGCAAAATCGTTTTGGAGAACTCATTCAATGCCGTGCCATTTTAGACTCTGCTTCGCAACTAAATTTTATTACCACTCGATTCGCAAATCATCTGCAGCTGAGAACTCGCCGCTCGCACATTGCAATCTCTGGAATCGGAGAATCATCACTCAATTCCGATAGGGCAGTTGACATCGTCGTCAGGTCGCAAAATGCAAGCTATGGAGCTTCATTTGGAGCCGTCGTGACACGAACTATCACTGACTACCAGCCGCAGTATAATTTAAACAGGAGTACCTTGCAGATACCCACTGATATTGTTCTTGCTGACCCCGAATTTTACAAATCTCAACGCATAGACTTGCTTATTGGAGCAGGCCTATTTTTCGATTTAATTTGCACTGGGCAAATACGTATAGCGGACAGCAAGTTGATATTGCAAGAAACTAAGCTAGGCTGGACAGTATCTGGAGCCATCTCGCATACAAATGCCAAACACTCAACGCTAGTTTCTCTCACCAGGGTGCCAACTCATCAAGTTCAAGATGATTCGCTCGAAGACATCGTCAAGCGGTTCTGGGAGATCGAAAATTCGTATGGTTCGTCAAACTCAGTCTCTGAAGAAGACTCGCTTTGTGAGGACTTCTTCAAGGAAAATCACACTCGTCTCGCAAATGGCCAGTACTCGGTCAAACTTCCATTTAAAACCGACGTTTGCGCACTTGGAAACTCCTACCAGCGCGCTCTGCGCAGATTCAAGGGCTTAGAAGCAAAGCTCGCCAAGGACGTCAACATTAAATCTCAATATGCTGCATTTATTCAAGAATACCTTAGCTTAGGTCACATGTCTCTCGCTTCGGAGGACTGCACAGCACCCAGGTTTTACTTGCCACACCACTGTGTTCAAAAGCTCGATAGTACGACAACCAAACTTCGAGTTGTATTCGATGGATCTGCAAAGTCAACCTCCGGCTACTCCTTGAATGATCTGTTACTTGCAGGTCCCACGATTCAAGCCAAGATATTTACAACGCTGCTTAGATTTCGTTTTTTCAGAATAGCTCTATGCGGGGATATATGTAAAATGTATAGATGCGTCAGAGTTTCTCATCCTGATGAGTATTTGCAGATCATTTTATGGCGTGACAGCCCAGCTGATGAGATAAAGGCGTACAAATTGGACACACTCACATATGGTACCAAATCCGCAGCATTTTTGGCAATCCGAACTATGCATCAGCTAGCACTCGACGAGGAGGAAAATTTCCCTATCGGCTCGAGAATAGTAAGGACACACTTCTACGTGGACGACCTCATGTCTGGTGGAGACAGCATCGAAGAAGTAGTGGAAATTAAGCGTCAGGTCAAGCTGCTGCTCAGCCGTGGCCAGTTTCCCATACGAAAGTGGTGCTCTAATGAGCCAGCTGTGCTCGATGGTGAGCCTGAAGTGGACAAGGAGAAGCTGTTAACATTCGACGATGGAACTGGAATTGCGAAGGCTTTGGGGCTGGTATGGGATCTCAGCTCTGACAACTTTTTGTTCAATTTTTCGAAAATTATGCCAGATGGACCACCTACAAAACGTGTTGTTCTATCTACAGTTGCCAGAACTTATGATCCGCTCGGCTTAATTACACCTATTGTCACAAAGGCAAAATTATTCATTCAAACTCTATGGAAACATCAGCTTAATTGGGATGACGCAATGCCGGAAGAGCTACAATTATCATGGAACCAGCTTTTCTCTCAGCTCTCTATAGTCAGCTCGTTCAAATTTCCCCGATATGCCATAACTCCGGGAGCTTCATTTCAAATTCACGCATTTTGCGATGCAAGTAGCTTGGCATATGGTGCTTGCATTTATCTTCGCTCCGAAACTCAGGATTCAATTTCTACGCATCTTTTATGTTCCAAATCCAGAGTTGCTCCTCTTAAGACAATCACTATACCAAAATTGGAATTGTCTGCCGCACTAGTTCTGGCTGAACTGGTCAACAACATTGCTCATGTTGTGCCCGTCAAATGTGACTACCACTGCTGGTCAGATTCCACCATAGCGCTCTCATGGATTCGCGAGTCGCCATCAGAATTCAACGTATTTGTCTCTAATCGCGTCGCAAAAATACAGGAGCTGACTCAAGGAATGACTTGGCACCATGTACCAACATCCTGCAACCCAGCTGACATATTATCACGAGGCTGCACGCCGAAGGAGCTGATGAGTCAAAAGCTGTGGCAACATGGTCCTCAGTTTCTTAGAGCGGCCAACTCAGAGTGGCCTGCAAATGTGCTGCCTGAAGTAAGCCTGCCAGAACGCCGTCGCAAGGTGCTAATCACCACAACAAAATCAGATTTATCCGCCATTTGCAAATACCAAAACTCTTTTGCCTCTCTACAACGTGTCTTTGCCTATATTCGCAGATTTTGGCTCCTTATATCGAACAAACAAGCTGAAACTTCACTCAAGCTGACCGTCGAGGATCTGCGCATGGGCACATATCTTCTCATCAGAAACATCCAAGAAGTCACCTTTGCTGTCGACTATGCGATGCTTTCTTCGAAGAAGTCACTTTCAGCCAAAAGTTGTCTACTGTCGCTCTACCCATTCATTGATGTGAATGGATTGATAAGAGTTGGAGGCAGACTACAAAATTCGCAGTTGGAATACGACGCCAGGCATCCTATCCTGCTACCCAAGGGACATCCGGTCACAAATGCAATCATCGTGCATTATCACCAAAAACTGCTGCATGCAGGACCAAGAAGCCTTCTCGCAACAATAAGGCAAGCATATTGGCCAATTGGAGGACTCAAAGCGGTAGCCACCGTTGTCAACAAGTGCTTGAGATGCTTTCGACTGAAACCAAAATATGCCGAGCATATTATGGGCAGGCTTCCAGCGGATCGTGTTCGTCCAAACCCAGCGTTCCACACAACAGGAATCGATTACTGTGGTCCTTTTCGTCATAAGTCTGAGACCAGGAAGAAGGAGCCTGTAAAATGCTATATAGCTATTTTTGTATGCTTTAGCACCAAAGCTACTCATCTTGAAGTTGTCCAGGACCTGTCGACTGCATCCTTTATTGCTGCTCTGAGGCGCTTCATAAGCATAAGAGGCAAGCCACGCGTCATCTGGACAGACAATGGAACCAACTTCGTTGGTGCTAAAAACGAATTGGCCGAGTTGAAGGAACTTTTCTTGAGCGACCCGCACAACAATGCTGTAACGAAGATTTGCCTGGCCAGTGGAATCGATTGGAACTTTATACCCCCTCGATCTCCACACTTTGGTGGATTATGGGAGGCGGCAGTAAAGTCTGCCAAATATCATTTACTTCGTACTGCTGGATCCTCTTCTCTTAATCTCGATGAACTTCGTACTTTAGTTTATGAGATTTCTGCAATACTCAATTCTCGCCCTCTTTATGCAATTTCAGAAAGCCCTGACGACTCAAGCTTTCTAACGCCTGCGCACTTCCTTATTGGATCAACGTTTACCGCCATAGACGAGCCTGACATCACACACTTAAAAGAAGGACGTCTGAGTCGCTGGCAGCGCGTATGCCAAATGCGTCAAAACTTCTGGCGTAAATGGAGCACCGACTATCTCTCGATTCTCCAAGAGCGCAGCAAATGGAGAACTTCAAAAGCTGCTCTTCAGCCTGGCTCCCTGGTGCTACTTAAGGACGAAAATCTTCCTTCCTTAAAATGGCGGCTCGGCAAGGTGGAGTCCACAATACCAGGAGATGATGGCGTACCTAGAGTGGCGATCGTTCGAACCTCAACTGGTCTGGCTAAGCGAGCTGTAACCAAGCTTGCAGTTCTGCCCCTTTCTGACCACGTCGTTTGAAAGTGGATCCCTTCCAACGGGGGGAGTATGTCGGGAGCAGAACCCTTAATTAAAGTCAAATAAATAAAAAATGATTAAATGTAAATGCATTGCGCAAATGTTTGCTTTGCCAAAATTAAGCTCTATTTTGTATTGTAATCAAAGCTCTTAAAGCTCGCATATTCTTGCACTCTTTCTCTCTCTCATGGCATTAAATTTGAGAGTGATCTAACTTTGTAACTGGTAACTCCTTTTTTACTCTCGTTTGATCTGTCGACTAAAGCAGACGCAAACACATTCGTGCAACTCGAAAATAAACATTATAATTAATAAACCGAACACGAAACTATTTCGTTTGCAATTAGTGCGAAGGTGGATATCGTTCCTCCTCTAAACAGTGATTTTAACAGTTTTTTTAGGCAGCGGTCGATTTTTGAAATATTTTCTTTTGTTAAATGTACATAGAACTTTTATAAGAAATATTGACAATAATTTATTTTACAGAGTTTTATTAATAATTTTAATATATTGGAATCTTGTATGTTTGTTTCTTTTTTTATCTATTTAAATCAACTATGTATATTTATTTTTAATTTACATTGTCTAATTTCAAATTGGATGCGATTTTGCTAGGAAAATATTTAAAGCAAAGTGTTAGTATTAACATTCCAAAGCTTTATCCGCAGGGTGTATGGTTAATATGCGTTGCGAATATTTAATGAGATGATGACAGTTATTATATATTTATGAAAAGGGATTTTCCTAAAGTTTTGCCTTTACTATAATCAGGTCTTAAATGCCGCGACACATGCAGTTCTGCTGCGATCCATGGACCGTCTTTTGACATTCCTCACAAAAGCAGAAACAGACGTCCTCATTCCTAGTCCTAGTCCTCGGTAGTTGCAACAACTTCCTTGGCTGTAAGACAGCGGAAGTCCTACGCACGCCAAACGGAAATGAGCAAAAAGGCTACTCGGGCATGAGAGGAAAAAGCGTTTGGAGCGCTCAAAGCATTTACACTCGTTAGCAGCTCACAGCTCCACTCGTTTCCTACACTGATCAAAAAAATTAAGATTTTCGCTTTAAAACTACAGTCGAACTTCCCTAACTCGAATCAGCATTATCCAAGAAAAAAGTTCGAGTTAGGGAGACTTCGAGTTAGGTAATTTTTTTTTTTTAGTTTTTTAAATGAAACTACAAATGCTTTCAATCATAAATACATTTCAAAATGCAAATTTTTCTTGTTATTTTCAACAAAAAAGGATTCCAGTTTGCTCAAGACCTGTTAATATTCTCAAAAATTGTTTTTTTCGTTCTTTTGCTGTATCCAGAAGAAGTTCCCGTTTCAAATGTCATCATAATTAATATTTCATTTTTTAATATAATGAAAAATGTTTTTGCTGAGATACCACATTTTTCAGCAACTTTAATTTATTTGGTCTACTTTCAAATTCCTTAACTACTAATAAGCTTGAATATTTCTTTAAACATTTTTAAACATTTTAGTACACTGATGCGATTTCGATTATCTTTCCTATAACAATTTCACAAGCCTAAATAATTGTTGATGCAATATTCTATCATATTACATCACCATATGTTAATGAACATCAATATTACATATCCAAACGAGCCGGTAACAAAAGCATTAATGGAAACGAAAAAAAATTCAAACTTTATTGGGGATTTTCCCGAAAAATTCGACTTACGGAAGTACGGGCCAATATTTTTGTTCGAGTTACGGAGAAATTCGACTTATGGAAGTTCGAGTTAGGGAAGGCGATTTGTATGAAATTTGCTCAGTAAACGCTATTGCCACTCGATTTTCTTCGAGTTAGAGAAAATTCGAGTTAGGGAAGTTCGAGTTAGGGAAGTTCGACTGTATAAACGTTTTACAGTTGAACTTCCATTACTCGAACGTCAATAGCTCGAATTCTCTCCGACTCGAACTAAATTGAGTGGCAATAGCGTGTACTAAACTAAACAAAGAGACTTCCATAAGTCGAAGTCTCCATAACTCAAACTTTTTTCTTGGATAATGGTGATTCGAGTTAGGGAAGTTCGACCGTATTTATAAATAATTTATTAATAGTTATTAATACAAGACACCTTTAAAAGAAGAAAGATACAAAAAAAAACTTGCTTATTTATTTGTATTTTTCTTCACAAGTTGTCTATTTGAGTAATTAATAACTAATTAATTCTAAGTAATAATATCTTATAATTTAAATAATAATTTTTAAAAATTTGCGAAAACTATTCCTGATTTTTGTCAGTGTAATCGCTTCGCTCTCAATGTCACTTCCACTCATGTTCATCTCACATGCATTCTCTTTCTCGAGAGAGTGGGACCTAGAATATAGGGAAATTTTGCTGATTGAGTGTGAGCCAAAAATAGCAGCACACACTCACACACACACACACACACACACACTCACAAGCACAAGCAGCATGAAAACTAACTCAAAAGTCAGCAGCAACATTCGTTCGTTTTCTGGTCTTCGTCCATTTTGTGTGTTGTTGCGATGCTGCAGTCGTGTCGTGTCGTGTCGTGTCGTTTCGGGTCGTGTCGTGTCTTGTTGTGACGAGTCGTAACGACTCGGGCCGACGGCTCTGGGCCATGTTGCCTGTTGTGTGTTCTGTGTTCTGTTTGTCTGTTTTGGCTCTGAGTCATTGTGTCAACGGAGGCAACCGATGCGGATGCCAGAAGCGGCACAATTCACTCCGTTGTGGGGCAGTTGCTTCAGTCGCTTCAGTTGCTGGCACAGCTTCGTCGTTCGCGTCAGTCAGCGTCGAGATTGCCACGTGCACGGACACGATGCAGATAAAGGCGGTTCCATTTTGAGTTCGAGATCGTCGCGTGTGCGCGAAACCAAAACAAAAGTGCGACACTAGCAAACAATTACAAAAATCAAAAATAAATAATTACATATAGCAAAAGCAAAGCACAAAATTAACACAGAGATTTACAAAAAACGATTTCAACACTTTTTTTTTTAAATTTTTTGTTTGTTGGTTTTTTTGAAAAATTGTTGATTTGTTGTTTCCAATAATTGTGACAACTGTAAAGAGTCAAAAGGTGAATAAGTGCGAGTGTGAGTAAACGCGGCGAATGCATTGGCGATTGCAGTTGCCGGCTTTTGAGTGCGCGCCAAAAATGCAAATCATGTTGGGCCACGTCAATAATATCAACAGCAACAACAGCAACAACAGCAACAACAACAACAGCAACAACAACAACAACCGCAACAACAACCGCAACAACAACAACAGCTGCAAGGCAATTACATTTCGCAATTAGCCAAAGAAAACAATGCAATGACAAATGTCGAATGCAAACAGTGAACGCTCGCTAAAAACTCTGTGCGACAAGTGCTGTCAATGTCAAAAATATATGTATGCTCCTTTGTCATAAGCAGACTCCACTGTACAGTATACATATATACACAAACACAAACACACACACTCACAGACATACATATTTATACGTATATGTGTCCGTTGAGCCACTTAACGAATTGGCAGACATATTTTTAGCTATAGCCAAAGCCCAAAAGTAAAAACACACGCAGCCAAAATACAACAACAACAACAACAGCAACAAGAACAAGCATTAGCAACAACAAGAACAACAACAACAACAACAACAATAAGAATAAGAATAAGAGAAACTGAGCGTCGCCCACTGAGCATAAAAATTCATTAATAAAAACAACAACAGCAAAAATTAAACAGATGCCATCAACTTCTGATGTCTGTCCCCCCTCCCACTCCCCCATTCGACCCCCTCTCTCCATGCTACATCACATCCATCTACTACAGACATATGTACATACATGCTATACATACATCTCTCCTCTCTCTTCTCTCGCTTGTCGTCCTTGTTCTTCGGCTCTTTCTCGCTTTCCTGTGGACTTCCCCGTTTTTTGCTACGCAACGCAAAGCAGCTGAGTTCACCGAAAAAATGATTACATACATATGTGTATATATTATTATTATAATTATTATTATTAATATTTGTGTATTGTTGTTGCTGTCAGCCCGAAACGAAACGAAACGAAACAGAATAAAATAAAATAAAATGAAAACAATAACAACAAATTGATAGCGGCAACTTTGACGAAGGTTTTTCTTTCGTCTTTTCTTTTCCGTTCTTTGCTCACTTCTATTTCCCCTTTTATTCTCTCTCTCTGTCGTTCTTTCTTTCTCTGCCTCATCTTTGTCTTCTGCCGCATTTTCTTTTTGGCCAAAGTTTGCATTATAAACGTGTACAAAATTTTGTGTGTTGCTGTCTGTCTGTCCGTCCGTCCGTCTGTCCGTCTGTCTGCTGAATGTAGCTCAAGGCTGACACGCACTGTGCTCTGTCTCTGTCTCCGTCTTCATCTTCTTCTCCTCTTCTTCTTTGCCTTGTTCGTTGTCTTCTATAGTTTCTTTTTATTTGTTGTACTCACTACCCTGCAAGCCCAAAAGGGTTACTAACGGGTATATGCAACTGGGACAGGTGACAACTCAAATTTCTGTCCTTTATAAATATCTCCTAAAATGGGATCTTAACCTTTTCTAGTCTGAACCAGCTTGCTAATTGAATTTATATAGGCTTCCTTTAAACGGTATTTGATTATTGCAAAAATGTTCTATGATAGAAAATCTTCTCTGGAAGTAGAAAACCTTTTTAGAAAATTTAAAAGAAACTAATTGAATACATACATAGTTACATAGTCAAGTCGATGATAAATTCTTTCTTTAAATAATTGGAGTTTTTTTATAGTGTGTTTCATCTGAAAGAAAACTTCTTTCAAAAGGTTTTGAGGTTCATATAATACGTTAACTGAAGAGGCAGATAAGTGCTTTATAATTAAAGTAGACTTCAAGAAGTTCGAAATAAGTTCGAATTTAAATCGTATGGGTGAATTTGGTACAAGCTATCAATGGATTTTGAGCCCTTGATAGTTGGGCTAAAATCTGGTCTAGAGATCAAGGGGTTATATTCAGTGTTCAAGCCAGTGCGTTAATTTAGATTTTGATGTGTGAACTTTGTTAGTCTACTACTTTTAATGCACTTTTCGTAAACTAGTATTAGTGATTCACAGCGGCTTAAATCCGACTTAAAATCAGATACATTAGTTGGCAACAAAATTACAGATAGAACTGTTAAAAGCTAAGCATTATAAGTTAATAGTATGGTCAAAGCTTTACGGAGTTGAATAATCTAGTTTTGGGTCTATCAAACCAATGCTTGTGCGTGTTTGTCGGGCACACACACACACACACACACACACACACACACACACACACACATGTATTCGGAAAATGTATGTATGTATGTAATTCGCAGCTCGGAGTTTTAATTCCATAAATTGTACGTAGACCAATTTTGTGGTATATGTACATATATGTACATATATAGTATATTCTTGTACCATATATATTCATACATTAAGAGATGGACCAGAGTGACCACCGGAATTTTTCACGCTTCAGGGAACTGTTGGCAGATAACGTTGGTAATTTCATTTCGTTAAAGCCCAACGCAAAACAACTTGGCCTGAAAATTGGTCAGCGGTTGAAACATTTGTGGCTATTTACGTATGTAAATTCTTGACCTACATTGGCTAAAATAAGAAGACCAAGACCAAATGACAGCCAGATATTTGTTTGGACTACAACTTCCTAGGGACTTAAGTCCATCAATTTGTCGGGCTTAGTTCAAATGGATTTATCAGAAAGAAAATGGCAAAAATGGATAGTTTACTCCAGTTTGTTTAACCCTATAAGTTGGTAAGAGTCATAATAATTCAATAACTTACAGGAATAAAATAAATGTTATTTATAAATTTACCATGCATACTAACGAATATTGTCATCGATGGTTTGCGAATTGTTTTCTAATAGCTGAGTTAAATCTCAAGTAAACACAACAATAATCTTATCGATTTAGTCGACGGCACTCGTAGTTTGGCAGCATTCACTCCACTCCACATTGAGTAAGCTGCTCAAGCTGAAATGCAACTGATATTAAATTAGTAATTAACGCTTCAAATTTCTTTGACCTACAGGGTCAATGTGTTGACAAGTATGTGTACTTACGATGACTTATGATGGGCTTATGGCATGTGTGTGTGAGGAAAATCTTTCGACTCCTGCATTTCTAGAGCGCATCTTTAGTTTGTTGTGCCCCCATTTTGCAGTTTGCCACAGAAATGAAACCACTGCAAAGTGGCCGAGATAAAAATACACTCACAAACAGATCGCATCTTCTAGGTATATATGTATGTATACATATATACATATATATATATATATATATATGGCTGTTTGCATGTATGATTGTGTGTATAAGGCAGCAATTTAATTTCATTATTATGCAAAAGAAAAATAATTTGAAAAGAACCTAAAGGAAAGACAGAGAGAGAGAGAGAGAGAGAGAGAGAGAGAGAGAGATGCTTGTCGGCTAAAAAGTGAAAGCTTTTAAATTTTCTCAGCCGAATCTCGTGATGCGACGTCCCCGTGTCCCTCTGTCCCCGTGTCCCTCTGTCCCCGTGTCCCTCTGTCCCCGTGTCCCTCTGTCCTATTCATTGCTCGGTTCACTGTTCTCGTCTCTTGATGCGTTGATTTCTCCTTTTTGCTTATGGAAATTTAATTTTGGTTTTCCATTTTCATGCACAGCAGCAGCAAAAAACTTATATATTTTTGTTGTACTTTTCTTTTTCATTTATTCCGTTTGGTATTTTCTTCTACCGGCGCACTTTTTATTTTCTGGACAGCTGAAGCGGCGGCTGTTTCTGTTTTTTTTTTCTTTTTTTTCGCTCTCCATCTCTTCTTCTAGTAATGAAAGCCGCCAGCAAAACGAACGATAATCACCAAGCCTCCAAAACAGAAGGAAATAAGGCAGAGAGGGAGGAAACGAAGTGCCTTTGTAGGACACAACTTCCGTACTCGTACAGCATTTCCATTCGCCATTCTCCAATCCCAATCCCAATCCCATTTTCCACTTTTCTTTCCTTTGCCATTTCGATTTTCATTCTCTGGCCCACTCAGCTTGCAATTTGTTAAGTCGTCTGGCAAATTTATGACATTTATTGAAATCCTACTTCATTGGTTGCAGTCTAAGAAATTTCGTGAAGCCGCAATTAGTTTTGCATTTGAAAACAAGAAAAACAATAAAACTCCCGGATGAAAAAAACCTGTTGCATTGCCCAAAATGGCTCTTGACCAGACAAATGCGACTATTTAATTTCAGTTTATTCTGTTACCACAATCTGCTTGTGGCCAAGCACTTCAAATGCCTGCGACATCCATTCAACAAAGTCTCGAGTATCTTCAGTTCTTTAGCTTCATTCCTTGTGTTTTTTAGCTTCAACAACAAGGAATTACTCTGAATACAAATTTGAGCAGTCTCCATGATAATTATCATGTCATTTTAGCAAATGCAACCATTTAATTGGCTCATCAAAACAATTAATACATTCATCTTGATATTTGAGTGATTCTGGTTGGAAAACAACTTGAGAGAACACCTACGGTTTCTATTTATAAATACGCCCATTTTCTATTCATTGAGTATTTATGGGAACAATATGAGGAGCCGAGGGATTAAGATTGTGTTTTTCCTCCTTTGTCAATTAAACCTGTTGTCGATGGAATTATTATCGTGGAGTACTTTTAATTTACTTCAACATATAGATAAGACAAAGAAATGCTGTAAGGAAGAGGAATTAAATAATTCTCATTCTGACAAAGTCCAGTTACGGTGACAACGGCTCTAATTTCCAATTATTGAACATCGAAACTATTGAGGAATGCTATTCAATTGCCTTCATTCTCTAGGCGGCGCTTAAAATGCTCTTACTCAGACATACCAAATAAAGGTAATTAATTTGAAAAATGGAATGGACCACAAATGTCTTTCACTCGAATTCATCGAAAAATCTTGATTTGCAGCAACCTTTGAAATCAGTTCCTGGAAATACGAGGATGTCTGCTTTCAACTGTTTTTTTTTGTTTTGTTTGTAACCTTCTCGTTCTCCAAATGTGTTGAGAAAAGTCAAGAAAAGGCGTCAGCAATTAAGTGAATTTGTTTGTGTAACAAGCTCAATGAAAATTCCTTGTTAGCCTTTTACGAGTATATGTGATCAGTCGTGGCTTAAACTATGAGCTTTCCAACAGAAAGTTTAGATTTTATTAAATTTAATCGAGAATGGAGAACAATTGAAACTTTTCAAATGATATCAAGAAATGCTCATATGTAATCAGAATTGTTATAACTTAAACAACAATATCTTAACTTTGTCAGATTCTCTTATTATAAGCTTGTCAAACATACTGCGCTTTCCATTTAATTAGCTTTACCACGTGCCGTATACGTAATTATAAATGTTAGGAAAAGACTTTTTTTTGTGAATGGAACGGGGGACCATAGCATTATATTATTATATTATTGATTCGTATAAGCTTTGCTGATTTTTTTTGCAAGTTCATCCAAGTTAAAATTTTTCAATTAAGTAATAAAATGTTCTTAGCAATTTCCGCTATTTTCTTCTAATAAAAACCAAACACAAGTCAGCAGACGAATGCATTTGATATCTTCAGGCCGCACAGTGGCCCAAATAGGCAATCTAGCGGGATATAAGTCGAATTTCAATTTTTGTATATTCGGGTTTTTTTTTATTTCTTTTGATAGACAACTCTTGTCATAGCTTATAAAAGCTTTTGCATGAGCTTTCCGGTGCATTCCTAATCGGATGTGAGCTTCCAAAGTGAACATATGTTTAGCACGTGGCCTGCCAATATTTGACTGCATTCTTAAGCCTTTGTTGGTTGAGCCAAATTTCAAACCAATTGTCAATTTCTTGAATCAATATCTTTTTTTCTTAATCAGATAAGGTATGTACTAAATAAAAATTATATGCTTGTGACCCGTCTTTTCATGTGTAGCAAAAAAAATGTGGTGAAAGTATGCCTTTTTAAAATACATTTTTTTATAGCGTATGCTGTCAACTTTGGGCTAAAACTAGCGTGCTCGGATCGGATCCGAGCTAATTTTAGCATATATGTAAAGTATGAGTCCTTGTGGTGTACAAATTTCCAAAATGTTAACCAACTACGACCAACTCTTAAGTCTGTTGCCCTTTTTAGGTGGAATGTCAGTTTCGAAGCGCTATATATATATATTTATATTAATTGGCTTAACGAAAAAGTGGCCAAAAATAAAATGTTAGCCATCAAAGAATTTGTATTTGGTATATTTTATAAAAATTACCTGGAAGAAAAAAACAAAAAGTTGAAAGCTTTCGTGGCCCATTTTACAGAAAAATGGAAGGCATGCAGATACAGTAGAAACTTTTTTGAAAAAAAAAATCAAAAATGGCTTGACATGCCTCTTTTTCAACAAAAAAGGTTAGACATGGGCCGTCCCATAAAAAATTTTTGGGACCTCTGCCCCAAGACACAGGTCCGAAAAGTGTCCAGTATTGTTATTAATCAGTTGTATGGGAGGTATGAGAAATGTTTGACCTAGAATATTGAAATTTAGAGAGTACGTGAAGAGTGCATTGAAATCCTTAAGTTAAAATTTTCATTCAAATATCTCTTCATTTACTCGAGTTATTAATAAAATTCCGCTAGCAGAGCAGTTTGGCCCACTGTGGGCCGCTTGGAATATTCGCACATATATGTTATATGTGTATGTCAATTCCTTTGCGTAGTATGTGTTATTTTCGCATTGTTGAATATTACACATACGCCAAGTTGCCGCTAGTTGTCCCAAAGAGTTGCCAGCAAAAACCATTTACGAGCTAAATTAACCAAATATAAGCAGAAATCAATTACTATAGATGTATACTGATAGATAAAAACATATGTATATGTATGTGTGTGTATTTAGGTAAGATTAAAGTGGCTGTTGCTGTCGCTGTCGCTGTCGCCATCGCTGTCGACATCGGCATCGATATCGGCATCGACTTTGGCATCGACTGTGGCATCGGCGTCCTCAGCAACCTTCGTCTGCGTCGGCAGCAAACTAAAAGTATTTGGTTCAAGTGCCAAATGAAATATTGACTAGGCAACGGGCAACGGGCAATGGGCAATGTCGCTATGATATTAGAGAGACGCTGCGACGCGACGCTTTAACTTTCAGCATATGGCGCGCGTGTCTGCAACGCCCATGTATTTTTCACAGTGTGTGCGTGTGTGTGTGTGTTGCGCCTCAACCGAGCAGAGCAGACAACACGACAAGCGCCTTCCAGTTTTCTATACACACTCGTACTACACATATACCAATAATACTATCATAATGTTGCTCTAAAATAATAATAATAATAATAACATGGCACATATTTCATATACATATATATATATATGACAAAAACCACGCACCCCTTGCCCCTTGTCCTTCTTCTACCTCTGCCCCCTTCTGATCCTTCTTCTCACTGTGTCACATCTTTGCCGTGCGTGTTGTTGTTGCTTTTGGCGACAAACTAAACAAAGAATACAAAAAATAGCCACCCCGCTGTGGCTCCTTAGCCCTGCAGCTTTCTCTCTCTCTCTCTCTCTCTCCGTCTCTCTATCTCCGTCTGCCTCTCTCAGTGTGGCGGCCTCGGCGTCTGCTTTTTTCTAATAATAAATTGCCAAAGAATTTATGTACTCGCATGTTTGGCGCTGGTCGCTGCAGCATCAACAACAACCACACAAACAGCAACAACAGCAAATTGTCTCACACACACATACACACACACACAACTACTATTTGTTGTTGTTGTTGTTGTTGATATTCTGGCTGTTTTATTTGATTTTTATTTATTACGCTTTTCCTGCTTTGCGCTTAGTTTTTCGTTTCATTTTTGGCGTCGGTCGTCGCATCTTTTTTGAAGGTGTAACAACAAATTTTCACTTTCACTTTTCACGCTTCCCTTCAGAGCGAGCCACAGTGCACATTATCGCAGTTCTCTTTCGCCCTCACTCTCTGTCTCGTTCTCTCCTTTTGACGCCATTATATTAAGCACTTGGGCCCTCAACCCCTTTCAATTTCAGTGTTGACACCGTTCGACTATCTTCAGCCTGAATATATATATTGTACATACTACATATATTCTTTCTATCAGTCATCTTCAGTCTCATTCATTATGGTCAAGGCTAGGCAAAGTGCCTGTTTAATGAACGCACTTATCGTAGGTCACGTAACAGTGGTGCAAAACACATTTGCTTTGCTTAACTTTCTGAATTGTGCAAATTAACAAAATTTCATACGTTACATATAAATTCAAATTGTGAATATGTAAAAATTGCTTAAATATATTTGTGACTAACATATTTTATTTACTTTTAGCTAACCAAATAACATATTACAATCACTGTTAATGTTCTTGTTGGGTCTTTGTGTTTCGCCCCACTGTACCCTTACTATTTTCGCTGTTGTGAAGTGGGTATCAAAAGTTTTTGGAACTAGCTGCTGGTTCCGGTTAGTTTTAATTGAATTCAGCTGTTTGGTTGCCCAAACGAATATTTTGAAAATATGTGAAAAATGCGTATGTAACTTGTGCCTTCCCCTATTCTCTTCTTCTTCTTTTTCTCCGCTCCTCCTCATCTTGTTAAAGCGTCGGCAGATGTGGCTAAAAATGAACAGCGCGAAAAGTTTGTTGAACGTTTTTCAATTGCTCCACAAAGTATTTTCCTTGAGTTCAACTTTCACTTGCAAATGGCGCAAACTTTTCTCAGCAACTGTGCGAACTGTGTGAACGGGGAGGAGAAATGGCTGAGAAGTGCTTACACTCATACATATGTATATATGTATGTACATACATACATACACACATATATGTCTTTATGAATATGTATGTGTGTATACATAAGTTGTCTGCCTGAAACAGTGCGTCGCATTAATTAATAATGAAAATAACTGCCAGCTGAGTGTGTCTATACGTATGTGTGTGTGTGTGTGTGTGTGTCTATGTGTATGTGTGTGTGAGTATGAGTATCTGTGTCTGCGCTTCATTTAAACTTTAGTTGCAATTTAGAATTTTTCGAGTGTAATTAAAAATTCAGCGCGCAATCTGGAAAATGAGCCAAAAATGTTTTGGCCCTTCGGGGAGTTAACATATTTTCTATTTTATTTCGCTTTCCGCTTTAGTTTGTGAGCCTTTTTGCGCTTATTAGTTTCGCTTCCTCCTCATGTTTCATTTATCTATCGCTCCTACTGACAGTTGCTCAGGCAATAAATTTCTAATCAAATTAGAGCTTCATTTAAATAATTAAACACGACTTGCCTAATTGATGATACACAAAGTTGACTCATGCCAAGAGTCCACTTTCTGTTTCATCTGCTTTTAGTTTTCGATATAAATCTATTTAGCATAAATTTATAATAAACATATACACAATTTTTATATTTCATCCAAATCAACAGGTATAAATTAATTGAATTTAATTAACTAAAGCTAAAGAGTTTATTTCAAAGTAAGACAGCTGAATGTGATTCCCATAATTATTACTCTAATATTATTATGACATTTATAAATGAGATGAGTCAATTTGTCAACAAGTCAGTCAAGCAATGAGCAAATTTGACTATTTGTTCAGCACATAATTGAAACTGTCTTTATGATAAACGCACATTAAAAAGCTGTTTGACATAGCGTAATTCATTTTGATTTAGTATATTGGCTTGATTAAGCGACTCGTGCATAATATAGATATTTGTGGTATCTCCAATAAATCTTGAATTTTGCCATCAAGTCAGCTGGAAGTTAAGTGCGAGTAATTGGAAATGCCATGCGGTTTCCCCCAAGTTGTTCTTGTTGCCGTTGAAGTGTTTGCTGAATGAATCTAATGTGTGCGTGTGATCAGTCCCATAAATAGCAATGAGAGCGACTGAAATCAAGTTGAAGTAATCACAAACAGCTAAATAATAACCGCAAAAAATAGTAATAAATAAAAAAGGCGTAAATAATTACAACAATAAAAACATATAAATAATTTGAAAGCAACCAAACTTCAGGCTAACATGGCGCATGATTAACGTCAACTTGTTAAACGCTCTGATTTAAGGTAAGTGTCATAATTCAATGACCAATTATTATTTATTATAATTGTGCTCGACTACTTACCATCAACAACAACATTTACACTACACAACAATTAAATAACAAAAACAAAAAATGATGGTTTATTTTTTATTCGCCCTTTTCAACCACAAGCGAAATAAATATAAATTAAATTATCAAATGTCGCGCAAAGGAAACACAATGTCAATGTATAGAATATATGTATGTACATATACAGAATGTGTAGATGTAGGCGTGGCACTCTTCCTTCCATATATGTTGATGTATTTGAAATATGCCCCACTGTAATTAAATTGCAACATTAAACACAGACAACAGATACACGTGGAACTGAATCGATTGTTTTTAGATGCGATACAAACACACATTTTTATTTATTTTGAGAACAAAATTTAAAATTCAAAATTCACTAAACACTCATGTGTATGTATATTTTGATACCTTTTAGTTTCCCCCATTGGAATCAGACTCTTTATCGCATTAATACGTATATATTGTATATGTACATGCATTCTTATCTATTAATACGTGTTTCGCTTATGCTACAGTGGAGACTCAAAATTGACTAACTATAATGGCTATAGTCAAATTAATAATAATAAAGAGATACAAAAGATATTAATTCCGAATTTAATTTTTAACTTTGAAGATAATAATAACTGTTCTAGATTATAAATGTGCTTGAATTAAGTATATGGTTTAAGTGTTTTGGTGTTGGTTCTAAGTTTAAATGTTAAAAGCTATACAATTTCTGTTCTGTAGGAAGCTTTAAAGGTGAAACCATATTAGATATTAAATATACATTGCTAATAAAACATTTATGAAAACGCACTCTGTCAAATTATGTGTCAAACATTTGGTAAGCATTTCCCCAACTATTGCATTTCGTACGATTCACAAGACGAGTACGAGTCTATATGTATATACTCTCATTTCTTATGCAGCTCATGCGACATGACAAACCCAAATTCAAAATCTCAAATCGGTAAATACTATACAACCAATGTGGAGAGTAGAAGCCATTCACACGCAACTTCGCGCCACAAAAAGTGCAGAAATAATCGAGCTATCTACAAACTATATATGAGTGATTATTAGTGATTAATATTTTGCAATACATTAAATAAGTGAGAGAATGACAACAGCAACAATTTGTGATTAAGCATGTACAAATTGTGTTGATTTTGGCATGCTCCTTTTAGCTGCTTCTCAGTTGACAGGGTATGAGAAAGGCGGCATTATAAATATGACAAACGCTTCGTGTAGCCATTTTGCATTTAAAGTTACTCGGAGTTTTGTTGATTTTTATGCATTTTATTACCAGGACCAGGACGACGCTGAGCGCGTTTCGGGCTCGTATTCGGATTCGGAGTCTGGCCATGTTTCGTCTCTTGGCTGAACCTTTCGACGTGGCTCTTGTGGCTGTGGCTGTTTTGGTAATGGCAAAAGTGAAAAACAGGAAAGACAAAGGGGTCGAGGGGGGAATGGTGGGAAAGTAACGGCGAATACCCAAGTGAAATATGATACAACTCTGTGGCAAGGCGAGGCGAGGCGGGGAGCGAGACGAAGCAGACGAAGGGGACGAAGCCGAAGCGCATTGCTTTTGATTTGTGTTTGTGACCCACAAAAATGCAAAATGCCGCAAACAAGCGAAGCGCCAACGAAAGCGTAACAAAAGCAGAAATCGACAGGCGGACAGACTGACGCGAAAATAATAAAGCACAAGCGGATATACGATAATACTTGTGTGTCTTTTAAAGATGTTGCATTTTTTGGGAGGGAGGTAGGTAGGTAGGGGGAAAGCACGGCAGAGTTTTCCAGATACTGATACTGATACTGGATGCACAAATCATGCTCTCTGACTGACTGTCTCTCTCTCTCTCTCTTTCTGACTCTTTTTGTCTTCCTCTGTTTCTATGTGCAACTTGAACAATAACAAATAGCATGACATTATAATCCCACAAGCACTCACTCACAAATGTCGCACTAAATGGCGCCCAAAAGTTGACGCCTATAAAAATCCTATAACTGTAGCACAATTTTCAGCGCTTGTTACACCCACACACACGCATAAGCACACGCACACAGTGACATTGTTGAAAGTTACAGTTAGAGTCAAAATTGCGCTCGCGGCTATTGGCCCAAAGTGTTGACAAATTTATAGCCTTGTTTTGCCTTTGTCATTTGTTGGTTGATTGAAAGTCCTTTTCAGCTTCAAAACTTTTGCAGCTCTGTAAATTGATAGCAATTCATATAAGCCCCAATCTACTCCCCCCCCCCATCTACCACTCTCTCTGCCAAAAGGTTAGGAGGGCTGGGGACAATTGGACCAGCAGCTTTTGGCCTGAACTGAACTGTCTGACACTTCTGGCTGCCAGACAGCTTAATCGTGAGCTAAGCTATGGATTTCTATTAACAAAACGACATTAATATACCAGTAAACGGCACTATTTATCACCATCAACCCTCTCCTTATACCCTGTTTTTTTTTAAGCAGCATTGCATCATTTATTCTCAGCTTACAATTTAATTGAAGAAAAAAAAAAGCAGAAAACAATTGAATTTGTAACTGAATTCGTTGCGCTTCTCTTGAAGAGAATATTAGTAAAAACACCCTGTGCTTTGAGCTATCAGTCCCATTCTCTTCCTCTTCATCTTCCTCTTCCTCTCCCACTTCCGCTTCCTGTTAGCCCATAACACAGGGTACTTCTCTATATCCGGCGCATCCAGTGTACAGTTAATCGTTTAGTTGCGCCCGGCGGGACAGTTGGCAACCAGGCTGCGCTTGAGGCAACTTTGGGCCTCACGGTCGTACCATTGGCCACTGGGGCACAACTTGCGCTTGGGCTGATTGTTGCGGCAGACGAAGTAGCGGCGGCAATGCTTGGGATCAGTCAAGATCGATCCATCGGCGCGATTCATGCAATCGTTCACTGACCTCAGTTCCGAGATCACATTCGGGGCCCGTGTATTGTATGTCGCTGTCTGATCCGGCCTTCCTGTCGTGGGACGTTCTGGTCTTCCTGTTGTTTTACGTTTCGGCTTTCCTGTTGCGGTACCTTCCGGCCGTGCTGTTGTTCTACGTTTCGGTTTAGCTGTTGCGGTACCTTCCGGGCTTGCGGTTGTGGTACGTTTAGCCCTTAAAATTTTTTCTACATTATTTGCCTTCTTTGTTGTAGTGCAGGTTGTCGTGGTGCACGTTGTCGTGGTACACGTTGTCGTGGTGCAGGTTGTTGTGGTACAGGGAGTTGTGGTGCAGGTTGTTGTGGTACACGGTGTCGTGGTGCAGGTTGTCGTGGTACAGGTTGTTGTGGTACACGGTGTCGTGGTGCACGTTGTTGTGGTACACGTTGTCGTGGTGCAGGTTGTTGTGGTACACGGTGTCGTGGTGCACGTTGTTGTGGTGCAGGGTGTCGTGGTACAGGGAGTTGTGGTGCAGGTTGTTGTGGTACACGGTGTCGTGGTGCAGGTTGTCGTGGTACAGGTTGTTGTGGTACACGGTGTCGTGGTGCACGTTGTTGTGGTACACGTTGTCGTGGTGCAGGTTGTTGTGGTACACGGTGTCGGAGTGCAGGTTGTTGTGGTACACGGTGTCGTGGTGCAGGTTGTTGTGGTACACGTTGTCGTGGTGCAGGTTGTTGTGGTACACGGTGTCGTGGTGCACGTTGTTGTGGTGCAGGGTGTCGTGGTGCAGGTTGTCGTGGTACACGGTGTGGGGGTGCAGGTTGTTGTGGTACACGGTGTGGGGGTGCAGGTTGTTGTGGTACACGGTGTGGGGGTGCAGGTTGTTGTGGTACACGGTGTCGGAGTGCAGGTTGTTGTGGTACACGGTGTCGTGGTGCAGGTTGTCGTGGTACACGGTGTCGTGGTGCAGGTTGTTGTGGTACACGGTGTCGTGGTGCAGGTTGTTGTGGTACACGGTGTCGTGGTGCAGGTTGTCGTGGTACACGGTGTCGGGGTGCATGTTGTTGTGGTACACGGTGTCGTGGTGCAGGTTGTTGTGGTACACGGTGTCGGAGTGCAGGTTGTTGTGGTACACGGTGTCGGAGTGCAGGTTGTTGTGGTACACGGTGTGGGGGTGCAGGTTGTTGTGGTACACGGTGTCGGAGTGCAGGTTGTTGTGGTACACGGTGTCGGAGTGCAGGTTGTTGTGGTACACGGTGTCGTGGTGCAGGTTGTTGTGGTACAGGGAGTTGTGGTGCAGGTTGTTGTGGTACACGGTGTCGTGGTGCAGGTTGTTGTGGTGCAGGTTGTTGTGGTACACGTTGTCGTGGTGCAGGTTGTCGTGGTACACGTTGTCGTGGTGCAGGTTGTCGTGGTACACGGTGTCGTGGTGCAGGTTGTTGTGGTACAGGGAGTTGTGGTACAAGGTGTTGTAGTCGTCTCACATGGTGTTGTTGTGGTACAGGGAGTTGTGGTACAGGGAGTTGTGGTACAAGGTGTTGTAGTCGTCTCACATGGTGTTGTTGTGGTACAGGGAGTTGTGGTACAAGGTGTTGTAGTCGTCTCACATGGTGTTGTTGTGGTGCAGGGTGTCGTGGTGCAGGTTGTCGTGGTACACGGTGTCGTGGTGCAGGTTGTCGTGGTACAGGTTGTTGTGGTACACGGTGTCGTGGTGCAGGTTGTCGTGGTACACGGTGTCGTGGTGCACGTTGTCGTGGTACACGGTGTCGTGGTGCAGGTTGTCGTGGTACACGGTGTCGTGGTGCAGGTTGTTGTGGTACACGGTGTCGTGGTGCAGGTTGTCGTGGTACAGGTTGTTGTGGTACACGGTGTCGTGGTACACGGTGTCGTGGTGCAGGTTGTTGTGGTACACGGTGTCGTGGTGCAGGTTGTCGTGGTACACGATGTCGTGGTGCAGGTTGTCGTGGTACACGGTGTCGTGGTGCAGGTTGTCGTGGTACACGGTGTCGTGGTGCAGGTTGTCGTGGTACACGGTGTCGTGGTGCAGGTTGTTGTGGTACACGGTGTCGTGGTGCACGTTGTTGTGGTACACGGTGTCGTGGTGCAGGTTGTCGTGGTACACGGTGTCGTGGTGCAGGTTGTCGTGGTACACGGTGTCGTGGTGCAGGTTGTCGTGGTACACGGTGTCGTGGTGCAGGTTGTTGTGGTACACGGTGTCGTGGTGCAGGTTGTCGTGGTACACGTTGTCGTGGTGCAGGTTGTTGTGGTACAGGGAGTTGTGGTACAAGGTGTTGTAGTCGTCTCACATGGTGTTGTTGTGGTACAGGGAGTTGTGGTACAAGGTGTTGTAGTCGTCTCACATGGTGTTGTTGTAGTACAGGGAGTTGTGGTACAAGGTGTTGTAGTCGTCTCACATGGTGTTGTTGTGGTACAGGGAGTTGTGGTACAAGGTGTTGTAGTCGTCTCACATGGTGTTGTTGTGGTACAGGGAGTTGTGGTACAAGGTGTTGTAGTCGTCTCACATGGTGTTGTTGTAGTACAGGGAGTTGTGGTACAAGGTGTTGTAGTCGTCTCACATGGTGTTGTTGTGGTACAGGGAGTTGTGGTACAAGGTGTTGTAGTCGTCTCACATGGTGTTGTTGTGGTACAGGGAGTTGTGGTACAAGGTGTTGTAGTCGTCTCACATGGTGTTGTTGTGGTACAGGGAGTTGTGGTACAGGGAGTTGTGGTACAAGGGGTTGTAGTCGTCTCACATGGTGTTGTTGTGGTACAGGGAGTTGTGGTACAAGGTGTTGTAGTCGTCTCACATGGTGTTGTTGTGGTACAGGGAGTTGTGGTACAAGGTGTTGTAGTCGTCTCACATGGTGTTGTTGTGGTACAGGGAGTTGTGGTACAAGGTGTTGTAGTCGTCTCACATGGTGTTGTTGTAGTACAGGGTGGAGTTGTGGTACAAGGTGTTGTAGTCGTCTCACATGGTGTTGTTGTAGTACAGGGTGGAGTTGTACAAGGCGGCTTCACTGTCGTCTGCTGGCATTGACAAGGCTCTTTTCGGACATGAGCCTCAGTAGATGCTGCAAATGCGGACAGTAGAATCACAGCCGTGAACAGCAGCAGGTTGTCTGCAAGGGAAAGAACCAACAATTACTCGAATAGCCTTAAAAAATAAAGACTTTGCGCAATTTGGGCTACTTACAGGCTTTCATTGCAGCAAATATTCTATTGAATAATGTGGTTTCAAATCGAAAGCTTTGGCTTCTCCACTGAATGGTGAACTGCAGTTGCCCCCCGATTTTTATAGTCACCTGTGGGGCTCTTATCTGGGGCAAGTACTTCATAGTCATGTTTGGCTTAGGTACTTAATATATAAAAAACATCATGTAGCTCATGTCATGGCCATTAGTAAATTAACAGCAAATGTTTGAATATCGGCTTGAATAGCGGCAAACATTTCCCAAAAAGGCGAACAACAATAAAAAACGAAAGTTCTCTCAACATGAAGTACGGTCAGCCTGACAATACCTTTTATAAAGGTATATCCACAACTTAATAGTGTTTTAAAAAGATACTTTCCATGCGAATAGTACAATATCAATTATAATATATATGTCTCGAAGTGTCTCTTACACCCTGACCAAGTTTGGTCAAAGTCGGATGACTATATATCATATATATGTATATACTATATATCATATAGCTGCCATAGGAACAATCGGATGACAATTAACCTTTAGTATGAACAACTTTTTTGTTTGCGACTGTCTCTTACATCCTGACCAAATTTGGTCAAGGTCGGGTTACTATATCATATAGCTGCCATAGGAACAATCGGATGCAAATTAACCTTTAGAATCAAAAACTCTGTTTTTGTTTGAAACAGAAATACAAAAAATGTTATATTATATAAATTTGTTTAACCGGATTGCTAAAGACCTTCTTTACTATGCGAGCGAAGCGAGCTGGGGGTTGACGAGCGAAGCGAGCAGGGGCCGGGGCCCCCTAGTAGCTTATATTTAAACAAAATTTTGGCACTCGGCACATTGCGCTAAAATGTCTCAATTCTTCATACCAAATAAAACTCACTGTTTTGCGCAGTGCCGAATGCAAAAATTTTGTTTAAAATAATTTATATGTAAAACTTAATATTATTCGTCACAAAATTGATTATCAGAAATTTTGGGGCATGAAAATGTTTTCGTCACTAGACTTTTACCTCGTAAAGAGATTTTTTTATGGGATATCAGAAATTTTTGAATAAGACATCAGAAATTTTGAAATTGTTTGTACAAGCTAAAACAAACTGTCTGGCAACACTGGTCCCCTTTACAAACACACGTGCCCAGCGCAAAAGCTATCAGCACTCTTAAACTCTGGCTGCTATGACACTACATACTGCATATGTACATGCAGTAGTGTAAAGGTAAAAGGTATATTCAGCTAATAGGTAATATCTTGTCCAAACGAATTTTGACAGATATGTGTTATATGTCAAAAAACGCGGAATCAAATTGCCTATAACATATAACATATTTTTAAGTGATTTGATGTGTAGATTTTTCTTAAATCGCCAAAATGTGGAAAAAATACCTTATTTCACCTGTAGCTGTTTACCTTTTTACTTAAAAAAAAAAAACTTTGTAGGTATGCCTAAGAGCCCTTCGAAATACCTTTTTAAATGATAAATAGATCACATCTGTAGCTTCTATCGTTTGGATGCTATTTGGTTTTTAATTTTACACTTTCCACTTACACCTGTTTATCTCACGAGCCAGGTGAGTTTCCAAAAGTCTTAGTATGCACATTTGTAAGTTAAATTGATACCTTTCGATCGGTATATAATTCGACCTGATCGGACAGTCATAGCCATTCTTCCTGTGTATATATGCTAGTCGCCCTCGCACCCTTCGTGCTGCTTTCGTCACTAGCGCGGACTGCCGTCCGCAGTGATATGTACTCTTAAAGATATTGATAATTAAATCAATGGCTATTTTTGATTATTCTTCAAGTCTCACTGCAATTTTGAAAAGCATTTCATCAATTGCTGAATCTACATATATTTAAACGAATTTATTTGTTAAGATTAATACGAATCGTGTATACAAATAACTTGTCTGCATTATTGAATTAGTAATTTGAAAAAATACACAAGTTCCTGACTCTGCAGATGAAACATCTTTCTTATATTGACACTAAATTAAATGAAAATTGCCAATGCTGAGAAATATGTTATCTCGTTGATACTTATTTTCTTAAACTTGTCCGCATGTGTTTGAGAACGTGTTTCAACATATTTTGTTGGCATTTGGAAATTACAGCATCATAGCATATGCCAAGCAGACACTGCGGTCAGCCAGAAAGTGGCTTGTAGAATCAGTTCCAAGGAATCAGTTCCATTGATATGTTAGTTGAGTCCACCCATTTCACATTTCCATTTTTATTTGGAATTTCCATTTTTTTTTTTTTTCTTATTTTTGGTTTTGGCCCCTGCTGTTGGTTATTTCAGGACTTGAGATTGTCGGAGCAAGCTGATGGTATTGACATTTGGCTCCGACCACTCGACCACTTGGCATTGGCATGCCGAACGCAGCCTGTAAAATAGTTGAAATTGGCTGTTAACTGATTTTCGGGGGCATCGCTTCGAGCGTGTACTGTACTGCTCTGTTCTGGCCGTGGTCAAGAAAAAAGGAAAAGGGATTCGCTTTATGGGCGCGCCAGGATGTGTTAGGCCGCTGGCCAGCACAATGGACAATGGGACAACTGGACAGATGGACAACTGGAAATCTGGACAATGGAACATGGAGGCAACTAGAGAATTTGAGAGAAATTGAGAGAACTGAATCAGTGAACAAGTAGCCAAGTGTCGGCCATTTGGCAGCCGATAAAAATCCAGTGCGCTTTGTAAAATGCCACTCCTCTTAAGGGGCGTGTCTTTATGAGAATGTGTATGTGTTTATGTGTGTGTGCTTCATAATTTTGGGGCACAAAATGACGGCAATTTGAAGCAGTTGCCGTTACATTGGCACGTCCCAAAACTAGCAGTTAAACATCGCCATATTCCGGACGAAACTTTGGCAATTAAATCTGGCTGTTGCAACTAAGATTTATGCAACACTTTTTCAGCTTTCAAAGCACGGTGGATTGTACTAAGGTTTTATGAAAACCCCGATGACAGTTCCGAATGACAGGCCATAAACAATTGATTGTATTTATCACCAAATTTACTATTGAAGAATTTACTGAAGGTACAACTTACGTAAAAGTTAATACTGTGACTATAAATAATCACTTGTCAAATTAAAAATTGGCTCATATTTATATGTAGAAGGGTTCTTATTTTAATAGTTTTGAGAAATCTTAGTATTCAGATGAAATATAAAAAAAAAATTAAAGGGCCTCTCTTGATAAATAAATATATCTCAAAAACTTGTGTTTTTTTACTCATTACACAATTGCTTCCCAGAATATTAGCATTTCTGTACACAATACTGTGAAAGTCTGAAAAAAAATAAACAATTCGATTATTCATTTACTTTTAAAAACTCCACTTTAAAAGCTGAACTGGACAACAACAAAAATCTACTCTTTTCATTGGAATTTGGCTGTTTTTCTATTGAAATTAATAAAGTTTAAAGATTGAGAGACTTTCACGATTGTATCGCCACACTATTGTACTTATTAAATGTGAACAGTAACTTTATTGTATAGGCCATAATTCATATAATCAGTTAGACTTAAATGCAGGCCATAAATTGTTATTTATTACTTTCAATAATAAAATGTTTGATTTGTTCAACGTTCGCATTGTCGCAAATGTTTCATGCCGAATATTTATGCATAAATTATTTCGCTTATTCTACGAGTGTTTTGTATAGTTCATACTATATGTATATCGCCTCCCCCCCTTGGACACTCACTTCCCTCACTGCACTCACGGCACAGTGGATTGTGGGTAGATTCGTGGTTCATTCGGCTCAATTGTGCTCGACTAAGCCATTTGCCACGTACCATTTGAGTTATTGTTGAATTACTCATACGTCGCGTAACACCGGCAATCGTTGCCCATCGTTGCATTGGAATCAGATTGCCCGATCGGAATGAGATTTGCGGTTTTGTGTGTTAATTCTTTGAATAAATTTGAGTGATTACCCTTGAACCAGTTCACAACTGCCTGAAATGTTGAAAATGTTGGACAACCTTAATAAAATGATTAAAGAGTAGAAAAAGAGAAATTATCTCAAAATATTGTAATGTCTTTATTATATGTAACTAAATTGGAACTGCAAACATTTTATAAGTTAAAGCAAGCCTTAAATGTATTTCTCAAATTCACAAAGTATAATCCAAAATCATAACAAACATTTCTTTTTTTTAATTATCTTCTTCATTTCAATTTGTAAAATGTACTTAATTGGTTTCATCAACGTTCTCTAATTAGTTAATTTGAGCGGCAATCTGTGGTAAAAAATTATCATTTAGTTGTTAACTAATTGAGCAGACAAATTATCATTAAAGTGTTGCCAGCTTGCTGTGCGCAAAACATCTGGCAACACCGAGCAATGTTTGTAATTAGACACGTTCCGTCGCCGAAGTGCAATTGCTCTCAAATTTTGTTAAGTTTGCTAACAAGCTGAAATGAGATGCAATTTAAATGCTTATCAGCTAATAGATACTTGAATGGCGACATGCAAAAATGTGTCTAATTATCTATGAGATACTTGAAATTCTTCTTCATGACGAATTCCATAAGATACCCAAGGTACGAGCACGTAACTGCATTTTGTTGGCAGTATTGTTCTGGCCATGAGTTCACTGACAGGCCGAACGTCAAGGGGCATCTGGCCAAAGTGAAGTGCTGCTAACTGAATTTGAGGAAGAACGTGAATTAAGCTAAGCACATGAATGCCGTTAACTTGGCTAGTGCGTGCCAAAGTTTTGTCTTCATAATATGCACAAATGATGGCTTAGACGAGGACACACAGCCAAACCGAAACATATACATAAACACAAATGGCAAAGGAAGAATGACAATGACAAGGACGAAGACGAAGACGAGAACGAACACGAAGACAAACAAGGACATGGCAATTTGTTGTATGCATATGAAGATGGAAATTAAATTAAGCCCACTGTCTGTGTCTGTGTGTGTGTGTTTGTGTCTGTGTGTGTGTGTGTGCGTATGTGATATTGTTGTGTGCTGGCGTTGTGTCAACAAATTTTTCCATGCTTCACATTGTAAAACTCATTAGGGAAGTGACCGGAAATCTAAGAAAATCTGCAAAGACACTAAAAGGATTCACACATCCTCAAGCTTTGTTTAACACCCACACACCAATCAACACACACACTGACACACGCACACACACACACACACGCACTGACATGGGCACTAGAGCAGTCATGCATATACTTCAATTTTTCAACAAAATGAGTGCACATTTGACAAAAACACCTTCAGTGTCACGCCAGAAAGAGCAAAATCCCGACAGGACTAGAGCATATGTGCTCCTTTTGCGCCTTCTGTGTTCCATCTCCCTTCCTCTCTCTCCTCTCCTCCCCTCTCCTCTTATCTCCTCTTTTACCCCT
This sequence comes from Drosophila suboccidentalis, assembly GCA_037043435.1. Lineage (NCBI taxonomy): Eukaryota > Metazoa > Arthropoda > Insecta > Diptera > Drosophilidae > Drosophila > Drosophila suboccidentalis. The sequence continues at coordinate 2,928,846 of JBAMBK010000278.1, read as the reverse complement.
CTATGTAATGCCCTCAGCAAGAGCAGGGAAATGCCGGTGCTTGTAGGTTTTACACTTCACATGTTTTTTTATCAGCTCTTGGCTTTATGTAGAAAATGCTGGCCAAAATCTTCAGGCAAGAAAATATAAAACTTTGCGCAAATTTGTACGACAGCAGACTGTACAGTGGTACAACATACGATTGCAGCCCGTTCAAATCTGCAATTAGCTTCAACTGTCAAAAAACTCTATGCTAAGAAATGAATTTAGAATCATTTCGATTTAATATGGGTAAATTTTGATTTATTATTCAATTTGTAGTTTATCTGAAAGAAATAAGAATACTTAAATTAAAAAAAAAAGACCTATTTTAAAAAGAACAAAACACTTCATATTTTATGGGTAAATTTAATGAAAATTTATTTATCGACATGCATATTAATTGAAGAGCTTTGCCCACCTGATAGCACACATTGAACCACTGTGCTCCATTGTTTTGCCATGTGTGTGTTTTTGCAAGCCTGATTGGCGTGTGAGAGTGTGTGTTTGGGTGTGTGTGCCTAATTCAAGCTCATATTTTACAAGAATAACAAAATCACTGCATAGCTGACGTTGCCGGACAAAGTTTGAGTTTGAGTTTTGCCAGACAAGTAGACGGTAAGGCGAGAAAGGGATAAGCGGTCAAGGGGAGGACAAGAAGGAAAGTGAGGGCCAGAGTGGGGAAATCTGTAAACAAGAGACTAGACAGGAACATGGACAGGCACAGCCCAAAAGACAGCAAGCAAACAAACGAGTTGGTTCAGCAAAGCCAACAGCTTAAAATTTGTGCGATCACATAATGCATTACAAAACCGAAAAGAAACAATGGAAAAAGAAACAAAAAGAAAACATATGTACATATGTGTATACATATATCTTAATGTTGTTCTTATACTTGTAGCTGCAAACTTTATTAACTGCAGCTTTTCTCCAAATATTCAATAATTAAATGTTTGTATTTTATTAACGATCAATAGATCAAATGGTTATATTTATCAGGGGTGCCACTGAAATCGCAAGCGAAATAGAATTCCGCAGAAAGCAAGAGCATCAAAATGTATGTATATTCTAAACAAGTGACGAACATGAAATATTGAAGTGATAGAAATGATATCTTAAGCCAGCTTTACTTTGCCACTCGAATATGCAAAGGGAAAACAAAAATACATTGAAAATGCGTATGTGTTCCATATTTCAACTTTATAAAGACTTTGTCCGAGCGAAAAACATTTGCATTCAGATCAGAAAACTGTGAAAAGACTTTCAATAGATTATTCAGCTGAAAATGTGAAAATGTCAATGGACAATAGCGAAACAAAAACGAAAAAAAAAAACAAAACACAAAATTTTTCAGAAAGGAAAAGCAATACAAAAATGCAGTGCACATTATTTAAGCAAAAGTTTGAAGCACTTCGGCCGCACAAATTGTTAAATAATTGCAGTTGCTCTTGTGCTTTGTTGTTAACTGTTGTTGTTGTTGTTTTTGTTGTTACTTCAGTTGCTGCAGCTTTTCCAGCTTTTCCATTTTTCACATGCAGCCGTCGCGTTGCTTTTCCCCATGCAAATTTGCAAGTTGTTAGTTTTGACTATAATATAACCCGGTCTCGGTACGAGTACGAGTACGAGTACGGGTACGAGTACGGGTACGAGTACTACGAGTACTTGTCCTTTTCGCAGTGCTCGCAGTGCAGCCTAGGCTCTGCTACATATTTTATATACTTGTATTATTTCAATTTGTTGCATTTCATGCTGCAGATACACATATTTTACGTATTTCGCATTTTACTATTTCACTATTTTATTATTTTGTTATTTGCTGCTCGCATTTGCCGTTGCTTTGTCACGTTTTGTGCTTCGCATTTTGTTTTCTTTAAATTTTCGCCAGCTGCACAATTGCACTAGCAAAGTTCGCCCAAAAAACGCTCGAATGAAGTGTTCCTAAAGTGCCTAGGCCAGGCGAGAGAGAGAGAGAGACGGAGGGCGAATATGAGAGAGAGAAAGAGAGAGAGAGAGAGAGAGAGATAGAGTGATAGAGTGAGCAACTTCTGACCACGAGCAGAATCGGTTTGGAGCCAGTTGAAGTCGCTGCCAAAGCCAACAATCTGGACAGCTTCAGCATCAGCACAAAAGGACCGACGAAGTCAAGCAATTAAACTTTTGCAATAGCACTCAAGGAGGGAAGCAAGGGGACCCGAAGGGGGGCACGAGGTTCGAGGAACGAGGCATATTTGAAAATTTGTTGCACAATCCACAACAATACGAGTAACAAGCGATTTGCCGCACTTAAGCACACAAACAAACACAAAAACTCCTTGATTTCATTCAATGATCAAATGAGAAGAATAAAAGCAAATAAGCCAAAACAACTGAAAATAATTTAGTGCAGGATGATAGACAAAAAAATACCCTGTTTGACAAAATTAACTAATAGTTTTTTCATGATATGTTTTTTTTGTATATTATATTTTCGATATTTCCCGTTCAAAGTTTATAAATATTTATCACCATTTAAACACATTAAATAATTCGATTCCAAACCAATGTACATTTTATTTTTGATGAGCAACAATGGAAATATTTGTATTAATGTATATGTATGTTTTCTGAATTCAACTGTAACTTTATAATTTTTTCACTAATCCTTTGAGTACTATAAACCTATCAATGCCTAGAAATTCTTATAGTCTGTCCGATGTCCCCAGCTTACTAATTTTAATTTCTTTCGGTATTCAGAACTAATTTGATTGATAGAAATGAGAAAATTCGAAAAAGAGCAATTCCTATTGTATAAATATAACGCTTTTGACTCGTAGCTCTGTCTTAGTAACAAGCTTTTCGCTTAAAGTTTAATAAGGAAAAACATCATTACGAATCTGAGAATGTTTATCCGACTAGTGCATATACTCCTGGCAGTCGTCGAGTGTAAAGTTTGGAGCACAGTTGAAAAACTTATTATAATGTCTAAACTTTAAAGTTCTTTTATTGTTTAGAATTTTCTCTTTATTTGTACGTTATTTTTGTTGCTCTGCAAATTGAATTGTTAGGCATAGAGGGAACGTTCCTAATGATTCAATATTCTATTTGTGAAATATTTATAGCGTGACTAAGCAACGAAACTAGGAAACTAGGAAACTAGGCAAATGAAAAAGTTCCTTAATGATTCTGTTTTCTATTGTATTCATAGGCATTTTGTATTCGAATTGCGAATCGATGCGCAGCGGCTGTGTTTACGTGTCGTATTAGTGATATTTGAATCAGAATCAGAGTTTAATAAGTGGCGTGCAATTAAACGGCAAACTGTTAACTGCTACCTGGTTGACCAGCTGATGGCAAACCGATTTCATTGCATTACTCGGATTCGGCTGTCTCCCATCAACAATTGGCCACAATTTTCATGAGCATTTAATTAAGGTCGCTGCAAACTCACCTTGGTTGACCCAGCACACACTTATTTTCTCTTTCTCTCTCTCTCTCGCTCTCTTATTGCCAAGTTAATGAAAAATATACAGACACACACACAGATAGAGAGCAAGCTGTGAAACTGTGCCAGGCAACATATTGATGAGTGTGCAAACAAATTGATAAATGCAACAAGAACAACACCGAGAGCTGAGCTAAGGAGCAATAACAATGGCTGCAAGATAGCGTCTATAAGTCTGACCAAAGAGAGAAAGAGAGAGAGAGAGAGAGAGAGAGAGCGAAAGAGAGACAGAGAGAGAAGAGATATAGAGTTTGTTCAGCTTGCCAAGCTCATCCAAATAGATTGTCCTTCCATGCTGCTTGTTTCCTCGCCAGCCAATTGCAAAAGTGCTGAATGTGCTTTCCAGTCGCCAGGTGGTTTCACAAATAGCTCCTGGCTCCTAACGTCTAGTACACACACCCTCCCACGTCCTTGGCTGTCGCTCATTTAGCTCACACTTACACACACACACACACACACACGCAGACAGACACACACATACAAATACACAACTCCCACTTACAGCCATTGATTATACTGCTGAGGGCGCGCGTTGATTGATATCCTCACTTGGGCTAATTGAATGAACGCTCTGCTGATAGCCCGTTTAGTCCTTCATGCTTTGCCCAGCCGAACTTACTCCAAAGCCTGTTTGCAACAGTCCCCCTCTCTACGTATCCCTTGCCCGTAAATTAAATAAATTTTATTTTCCATACATATTCAGTATTTAATTTATTGATACGACTACTCCGTATATATTGTACAATGTACATACATACTTATATTCACTTATTTATTAATTCATACACAATTTTTGGCCAAGACAATGCTCCTCTTCTAGCTCCTCACTCCTCACTCCGCTCCCTTCAATCCCACCACTCTGAGTAGCCGACGCATTTCGAAATATTTCAAAATTCATTACATTTTTCAGCGTGGAAACTCGTTCTGCCAATATACATATGTACATACTATACAACATACATATAGTATATGTATGCATGGTGCATTCCTTATGTTGTTGTCTTGTTTTCGGCATTGTTGTCGGAATTCTTGTTAATTTTGAATGCGGCGAGAACATATTTCATATGTTGAACCACAGACTAAAGATCGTGGAGGCAATGAGCATATGGAAAATTCAGTGAATACGTCTGCAGTCTGGTCCATTTCGTATACGTATTCGTAACAGATCTTAAAGCTGAACTAAATCTACATAAATATCAATTAATCAAATAAAACTATAATATATTGAACCAATCTATTCACAACATTAATATCGATCAATTGATCTATATTTTTCATAATGGGGCTAAAAAATTATAAATTAAATGTATTCATTTCACTTAGGTTTGACCTTGCAATAATCAGCATATTTCACATTGATTCATTCAAATGTTCTGCTGAAATATTCAGGCCTGTTCCGAATTTCACTTTCGACAAGATCTGTCGGAATTGAACTTCTTTAGGCTGTTCTAATACCATTTCGACGATATTCAGCGGAATGATATCACTTTGAGTTGATGAGTTTAAGTCCGATAAAGCGAACAACGATCATTTCAAACACTTAGTCTAAATTCAAAGTGAATGAATGCATATCACTAAATGCCAAAAAGTACAAAGTGAATTTGAATAATAAGCATATATTATTTTTGAACATAACGGTAGGCTATCTTAGTAAAAGCTTTTAAAAATGTGGTAATTATACAATTGTATAAAATTAAACAATTAAACAAAGATACAAATGTATCTCAATATCATTAAACAAAACTCTGTTAAAACTTTTTTAAAAAACTCTATTTTTTACAAGAGCTCGTTCGACAAGGTGGCTACCCTATGAATAAGGTGCTTAAAAAACCAAGTGCATAACTTGAAATGTAATTAAAGCTTATTATACGGACTTATGTATTTAAAGTTAAGTGGTAAGGAAAAAGGTAACAAAAAAAATGTAAATGGACAACGGAATTCTCAGTATGTTGGACTTCTGACAACTTGTGAGTAAAAGATACTTAATTGCAAGCTTGGTTTGCTGAACGTGTAAAAGTTAAATGCAAAGGTTTTAAAATCCTTTACAGACATTGACGAAGCAGCTGTTGAGTTGCTCTCTCGCTCGCTCTGCCGACTCTGTCGACTCTGTCGCTTTCTAAGCATTTCGTTGGAACATAACGATAAATGAATAAAAAGCACATGTAACTTCTTAGTCAAAGGACCAAATGTGACTATTGTAATGTGTATGTGTATGTGTATGTGTATTTGTGCTTAAGTTGCCTGCAAATCCGATTATGTGAACAAAACGCGTTCCGTGCGCGAATTACTGTCGAGAGAAATAAAATGCAACATTATTCTTTTGGCCATGGCGTTGGCCATTTGCGTCGTCCTTTTACCCCTTGGCCATGCTTTCAGCCCCGCCACAACCGCTTGCATCTAAATACCACATATTACCTAACGGACCCAACACACCGCAATGTCAACAGCGTCAGAACGAGCTCTACACACATTCCCCACATACTCGTAGAAAGATGACCGACAAACGACCAACGACGAAAGAGAAAGAGAATGCGGATGAGGAGTGCAGAAGATGCCACGACGCATTTTCCAGCGGAAAAAAAAATATAGAACGAGTAGGAAGGGCTACAATGGAATGAACCCAGCTGTGGCGGACCCTGTACCTAATCCGTAAAATGCTTAAACACACAATAAACTTTGCTCTTTGCTTTGTTATTCGAATAACTTCCAAGTTTATCATCCGATCGTGATGAAAATTTCAGTACCAGGGACTGTAAATGAACATTATATTGTTTCATTAAATTGATAAAATCATTCACTTCAAATAAATATAAATTTAAGAATATATGTACATTTCAAAGCAACCAATATTCATTATAATTGAACATACAAATTATTCTCGAGAAATAATGATTATTTTTTGAGTTTTAGATTATATTTATTTTTCAAATTAACGATATTTGTTTCCCAAAAAAAAAAAAAAACAGTTATAAAACATAAATCAAAATAAATTACTATATAGCATATATGTATACATTATATAACTTATAACAATTTCCGACACTGTTAGGGACACATAATTTTTAAATTATCTGAAAAACGTGAACAAACTTGATCTGCTTAGGAGATTTCTAGATACAGGAGTTTGTACATACCACAGACATACTAAATGGTGTCTGCCACGCCTCCTTCTGCCTGTTACGTACATTTACTTTTAACATACTTAAAGGACCCTTTGTACTTTCCAAGTACAGGGTCTACATATAAAAAATACGATATAGTAGGGTTGGGGGGAATGCTCGTACCAAACGAAAACCTCTGGCAATTGTAAGCGTGGCCGCCATTTAGACAAGTTGAAGCGAGTTATAAAATGCTCGAGCTTTTATTTATAACGACATCACAAATTAATCTTGCATAATGTGCCGTGTGCTGCATCCGCGATGCGACCGACGCTGATGTGGTGCGAGCAGAAACAAAAACAAAAACAAAACAGCTTATCCTTTCATGAAGTGCTTACTTGGATTTCACATACCCAGGCACAAACACACACACACACAGATACACACACACACACAGGTACACCCACACACCTGATAAATAACACATGTGAGTGCAAACAACAGGCGGCAAATTTAACCCAAATGATCTCAATAAAGTAACAGTACGGAATTGGAACTCATTACTTGAAAATACCCTTTATTTTGATTGCACAGTTAAACAGCTTGAACTCATCAATAAATAGAGGAATTGCATTTCCAAATTCTGATTATGAAACATTTGTTAAGCATTTGTTATTAACTATGCTTATTTGAAAAGCGTACAAAAATCAATCAAGTTTGTTATCTTTATTGAATGGTATTCGTTTTATAAAGATTCAAAGTTATCAAATAATAAAATATCATAATCAGGGGTGCCACAGAAATCGCAGCGTTTCAGCGTTTTGCCTTTTCAATAACCTTTTCCAACTAGACTAAGGGCTGACACCTTCCCAGATTAAATTATCCAGGGGTTTGCTTAGCAACTTTTTTAGGTTTGTTTTTGCAGAACAATAAGATTTTAATTTTTTTTCCGTTTTAATTTATATAATTTAATTTATTTATATAATAATTGATTTTAATTTGCTAAACAAAATTTAAAAGTAATTGGCGCGAGAAAATAAATATTACTCGACAACTCTAGCAACTGTCTGCCATTAGTCTGTCAACACTTCGTGACAAATGTTTTCACAAATTGCACAATAATTTAAAGTTTTTCTTTTGGTAATACTAAATCAACAACTGTAGTAGAATTGAAGTACTCAAGTAATGTACAATAATTAAACCAAAATTAATGATGACGGCAATACCATTTTCTACCGTAAGTAATTGTCTGGGTAATTGAAAGTGACGACTTTGTTATAAATTTAAATTTGCGCCATCGGTTCGCTTTCGCTCGCTTGGCTACTTTTGTCGGGTGGACGTGCTCAGAACTCTCGTTCTTGGCCGTGACTCAAAGTCAGCCACATTGTTGGCATTGTCGCTCCATATCCATCTCGTTCCTCCAACCGGTTCCTGCATCTCTACTCCTTTGCCACCAAATCCCTCTTCCTTCAATGTGCGTTCATGAAAAATTACAACTCTCAGTATCAGGCGAATCGTGCGATAAATTCTACTGTGTACACACACACACACACACACACACACACACATGCACACACACACACACACACACACAGTCAGGCAGGTTAATTTTGATGCTCGTTGCGTGTAGGATAATTCATTGCTTATTATCTTTTTTGAGCTGCAATTTTTTCTTGTGTGCTCAAGAGGTGCCCAAAACTAAGGACGTGTAGAGGTGTATGTGTTCAGGGGGGAGTTGGGGGAGTGGCTACGACGCAGATAGCAAATGCTTTATTAATTTAGTGTGTGCCAGGGCAGCAATATATGCTCCTATTAATATAGAGACGCCCCAGCCTCAGCCCCAGCCTCAGCCTCAGCCAGCAGCACATTGTTCCCAGCCACCCACTGGTGGTGCCACACGAACTACAAGTAGGAGGACGGCTAAGTGACCACCCGAACAAACCACCCAACAAACATTCACACACATGGCCAGAACAGAAACGTGTTGGACACACAATCGAGCCTAATGATTTATGAACCGAACGCGCGCCTCGCCGCCAGGACCTCAGGTCTAGAACTAGGATCTGCTCCTGGCCACGTCCTCGTCCTTGCGTGTGGGCCAAATTCTTATTTTATACCCTTGCAGAGGGTATTATAATATTGAACAGAGATTTGTAATTAATGAATGGAGGCGTGGCAGATTGCATAGATTATACAATATAAATATTTATTTCTTTTATGTATTTTTACATTTTTTAGTTTTACATTTTTAGGTTTGTGCCGTTTGTACAATCAGTCCAAACTGAGGATATATGATTGCAAGGGCATCAAATCTTCGGCGTGTCGAAGACAACCCTTCACTCATATAAATTGTTCCCCTTCTTGGGCGCTGTCCTGTCTCAGCCGCAGGCTCTGCCTCCAGTTCTCTAGCTCTCTAGCTCTGACCTGGCCTATGATATATGAGAGCGACTGCTTAAATGAATTTTTCACGCTGCCGGCGTCCAGTTTTCGGGTTAGGAGAGTGGCGGGCCGTATAATTTTCCTTTTACTTTGCCGTGTGCCATTCCACGCTGTTGACTCGGAACAAAAGTCAACGTGTGCTACAGAGTACACAGAGAGAGAGAGAGAGAGAGAGAGAGAGAGTCTAGAAATAGAGAGACTGGAAGTAGGTAGAAAGAGGCTCAGTTTATGTGACAATTATGGGTCATTTGTAGCTAACGAGAGAGGGAGGGTGGGAGGTAAGTGGTGGGAGGGGCAATCTATTTGTAGTAGATGATTTGATAAACTTGAGGCTGTCGCTGTTGCCGTTGTAAATTTCATGGCTGTGTCTGTGGCTTTTGCACCTGACTGACACAGGACATGCACTCTATGACCCCCGTCAATGGGTCCTTATGCATTGCTGCCAACAGGAAATGATAATTGCATTATCTGCGTAGTGGGTTAGTTACAAAATAAATTGATTGTGATGCTCAAATAATGTATTATACTCGCAAGCTTGGACAAAGGACTTTGACAAGAGCAGACAGCAAGTTGCCTGATTGATACGTGCGGTGTGTCCGAATTATAGTATGTAAGAGAAAACTTGGCCAAGTAGATGGCTTAAACTAAGTGGATTAGCCAGTGTGTTTTGCTCAAGCTTTGGTTTCATTGATTATATAAATAGTGTACACAAGTGCAAGACACTCATTGTAATAACCAGTGAAATATCTTTGGACTGCAAATTCTCAGCCGTCGACTTGTCGGGGAATGTGTATTGGAGTGCTCCCTTTGTTGTCAGCTTCACGAGATTCTTGTGAAACTCCACGTTCTGTATGTCGCAGGCGTCCATCACGAGGTCGGCCACATATATGTGATATGGAAAACAATAGATCTGTGAACTTTTCAGCTTTACTATTGTTTCTCCTTCTCCTTCTTCTTCATCTTGTTTGGTGCAATTGAATTCATCTTTCTGCATTAATACCAACTGCTCGCATGTGTGCAGTATCGATTCCTTGATTATGACCAATATAATGGTGAAGCTATCATCTATATACAGACTCACGGGCTCCCCAATATCAGTAATTAACGAACGTGTCTTCACAAATGTCTCCAAATTGATCGAAGTGTGGCAAATGTTTTGCAGAACTACATTTTCCGTTATCAGATACTGACAACGATCCGGCAACGCTTGGCCAACTGGATATACGATCTGAATCACTACAATAATCTGATAAATCAGCAGCTGATCCCACAGGCTCCATTTTAGTCCTTTCCTCATTCTATTGTCGAATATCAATATTTATTCAAGCTATTTTTTAGACAACTAAAACGAGAGAACGTTTATATTTGATTTGGAATAGTATTTTAGATTTACTTTTATTCCATTCGATTGACAGCAAATTTAAAAAAATTCAAAAACAAAATATGGTGGCCAAAGACAGTTTCTTAATTCCAAATGCATATTGATCAAAGTTCCAGAGTAAATCGTATTATACTTTTTCGTAAATGGCTTTTATGGATTCCAAGTTACACTTTCGCTACAAATCTACAGCAAAAGAATGTTTATCTATTTATTATATTTATAGACTGATAAATATCTGATATAAGTATATTTCCTAAATATGTCCTTTGCACATTTAGTTTTCGCAGTGGCATTTGCACTGCATTATGAGAAGTTGCAGCTGCAACCTGCAACCTGCAACTTGGAGCAGAACTAATATGTTAGTACAACTTGGAGTGCTGTGGAGTTGCTGTGTCATCGAGTGCTTACTATTAGAAATTGGAGATACACTGTTAAAAAATGACTGGTTTCGAAAATTGAAAAAAATTCGTATTTTAATACCGTAAGTAAAATATTTATATTTTTAAGGTCTTTTCGATTCTCAACACAATTTAAAAGAAAACTAAGAATTCTCGTCAAACAATGGTGTCAAGAGTCACTTTTTATTTTATTAGTGTATGGGATTATTGGTCCAACTTCATATTTCAAAACTTTTGTAAATGTCATGGACTTGGCTTAAGCCATGATGATGTGATGTGAAGTGAAGTGAAGTGATTAAAAGAGGGCACCAAAGGTGCATGTAACATTTCAGCTAACGCATTTTACGGACGCTGAGATCATTTATTAAACTGCAATGTCGCATTTGATATTATTTTTTATTTTTTGTAGAGGGTATCGTTGACATTTGACATGTTTCGACTTGCACTTATTCGACTATTAAAAGCATCTTCAGCTGGCAGCTAGAAAAATTATCTCTCGTTCGTAAAAGTTGCTCCAATGTCCAGCTGGAGTCCGTGTCTCGTGTCTTGTGTCTGGTGTCAATTGAAGTGGCTACTTAGTTGTGGCACCATCATTAGCTTTCAACTTTGCAAATTGAATTTAAAAACGTTTAACGTGCTCCACGACGACGAATTGAGACGTTGATGTTGAGATGTTGATGTGACTTGTCCCAAGTATCAACGTGTTCTTTTCGAATTCGTCTTCATGCCTCGTTGTGCTATTTACTTAAGCCTCAACTTTACTTTTATCCCAATAAAAAAATGAGTACGAGTAGCAACAACAACAACAACAACAATAGCAGCCATAGCCAGTTTCAAGTTTCGAGTTTGCGTTTCAGTTTCAGTTTGAGTTTCTCTCGAGTTCCGCTCGTTGGGGATTTGTTTCATGTTTAAAGTTCGCTTTAAGTAGCTTAAGCGGCAGCGGCAAAAACTTGACTTGACGGCATGTAGTTAGTTTTTATGCACAGCACACACAAACTTGGCCATTAGTTGATAAATGGGCAAAGGCTTTAAAGAGACATCACACCCAGCACCACCATTGAACCACCCTGCGCCACAAAGCAGCTCCCCGAACAGTCAGTCGTGAGTCGCTTTTAATGAAGCGTTTTGGGCTTGGCTAGGCGCATATATTAAGCAGTCTTATATATAGTATGTATATATGTGTAGCCTATATACATCTTTATGTATGTACATGTAGTATATACACATAAACTTTTGACACTAAACAAGCCAGAAAGTTGGCCAACCAACAAAACCAACAAAACCGGAAGTCGCCAAAATGACGAAAGGACTTTTATTTGGTGTTCGTTGCTGTTGCTTTGAATTGACACATTTAATTTAAATCAGCTACAGGCCAAGCAAGACAAGCAACAGTAGCAAATCAAAATCCTTGATGAAATCAAACTCAAACTCAAATCCTAAACAGTCAAATACTTCAACTGTTAGTCAAAGTCGAAGTTCAGTTCAAATCGTGAACTCAGCACAAAGGATCAAAATTGACATGACGTTGCCAAGAGCTAAGTAGCAACAACAATAGCAACAACAACAGGAACAACAACAACAACAACAGCAACAGTAGCAACAAAAACAAGCAGCAGAATTAACAATGCTCAAGTTGTAAATGCCAAGAAGCTGACAGATTTATTACACTGTGCGACACAAACTTAATGACCCAAATCGCCATGCCAAATGTCCATTGTACTTAATATTAACACTTCAACTTTTTTACAGTTTGCCGTTCATAGGTTTTAACTCAAGATTGCAGATTACAAACTTTAGAGTTACCAAACTTTGTATGTGGGTAATAATAAATATATTTGTTATATGTACAATTGAGTCAAATTTCTAACCTTGGGTGCAGGCAATTGATCTGTAATTATAATAATCATCACAAGGTGTTAATTCTTATTGTCAAGATATGTAGTTCTTTTCTATTAAATTGATTTTATTTTTTTATCTATGATAAAATAAAAATAACGGATGCACTAAACTGAAACTGTTTTTCTCCACACACATTTCTTTATTTTTTAATTTTAATTAACATCCTGGCGCATCCTTACAAGGTTAACTTACAATACTTGATGAGCTAGTCACTATCACAAATAATTTCATAACTAGAATTGCTGGGCTTTAATTTATTTACTAACTTCATTTATTTACTTTATTAATTATTACTCGTATGGACTGTAACGAAAATAAAATTTGAAGTTCGAAGAGTCTTGAAATTTGTCTATTATAATTGTTGTGTTTGAGTCTGGCAACTAGATTTTCGTTGAGTGCATGAAAATGTCATGAGTTTGTCGTGAAATTTGTCATTTGCTAGAAATACAAATTGAAGGAAATTGCAATGCGTGCAGTTCCAAGAACCTAACAACAAGGCAGTGCAATAGAATGGAATGCAATAGAATGGAATTGAATGGAATGAGTCGAAGCAAACCGCAAGAAGAGTCTCTTTCTGCCTTCTTCTGAGTCTTCTTTCAGTATGTCAGCAGTTGCTTGGTGGGGGTTCCACATCCCAGTGGAAAAGATAAGAGGGCGAAAGGGCCAACAGTTGGTGGGTTGGTTGGTTGGTGGCATCTTGAATTGGTTTGGTGTGCTTTTGGGGCTGTCGTCCTGGTCACGATGCCAAAGTACGACAAATAATTAAACTGCGTGCATGTGTCGTCAGATCCGTTCAGTACGTACATATGTAAGTTTGTATCCCCATCCATACCGAGGATGTGTCTCGTTACCATACCGAAGTCATTCCCAGGGCCATGATGTCGATGTCGATGTCGATGTCGATGGCTGTAGATGAAGCTGCTTGATGGCGCCCCATTGGCAACCTTTAAATTTACAAATTAATTTCATGTTAGAAGCAAATTCGTAAACAAGTCTTAATGTGCACTAAAGCGTGTTACCATCGTGGCAACGAGGCGGAGCCAATAGCCACCCGTAACCCACTACGACCCCACCAACCACCCACCACCCACCACCCACCAAATAATGTTGGGCGCCCGCCAGACACGAATTCAGCATTTATCTAGCGCCACTTGAACTGCTGGCGACGACGACGACGACGACGTCGCTGACGAAGGACGAAGGACGAGCTAATTTCAACGCCTCTTAAGCGCACAGTGGTGCCAATACAGTCAATCCATCTGTCAATAGCAGATACATACATATATAATTTCTTTGTTTAAGTAGACTTCAAATATTTCAGAGGAGTCACGTAAATAGCTGCACAGATAAAATGGATGGTGGTTTTAATTGTGACTTTAATATCTCATTTTTTCATTAATAAAAATTTATTTTATTTAATTTGTTTAATATTAAATATAATTCTTAGATTTAAATGTATAAAAAATTATACCTTATTATATAAAAATATTAAACAGGTGCAGTACTTAACTTTCCTTTTCCTATTAATTTCCCTTTAGAGCAAAATAATTTTAAATGCAGGAAAATTAATACAAAAATATTTATGGCTAATTTTTGTACAGTGTAAATTATTAATTTGAAAACGGCTGGTAAAAACTGAGGCCCAACACGGCCCAACACGGGATTTTTTAAATAGGCACGGCACGGCACGGGCACGGCACGGCCCATGCCCATCTCCATTTTTGTCACTTCGTGGCGTCACTTTTTTATTATAATGGCATCAATCGTGCTATCGATGTGGTAAGTGTTCGCAAATTGTGTGATACATCGATGAATCCTACAGCTCAAGCTGACAAACAAGCTATAAAACAACGCCAACTTATCGATACTACCATATTTAAATTCAAAATCTGTACCGTGCCTACCGTGCCTCCCGTGCCTACCGTGCCTACCGACTTTGGCACGGTAAAACACGGCAATTTTTAATAAGGCCAACACGGCCCAACACGGATTTTTTTTAAATAGGCACGGCACGGCCCATGCCCATCTCTAGTATGTTAAAAAAAAATTGATGACCTTAGTAAACACACATTGCCTAGGTGATATTTAAAAATACATATTATTCTTGTGGTACATTATTCGATATACTCGCACACATAAGTATTATATTTTGTTTTCATTATTGACAAAGCTCACACAATGGAAAAGGATAGATTTAAAGAGATTGTAGTAGTTTTTAACAAATTGCAATTAAAAGGCGCTTCGCTGTCTAATTTGTTATATTAAAAACAATAAAATGATTGAATGAATTGAATAAACGATGTGACTGACTGTCAACATTCTTTGGTATGGTTTCAGTGTTCAGGTTCATTCTCTTTCCCTTTCCCATTCCCATTCTCAATCCCAATCCCATTCCCATTCCCTTTGGCGTGTTCATCACATCTACAGCAACTGATGTCCTGATTTTGCTACTTCTTGTTGTTCTCGTTGTCGTTGTCGATGCTGTTGTTGCTTTATGTAGATGTGTGAAGATGGTGAGGGACATGTTGCGAGTTGTTCTTGTGGCAATCCCATTGCCAGGGCCATGTTCAAATTTGTTTCAATTCTGTTCAGCCCACATGAGGCGACACGTAAGCGGCATGAAGTCATGCCTCCACGAGTGGAGACTCCGCCAGGACTGTTGCTAATATAAGGAAGGTAATTGAGATAGAGCTGAGGCTAAGAAGCTTCAGATGGAGGTGACAGTGGAAGTGGGCAGAGTGTGTGTGTGTGTGTTTTTTTTTTTGGGGCCCTTGTCTGAAACTTGATCAAATTAATCAAGTACATTGAAGGGCACTTGTGATTTTCTGCTGATTCAACATTGGGCCATAAAAGCGTGCGTGGTCCAGGACCTTAACAGAGGGCAAAAGGCGAGACAATGAATGCACATAAAAATAATAATTGGAAATGAAAACAATTTTCATGGCCTGTGCGCAATGAAATAGCACAAAACGAGGCGCCTGATCTGCGACTCATAAGTAATTTCAATTGGAACGCCAGGTGCTGCAATACATATGTACATATATACAAGTATATATAAATAAATAAATATATGGTATGTATATGCACATAAATATACGTTACAATAGCATGTATGTATGTCCTTTGTCCTTTTGACCTTTTGTGTCGATATCTTTTTTACGCAATTATACGTATCGCGCCTTTCAAGCAAAATTGACTGCAAACGCGATACAAAATACAAAATAAGCAAAGATGCCAAAGGACAATGCCAATGCCAATCGAAGCCATTCAAGCTCATAATGCGCTTATCAGTGCCACGCACACAGCCAACTTGCCACTTTGCCACTTGCCGTTTGCCACTTGCCACTTGCCACTTGCCACTTACCAGTTGCCACTTGCCAGTTGCCAGTTGGCTTTGCGACATTTGTGGCGTTTGCATATGCATGAGGCCCATGCGGCGTATGCGCAACGTTTTGTTTAAGAACAACAAAACGGAAAGGAGCAGCAGCAACAACAAGAACAACAAAAGCTACAGTCACTGCAAATGTTACAGGATCGCTTGTAACAATTACCGAGTCGCAGGCAGGAGCGCAAAAAACAATGCCTGGCGGCAATAAAAACGCAAGCCATAAAATGAATTTTTATGCCACATTTTCGCAATGCCTGCAGCATTGCGCCCATAAGTGTGCTACCTTTTTCTCCCTTTCTTTTTTATATTTTTTTTTGTTTTTTTTTATTGGTGCAGCACCCAAAAATCTCGGTTGCAAGACATTTGATTGAGCATATGGGCTCTGAGGAATGATTTGTGACTGCAAAGAAGAACTATCATTTTAATTGAATCAAATTATACGTGTATGTGTATGTGGAATGCTCGAACTTTGTTTCTATCAAGTGCTTAATCAAAACGAAACTCGTTTAAGCTACACAGAACAATTTAACAAAATATTATTTTTATTTTCGGAGCCAAAGAAGAAGCATTATTATAAATATTTGGTATATATTCCAAATTTATTTTTTTATTAAGTGAATTAAAAAACTCTCATCTGATAAGCTTTAATACGGAAAAACAGAAATCAATAAAAATACTGATAATTATGTTTTAAATGTAACTACAAATTTAACGATTTGCACAAGATCTAGTTTGACTTAATTTTAAGAGTCGAGCCTACAAGTTGTAAAAAGTTCGATAATCTCGGAATTTTTTAATTCGAGTGCAAAATACTTGATTCAAGTATGACTTTGTAATTCTTTCTTGGCAAACATTTTAGGAATTTGTGCGGTCAAAGCAAATGCTTGGGGCTTTTATAACTATTGGTATCAAAAACCAGCTTTAGAAATACAAATAGTTTCCATTATAAATTACTTTATTTATATTTTGCAAACATTCAATTAAAGGGTATACCACAGTCGTATACAGCCGTCATGCGTGTTTTATTATTTTTTGTTTTTTAAGTTTTGCATTGACTAACGGCTAAAAATGTGCCTTGTTTTGTTTTGTTGCTACCCCAAAGGAATTGTTCATGTATGCAGCTGCAGTTTGCAGCCAGTGGACAAAGATGGGAGAGAAAGGGGGGGAGAGGAAGGGAGATGAAGAGGGAGAGGGAGAGGAGACAAAGATACATTTACACATGTAGTGCATAAAATGTTTATGAATTTCAGTTTATGGCGCGTAAAACACGCCAATAAATGTTCCCAGGCATTTAAATGCCTCTGTCTTGGCAGCTGGAACCTCTTGCTGCTCCGCCTGCCCTCCTGCTCTCCTGCCCTCCCTCAACCTGTCTTTTGCCCCTTTGCTATGTGTGTGTGTGTGTGTGTGTGTCGCAATAATAAACAATCAGAAATGGCATAAAGTATGCGGAATCAGCGACGCCTTTGGCCCATGGCTCGTTGCCGTAGGTGTTAGTCTCCCCGCTGGCTCCGAATCCGACTCCGTTTCCGTCACTTTCGACTCTAGTGGTCTCTCTCTCTCTGTCTCTCTCTCTGTCTCTGTCTCTCTCTCTCGTGGACACATGAATATTTATGCAAGGCATTTCTTTGCCACTTTTGTGGGTGGCATCTGCATTGCTTTTGCCTTTTGTTGTTTTCTTGTTTCTCTTGCTGATTTCCGGTTAGTTATTTCTTTTTATGCTTTCCTTTTGTGTGTCTGTGTGTGTGTGTGTGTGTGTGTGTGTGTGTTGCGCCAAGTGCGCTCTAATGCACTTTACGACACTTTATGGCTGTTGCGGTGTCGTCTGCGTTATATTTATAAAGAACACGACAGCTGTGCGTGGCCGTGGGCGAGGTGTGAGACATGAGACATGAGCATATGTTAGACATAAGCATGCGTTATGGCAAATTGATGGAACACACCCTCACACACACACACACCCTCACACACACACACACACCCTCACACACACACACATACATCTACTTGTGTGGAAGGAGTTTGATAGTTGAAAGGTTTATGGACATTAATCAAGAAGAGCTTTGCTCCTTTGACTCATAAACTTTATATTCATTTATTTGCATTAGCTGCTGATTGGACTCGTTGTTAGTCACACCACAGATTAATCAGACTTATTATTAAAATATTATAAGAAAAGCATCTATCTTTGACTCTTCTGAGACGAATTTTGTTCCACATTGTTGTGATTTCAATAAGAAACTTTAAATTATTTCCCATAATGCTCATAATATTTGGATCCAATTCAAATCATTGCGAGACATTAATCAGCAAGAGGAACTTTGTGTACATATATATTTCATTAGCTGCTTATTAGACTCGTTTTTGGCAACGCCAAAGATAAATCAGTCTTATGATTCCCCAGTAGTTACAGCTCAAACCAAATAGTTATTCTTAAATGGAAATAATAGTAGAAATACTCTGCAAAATGTTTCAAAATTGGCACAACACTTTTGGTAGTAGCGTATAATCTGTAGAATACCCTGTAATAATAGTTTCAGCTCTAATTTGAGTATCAAATGTTGATGAACGAAATACCCTATAAGTATACTTAATTTTACTTTATTCTTTATTCTTATATTGCAGAACTCTGCAATCGTATTTATTAAATAAAAATTTAAAAGCAATTTTCAATAATTTAGAAAGAATTATAAATTCCTGAGTTATTTATTGAGATTGGAAGAACATTTCATTCCTAAAATAACAAATAAGTAATAATGTAAGGACCATTAGACTCGCAACAGTAAATACTTTTTAGATGAACGCAGATGGTTGAATTAGATGGTACAGGGTATCATTAGTTTACGCCTTGCCCATTCAAGAATACACGAATACTCGAAACGATCATCTCTTGGACATTGTGCCTTCTTTTTTCAAGGGGGGCCAGTGGGAGGGGGGAGTGGAGAGTGGAGAGTGGATAGGGGGGTTGTTGTGTTAGCCAAATGGATTGTGCGCCTGCTTGTCTGGCACTATGCAAATTTCGTGGGTGGCCGGGTCAGAGTTCGAGTCCGAGTCAGAGTACTTAACGCCACGAGTCGCATAAGACAAGCGAAGCGCAAAAAATTTCAGAAAACATGCACATAAACACACACACACAAACTAAAGACACACACACACAGACACACATAGAGCACACTGTTGAGGCGTGTAATCAAAGTGTCTGATATCAAAGCAACAAAAATAAAAGCAAGACATCGACGAGGATGAGGATGAGAACAAAGTTATGCATAAATTTTGGACGCCAACTCGACTCGGGCGCAAAATCAATACAGGAAATAAATTAGTTTCGGCTCAAGCCCAAAAAAAGAGAAGCAGAAGAAGAAAGGGACAGATGGATAGAAAAAAGTTAAATAAAAGGAATACAAGTTAAAACAGAAACCGCGTTGCGAATTCGGGAACGGATACGGATACGGATTCGGATTCGGCAAACAGCCACAAAAACAAGCTGCAAAAGGGCGCTAGGATCTAGGTGGCAGTCGGTTCTTGGCCTTTCCCCTTCCCCACAGTCAGTTAGTGACAATGTATAGTTGTTGTTGTGACTGCTTGTTCCCGGGCATTGTCTTCCCCCCTCCTCCCGCTGTTGTTACCACGGCCCAGAGGGCAACGAGCGAGAGACACGAGAGCCTAATAATAGTCGCACATAAAATTTTATTAGCCGGAGCGTAACAATTCAATTGGGTCATGCTTTATGGCGCCACTGGCCGCATTTTAAAACCAAAGTCATCAATGTGGGTCAAACGGCAGGTGTCGGCTGCCCAGTGGTGCTAACGGCTAACAACAACAACAACGAGTGGGGGGTGTTTGGTGGTTGGAGCAACCACCTTCACCTTCACCTGCACCACCTTCGGGCACCTGGCACACAGAACTAAATTACATGGCGTCCAAATAGCCTGAGGCCAATATAACATAACATACAAACGAAAGCAGCCAAAAATCGGGCTGCCAAATGAAATCAAATTTCAATTCAATTTACAGCTCAACTCGATTATACAGTTTTGAAGCCAATAAAACTGTTTATTACGAATGCAACTTGCGTTGCAGACCAAGTTCGAGTACTCGTATGTATCGAAATGATTCATAGTTTTTATCTCGCTTCTAACACTCTGTAAATTGAGCTCTTTGTGCTAGAGATGGGCGCGTGTCCGTTCGGTCTTCGTGACCCATTCGATAGTACATCGGAGAGAAAGGCTTTGATTAAAAAAAAGATATTTTTAAAGAGATCAATATTTAAAATGTAAATCAAAATTTGTTTTAATAACAATGATTACGCCTTAAAAATATTCCATTTAATGGTTGGTTAAATATAAACTATCCGTTATACATGAATCGGTTACCAAACGGTTTTCCCGTTTGCATAAAGTTCTGCGTTTCGGTTTCGGAATTATAAAAATGCTACGGTTGCCAATTTCAATCGGTTAATACCGGTTATCGCTTGCAGTTTCGGTTAAGGATTCAATCTCTGTTTTTTATAATATTTCCAATGTATCTAATAATATAATACATTATTCACTTTTTTCATATATTTTTTCTTACTCTAACCATATACATAAGAGGCAAATTCTACAAATTACACGTATAATTTAATTTTAAACTATTCACAAAATAACTATGCTCTGCACATCAAATTGTTTAAATAGTTCAGAATAGCATAAGTAAGAGAAGTATTAATTGCTTGAAAAGAAAAGTATTTGCTTGGCATTCATTGGGAAAACTTTCAAGCCAAACACAACGAAAACTCGGTTTATTTTTGTGCTTTACTTTAACTTGAACCAAATGAAACAAGTTTAATTTATTTGTTTAACAATTTCCCCATTGCAGATACGGCTAAAAAGGTAAAGCGAGAAGAAGCGAGCACAGGGCACAAAGCACAGGTGTCTGGGCAACAAAAACAACAACAACAACAACAACAAGAACAGCATCAACAATAACTGGATTCAAGTTGTGCAGCGGTGGAGCTGTGGTGCATGTGGTGGTAGTTGGTGGTGGTGCAGGAGGGGACACGGAGAAGAGAAGAAGAAGAAAAAGCAGGGCACAAAATGTGGAGACTCAGCAGATGGTCGAGTGGTTCAGTTGTGCCCCGGCCTCGATGCTGGCTGCTAATCCTGCTAATTATTGGCCAGACTGTTTATGGTAAGTGCAAAGAATGAAAGAATGAATGAAAAGAAAGCGAGAAAGAGAGAGTGAGAGAGATGCTTATCAGCAGTCAACGCGCCCAACAACAATTGAGATAAGTGGCTCGACTTATGTATGTATGGCAAATGTGAAAGTGTCGAATATAAAACATTCCAATGTCGTCCAATGCCCGCTTGTCCTCATTAGCCCTTCATTTATACCCTTATTTATGCAACTACACACAAACAAGTACATACATGAAATGATGGCATCTGTGGCACATGTCTACGTATTGTATTGTATGATGTCTCCAACTGCCTCCAAATAAAATGCAAACATTTTCATATGAGTTTTGTGTAGCATCCATAAAATATCGGCCAATGGCGTCGTTCTATTTACAGCTGCCCCAAATTGAATGCTACACAAAAGAACCTGACAAACACTTACACACACACACGCACACATATATATGTATATAAATACACCCATGTGTTTGTTTGCTCGCTTGCCTGTAATTAATTGACTCGCATTTTCGCATCAAACAGAAAAACAACTCAAAAACTTTGCCAAGCTATTTTTTTTCTACTTTGTGCGAGAGTGTCAATGTTAGTGCATGTACATATGTATATGTGTGTGTCTGTGTGTGTACGTTTGCCTGACTAAAATGGCCGACAATTGCATTCAGTGCAGTCAAGGTCGTTTTGTGGAAGAAAACTTTTTGCCCATTGTGAAATTGTCGCATGTGGCAAGCAGCCAAACTGGCCAACGGTGTATTTAACTAGACTCTGCACTATGGGGCGAAATCCAAAAAATCGAATATTTATTGATAACTTTTAAAATAAGCTAGATTTTTGAATGTGGTTTTTTTATTTAGGTTATGTACCCCCTTAAAAAAAATGAGGGACGGGGTTGGTGACACGCCTACTTTTCCAAAAAAATTTCTATGGGTATACATAACACTAGAAAAAAAACCGCATCGAAATATCCGAAGTAGTTTTCCAGTTAATAATAAATACCTCAAAAGCTGGTCAAATATCTCATACGACAAGCGAGCAAATCAGCACTGAAAAGTGGTGAGGTTACGTCCTAAAAAATTAATTTGCGCAGATTGTGGGAAACTGTGGAAATTGAGACAAATTGCATTTAAATAACAATGAATGGATCTACGACATACAGTTGAACGTACGTTAAGCCTCGTTAAGCATCATTGCTAAATTCTTCCGCAAAGTTGATATTTCTTTCCAAGAAATTTGCTTTCAAAGCCTTATCTAATTTTACAAAATATGAATAGAATATGCACAAATACAGAATACTAGTACAACCAACACATACTACAAGCCCGAATAATTGGTATCCATTTTAAATTTTATAAAAAAAATGATTAGCCTTTGAGAAATACCAATTTGAAAATATGCTTCAAAAATATTGCAATCTGAAAGCAAGTGCTTTTTGACAGCAACAGCTGACTTTAACAGCTGCTACGTTTAACATTGGTCTGTTATATAACATTGTTTGTACTGAACTTTACAGTTTGAAGTTTTCTTTAGATGTTAACACAAAAAAAATAGTAATATTAATACTTTGATAAAATGACTAAATATTCGATTTTTCGGATTTCGCCCCATAGTGCTCTGCATACACACACACACACACAAACACACACACACATGCAGCAAAGAGCAAATACGTAAATCAGTATACATATACTATATATTACTGAGTAAATATTTGATTCATGTTTAGATAGTGCACCGTTTAAGCCAATATACATAAGTGAAAATTTAATTTGAAATCGGTGAACTGGTAAACATTTTAGTAGATAGTATAACTAATTGTTGGCGCTAATTTATTCCTTATTTAAAATATCTAAATAGTATGAATTGGTCAGACTAAATGAAACTTAACTTAAACTAGGTACAATAAATTATATTTATATAAGGGGAATATGTAAAAAATAAATTATTTAAATTAAATACATTTTATCCAAGATATATACTTATATCGTATGAATTTTAGTTAATTTATTTATGAAGCAAAAGCAATGCCGCCTTAAATAAGTTAACAATTAAACTCTAAAAATTTAATTAGGATAATAATATAAGGCTGTATATAAAATATGAAAGACTAATCGAAATTGAAATTAAAATCTAATAACTACACCAAGCAAAGACGCCTTAAATATTTGATGGTTCTTAACTAATCTGGTGTAATAATAATTATTTAAATATTGTCTTCAACAAACAGAGTGACTAACAAACAGTTGTATCAAAAATTAAAATATATATTGTGGTATCTAGGCCATCAAGTAATTTTAAGTATTTTTTGATATGCTGCTATTTACGAGTACGACAAACTGAATTTTAAATATACATTCAAAATGAAATGAATCTCTTGCAACAATATTACTCATACACTCTCCATTTAAATCATTCCTCGCATATTCATCTTGCTTGAGATAACTTTGATATTCTCTCACAATAAAGTCAATCATATTGAAATCATGGCAGTTTATATTGGAGTAACATTCGCTTTATGTGCGATGGAATCGTTTCGCATTCGTTAATCCATGAAAAATATAAAAGGGAAATTGGGCAATTCCTGTCAGTTGAAAAGAATTTTTTTTCAAAGTGGTCCACAAATATGTCAGCGAAATATGTACGATTGAAAAGTATAATAGTATATTGTTTGTGTTTATGTTTTTGTTTTTGTTTCTGTTTCGTTGTTCGTTAATTGAATACGTTTTATAATTTTCAATTGAAGTGCATAAAGGAAAACGGCAAAAATTGGCATTTTATTCGATCCAAAATGAAAAATTCTCTTTGATATTTGAATTCCAATGAATCAGAAAAGATCAAATCGTTGGGAAAGGACAAAATAATTTGCTCTTTCGAGTATAAAATGAACCTGTAACCTCACAGCTAGGCCCACACTCAACGCACTCTTGACCAAATCCCACGCCCTGTTGGCCCTGTTGGCAACAGCTGCTTTCCGGGATTGACGTTTCATCATAATTGAAAATTAATACATGCCAAAGAACGCGACCTGAACAACCTGCAGGCGACAACCAAGACAGCTACGAATTAGGGAACAAAAGCAAATTTACGTTTCATACAACCAACATCCGATGAGTGTTATAAGCACAGAAATATTGTACATACAGACAAACGTACATACATTCATATCTGCACACCCTGTAACCTTAATGCAGCAGGGTAGACAAGTTGCAAGTTGGGTTGACTTAACATTTTTTTAAGAACTGTGACAAACATTCTATAAAATTGATGTTAAAGCTTACTTAATGTCAAGATGATTATTATAATTATACAGTTGATGAAAGTGTTACTTGTAAGGATATGATGTAATGAACTTAAGCCAGAAAAACGTATTGTTAATAAATATCAATATTATATGTTCATATTATCTGGATTTATTAAATGATTCACACTAACATTCCTTTAATACACTTATTAAAATATTATATTTACATATTCTTTGTACAATTTCACTCAAATATATTTAAGAGAATAAATGAATATACTTATTCTGAAGGATCTTTTGCTCTGGATAGAATCTTTAAGTGCCAACTAGAATTTATTCTAAGATACAATAAATAATAATAATAATAAATGGATACAAAATAAATACGTAGTATGTCCAAGTCAATAATAATGCCAGTCTTAATCATCCTGGGTGTTCTCTTGGCATTTTTCCTATATGAATTTTTCTTGTATACTCGTATGTATATATGTATGTACATATACATATATATATATACATTTTGTTGGCTTTTCTTCGCTTCACTAATAATTGAATAATTTTGGCAAGAAAACTGGTACTAAAACCGGAATAATTTTCAAGCCTTAGAAGTTGAAAAGATTGGGGCTTCCTTGTCGGATCTCTGGCAAAAGAATTTGAAAGGAACAATTTTTTCTTCAAATTTGTCGTGCCACACGTATGGAATGCCTAGCCAAGCGGAAATGAGGCGTGGCATGGTTGTTGTCAAAAATTTAAAATGCAAAACTAATATAAAAAAAAAAAAAGTAAATAAATAAATAAAATCGGCCTTGGCATTGAATTTAAATCCATACAAATAAAATGTCATTAAATTTGCATTAAAATGCGAAATGAAATTCTCGCTAGCTTAATCAAATTGCAATGCGTTTGGATTTTCCATAGAATCCTACAGAACTCAACTCGATAGACAAATAAACATTTTCGGTTCGTTGCCTCTGGAAATTTACTCCGACCGACCGACTAACATATTTGTGTTGCCTGTACAGGGATTGGGATTAGCCGGCAGGAAGGTCCTTACAATTGCTCATTGCGTTACTGATTCAGATTCTGCTTCTGCTTCTGTCTCTGTCTCTGTCTGTGTTTCTGTTTCTGTTTCGTTTATTTATTTACTTGAAATTAGAAACTGCCAACTGTTCCCAAAAGTGGTCATTAATTAGTGGCTAAGCACTTTTGTATAGTCCCAGACTTGGACACATGCTGAGCCCTGGGATTGTTGTTTTTCAAATAAAATACGACTCTCGACTCTGCAAACAGCAAATAGCTGAGTCAATGATTTCAGAGGAAACCAATGCCGAAATATATTTGCATGCTTAACGTGCTTTAACTTAATTTAACTACTGATTAAAGTGGTTACAATGTACATTGACTACAAATTGTTGTAATATAATTGAGAAAAGATGTTAGATTAATATTTTACTGCCACTCCTGGAGCTTTATTTGTCGTGATAATAGAGAGAGTCGTTCGGTAAATCAATGTTCAATCAGTAAATTGTCAAAGTTTATCTTTAGTCAACAGCCTTGTTATACTCGAACTCGATTCAGGCTTAGCAATCAAGTGCTCATTACCTTACTTTACCTTACCTTAGTACTTCAGTATTAGCTTCGAGTACTCATTTCAGTGCCTCCATTAATCTTAATTGCTGTCTAGCGCCTTCTTCGTTTCTCAGTTGCCGATTCTTTAGCTAGGATAATTGATTGATGGAGCAGGAGAAAACTAGATTCTGACTATGTTCACCCATACATCTTTACTAACACATACACTGATAAGAAAAATGGATCTAAAATCAAGATTTTGGTCTCAGAACTAAGAACTTTAGTCTAAAAAATGCGTCGAGAACATGAAAATCTTGAAGTAAGAAAACACATTTTGATTCTAAGAACATTTCAATTAAGACCAAGTTCTTATTTTAAAGATCATAAATTCTTATATTTTCAAGACCACAAATCTTAGATTAAGAATAAAACTCATTATTTTTTTAAGATTATGTGTTCTTATTTATAGACCAAAACGTTTTGAATACTCAAGACAAAAAATCTCAAATAAAGATTAAGCTTTTAACATTTTAAGAAGAATGAAGTAATTTTCAGTTAACTTGAGGTCTAGTAATTTAAAAACACTTGCAGAACGCAATGAGCAATGATCGGTATACAGCTGTTTCAAGAGATGCCAATCTCTATCATCAGTACCGATGTGCTGTGTCATCTTTGAGACGCCAGAACCAGTTGTGAATTCTAAGTCTCAAAAAGTGACAAAAGCTTAAGATTTTCGTTCTTATGTTAAGAGAAAAAGATCTAAGATCTAAGATTTTTGTTCTTATATTAAGAACTTAAGACTTTTTAGAATAATATTCTTAGGTTTACTAATTTGGTCTTAAAATGGTCTTATATTAAGAACTTACGATTTTAAAGATTAATATTCTTAGTTTTGGTAATTTGGTCTTCAAATATTCTTATTTCTTAAGATGAATGTTCTTAATTTTAGAAAGTGGTCTTTTTTTCAGTGTACTTATATTTATACATGTATGTATATTGTATATAGAGCATATTGAAACGGTTTTGTCTAATTAATAGCAACATCTTCTGGTCACAGCTGTTTTCCACTTGATAGATATTACAAATGAAATTGTGTTGTCAAGTAACCGCAGACTTTGAAGTGGGTTCAAGTGCTTGACAGCCCCCTTGGCTCATCCTCCACATTACATACATACATACCTTGAATCCCCATTTTGCTTTTCCATCAGCTTAACAAAACCTTTGGACTCCATTAAAACGAGCTTAATTGATGGCATGAAATTGTCGCTCATTAGATAATTATTTTCGTTTATATATTTAATATATAAGGTGTAAGACATATCTTACTATATAAACTGAAGATTTGGTTCGAGTCAGTTTAGTTATTAAAATATATCCAAATGGATAAATATTAACTAATTAAATATAACTAATAATTTACCACAAATCGCATTTCAAAAGCAATGAATTTTTCATACTAACTCTCTTAGTCACATATTATCGTAATTATCTTAATAACAAAATGATAAGCCATTTAGTTTGATCAAATATAATGATCACATTAAAATTTCCTACAGCATTTGAGAAATATAAAAGTAATAGGGAATTTGTAGAACTAAGTACTTCTTAGTTTTCGGAAGTGGAAGTGGTTATACATATAACTTAATATTTATTCACAGTGGCTGCTTTGTACAAACCATTCGCCGATTCCCATTTCCCTTCATCGTCTATGTAATTGTTAGCTAATTTAATAGAACTTAAAGTCTTCTGCACAAGTGGAAGAAGAGTTGGCGCTAAGACTATTTCGAATTTGAGGCAAGTTTAATGCCTCCGTTACGGCTCGTCGCATTCGCTTCCATTTTGCTCCAAATGTGAGCTGACCCAATTGTGAAGGGACGCATTTCCCACCCCCCATTGCCCCTCTGGGGACTCATATCTGTGGCTGGGTCTCAGAATGCGCAACTTTAACGAATTGGCTTTATTTAACATTAGCTAATTTGTGTTTCTATATTTTCTGGTCTCTTTCCCATTTTTTAGTTTCTCCTGCCTCTAAGCTTTTTGCACCGTTTGCTTGTTCTTCTTCCTCATCTGTTGGACAGTCGACTTAAGTGCCGGATGGCTTGCAACGTTAAGTTGTTGTTGTTGTTGTTGTTTTTGTATTTCACATTTCTCTCCCTCTCCCTCTCCCTCTCTCTCTCTCCTTCTCACTCTCTGTTGCTGCACTTGCAGTACAGTTCTTGTTGTTTTTGTTGTTGCGGTCTTGACACTGATTTCAATTATAAATTGTTTTCCTTTTGAGCTGGTTTTTGTCGCTCATCCCTATCCCATTCACGTTTGCCATTCTCTATTCCCCTATTCCTGTTTATCCCTTTACCCATGCTAATACCCTGTGTACCCAGTAATATATCAGCACCGAATGGGGTATATTATTGATAGCGTATTGTATGCAACTTTCAAGCTCTTTCTTCAATAAGATTTCTTATTTGCTGAAATTTACTTGCTGAAACCTCTCGATTTAAGAAACACTAAGTGAACCGAAGTTTTGATACCGTTTTGAATTGATTTAATGCTGAAATTCTGATTTGTTGTACTTTATAAAAATCTCATTGTGAAGTACTGTCGAACTTCCATACCTCGAACTTCTAAAGCTCGAATTTTCTCTAACTCGAACCAAATTGAGTGGCAATAGCGTTTACTTGGCAAATTACATAAAATTCTGCTTCCGTAACTCGAACATCCAAAAGTCGAATTTCTCCATAACTCGAACAAAAATATTGGCCCGTGCTTCTGTAAGTCGAATTTTTCGGAAAAATCCCCAATGAAGTTTGAATTTTTTTTCGTTTCTGTTTTAAGCTTTTGTTGCCGGCTCGTTTGGATATGTAATATTGATGAACATTAACATATGGAGATGCAATATGATAGAATATTGGATCAACAATTACTTAGACTTGTGAAACTGCTACATATAGGAAAGATGTTCGTAATGTACTTCTTTGTCAGCGCATCAGCGCAAGATTAATTACCAGCACGTGTATTAAAATGTTTATCGCTTAAAGAAATATTCAAACTTATTAGTTAAGGAATTCGAAAGTGGACCAAAAATATTGAAGCGGCTGGAAAATTTGGTATTTCAGGGAAATTAGTTTTCATTATCAGGCATGCTACAGAAATCACAAGTGAAATCAAATTCAGAGAAAAGCAATTTCACTTCAAAAATTTCTCCGTGCCACAGAACTTATAGTTTTTAGCATGTTCACCAACCTTTTAGAACTGGGCTGCTAGGGTTGGCCCCTTCTCAGATTAAATTTTCCAAGGGTTTGTTTAGCAACTTTTTTAAGTTTATCATTGCAGAATAGAAGGTTTTTATTTTATTTCTTCTTTAACTAATATTATTTAATTTAATTATATAATAATTGATATTGTGTAGCTTTAATAAATTTAAAAGTTACTGGCGCGGCAAACAATAAAAGTTACTCGACAACTCTAAATTCAAAAATTCGGACAAAAAATGTGACATTATTCTCATGGCATCGGACGCCAGTGGATTGAGCGATGATTTCGTTTCACCCAAAATTGTTCAGGTGATTGGACTGTGGCACGGAGAAATGAAATTGACGTGAAATTCAAGTGAAAGACATTTTTGTGGCATACCTGTATATTAACAAATAGAAAATGTATTATGATGTCATTTGAATCGGGAACTTCTTCTGGATACAGCTAATGAACGAAAAAAACAATTATTGAGAATATCGAAAACTGGAATCTGTTTTTGTTGAAAATAACAAGAAAAGTCTGCCATTTCGAAATGTATTTATGAATGAATGAAATTGTAGTTTCATTTAAAAGACTTTAAGCAAATAATTCCCTAAGTCGAACTTTTTCATTGGATAATGGTGATTCGAGTTAGGGAAGTTCAACTGTATTTCTAATTGCTAATTTTTCGAATTTTCCAATTCAATTTAACTTTGAACGGATAGATTGGCATATAGGGTATGTGAAAGTTGTATAGCTTCGAATTCGAAATTCGAATCCTTCTTGTTATTTACCATCTCTGCCCGTGGCCTCAGTGCGTTTTTGTGATTGCTTTCTCAATTGGCGCGCCGCGAGCGCTGCTGGCTATCACTTTTAATCTAAGTTGGCAACAATGCGTCCATCCTGCGACCTGACGTGCTCTCCCCCTACCCCCTACCCCCTACCCCCTACCCCCTGCCCCCTGCCCACACCCCTCCTATACCCTCTTCACACTCACAGACGACTCCTACTTTCGATGGAGGTTGTCCTGCGTGCAGAATGTGCGCTGTTCTCTTTATTTATTCATTTGTAACTTTTTTCCCTTTTCCCCCCTACACTTCTTTTCGCTGCCCCTTCTTCTGCTACATCTTCGTCTATTTCTTCGTATTATTATTATTTTTTTTTGTTTGTTTACATACATTTTTATATATTTTTTTGCAATCGTGCTGCTGTTTAGCTTTCCTGCCGTTGTTTTCGCTGGTAATCCTTGCGGCTATTATTCTAAGCCATGCATTTATTTACCAATTTTAACGTCGCAAACAAGCCATGTGCTTATTTATGGATAGACGCCTTCACAAACTGACGAATAAACATAGCCAAATGGCCTGTGCTTCGTCTTCTGACGTTTTATCGGTAATTACAAAAATACAAGTAAAATAAACACACCATCTGTTTATTTATAGTACTGGTATTTATGCACATACGACATACTCATTTCAGTGTTTTTATGCCTCTAATGGACAAAGGTAAATTCTGTTACTTGATATCAGATGTCGTATATGAAACAGATATTAATCTAAAATACTTCAATACAAAAATGACAAACAAGTCGACATAAAATGTTGACTTGAAAAAGTAATTTCTTGAGTTTAATGTTTCTATATGTACTTAGTATTTCAACCAGATAAATACATATAATGTCGAATTTTTGTGGAATTTTACTAAAGTATAAATTTCCAAAAATACATAAAAAGTATTTAATTCAGTGCTGTCTTACTTTTCTAAATAAAAATAAATGGTCTTCCTTGACTTTTCGCTTCCAATCAGTTGATTTTGATAATAATTTAAGAAAAAAAAAAACAATTTAATTGAAATTATATTTATAATGTAAATATTATATTTAATAAAATTAAATTGTGGAAAAAAAGCGTCTGATAGGCGAGTTATTTTTCAGAGGACTGAGATATTTTTAAAAGTTTAATTGCCAAAAATATTTGATTCAACATTTACTCAACTGGCAAATGCTCGCCTGTAAGCAAATTGGTGTTTTAATTACAAACTCAACGTGCTTACAAAGACTTGGTTAACTATTTATTGATTCGATGCCAAATGCCAATATCATGTGAAGTTGTACTCTAAATATACCTGCTGCACCTGCTGCAATTTGCACTCCTACTCTGCTAACTACTTATGAGCTGCCATATGGGAAAAGAGAACTTAAAATTGCCATCATACATTCTTGTATGATTCGATGCATAAAAGCCTGCAGACGTTCTAAATGCAACCATCCTAATCAAATGCTCCAACGTACATTACATTGTGAGTGTGCCAGCAGATTTTCATTTTGCAATTTCATTTAGAGAGGGCTTCGAAAATGCAGTGCAAGTTAGAGGTGGAGGTGAAAGTGGAGGTGTAAAAGAGAAAGAGAGCCTTTTGGGCGAGTGAAAGGGTAAGGGTAAGGGTAAGGACTGCATTGAGCTATGTCAGGATGCAGTTTCATGTCTGGTTAAAAAGCTCCATTCCGGCGAACGTTCCATGGCGTTTTGTGCTGGTCTCAATTGCAGTGCCCTCAAGGGGGAGGAGGAGGAGGAAGGACATCCCTGTTCCTGTCCCAGTCCCAGTCGCACACTGATTTAATTTTGAAATCTTTTTGCGCTTTCACGCAAATTAAAATGACGGCTGCAGTGGCAGTGCCTGTGGCAGCTGTAGTCCTCGCAGTGACAGAAAAAGAGACAGGGGCAAAAACAGAGGCAGAGGTGAAGGCAAAGGCAAAGGCTTCAACCACGGCAGTGGAAACACGTTCGACGCACTGTCGTCAGTGGCACTTGGCCGCAGTTGGGGCTAATAGATCATCATAGTCATCAAGCTACTTCCTCATCCTGAATCTCGTACACTCAGGATAAACTCAACAGGGGATATTCATGTAAAAACGATCTCAAACATTTGACAGAGTTCGCAATTTCTAATACTGAGATCAAAAATCGTATTTTAAGTTGGTTATTCCTAATCCCGAAACTCTTTAAAAATATTTGATATTACTGAGAATACTTTAAGTACATTTTGGTATTAATTTAAGTATGTTGAAGATCGAATCATGAAACATACAATAGTAATTTCAGAGAAACCTTAGTTTTTATTTAAAAACAAATGATAAGTATAATAAATCTCTGTTCATAACCAAGTCAAAAATAATAATAAGTAGTACACAACAATCTTTAAATTTTAAGATGAAATCGGTATAAATTCATACGTAATTTTAGGACCGCATTTTTTTCCGAGTGTAGTCCAGCTCTTGGCCAGGCCAACACCACGTACCCAGCTCCCATGCTCCGTATGCTGTTCATCTGTTTCTGTTTCAGTTTCTGTTTCAGTTTCTGCTTCAGTTTCTGTTTCAGTTTCTGCGTTTGCCTCTGCCGTTGACATGGGGGTTGACTTTGGGTTTGGGCTTGGGTTTGGGCTTGGGTTTTGGGCTTGGGTTGGTTTCCCATAACCCTGCTCTCAATTTGCTTGGCGCAATTCAATTGTCAGGCATTTCATTTCAATTTAACAATTTGGAAATTGTTGCCGCGTCGGAAAACTAGCTGAGAGTGGTTTTTGGTTGCTATTTCTCTTGTTGCTGCTGTTGTCTAGGATAGCGGCAAATGATTGTATTGTAAAATGTCGGTCAGTCATTTAGTCAGTCAATCAGTCAGACAGTCAGTCAGTCAATCAGTCAGACAGAATTGTCAGTTACGTGTTGTTCGATACACTTGACTGATTTGTCGACTTCCCTTTCCCGCTTCCCGCTTCCCTCTCTCATCAATCTAAACCGCACTTGCAAATTATGCCCGAGCAAATATTTAGTTTGCCTTGGCATTTTGACAATTGGCCGAGCTGTTGCCACTGCAGGGAGGGAGGGGAAAGCGGGGGAGGGAAGGGGCAGTGGAAAATTCATCGATTCGCAATTGCACAAATTGCATTTGCCATGCACAACAAATTGATGGCAAACTAAAAAGCGTCGCGTAATATAAAAAACAATTGAGCCGACTAATATTAATAAAACACGAACTGCCAATGCCCTGCAATTTACATACAAAGTTCTTTTAGAGATAAGCTATATTTAATCAGTTGCAATTAAGCAACCAAGGAAAGCCGCAGCATTTTTTTGAGTAATTGATATTGAAATTGGAATAAATATATTCAAATCATAAGAGATTTAACAAATGCTGTAAATCATAAATACTTTTGATGGTTGACGATAATAAAGAACTTATCAATACCAATCAATTAATATAACAATCGACTTTTTAATAAATCTAACCTAGCAAACTAACCCGTTCCGATTTGTTGCTAGTCCCTCTTGCAACATGTGTCCGCTCCATTTCTCTGATGCATATGCTTAAATGTCAACACTCGTAATGTGCAGAAGAGAGAAAAAACTAAATAAAATATTTCGCATGCTATGCGAGTTATGTAAATAGAGCAGAAATTGAAGAAATAAATGAACAAGTGACAGATGAATCGGCTTATGGCCGAATCAATCCTCGATGCTGTTGGGAGACATGTTATTTGATTGTCAATACGGCTAAGAGGATTATATTTTTCGATGATTTCTACTCTGTTTTGTCAACTTGTAATTAAGGTTTGAAAAACAAATTACAAACAAAAACTAACATTTAAAAACGCATATTATTTCAGCTCCAAATTAGATACATTTTATGACAAACTTGTAAGAGCAGGTCATTGAATTCACGGGGGAAAAGTTTGTAAATAAAGTTAATATATCTAATAAGGATATTCCCTTAAGCGACATAGCTTGATAACTTGTTGACTTCATAACTTGATTAGAGTTTTTGTGAAAACTTGAAAATACTTTTCAAATGCCTAAGCCTTGCTAAGGAACAACTTTAAGCTGTCAACTGTTTAAACCTGAGATAAATTTTCGCTATATCGCAATGTTGTCATCACTGGCAATGAACCAGAATAAAAATGATAGCAGACAGGGTTAACGTTATCGAATTATTTGACTACTGTGAATACCCTAAATGTAATTGTTTTATTCATTTTAAAGAGCTTTAAGCTGTCAGTTTGGGTAATCAACTTGGGAATGAAAATAATAATTGTTGCGAGTACTCGTATGTGTGTTTATGTGTGTGTGTGTGTTTGTTACAGGACATGTTGCATGGCCGCTTTTATGTGTGACTGTGACATCAGGTTGCATTGTGGCCAAACTGGCGTGTAAATGTCAAAGAGACCTCAGACTCAATTGGGATGGGAAATGAGGGAATGGTGAAAAAAGAGGGGAGATACATATAGTATAGTATGTGCATATATATGTATGTCTGGGACATTGGGTTGCTGTTTTTGCAGTCGCAACAATCGCAATGTGAGGCAAAAGTTGGCAGCTTCTTATGCCGAAAAATACAATAATAAAACAGATTTTATTTATGTGCTGCGCAAGAGCAAATTGAAATTCTGCAACACGAGCGGAATCTCCAGATCGCGGCGCCTTGCCAGAAACTGTTTGCCATGGCATGCCACATCCACATCCACATCCACATTCCCATCCGCATCCACATTCCCATCCGCATCCATTTTCATGTCCATGTTCATGTTCATGTCCACATCATCGCGTGCCGGGGAAAGGCAAACTTTGGAAATGCATTTGTCTGCTGCATATGCGTGTGTGTGTGTGTGTGTGTGTGTGTGTGTGTGTGTGTGTGTGTGTGTAAGTATTCTATTCTTCCGTTATTGTTGTGCTTGCCCCATCATATTGAAGTCAGCGTCGACATCGTCATCCTCAACAACTACTTACTAAGAACAGAGCACTGAGTACTGACGACGATGATGTTGTTGAAGTTCCCTCTGAAGTGTGTGTGCGTGTGTGCGTGTGCGTGTGCGTGTGTGTGTGCCTGTGTGTGTGTGTGTGTGTGTGTGTGTGTGTACACGTGTTCGCCACTTACAAATAATGGCATGTCAGCCGTGAAAACTTGCAACAAATTCATATCGCTATGCTGCTGCAGATTCCAGTACCTGCGTGTTTATTCTCCTACCTGTCGGATGCACCTTTGGCAAATACTCGTGCACACGGGGTAGCTCAACAAGTTACTCAAATGCTTATCAATATGACTGACTACACTTTATCTAAATTACAAATTATATTGTAATTTTTCAATCTATCCCTGACATGAAGCTTTCGAGCTGCCCTCGTGCAAAAACAAACATCAATAACTCATTTGTAATTGCATTCAGCATTTGCAATTTACATGTATTTAATTTCCACTTGTTAAATTGCACAATGTGTATACTATATATTTTCGCAGCGTTAAGAACAACCATAAATTTGCCAAATGCTTTCTCCGTCCTTTCTTTCTTCCCACTCTCTGCCCCCGTCTCTGGTAATTATATGGTCTTTTAGTTCTGAGCCATTATATGCAGCTTTTTCAATGTTAATTGCGAATTGCAAATTGCACATTTTGCATCATGGAATACAATGAGAATTGTGAATCCCAACTGGCAAAATGTTGTTTAGCTGTAACCAGAGGCTCAATTCAACAGCAATTAAGTCCGAAAAAGCCTTAGAGCCACAGTCATTGAACGAATAAATAGAACACGATTATATCCAAAGAATTATGAATGCAGTGCGTCTTAAATCCTCAAAGTTTAAAGCTGAAATGAAATACAATAAATACAATAAAATGGCAAAGACATACTCGAATCAGAGCCAGGAATTGCAATCCGAACTGATTTCAAAGAAAATACTTTCATGTTATCATTCATCAATAGCATATTGTGAAATTTCGATGATTTATGTTTCAAAAGTTTGTTCTTCAATCAAATCCACTAAGAATATTGTTAGTTGAAAATCCAATTGGGAATTATGAGAAAGCATCGACAAATCCATCAATTTGCTGGACACCATGGCGTATACGAAATGTTTTGTATGGAAATATTGCTGAATAACTTCACTTCTGTTCACAAATATTTCCAACTCTCTCCAAGCTAAATTGATAAATTCAAAGTCACATTGTATTCATCGAATTTAAGATCCAATTTTAATAGGAATCCATCTTGTCCATCCATTTCGTATGCAGATCATTTCAAATGAACTTTATTTTATATATGGAATATTAATGTCAGCTCTGAATACAATAGCAGAGAAGCTGTCGCCACAACTTTATGAACTGATTAACGAGTACTTGTCAGTCGACTGCTCTCAATGAAATCAATTGCTCGAATCTTACACTGAGCTACGGGTATTTCAATCTCGGAAGCTTTTGAATTTATCCTCTTCATTTATGTATGTACAAGTGTTATATGTAAGTGTACATATGTAAGCATTAACATCTAATTTATTCAAAGGGGAATTCGAACTCTGAAAGCATCGCAGTGACAGAGCGTTGAAACCAATTAGTAAATCATGAGAGAATATTTTATACAGAGCCGAAGGAGACAGCGCAAACTGAATTGGGACCAACTAACTAACACTTTCAATTCCCCTTCACTTGCAAAACTGCAAAATATAATAACAATTGTTATTCAGTTCATATTCACAGCCAGTTGCATTTGAGGGAAATTCCCCTCTTTGTTGTCATCGCAGATATTCGGGATTCCCCTGCTAGGGGACAGTACACTTTAATTATAATCTCATTAGTTTTTTTTTGCACACTACTTACTATATGTGTAATGTGTATTAGTACAGCTAATTTTTTTCTATTGAGTGTTTGCGTAATCATTTAATAACAATTGTTGTTTTATTTGGCATTGTTGAAGCTCAATACCCATTAAAGTCAGCAAACACTGGAACATACTGTTTCGCTTATACTAATGTTTGTACAATGAACATAATAATAAATAAATGAATTTATATTTTATATAGTTTTCTATGCATTTTTAAGGGTAGCACTTAGTTGTGCATTATAGATTAATATTGGTCTACTTGTTTCAATCATAAAATATAAAAATTAAAAATAGAGGAAAGGATGCGACTATTATATACCCTGTTGTGAGCTAAAAGCATTGTGTGAAATCTTAATTATTTCATATAATCTAGCCGTAGTGATAGTTTCAATATTATAAATTACTGATCGATTAAATACGTATACTTGATATTTCAAAAAATATACGGGGGTGCCACAGAAATCGCTTTCGCTTGAATTTCACTTAAATTTCATACAAATTCCAGTGAAATTCAAGCGAAAGCGATTTCTGTGGCACCCTTGATAAATAAATCTTTTATTATCGCCTCATAATATTCTTGACTCGCTTGAAGAAAAAACATACAGTCGAACTTCCCTAACTCGAATCACCATAATCCGAGAAAAAAGTTCGAGTTAGGGAGACTTCGAATTAGGGATTTTTTTTTTTTAGGTTTTTAAATGAAACTACGATTTCATTCATTCATAAATACATTTCAAATTGCAAAATTTTCTTGTTATTTTCATCAAAAAAAATTCCAGTTTGTTCAAGACCTGTCGATATTCTCAATAATTGGTTTTTTCGTTCTTTTGCTGTATCCAGAAGAAGTTACCGATTAAA
Source organism: Drosophila suboccidentalis (assembly GCA_037043435.1). Taxonomy (NCBI): domain Eukaryota; kingdom Metazoa; phylum Arthropoda; class Insecta; order Diptera; family Drosophilidae; genus Drosophila; species Drosophila suboccidentalis. Next base: position 2,891,042 of record JBAMBK010000278.1, on the reverse strand, counting down.
ATGACATAACTAATTTTCCATTTTTTAATATAATGAAAACTAAAAAATAAGTTTAAAGATTTCTTTAAGAGATAAACATTTTAATACACGTGCTGGTGCCATGGTAAATAATCTTGAGCTGATGCGCTGACAAAGAAGTTCATTACAAACATCTTTCCTAAAGTAATTTCACAAGCTTAAGTAATTTTTGATGCAATATTCTACCATATTGCATCTCCATATGTTAATGTACATCAATATTACGTATCAAAACGAGCCGGTAACAATAGCATTAAATAGAAACGAACAAAAATTCAAACTTTATTGGAGATTTTCCCGAAAAATTCGACTTACAGAAGTACGGGCCAATATTTTTGTTCGAGTTAAGGAGATATTCGAGTTAGGGAAGTTCGAGTTAGGGAAGCAGAATTGTATGAAATTTGCTCAGTAAACGATACTGCCACTCGATTTTGTTCGAGTTAGAGAAAATTCGAGTTAGGGAAGTTCGAGTTAGGGAAGTTCGACTGTATTTATATATGTATATGAGGGAAAAACTAATATAAATATATATATATATAGTTTGGATTCAAATAATTTGGTATAAAGAAATTAAGTTTAATGACGATTTCCCTGGTGGTTAAAATAAGCGTGATATCGAAGGATATAAAATATTCGGCTTGCCGCAAATAAGTTTTTCGATTTGGTTTTTGGATAATGGCGACGACGACAGTCAGACAATACAAACTATAAATATGCAGAGTCAGAGACAAGTCACAGTAACCGAATGGGGCCATAGCTGAGAAAACGACACACACACACACACACACACAGACATGGGCCAGAAGGGGTGAAGGGGGGAAGGGGATGAGTATGGGGGAGGAAGAGACGTACATATCTACTGGTATATAAATAAGTAGGAGTTGTAGCTGTCTGACACAAAAATGGAATGTACCAGAGGCAAAGCTATGCCAATGCTGCTCTCCGTCTCCCCTCCGTTCCCCCTCCTCCTCATCCCTTGTCATTCTTCCCTCCCGCTGTCTGTCGGTGTCTCTGAAGCTGCAAGCAAAATGCAAAATTTATTGCAGAAAACTACAGAAACAGTGGGTGGCGGTGATGATGCCGGCGGTGCTGGCGGTGCTGGTGGTGCGTGTGCTGCCGCTGCCGCTGCCGTCGCTGCCGCCGGATGAAGTGAGGCGTGCAAAATGTGTTAAGTCTATTGAGTGTATTAAAGCAAATAACTGCTGCGAATGAAATACATGCAACAACGACAACGACAACGACAGCGATGGCGATACAAGCCGAGATGCCAAGGGGTGGGGATGGGGGTAGGAGTGGAAGGTGTGGGTGGTGTGGCTGGGGGCAAAGATACTTAAATGCCAAACACAGTGGCGCACACATATGCAAATATGAATATAAATGAACAGCAAACTGAGCGAGTGCCGAGTGCTCAATGCTGTGTAGACTAAAGAGTGTATGTGTGTGTGTGTGTGTGTGTGTGTGCATGTGTGTGTGTGCTTATAGATGCCTAAAGTTGAAAGTTAAACTTATGGGCGCAAAAGAAATCGACAAGGGTATTACAACTAAAACAAAAGTGTGAACAAGCGCAGCTGCTCTGTTAAAAAGGGATAAGGCAAAAGATAATGGAGAAGGAAGAGTGGAAAGTGGAGAGTTGAGGAGTCGAGGAGTGTAGTGTAGGGCAACTGAGTGATAAGGGACACCCTGTCTGCGTGTCTGTTAAATTTACAATTATGCGACCCAGTCGGTCACAAAGCTTCGATTCCGGCCACAGACGCAAGACACATTTACTAAGCCCTCCATCATTCCATATTTTTTGCTCCCTTGTGACATAGTGGCAAATGGGCTTTTCAGGTCCCCTTTTGCAGGTAATTCAATAAAATGCCAGAGTTGCCAGACTCACACCTAAAAGCGCAATTAAAGCTCTAAACGCAACAGGAGGAAAACCATAACGAAAAAGACAGAAGTGGAGGGAATATAAGAGTAGAAGACCGATAAAAGGCTGCGAAATAGAAAATCCCAGAGAATACAGTGGCGAGAGAGACTCACGAAACTCATTCAGTGTGTTAATGAAACTTGTATTTAGAGTTTACAAATCAAATGTTCACTCCCGCAAGAATCTGCTGTCAATTTGCTGGGAAAAAGAAATTGTGAAGGGGAGTGTTGAATTCGCTGCTGTGTTTTCAGTAATTAAAAGTTATGTCCCTCTGTGTTAAATTCCACATTCACAAATTGTGATTAAGACAAGCACTTCCGGGTCAAACAAAGAATGCGGTTAGGTCATGTATTTACCCATTTTAATTGGAATCTCCGGGATGACAAAGTCTATGGTTAAAGGTTATTAGAAAATGCGCATTTAATATCCAATAAACATAGATGATGCTTTAACCCTTCTTACTACTTGTGACTGTTTCTCCGAGTTCTCAAATTTAAAACTTGTTGAAAATAATGTCAACTTGTAAGATTGTTGTATATAAAACTGATAAACTAAACATAAGATCTCGATTTTTTCAGAAAACCTTCATTTTGAAGTGGGAAAAGCTTGCTGAAAGCTGATTTGTGCACCTTCTTTGATCCATCTAAATACGAGTAGTAGGAGTATCGAAGATCTGTGTGCTTAATAAATAGGCAAATGTTTCAGTGATTTTGCAAATTCAATACTCCTGAGTGGAAGGTGAGACTCGTAAGGCTTCTTTCCACGAACTCTCTGACATGCGGCAATTATGTATGTCAATTTTAAGTACTCAAACATTTGCCATTCATTCAAGTTTTATTAATATTTGGCAGCTGAAAAATGTCCGCCTGTTTATTTGACAGCAACAAATTGACAAACTGTAGAAGCTAATTGATTAAGAATGGGAATTATCCGAATCAATATTGCATTTTTTTTAAGCTTTACGTGCCTTTAATCGACTTAAGATTTGGAGCTGTAATAAAATATAAATAGACTTATATATTATTTATGTAAATAATTCAGTCCTAGACAAGCAATGCAATGAAACATGTGTTAAATAATGAATTTAGTTCAAGTTTTCAGCAATATTTTACGATTAATTTTGCAAGAAGGAACTGTATTAAATGGTGTTATTGAAATTAATTTGTGCTTAATTTAATTGTTAACTCAAATTGTCGGACAAAGTCTACGAAAGGGCAAAAATATGTTAAGTTGTTACATAAAGCACACACAAATAAACATATGTGCTCACACACTCATACATAGAAGGTTGATGCATAGAAATGCGAGTACTTTTCCCGTAGTTGCCACATGCGGCATAACAGCTGTAAAACGTAGCATACTTACGGGCACAACAACAATAACGAAGAGAGAAACAGCAGCAACAACAACAGCAACAACAACAAGAAGAACAGCAAAAGGAAGAGTGAATGAACTTCGTTCGCATTGAATGGAGGCAGGAGTCACTGCGATCACAAAAACATCAACACTTAATATGTTTATTAAATTTGTTGCTACATCATTAGGCACTAGCAGCCATATAATGTGACGCAAACACTTTCGCAATCGCCCACACACACACACACACACACACACACACATACACACACAAACAGAGGTGGGAGGGTTAGCTGTTAGTACTCTCTCTGTGCTTTTATACCCTACGCTCCATAAAACGTCTACTAAGGTAATTCAAACTTTGTGCAAATGCATGTTACACTTGCCAGCATCATGAAGAAGCCGTTACACAGGCCATAAAGGACATGGCCCTAAGGAGAGAGGATGCAGATACGGCCACACAACTAAATACAAACACATATATGTACATAGTAAATGTAAATGTATTTTTTAGCTGTTATGCATTATCCAATTTTTAGCCAAAAAGCACATATTAAAGCAATTAAAATATAAATTAAAGGCATTCTTTATTATTCAGGCCTGAATCATTGGCGATTTATAATCTCAATTATTATATAGTATAATATTAATTATTAAATTAAATAAAGAAAATTAAATTAAGCTTTGAATGAATTAGTGAATTATATAAAACTCAAAGAAATTTAATAAATTTCTTAAAATTGAAAATCAGTTTGTTAAAGTCGATTCATGTAAAAACAAAAATTAATTCTTAGACATTTTAAAGAATACCGACATTTTAAACGGTTGTTTTCAAATGCAATTCTTGTCGGAATCTCAAGAGACTGATGGAAAATGCCTGACAGTTTATATTGAATGTGGCTTGGATTTTGAGAGTCATTTCATTGTGAAATACCACACATTTAAATTATTATCAAATAATCTATAAATTAAACACAAGAACCACACACATTTATAAATATAACAAATTTTCTTTTTCACTTCCAATTAAACATGAGAAAGTATCGAATGTAACAGAAGTTTTTTATTTAAATTTTCTCTGCTGACCACATTTAAACTGAATATTTGGCGGAGCCACAGTTTCATTTACTTTTGATTTTTTTTTAATTTAACATAGTTATATAAATTTACGTTAGTATCAGGATTAATCGTAAAAGAATGTTTTGACTGTAAGATAATTGTTTCAATTTCGTATTTTCGAATTTGAAATTAAACCAACTCCATAATCCATATTTACTAGGCCATTGTACTGAATCATTATGCAAAATTTGAAATTTTAAAATTTAATTTGTACATTTAGAGGGGGACTAAAAGCCGCTTAAGCCCTGGCCAGCAGGCATTTGCAGGCTTCATGTCAAGGCAATGCCCTGCAAAAAGTGCTCGAGGCACAAACACAATAAGTGTGCGAGTATGTGTGCGTGTGTGTGTGTGTGTGTGTACATTGGGCCACTTAACTTGGGCTTAACGATTGCTATTTAGATGCAGTTACAGTTGCGTTGCAGCTGCACTCATTGTTACTAGCCCGGCAGTTCAAATATACTCATACTCATACTCATACTCATACTCATAGTCATACTCATGCGAGTGCATAAGTTTGAGTGTGCCAGTGTGAGTGTGAGTGCGTATTCAAAGAGTTTATGCTTTAAAAATTTGCATTGCCTACTTTTCGGCGTTGCATGAATGCTGCTGGTGGGTCGGTGTTGGGGGAGGAGAAAGAGGAAGCGATGGAAAGGAAATGAGAAAGAAAGGGAGCAGAAGTGCAAGCTGGATTTGACGCTGGAGATTTCTGTTTACGTTAGCGTAACAAGTGCGTAAAGTTTGCAGTTGCCGCAAAGGCGCAGTTTCCGGTTCTTTTTCTACGTATTTTATTTTTTTATTTTTTCTTTCTTGTATTTTGCTGTTGCAGCAAAAGTTATGCGCATCACTAAAAAGCAACGCGATTCTCGCATAAATTTTAATGCTCATGATTATTATTATGATAATAAATTTCATGGAAATATGCGTGTTGTTAGCGAGGTTGTGTGTGTGTGTGTAAATCATGCTGACGTTTACAGCGAACCACAATAACAACAACAACAACAACAACAACAGCAGCAACATTAAAAGTCTAATCCTTCCCTTACTGCTTTGTTTTCAGCTGCTGCCACAACCAACGAATCCAACCGACTGGAATGGACACAACAACAACAGCCACAGACAATACCAACAACAAGTCAAGAAGCTAACCACCAACTGGAGGCTGCTGACACTGCCAGCACCACATTCAGCTATAGAACAGCATTTGCCACGCCCACAGTCCCTAGTAATAATGATGAGGATCGGGAGCACGCCTTGACCCTGTCGAGACCTCCGAGAGCAGGTCGCTTCGAGCGGGAGACGGAGGCGGATCAAGTGGATCGATGTCGACTCTTTGTGCAGGGAGATCCCGCCAAGAACGAATTGTACAGTCCCGAGTATCCCAATCTGTATCCCAAGAACATTAACTGCACCAGGGTAATAACAGGTGAGTCAAGATCCACTCATGTATTCACTCCACTCTACATGTATTCACTTAACCTAACACTTTAACTCAGAAACTCTGAAATTGAGTTCTTGTTTATATAGAGATGAATAAAATAATCGATCTTATTCAAATTTCATTAATTTTAATTTTAAATAATTTGTTTTCTCGCTAGAATGCGATTTTTATTCGTTTTTCAAAAATGTAATATTTTAAAAATTTTGATAAAACTGGCATTGTGAATTCCAATTTATTTAATTTCGGTCAACTAATTTTTTTTTGCCTCAAGCTATCGATTTTAAGCAGCTTAACTTTGTCTTCTCTTAAGTTTTTCGAATATTCAGAATTTATATTTAAAGCTCTAACATTTAACAAACTACTGTCATAATTAAATGAAATGTCAAATTAACTACGATGAACCAACTCCAGTAAGTTATCGATTATCGAAACTATTTTGGAAATATTATATATTTTAGAACTCGATTTTTATTTGATACGGAAATTAATGAGTAAATCGTTGTTATTTAGATCTTGTATTGGAATTGTGATTCCAGTCGCGGCTTTTAGAAAATTGAAACTGATCAAAAATAATTGAATGAATATAAAAATAAATGCACAAATCGATTGTGAACACGCAGTGATTAATTTGAAAGTTTACATCTAACCAGAGATTAATATCTAACTGACCAAATTCAATATTGATGAATTTAGCCAGAAACCAATTTAAAAGCAAGCTTCATGTGGTATGAGTGAGTGTGCGAGTGTGTGAGTGTGCGAGTGTGTTTGAGTGTATTTGAGTGAGTGAATGCAATCAGATCTCGTAAAAGATTATAGGATGGCAAGCACTTTGCTGCCGGCGCAACTTACTGCAAATAATTGCAAGTCCTAACCGAGATGCGGCTTGTGTTGACATTTTAGCAGCCACTGACACTGAGTCATTCAGTGAGTCAAGTCAGTCAGTCAGTCAGTCAGTCAGTCAGTCACTCAGTCAATTGTTCAGTTTAGAACGAGGGTTGCTTCGCCGCCGCTGGTTGACGAATTCGTGCCCTATTAAAAGCTTTAGCGTGTTTCTCTGATGGCCTCCAAATGGAATTAGGATTGCCTCTGGGACTGACTGGGATTGCATACATATATGTATGGATTTGAGTTTGAGTTTTGGATTGAGATTGAAATGGAGTTGGAGTTGGAGTTGGAGTTGGAGATGGAGATGGAGTTGGAGTCAGAGATTACATGCCGTCATATTTGCGCCGATTCTCGCTTCAGTGGATTTTGGCCTCGTTGCTTATCTGTTAACGGGGGCAAAATCATTTGTCAGTTAAGACAAAATGCGAACGCAACGCAACGATTGCTGCCAGGATAAAACCTAAGCGAATGAAATGATTGACTTTCCATTGGCACGCATCAGCGGCTACACTCTGTATCTGTATCTGTATCTGCAACTCTAAATGTATCTGTATCTGTATCTGCATCTCAGCAGGAAGCATCTCTCTCTCTCTCTCTCTCTCTGTCTCTGTATCTATCTCACTCTTTGTGTTAAGCTTACATGCCCGCGTTTGCTTAGACAGACAGACAGTTAGATAGATAGACAGAGCAGAGCTGAGCAGACTCTGACTGCCATTGGGAGAGTGACAGACAGGCTTATTTGCATATCAATATGTGCCGTTAGGCGATAGACCGGGTCATATCTCCAGCAGCAGCAGCAGCCTGTTGGTTGTTGCCACTCTCATCCTCCGTCCTCCATTCCCCGACTCCCGATTATTGCCACATACCTCCTGATTGCTGCCTCAGCTGCCTTTGGCCTCATGTCGGAGCTCAAAACGTTAAGCGGCTGCATTAGTATTATTTAAGCTTATGTTTGTGTGTATTTATCATTTTCTCTCTCTCTCTCTTTTTCTTTTGTTTTTCTCGTTCTTATTCTTAAAGTCCGCAACTTTTCAGTTTTGTTTGTTCAACCATTAATCTCAATTTCTAATTACAAACACTTATTACAATTAAGCTTGGCTTTTCCCTCCAATATAAATAATAACAAGCATTTCAATTAATTCCAATAATTGAATTAATTAGTTGTTATTATTGTTTAATCAATTAAGAATTTAAATCAAAAGCATTAATCAGGCAAACCGGCTTAGTTTTGATCAAATTAATTTTTATCTATTTATCTATTTATGTATCTTGTCTCACAAATTTGATTAGTTTTCAAGTATCTTCTCATTTAAAGTACATTTTCTATTTTTCTTGTCTTTTTTTCAAATCTTTTTTCTCCACTTGTTTTATATCATTTTTTTTTTAACAACTTTTAATGTCTGTTTTGTGATTTGGTCAGGAAATGGTCGTGCTATAAGTTTTAAAATACGAATTCCTGTTTTGACTCAGATTTCTTGTTTGAAATCTGGAAATGACTGGAAATTAATGAAATTATAAATTGATGATAATTATGTTTCTTGCAACTATTTAAAAACCATGAGTACTTCAACGGCTCTATATACGCATTCATGAGTCATCAGGCGGCTCCCATTTCCAGATCCATTTGACATGAGTCTCAGGGTTTAATCACAGCGATTTTATATCACAATCCATCTGGGATATCAATTGCCATGGCAAAAGTTCAGCTCTGTGGTTAGTTACTCGTATCTGCACTCAGTCTGCAATTTGTGTAATGTTTGAGCTGGAAATTCTATTCAAAAATTGTGCTCAATTGCTGTTCCCAGCTCAGTATACTCTCTCCTCCCACTCTCTTGCTAGCTTTCCGTTGGCTTTCGTTTTCTTTTGTCAAGGCCAATCAAACTGAAAATCCCCATTCACATTCGCATTCGCATTCACATTCAAACATAGCATTTTGTTTGCTTGCGAATATGTATGTCTCTGATTTACTCTTTCATTACATCTCCATTATGTTATGTATACTCGGACTCGTACTTGTCTTGGTTGGACGGTCCCAAGGCCTGTCCTGTCCTGTAGTGTCCTGGTACCTGAGGGTCCCTGTTATGCCACGTCTGGCCACAAAGCCTCCACAGTGCGTACGAGTATGTGAATGCATATGTGAATGTGTGAATGTGTGAATGTGGGCGAGTTTTCTTTTTCTTCGACTTTTTTTCAAGTGCCACGTGTCAGCCCATTGATTCATGCCAAGGACTCAGTCGCTATCATGCGTTTATCTGCCCGCCCACACCCACGCTCCATCCCCATCTCCTCCTCCTCCTCCTCTCTGCGCCTTCGCCTTTGTCCTGCTTTCAGCATCTTGGGGTTTTCTTTTATGCGTCCACTGAATGAGTCCCCAGCTGCATTCATTTGGACACACAAATACGGCGCCAGTTCGAGTTTCAGCCTGAGCTGTTGTTAATCAGACGCCTCTGTCTATCTCTGTCTCTATTTATATTCCTGTCTCTATCTGCTTCCTTCTTTTTTTTCTCTCAGCCTGAGAGACCCAAAGAAATATTTGTCAATAGTTCTCTTTGCGCATCGAAACAATAACGCAGCTTGGTTGCTGGGATCCTTTTGTAATTACAATTAGTTTTTCAATTTTTCAGTTGGCTCCTTTGTTGAGAAACGGCTTTTGGTTCGTTCAAAACATTTTTCAAGTCCTGATAACTACTCAGACGAGACCTTCACGTTGCTTCCAGGTGTCTTTGACACAAACAAAAATATCTGTTTTTTTTCGCATCCCATCAAAAGTTATTTTCAATGTCTTGTTAAGGTCTTAATTAAGTAACTTACAGATATTTTGACGTCAAATACAAGTATCGCTGAGCTTAACTTTAACGTCCATTTAACACTTTATACATTTCATGAATTTAATAATAAACAAAAACAACCCACTTTAATTAGATCAAAGAGTAAATATGTAAAAACACTTTGTGCCCTAAAAACACTGTGAATATTTCTTGTATATATAGTCATTAAGTATAAGCAATTATAGTGGAATTCAACCAAATTTAATTAAGTGAGTAAGTTAGTAAAATAAGTCGTTACCCTTAGGATGTAATCCTTAAGCCGATTGGTGTTCAACTAGAATAAGCAAATTGTACTCGTTATTCATAATATTGCTGTGGTGAATCTTCTTGTGATACCTGCTTGTTGTTAATTACAGCGCCAAAGGGTCAAATCATACGGCTGGACTTTCGCAACTCGTTTAACATTGAGGCCAAGGAGGAGTGCAAATTTGATTTTCTTGAAGTAAGTAAGTGTTGCAATGTGGCAGCAACAGAACAGAACAGGACAGAACAGAACAGAAACAACAACACTAACATTATAACTACGAGTAGTGGCAACAACAAAATGCTTTTACATTCAAAAGAAAAGGCACAACGTGAAACTCAACTTTGTTGTTGGTCTAAAGCAAAAGCAAAAGCAAGAGCAAAGAAACAGCAACAGCAACAAGATCTAAACAAAAACTTGCCCCGTTTGCGTTGGGAAAACTTTTCAAATTGTTTCCTTTATACTAACATGGTAGATAGAAGCCTTTGGCGTTTTTCTATTTACTACATATTTGCATGGCAATTTTTGCACGACGCCCCAACTTTTAATTGAAAATTGGCAATGGTCAGTTTTGGCCGCGTTGTCTGCCATCGTCGTTTCCATCGTTGCCACCCACATGCCCACATGTCGTATGCGCAACGTGCAACAACCGGAAGGCGATTCCATTGCCAAACCAAGAACATCACGAGGTCCAACACGAAACTAACCCAAAGCCTCCACACCAAACTGCAGCTAACAATTTCTTCTAAGCCACAAAGAAATATGCACAAGTTCTGTCTTCTTTTAAAATACCTGCTAATTAACAGCATTATTTATTCTTAATTAACTTACTTATTTCGCAAGCTTAAAAAATCTATTAAAGTCATACAAATTAATAATAATAATCATAAATAACTTACCTGTTTTGCAAGCTTTAAAAAATCCAATAAAATCATAATAATTTAAAAAAACTAATCTTTAATAACATACCAATTTTGAAAGCTTTAAAAATATCGTATACAATTTTAATAGGAAAAAACGCTTAGATTTTCAAATTAGGTTCAAAATAGTTAACAGAAATGAGTGAACATTTAAAGGTTAATTAAGGATGCCATGGATTAAATACTTCAAATAAAGTACAATATTATGATAATTATTTTAATTATTATTAAAGTATTATTTGAATTATTTTCACATTTGCTTTACTTTTGTGACATTCCTCGCGGGTAGATAAAACGCGAATATTCCCCACATGCTCGTAAATCGATGCTGTCGCTGGTTTTTGCCCAGTTAATCATTTGATAACTTCCTTTTCTAAATGGCATGTGGTTTTGATTCGGCTCCTGGTTCGCTTGGTTTCGCTTTTCTAGATACGCGACGGACAATATGGCTTCTCAACGCAAATTGGTAAATTCTGCGGCACGGATTTCCCACCGGAAATCACCTCGAAGGAACGGTATCTGTGGCTGCATTTCCATTCGGACGACACAATCGAGTACACGGGCTTCAGTGCCGTTTACGAGTTTCTGGATCGAAACCGGGAGGCGCCCAGCACGGATCTCAACTGTACAATTGAAAAGGATGGCTACGAGGGCTTCATCAACTCAACGGATGTCCCCACTGAAATTAGGGAGCAGGTGATACGCGATAAGATTGCCCTCGACTGCATTTGGCGCATCCAAGTCAAAGATAACTGGAAGGTGAGCGAAATGATTGGGGGGAGAACAAATAAATCTCAAATAATATAATGAATATTGTATTGTTCACTTTTGTAGATTTTTTTGAAATTCCTGGACTTTCATCTGAGCAAACCGAATGACTGTGACACGAATTTTCTGGATATATTCCCAGAGCAAACAGTTATGCCAAAAAGGTAAGAATTTAACTGGGAATGAGACTGAGACGGGGACTGAGATAGAGGCTGTTGGTGTCGGTGGCGTATACGCAATGTCGTACCGCAAACCAATTTCCGCTTCACGAATGCACCACAATGTTAAGTCAGCCAAAAAGCAATGTAACGCTATAAAGATCAAAGCATGTAAAGCAAATTTTCAATTTATTACCGGCCAAAGTAAATTGTATGCCAACGGAAGTTGCGGCGGCGCCTTTGACTCGCCCAACTTGAATTGTTTTGTGCCAGCAAACGGAGCCCAAGCCGAGAGACATAACCCTAACACACACACACACACACACACAAGCCACGGGACCCACAGGACGCCCATGTCCCGTTTCATTCACGATTCATGCCAATCGCAACTCTCCCTGCTATTTGAATCGCCTCCCTTCTGCCCAATAACGATGCCATTCAACAAATTTCCACTTGTTGCTCGATTCACTCCCTTCACCATCTTGAACATTGAGGCCTCGATTCAAGGCCTGATCTCGGGCTACGGCTTTTGGCTTTTGTGTGCTCCCCACTGATGGGAATAACGACGACGGCGACGGCGACGGCGACGTCAATGACAGCACCACTCAAAGTGATTGACTGTTCGTTCTATGTAACACAGCCGTGGCTTCTCTGTCTATCCAGCCAGCCAGCCAGACTCATTGATTTGCTGCTGCTGCTGCTGCTGCTGCTAGCTACTGTTGCCATTGCCATTGCCTTGGCCATTTCCATTGCCATGGCCATGGCTATGGCCATTGCTTTGGCCATTACCGTTGCCATTTACATATCCATTCCCACAGTTAGAGCCAGAGGTGTCGCCCTCAAGTGTCCGTTCAATTCCCATTCAAATTTCTGCCAAAGTTCAGTACACGTGTCTGCTGGCCAACATATCCATTCAATCCAGCACTTTAAGCTGCTTTCAAACCACCTAGATGAACGACTGAAAACATATCCTCCAAAAAGTTTTCACTTTAGAATTGTCGCTTATGAATCTTCACTAAAAATCCTTAATCATCGGTGTGGTTTTGTTTAGTATTTTGGGACTTATTTCAATTAAGCAAGATGAAACAAATGTTTGTAGCTAACAGTGTTGCCAGTTTAGCTTATTTCAGGCTAGATCTAGCATATTTGAAAATGGAAAAGCTTGCAAATAGTTTATAGCCTGAAATCTAGCATATTTTAAAGTTCATATAGCATATTCTAGCAATAAATGTTTTCGTGACATCAACGATTGATATGATATGTTTCACGACACAAAAATATCGGATATTGTTCTTTGTTATGTGAACTTTATTCTTATGATTCAAAAGAAAGTGAAGCTTGCAAAAATGCCAAAAATAATAAGCACAATTATTTGATATGAGGCAGCATGCGGAATCCAAAAAACATTTATCATCAATGGGCTCAATCACAAAAATATGTTAGTCTTATTCAAAAAAAACGAAAAATATTTGAATGAGGAAGAAAACAATGATATGATATCGATGATATGATATGTTTACTAATTTAACTTCAAGAAAAGCCTAATGATTTTGTATGTTTTCTTGCATTTTCTTTGCAATTTTGTTTTTAGCTTATTTTAGCTAATTTTTACTCAGAATCTAGCTTATACGGGCGCTGAACACCTGGCAACACTGGTAGCTACTTATTCTTATTATTTTTTTTTAACATGTTTTTTATAGAAAAATTGTTAATGCGCTAGGAAAAAGTAAATTATTGAATAAATTTAATTTTTAAATATTTTAGCTATTGTCCATAGTTTTTTCTAATTTCTGCGCGATATTTTATGTCATATTAACCAAATATTTCAAATGAATTAATTAGCTTTCAAATAAAAAGTTTATACATTCGATGCTTGTGTAGGATATATTTTAGTCGAGCAATTCCAGCAAGCAAGCTTTGTATCAATTATTTGGATTTAATATTCATAAATTGGTTCAATTAGATTATTACAAATACCATGAAAATAAAAGAAAAGTTTTCTTGACAAAATATAATACACCAGACAAACAATATCAGTCATAATAATAATAATAATAATAATACATTTTAGTTTATTCCGCATCAAAATATTGAATTGAAGCACAAATATTTGCTGTAAGTCAGTCCCAAAGCTGCCAGTCCAAATTAAATAGCATTTCTATCCTCAGTCACAGTCTCAGTCTCGTTCCTTGTATCTTTTTCATTTACCCATTTTTCCCATTTTCTTTTGCAGAGTGAAAAACTTTTGCGGCTCGGCGGGCGAGAGCATTACGGCGGAATCGAATATTCTCCACATGCGATTTTACGCCGAACAAAGTGCGATTAACTCAACATTCGCCATTCTATTCACAGCGTTCCGGGACCGTGGATCGGGATGTAAGTTCCACAATTCAAACTGCTAACAACTTCCAACTTCAAACTTCCAGCTTCAAAATCAGCACACACAATATTTATGACCACCGTCTGTGGTTTGCCAAGAAAAAAAAAATAAATAAAAAAAACAAAAACAAAGGAGATAAGCTGAAATAACTGACTTTATAACGCCAACGAATAAATACCCTTGCAGATAACTTGAGCTTGATTGAATTAAAAATAAAATGCTGCCCAATAACTGCTATGAGTTAAAGTTATTCGATTTTAGCAAAACTTTCGTCTTCTGAGCTTAATTCGAATATTATTTCTTAAAACTCATTTTTTTGAATATGAACCTTAAAAAGATATTGGAGAAATGGATATTGCTAAAACATGATCAGAATATGAATAATAATGTGCAGTGTCAAGATAGTTGTTCATATGACAACTTAATTTTCGATTGATTCTTCCACCGAGTGCATTATAATTAACAGCTGGAATTGTAAATAAAAATTTAACTTCTATGTAGTTATTATCAACCTGATTATAACTAAGTATATTTCTATTATTTACATATCATTGTTAAATTCATAGTACCCGCTGAAAGAGTATTTGAAACGTTGGCAGTTGTGGCAAATCCTTCAAATTTGCCGCACGTGCGTTACGCGAACTTCTCAAAGGCAGCAGTAGCAACGGCAGCACAAGGACAAGAACAAGAACAAGGACAAGGCAAAGGACAATGGGCATGGGCATGGGCATGGGCATGGGCATGGGCTAAAACCAGAGACAATCCTGTGCTAAGCTGGCGCAATCCCAACTCGCCACACAAAACACAAAGCAAAGTCCACAGTCCACAGTCCACAGTCCACAGTGCACAGTGCACAGTGAGGCAGAAACGGAACCAACGGAGACGTGTCGGCTTTTATATACTCTTGCAGAGAATCCTATTAATTTGTCCAGGAATATGTAACGCTATAATCGAGGCGTATATATATTCTTGATCAGGACATCGAGCTAAGTCGATATAACCATGTCCATCCATCTGTCCGTCTGTTTGTATGCAAACTAATTGCTTAATTACTTAATTTGGTGAAACTTAATGAAGTCGTAACAATGTCGTATATTTGATAATATCTTACACATTCTCAAAAGATTTGATTTAAATTTAATAATAGAACTATTAGTCAAAAATTAAGTTTTAGTAAGAAATTCTGTGTTGATATACTATTTGAATATCTCATTCAAACTCACAATTTGTATATTTGGCATTATTTTATATATTTTCTGAAAAATTTGTTCAAAACTCAGACTGCTATATCATATATTTAACTTTCATTGGAACGATCAGTCAAGAATTCAGTTTTAGTATGAAAATCTGAGTTTTTTTTTTTAATATTTCTACCAAACTCGTCGTTTAGTTTACTTTTCATGGCTCAGACTTCTATATCATATAGTATAGCTGGCATAGGAATGATCAGTCGATGATAAAATGCACGGAAAGAGTATTAAGTCTTCGACGTGCCAAATGTAAACTTTCTGTCTTGTTTGGTGATGGCTTTTTCAGCTGCCTTTTTGGCTTATTCACTGTTGGCCATTTGGACGTGGCCTACGGCGGCGGCAAACATCTTCGTCGTGGCCGTTGTTGTTGTTGTTGTTGTTGCCGTTGTCTCAACAACTGTCTATGGCCGTTGTCTAACCAACTATGTATCTGGTTTGGTTTTGGCTATCCGAAAGCATCCAAGCGTCTAACTGTTTGTCTGTTTGCCCGTTTGTCCGTTTGTCCGTTAGTCCGTTTGTCCATTTGTCTGTAGACCAGTTTTGCGTGATTGCCGCCTGTTGCCAAAGGCTAAGCACTCTTTTGTCATTCTACGGTTGTCCTTTGTTCCTTGCTCATTGTTAGCTTCTGCACAACGTTGTGACACTTTACAGTTGGCCAAAATTGCCAACGAGCCCAAGAAGAAGTAAGGCCAGACTGAGACACACATCCCCTCTGTGGTTGTACTTTTAGCTGTCACTGTCGAGGCATTGCAATTATTGTTGCTAGAGGACGATTTATGTTTGAGATAATATATATATTTGTTTTCTGTCTCCCAATGCTGATTGCCATTTTTATTATATTTTATTTTATTTTATTTTATTGTTTTGTATTTGGTGTGTAGATCCCTCTGTTTATTTATAATTTTCGAGTTATATAGTAGCTTTGATGTTTGCTGGATGTTTTAACACTGAGTCTTTTTGTGCCCACAGCCTGCACTGCCGACGAATATGATTGCGAGGATGCAACCTGCATAGACAAGGATCTGAAGTGCAATTATCGAGACAACTGTAAATTTCGCTGGGACGAGGAGAAGTGCAAGGTGAGTGCAAAAGGATATATCCACAATACCCCCTCTCACAGCATCCTCAGCATCCACATCATATGTAGGCCAAACATTGTGCATGCATCTAATTATAGGCCAACGAATGTGCCACAAACTACATATATGTATCTCTCTTTCTCCGACTATCATTATAAGCCTATGCCCAACACGTTCACACTCGCACACACACACACACACACACTTACACACACAAACACACACATGTGCCAACAGAAAGTTGGCCAAACTAAGTTTTGTTGCCAAAGTTTGAGGTTTGTATTTCGGGCGTGCCCAGTCACTGTTATTTCCCCCTCTCTCTCTGTTTCACTCCCTCTCTCTCTCTCTCTCTCTCTCTCTCTCTCTCATCTTTTTCGTCTTTTGCTGTTTTTGTTTGTTTATTATTGTGTGTTGTTGGCCCAGCAATTGTGTTAGATGATTAGATTTGATAAAGACTTCCAAGCAGAAGCACTCGACGACCAGACTTACAACTTATCAAGTTGTGTGCTCATAGCGAAGTTCGCAGATCTGTGTTTCTTGTTTTTTATTTTGCTGGGTACCCCGCCATAAAAGTAACATTCTAGAGAACCACAAATAGTTTTGGATTGCGCTCAGTTGGAATCTGCAAATCTGCAAAAAGTTAAAATCGTAAAACTCAGCTAATTGTGCCAGCAACTCTAGTGAAAAAAAACATAGACGAAACAATCTCAAAATTTTATGAAAACATTCGACTCGAGAGTTTTACGACCACCTTACAAAATAGTAAATGAACCCTAGACATTTTGGTTTTAACAACCGAATCCTTTCAGAAGCGACACTTAACTTGGCTCAAACACTCTGAAAAAAGTAGTAGGATGAGACTACAAACTCCGTCAAAAAAATCAAATGAAAATGGAAAACTGTTGAATGCTAGCGTTTTTATTATTCAAGAGAGCAATGAAAAACGAATTAAAATAAAAAATATAAATGACAAAATTATATCTATTTAATAAGTTTCTCAAAAGGGAAAACTTATATTTAGCAAATAAATAAATATCAGTTCAGAAAACAAGAGATGTCTGATCTATACAGGGGCTAAATATTAATTAGATGAATTAGCTGTGAGCACCTATTATATATGTACATAACAAATTCCATCAACAATTTGCAATCAACTGCTAAATATTTTTCCAGTGCAACTATTATTATTTATGAGCCAATTAATTCCGTTTATAATTGGAAACTACTTTTATTATATTCTGTAATCCGCAATGGGAACGGAATGAAGTGGAGCGATTAAATGCATTTGATTAGGGCACCGATAATATTTTGATCAAATTACCAAATACGAGTAATTCGAATATTTTGTGCCACTTATTTCATAATTACCCCAATGGGTCAATCATAAGCTCAATCATGTGCGTACACAAATTATGTTTATTCAATTAGCTCGCATTAAACATTTTGCGCTGAATCATTTGTTAATTGCATCCATCGAATTTTGTTCGAAATGACCAACAGCTTACAAGCCACAATTAGAAAGCTAAGCCACGAATCCCATAAAATTGTTAGCAACTTTTGCCCAACTTGTTAATTAACGTATTTAGTAACTTATTTATGATTTCAAAAAATCAGCGTTGAGTACTTGCATCATCTAGCAAACTTTAATGAGCTTTAAAAGAGCTTAAAAATCATGTCAATATGCTTAAATTCAATATATACTATTTATTTATTTTTTTATTCATTTTGTGACAATGCTTTTATTACTTTATGTAGTTCTCAGTCTGCAAGAATATTTTCAGGACATTTTTTAATATATTTGGTGTATCTTAAAAAGAAAATACAATTAATCATTTAATTCGTATAAAACTTTGAGAACAATTTATCTAAATTTAAGAGCACTTCATTCATATGAAATTAAGATCAAGAATTGTTCTCAAACATATTAGGATCATTCAAGTTATTTGGTTAAAATTAGTTTACTTTTTTTTTTTGGAACAATGTTTTTATTAAACAATTATTTGTTTTGATTTTATTGAACGATTTTTTTTATTCTGAGAGCACTTTTCAAAAATACTTTGTAGCCTTTTTCAAAATATTGAATGCCATTATTTGCAGAGCTTTTATGTATATTTGTGGAACTCTCTTTTTAAGTTAATCAGCTTTTGAGTTCATTATGTACAAAACAACTAGTTTATTTTGGGAAAATGTAATCCCCAATTTATAAGTTCACTTTGTTCATTTCATGTAGGACTTGCATTTTAAGGTCAATAATTAATGGCAGTTAATATGCAAGTACACACCATAGTTATTGAATTCCAGTTAAATTTGTAATTTAATTAAGTAATGTATTTCGATTATATTTTCGCAGAATGAAGCAAATGGACAGTCGGAGCACGTGGTCATTATTATCATTGTGTTTGGTTTAATACTCGGCGGCATGGTAATCACATTTATTGTGAACTGCATCCGGAAAATAATACGTGATCAGAAGATAATACGCGTAAGTATCGTAATATTGCTTGATTGTAATTAGGCAACCTGTGCGCGTTCTCCCCCTCACCTAAAACCCCTACCTGCCAAACCGTACCCCCTACACCCCCTCAGTATTCACGCTCCAGCTCTGACTCTGACTCTGCCTCTGTCTATGTCTAGTCCTTGCCTTAGTCTTAGCCTTAATCTTAGTCTTAGCCTTAGTATTAGCCTTAGCCAATTTGCCTTGCTCTCACACTCTGACACTGACACTGTGACTGCTCACGCTCTCTCTCTCTCTCTCTCTCTCTCTCTCTCTCCCTTTATCTTTGTTGTGCTTGTCCCGCTTGCTCCATAAGCCCCGAGACTCCGTCTTCATACTGTGGCAAGCTGACCAGACCATGCAGCCCAAAACTATTGTAGTAAAAGATTAAATTGCATTCAACGACTATCAGGCAATTCCATTGTAATGCATATATACACACACCCACACACACTCACATACAAACACATAATCGCCAGTACACAAAAGCCAACAGCAAAATTTAATGTATGTAATTATAAAAGTGTTTAGTTATTTCAGCTGAATAGATATGCAAAATGTAACCAAACAAAATGCTGCTGCTTTTACAAAATTCTCAATGTCTGGTACTGCTCTCTATCGCTCTCCTGCTCTCTCTCTGTCTCTCTATCTCTGTGTGTGTGTGTGTCTGTGCAACATAATGAGCGCTCGAAAGTATGCTATGATTTTTATGGGCTGCCTTTTGTTTTTGCGGGCAGCTGACTTAAATAGCCGGAATTTCAAATTAGCTATATAAAAACCAACTAAAAGTTAGCTTTTAAATAGTAGATACCCTCGAATAAGTAGATACCCTGTAGGTATTTTTTATTCTTTTCTCTACCCCCTAGAAAAACAAAAAATATTTATAAAGTGTGGAAAAAAATATCCACAAAATTTGTTATTTATTTCATTATCAGTTTGTCACTTTAATTACAAACATTTAACAGATATTAAGTGCACTTTGAAGCGTCCAAATCCTTAACATTCCCATCAACTTGAATTCATTTGGCTTAAACGAATCCATAGCAATGCCAACTGAATTCTCAGACATTTTTTTACCCTTTGATAAGTCTCTTTGTATATGTGGATACCTGAGTGTGTGTGTGTGCGTGAGTGTGTAGTATTTGAAATGAATTGCTTTAAATTAAACTAAACTGACTTTGAAAGCATTTTCTAAGCACCTGAGCTATTTTTTTAAGCTGAATTCTAAAAAATAAACATTTAAAGACATTTGTACATATGTGTTTATTTCAGGGCCTGTAATAGCTTTAACTTTTATTTGAAAAATACATTACAAGAGCCTAATAATTATTAATAATAGTAATAATATTCAACAAATTCCATTTTATATACAAAGATTCTATTTTTCTGTTGTAAAATTTATTTCCATTAAGGAACAAAAACAAAGCAAAGGCTTTAATGAGATCTTTAACTTGTTATGGCCATAAATTAACGCCAAAATGATATTTAATATTTCAATATTAAACAATTTGTGGAAAAAATCATTGTCAAGTTTTAAGACTAATTGAAATTTCGATTTTTATATTAGCGATTGTTAAAGTCCGATTTTAAGCGCGATGTTCAGTTTTGATGTATAATACATCACAACTTTTCAATATTTTAAAGGCTATAATAGATATATTTATATATATGTATATATAAACATTGAAGTGTCTATATCTGACGATGATATAAAAGGGAAAGGGAAAAAGAGCAACTGGAATGCAGGACACGACTTATTTTCATGGCTCATCGCACATCAATTGTACTTACTGAGGGAGATGAGATAGGGGCTCTCATTTGCGAGGAGGGGAAGGATAATGGCAAAGACATTGACAGTCTTCGTATACGCAATATTTTGTGAAAGACATGTACTGTCCACATTACTTGGTATATGAGTATTTGAGCCAGCAGCTTAAAAGCTAACCAAATGCTCCTACAATTTGTCTGCACTGTCAATATTACTTATACGCCACGTGACCGGCGGAATAGTTGAATGAATGATAGCCACTACTTGACCTTGACTCTGCAAAAAGAGAGAGAGAGAGAAAGAGAGAGAGAGGGAGCGGGAGATTGTAATTACAATTTATGATGGCACTGAGCATAAGGAAGCAAGAGCAAAGTCTTGTCCCTGTTTGATTCCCCATTTTTGGTTGGGTCTGCGAACTCTTTGGGGAATATTTGCCACGATATATCAGGGGCAACATTTCATTAGCTGTCGATTTCAATACAGCTCGCCCAATGTCCTCTTGGCTCTGGCTCTTAACGTTGACTCTGGCTCTTGACACTCAACAAGCTGCCCGCATTTCATGGCAAACCATTTTATTGTCATGCCAATGTCATCGTCGTCAGTCGCCCAGTCGCCCAGTTGCCCAGTTCCCCTGGGGCATTACTTGCTGAGCCAGCTCAGAAAGAGACACAGACACAGAGATGAGAGGCAGAGAGAGAGAGA
This sequence comes from Drosophila suboccidentalis, assembly GCA_037043435.1. Classification (NCBI taxonomy): domain Eukaryota; kingdom Metazoa; phylum Arthropoda; class Insecta; order Diptera; family Drosophilidae; genus Drosophila; species Drosophila suboccidentalis. Next base: position 2,869,723 of record JBAMBK010000278.1, on the reverse strand, counting down.
GAGAGAGAGAGTGAGTGAAAGATTGCTTTTGACTTTGACTTTTGCAATATTGACGAGCAACGTCGAACCAGAAGCAGAAGCTGAAACAGAGGCCGGTCTTAAATTGAATATCAATGTGACTCTGCCAGCTCAGACATGGCCAAAAATATACTACCACATCTGCTGCACAGCACACCTAATTAAGTATGTATGTGTGTATAGGTGTGTGTGTGTGTGTGTGTGTGGGTCTAGTGGAAGGCGTTGTCGTGGCTGGCCATATTTATAGAACGCGGCAGATGGCGGCAGACCGCTTGATTAAACACACGCCTTCCAGCTTGGATTTGTGTATCTTGCTGTTTTCTATTTGCGTTTACCAAACAGCAAACAAACAAAGTCAGCGACAGGCAGACAAACAGAGAGAGAGAGAGAGAGAAAGAGAGAGAGAGAGAGGGATGGTAGCAGCAGCAGTTTGCGGAACACCTTTTAGCCAATTCCAGCTAACAAATTTCATTTGGGTTGACTAAGTTTGGCACACGCTTCATCAATTGTGTGTGTATGTGTGTGAATGTATATGTGTGCGAGTGTGTGAGTGTGTGAGTGTAGCATAGTGTTGCAAGCAACACCAGTCAAAGTCTATTTTACATTTCGAAATGTCACACGCCATTAGAATTACCAGTCTGCCAACACCAGACGACACCTACTCCAAAAGGAGATGCCATCATCCTCCTTACCCTTCCCCCCCCCGCCCCCCCTCCGACAAGACAGCGTGTCTATTAAATTCCTGCCTGTTGAGTACATAAAAAGGCGTCCGCATCGCAGCCACAAAGACAAGACGACAAGATTCCTCGCACGCAACGTAATATTGTTTTACTAATGTGAGGCTCCTCTTCTGCTGCTTCCTCACCCTTCCTCCCTTCTCTCTCTCTCTCTCTCCCTCTCTCTTACCTTTCACTTCTCCATGTAGCAGTTTCAGTTCAGTGAGAGCAGCAAATTCTGCTGCCACTTCAAATATCTCCACTTGTGCCTTTTGGCAATGCGTAAAAGTTTCATCAACTGAAGAGATTCATCAATGGTTAATTAGCAACTCATTCTTACGGCATTTGGTTAATACCCTGTAAGCTAATCGGATTAAATAGTGTACATTCTTTCGCTATCTGTATTTGATACTCAATTGTCATCGTTCACAAAGAAAACTTAAATTAATAAATAAATTAAATTAAATAATAGTATAAAAATAGTAAAACAAAATTAGGAATTGTTTTCTGAAATATTATTGTATTAATTGAAAAACAAAGAAGACAACGCCTTGGGACTATCGGGTTTCTGACATCGATCGAACTATTATTAATTATTATATAATATGCTTTACTTTTTACAATTTAATTTTAACGTTTATTTGTGTGAGGGGAAAAATAATATAAAATATAAGTAAATAATAAAATTGTTTTTTGCTCTTTGCCTTTGTAAAAATTGAAACTCTTTTAATGATTGTTAGCTGTTTTTAATTTCCAAAGTATACTTTTGAGTCTTATCAATAGAAAGCTTATCAGTTAATATTTGATTAGAGTCTTTTCTGTTTTTACAGAGTACCTATTAATTGAAAACTCCTCAAAATTGTTCGATTATCAGATTGACATCTGAAGTGGCCAAATTCACATCTGTATGAAATTTCAATTCCGCTTAAGAGGCCTTTTGAGCCAGGTTAACAATGGCGATGAATACAAACATATTGTATTGTGACCATAAATCTATTTTGATTAGTTAATGGTAACCCAATTTGCATGTGGGCAGTTGAATTAAACCATTGAACCAATAAGGGACAACATTCTGATTCCATTTACCACAAGTTAATTGATTAAACTGATTGATGCAGCTAATCAGATATGTATGTTGAAAATCTGTGGCAGTTTATCAAAATCAAAATCAAGATTTACAAACATTTCTCACTTTAGTTCTCCTAAGTATCGCATATCTCATATGCTCATAATCCTTAATCCGAATTTAAGCTCTCGACTATACTTAGTAAAAAATCATTATTGAAGTCTTTAGTTTAAGTATAGCAATAAAAGCAAATGGCATACAAAAATTAAGCACCAACAGTTATGATAATCCTAGAGATTCACAACTAAAGCAACAATTTAAAAGTTAGCCCAAGGCAAGAAGCAAAAAACCGGCTTCTGATTTTATACATATTTTATTTGTAAATGAACTGATGATTGGTGGGTTTTATTATTGAATTGAAACTTTTTAGCTGTGTTAATCAGACAGTGTGCAGTGCAAGTAAGCGTACACTCGCTATGTGCCATTAAAACTATTTTTTTTAGCCATATATGATAACAGCTTTTAAGTTTTACCTTTTACCTTTTACCTGAATGCGGCGATGTCTTTCATTTGCATTTGCATTTGCATTGACAGCAGTGCCACGCCCACAATCCAGTTCACAATTAAATGGCAATCAACGATAAAGTTTATGCATCAAATCACAGTTGGCAATCGGTAATCGGTAATCGGTAGTCGGTAATCGGTGGCTCAGTGAATTATAAACTTATGATTAAATCATCGCAATTATCTGAAAGCGCACGAACACAGAAAAGTTGAACTTAATGCTTGAGTTGGGACACAACTTTAAACGGTTCTTTGGGTGGCTCTCTTCCTGGACTGTTAAGAGGGGCGGGGAGCAGGATTGTCATTGATGCCTAACATATCCAGCCAAATTGTAAAACAGCCGCTGACTTTGCACGTCGAACGGTTCAATAAACACACACACACACGCACACACAATCACAGTGACATCTCCACCACACGTGGCTCCTTTTAAGTGGGTCAGGACGAAAGGTGGCAATCTGATTATCGCCTCGAGTGTTCGGCTGAGGTTCAAGAGGTGTCTGCTCGGCATGGAACGTCTGTGCGTGCCTCACCTTTTGGGGATGCTTGCAAACAGTTTTTTGGGACGTGAAAATTATGCCATCACGAAACATTGGTGAAAAGTCGGCAGAGAGAGACGTTTGAAAAATAAAAAGTCTGTCAAGTCATTCTTTTATTGCCGGTCGCATTTATGAAACTGCATCAAATAAATTTGCACAAAGCGCACATCGAATCGAATCGAATCGAATCAAATCAATTCAACGTCAGCGGATTTGATAAAATCATTCAGCATTTCGATCGATGTTCGTTGGATAAGCCGATGGCTTAGGGGTTCACCAAGGAGGCTGTCAGTGTGGCTGCTGATTTCTTGCAGCCACTGTATCTTCCTCCAGCCACCCACAAGGAAATTGCTTTGCGGCAACGCCATCGTTGGCCACTTTAATATGCCGTTATGCCAACTAAATGACGGCAAAAACCATGCAAATAAAAATGAACCAAAACGTAGTAAGAAATCAAAAAAAAAATATAAAAAAGGATGAATAAAAAAAATAAAACAATAGAAAAATCCGAGACAAAAAAAGGTAAAGATAAAGGATAAAATATTCACACATATGTACATATGTATGTACAATAAAATAAATGTTAGCACACTGATAAAAAATAAGGCTGGTTTATTCATCATAAATATTTTATTGTTCAAACAAGAAAAACTTTAAAAGAAAAGTGCAAAAATATACAAATGTTTTCGGTATTTTTAAGCGCTCTATGTTGATTTTATGTTGAGACTAAAATGTTAATTTTTCTTGCCATTTTTTTGACAGTGTACAAGTATTCGAGCATGTGTTTCCATATGCTTCAGAGTGCCACCGTTGCATGCAACGGCCGTTGTCCGATCGCCTGTCCCTTTCTATACGAGTGCCACTTTTCTGTTGCCTTCTTTTCTTTCATATTTTATGTCTTTAGTGTCTAGATTTTAGCATGTAAGTACTTGCAGATAAAAATATGTCGTCTGCATACTCTTGCCACTTGCCACATGCCACGCAATTTTGGCAGCGAGAGTCGCTTCCAGCCAAGTCTGCCAACTGCCAAAAACGAGCTTTCGCCTCTTGGCAGCCAACAGAATTTTTTGCGGGACAAGAATCGGAATGGTTCACAAGACATGCGAAGTGCCTTCCAACTACGAGCACATTCCATAGTTGACATTGCAAACGTGTTAGCTCTTAACTGTTAACTGTTAACTGTTAACTGTTGGCTCTTCTCAGCAATTCTTATGATAAGTATTCCGCATGATAGTCTTCTATTTCATGCAGCATTTGAACAACTTTCAACTAGCTAAGTGGCATCACAACTTCAAGTATCATAGGTCAAAGACTTCCTTTAGTACCTTAAGCATAAGCCAAACTTGTTGCGCTGCGACTTTAGTTGAAACAAGTGGGAAAGGCTATAGTCGAGCTCCCTGACTATAGGATACCCGTTACTTATTGAAATAAATTTAAATTAGTTTTTTATTGCATGCTTTTAGGCTCTTAAATTGCTTAAAAACTTTAATCAGCAATTACCACTTTTCTATTTGTCTAATCTTGTTACGATTTGGTAGGATGATAGGTAATAATAGTAGTTAATAGTAATTAGTAAAAAACTCATGAAACCTATTAATAATATATACATATACATAATAAAACAAATAAAATAAATCAAAAATCAAATAGCTTTTGAGGTTTCATTGAAACACTCTTACATACATAAGTATAAAGTAGTTACAGAATAAATTGCATTTCAATATCTTAGATATCTACGACGCGGAAGTACTTTGAATTTTAAAACCCAGTAGAAGCTTTTTTAATATAATTTAAAAATTAATTTAAATGGTATTCTACTTATACTATATTGTTGCTTACCAAATTTCAGCTAGAAAACTTCAGTTATCCTAATTATATGACAGAGAAGCACTCAAAATTCCATTCTTATACAAAGATGGCCCTACTTTAAACTGCATTTATAAATGTCTTCATACGAGCATGCGATAAACCAAGTTTTACCATAATAATTTAGAGATCTCCTTGGATATGATTGTGAAGCTCTTAAAAACCACTTTCGAACCGCCAAACCGACTGTAAATTAAGCCAAAAATTCGAAATGTTCGTGCAACTCGAGATGTATGTGTTGGTGTGTGTGTTGGCATTTGTGTTGGTGTGTGTAAGCCCCTTGCAGATGGAATCGAATTGTGTTTTCTGTTCGTTGTGGGATGCCACGAGACAGGATTATGCTTAAGTTCGGCATAAAACGCACCTCTTTTGGTAGCAACGTCGTCTTGGGCATATTGCTCTAGCCATAACTGCATCCAATTTGGTAACAACCACAATGCATATTTGAACCACACACAAACACACACACACACAATACACGCAGACAGACAAACAACTTAGCCTTGAGTGATATTTTAGTGTTAGCTGCTTGCAACGGCAACGGCAACGACAACGACAACGGATTCGAGTTGTTGTTGCTCCTGATGCGGCTCTTGATGTGGCCAACGATGCACAGTGGGCTAAATTACCAATCTAACGGCAAATAATTCAAATCTCACAACAATACAAATTTTCAACTAAACTATTTGTATTCTATTTTAATGTTCTTCTTAATATTTACTTATTGCCTTTCACTATAATTTTTATGTAACAACATAAACTGTCAGAGTTTCTTAAAAGGGCTTCGAAATAAGATCCCAGTGTAATTAAGTCAAGAGAGGCAGGCAATATTCGGCTCGTCGAAGAATTGATACTCTTGCAGTTACCTCTAATCAATTTTCGATTTTCGCATAATTTATTATATATTACCGTTTGGGCTGCACGTTGATTCTCAGTGAGTCAGTCAGTGAGTCAGTCAGTGAGTCAGGACAAAGAATTTTATATATATAGAAAAGCAAATACTCGTACCAGGGACGATTTCGGTTATGTTCGCATTTAGGTTTTCGGTTATCGGTTACGCAAAATCGTTGAATAAGGGTTTCGTAACGGTGAACCGGTTTTTGTATGTTTCGGTTTTGAAATACCGATATGACTTCGGTTCACAAAAAAAAATTTCTTTGCAAAAAATATAATTATATTAATTATATAATAATAATAATTAAAAAAGGGCATTACTTTCTTAATGTTTCATTCACACATTTACTTCACATATTCTTCAGTTTGATGTAGTTAAGATACATTTTACCAATTTTAATATTTCATTTGAAAATTTATTTTATTTGCGCTCATTCAGTGCTATGAAAATTCGATCAGGAATATCACAATTCAAAATTCAAAATTAAACATAAGAAAATTAAAATCAAAATTAAAAATTAAAAACAATTTTTTTTTTTATATATGAAAAACCGAAACTAACCCTTATAAATGAAACGGTTACTAAACGGTTATTTCGGTTTAAGGAGTTCCGGTTTAAAGGTTTCGGTCCAATGAACGTTTTTTTTCGGTTACGGTTTCAGTTACGGTTTTAAATTTCAATCGGTTTTTATCGGTTAAAGTAACCTTTACGGTTTCGGTTAGGGTTTTAATCCCTGACTCGTATACAGATCAGTTAATAAGTTTCAAGAGGCATCAAAGATTTTCTTAATAAACCAAAACTTATGAGCGAAATATGTTTGCTCAAACTTATTTGAATTTGAGTTCAGGATATTGTAATATCTTATACTAAGGCATATATTTAATAGTTTGAGTTACAAATTTGGTGAATTTTAACACTTTGGAATTTTAGGCAATTCCCACTAAATCGACAATTTTACCCACTGTGCAATGGGGAAAATGGAGGCAATGGAGGCAATGAAGGCAATGTGGCAACTCGGGAGCAGCGTGGAGGAGAGGAGGAAGGGAGAGGAGGAGATCTCATTGTGGTGCTATTTCGTGTCCTGGCGGCCGCCTTCAAGATAAACAGCTTAGGGGTAAACGCGACACATATGCGTATGAAATACGAGTATCTTGATGGGAAGCCGAAATGGGAGATGAAGAGAAGATGAGGGAAACGGGGTGGCAAGAGGGGGGGAAGTAGAAGAGCATGTTTGTTTGATAGTTTTATTATTTTAGCAATTTTGTTGTCAGGACGCCATCTGACAAATGCATTTTAGCTTAATTTGATGGCATTTTCGTTTTTTCGTTTTTTCGCTTCTTCGTTTTTTCGCTTCTTCGCTCGCTCTTTCGACTGTTGGGTGCAAGTGTCGCTTACCCTTGTTGCAAGTATTTCATATTTCATATAAATTAAGTAATACTTGACTCAGGGTCAGGGGTCGGGGGTCAGGACGGGGTTCCCAGTGTCGGACACTAGAATCCCCAGAAGCGAGTTTCGGTGCGACGCTTGGCAGCGTAATGGAAAAACTGCCATTTCCGCCAGACGCAGCAGCTCATCCGCAATCCGCGTTGAGAGCTGTTTTGTTGGATTGAGGAGCTTTCGGTTTCAGTCCCGCTGCTGAATCTGCCTGGCTTACGAGTACACAGGAAAAAACGTTGTCAAAATTGGGCTAATCTCGGAAATCTTAAAAGGAAAGCGAAATAATTAGTACGAGTTTTTAAATCCTTTTCCCTTTTAGAATCTTGTCAGTGATTTCAAATGCCTTAGGCTTTTTTGACTGCATATTATGTGATTTTAACAATAATATAACGACTACATACTTAAAGAAATCATGCTAAAATCAAGAATTTTAAGCTTGAATTTTGAAATGGCTTCTTTTTTTTCGCTGTGTAGTACAGTACAACCCGCTACCAGCTACTCGGACTGGGCCAAGCTGGTCCGTGTCGAGCCTGTCATGCATTTGGGAGTGCAATATTTTATTAGAAACTAAAATCGCACACAGATTCCAATGGCAAGGAAAGGGACTCTGGTTGAGTGTGTGTGGGTGGGTGTGTGTGTGGGTGGGTGTGTGTGTGTGTGTGTGTGGGTGGGTGTGTGCGGATGTGAGATTCTCGGCATGTTCACGGACATTGGCTTAAGCAGCAAGTAATAACCAACTTATGTAGCTAACCGTATTTCTTCTCTCACATCAATTTCGCCTCCTTTCCATTTTCATTTCCTTTCCCCCTTCAGCACCCCGCGTTGCAGTCGCTGGGCAAAATGAAATGAAATGAAATAAATCAAGCTGAAATGCAATTCGCAAAGAAACAGCGCAACGGCCATAAAATAATACATATACTATACATACTCGTACATACATACAAACAGGCAGCATTCAGCATTCAGACATTGGCCAAAGCTGCGACTGAAACGTTGTTGGAGACGAAGACTGAGAGGTTTAGCTCTCTCTCTCTCTCTCTCTCCCACTCTCACTCACTCTCTCCAAGCCACTCGACAGTGTTTCACAAGATGAACAAAGTGAAAAGTGAATTGTGAAAAAAGGGAAAAGCTTTAGCTTAATGCGAATTGAAATGCTTGCACTTTAACTCAACACTTGGGTGTCGATCGATGCTCTTACTATTTATCCGCCAACTGAGGTATTCACATTTAATGATGCATCCTCCCCTCCCCTCCGCTCCCCTTCCCCCTTACCAAGTATCAACCCCAATCATTCTGTCAATCATGTTAATAGTCGGCCGACTGTTTGTCAATCAGTCATACTCGTATTTTTCACTGATTGAAACGATTTTGTGTTTTACTGTAATTTACTGCTCTGTGGGAGATTTTATGTTTAATTCTTACAACTCTGTACACTGAAAACAATCGTACCCTGTAAATCTAGAATATACTTTTATGTTAAAAAATATACAACAAAACTAAATTATTTTAAAAATAAAATATTTTATTTCTGGGCTGATCTTATCTCAATTGATTTAAAATATTTTTGGAAATTGGAGCACTCTGAAATATTTAATGACTTTAATTTTTACAAGATTCGGTGCACTTTTTATTAGAAATTCGCTTAGCTCTCGCACACTGTATTATCATTTAATATTATCATTTAATATTATGATCAGGACGCAAGTCTCTCAGTATGGTAATTAAGTGAATAAGTAATTAAATAAAATTACAGAGCTCTCATATTACAACTCAACCAAATAAGATCAGATGCAAATTCTCGTGTCTTTGAGAAATAAAAGACCAATCTTTAAGGGTGTTGAGTATTTGGTATCTTGAGTATATTCAGCTTTTCTCATTTGGCAGTTATACAATATATAATCGATTTATATTATATGGGCATTTCCAGAAAAAAGTCCATCTTGCCCAAAAACGTAAAATTTATCAAAAAATCACATCTTTTGAAATTTTGTTCCAAAAATGTTTTCAAGTTATTTATTTAAGCAATATACTCTAGAAGAAATTCAATAGGATGAACATATAGATTTTAGATTGGAATAAATTCACTTTTTCTATGTTTGTATTCCATCGATTACACTAAGTAAGATAGTAAGATTGTAAACCATTTCAATACATAGAAATATATTGAAAGCTTAAAGTTTTACAAGCTGCTTTCGGTATATCAAATTCATTTTGATGAACAAATTGTCTTGTCTCGTTCGCGATGTCGCGTTTCAAATTACTAATAAAACTTGTAAAATAAATAAAATAATAGTAACATATCAAAATTATTGCTAAAATGGAAAGCTACATTATTATATTGTGGTGTAAGGGTATCTTCTTCCAAATTACTGGCCACATTTCGCAGACTTTCGCATTTGTCAAGATGAAGTCAAAAATTACTTCCATTTTTCGTCGCGTTCGCGATGCATTGTTTTCTACAAATAATTCGAAAACGACAAGTCTTCAAAGCTTGTCTTTTATAGTAAAAAAATAGTGTTGATAAAATGCATTAAGCACGTGCTAAAACACTTTTGAATATGTCAACTTTTGTCATTTTGTTTTTCATTTAAAAACGTACAAATGTCGCGTTCTCGATCCTGGAAATACCCATATGCAATTCGCCCAATTGTGCTCGATTGTGTGCCCAGACAACAATATTCATATTCATCATGGAGTACCCTTGAATGTGTAAATTTGCGTGTACTCGCAACACCTCGTACTAACATATTTGAGTTGATTTTATTATCCGTATTCTGTTGTCATTGTGGTAACATAAAAGCCAACACTTTGACGCTACGGAAAATGGACAATGTGTAAGCAATTCATGAGTAGCACTCATATATTCACAAGTACTCAAATTTACGACTACTTTTGCTGTCATTGTCATTGTCATTTCCCCCTTTTATTGATGCAATTCACATATTTACTACATCATTCAGTGCAACCCGGAAACCAGAAACAATTTAACAATTACGTATCTGAAATCATTTCAATTCAAATACAAACAACTTATATGACTATGTGTGCATTTCATTCAGTTAATTCACTCGTCAATCCAATGAATAAAGTTTGGATATCAAATCTAACATTTAGTATTGATTTCAATTAACTTTAGACACATGATATTCGGATATACATATGAGTACATAGCTGACAATCAAGTCGTCAATTTCAGTGGCATGTACATGAGTAAATTACCTTGCCACACTTGGTTGCATGCCACTCATACACACGTTGCTTTCAATGGGCATACATACACGTACTCGTACTGTTAACAGCAGTAGCAGAAAGTTGATGCCAAGTTCATTTTCAAATGCCCCAAGCCTTTGCCACAGCACAAAGCCAAAGTATCCACAGACCACGCATCAATCCCCCTAAATTAGCCACCTTCCTCGTCCTTGTACCCTCTACCCCCCTCTCCTACACCTGCCTACGCACCTGTGCGAAATTCCAATTAAACAAATGCCAAACTTTTGCATGTAAAGCAAAATCAGTGATGCGTTGTTCCCAAAACTTTTACATGCTCATAAAATACATTCCACAAACACATAAAATAAAAATAAAAATCATCGAGAAAGAAGAATATGCTAAAAAAAAAAAAAAAATTGAATCAAATAACAACAACAAAAGAGCGAAGAGAAAAATATAGAAAAAAAAATTGCATTAAATATATTGAAAAATGGTAAAATATTTGAGATGTACAAACTTGAATTTAAGCATCAAATGAGGGCAACACATGGAGCATTCGACGAACTGTGAAGTGAACAAAAGAGAGATATGTGCTCGACTATGGGATACCCTTGCCACCACAAGAACAGGATTTAGGAAATGCCTTACATTCTTCACTTTTACTGACCTAAAATACCAAGAAATATCATTACACAGTTATCAGAATATTTAATTCAATATATTCAAAAAATTTGTTTTTTACTTAATTAACTACAATGTTCAGGCAATTGCTTGAGCTAAAACAACCATATTCAACAAGGTCTACAGGGTCTACAAACTGAACAAATGAAGCAAATTTTATCTGCAATTGCGGCAGCACAACGAATTCCATTTTGTTAAATTCAAATATCGAATCCAAAATTCACAAGCCAAGCTCTTTAAAATTCACAAAAAGTGCGAAATATTTATGAATTTTGCGCAGCAATTTTGTGGCCAATTAAAATTTTAATAAAAATAAATTCAAACCGTGCGAGTGTGTATGTGAGTGTGTGTATGTGTATGTGAGTGTGTGTGTGTGTTAGTAATAAAGGCAACCAAAATAATGTACATAGCAAGCTCAATTAACGCTCCGGCAGCATTGACAATAATTGGAATTAAGCTCATAGGAATCAAAACCAAACCAAATCGAATTAATTGGATTTCAATTAAATTCAACAAAAATTTATGCACCCCAAAATTCGATGCAAATGTCGCCTTAAGAGGTGCGAACACAACTCATTAATTCAGTCACCATATTTTGCTCTTTGTCAATCCCAAAAGTATCATAATGATTGCATAATGAACGCAGAAGTTATTCACAATACTTAGTAGAATTCTCATTATTTTGGAATTAATTAATAACGTTAGAACAAATCAATTTTTATTTGATTTCTGAGCTTTTATTAGAGCAACTAATTGTTGCACGATTACTTTTTGAGAAACTCACATATTTTTATTGGATAATGGCATACTCAGAAATATAGCTCTTAGTTATTAGGTTTCCTTTTATCAAGAACTGTCCAAACTTTTACTTTATCACTTATAAAATAGCTAAATGGTTTATTGTAAAAAATTAAGAATATTTTTTTTAAATTAAAGATGATTATTTGAAGTTAGGTCTAGATTTGTATTGATGCTGCAATTGGTAATCCTTCAATTTTAATTATATTCAAGAAAAAACGGAAAAATGATTTGATTTTTTAGATAAAAAACTGTATTTATTTCTATAGTTTTTCTCTTAATTCACACTTTTTATAATCTATCTGGGTTCCCTCATGAACTTTTGAACTGAACTGAAGTGTTTAGTTTAACTCCCGATTTGAGTATGAGAAAGTAAATGTGCCAAGGTAACGATGCCAATAGTGTTTATTTTCTTAACGAAAACAAGAAGTAAAAATAGAATTCACACAGTCATAATAAAATTTGAATATTTCAATTGTAGCATTTATTGTAAATGAATTCATTTGCCATTGAGTAAACTTTAAATTAAACCCAAAATTTGTTAAGTAAAAGAAATAGCCAGAACTAAAAAAAACTTAATGTGTGTAGTATATGTATTTGTATGTGCTTGTGCGTAAAGAAATATACAATATTTGTCAGGAAAATGCTTTATTTTATCTACCAAGTTGAACTTCAATTGCTAGAAATCTGACAAGAATTAAACAAACCAAAAGCATTTTATTAAGCTTGTTGCATCAATAATTCGAAATGATAGGTGCATTTTTTCTTTACATAATTACATAAAGTCAATAAAATTCACAAACATGGGGTCATTTCCTTTACTTTTCAGTTCAGTTTCAGAAATAAAAAAAATTTGCTTTAATTGTGAACATTAAGTCTTATTTATTTATTGAAATTTTAATTTGTAAACTACAGAGCTTTAATTGTTCGCTGTATCTTAACAAATTTATATAATTTCTGAAATACTAGCAGAAATAAAAATCCTATTTTATCTAAGTACATTTTTTTACTTCCCACATTCAATTGATGTGCCTCTTCATATAAAAATAGTTTTAGAAAATGTTATTTACCTTGTGTCTTGACCAACATTAGCAATTAAAACTCCTTAATTACACATTATAAGTTTAAACCAATCATTGAATTTTAATCTCACTACTTTATGATATAATGTCATTGAAAACGTTATTATTTTTTGTATAGATCATTATAGTTTTTTTAATGTTTTTTTCCAGCGTTGTCAGATTTAATGACATATAGCTTCCATAAAATTTATCAGTCTAAAATTAATTTCATTTAAATAATCATATAATCTCTCAAAGCAATTCTGCATTATATTTTGTTGAACTAAGTCAGATTTTTAGCCTTTGTTATTATTATTGTATAATCTCAGTTTTTATATAACTTTGTTGAAACTTAATTCAGGAGAGATTAACTTTATTATACAAGACTTTATCATAAACCACAGAAATATCAGCACAGTTACAGAGAAGAATATTGAATATCAGTAATTCTCTTTACAGAAAGCATTTCTTTCTTGTCTTCTCTCGTTTTTCAATATTCTCATAATATTTATTGATATCGAGGAAAAACTGTATGGTTTCAATTTTTTTTTTTTTTTTTTTTTGACAGTTTTTAATTGAAAATTGGATTAGTCGCAAGTCGAAGTAAGTTTTTTCCTTACTGAGCTAAGAAGATTACCTTGGTCCGTTATTAAGTTATGAGTGCCTTTTTTGCCCATCAGCAAATGCAAAGGACATGCAGGGATATGGCAGAGCCAAAGTGAATCAATATCTCAGTTTCAGTTGTGGCTTAACTTGTGGACAGAGATGCACAGATATACACACGACACAAATTTATATACATATATATGTACGAGTAACTGACAGTTTTATTTGCTCAAGTTGCCATTTAGTCAATATTGTATTATAAATATTAATAGAGCTTGCCAAAAGACGCGAAAGAGTTTTCTATTTTTTTATAAGCGATTTATGATGATATTTTGGGGAGTTGCTGAGTACATCCGCAGGGAGTTTTTTCAGTCTGATATGCTTATTATTATAACTATTATTGTTTATGGTCTCTCTCTCTCTCTCTTCTGTCGCATTACGACAACTTCTATATGCGATTTTTCTTTTAGTTTTGGTTCGTCTTTTCTTTTTCTATTTTAACAGTAAAATATGTTGCGAGTTTTTCTATTTGTGTAGATTTTTTTTTTTGGCTTGATTTTCATTGCATTTTACATTTGGGTTTGTTTGGGTTTTGACAGTTGAGTCGCCGTTTGGTTGAGTTCGTTGCTTGAATTGTTGTTTGGCTTTGCCATTGCAGGGCTGTGGTTTTATATTCTGTGCCATGATTCGAGTACCCGTTTATACATAGTTGTTGCTGTGAATGTTGTTGTGGTTGTATGTATGTAGTTGCCACTTGCAACTGGTTGCAAGTCGTTGTCATGCATGAATCCTCGGTGCACACAAACTGCCTCAAAGCTATTCCCGCTCTGTATTTAGTCATTGTTTGTCTCTATGTCTCGTTGTCTCTCTGTTTCGCTGTTGCATACAAAATACGCATACGCACTGTTAGCCATAGACCATAAACACATTTCTCTCTTACTCTCTCTCTCTCTCTCTCTCTCTTTCTTTGTTGTTTCCAATTGTGTTGTCTACATGTGTTTGCCTCTCTTTCTGTCTGTGTGTCTGTCTCTTTCTTTCACACACACTCTGTGTCTCTCTCTGTCTCTGTCTCTGTCTCTTACACACACAACAACTTCTCTACACACTGTTTTTCTTTCTCTTTCTCTCTCTCTCTATCCATCTATCTATCTATCTATCTGTCTATCTTCTCCCTATCTCTCTCTGTCTTTCTGTCTGTTCTTCTGTTTTTCCTGTTTTTCTATATGTTCTATCCACAGGATGTGCCAGCACTGTGCGATAGCGTCTATCACATTGATTCCTTTGTGCTGGGCGCTCCAAAGAGCGCCATTTTCGTGGGATTGCAAAACGATTTCATGTGCGATTTTGCATACAATCTCGACAACGAACTCCACGCAGACGATGGAACCAGCAACAACAGCAACAACAACAGCAGCAACAGCAGCAACAACAGCAGCATTGCCAGCGTTGCCAACAGAAGCCAAAAAAGTCAAAGAAGCTTTGAGATACAGCAGGTGTTGCCACTGGGAGATGATTACGATTGCGATTACGATTGCGATTACGATTACGATTGCGATAGCAACAATGGACAACAGGAGCAGACACTGCAGACCTACGACTGTCCCTATGTCTATGAGGATGAGGAGCAACAGCAACAGCAACAGCAGATTCAACTCGATGTGGAGCAGGAGAAGCTGGAGGAGCAAGAGGAGCAGCTGGAGGAGCAGGAGGAGCAGGAGGAGAATGAGGACGATGAGTATGATGATGGCATTGGATTTAGCTGTGACAGTGACAGCGCCACCATAGCCGAGGATAATGAATTTGTGCTAGTGCCCGACCATTGCCACTTGCCACCACCAGCACTGACCACCGAGGAGCAGCTGCCCAGCAGCTCCGGCAGCAACAACTCCTGTAACTCCTGCAGCAGCTCCGTGCAATGCAGCTCGTCATCGACATCGACCGAAATGGATGCGATACTGCCGGAGCTGACACCGCCGCCGCCGCCGCCACCGCCATCAGCGCAAATGCAATGGCAACTACAACGTGAAAGGGAACGCGAAAGGGAGAGGGAAAGGGAGAGGGAGAGGGAGAGGGATCTGCAACAGTTGACTGCCGCCAATTCAAAGCCAAAGGGCAAAAGAGCCCTCAAATTTTTCAATAAAATCATCTGAAGCGAATTTCTGATGCAACAACGTTGGCATTTCAATCGTTTGCACGTTTGACACGTTCCGAAATGTGGGCGCTTTATTGGATATGTGGGCGTGGCGTAGTTGAATCATTAAAAAGGCAACAATTGCTGCACAAAAGATCATGCAAATCAAATGAATCCACATCCTTTGACCACATTTGAGCATTGGACTTTTGAGCATTGACATTCGCTTCCCCCCTCCCGTCTCCACTCTCCCGTCGCTCTACTTTTTCCCTGATTTGTTGTTAATGAGCGTAATCCAAATTGATGCCTCATTTATTCTGCTGTTTGCTGAATCTCCTTTCTCTCCTTTCCTCTCCCTCTGCCTCTTTAAAAATATTAAGTATACGCAATGTTGACTCGAACGAAATGAATTCGAAATCATCACATGTCAGTCACAAATAGGTACAATCAGAAAATGCACGTTTACTGGCCAATCAAGGGAGATTAGCGAGAGTTCCCTGTCAAAAGTCGAACAGAATAAAAAACATGCACAACATGTTCTGACATTTTGGAATAGATAAACCAAAATATGGCAAATACCCTGTAGAGCCGTTACCCTTGAAACTTATCTAACTTCCGAGTTAGATGTGTGTAGGAAATTTAAGGCTCGTTTATCAATGACTAAATTAAGTGGCTGATTATTATTGAAAATATATTTTGACGTTAAATGTAGAGACAATAATGTCAAATTTGAAACAATATTATAAACAAATTATATACATGCGACTGGGAGGGACAGAGTTTCCCACATGAATCACTACATTCCATTAAGTATGCGATTCGATCGAATTATCAAACAATAATAAATCAAAGAAAACAACTTATTCTATCTCATACGAATACCTAAATATATAACCATGTTTCCACTTGAGCATATCCCACTTAGAGCAGAAAATTGCATCAGCCTTTGTGGCCACCTTGACCAAATCCACATCTAGAAATTTATTGCAATTGTATTTTAATATTTTTAACTTATGTCTTTAAACGACAAAATCCTGCTCGCAATTTTACTCTTTGTGGGTGTAAATTTATTTGAAAAGACTACAAAATGCATAACAATTACTCAAATACACATACCATAAATATGAATGTTTTCATATTCACTTGTCATACGATTCGAATTCTCAATTGTTTCATGTCAAGAAAAATTGTTACATATTTTTCTTGGTTTTTGTATTTAGCATGAAATTCAATAAGCCTTAAGAGCTACAACATATTAAATGTCTTAAAGAGTTAAACTGTAGAAGATAATAACAAATAGATGAACAATTCATATGCTGCCAACTAAATGCAAATTTAACAAGATATGTTTAAAAGAAAATATCTTCGGCTTGCCGACGTGCAAATACCCTTGCAGAAGGTATTTTGATCCGAATTGAATTACAAAAAACATCAACCATTTGTCAATGAAGTGATTGTTTATTAAATTATGTAAAAACAAAATACATAATCAGACAAGAACTCTTCATAGAATAGAAAGAGAAGTTCAGATCGATGTTCTAGTCTAAAATAATTGCTGGTCATATCGATAATATCATATTCAAATTGATAGTAAATCAGTCGACTGATTTTAAGGTTAATCAGCCACAATTGTAGTTGATTTTTTTCGACTAACATCTGAATTTCAATCTCTTTCTTCACATAAAACTTATTTACTTTTTAAATGCTTTCAATACTCATTTTGGGGTCTCTTCCGAGTTCTACTTTCACATTAATTTACATTATAAATATCTCTTTTATTCTTGTGGACTCAAATCAGCTTAGATACATTAAAAAGTTTCCTAAAAGCGACTTGACCTCTGCAAGGTTATCAAGACGAGAAAACCTTTTAAACGATAACGAGTATATAAGCATAAGAAGAATAGCTTTTAGCAAAGCAAACTGGACAAGGTAAAACCAATTACCCGAAAAAACTAAATAAGCGCATAGAAATAATGGAGATAAAATTTACTGCGATTTGCATATTGAAATCTCAGCATTATTGCCAGACATAATCAGAGGCAAGCAGCCGCAACAGAAGCTTCATTATATATTACTTACTTAATAAAATATATCTATGTCAACATCTTTTTTTTTTTTCATTTTTTATATAAATATATATGTACTTAGTTGTAGATTCAAAATGAAGGCAGCTTAAAATGATGGAAAAAATGCAATGGAAATGGAAAAATGTATAATAAACAGAAAGAAAATGGAAGCAAAAAAAAAATAGAAAAAGGAATGTGCAGCAAATGTTTGACTTGTATTTTATTATGGATGCAATTTGAGGTGCAGTCGAATAAGAGCCACAATGCGGCAATCTTGGCAAGCACCTCGGTCGGAGGTCAGCCGCCAACGAGTCGTGACCCACTCGTTGCCCTATCCTTCTGTTCTGTTCTGTTCTGTTCTGTCCTATCCTGTCCTATCCAGTCCTATCCAGTTGAGCTCAGTTCAGCTCAGTTCAGTTCAGTTGAGCTCGCTCCTTCGCTGTCCTGTTGTCCTGTTGTCCTTTCTGGTCTTGTTGCCCTTATTATTATGTGGAATTTGCGTATTTACGCTTCCTTTTAAGGACGCTCAAATGCTGTTTGGCTCTTTGGGGCCCTATCGGCGTATTAATGACCTCGACTGGAGTCCGGCAGCTCTCTGATGAAGAATCAGGTGGCGAGCTCTTAATTGCTGCCCCGTAACCCAGCTGACAGTCGATGCCTGTCGTCGTCGTGATAGTGTTGAGAATTAATATTACGCATACGCCGCGATGCACACAATGCGACACATCGAGCACCATTCCATGCTCCATCCCCATCTCCATTTCTCTCTCCCCTCCCTATTTGAAATTAAGGCTTTGTTTGCAGCTACCCCCTGACTCAATATTTCAATCGATGTCCCCATCGTACACCGTACACCGTACCCACTTCCACTTCCACTTCCTTCCGCAAAATTAATTGAAAATATTTATTATTATGCTTATTATATATTGGGTATACATACTATACATACATATATCGCTATCGCTTGCTCGTCTCTCATGCACGTTATTGGTTTCTCTGGCCATTTCTCCGCCATTTCTTGGTCTTTGCAGGAGCACATACGCGAGTCCAAGGAGAGCAAACTGGACGAGATGGGCCGCAACTCCAAGGCCCGTTCACGTGAGAACATATCAAGGTGTGTATACCGAACACTTAACCCAAATACCACACACAAGTGCCTCCTTCCCTCCTCCCCTTCATATTATACAATCTCATTAAGCTACATTATGTCTGCTTCAATGCCAACAAAGCGCAAATCAAGCTTGGCTCTGCAGGGCCAACCTGGACGGGCTCCCACTTTTGGGAGTCTGAGCAGGAAGAGAGTAGGCGAATACCATAGCCCTGGAATTAAGCTGGAGCTTTAACTCGGCATAATAATTTGCGATTTATATCAACAACATTTAAGAAAGACTTTACGAATAATTAAAGGACAAACTATTTAGTTAATTGTAATGTACTCCAAATAAATGTGCTAGACACTATTCAAAATTGAACAATTAATTTTCCATTTTTCTTACAATCATTTGCAAATATTTAGCTAGACACTTAAATATTAAAAACAATTTTTAAACTCAAATCTGATATATTTTTAAGTGCTTTTCATAAGCAATTCGAAAATTTGTAATAATCGAATTATTTCAGAATTATGTAACTTTTAAAGAACATCAAGAAAATTACTAAAATAAATCTCTCAATTTAATTGTGTCATATTAAATGAAATCTGAATTTAAGAAATCTAGATACATATACATATGCCATATGCAATAATTTCTGTAAAATCCCGAAACTCACCTTTAGTTTAGGTTAGTTTAAAGTTAATAATTTCAAGAATTTTATTCAATAGAGATTAGTTTGAATAATTTGAGACATTTTTTTAATGATAATGATATTTAAAGAATATGTTACTTATCAATCGCAGTGTAATTATTATGAATATTATCATTACAACTAATGTTTGGCATTAATTATTTCGCACTTTAGACAAAAGCATTCGCAGACATCATTGCAAATTCTGGATGATGTTTCGAATCGTTATTATCGCGAGGCAGTGCCCATATCGACACAGTCGAGCAAGGCTGATTTCAAGGAGAAGGAGCACAGCATTTTACGCCGCCATCCGGACATGACCCAAACCACGCTCTGCGGTGGAGGCGGCGACGATGGCGACTCCTCGACGACAACGACGGCAACACACGAGATGATGACAAAGGCGACGATTGCGACCGCGCCGGTTAATGCCTGTGATATGGGCTGTCAAACGAGGTGAGTAGATGTATACATATGTACATACATACATACATATGTATGTATGTGGAGTATCCAAAGAGGGGTAAGCCGAGGGGAGTAGTTGCTTCGCCTGGTCATCATCATCATCACATACTATATGTGCAATAAACCAGACGCGCCTCAAACAAATTGCAAAGTCAACGCTCAGTAAACAGCACAAACATTGACAATGTGTCCAGCTTAATCAGGGGGTAGTCAGGCAGGAATAGGAATCGAATGGAGAGTGGGGAATGGGGAATGGGGATGTGGTACGAGTGCGAGTACGAGTACGAGTACGAGTTCGAGTACGTAACCCGGAAACAGGGCCTGATGCTTGTACAACACAAATCGATGCAAATATTTGTATTTGCATGCGTCTTCATTGGGCCAGAACCAGATGTACATCCAGAGCACACAGTTGAGTCAGAGCCAGATCTGTCCAGGGAAGGGGTTAAGGCAGCAAAGATGGGAGGAGGCAAGGGAATAACGGGGTCCATGAAACGAGTACATTCACAAACATGACGCAAGCATGAACGCACAACAGAGATGAGCCAAATTCTGGATATGAATTTAATATTTCATCAATCCAAAGGTCTTAAGGCTTAAACTTTAAGCGTAAATTGATTTAGGTATAAGTAACAGTAACAGTGACAGTCACAATTATATTAACATCTACACCAGTGGGCAGTGGGCAGTGGGCACAGTCATATGTTTGCATTGCGTAAGTGTACATTTTTGTTTAACTTAACAGCGACTTAACAGAAACATATCGTATACTGTACGTGTGCAGGCAGCGCTGCGGCAGAGAAAAGCCCTATATACGGCGTATAGCGTGTGCCGACCACTGATCGACAATGATAAACAGAGCATAATTTACAGAAACAGTTAATGCATCTAATAACATGTACAGTGTACACTAATTAATAAAGTTAATTAAAATTAACAGTGACAGTAAACAGTGACAGTTAACAGTTCAGTTAGAGTGAACAGTCAGAACAGTCGTATGAACAGTCACAGCTAGAGCGAAAGGAACAGAGAAAGACACAGACAATAACACTTGTAGCTGTAATATTAGCAGTCAGGTCAACAGTAAAAGGGAACAGTCAGAGAACAAGCAAGTAGCAGTAGTATGAACAGTCAGATTAATGAGAACAGTAACAGTAACAGTAACAGAAACAGTAACAGGAACAGTAACAGTAACAGTAACAGTAACCGTAACAGAAACAGCAACAGAAACAGTAACAGAAACAGTAACAGAAACAGAAACAGTAACACTAACAGAAACAGTAACAGAAACAGTAACAGTAACAGTAACAGTAACAGTAACACTAAAAGAAACAGTAACAGAAACAGCAACAGAAACAGAAACAGGGAACAGTGAATGGAGCATTCAGAGGGCACACAGTCACAGTTTTTAGATGGCGCAGATCTCAGTTGACGCGCATGTTTTAAACCATATGCCAGATGGGAAACAGGAGAAGGATGTGGAAGATGCGTGAGATGACAGTAACAGGCTCCAGTGCGAATAGGCGTATAGGCGTGGCACTGACGGCGCCCTCTGACCTGACCTGCTGTCAAAATGGGTGGCCTAGAAGGGGCCGAGGGTAAAGGCGAAAGCGAGGGCGAGGGCGATGGCGATGCTTGGGGAGTGGGTTTACTTAACGAGTATGAAAGACAAATATTGAAACAATTCACTTCTCTTTGCTCTCACCTTTGCCCCCCACAGGGAATCGCTGTTTGCCAACAGTCCCAGCGCTGTTGCCACACTAATGAGACAAAAGTCCAGCTCCTCCTCGCTGGGCGCCGGCAGCGTAGCGGGCGGTGTTATGATGCCGCCGCCACCGCCGCGCTTCTTCTCAACATTTGGCTACGATCAGGGACTGGGGCCGGGAGCGGGATCAGGAGCGGGAATGGGAATGGGAATGGGTCTGCCAGCAGCAACACCGCCGCCGCCGTCACAGCAGCTGCTCAACACGTTAACACGGCGCAGCCAAATGCAAATGCACATGCAACATGCGCCGTCGCAGCACGAATCGCTGGAGCTGGAGGAGCGGCACAGTGGTGTCGGCAGCGGTGGTGGAGGAGTCGGAGGAGGAGGAGGCGGCAGCGGACAACGTTCGCATTATGGCCTAATAGTGGCATCCGCAGTCAAACCGCAGGAGATCTGCCATCATCATCATCAGCATCAACAGCAACAACAGCAGCGAGCACATCATGCACATCCTGCACATCAACAACAACAGCAACAAGCGCCCAGTGTTGCAACGCGACTGCCGCACATGATGTTGCAGAAGGGGCACGGTCAGATGTCGAGTCAAACGGTGTTGCCGGTCAGCGGCAAGGGAAGCGGCAACATTGGCGCTGCTGCTGCTGCTGCTGCTGCTGGCAAGCAGCTAAAGAACGAGGAATCCAAAGTGTTCATCGACATACGGAATTCAGCGCCAGACGTGATTATCATGACGTCCCATTGACATTTAAGGATTGCCCGCCAATCAGCAACAGCAACAGCAGCAGCAACAAAAATGACCAACAACAGCAACAACAACACGAATACAATTGCTGGCATATTAACCACAGCCACAACGGCGCCGCTGACACGACACGGACATGGACACGGACACGGACATGGACAGGGAAACGAGGACTCGGACGGACACCAACACGAACATGGACACGGCGTGGCGCAATCAGGCAGACGACGAATACAACAACGAATTCGAATTCGAATACGAATACGAATACGAACACAAAACGCCAGTTTTCCGGCCGGAATAAAGTGTCGCATTCAGATGCATTTTTATTTTTATTTTTCGTTTGAATTTTTTTAATTTTTTCTCTTCATTTTTGTGGGACTTTAAGTGCAGGTAATTTGGCCAACTCTCTTTTGATTTTGAGCTTTAAATGGCGCAATGTTTTTTAATTGTGTTAAGCTTTAAGCTCTGCCTGTGTTATGTTGTTGTTGCTATTGTTGTTGTTGTTGCAGCTGTTGCAATATCAATTGCCTCGAGAGAACAACAACACGACTTCCGATAAGAACAATGCTTGCAGACGATGACAAAGGCAGAGCTTAAGCTAAACAAGCAAACACACACACACACACACACACACACACACACAAACACACACTTACAGGCATACACATATGTATAGTTAAAAGAACTGCTTTCAATGTCATCAAAATTGAAAATTTATAATAATATTGAAACAATATTGAAATATGTTAATTTGACATATGTACATACTATATATCATTTTTATAAGTAAGTAATTTTCACTTTTAATCAAATGATTCAATTTTTAACTACAGTTGACTCTCAAGAATAAGAGCTATCTGCTTTCCTGTTCCAGTTTACAAAAAAATTTAAATTTCCTTTACTTTTGTTTTTTGTTTTATAATGAGCTTTAAGAAAAATATGTTATTTTGTTTTTCGCATTTTTTGAAATATTTTTTTATTCTTTTTTATTAAAAAAAAACATTTTTTGGTATAGAAAGCCAAAAAATGTTTTTTTTTAATAAAAAAGAATAAAAAAATATTTTCCATTTTACACATAAATAGTTGCTTATGGTTTTTAGAAAAAAAAAAGGAATAAACAGATCAATTGAGCATTTATTTAATTTAATATATTTATATTTATTATATACACATATTTAATTTAATTTATAGTTCACAACTTATTTATTTGTTAAACTCTTTTGCTCAAGATTTTGTTGATCGAAATGTTTGAATTTTAATTTATGGACAATGCGCGTTTTGATTAGTGAGTCTCTACTGTACATACTTACAATGCATGCAGACACTGAGCAGACGTTGAACAACGTGGCGTATGCGTAACATGCTGCAAGCACAACGACATAGACAACGACAACTTTAACTGCAGTCATGACCACGAACTGGCCAACGTCTGCTCTTCCTGTCGCCACTCCACTCCTTAGCTACCTTACCTCTCTCACTCTCTCTGTCTCTCATTCGCTCTCTCTCTCTCTCTCTTCATTGCTTCAGTTAGTTCACTTCTGTGGCATTCAAGCTCATATCAGGAACTTCTTCATTTACATGCATGAGGAACGTGCCGACGGCGTTGCCGTCGCGACGCCACAGGGCTTTTGCTGTTTTGGCCAGGGAGTTGTGTCAGACAGTCCATCCATCACGAGCACGTGCAACCAGGAAAGCAAAGAATCAGGGCAAGGGCAAGGGCAACAGAAAGGGGAAAGCGCCGTGCAACGTCCAACAGCAAAGCAATTTGCGTGAAAATAGTTTTTAAGTGATTTTCCTTGAATTCGTCACGTTTACACGCTTTTCTCTTATTCCCATCGAGATGTTTTAATTATTTAATTAAATTGTTTGTACCCCTCGTAATAGACAGACAGACAGATGGACAGACAATATGCAACATATTTTCATTGGCAATTTGATTATCTGAGTGCATTCTGATTTTATCGTTTGACGCACATCATCTTTGACTTTGATTTTGACTCTGACTTTGCTTCCATTCACACCATTTTATCCATTTCATTCTTCATTTTCGCCATGTTCAATTGTTCATTTTCCACTACGTTTTCAATCGCTGTTCACTTTGCCCTGCTGCTTTCAGTTCTATCAGGTTTTTCCAAACAACTGTCAGCTCGCAATTAGCACGGTCACCATATTGCGTTGGGCTCTTGAATTCTGCGCTGATTTCATCTCCTCCTCTCTGCGTCAGTCAATGACAAAAAAAAGTACTTTCCATCCTCATCCCATTCCAGCAATGAATTTCGCGCTAAATTCGATAAGAGCAGTCAAAAGATAAAAGTGTGAATTAATGATTATTTTAAATGCAGATATAATATTAATAATAAGACTATCGCTAGCATATTCTACTGTTGACAACGATAGTCTTAAATTTAAATAAAAATCGATATTCCCATGTACAAACTATCTAATACTATTGTCAAACTATCGTTAGGATATTTTGCAGTTGACAGCGAAAGTTTTAAACTTATTAAAGGAAAAACTTTGATTAAATACTCTGCCAGAGATTCGAGTACCCGTATTTAAGTAATATTGGTACTTTTTTGTCCTTCGACTATCGATAGCATATTTGCCCAGTTACTATCGGAAATGGATTTTGCCATATTTTGACAACATTTCAAATTATTCAAAACGTTTCAATTGAAGTCGACAAATAATATAGGAGAATATTAATGCTGGAGTTACAGACGCTATCAGAGAGGAAGCGGGATTGCATCCCTGTAGGTGTATGTGTGGATGTGGATTTGGATGTGGTTGTGGGTGGGAGGTGGGAGGTGGGGAACTCGGTACTAAGCCAAAAACGCCAAGCAATTTGATTGATTGAATTGAATGAGCATCACAGCGACATGAACAATGATGAGCATGAACAAATGGCAACAGGGATGAGAGAATGGTCGATTGGTAGAAGCTGCCAATGGGAAGGGGGTAAAACAGCGGAAGCGGAAGAAAAAGAAGGATATGAAGAAGGGAAACAGACAGAAGAACGGAAGGAAGGTACACGGAATGCCAAAAAGCACTCATTACTCATACTCATCACATGCGCTGCTGGGTCATGCAGTCTTGCAATTTGAAGTACAAATCATTAGCAAGATTAAAGGATGGTTATAAAGTGGCAACCACAAGCCAAATTTCCGACCAAAGTCAAAGTCAGTCAATGTCCAAGACGAAGATACAGCTCAAAAACAATTTGTAGTCCCTTATCAGATGAGCAGGCCAAATATCTAAATATCTTTATATAAAAGGAATAATAAAAGGTGTCCAGGGAGATACCCAGCTCAAAAATTGAAAGACTTGCGACTTGCGACTTGGACAGTTGGATACGTTTTAAATGCCAGGCGTAACAGAGAATGAATTTTTATTTTACCGCAAAAACTCATTAAAAATATGAAAATGTTGAAAATGTTGGTCAAAAAGTTTTTGCCAAGAATAAGACACACACACACACATACACGCAAATACAAAGAGAAAGCAATGTAAGTGTGTGGTTGCTTTCTCTCTAATTTAATTTGATTTTATTCGTTTTATTTATTTTGTTTTTTTTGCTTTCATTATTTTGATGCATATTATTTTAAAATTATTTGCAGGCAAAGCAGAATGCTGACCAACTAAGTGGCGATAATTAAACTTATTTGATTGCGCTTTTACACCGTGTTGCTGGCCCTTTAATTATTATGATTATGATTACTATTATTACATTACAACATACTACGAGTCTACTTTATACTAGCCATTAATTGTATAACCAGTTGATTTTCTTTCCCAGTTTTTCTTTGTTTGTTATTATTACCTGGTTTGGGCAAATTTGCATTGAAATGTGACAAAATGACATTAAATATTTAATGCACATACCCTGTACTATAGGTAGCATACATAAGTGTAAATTCGGCCTACATGTGAAAATTGTGAAAATCTTAGACACAAAGGGATTAAAAAATCATTGTTACTGAGAAGATTGTAGCAAAATAACAAGAAAAAATATCCATTATACAGATGCATATGTATATTCCATCATTTTGTTCATTGTAACCGAAAAAATTAATCAATAATATGAAATTACTAATCAAGCAAATAAAATGCAAGTTGCTGTGTATTTTATGTTTGTACTCCGAACACTTGGTTACAGGGTATCTGCGAGTCGGGCACACTCGATTGCTGCAATACCTTACTTGTTTAAATTTGAACATTTAAATTTTTTGGATTTCCCCTTTTTTGATTAAAAACAAAATGTACATAAAGTCGAAAGTTCTGACTGCAGGCAATCGATAAGCTTTTTATACTTCGATATACATACATATAAATATAAATATATTTATATATGCATAAACTATCTTAATTGTTATATTACAGAATCAGATGAGGTGAGCTTTTTTTTTGTTCTGTTTGTTAACGATTTTGTAATACTCATAGCTAAATGTAATTTCAATAAAGTTCAACTTAAACTGAAATGAAAGCTAAGCTTCGGCTATAGAGTTAATATAAACGACATGAATGAATGTGTTTCTTTATGCTTTCTTTTTTTTTCTTCTCATACAGTTTATTCAATTTCGAATCTTAGTGAAATTTTGTAAATACATCTAAAGAAAGAAAAAACTAACCAAGATGGGAGAAAACCTGTCACAGATTTAGCGATTTTACTACAATAATTGAATCGATTGCAAGTATTGTACTCGTAACTGTCTAACTAGATAAGTCTAATGATAAAACTATACAGTTTTTTTTTTAAGGAAATTTTTGTAAACGAGAAAACCATACTTCAAGTATAAAAAAATACTACAAGATACAACAAAATAGAAAAAAATAAAAGAAAAAAAATGAATTGAATAAAAAATGAGGAAAAACAAAAACATTTTTTATTATAGATGTTATAAACTTAAATACACAATATATACATACATATATAAGCTCGTAAATATATGTATATGTATTTTTTTTTTACTAGCATTAAAACGCAAAAAACTAACGACTGCAAGTATTGTATGTATTGTACTGTAAATTGCCCCGATAAAAATACAGAATGGCGCATACATAAAATAAATATGAAATGAGGAAAAAATTATGAATTAAATTAATAACGAAAGCATTGTTTAAAACGTGAAAGGTAGTTTTTAAGCAAAAATGTGTGTGTGGCAAAATGTATTAAAAACAATAAAAAGCTAGTCGAATGCGGCTAAATAAATTTCATTGTGCAAAATGACCAAAGTTGCGTTTTGATTGCACTTCATTTACAGCTACGATAATAAGCCTTATCAGGTATATTAACGGTCTATGCAGGTTTATTAACGGTTATGTTTGCACGTAAGTACAGTTATCGCTCAGGGAATACAATAGAATCCTGGGATTTATTATCGATACCGTTTTATAGAGTTTTTAAAATTCGCTTAAAGCAAGGACCGAATCAAAATTGAACTTGAACTAGTATAAAATGTATTCCTAAGATATCTGCAGAAAGACAAACATTTTCATACTTATCCTTAATGTTTGAATAATTGTTACCATGGCAGCTATAAAATACAGTGATATCTTTGAAAACAAATAAGTTTTTAATTTCAATATTTGTCTTTTGACTGAGTTATTTTAAATTGCGGTAAAAAAAACCCTTTTTTTGGAGGCTGATAGAGTTAAAAAATCCTATGTCTTAAACTATGCATAATACAATAAATTGTAAAACGTCGTTGGACGTTGTAACACCTTTCTAACGGTATATTACACTGCAATCTCGGATAGATATTGAGCTAGATGTAAAAATATAGGGATTTTTACAGTTTTTTGCGACTTTGAACGCAAATTAATAAGTAAAATTTGTTGAAAGCAATTTACTTTTGGTTAAAAAAAAAAAACATTTAATTCTGCGTCTTCTGCACTTTAGTTTATTTAATTCGAGTAAAATTTAAAGCTATTAAACTTTTTAGAAAAAAAGGCATGGAAAAATACTCCGTTTTGTTAACTACGCAACTACAATTGGAAAATGGGAGAGGGGGAAATTTTGTTTCAGAAAATCAATTAAAGCTTTGCTAATTATTGTTCGATTTTCGAAAATAGACACACGTTTTACTCGTAAAAATGTGTTTTTTTATTAATAATAATACAAGTTTAAGGGGTTTTCAATAAAATTGTGTTCAAACACCAAAGTCAAAAAATTTAAAAAAAGACAAAAAAATTTATTTACATAAAAAATACTTTAATAAGTGAATTGAAACCTGCTAAGTCAAGTATGGCACATTTAAATACCTTAGTTTCTTCTTTCCAATACCGTTAAAAAAAAATGAAAATCAGTGAATACTCGTATTTGACGAAGCTAATTTTAATTTTAAATTTTGATGTGCACTAAAAAATTCTAATATGCCAAACAAATTAATTTAGCTATACTTACAACCTACGCTATGTCCCACCCCAGAAGTTTTTTTTGGATTTTTTTTTTGTAGCACCGTGTAAGAAATGTGAAAAAGTTAAAAAAAAATATATATGGCTTTGAGCATCCCTGGCTTAGATATTTAAAAATATTTTCCCAAATTCTAAATAGTTTAAAAGATACAGTTTTTTTGTGAAGCAATGTTAATGTTAATGCAAGTGAAGTCAAACATGTTCACACGATTACTCAGTTTTTCTGCACCGATTTTGCTGAAATTAAAGTGCTTTCAGACGAGCCGTTTTTCACCGACACTTTTTGTCAAAAAACTGTCACCGGTGCTCACCGATAGAAATAGAACACGTCCTATTTCCATCGGTTTGTTTTGTCGGTCAAATGCCTACTAGATTGAGGCACTTTTGTATGAAACTTTTCAGAGTGTGACCAGGTTCTGCATTGATGGTATTTTTGTTTGACAACCGATGCGAGTTATGTGAATGGCAAAATTCACTGACGGTGAAAATGTGTCGGTGAAAACGGCTCGTCTGAAAGCACTTTAAGTGATAAACGACGCAGAATTAACTTTGCTATCGTCCCTGTTTCAATCATAGCCGAAAATCATCACTGGACTACAAAAAAAAGCTCAAAAATTTATTTTTTCAAACGACTAGCATTTCTATTTTTTAATCGTGTGAAAATTGGACATACATTTTTTTTTACCCTTTTTTGTAGGTAGTGAACTTGTGAACCGCACCACATATTCACTTTTTTTTATTTTACTTTTTGTATTTTACGTTATGTTTAGGCTTTTCAAAGTTCTGATATTAAAATGGATTTCTTAAAACAGGTTTTATTGCGTTGTATGTCCTGAAATGTGCTTGGGAAAATAAGTTCTTTATAAAACTTGAGCTTTTTGTTTGGTTCACGTTTGCGCTATGTTCTAAAAATGGTTGTAACAATGTCTTAGCTGAAACGGTTAAATTAACATTTCGTTAAAAGAGAGCATCAGACAGAAAGAGAAGAGAAATCGATAGGCGTATAAGAGAAATGTCGTGAAAAGAGTATTTGAATGTCCTGGCTTAGTGAAGACACATGCGGAAACTTTCCTTACCGAAACATGTTCCACTTTTAGCAAAGTTATAACAAATTCATTTCACAATTAACGAAAGATACTTATAACACATGGAATGTGTCTTATAATCCAACTTTCCTCGCCAAATTTCAATTTTCAAGCTTCAAATTTTGAGAAAAAGTAGAATAGCTGCCACACATTTGCAACTTTTTGTATTTTTTTTTTTTATTTTGTAAGTCACCCTTCGCGTAATACACAAATTAAGTAAAAAATTAAAAAAAAAAATTTAAGAAGTCGAGAAAAATTCAACAAAGAATCGAGTGCAATTTTCAATATTCTCGCCTTAAAATTAAGCAAATTTCATGTTTTAAAAACGAGTTAAATATGGAACTTAATTATCCGTGTATGTATTGAATGCATGTTGAATTATTGTATGAAAAATAACATTATAAAAAATATTAGCAAAAAGATTTTTGAAAATTTTTTTTTTCAGTCGCACCTAAAATTGTTTGAAAAATTTTTTTGCATTCCAACATTTCTTTTTAAAATCGAGGAAAAAAGTTTTGAAAGTAGACTTTTTTAAAATTCGAAAATTTCAATGGGTACTTAATTGGTTAAGAAAAGTTTTGCATCATTCAAACGGAATTTAAGTGACCTATCCAAATTTATTTTTTAAATATGAAGACTTGTCTTACAATAGCTGTTATAGTAAAAAAAAAAGAGTGTACTTATTATTTTGGCCAGTAGTGTATGTATTATGCCAAGGAGGCCATCACGGATTGATCAGTTGGTTAGTTGTTTATGATCAACGAACGATGTGAATCGGCTACAACTGTTGCTTATTAGTGGAACGTGAAATGTATTTTAAGTTTTTGATTAGATTAAATGACAAGTTACCGGTTATTTTCAGGATTAACTTTTATTTTTTTGTGGTGTATTTGGGATTTTGTTGTTTTTTTTTTTTAATTGTTTCTATTTAATTTTTAATTAATTTTTTAAAATTCAAAAATTTGTTTTCAAATTACCCGCGCGTGAACAAAAAAGAACCAGAAAAAAACTATCGACCCACCATTGATAGTGCAGGTCTGCCATCGATGGCGGCTCGATAGCGCTTGACCATCGATAGTGCCATCGATAGCTCTCCACCTCGAAACTCTAGTGTCTCCATTAGTGATGTACATTTGAGTGGAAACATCGATGTCGATGCTAGTCGATGTTTTCAAAATGAAACATCGAAGTTGGTGATACATCAGGTCGAAATATCGATGCATCGATGTATGTCTAATGTTTAAAAACCATACCTTTTGCAGAATAAAAATAGAATTTCTTAGTTTAATAAAGCTCATTTTCTCTTAAAATCGTATGCTTTCATAGCAGTTTTAAAGTTTCAAACAGTTTTTATCTTAAAAGTATAAACACAAACTTTAAGAAGGCTATTTGATGAGAACTTTGAAAATACATATGTAAGCCTTCTTGTAGCTAAAGTATCTCTGACCATTTTTAAATAAATTTAATCACTTGGGCATTGCAAACACTGCTCAGATTACTATAAACTCACTGTTAGAGCGGCGAAAATAGCGTATTGAAAGTGCGGCAGCCGGTGCTTTGCAAAACATCGATACATTGACATCTACAAAAACATCGGAAAACATTGGTTTTTTACAACACTAAGTATCTCCATCCATCCATCGATGGCAATTGAGTTAATATTTGTATAAAATACACATAGAGTGAGTGAACATTATATATTTATTACACCTGAGATGTGCCACGCGCAGATGATCATCAGTTAACTTTTGTAACTGGCTTGTTTAGTGTTTACACTGCAGCCCAAACCCTCTCTCTCTCTCTGTCTCTCTCACCTCTGCGGTAATTTAAGCAAATTGAAATTAAAATCAAACTCTACTAAACAAGGAATGCCGCAAGTGTAACAATCAATAACGAACCAAGAGTGCTGCAATGGAACCGACTGAGGACCAGCTAATACTAGCCACTGGTGGCTATGACCACACCATTAAAGTGTGGCAAGCTCACACCGGCAACTGCATAAAAACCATGCGCTTTGTGGAGACATCGGTGAGTGGGCGGTGGAGGGTGGAAATGTAAAGCAAACATAACTGTTGATTATTAATCGTTATCAATCATTTATGTGCCATGCAGCAAGTGAATGCGCTGGATCGCACGCCGGACAAGACACGCCTGGCTGCGTGCGGTTATCAATGCATCCGACTGTACGATCTGGAATCGAATTCCACGGGGCCGGTTATCAACTTTGACGGCGTGCAGAAGAATATAACACGTCTGGGATTTCAGGAGGAGGGCAAATGGATGTTTACCGCCGGCGAGGATCATCGTGTGCGCATCTGGGACATGATCTCGACGCCACATTGCTCGCGTGTATTTGACTGCCAGGCACCGGTGAATGCCGCCTGCCTGCATCCGAATCAGGTGGAAATTGCAATGGGATCGCAGAATGGCGGCGTCTATCTGTGGGATGTCAAGTCCGAGGAGCATGAGCAGCTGGTGCCCGAAATGGATTCATCCATACAGGATGTGGCCATCTCTCCGGATGGCAAATACATGGCAGCGGCCAACAACAAGGGCAACTGTTACATTTGGGAACTGAGCATCAATTCGAACCAAAAGCTGAGCGTCATCCGTCCCAAGCTGAAAATCGCAGCGCACACTCGCTCCATACTCCGTTGCAAATTCAGTCCGGACTCTCGCCTATTGGTAACCACCTCCGGCGATGGCACCGCCTGCATTTGGAGGACAGAGGACTTTAAGAAATGGCGCGATCTGTCCATTGAGAACTATTGGGTCTGGGATGCAGCATTCAGTGCCGATTCGAAATGGCTATTCACAGCCTCCTCCGATGGCGTGGCGCGCCTTTGGAAACTCTCTAGCAAGGCGTTAGCACGCGATTATACGGGCCATAGCAAGGCAATAACGGCTCTATCCTTCAAAGACGAGATTGTCGCCGATTAGCGTACGATTTTAGGCTTAGCGTTTAGCCATTAATTTATATACAATTAGCAATTAGGTAAAGTCATAGACATCAGGAGTGGGCAGCCAATTTAGCTCTTAAAAACCATTAATAACATCAGCCGGTTTATTAATTGTTTGTGTTCAGCGCCTCGACTCGAAGCAGCGCATTTGCTGTGATGATGAAGGCGACATTGTGACGCCAAATTGCTAGCTGCCCACCGCTGATTTACATTATCCACACTGGCTGACAGGAAGATCCATTGAATTAACAGCTGGTGACAATGAAAATGCCTCATTGCCTGAATTGCTGATTACCAAATTCCCTAGTCACTTTCAATTACAAAACAACGCCTACAAAAATACATAAGGATTCTTGGCAGCCCGTGGACGGATGTTGCAAATGATACGAAAGATGCGGATGATGATAACGATGATAAGGCAAATTGCTGTGGACATTTTGGGAGGCAGTTTTGGGATCCGCGGATCAACGCAAATACAGAACTGAGCTGAGTTCTACCTCTAAAAATGCGCATATTGCTTTTGTAGCGACATTTTTCATACATTTTTATAATAATATATTATTGCTGATATACATATATATAATTATATATATAAACAAGTGTGTGTGTTTGTGGATATATGAGGGAATGCGATTTAATAAAACCTTATAGGCACATAATAAACATAAGTACGGACTTCACATATATATATAAATACACAATAGTTCATAATTTTAATTTTGGGGCACAATACTCGAATGGGTGCGAGAGAGAGACAGAATAAACAATATCTGCTGGACCGCTCATTTTTGGTGTAAAAGAAACTTGAATAAAAACACAAATTGACAATAAAATAAAAAGACAATTTTCGAAATTGACTGTTGAACAGGGACTAGTCGACGTAGGCAATGCCTCTAGCCACAATTGACTCCTTGATGGGATCAGGATCGTCGCCCAACTTGTAGCCGACAATGCAGGTGACATCAACCGGATTGCCGGTAGGATTCAGCAGCAGCATCACCTGATTAATTGGTATTGCTGGCCGGAATGGCTTATGAGCCGCCATCGCGTTATCCGTGGGCGGCAACAGACGCACCTTGCATGGCTGCAAATAATCGATATAAATACAAATTAGCAGCTGGACATTGGAGTCTAGTTGGATGTTGGTTGGGTGGACACACCTTTTTGACGCTCGCCTCGAACTGAAAGTCTTTGACTAACTGACGGCTTTTATTTTGGGCCGATATCACAATAACAGACACATGGCGACTGGGACGATCTTCGGTCAAGTTGAGGCTCAAATGCATGTCATCATCGTCGAGCACCACACGCTCCTCTCCCGTTGCCTGAATGTTGTCCAGTTCGATATGAATCTCGCTCAAATGCTTCGCTTGTTTAGCGACGGGGTTGGGAGTCGGAGCTGGAGTTGGCAACGATGGAGGTGCCTCCACAGGCTGTTCCTCCTCCTTCTTTTCCTCCTTTGCCTTGTCCTTCGCAGGCTGTGGCTCAGGCACGGGCATCGAGCTTAACAAAGGCACATCGTCCAGGGGCTCAGTTGTCAACTTTGTTGGCTTCGGTGGTTTCACCTCCATGCGTTCGCGTGCCAAGTCGTTGAGTGTCAACTTTTCAGGATCACGCTTGAAGCTAGCCATGCGATCCTGTGCGGGAAGTATTTGCTGAAACAGCTCCTCGCTCAACATGTCAATCTGTGGCATTTTGCGAGTACTGATGCCCCTCTTGGCATCATCTCCAGCACCAGTTGAGCTACCATTGGCCAGGCCATCGCCAGAGGCGCCTCCATTGCTCTCCTTCTGTGGACACAGCACCTGCGGCTCCAGCAGCTCACTGCCCTGAAAGTGCTCCGAGCTTTGGTTCTGCTGCTTGTTTTCGCTCTCCGCCAGGGCGCTGCTAAAGATGTCGCTCAGATCCTGCAGAGCATTGGGCTTTGAAGTGTTGACTGGAATGCTGGGCGGAGCGCTGGCGCCACTTTCTCCAATCAGCAGATCACCCAGCAGCTCGTTAAGCAAGGCAGCATTGTTGGAACCGCTTGTGGCACTAGAAGATGCTGATGTTGTTGTTGTCGCAGCTGAGGATGTTGTTGTCTTGGTGGGCGAGGGCACCAGTTGCTTGTATCGCGTCATTGTGGCCACCAGATCGCCATTTGTCTCCAGCGTGTCCTCTGAAAAAGGGCAGAAGATAATGATGCGTTCACGAAGTTTTTGTAACTTGACTCTCCCAACTCACCTATTAGCTGAGAATCGGATTCGCCCAACAGTTCAGGAAGATGCTGGAAAATGGGCTTATGTTTCTTGCAACTCTTGTACAGCTCATGGATGGTCTCATTGACGTCGTGATCATTGGGATTGTAGCTGTCGAGCATTTGATTGAGCAATTGCATTGTTTCCTGCACCTCCTGCAGCACAATTCGATGCTGGGCAAGAAGATCATTACGTCGCGCCTCCTGCGCCATTCGATACTGCAGCAGGAGATTGGCGCGCTTAAAGTTCTCGGGATCCTTGCTCTTAATCAGCTTGGCAAACATCGCCTCATCTATGGTGCTAAGGACACTCTCTCGTTTGGCCAACGCTGCGGCCGTTTGGGTGTGATCGATGTCACCCTCTTTGCGTAACATCTCGTAGGCATCTCGGATCTTCTGGCGCTGTGGGAATTTGGTCGTCCACAGCAGCAGGCATTCCATGATCCGTTGCTTCACCACATGCGGTGTCTCTGCGCCCAAGTATTTCTTGGACACCAAGCGTATCAGCTCGTTCAAAAAGCGAAACTTGGCTGCCTCATCCTGGAAGTCATCGCCGCACTGCATCATGCATTCCTCCAATAGCTACATAGAGTTAATTTCAAAGTAAATGACAAAGAATGTTTTTAACTGACGATGAAACCGCAATATGTGTGTGTGTAACTGTAAGTATACAGCTAGTCAAGTAATTGTTTTGACAAACTACAAAATGCACATAATTTATTTTTCCTTTTTGTTTTTATTAATCAGCACCTCCTAACTGAAAATTAAATATTTTTTTATATTTAAAATTTGTTTTGAGCTTTTTGCTGGTAGAGAAATAAATAAATTAATATTTATATTTATTTAATTTAATTGAAATTGCAACTGATTCAAAAAGTATGTAGTTGAGATAAAATCAAAAGAAATTTCAAGCTAATTTTGTGTTCTCTACAACAGTAAATTAACATCAAATAGTTTACTGATATGCAAAATAATTTAGTCAGTATTCCCTATACGAATTTCGATCGGAATTTGGAAATACTAGTAGAAATAAGAAAAACAAAACTAGAGACCAGTTAAATTCTATTAAAGAGATGTTTGCAAATTTGACATCAAGTTTAATGCATTTAAATGGACATAAGAATTTAAAAATATAAAATTAGGAAACAAAAAAAAAAATGTACCAATGTTATAAGGAAAACAAAACCTTGTCAAGCCAAAAATTAAAAACAAACTGAAAACAATTAAATTCAAACTTTTTTAATATATATATATATATATATATATATATATATTTTTACCCAATTTGTCAATTTTTAAAATATTATACAAAAATACATTTGCATGTCTTTGTCAAATAAATGACTCGACCGACTGTATGTATGCATGTGTATGTGTGCTTGTTAGTGCGTGTGTGCGTAAGGCTTCAACTTACCGCAATTGCTCGCGTCGCTTCGGTTACGTTGCTGGAACGCACTTTAGCCACAATCATCTCTTGTGCTTTGTGCACCATTTGCCCGTTGCTGCGCACCACAATGCAAAACATTTGCACTCCCAGCTCGTCGACCCGTTCTTTAGCCGGATTCGTTGCGCGATCTGTGCAATAATTTCGGTTCAAGATGCAAGTGGTGGGTGGAGTGAGTTGCAAATATAGAAACAGCTGTAGAACTCACCAAGCATTTCCGTCATTATACTTTCATCGGATGTCATCTTCACATTAAATGCTTTTCAATTGGTTAACTAACAAATACAAATGACAAATTAAGGAATCTTACGTTTTCCGGTGAATTTGAACAACAATCATATTGCTTTTGTTGCTTTCATTGTTGTTATAGCTGTAGAGCTATCGATAATCGATAACACATTTCGTACTTAGATAATCGCACTACAGCAATACGATAAATACTAGTGGTATTCCGGGAACCGTTTTAGATTTGGTTTAGATTTGGTTTAGATTTCGCAGTCAGCTGTTCACAGCTGCTCCATACAAAATTTTCAGTGTGCCCAGAGCAAATCAGGGAAATGTGGTCTTACTAATTGATTTCGTGAAATCTGCTCTGAGGCTGATTTCGTTTTGATTTCGATTTGGTTTCAAATTAAATCTCATTATTTGTGTGACATTTGGTGTTTGTTTACATTCTGCTGTCATATCAATATGAAGAACGTAATTCTTGTGCATTTAAAGTTTTTATAAATAAATAAATATTTATTTAATTCGTTTTAGGATGCTTACCAGCTGTTCACGAAATCTAAAACAAATCAGTGTGCAAAAAGGGTCGTTCCATCAACTGATTTAGATTTGGTTAAAAATAATCTAAACTAAATCTAAAACGCTTTCCGGAATACCATTACTAATGCCAGGTTACATTGGTTAACGTTTTAGTAATTTCGATATTCGGAATATTTTCCTTTCAGGAATGCCAAGAAAATTACACAAAAACCCGAAAAATAAAACAAATAGTTTGATGTCACAGATGAAATAAAACAAATAATAAAAATACAAATAAAAAGAAATGATTTTATAGTGTGGGTGAAAAACGTAAGTATATTCATTTTCAGCTAGAAACTTGGCAGGATTTATAATGATAATCAAATTTTTTTTTTAGATAATTAAATTAATTTAAATACAAATAAATATCGCTTAAAATATTAAAACTATGTAAAATTTCAAATACAGTATTTTTTGAGTGTTGAAATATTCGATAACAGTAGCTGTTTAGTGCTTCATTGCAGCCCTACACAAGAAATACAACCCTGTACTTTGGCCGGAAATAAATATTTGTGGCATTGCCGCACACTGCCTCAACATGTTCTTTTTCAGGCGTACGTCTTTGCGCATACATCGTACACCGATTTCTTCCGTGAAAAATGTAAGATTTTTTTGCCAAAATAAAAGTGTATAAACATAAAAGTATAAGCATTTGAATTGTAAACGCAGCGGCCATCAACAACAACCTAGGTTTTGTGAAATGCATTGCAGAAATGGCAAAAATGCATTGCTGTCGTTTAACCACGCACAATGAGGTTAAATACGGTGTCCGTTTTTTTCTCTTTTTTTTTTGTTTGTGTGCGTGTGCTGTGTATGTGATATGTGCGCTGGCTGCTGTGTTCACACGTGTTTGCAAGCACTTATTTTTTTGTATCTTTTTTTTTGTAAACGCATTTCAAGTCCATAACTAAAACCGCAGCAGTGGGATTAACGCCGTTGTGGTATTCAAATGGACCAGATTAGTCTCCATGGTTTACTATTCCTCTTAAGGGTATCGGATTGAAGATACTAACCTTAATAAAGTTTCAAAATCAACAACACAAAATAAACATTAAATGAATATTGTAATTGCATTTGCATTGGTGACTAACATGACTTGAATTTGTATTTGTGTACAATTGCAGCATGGCCGAAGTAGCTGAGAACGTTGTGGAGAACTTCGAGGAGCCGGCGCCAATGGAGGCGGAGGCTGCCGAGGCAGTGCTCGATACAAATGTGGTCGCCACCACCGAGCTGCCGGAGATCAAGCTGTTCGGACGCTGGTCCTGCGATGATGTGACTGTCAACGACATTTCGCTGCAGGATTACATTTCCGTCAAGGAGAAGTTCGCACGCTATCTGCCCCATTCGGCTGGTCGCTATGCCGCCAAGCGTTTCCGCAAGGCCCAGTGCCCCATTGTGGAGCGTCTGACCTGCTCCCTGATGATGAAGGGACGCAACAACGGCAAGAAGCTGATGGCCTGCCGCATCGTCAAGCACTCCTTCGAGATCATCCACTTGCTCACTGGCGAGAACCCACTGCAGGTAAAGATCGCCTCCAAATCGAATCCAATCCAATCCCATCACCGTGCCATGCTAAACTGCGCCCATGCTAAAAACAATCCACATGGGCGACAGGTAGAATGTGCACGCAGATCAATATACGTTTCAATATCCTAGTGTTTGAAGCTGAAACTCTTCATACTCTCCTGGAACTTGAACCTACAACTACATAAGAAGATCAGCCTCTATCAGTCTACCTCAATGCCAGGCGTCTTTAATCTCTGGCTGCACTGAGCATACCAAATAAATAGACTGATAGCAAAGATTGTTTTAATATCCTAGTGCCTAAAGATTATAGATCTCTTTCTGCTCTCTTGGAACTTAAAACCACAATTGTATATTGTTTTCTATTTGTAGTCCTCCTCAATGCCAGTCA
Organism: Drosophila suboccidentalis; assembly: GCA_037043435.1. NCBI lineage: Eukaryota > Metazoa > Arthropoda > Insecta > Diptera > Drosophilidae > Drosophila > Drosophila suboccidentalis. The sequence continues at coordinate 2,830,490 of JBAMBK010000278.1, read as the reverse complement.
GTTTAGCTTCCAGACTGAAACTGAGCATCTTTTTAAATGGACTCATAGCAAATGTCGTTTTAATATCCTAGTGCCTGAAGATTATAGATCTCTTCCTGCTCTCTTGGAACTTAAATCCACATTATAAAAAGCTACCTACATTGGTTTTGAATATGTCCACAACTAAAACCACATCAGTGAATCATACGCTGGTTTGGTATTCAATTGGACTACATCAAATCCCATGATATACTATTCCTCTTAAGGGCATCGTCTCGAAGGTGTAATCCTTAATAAAGTCAAAAATCAACAAAACAATTCCTTAAATCATTTGTTCACCATTTGTAGTCCTCCTCAATGCCAGACAGTTTAATTTCCAGACTGTAGCTGAGCATCTATTTAAATGGACTAATATTAATGAGAGTTTTAATATCCTAGTGCCTGAAGATTATAGATCTCTTCCTGCATTCTTGGAACTTAAAACTACACTTAAAAAGAAAAAGCAATTTACGATAGACTCAATTATGTCCACAACTAAAACCACATCAGTGAATCACACGCTGGTTTGGTATTCAATTGGACTACATCAAATCCCATGATATACTATTCCTCTTAAGGGCATCGTCTCAAAGGTGTTATCCTTAATAAAGTCAAAAATCAACATCAATTTAAAGCATTTAATAATCATTTGATAGTCCTCCTCAATGCCAGGCGGCTTGATTTCCGTGCTGTACCTGAGCATCTATCTAAATGGACTCATATTAACGAAAGTTTTAATATCCTAGTGCTCGAAGATTCAGCTCTCTTCCCGCTCTCTTGGAATTTAAAACCACACTTGCTTTTATAAATCTAATTTGAGTTTTTAGTCATTTCGGCAATTGGCAATTTATTGATTTATGTTTTATATTTATTGTAGATCTTGGTCAGCGCCATCATCAACTCTGGACCCCGTGAGGACTCCACCCGTATTGGTCGTGCCGGTACCGTCCGTCGCCAGGCTGTGGATGTGTCGCCCCTGCGTCGCGTCAACCAGGTAGGTGTCACCTCTGTTGTTGGCCACATCATTAGCCAACAACGATGGCGCGCAGTTCGAGCAGCGACTGCGTTCTTATAACACTGGCTACATCAAATATCTATCTTATCCGTAGCGTCACAATGTGTAATTGGCAGACATTTGGCGTATGAACTGAAGAAACATTTCGAAATATTATTACACTAAAGAGTTGATGTATTCATGCTTTTATCCTCTCCCCTTTTATAGGCTATCTGGCTGCTGTGCACTGGCGCCCGCGAGGCTGCCTTCAGGAACATCAAGACCATTGCCGAGTGCTTGGCCGATGAGCTGATCAACGCCGCTAAGGTAAGTCTCTCCAATAGAGTTTAAGTAGTAATTTAGTGATAGGTGTGTCTACTCTTATGTTATATTCCATTTGAACTATTCTTCAATGTGTCCAATCTAATTCTGCGTCATGTCAACTGGATATTGTCGCAGACTCGCTTTTGGACGATAGAAATGAAATGTCTTTTATTATCCTTGTGCTTGTAGTAACTCCCAGCTCAATGCACACGAGAAACGTAGAAGAACAATTATTATAATTATAAAGTATACACCTTATATTCCATTCAAACTATTCTTCAATGTGTCCAATCTAATTCTGCGTCATGTCAACTGGATATTGTCGCAGACTCGCTTTTGGACGATAGAAATGAAATGTCTTTTATTATCCTTGTGCTTGTAGTAACTCCCAGCTCAATGCACACGAGAAACGTAGAAGAACAATTACTATAATTATAAAGTATACACCTTATATTCCATTCAAACTATTCTTTAATGTGTCCAATCTAATTCTGCGTCATGTCAACTGGATATTGTCGCAGACTCGCTTTTGGACGATAGCAATGAAATGTCTTTTATTATCCTTGTGCTTGTGGCAGCTCCCAGCTCAATGCACACGAGAAACGTAGAAGAACAATTATTATAATAATACAGTATTCATACAATAGATTTAAATTAAATTATATAATATACTTATCTAAATTGCCTTCTCTTTAATCTCTTACAGGGTTCATCCAACTCTTACGCCATCAAGAAGAAAGACGAGTTGGAGCGTGTTGCCAAGTCTAACCGTTAAGGAGATATAGAAGAACATCAACAACACACAAATAACAAATACCGTTTGTTTAATGTCCGATTAAAATTTGATACTTTACGTTTGATGTAAATTTATATATAACAAAAGCGTTTCTATCAATTTTAAGCGTGCATTAAGTGAACTGATGGGGTAGCGAGGAGCTACATGAAATTTTCCACAAATAAATCTGTGTAAAACAAAATATTATAGGACACGAAGCTTTTTTTTAATAGCTATAGGTTTTATCATTAAATAAATTTTTATAAAATTTAACTATTCACTAAAGTGAACGAACGAACTATATCCCCGATTGTAGGTTATATAGTGCAGCTGCTTAGTTGTTTTGTTCGTTCGCTTGAAACCCATTTATTATTGGATGTGCTGGCGGCGCTCTTGCTGACGTCAGTTGTAACATCACAATCTTCTTTCAAAACCAAACCATTTGGCGCCATTTATTTTTCGCAAGCAGGCGAAGGTGACGGCCCTGCTTATCACGTATCGTTGGTGGTTGGGTGACAGCCCTGCCTATCTCCGATAACTCGACAAGGAATTTTATCGATGGTTCAGCTCGATACTTAGTTTTCATGAAATTAGGCATTTTAATTACAAAATAAGCGCGCACAAGTTCAAAAAGCAAAAGATCATCGCGTAGTGTTGACAGTTTGACGCAGATTTGAGATGTGTAACCTACACCTGATCGACTATTTTATGCTCCGACCGGTCACATTGTGGCGGTCGTGCGATAACTAGAATTTAAATTAAGCTGGCCTTGGCCAACGTGATGGCGCTACCATATTCTAATAATTTTGCAACAAGTAGAATCCAATTTACATTTGTTGTAAATCTGTTGTATAGGTGGAGCATTGATGATTTCGATGTTTAAAAATAAAGCATCGTAATTATCAGGATTGCTTATTTTTTGTTGTATATAAAGCATTCGATAGTAGCCTACCAAACACCCATGGATCCGATGTTTTGCAAGCATCGATGACATCGATGCTTCACTCGATGTTTCTTCACCTCTAAAGAAGAATCCAATTTGAATTTGCGCGATTTACATTTGTTGTAAATCTCCTGGCAATTTTCATTGATTTGCGTAAAATGTTCAATGTAAATACGAGTATCGTAACTCAAAGCACAGATTCAAGCAGTAGCAGTATAAATTCAAATACAAACAGGCGTGTACAGCACAGTCAGTAAGTAATGCCGTCGTACTCCGAAAAATCAACAAAATACATTAAATATGCACAAAATTTAGATTTCACGAGCAAAAGTTAATTGAGAAGTATTGCCGAGAGTCGGAACTGTTTAAGATAATTGAAGACGCCGTCGCTAACTTTACGCGCAATTACAATCAAACTCTTAAGCCGGAAGAGGCATTGGCACCATTCCTATTACGATTGGACTTTGAGTACACGGATCTAATAAAGCACGGACAGCAGCTGCTCTATCTGGCGCTACGCGAGCCCCTGCAATTCGCCGAAGCGCTCAAGTACTCGGTATTCGGACAAGTGCGCGATCTGCTCAAAACGAACGTCAACGGACCCAAAGCGATCGACGTCGCCCAACTGCACATTCAGTGGCGCATCTTAGATCTGCCGCTGCAGGAGAACCTGTTGTTCAAGCCATCCAAGTTCAAGTGTCCACTCGGCCTGGCCCTTGTCCGCGGCATCTTGTCCGCATATACGCCTCCAGAAATATTGGTGTAAGTCTTGCAATTCAGTAATTGCTTTGAATTGGAGTTTAATTTCTTTTACCAAAACAGGCTGCAATCCATTTGGTATTGTGGTGGCGGTTGTATGCGAAACGCAATTCAAACTAGTTCCACGGAAGGTAAGTCAGCGTCGTCGTAGTCTTTATTCCAACTCCTACATAGGATGGGACATGCTAAGCTCCTTAGGTCAGCATGTCCCCAACTGAGAGACACAGTTTGGTACATTTGGTACATTAGCCACATTTGGTACATTTTGACTTTGTTGGTACATTGGATGCTTATTTTGGTACATAATTGTACTTTTCTTAGACTTGGTGTAATCTTTTATTTGCATTTTGTATTTTATTCTTCACATTATTCTAGCTATTGTGCAAAATTTATATGTATATATTTTTATTTATTTATTTCTTCTTCAAGTATAAGTAAATTAATATAAAAATTAAATATTTATAGTTATATTTAAATTTAAACTGAAAAGATAAAAAGTTAATAAAAAAAATTAAAAATTGAAAAATCATTCCCTATAGCGAATTAAGAAATTAAAAATAGTATTAAAGTGATATTTCTAAATATCAAAACAGTAGACTTTTACAAAAATTCAATATTTTAAATGGGTACTTAATGGGTTAAGAAAAGTTTTGTATCATTTAAACGGAACTTAAATGTCCTTTCCATTGATGCCAAAATGTACATGAAGTAAGTTCAAATTACGAGTAGATTTAACTTTAGTTTTGTCAAAATACTTTATCCGTCGACTGTAGTCTTTTTCATCCAAAAAAAATCGAACTACTGAAACCGCCATAGGGTAAATCGGTTGAAAATTTCAGTTTTATAAGAAAAACTATGTTTGTTCTTTAAGATTATTCAATGAACCCCACAGATGGTTTATTTGGTATTGTGTTACACAAATATGTGGACTGTATCATGAAGCGGTTACAGGACGGATCAGTCGAATTCAGAGGTCTTTCAGTTTTGTTTCTTTTCAGATTCGTTTCTATTCAGCAACAATCGGTGTTTGCATTTTAATTGTACACATACATACTACATACATATGTTAATTCTGAATTGCTTTTTTTATTGCAGCGCCTTTGTGTCCCAACTGCTCGCGATCCATGAGCGAATACCAAAAGCTGCGAGTTACCGAAAATTATCGCCTCATTGCCATATTGCCAAGTGTCTGTGCAGAGACCCCACGACAGTTGAATCGCAGCTATCGCCCGATTCTCGTACGTCTGCGAGGTAAGCGTGTAAATTCTAAAAAGGATGAATATGATTCATGATTTCATTTTCAGCTCACACCTACGACTGCGATCTGAAGCTGGGTGGCATTTACCTAGTCACTGGTTATTACAATAGTACATCGACCAGTTATCAGTTTGAAGCATGCCATCTAAAAAGAATGCAAAGAACGTGAACACGAAGAACGCTGGGGAGGAGCATAACGTCAATTCGGATAATCCCAGTAACGAAAGGAAATGGCGAACTCGTCGTATGCCCGTTCAGCTGGTTGACTTCCTGGGATCCGATATGGAGGCGACGCAGCCAGCTGCAGCTTTGTAAGCAACGCGACCTGTAAATACCCTTCTTTTGATTTACCCATTTTATGTTGCCAATCTACAGATCAAACGTCAGTCCCGTTGTAAGCCGCTGCAGCATTTCAACAGGAGCTACAAGCAAACCAGAAGGTATCTGCAATCGCAATGCCAGCGTACACTTTGAACCAACCGATGAAGAGTTTCCTGCTGTTGGCGCCCCACGCAGCAAGAAACCGAAGACAACCCCAACTCCAGCAGTGGAGGACAGTTCCCAGCAGATATCGCCAATGCCACAGGTGGCCATAGTAGAAGGTCAGCAACACAACAATCAGCAGAGCAAATATATCAAACAGAAACAATCGCCAGACATTAACAATCAAAAGAGTTCGCCGGAGAAGTATTACAACAACCAAAAGATCGTAAATCAATGGCTTCGAGCGGTGCAGCCATCGGAAATGCAGTCGCAGCAGCTGCCGTTGCCATTGCCCCCGTTGGAGTCGCATCAGGCATCATCTAGTGCTCCTCCCATTGCTGCTGCAGTGCAACAAGTTCCACAATCACAGACTCGTCAGCCATTCACACCACCATCTGCATCCGGTTGTAGGATAAGACCAACACAACTGAATCCTTCAAGTCGCCCATTCATGCCAGCATATGCTTCTGGTTGTATGATTAGGCCAACACAATGGATTCCTACGCATCGACCGCCGCCACCGTTGAATCGTATTGTCGGAGACATGCACAGCGCACCAGTCTATCCAAATGTGGCCGTGCCCCAGCCCCAGTCCCAGTCCCATCGACCCATCATGCGCACTCTGTCGAGCTTCAACTTGGGTGTGCCAAAGTTTGCCACAACTAATCGTAATGTGGTCAGGAAAGAAATTGTGGCCTCACCGGCCTCTGGACCCACAAAGCGTTTCCATGAACGTCGCATGCGACGCGAGCAAATGTCACAGGGCGGATCGGGCGGATCGGGATTGCCGCCACAGCTACCCGATGAGCTAATGATGCAGTCCGATCTGCCGAACACTGGCGTCGATGAGGATGCATCGTTTGTGCGGGAATTGCAGCAGGCTGTGGCTTCAAACCAATCGCCGGCATTGCAATCGCAATCCCAGGGTAATCCCTTGGACATTGTCTCTCAGAGCACCCTTAATTGGAATGCTGTGGAGTTTCAACCGAGAGCTGAATCGCTCAATCCGAGCGACAGTCAATCAAGGCCACTGGGCGTAGTGCGGCCCAGAGGACGGAGTCATATGATAACCGTAAGTTTAATTCCTCCGACCAAGAGTTCTTCTTTTTATAGGAAGTAAAAGTCGTGAGCTTAACAAAATCAAACCTGATAAAAAATAGTCTAGATTAATTAGATAGATATACTATGTTTAGATGGGTAATCCTGGAAACAGGATAAGCTTTGATTTTTGATTCTTATTATAAAAGCTATTTTTAACTCTAATTTTTGATCCATATTAAAAAAAGTTATTAAATTAGTAAATGTCAGTTTTTATTTTCAAATCATTGATTATAGAATTTTTATATTACAAATTTAAAATAAAAGTTATTTTTCAATCTTTTTTTTCTTAATTTTCACTTTAAAGAGATCTTTAATTCTTTATTTTTTTATTTTAAATTTGTATTGTAAATATAAGACTTTCTCTATGATTTTTTCAGATTTAAAACTAAGAGTAAAAATTCACAAATAATTTAAATTTAATGATTTTTATTTTGAGTATTGAAATTGTTACTTAATCTGCATTTTACACTCCCCAGGAGCGTCGCCGGCGACAGCGTTTCCATCGTACCCTCAAGCCGGACGCTTTGTTTGAGTTGGTGGCGCTGCCCGTTGAGGAGCTGGGAATGTCAGAATCAACTGGTGATAGCCAGGAGGCGCCATCAGCGATTTCTGTTGCTCTGCCAGGAGGAGGCAGCAACATGACGAGCCAGTTGTCCATGTCGAACACCAATAACGATGCCAGTCAATCGGTTTTTCGGCTTGCCAGCCTCCCCAGCACAGGAGTAGGGACAGAAGCGTCCAACAACACGCCGCCGTCAATAATAGGCGGCCCCAGCGACAGTCGAACGCTCCAGACCGGGGAAACGTTCGACGTACAAGAGGAGAACAGTCCGCCGCTTTTAGACATGGATCCTTACACACAACAAACCGAATCGTCGCTTTTCCTTGTGTCCAATCGCAGGGATATTGATATGAACCCGGCGCCCCATCAGACCCAAAAGCCAGGCAGCAATAGAAATAATAATAACAATGATATTAAAGCTACACGGCCACGTCACATGCTGTTCCTGAAAGGCAACGCTGAGCGTCATAATGTAGATGTTGATTTGAACTTTATGCCGCCGAGTATCAAGAAATTGTATCGCTTGATCTGTGGCAAATACTCGGATTACGCCTTTGTCTATGCGCTGAGCTCGCAGCTAAGCCAGGACTGTGTTCCCATGGAGTGCTACGTATATCTGAAGATGGCGTTGCTGATCAGCCTAACCAGCATTGAACCGGACGAGTTACGTGCACCGATTTCCATATGCGTCATTTGCACCGACAGCTGTGTGGCCAATCGATTGCTCACCAGCATTGGCCAGCTGGCGCCCCGTTTTATCGGTCCCCACGAGGGCGGACAACAGCCAAGCTATTCGGGATTGCCCTCGCGTTACAATTGGGTGCAGGCCAGTCCGTTAATGATGGCCCAGCAGGGAGTATACTACGCCGGCGACTGGAATCGGCTGTCGCGTGACCAAACCGAGGAGCTGGAGAAATCCATGGAGAACAACAGCTTGCCGGTACCGCAGCTGCAGAGCGAACAGCCGTTGGAGGCGGCCATTTGGACCTATTGGCAGCCGGAGAATGCGGCCAATCAGACCACGGCTTTTGCCAAACTTTGTCCGTAAGTTAAGTCAAAAAGTATTCTCAACTTTTGAATCCATTTCAAACGTATTCTCTTTTAGTATATTTGGATTGCCTGTCTACATGGATGAGCAGGTGAACGAGGTGATGTGGGACTTTGTGCTACGCGAGCACAGTCGGGATTCCGATAAGTTGGCAAAGGATGCGCTCCACATTCCCATCGAGGACATGCGAACATTGCTGGAATTAATTCAACAACGCCAGGTCATTTTCACCCAGCCGGCGGAGCATCTATTAAAGAAATATTATATTATTTCCCGCGTCCAACAGCCCAGTGAGCATGTCTGCTGATTTATTCATATCGATGCCATATGCTCATCTGTATCTCTATATCTGTTTACAGCCGCATTCAGCAGTAAGACGTACATTGTGCTAAAACAATTTGCGGAATCGCTAGCCAAGCTGTCCATGCGCCTGGACGTGCTCGAATCGGATGTTGTCGTTGCCATTTTTCATTGCGAACACTTTGTGCGCAGCATTTTCGGAGCCGGAGATTTTCCACCACCAGCTGTTTCAAATTTTAATGTCATCTCTCGTGTGGATCCGTACATGAATATCTTTTCGCGTTGGTTATTTCAATATTTGGATCGATTTGAGGAGAAAGTCGTTTAGAGATGCTAGTAGACAAGACTTTCTATCTATATACATTTAAATATCTCGTTAATTTTACATCAAGAAAAGTGTTTGGAAATTCACAAAGCAATTTACAAAAAAATTTTGCAATTAAATTTTGTTATTTACAATCGACATGTTAAGAACACCTGATATCATCTTTTTGATGTGAGAGAATATTAAATTGCTACCACAGATACACAATATCAATATGTATTCTATTTAAGTAGGGTGTATTTATGTATAAGATATAAACACATTAACAGAGAAGAAGCCACTCTTAGAGGAACAAAGAATTCTCAAGGTTTCCTTAAATTATGTAATTAGATAACTAAATAAGCTCATTGAATAGTAAATCAGTTCAATTTTAGAGAAGGTAATTCAGATGAACTTAAAACATATCTCACAACAAAAATAAAAACATATTTCAAACAAAATAATCCTAATATAAAAAGATATGTAGTTTATGTTCCCAACTGAATTATTTTTTAATAAATCATTTTGATAGATACACTAGCCAGAAAAACTATGCGTACACACTTTTTTTTTACTTTGACAGCTATTGTAAGTCAAGTCATCATAGTAAAAAAAAATATATTTGGAATGGTCGTTTCAATTCCGTTTGAATGATGCAAAAATTTCCATAACCCATTAAGTACTCATTGAAAATTTGTCCGTCTACTTTTTTGACTGTTTTGACTGTACTTATTGAAAAATTCGAATTTCTGTGAACGTCTACTTTTTCAACTTTTATCCTCGATTTTTTCAAAAAAATATTTTATTGCAAAAAAAATTCTTGAAACAATTCTAAGAGTAACTGAAAAAAAAATTTTCAAAAATATTTTTGCTAGTATTTTTTATAATTTTTTGCAAATCCATTATCCATTTATTTCTAGAAAATATTTTGCATCTTGTTTTGTGCAAAAGCGGAAAGAAATCTTTATGCATATGACACCAAGCCATGCTTACTAGCGGGTTGATCTTGTGCGTTAATTTTTCCATCCATCTTTGCCATAAGTCGTAAAAAAAAAGCTAAACTGAAATAACACATTCGAGTAATTCGAATTTGTTTACAATGCCAATGTCATCGATCGTTTTTACACGTAGTTCATTCGAACTCATCTCGTAAGAATGCCGAACGTTTGGAAGAAAACTTCACTCAAATACATATAAACTCAATCATAGTATGCTTTGCATTCAACTCATTCAGAACCATTCAATTGCATTCAATTGGACTCACAATTTGAGTACATCCATGCAGACCTCTAATACAAAAGGGCAATATTATTTGAATGATCATTATGATGATCAAAATAAGAAAAGCAGTCATATTTAATACAGAATTTTCATTTTATTGTTTTGTCATAGTGGGGGATTGTGTTGTAACTTAAATTGAAATCTAAATTATTGATTAAATTATTTAAATGTTTAGTTATATTTAAGCAGCGAGATAACGTTAATAGTGAACAACTTACGAATAGCTTTATAGCCAATAACTATATAAGTAAATCTAGTGCTACCTTCATAGTTTTCCACATTTTCGTGGGGACCGAAGGAGGGGAAAATGTGGGACAAGGGAGGAATATGATTATAAAACTAACTCAACTAACTAATGATTCGAGTCGTCGTTGCGTTAATTGATTAAATAAATAAATAACACTACATACAAAATTTGAAGCTGTCAAGGAGCCTATGCCTAGCCTAATCCTGTCGAGAAAAGCTCAAATCAAATAAATATAAATATAAAAAAAAAATTAGTTGTCTTATAGTTAAATCTAGTGTGTGTGCTTAGGAGGCGGGATGCGGTTTTAGCTTAGTTAAGATTGGCTTAGAATCTACACCTCAATACTGTTGAGACTGCCCGATGAGATGTTGTCCGTGTGGCTGCCGAGCCGTGTCCGTTTGATGAGTGCCCGGGCGGGCATGGGGGAGCGCTGGACACGCGGACTGCCGGGGACAATGGGTATGCCGACGCCACCGTTGTGATTATGATTGTGATTCTGGTGATGGTGATGATGATGATGATTCTGGTGCAGATGCTGATGATGCGCCAGATGATGTGGCAGATTGTTGTTGCTGCTGCTGCTGTTGTTGTTGTTATTGATATTATTGTGGTTGTTGTTGTTGTTATTATTATTGTGATGATGACTGAGATTGGTGTGACTATTGTGCTGGCTGCCCGACGCACGTCGCTGTCTCCGCAACGAGGGTATGCGTGCTGGCGTTGTCAGTGCATCCTCCAGCCCGTAGGCAAGTGCTGACTGTTGTTGTTGTTGTTGCTGTTGTTGTTGCTGTTGCTGTTGCTGTTCAGACTGCGCACGCTGCGCTCCAGTGTGCGTCGCTGCTGATCCAACATGGGCGAGGCGCCACTGTTAGTAGGTGGCTGCTGCTGCTGCTGCTGGTAGTAGGTGCCATGCGGAGGCACCGGCGGCGCCTGCAGCTGCTGAAAGTCGTGCGCCGACGGCAGACGCTTCTGCAGCAGCGTCGGCGTTCCAGGGGCATGATAGGGCTGCGCATGATGCAGTCCCGGCTGATGCATTGCTGCGGCGGCGGCAACGGCCAGCGCATTGTTCTAAACCAAAAAGGAAAGACAAAGTCAGAGAAATAGATTAGTTAACTACTCGGCCGAGTGGTGGCAATGAATGGTGCGTGTTTTGGTGGCATGGCAACAAAATACAAGATCAAAAACGATTTCAACTGGTTTGGCATGGTGTATTTACGTTTACTTGCTGCTGCTGCTGCTGCTGTTGCGCTTTGGTTGCCACCGATTTCTTGGGCAATGGCAATGGCAATGGCAACGTCAACGGCATTGGCAATGGCGGCAACGGTTTGCTGGGCGCCTCCGTTGGCAACTGTTGCGGCTGGCTGAGACCCTCGCAGGCCTCCAGTGTCTCGCAAGATGATGAGGCGCCCGTTTGAGCCTTGTCACTGCCATCGACATCGACATCCACATCCACATCCGCATTCGCATCTGCATTCTCTTCCGTTTCCGTTTCCGGCTCGACATTTGCATTGGCATTTGCCTGATCCGCCGTGCTGCTATTCAGAGTCTTGATGCTGGCGGGGCTGACGGTGCCGTTGGTGCCATTTGGGGGCAGGAAGCGCAGCTCCATAACGTTACGATTCTGGAACATGGGACGGGACTCTCACTCAGTTTTGACTAGGCGAACACGAAGGAAGGAGCGAACAAAACGACAGAACGACAGAACGACAGAGACACAGGCGATTTGGAAACCACAAAACCAGAACAGAACAGAACAGAACGGAACGGAACAGAAGAGTAAGACAGAGCAACGCGACCAGTGCCAAAAGCAGCTTGAATAAGACAGAGATAGACAGAGAGAAAGGAGAACGAGAAGGCAAACATAAGCATGGGAGAAATAAACAAATACTCACATCATTGTTGAGAGACAAAAGAACTAAGCTACACGAGATAAAAATGATAAGGTGTAAAGCAAACCAGACAGGTATTTACATATGAAAGAGACAGAGTGAGAAAGAGAGAGAGAGAGAGAGGAGATGGAAAACGAAATTGAAAGCAAAGGGCGTGGAAGAGATGCTTTGTCTCATTCACTCGTGAATAATTTGTATAGATTAACTTGTACTTCAGATATTCCACAAGAAAAAAAAAAAAAAAAAACCAATCTTGAGTTACACATAAAGAAAACTTTTGTACAATCTCAAATGATATATTTAAAAAACTTGCAAGGTCGGTTTCACAACTCAACTGATAAAAAGACCTACAAAGGCAGATGAAAACAATAAAGATTCACAACCAAACCATGTAGAATTCTAGAAATCTATAGATTAGCGATCCATTTGGTATAAGGTATTTTAACATGACAGCAAAATATAATATACAGGGGTGCCATAGAAATCTCTAGTGAAATATAACTTTGTTGTAACTCGAACCAGCATGAGTGCACACTAAACACAATATTATCCCATTTCTCTCGAACGAATCATGTGAAGCACACAACACAATCAATACTCACACTGTCTAAACAGTCACTTTAGCTAACAACTCATTCAAAATCATGAGTCAATTATCCAGTCGAGTCATAACACAATCAAGTGTGACTGCGATTCATGGAAAACTATCACAGCAACAGTCGTTATTTTCGAACTATCTACTGTGCACTGTACACTGTGCACACTATATTATGATAAACAAGAATTAATCTGTACAAATTCTGCTCATAAAATTAATGTTTTTTGGGGTGATTAAGCAAATAAAAATTTATTGAAAAGTAAATTTCTGTACATAATTATTTTATCCATCCTATTTTTTTTTATTTAAATTTAAAAAAAAATTTTGTTTGCCACATCAGTGCTTGATTCACACTTTCAACACAGTTCCAACTGTCAAAAACTGACGAATTGAGCGAGAGCAAATTTTCGTAACAGTATCATACGAAATGACACGAATCACGAATCACACGACTGCTTAGCTTCGGGTCAATGAGTCCGAAAAAGGAACAACTCCTAAGCAATTGAAATTATGACTTGAAAAGCACAAATGTGTCGTTTTGAATGTGATTTGTGTGTGATTTCTGACTGCTAACACGATTTAGTGTGTACTTATGCAGGGCTCTAACTCGAATTTTCTCTAGGCCGAGCTAGGGAAGTTCAACTGGAATTTGCCATATAATTATACGGGGGTGCCACAGAAATCGCTTTCGCTTGATTTTCACTTAAGTTTCATACAAATTCCAGTGAAATTCAAGCGAAAGCAATTTCTGTGGCACCCCTGATAATATTTCTTGGATAGCCCATATTTTTTTAACGTTATCGATCGGTGTAAAAATATGGAATATACGGAGTTCTAACGGAATTGCGTTGGGCACTCAGTGGCTCAAGGAGTTCCCTTCATCTGGCCAACTGAGAGTGTTCCCAGTGAATCTTCAGAATCGGAAGTACCTATGTTATGTATGTTTTTTAATCGGGATTGATTTGAATATGATTAGTGCTGATCAAATATATTTACAGATAAATCAATCTCATAATCCTTTTTTATTTTTTGTAATTACTTTATAAAAGTTTAAAGATTGATTCATTTACAAAGAGAGATTTCAGAGAGCGTGTATGTACATATAATAGAACTGAAGGTGGAGAGGGTGTTGTTGGGAAAGATAAGGGCAGGATATAATAAGAGACTAACTAGAAACTATAAGCAGCGACAGAGATTCACCAACAGCAGGTGGAAGGGAGGGGGAGGGGGAGGGAGAGGCAAGGCGAGAAACGTTTCAATTTTGACCAACCAACCAGCGAAAAGGTTTTTCTTTGTTTTTTGTTTTCTTAAATATGTATTTAATTGCATATAGATGGAAGCCATTGGAAGGAGTAGCCAGAGTAAGTGTAGGTGTGTATAAGTCTTACCTTGTCGGCGGTGGGATCCTGGGCCAGGGGATTCGGCGTGATATTCATGCGTGGAATGACCCCGTTGAGGCGTCGCACATCGCCGGGCTTGTGGCTATGATGCGAGGCCACGCCCAACACGGCGGATGTAACAAAGTCCGCTTGTATATGATCCAATTGCGGCTTGTTCTCATCTGCACAAAGAGCACAAATTAATTAGATGCTGGAATCAATCACTGTTAGACGGACTCACCCTCGGGCTGGGCATTGCTGCGCCGACGGATGCATAAACAGGCAACCACAGTGGCGATGAGCAGCAAGAGACCGCCTCCAGCGGCGCCAGCAATCACCGGATAGATGGAGTTCTGCTCATCATTGCCAGATCCGTTGGGCACGGCCACAATGGCTGGTGCTGTCACAGTTGACGAGTGACCAGGAGATTCTGCAATGGGAGTGAGATTGGGATTGATTTATTGAAGTTGTTGCCGCCAAAATGAACATTTTTGTATTTTCTTTAATAATTTTAAGTTTAATATGATTTATAATTATACTTATAAAAGGAAGTCGTCGTCCATTGCTCTAAGAATTCGTCATTCAAACAAAAAAAAATGTAAACTAATTTATAATTATTTTGTTTTTGGTTTTTAAAATGCTTAGGACATCATAGTTAATGATATTAGTAGGTAAATAATCAAGTAAGTGGTGATCTTACTCATGGTGTGCCCCTGCTTGATCTCACTGAACTCGGACGCCGCGTGCGCGTTGAAAGTTTGCAGCTTGAACTCGTAGGCGGTTCCCGGGTCCAGTTGATCGATTTGGAATCGACGCGCATTGCCGCCCTCGAGTGTGGCCTTGAGGTATTCGGCCGCCGACGCAGCTGGGCGGTAGTAGGCATAGTAGCCATCAATATTGGGAGCCTGGCTAGGCGTTGGCGAGAGTGTCCAGTGGAGCAGGATTGAGGACTCGGAGTACGGTTCGATCTGTCGCAGTTGGGGCACTGGTAGATTCGATTTGGCAGCGCCACGCTGCAGAAAGAACTTGACCGATGTGCTGCCCTCCTTGTTGTCATTGTTCGAGTAGACTGCAATGATCCGGAAGCGATAATTGCGTTCCGGTCGCAGTCCCGTCACCGATGACGTATAGTTCTTCACGCCCGTGTCGACGTGGTCACGACCGCGCTCCCGCTCCCTCTGTCTGCCGGCTGGTATGTTCTCGTTGGTCGTCTGCCAGTTCTCGCGGGGAATCTTGCCGAGCATGCGGTACTGCACCTTGAAGAATTGGATGGCCAGGCCGTCGTTGCTGGGCACATTCCAGCGCAGCATGACCGCATCGTCGGCCAGACGGGTAACATTGGGCCGTGATGGTGGTACCATATTGGCTGTAATAGCAGAAATAATATTTCAGTTACATTTAAAATTTAAAATCTGCATTTAAATGTTTTGAATGAAATTTGAATAACATGAAGTTGGCTGCACTGGTAAGCGCAGCGATCTGTTAGCGCAAAAGTGCACGCGAAAGTAACGCGAAAAGGAGCTAACGAAAACTCGATACTATCGGTAATAATGTTGCAAAACAAACATGGAGCACAATATAAATTCAGTTAAGGCAATTGTTTAATAAAACAAAAAAAATCCAATTAATTGCACAATTTGAATTATAAATGCATAATTGTCTCCAACTATGTTTTGATTTAGCGACGAGAAAGCCGTGGAATATTATCGATACAGTAATGTCGCTATCGATAGTGTAAAGCGAAATAGAATATTTAATATATCGATATTGCTGGCGATAGTTTTTCATCACTAATGAGTAGTATCGTTGCCCGAGTATTGAGTATTATCGCAGTCATGCGATACTGCTCAATAGCAGTATCGTAAGAGCTTCGTACGCGTTTTGAGTCAAATTTTCTGTGCTGCTGCTACTTGCCACAAAAATAAAAACCTGAGCCAGCGAAGCGCGCGCATTTACATAAAAATTCCAAATATAATTAAATGAGATTGTTGTGCCAAACGTAACACAATTGTGCGTTAAAACATTTTCATACACATCTGTAGTGCAATATAATAATTGGAGGCTCCGAGTGGCGGTGGCGACAACAAGCAACGACAGCGATAGTGGCATCGACGACAGCAATAGCGACGGCAACGACGACGACGACGGCACAGACAAAAAAAAGTACTCACACCGACGCGTCACACACACGCGCGCGCACTCATAGGCATGTGTGTGCGTGTGTGTGTGTATAAGCGAAACGAGTGCAATTGATTTTCGTATATTATTCGCTACTCGGCATCGGTTTTTGGCACTCGGCATCGGAATCGGGCTCGAACACATACTCATACTTAGACTCACACTCATGGTCGGACTCGAAATTGGACTCGGAATCGGACTCGGAGCCACGACTTGAGTGTTTCGTGTGTCGTGTTTCGTGTCTGTGTCTTCGTGTTTCGCTGCCTCGCACATAAATAAACAAACCACACGCAGCTCCACTCAAAACAAAGCAAAAGAAAACAAAACATAATTCGGGTAGAAGAAGATACAATAAATTGGAAGAAGAGGCAAAGGAAGGAAGAAAGGAAGGAAGCATGTCGGCTACCGGAGATGCGGGCGCCGGTTCAACAAATGGCGTTGTACAGGCAACGGTAACTGTGAGTGGCGCCCTCAGCAGCAGCGACGGCAGCCCCACCAACAACAATGGCAGCAATGTCGTCGTCGTCGGCAGCGGCAACAACAGCAACAACAACAACAATTCGACGGCGAGCAGCTCGAAGGGACAGTTGCCGCTGACGCCGCGATTCACCGCCGAGGAGAAGGATGTGCTCTACACGCTGTTCCATCTGCACGAGGAGGTCATCGACATCAAGCATCGGAAGAAGCAGCGCAACAAGTACTCGGTTCGCGATACCTGGGACAAGATTGTGC
Organism: Drosophila suboccidentalis; assembly: GCA_037043435.1. NCBI lineage: Eukaryota > Metazoa > Arthropoda > Insecta > Diptera > Drosophilidae > Drosophila > Drosophila suboccidentalis. The sequence goes on along the minus strand of JBAMBK010000278.1, from coordinate 2,813,318 downwards.
GCGACTTTAATTCGCATCCGCATGTGAGCGCCATGCGCAACATTAAGCAGATTCAAAAGTTTTGGCTCAACTCGCGGTAAGTGCATCTTTGTGTGATGTTGCAGGAGTGTGTTGCATGTGGCAAATACAAATATTCTCCGCTCTTTTTTACAGTCTGCGCAAGCAATATCCATATCGGGATGCCAGTGCCAGTTCCGCTCTGGTCAAAGTGAGCGGCGTTGCAGGCAGTGCACAGCAGCAACAACAGTTGCAGCAGCAGCAGCAACAACAGCAGCAGCAGCAACAACATCACGACAATGTCAAAGTAGAGCCCGAGTATCAAATCAGTCCAGATGCCTCCGAACATAATCCGGCTGGTGATGGATTCGACGAGATCGAAATGGATGCCAATGATGTTAGCGAAATGGAGGATGATCCACTCGAGGCACAGCAGCAGCAACAACAACAACAGGCCGCCCAGGCTCAAGCGGAGGCACAGCAGCAACAGCAACAACAACAGCAGCAGCAGCAACAACAACAGCAACAACAACAGCAGCAGCAGCAGCAGCAACAACAACAATCGGCAGTTGCCGAAATGCAAAAGCTGCAAGTGAGCGCAGCTGCTGTGGCTGCCGCCAGTGCGAACATGCTGAACACCCACCAGATCAACGTTGACCAGATCAGCGCCGACAAGCTGACGCTCAATGATCTGCTCCACTTCAAGACGGCGCGACCCCGCGAAGAGATCATTCTACAGATCAAGCATCCCTCGGATGCCACAGGTGAGACACATTCACCATTCCCATTCAAACTCCATTTACAATCAATTCGAATGTCTCTCCTCCTCCTCAGCCACACAGATTCACACGATACCCACGCAGCCGCAACAGCACACGATGGCCACGATAACAGCCGGAGGCTACAACCAGCAGATCATTAGCGAGATCAAGCCGCAGCAGATTACGCTGGCCCAGTATCAGGCGCAGCAGCAGCAGCAGGTTCAGGCGCAGGTCCAGGCACAGGCGCAAGCTCAGGCTCAGGCACAGGCTCAGGCGCAGGCACAGGCACAGGCGCAGCAATTGGCACAGCAACAGCTGGCGGCACAGCAGCAACAGTTGGCGGCAGCCGCAGCGGCAGCACACCATCAGCAGCAACAACAGCAGGCGGCGGCAGCTGTTGTCGTCCAGCAGCAGCAGCAGCAACAGCAGCAGCAGCAACAACAGCAGCAACAACAACAGGCGGCAGCAGCAGCTGTTAAGATGCAGCTGACTGGCGGCACGCCCACCTTCACATTTAGTGCCCTGCCCACCGTGACGGCAGCGACGCCAGTGCCCGTCCCAGTGCCGGTTACAACGGCGCCAGCGTCGGCGGCCAATGTGAGTGGCAGCAGCGCAGGAACGCTGGCAACGGGTGGGACGGGCACAGGGGGCACAGGGGGTGATAGCTACGAGGAGCGCATCAATTTCTTCAAGGTGAAGGAGGCGGAGCTGCGCTGCAAGGAGCAGCAGCTGGCCACCGAGGCCAAGAAGATTGAGGTCAACAAGGCGCAGGATGAGCTCAAATATATGCGCGAGGTGCATCGTTTGCGCGTCGAGGAGCTCAAAATGAAGATACGCATCCTGCAGAAGGAGGAGGAGCAGCTGCGCAAATGCTCCAACACATGAGATCTGGAGGACATTAGCGATGCGGAGCCAGATCCAGATGCGGATAGGGATGCGGATGCTCGGGCGGATGAGGAGGAGGACGAGTACATGGACTTGGATATGCAATTGTTGCTCTAACTCGGACGCTTATTACCACATAGTTTACTTCTACATCTACATATATTATTATTAATATTATTATTATTATTAATATTATTACTGCAATTACAATTATCATAATTGTTAATATTATCATAATTATTATTATTTTATATTTTTTTTAAATAAGTTCTTTTTTTTTCGTTTTTGGGTGGGCGGGCGGTTAATCGATCACCGATTACCGAATACCAATTACCGACTATCGATTACCCTTTAAGCCATTTCTCTAACTATAATTGTAAATCGAAATGAAATACAATGAAAAGAAAGCAACAACAACAACAACAACTTACCAACTCTCATGTATTTGCGCTTGTTCTTGTTGCGCGAAGATGACGATGAGTAGCCACCATTTCCATTCCCGTTTCCATTGCCATGACCCATCTCATGGTCATATCGCATGGGCACATTGCCCAGCGGCTGATCGTCCTCGCCAGTGATCTGCAGGGGATTCACACGCAGCAGGTTTCCCTCGCTGGTCTGAAAAGCGGAGAGCAAGTCTCCAATGATTAGAGATTTCATTGCTTTACACTTAAATCTACATACAGTTTGTCAAAAAAACACTACACTCAAAAAAATGCAATATTTTGACTTTACATGAGGAATTAATATCTTATTATATATTTTTGAAAAGGTCATTTAAATTCCGTTTGAATGATGCAAAACTTTTTTCAACCCATTAGGTACCCAAAAAAAAAAATTTCGTTAATCTCTTCGCTAGTATTTTTATGATTTTTTGAAAATTGCTATCTTAATCCCTTTTTCCTCCTTTTCAATTGAATTTTTGTGGAACGACTGAGCCACGATGAAATCATAACAAGGTGATGTACTCGTTTGAAGTGCCCTCTTTTTCGGGGCGACGATTGCTCTGTACGTTTGGTTTGTGTTCCCAAAAATAGAATGAAGAGACAAATGTTGATAAATGCAATAGGAACAAAATGAGTGAAGAGTATAGAAAACCAAACAAAACAAGTTTTCTATATCACTATCTCTGTGGTCTCTCTCACGTCAGACTCTCTCTGAGAGCTGACGGCAAAAACATAGCCCCGAGAGAGAGCGAATACATCACCTTGTTATAATTTCATCATGGACTGAACGACTTTGATTAAAATGTTTAAACTTTTATAACTTCTTGTGGAATGTCATCCGTAATTTAGCTCTACATCATAACTTTATTTATGTTTATGGAATATTGAAGGTTTTTCAGCTCGATAGATCGATATTATTTGCCGAATGATCGACAAATCGATTTCTTTTCCGATTTTAAAGAAACTGCTTAAATTGAGGCTAGGAGATAAACTGAACTGATTCAAGATTTTGGGAATATGTACTCGTACTTACCTCGCCGAGTTGATTGCGTGCAAAGCATTGGACGACGCCCGCATGTCGCTTCTGGACGTGATGGATGAACAGGCGGTTGTGCTCGATGAGGATCTCGTTGTCGGCGGCGGCGTCCTCGCCGTTGAGCAGCCAATAGATCTCCGGCTGTGGATGTCCAATGGCGTCGCATTCGAGGGCGAGCGAGTCGCCCTCGTTGGTGAGGGTCGAGTTGGGACCACGCTGGATGCGGGGACGCTCCAGGACGCTCAGCGTGATCATGTGGACGAGGACGGGGGCCAGGCCGTTGTCCAGGCGACAGACATAGGAGCCCTGATCCCCGGGCTGCACATCGGTTATCTGGAGGCCATAGTCGAGCACGCGACTCCGATTGTGATATATGTTGGGCACATTGGGACTGCTCCAGACGGCGCCGGGACGCGGTGATCCCACGCCGGGGCACTCGAGGACGACGGTATCGCCGGGACGGGCCGCCACCTGTGTGGCCGGCTGTTGGAGCAGGAAATACGGCGGCGTTCGATCCGTATAATCCACACGCAAGTCAATCACCTGCGGCAGACGCAGTTCCTCCCCGGTTATCGCATTGGTCGCGGCGCACGTGTAGTTCCCAGCATCCTTGGCGCTCACCGAGCCCAGGACCAAAGCACCCGCCGCTCCCGGCAGCAGCTCCGTCTGCGGCAGCTTCTCGCCATTGCGATAGAAGCTCCAAATGGCCGGCGGACTGGAGGTGACCGAGCCGCAGCGCAGCAAAACACAGTTCTTGGGTGCCACACTCCATCGGACCGCATGGCGACTGTAACCGTTCGCATTGTCCATCGAAATGGAGACGAGGGTGAGACGGGCCGGGGTCGAGGCGATCGCACCGGGTCCATACCAGGCGACACACTGATAGTCGCCCAGCGTCTGGGCACTCACATAGATCCGCAGCTTCCAGGTGCGCTCCTCATTGCTGCTCGTCACATTGTACCCATCGGCGGGATGCAGATAGCGATACGGTTCATCGCTGCTATATCGGAATCTCCACTCCAAGCGATCCGGCTTCAGGTTCATCTCGCACTCGAACACCACCTCGTCGCCCTTGGGAGCCACCGCCGATTCGGGCGCCCGTTCAATGAACACGCCCAGCGAATTGTTGCTCGAGTTGGAGCTGTTGGAACTGGCGCTGGAGCTGGAGCTGGAGCTGGAACTGGCGTTGCTGGCGGAGCACAGACTGAGCATGGTCAGCGCCAGAGGCAACTGCAGCATCCTCTTTGGGCCCATTTTTCCACCCAGTCGGGCAAGCTGCAAACATACCCAAAAGTTGGGGAAACAATTATTAATACTGTACATTTTAAGTTCTTTTATACAAATATTATTATACAGATACATATATTTATTGTATGGAAATAATTATTATTATAATATTATATTATGTTGTTTTAATAAATAAAATCGGTTGCGATTTTCATTCCGGTACATCCAAAAAACCTAACCAATATTTCCCAAAAACTAAAAGGTTCCATTTCGGTTTTTTCCTTTCGATTCCGGTAACAGATTTAAATTAAATTAAATTAAAGACATATAACAAAAAAACACGTTTACATCTTTGTTTTCTAATTTTTTCGGATTTTTAAACTCAAAAAATCGAAAAAATATCTCACTGAAAAAGTCTAAAATTATGTTAATTCAAAAATGAATAGTTTTCAAACAATTGGATTAGATTTAAAACAGTATAAGATGATCGCTAGCTTTCAGAAAATGTAGAGCTTTTTAAAATTAGTTGTGTCATTGTTGAGAAAATGTGTAAAATTCAAAATTAAATTTTAAAATTAAAAAAAAACTTCCGAGTTTATCATCCGATCGCAATGAAATTTTCAGGACACATCGGGAATGCATTACTTGTCGTGTGTGCCGAAAAAAGGCTATATCTAAAAAAGCAGTAAGTGATTCCACAGACTTAGGAGTATAATATTCAAAACAACTTAACAGTAGTTGAACAGAACTATAAATTCTGTTAACAGCGACTTAACAGCAGATCCTCTGATCATTTTGGACTGCAACTAAATGATTCGAGTGTGAGGTAATTATAGTTTAAGATGGGCAATTTCGTACACCTCAAGGTTCCAAAAGTGGGCGGATTTCTCGAATTTCGAAATGCCATGTCTTGGGCCCTACTGTACCAAAAGAATACCGCGGCTGTTGTCTGGTCTGTTATTGGAACTGCTGTTTTGACTGGGCTCAGACTTGTTGTCCTGTGCCTCAGCCTCAGCCCGTGTCTCAGTCTGTATCTCAGTCCGGGGCGTGGCAACGGAAGCAGCCGGTCGCAATGTGCCATTTAAACTGGAGCCAGGCTAAAGAGTTGCCTGCCAGGTTGCCAAGCTGCCAAGTTGCCCAGTTGCCAGATCTTGTCCTTCGTCTTCGCCTGGGCATCAGATTCTTAATGGCGTGTCATTATTATGAGCAGCAGCCGAGGCAGGTGCTGCAGATGCTGCAGGCCAAGGTAACTTCCAACTGACTGGGGCAGGACAGGGAGCAGGGGCAGGGGCAGGGGCAGGAGCTGAAGCAAGGGCAATGGAACGAGTTGGTCGAGCGTCTGCCCTGCGACAGTTTGGGGCTCGATTTGAAATTTAAACGATGCCAAAAACAAAACAAAATCCAAATAAAAGAAAAAAACGAAACGAAAAAAGACAAGAATAAATGGTAATTGTTGGCACGCCGAAGATTTGATACCCTGTACTCAATTTACCACTAATCGTTTAAGGACAGCTGTATAACATAGAGACAGTTATAATATATTATATATTCTAGACATTACCTCAAAAAAACGTTTAAAGAGATTTAAAAAAAAAAGAAGTTTATTAGTAAATATGTATCTCAGCTGTATATCAAAATTAAGGCCTGTTTTTTTTAATTTTTATTTGTAAATATGTTGTTTGATAACTATTGAAGAGATATTTTTACGTAAAATGTAAAGAAATTAATGTAAAATTTGAAACTACATACATATGTATATGTTAAATAACATTTTCATGTACATACATATGTGCATTGAAAAAACGGACCAAAAATTTTATTTTCCAGAAATTGACCGAAAAAATGATTTAAAAATAAATGAAAAACTCCCAACAAGCTAAGTTATTGAATTTTAAATGAAATAATTAAAATAGAATTGGAAGTCATTGGAATTGGAAGAATTGGAATTGAATGGTCAAATTTAATGGTTTGTTCCGCCTCATTTAGTAGATTTTTTGAATATATGTATTTTGAAATATGTAGCTATATTGACTTTGCTCGTAGTGCTGATCGCGAATATATAGTATGCTCCATTAATGCGTTACACATTTTGTGATGGATTCATAAGACCCTTTGCCAGGGTATAAGAAACACAAAAGCGCGCATGGAATTCCAAGAAACGGCCGCCCGGTTTGCCCAGTTGAATGTTGCCCCCTCTTGGTCTTGGCTGTCCCCTGTCCACCTCCCCCCTTGCCGCTGGAATATCTCTATCTGTGTTGTCGCAGCGTCTTGACGCACATAAATCGCAACGAGGCTTCCATTTGAAAGTCATTATTGGCAGGGCAGGGTAGTGGTAGAGCAGGGTAGTGGCAGAGGGGAAGGGAAAGGGGAAGACAGCCGGGCAGGCGCGTGCAGCTGCCGCCAATGAACAGCGACGACGACGTCGTTCTGGCTGCTGCCTGGTGGCCACTTGTTAACGCAAGGAGCACGAAACCGGACTGCCTACACAGGCCTCTCTGCCAGGTTGCCTCAGGTTGCCTCAAGTTGCCAGGTTGCCAGGTTGCCAAGTTGCCGATCCTCGACGCAGCTCGTCGACCGCTTGACGCTGATTTAAAACATCTGACAACAAAAGTAAAGCGCGAAATTGACGCAGGTTTCTTTAAAGCAACGGCAACAACGTTGCCTGCTCTTCATGTTGTTGCTGTTGCTGGTGTTGTTGCGTGTGTTGAAAATTAATGCGCATTCCAGTGTCTCAGCAGGCAAAAGGCGAACAACAACACAAAAAATAAAAATAAAATAAAAAAAAGGCAGAAACAACAACAACGAGCAAGAGCATAAAAAACCAGAACAGAGGAAATGAATGGCGTTGCAAGAATGTGTTGCAGACAGAAAACCCAGCCACAAATGCAGTGAGGGAATCGGGCAGTGGCAATGGGAACGGGACTGGGACTGGGACTGGGACTGGGACTGGGACTGGGAATCGAAATGGCAATGGGAATGGCAACGTTATTGAGATTGGTAAAAAGGCAAGGCAACTAACTGGTCACCATATAGCAATCAAAATATTTGTATAATAACAAAAGATGAACTGCATTAACTTTTGATACATACTCGAGTGCAGCTCAATGGCGACAATCCACACTTCAAATTTGATTCAACTTTAAATAATATCGTTTGCCTAGGGTTTGATAAAACAAGTTAAGGACCAGTTAAACTCCAGTAAAAATCGTTTATCTAGTCCTTTTATTTGTTTCTGGGCTGGACACGTACAAAGCTCTATATTTTTGACATTTTGGCGTCTGCATGTCGCCTTCTACATCGTCGACGAGCAAGAGAACAGCAACAAAATCACTGGCAAATTACCTCGAGATGAGCTAGAAAAATGTATTTATGTTTGATGAGCGTCTTTTTAAGCTTAAAACCCATATACTATTTTACTCGTTAAAGATTTTCAATATCGCTCAGTGTACAAATTTTAAAGTGTTCATTTTGCTTTACGAGCAGTGTTTGTTGTAGATGTTGCTGCTATTAAACTGCCCCTCTATTCCCAATCTACATACATACATATATACCTGATGATCGTACATCAAACTCACTCATATTTTAAAGACTTATTGAATTTAAGCAAACTAAACACTTCGTTCAACTAAACTGAATTTGTGTCCCAGACAAAAACTCAATTTACGACACAACGTTTTAAGCTGAGAGTTTTTGTGATCTTCCACAAACAAATGAAACTGATTGATAGTTCAACAGAATCAATGGAAAATAGTTGTAGTATCAAGTTGGTCTCACACTTTCCAAGAGCATCGCATTGGCATAATAGAGATTTGAGCTTTGGCAACATGTTGCCAGCATGTTGCTAACAAATGAAATGTTGCTAATGCGTTCATTTATTATGATTGTTGCATGTTAATTTGATTAGTCACACTTTTAAAGGCCACACAACACGCACTAAACACAAAACACAAAACAAATGCAAAATTATGCAAACATTAAGAACACAATTATAATAATAATAAACGTGGAGACAACTTTAGTTGTTGTTGTTGTTGTTTTGACCAAGCTCAAACAGAAAAGACATTAAAACACGTACAATAACAGTTATTAATCAAATGAAATGCCAAATTAAATAGCATAAATTAACAGACACCACAAAATACATATGTTGAGCAACAACAACAACAACTAACAACGAGAAGTGAATGGCAACGTTGTCGTTGTTGTTGTTGTCTTTGTCAGCGGCTTCTTCAAATGTTTGCTTGTCCAAAAATTAGCATAAAACTGTTAGAAATTAGTGATGGAGGCGCAAAGGTGCGTTGTGAGAGACAGGGGAAGGGGGAAGGGGGCACAAGGGGAACTTTAGACAATTGAAATATGCGTTACAAAATGGGCGTGGCAACCTCAACGCCAAAGATGCCAACAGAAGCGACTGAAAAGAAGAAAAAAAAAAACCGAGTAGCTGCTGTTTTTGGCCAACATGAGAACTGAGGTAGTAGCTGTTACCCTCCCCCTCCCCCTACGCTTATTTCATTAAACACTTTGAGGGCGTAACGCGACAACGATGATGACAACAACAACAACAACAACAATAATGTTATTAGAGTCGTTTGTTGCTGTTGTCGTTGTTGTCGTTGTTGCTTACCCATTAAGCAGCAGCAGTTAACAGCTTGTAAAACACTAACACCTGCTACAAGTTGTTGTACTTGTTGTTGTTGTTGTTGTTGTAAGTTGTTGTTGCTGCTGCTGCTGTTATTGTTGTTGTTGCACAGAGAGTTCAATAAAACATGAGAGCAAGCAACCATTGCTGCCAGCAAAAGGAGCAATAGAAAAATCACGAACAAAAAATGGCCCTATACAAACAAACAAACAAACAGCAAAGCAACAGTACAAACACACACATACACACACACATTTGGTTTATAGAGATATGGCAAAAATTCTTGAGCAATGAAACCTGTTTCAGCCAACAACAACAGCAACAACAACAACAACTGAAGAAGACCGGAACCAGCAGTCGAAGATGCTGTATGCGACACAGGAGCGCAGCGCGGGTAGGAACAGTGCGCCCCAACAACAGGTAGAAATAGGGATGGGTATCGATATTTTTCCATTACTTGTTTTTTTGTTTTAACGACAACAAAAATTACTCAGGGTTAGAGAATTTAATTTTTAATTAATTTAATTTAATTCATATCGATAACATGTCGCTCTTTAAGTAAAAAATAAAAAATGTAATAGAAAAATTATAATTTTAAGTTGGGCATTCTTATATTAAGCCTAAGACCTATTCTAACCTATTCTATTCTAATATATATCGAAGATATATCTAACATATATCTTAGGGAATTTAATTTTTAATTAATTTAATTTAATTCATATCGATAATATGTCACTCATTAAAAAGTAGTACAAAATAAAAAATTTAATATAAAAATTATAATTTTAAGCTGGGCACTCTTATATTAAGTCTAAGACCTAATATTCTTACATATATCTAAATTGTGTAGATATTTGAGAAAAAAACTAGAAAATTAATTTTATAAAGGATATTCTTGTATCGATACTATGTCAAAATTTAAGTAAAAACTAAAATATTTTGTTCAGCTAAATATGTAGCTAATTTAAATAAAAGTTAAAGTGGAATAAAATAATATCGATGCTCATCCCTATGGAGAGCAGACAAGAGACAAGACTCAAGCGCCACAAGAAGTCAAGAAGAGAGTTGAAGAAGGGCTGAACGGGCGGAGAGAAAGGAGTTGCGAGTAGTGAGCAGGAATCGGGGAGGGGAGTAGAAGTGGCATGTAAACGAGTTCGAAATCTGCATTCCAACAACAGGATTTTTGTTCATTTTAACTTGAACTGAGGCATGCAACCAAGTGTGGGCCATGCCTGCGCCACCCCTCCTTCTCTCTCTCACTCTCTCTCTCTCTCTCTCTCTCTCTCGCTTTCTCCTTCTCTTTGCTCCATTGGGCATTGGGCTTGCTGAATTTGAACGCCCCACCTGTTGAATGCAGCTGCTGCGCCATCACCCTTCACACCCGGTCCCTATCCCCCTTGCAACAGCGTGCTCCTCCTGCTCCCGCTCCCGCTCCTGGAGTAAGAGTAAGAGTAGGAGAGTTGTGGCATCTTCAGCGAGTGCGTGGGCAACGAGAACGATTTGTACTTATTGTTGGTCCCCCATGAACTCAGGCCTGATGGTTATGGGCGCGGAGCTGCGAGTTGCACGCCCACACATACCAAAACAGAGTGGTGTCTGCCACACAATGCAGTCTGCCGCTTGCCGCTTGCCGCATGCCGCATGTTGCAATGCGTGGGCGCCACAACGCCAGGATTACGTTTATTAAAATTGTGGCAGTGACTTACCTTTTTCGCTTTTTGTTAGCCGCGATGTCGATGTCACTTCAGTTATCTATGCCCTTCTCTTTCCAACTGCCTCTCTCTCTCTCTCTTTCTGTACTGACTCCTTTTGCAGTACAAGTTAGAACTGCATTTTAGTGGAAGCGAAACTGCAATGAGAATGGAAAAAAGAATCGAGGGAAATAAGAAAAATGATTTTCATAGTTCAATATTACGGCGGAAATAAGGTAGAAATCGAGTTAGGCACTTAAGACGGGGAGGGGTAGGGTAAGGGGGTGTCGCGTCGGGGCATAAATATTGAAAATAGATGACACTTTTAATGAATTTCAAAATAATTGAGGCCTAAAGTGGCACAAAAAGCTCAGCGACAGGCAAATAAATGCGAAGACTATAAATAAAATACCGAACAGAATACAAGAAAATCGAAAACGAGGCAAAGGCGGCCAAGGAGTGACTGCGATAGCAATACATTGGGGTTACTCAGTACGCATTCAATATTTTCTAATATAGACGATAGGCCACGCTAGTGACGAAACACAACAAATAATAAGATAATATTCAACTCAGAGAGGTTACCCTAGTTATGTATAAAATAATGATAATGATATGCGCTAGGCTTATATACTAGTAAATATATGTGTATTTTTTGTTTTGTTTATGTCAATAAATCAATTCACTTATATTCCATATAGTGAATACCCCTAATGCCGGCGAGCTACATTTTAAGTCCCTTTTAGTGTTTGCTTGTCCATTTAAAAAGACATAAAACTAAGAACACAATTCGAGCACCCACACCTCGCCACCTCCCCCTCCCCGTACCCACTGCATACCTGCCTGGGTACCCCTACTCTCAGTAGAACATGTCATAAATATTTCAAATCATTTTTAGTTGACTGGCTAAAAAATGTGGCAAAAATACATAAATAACAAGTAAAAATGCTCTAATCGACAGGGCACAACTACGAGATACCCTGTGACAATTTTCTTAAATGTATTTAAATTACATTTGTAATTCGAATTAATATACAACGGTAATTTTTTGAAAATGGCGAAAAAGGCACTTTTTCCTCATTTTCATGCAAAAAGTGCCTTTTTCTCCATTTTCAAAAAAATGATAAAAGAAATACTAGTGAAGAGATATTTGAACAATTTTTTTTGCAGTTACTATTTAAATTGTTTAAAGAAACTTTCTGCATCAAAACATTTGTTTTAAAAAATCGAAGAAAAAAGTTGAAAAAGTTGACGCTTACATATATTCGAAAATTTCAATGGGTTCAATGGGTTAAGGAAAGTATTGCATCATTCGAAATGAATTCAAAAGACCTTTCCATTTATACCAAATATTACATGAAGTAAGCTCAAAATTTGGCTAGAACTAACTTTAAAGGGTACCAAAATACTTTTGGCCACCGCTGTATACACAAATTTAAAATATTCTCGATCTTGGGAACCTGCATACCAAATTTAGAGTCTCTAGCTCTTATGTTCGCTGTGATATCGATTCAGTTTTTATATATTTTCGTTACATTCATTTGCACAAACCCATTTTACCCTTTTCCCCAATTTTTAATTAGAATAAGGGTATAATAACCCGTCGGGGGAGAAAAAAGAGAGCGATCTTGGAGGTCTCTGCTCTTCATATTGTGCATTAAATTTGCTTTTAATTAATTTATGTTTGGTGATTTTCCTCTTGCCACTCGCTTCACGTAACGCCAGGTCCCCTTCGCCCCCCTTTTGACAGCCCGCCCGACGTCCCTGATATTGGGTGCAGTTGTTGGCCCATAATTTTAGAAATATTTTGAAATGTCGCCAAGTCGAACAGCGCGTGAAAATAAAAACAAAAACATTATAATAACAAGAAAATTAAGACGCAAGAAAAACAACAAATTTGTTGCTCGAAAAGTCAAAAGGAACAACAATAAAAAAAACAACGAGAATGAGCGCCACCCCCAAACAAAAATAGCTAACAAATACATACACATGTATGTATATGTATTTATGTATGTGTGTCTGTGTGTTAACGACAATTGTAATTTTTCATAAATATTTTTCAATTTTCGTTCCGGAAAAATGATTATCCCAGATAAAATGTTTCAGTAAAAAGTGAGCGACTACCAAATATAATGCGAAATAAATGCAAAAATTATTTATATTAAACAAAATAGAAAAATATTATAGAATGCAATATTTGATTAACTTTAATTAACTTTTTTCTCTAGGGATTTACTATGAATTTAACGCCAGCTCACTTGGAAACATTTTGAATCAATCTATATGTTGCCAACAGCCAGTTATTGCCAATGAATGTTGCCAGCAGTAAAAGTTGCTAACTGCTGTTGCCATTATTAGTATATTTTATACATGCTTAATTTATAAATAATGCATGCTGCTGACCAAATTTGATGACGATGCCGATGGCGATAACGATGACGATGTTGGCGGCGATGATGATGATGACTCATTGCATGTTGCTGCGCACGTTTTTGGTACGTTTTTTCATGTCTTTTATTGGTCAGAAAATTAGAAATAACAGCAGTAGCAACAACAGCAACAAAAACACAAATGACAGCGCAGCTTTTTGTTGGCCGCGTTGTGTGGGCGTCTGAAGCATGCGAGATGTTGCCACTGTTGCTGTTGCTGCAGTTGCTTCTGTTGCTGTTGCTGATGTTGCTGCTGTTGTTGTTGGTGTCGCGTCGCGTCGCTTTTATTGCTGTCGGCGAGTCTCTCACAGCTGCCGTTGCAGCCTTTTACTTTTGTCATAATTAATGCACACGGCATGCAATTTCTTATAGGTCTTTTTTGTTGTTGTTGTTATTATTATTAGCACTTGCCGGGCCCTTGCAACACAGCAACAAGCAGCAGCAATTGCAACAACAAATTTGCCCTGTGGCAAAGGCATTTGAGCTAATTTGCCTTTGTTGTCGTCGTTGTTGTTGTTGTTGTTTCTTTTGCTCGCATTCCATGGGTGAAAGCCTGCCCCAGAGTCAGAGTCTGAGTCTGAGTCCGATCCACATGCCACATTTACATCCATGACATTCACATGGACACGCGCCCGTTGGCAATTGCAGCTGGCCTAGCAACATGCAAAAAAAAATAAAAAAAAAGGCATGCAACATGCTCCAAAATTTATGCGTTGCACAGTTGTGCTGCCGCCTGTTGCCTGAGCTGCAGTTTAAGACATCATCTCTGTGTGTGTGTGCTTCTGTGTGTTAGTGTATGTGTGCGCATATAAGGAGAACGGCAACTGCAGCTTCGTTCACTTCCAGTTTTCTGAAATTCGTTAAATTTGCTCTCCACTCTCTGGCTCTCGCTCTCTTCAACCGCTCTCTTTCACTCTCTTTTGCGTTCGTTTGCATTCCTTTGCTCGTTTTGTCCATTTTTGGGACGCTCTATTTGCCCCCCTCTCTTTCACCACTCGCCACTCCCCTCCCGCACCCAACCGATGCTATCATTTCATTTGCATGCTTCTTATGCATTTTTCAAATGTTTCATTTTTGGTTTGCCGCTCTCATTAAAAGCTGACTGCGACGCTGGCGGCGGCAGCGCTGTCGACGGTGGCCCACCATGTTCAGTGATTGCTATCGTTGACATTGTTGTTGTTGTTGTTGCCTTTTCATTGCAATTTATTTGATTTTCATTGCATTAAATTTGTGTTGTCTGTTGTTCGGCTTTGTGTTTTGTTGTTGTTGTCTTTTGTTTTGGCTTGTGCCTTTGTTTTTGGTGCGTCGCCATCTTTGATTTCGATCTTGGAATTTCAATTTGCATTCGCTTTCTGATCGTCGCCGTCGCTGTCATCGTCGTTGTTGTTGTTGTTGTTGTTATTGTCCCCTTGCCACATTCTTCGCTTTCCTCTCCTCTCCTTTCTTCTCTTTGTCATCGCACAAGAACATTTGATGCCACCTAACGAGCTTTTCGGGCAATTCATCATAAACATTGCCACGCAACATTCGTCAGCTGCCACCTTAGTGCTCCCCCCTCCCCCCTCCGCACCCCGCCTCTGCTTTTCCTCCCACTCCCCCGTCTTACAAAAACTCAACACACACTGCAGATGTGGATCATTAAGATATTTTTGAAGCAGTTTCCGTTGGTTTCAAATTCAAAAATTACATTCTATGTTGGTACGAGGGGGTTTGGTGCATGGGTAGGAGGGGGGGGGAGGGGGCGCCTGTCAAGTCATCCTCACCTGCATGCCAGAGCCCCGCCCAGAGGCGTAAGCAATAGTCATTTACCCATATTCCATTTTCCCATATTCCCGTTTTCCATGTGCGACATGGTTAGCTGCTGCCTCTTGGCTACCTCATCATATGGGCACTCTAATGGGCCACCTAATGAGCTGCAATCTGGAGATTTGTGCCCACGCTGAAGCTGAAGCTGCTGCTGCTGCACTGGACAGTGGGCAAATTGCCTAAATTAATATGAGATTCATCAACAAAATTTGTTGGCAGATCAAAACAGGAAATGCAATAGTCCAAATTGAACCGCACCGCACCGCACAGAGATCCATTTATCTGCTGGTCGTGATCGCTGGCGGTGCTGCTGGTGCACATTCACTTGCCATTCAGTCGCCATCGCCACCGCCGTCGAGTCGTTTGGGCTTCATGTGGGCCAAACATATAAAAATAATTTTTTTCGCACGACAAAACGCGCTGGCAGCAGCAGCAGCAGCAACAACAACAGCAATTGCCGCACACCTTGTCGACCAAAAACATCAGCCGCCTCCGCCTCCGTTCCCGACCACGCCCCACCTCCATAGCCACCTCCACATTGAGCCTCTTTGGCCTGCTGCCACTTCATGCAATTATTTTGTACCAGATTTCTGGGATAAATGTTGCGTCTTCAATCGAAATGTACCAACTTTTTATACATATGCTCTGAATATCTTTACATCTTTATGTTAATTAAATGTTGACATAATTTTTATTTATATCTGAAATCACTTTTTAATATTTGTATAAACATAAAAAATATACTATTTTATTCTTTGTTACGATCCGAAAATACATATTTGGGACCAGTGATGTAAAATAAGTACATCGAAAACTCGATTTTAGCGGAAGCGATTTTCAAGAACTTTAACTCGATTATTTGTTTGACGATATATAGACAACCCAATTTTTGCTTTGACAATTTTAACATTTGGATTTATAGCTTATAATAATTTGCTATTCATAATTTGAATTTGCATGTCTATTAGTGCCTATTAATGACTTATTTTTAATAATGCTAAAAGGATGTATTAGTTTACCTTCACATATACATACATAAATGCTTCTTCCAATACTCTGAATACGTGGCAATTATTTATAAATAGTACTGAAAAAATAATAATTTATAATTTTAAACAAAATAGAAATTGGCTAAGCTTATAAAAATGTACCATTTGACAAAAAAAACTGATCCAATGTACCAACTGAAAAATGTACCAGTTTTGGTACAAATGTACCAAATGCTTATGCCAGTGCTGTTAATTTTCATATTTGTTTGTTGCCGCCAGTTGGCAAGCGGCCACGAGACACCAACAACAACAACAACGACAACAACAACAACAACAACAAAGTCGATGACGAAGCCAACTCTGTGCCACCGGGTGGCATCAAATTGGCCCACATTCAGCCCCACTTGGTTAGCTCAAGAATCAAGTCAAGTTAGTCAGTCAATAGTCGTCGACTACATTTTAATCGATAGAACTGTTTAATCATGAATTACTTAAGAAGCTTAGTTTTCTTAGCTCACAAGTAGACAACAATAAATAATTCGAAAGAAAAAAACAAAATAAATAAATAATGTTGAGGAAAATTACTTTTTCCAGAGTACATGGTTTTGTTTTTATTGAATAATGGAATCTATTGTTTATCGATTGTAGGGAAGGCTATACTAAAATAAGGTTGAGTAGAATAATATGCAACATAGATTGGATTGAAAAAGAATTGAATTAAATAGTCTAAAACAGATAAAAAAATGATATTTAAATTATTTGTTATGAAATCTTAACTAAAGATTAATCAGAAGACTTTAAGACTGTTCGAATTTGAGACATTTTGACTTACGAAAAAAGTTCTTACATTGAAAATTTAAAATTGATTAAGATTTATAAAAAAAAGAAGCGAATGAATTTGACAACACTTAAATAGTGTGTCTATTTTGTAAATAAATTAAATGATGTTCATATTAAATATGAAAAATTTATTTAAAGTTTTATTATATGCAATCTTTGAAATGCTAAAATTTCAGTAGTTTATAAAGCTATTCAAAAATGATGGCAACACTGGCCAGCAAAAGATTGTAACGCTTGCAGTTGTTGCAATGCATTTGGCATAGGGTTGCCCTAAGTAGGGTTGCTGAGAATGGGGACTGGTTGCGTCAGACACACTATTTTTTCTTGTTTTTGCATTTTAATTTGTGTCTTTTCATTTTTTTTTTTCAAATTTAATTTTTGGTTTTCATTTTGCTTTTGTTTTCGTGTAATTTGAAACGCGAGCCAAGTTCAGTTCTTTGGTTACCTGCGGGCTAAAAAAAAAGCCGAGAAACAATGGCCAGCTATTGTCATTGTTGCCTTCCTGCTGCCTGGGCCTAATATGTTCATTAATTTAAATTATGCATAAATAGCCAGCGCTAACAAATTCAACAACAACAAAACCAGCAAAACAACAACTTACAAAAACGTCTCAAAATAATCAGGAAAATTTGATACCTCGAATAGTTTGTGTTCAGTGTTGAGAGGGGAGGAGTAAGAGGAGGAGGAGGGTTGTTGGGTTGTTGGGTTGGCTTTTGTTTCGACGGTTTTTGGTTGGATTCTTTTCAGTCAGTCAGTCCGTCTGCCTGTCCGTCGGCCCACTCAGTTAATTCCCCAGTTTGCTGAATGGAACGCCAGAAACGTGCCCAGATATCAATTTACAATTTACAGTGAGTATGAATATGAGTGTTTGAATGCTTCTTCGAGTGCAGGCTAAGGAGTGCACTAAACTGTAAACCAAGAAGATAAATACCAATGCCAATTCTGAATGTTGCCAATTTCGTCATCGGGCAAATTGAACTTAATGCGTGACTCGCAGAGAGCGAGAGAGAGACAACAACTGAATCTGGCGACTGGCCAAATATAAACAAAACGTGACATAAAAATCACACAAACTCAAATTAATTAAACAATTAAGCACGCGTTGATATCCGGCTAATGTTGTTGTTGTTGTTGTTATTATTGGGGTTGTTATTGTTGTTGTCGCTGCTAATAATCATAAACAATTACATGCAACAAAGTCTGCATTAAGAACAACAGCAACAACGACCAACACAACATGCAACAATTAGGTGGCAATATCAATTTGATAGCCCCAACATTGCAGTTTTTATGTTTTTATGTTGTCATCCGACAGTTGAAGGGCTTGCCCCAGGCATGTGGCACGAGCAGAGGGGCTGGGGGTAGGGCTAGGGACTGTTCTTTTATGGGGAATCTCGTGCATTGCAGTTCCACAGAAACTTCACTTCTTCGCAATGTCTTCGCTCTGTGGCTTGAAACTGAAATGGGATGAAGATTTCCCGCTTGCATTGAGAATTCCCATGAAAAATGCAATTGATGCTGAACGTCAGGCACGTAGAGGCGAAATGGGGCGTGGCACACACACACACACACACACACACACACACACACAGCAAACACAGAAAAGCTAAGGGAAATTGGAGCCACACAATTAATGCTGCCCAAGTGCTGCAAATGCCCCAAAATGGGGATAGATTGCTGAATAAACAATAAGTTGCTAATAAAATCTATTCGATGCATTTCCGCGAAAGTTTCAAATGCATTCACATATATTTTTGAAAATAAAAAACAAAGCAAAACATACAGAAGGAATTTTCTATAATTTATTGATTTTAGGAGTTTTATTTACTATCAGGTATGCCACAGCAATCACTAGTGAAAGTGAATTCAGAGAAAAGCAATTTCACTTAAAAAATTTCTCCGTGCCACAGAACTTATAGTTTTTAGCATGTTCACCAACCTTTTAGAACTGTGCTGCTAGGGTTAGCCCCTTCTGGGATTAAATTTCCCAAGGGTTTGTTTAGCAAATTTTTTAAGTTTATCATTGCAGAATAGAAGGTTTTTATTTTATTTCTTATTTAATTTATATAATTCAATTTATTTGTATAATAATTGATATTGTATAGCTTAAAAAAATTTAAAAGTTATTAGCGCGGCAAACAATAAAAGTTACTCGACAACTCTAAATTCAAAAATTCGGACAAAAAATGTGACATTATTCTCATGGCATCGGACGCCAGTGGATTGAGCGATGATTTCGTTTCACCCAAAATTGTTCAGGTGATTGGACTGTGGCACGGAGAAATGAAATTGACGTGAAATTCAAGTGAAAGACATTTCTGTGGCATGCCTGTATAAGTTTTTTGTTGACTATCAAATCATTTTAATTTCCTATATTTGGTGTTTGAATATTTAATTATTGCCTTTAATTTCGAGTTCGAATAAGTTTTATGCACATACAATACAAATTATTAGAATGAAAATTATATAAATTTTTACTGAAAGTTTTTACATTCGATTGACAACTAAAGATTTGCAGATTTCTAAAGATTTCGGAAAGCGCTTCTACAAATAAAATCGACACTATTTTCCGTTAACTGCTTTTCGGATCGTTGACTAAAACCACTTTGATGATCTCATGCCAATAATAAAAATATACATGTATTTCGAGTGACATTTGTCATTAGGTTTGACCCAACGCCCCAGTCACTGATTCTGCCACTGCCACTGCCACTGCCACTCCCATTTCTTTCTCTTCTTCTTGGATTGTTGGCCCAATCGCTTCTTGAACAATATCTTTCGTTAGTTCTTCGGATT
The DNA here is from genome assembly GCA_037043435.1 of Drosophila suboccidentalis. NCBI lineage: Eukaryota > Metazoa > Arthropoda > Insecta > Diptera > Drosophilidae > Drosophila > Drosophila suboccidentalis. Next base: position 2,793,776 of record JBAMBK010000278.1, on the reverse strand, counting down.
GGTCTGCAAAAGAAATACTTTGAATACCCTGTACTGCGGGTATATTAAGGTTGTATAATATTGATCAGCAGATCAAACAGATCTCAGAGTTAGTAAGAGCTAGAGGCATCAAAACTGTTATGTAGACTCCTTAAATGACTTTTTACGTGTTTTTTGGGCAGCAGATATTATGAATATGCAAATTCGGATTTACTTTAGCAATTGAGTTTTGAGCAGGGTATTTTGAAGTCGTGCAGTTTCGACTACAGCTTCCACACATGTTTTTTTTCGTTTTTTAGTTTCATATTAAGTTTTTAGTTTGATTTGTTATCGGGAAAATGTAAAAGCAACTTACGAAACAGCCTCGTCATTTTCGTTGCTCGTTCCTGAGGCGCCGTCAACCCCCCGCCCCCCTCCCCTTCCCCCCTCTGTCAGTCTCTTAACCCCCCGAAACTCTGATCAGTCGCTTTTGTAGTTTGTAGTTTGTTGCTGTGTTTCTGTTTCTGCTTTTTTGTGTTGTGTTTTTTATATATTTGCGTCGTGGTTTTTATTGTCGCGCGGCTGCTCTTTCAATTTTATTAGATCATATTATCTATTTTGGTACGACAAATTTGTAATTTAGATCGACTCGACAAAGCAACGCGACACGGCACTTTACCAGCCAGTCACTGGGCAGTGAGACAGAGAGTGAGAAAGAGAAAGAGAGGGCGAGATTGACTGAAAGCTACTGAAAAAGAGGTCTCTAACCGTTATGGGCTTTTAATTAATTGGCATTCTGTTATTTAATTGAAGCAACCGAATTGAAACAACAACAACGACATCACAAAGCTCCCACAGTAAGTGATGCGTAAAGAGAACCCCCACCCCCCCTTCCTCAAACTCTCCACCCCTGCACTTGCCCCCTCTCGTCTCGTCCCGGGTGTTAATCGATCGACAACTTTGTTCCACATATTTAATCAATTGAATGTCCCTTAGTTGATTGAATGAACTTTGTTGAATGTTGAATTTGATTTGTTGCCTTTCCGATATTTTTTGATCAACGATCGTTGCGATCGGATCCGATCGATTCCATATGGCAGCTCTTTAGTTCTCCGACTTATCGCTTCTTTCCACACGTTGTTGTTGTTCTCGTTTACTTTTCACATGAAATGCAATAAACCCAATTTAATTTTTGTTTTTATTTGTTTCATTTATTTACTCGCCCGGACGTGAGACGTTCTTCTCTGTATGTGTGTGTGTGTGTGTGTGTGTGTGTGTTTAAGTCTGAGCTCCAATATTCAGGAGTACACAGAAAAAAATCTGGTATTCCGGGCCAAAATCAATCCGCTGCGATGTCAGAAGTTCGGTAATCCCGAATTTTCTTAGGCCAAGTAATTACGATATTTAAATTTCTTTCTGCGCAAATATTTTTAATATGGGGCTCTTCTAGATTTTTCTTAGTTAAATGAAATGTCTTGGGATTTTTTAATTAATTTATCAATAATATACTGAATACATTATTAAGAAATTCACGCTCAAATCAAGAAGCGAACTTTAGAATGCTTTGTTTGTTTGTTTTTCCAGTGTAGGACATAGGGTAGGGGTTGCTGTTTCCATGTCTTATCAGCGAGTTGAATCAGCGGACAACAATGTTTTTATCACGTAACGTAAACCAAACTCCAGACTTTCAATTGAAACGATCGTTTCTTCCAAAGTAGCATGTGAGACGCTTATCTAACATTTGAGTTCGCTGCCCTGCCCTAAAGCAATCTTCCAATGGCGGTCTAATGGATACCAGCTGGAAGAGATAGAGATTTTGAGCAAATAATTGCAATTGGTATAAGCGAAATCTCTCGCTCTGTTAGCAGGGTTAAGTCAAGATCTGACGGGTCTCTAGGCAGGATGTTGTCCTTGGCTTCAGTTCTTGGCAGAGTAAAGACCCCAAAGTCGGAAACAATTAGCTGGGATGATATGCTGCTCGGAAAGAGGAGGGAAACGGGGGGCAGTGAAGAGACATGCGAGTAGAAGGGTCCAATACACAGCCAAAAGCCCCCTTTGAAGTCGATGCTCAATGATCGCAATGAGCGACGCCTTGGAATGCAGTCAACTGGTTGTGGTTGTTGTTGTTGTTGCTCTCGCTCGTTTCCAGTGAAATGAAACGGGCTATGGCCCAAGAAAAGGTAAAAGAAAAACAATCAATGAAAAGGTTGCTCGACTCTGTCGGTCTACGCTCCTACCCCCTGCCATGGCCCTACTTATCTCTCTCTCTCTCACTCTCTACCCAGTCGCAGTCGCAGTCCCATTCCTATTCCCGTTTCCATTCCCATTCCCCTTTCCGTTCCCATTCCCGTCTTTGTTTGCGTCTTTGGTATGCGCGTCAAGGTGAACCAACGAAAATGTTGCAGCGACCGCAGTGACAAAACGTGACTTGGACTCTAGCTCCGTTTCAGAATCCCCAACTTTAGCTCCAACTCCGACTATGACTATGACTTGGTCCGGTTGTGATGCAAATGCGGATGCGGATGCAGCAGCAACTCCATGCAACCATTTCATTGTTATAATAAAGCAGTTAAAATGTTGCTGCTGTCGTCGAATGGCATCGTTAACCTTCAACGCGCCACCAGTGTTGACATCTCAACGCAACTCAGGTCCTATATCGATCTTTCATTAAATAAGCTAGAATAAGCACGACAATTTGCAAAAATATAAATTAGGTTTAGTTAGCGACTTTAGGCGCTAGAGACACCAAATTAGGCCTGTAGTTTCCTGTATACAATACTGTTCAATTTTGAAAGCACTTTTGTACACAGACCGTAACGATTATACTTTTGAAAATATAAATTACTAAATAAAAGTTATTTGTTGATTTTTATCAAAAAAATTAAGTGAAAACTCTTATTTTTTCGATCTGAATAAAAAAATTATATAATAATAATTCAATTTCAATTTTTAGTTAAAAATTATAATTTAACTCTTATTTTTTTAATTTTTATTTCAGCAATTGAAAATAAAAGTTACTTTTCCATTTGTACTATAAAAATTGAAAGTAAAAATTATTTTTCAATCTTTTTTATAAAAATTGAAATAAGAACTATTCTTTCTTTTATTGAGCATCAGCCATTTTTAAATGTGTTTAAATGGGTTGGAAGTCTTGTCAGTAGTTTTGTGGTATTTAAAATACAAACATTTGAACTTTCAATATAGCCGTCTTTTTAAAACTCCAAAGCTGGCGTTTAAATAGCTAAATTGTCAACACTGCTTGCATCTACCTCTCTCTCTCTCTCTCTCTGTCACTTTATTTCTCTCTCCGTCGTCACAGGTAGCCCCAGACTCACGTTCAGCTTCAGCTGCGGCTTTAGCTGTCTCACTTCTTTTTCTTCCTCTTCTGTCTCTTCATCTCCATCTTCATCTTCATCTCCATCTCCATCTTTACCTTCTCCTGCCTCTGCATCTTCTGTCTACGTTGTGTGGGCGTAATAAACGACAACTGTTGAACTTTGTGCGGCATCACATCGCCTATTTATGAATGAAATGCGTTTGTGTTTTTTTATTGTTTTTTATTTTGTTTCGTCTAACCATCGTTTGGTTCGTTTTTTTCATGAATGAGCCACCGTGTGGTTTGCTCGCATTGTGGTGCAACGCCTGAACACCATTTCACATGGGATGTGGCAAGAAATAGCTGCGAGTTACCAACTTGCCCCAGCTTATTACATGGTTCATTGCGTTTGCAGAACACGGAAACCCCGTAGATGGATCTTATGCCAAATTAACAACAAATGGGCAACAAACAAATTCCCCATTCCCCATCCCCATCTCCCCCACTCCCAATTGATGTCGTTCCAATCACTCCACACGTTCCCTATTCCCATTTCTCGTTTGTTCCGCCTGAGCGAACCAAGTGCAATAACAAGCTGATCCTCAGACAATCAACAGTCAACAGTCAACAATCGACAATCGACAATCGACTATCAAATTGGCAGTGGGTAAACCCCATGTTATTCCGAAATTACTTGGAATACTTTAAGTAAACCTTAGATAAGATACCGAACTAATAGCGACCTTTTGCAAGAATTGATTTTATGCAAATACGAGTACAGAAAATACGTATTCTAATTGTGTGATTTGAAATTTAATCTAATTCCTATGCAGAACAGTTGTGAAAAGTTAAAGTTTCAAACAAATTTTTAAACTAGATTCTATTATAAATCAAAAGTGCTTTTGAAATTTGAATACTTGTTTTCTTTAAAAACCTTAAGATATGTTTAATTTTAAATACAACATTTAATCATAAACTCAAAACATATTATTTTAAGCTGAAAATATCAAGATGTCTTGATATTTCGACGCTTTTTTCCTTATACTCCTTTAAGTTGTTCATAATCAGCTTTACTTTAATCGTAATACAATGAAATAAACATTATCTCACTTCATTGCACTCAAACAACAAAATCCTCTTTTTTTTTTTTTTTTTTTTTTTGGCAAATTTTGTTCCCCTTCAATGACCTAATCCATCTACATGTTTTTCCGGTTGCAATTTGTTAGGATTTAAAAGGAATAAAGAAAACATCTTATGGTTTAGTTCTTAATTTATTCTATTGCAGCTCTAGATGGATTATTGAATTGAACCTAGTGCTAATCCAGCTAACAGGTTGGCCTAATCCAACCTTTTTAATGAATCTAAATTGGAATGTTGAATCGAACCTTTATTTGAATTGTGAATGGAAAAGGAAATGCTTAAGCTCGCACCATTGGAATTTGCAGAGCTTGGAATGTTCTTTTTACTTCTAATCAGAGCTCTAAACTGGCGCAAACTTTCAAAAAAGAAAATAGGAAAGAATAAAGTTGAGGCATCAAACAGCAAACGATCCCATGACTCTCATGATGATGATGATGATGATGATGATGATGATGCTGTTGCCCAGTTGCCAGCTACTCGTGGAATGGCGCCCGAGGGGGAAACTGACGAAAAAATGTGCTCGCCGATTGCTTTCTACTCACGCAATTTGCTTGGATGGCCTGTCGATGGATAGATGGCTAGGGGAAGAGGAGAATAGATCGGCCAAATGATCATTGGCTTTGGCTCCAACAGTTCCAACAGTTCCAACAGCTCCAACTGTTCCAACTGTTCCAACTGCTCCGATTGCCGTTGCTGTTGTGGCTTATCATGAACGTTGATCTATGACTCGACGCAACTTTGGTGCGACTTGGCGCGTTCGCTTGAACTCATTTTCTAATTGCCCACGGTAAGGAATGTCTATTCATTGTGCTTTGCTCTCAACTCTTGTTGTTGTTGTGGTTGTTGTTGTTGTTGTTGTTGTAGGCCAGCACTTTGGTATGTGTTTATTAAGCTCGTACGTTTGTGCCTCCCTTTGAACCTCCCTGCCCCCCCTTTGAACCGTTCACGCAGGTTTAATTACCACCGAGAATGAGACCAACAGAGAGACAGATAGAGAGAGCGAGAGACGTGCAAAGTTCGAATCTCAATTGGAATCTTTAACTGTGGATCTTGTCGCGCCAACATTTGCATGTGATTTTACCATCCAACGGGGATGGGGATGAACACGATTAAAGAGACACCAGAGGAGCGAAAGACCCTGTACTTATACACTCATATAATCTATAAAGTAATTAAGATTGATCCCATACAAATATTTCTTGAAAAACTTGCGAGTTTATTATTCGAACGTGAACATTTTCGGAACATATCGGAACAATTTATATAAACTACATTCCAAGTGTGGTGACTCTAGCTCTTGTAGAAAGTGATCTGACACATTGATGCTGATCAATAATATATGTATTATGCACTTTATGGGGTCTGTCCCGGCTCTTCTTTTTTTTACAATAAATTTTTACGTTTGTTAACAAACTCAATGGACAGTTTGCACTTGTTGAGTACAGGGTCTAGATAGGGAGACACACGCGGGGGGGACTGGTCTCGAGGTGAATCGTCTGCTATTTTAATTGAGTTCACAAATGTTTCCCGAACTGACCCCTAACATACACAGCTGGCGGCCTCTGTGCCGCTGACAGCTACGTGCTGTGCCTGTCCAGAGAGCACAGAGGCGACCAAACAGATAGATAGATAGGTAGATAGTCAGATAGTTAGTTTGGCTTGCAAACAGCTTTTTTGGATTATTCAATCTGTTCACATCAGTGTGAGAAATTAATACATCATCAGACAAATCAACTATGCCTTTCACGTCTCGCATCTCGCATCTCGCATCTCTCATCTCAAATCTCGAGTCTTTTTCTCATTCTGTTTCAGCTCTGTGGGAAGGTTTCTCATTGGCTCTAATTAAAAAGTCAAGTAAGAAATAAACCCAACTCCCTAGACTCAGATCACAACTATTTGTTTGATCTTAGTTAGCAGCACTTCTAATCAATTCTTGATTTCTTCGAGCCGGATATAAAATTGTAAACCCTTTGATTTAGAAAATCCAAAAAGTTACAATTTCTTAATTTTATAAATCTGAAAAAACCTCAATATTTGGAAAACAATTGAGCCAAGGATGGAGCCAAAGCCTAGGAATTAGGGTTTCCTGGAGAAGAATAAACCATCAGAGAGGAAGTCGCGCATGAATCAGAGCTCTGGTTTCTCTTGTACTACAGTTATGAGGTATGAGATCTCTGCTTGATAGATACATATACATATTGTAGATAGAACTGGCCGCACTTCAGCGTTGTCCTGTCCACAGCTACCTAAGTAGTTGTATGATGATGTCGACCTGTGTCTACCTGTGTCAATGTCAACTTCAACGCTAAATTGTCGCTTATTAAATATGTCTCGACCCCCTTCTATCTGCCTCTATCTGTCTCTTTGTATCTCAGTCCGTTCCTTTATTTGTCTGTCTGTCTGTCTGTCGGTCTGTCTGCATCTCTTTTTTTGGTATATACTTATGAATGGGACGCGGTTGAGCTACTTTATCAGACTCGAATTCCACGTAACGGCCAATGTTGTCCGTTGTCTGTTCTCTGTCTGCCGAAAATTATGACTTGTTTGGAAGTGCAAATAGCTCACTTCCTGTCTGTGTCATCTGTGTACCTCCCTTCCCTCTACCTACCTACCTATACTCGTACCTATCTATCTCAACCTTTCCCTCTCCTGTCTCTGTCGCTGTCGCGCAGCCGCAAATCGCTCTGATTGCTGTTGTCGCCGTCACGGCCCGACGATGGCCGCTGATAAGACCCATCGTTACTGTTCATACCCATACTGTTCTCATTCCCATTCCCAGTCTGTCTGTTCATAACCATTCCCGATATCCTCGACGTGATAACGTCGTCCGCTACGTGCTACTGAGTTAGCTTTTGTTTGCTCTCCATCTCGCATTTCTCTTCTCTTCTCTTCTCTTCTCCACTCCCCTTTTTTTACTCGCATTTGCTTTCATCTCGTCGCTTCGGTTCTGATCTCAAGGTTTTCATGTGTGATATGATATGTATTTAGCCTGTTTGGCTGTACTCTTTTTTATATTTAGTTGAGGGGGCGTGTCACAACATATGCTATCACATTACGTATATGGCTTGTAATACGCTTCCGTTTTCAGGGGTACGAGTACTCGTAATTGCCTGAGATACAAAACGGAGGCTGCGGCAAAGGCGCCGACGTCGCTTTGCCTTGCGAACACCCGTTTTTTCGGCTCATTTGTAGACGCTACTTAAGGTCGCTGTGATTTGTGATTCGGACTCGGATTCGGATTCCGATTTGGATTTGGACCGCGCCGGGTCGGGTCAGCAATTACACTTCCGCTATAAAACAAAGGTATGAGGGGCGGATCAAAGGGAGAAACAAAAAAAAAATAAATACCAAAAAAAACGAAATCCAAAGCCAAAGCCAAAACGACCCGACCCGACCAAACGATTCATTCATGTATTGTAGACTCGCTGGCTCGACTCTCGACTCTCGACTTCGATTCTCGTCTCAATCTCCGAGTCTCCCATTCAGTGATCGAGCATTCATTCATTCGTGTTGATTGCCACCTTTGGGCACCCGTTTCTCTTGCCCCTCTCTCTCGCTCTCTCTCTCTGTCAGTCTCCCATCTGCTGCTCCAATGATTTGTCTGCGTCTCTCCTAATGAACAGGCGGCAGTCGCTACCTAGTGCAAAAAAAAGACCAAAAAACAAAAAAACGCCAACAGCTCTACGAATACCGGCAAACAAACAGAAATCAAATCCAATTTATGCTTGTTTTTTCGTTTTCTTCTTTTTATTATGATTATTATTATTTTGGTTTTTTTCATCCAACATTAATCATAATTTTGGTCTCCGCTTGGCGAGCGTGAAATAATTTTTATGCGCCGTTTTCATGGAACGGAACGGAACGGCACGGAACCAAACGAACCCAAATCCGAAAAGGTGTCAATCGCTAATTTGACGGCCAATGCGATTCACTGGCAACTCGCAACATTGCGACTTGATGGGAAATGCAGCCAACAACAACAACAACAACAACAATAATCATAACTACAAAAGCTGCATTGTGTTTTTGCAATTAGCAATGCGTCAAGTGGCAAAAGTAGCTTGAGTTGATTTTAGGCCAGGTCATTAGGTCGAAATCGGAATTTAAAAACAAATCGGCATTCAAGTTTTAGTCATAATCCCAGATTATAGTCCCGGGAACCATGATCATAATAAATAATAAAGCAAATAATTAAATGTATATTGATTTTAATATTGTTATTCCTCTAATTTTTGCATCAAAATAAAATAGCTATGAAAGAACAATTTGTATTTAATTTTTATTAAATATTCTTAAAATAAAAAAAATTGTATAGCTATTATATACATTGTATACATTATTGACATAAGAAATTTTTTTGAGTTAGTTGCCAAAACGCAAATACATCAAAATACCATAAAAAAGAAACACCACAAACTTAACATTTGTGACTTAACATAAGGATAACATTGACCGGAACCCAAAAAGATTCGGTAGATAAACAATATTTTCTGGATGATGTCTCATCTAGAGACATTCAAAAAATACAAGAATATGTCCAGGGCATGAAATTCTATTCGTATCTATCTATTATATTTGTATCTTTTTATACACAATTTATATCTATGGTATGTACTCAGTTAAATTTGGCTTGCAAACATTCCCAGACATTCAATAACCAGATTCAGGTTAAAAGATCTTCATGAAATCTTTCAACTCGGTAGCTGCACTGCCAAATGGACAGCTGGACAGACTGTCTGACAGACGGACGGACAGACAGACAGACAGACAGAGCAGTTAACACAGACAATAATGACGTTGCAAGTGTACTGGGTATCTGAATGACTGTCAGAAGATTGAGTAGAGAAAGAGAGAAAGACACCTGAGCAGCAGAGAGAGAGAGAGAGAGAGAGAGAGAGAGAGAGAGAGAGAGAGAGAGGGAGGGATGGAGGTAGGAAAAGGAAGAGCATACATGCGGGAACCTGTTGCAGTTTCGTTTAGCCACTTGAAAAGCAATTTTTTGAAATTTATTTTCCATTTATTGCTTTATTTATTTTTACCTTTACCTTTTCAGTGTGGGCCCATTCTCATGACTGTCCCCATTCTATCTGCTTATGCGATTAGAGTGCCGGCCCGTCTATAAGGAGCTCAGCTTGGGATGCTTGGGACTGTTGTTGATGTGGATGTTGTTGATGCTGATGATGTTTATTTGTTTTTGGGCCCAGAACTATTCACTGAAGGCCAACTTTAGTCTCTCAATGGGCGCAGCGTCGCGTCGTCGGCTCGGACAACAATCGAAAGTAATAATAAAATCTCATAAACAACAACAGCAACAACAACAACAACAACGACGACAATAACACAAAGCATCAGGTCGCCGAGTCCAGCAACAAGAACAAAACTGTCTGCGCCCTTTTTGCCTGCTCCCTTTTTGTAACCGAGACTGCGACTGCGACTGAGACGTTGACGTCGACAGCGACAGCGGCAGCGACATCAACGTCGACAGCGACGACACTTGCCTTGATTTTTATTATGTTGGACTTTTTCACTAACACACACACACACGCATACACAAACAATGACACATACTCTGTTTATACGAAACACATTTCGCGAAATCATTTCATGAATTGGTGTCAACAGTGTGTGCATTTCACGTATTCAACTAAACTCACGAAAGTTAACTATGAGCTTAGCCCCGTTTCATGAAATCAATTTATCATTTGTGAATAACATGTCAGTATACATAAAAAATATATATAGTATATTAAATAAATATATATTAAACTATATAATTGCAAAGCTATCAAAATGTGCAAAATAATAATAATAAAAAGATCATTCCTATGACATGACTGTATATGATACAGTATGTTAGTTAGATATTAATCAAACTTGTTAAGGAAATAATAAACAATTATTGATTGACTGAAATTATTGATTATTAAATGGTTCGTATAAACGCAGTAACATACACAGACACAGCAACACTAATGCACACACACAAACACACACAGATGAGCGTTTATGCATTGTTGTTGATGTTGCACTGCCTTTTGATTTATTGTTAGCAGGAACGAGAGAATGGGCCAAGGCATAGGAGCAAAAGGAGCTGCGATATCAACAACAGCAACAACAACAACAACAAGAGCTCAGCATGGTCACATTGTTGCAATGTATATGTATGTGCACTCTCTCTATCTCTTGCTTACTCTCTCCGTTGCTTGCTCATCTCTCAGCCTCAGCCTCAGCCTCAGGCTCTCTGGCTTGCTGACTAGTGCAGTTGTTGTTGTTGCTCTTCTTGCATTCCTCGCTCAGCGTTTTTACCTTTTGCCAAGAATTGTGCGTGTCCGTCCCTCCGTTTGTGTCTGTGTGTCTGCGTTTGACATTGTGTGTGTTTCTATTCTTGTGCGGGCAGCAGCAGCAGCGCAGTCGACGCAGTTGTAGACAGTTCATTAATGTTATCAACAGCATGAGGCATTCATTGGACATGGGGTCGACGCTGGTCGTCGTTGCTACGAGTTAAATATCAAGAACAGCGACAGCAACAAGTCGGAACAGATCGTATTACTTTTCTTGTTGCGGCTGCAATTGGTTTGTGTCTCAGCTAAATGTCTAAACGTCTCATCATCTTGTTACAACAACTTAAATGGGCCAAAGTCGAGATGAAAATACACACACTCACACTCACACACACACACACACACACACACACACACACACACTTAATAAATAATACTAAAAAAAAAGAAGATATATAAACTGGTGGCAACTGTTGGCCATTGGCAGCCAAAAAAGGATATGGCAACATGCGTCGCTGACTTGGCCTGTACAAATTGTGAGCTTGGCTTGAACTGGGCAACTGGCCAGTTGCATTTTATGGACAACTTGTTGACCAGATGAACTACTTTCCAGCACAATTGCCGTTAGCTGTCACTTAGCCGCTTAACTTCTCAACTTCTCTTAACTGCTTAACTGATAAATTGCTCAACTCACCTGTGCAACAGTTTTTTTTAGTTTTTGGAGAGCTTTAATTCCGCAGACCAGCTGAAATGTGTCCAAATGTTTTCAGGCTCTTGAGTTTCCAATCTATTGGAATCACAGAATTTATTTATTTATTTTATTTTTTTTAAGCACTTACTAAACTCACTAAACAAAACCCCATTTTAATTTAATTTTATCAAGACTCGTAGTAAAACCCATTTAAATTTTAAGGCCTTTTTAAAGACTTTCACAGAGAAGAAACGAAAACAAAATAAAAATAAAAAAAACAACACCAACAAATCAGAAGAAATCAATTCTTCTGGGCATTAAATTCAATTTGATGGTCTCTTTAGTCACATCCGTTGGCAACAGCAATAGCCAACAACAACAACAACAACAACAGCAAAAAGCAACGGCACATTTCCGAAATAATCTCAAATATTTGGCATTATAAAGAGAGAGAGAGAAGAGGAAGAACGCCGGCAACCCCCAGCAAAAAAGAAACGACAAAAACCGCAAAAAATTTATATTTTACGGTTCTTTTTGTTGTTGTTGTTGCTGTTGCTGTTGCTGCTGCTGGCAATTTTTATGAATGGATACTATAATTGATTACTAAACATTTGTTATTAAAACTATGAAACATCGATAAAAAGATACACATTACATACTCGTAGATTCATTTAAGTATTTCTTTTAATTTGTCTGCACAATTTGCAATCAAATTGCTGCCTATAAATGTTTTAAAAGAGATAACATATTTGATAAAAAAAACTTGTTGGATCCTTGTGGCTATACTCTAGTTTTTAATTGTTTATACAGTCGAACTTCCCTAACTCGAACTTCCCTAACTCGAATTTTCTCTAACTCGAACAAAATCGAGTGGCAATAGCGTTTACTGAGCAAATTTCATACAATTCTGCTTCCCTAACTCGAACTTCCCTAACTCGAATATCTCCTTAACTCGAACAAAAATAGTGGCCCGTACTTCTGTAAGTCGAATTTTTCGGGAAAATCCCCAATAAAGTTTGTATTTTTTTTCGTTTCTATTTAATGCTTTTGTTACCGGCTCGTTTTGATACGTAATATTGATGTACATTAACATATGGTGATGCAATATGATAGAATATTGCACCAAAAATTACTTAAGCTTGTGAAATTACTTTAGGAAAGATGTTCGTAATGCACTTATTTGTCAGCGGATCAGCTCAAGATTATTTACCATGGCACCAGCACGTGTGTTAAAATGTTTATGTCTTTAAGTAATCTTTAAACTTATTTGTTAAGAAATTCAAAAGTGGACCAAAAAAATTGAAGTGGCTGAAAAATATGGTATCTAATCGAAAACAGTTTTCATTATATTAAAAAATTAAAAATTAAATATGTCATTTGAATCGGGAACATCTTCTGGATATATCAAAAGAACGATAAAACCTATTTTTAAGAATATCGACAGGTCTTGAACAAACTAAAATTTTTTGTTGTTGAAAATAACAAGAAAAGGTTGCAATTTGAAATGTATTTATGAATAAATGAAACTGTAGTTTCATTTAAAAAACTAAAAAAAAAAATTCCCTAACTCGAAGTCTCCCTAACTCGAACTTTTTTCTCGGATAATGGTGATTCGAGTTAGGGAAGTTCGACTGTATTTCTTTTGTATTTTACATCTTAAAAAAAATGTAAAATATAAAACCGAAATGAATATCGGTTTCAGTTACGGTATCGGTTATGTTCTTATTTCTGTTTCATAAATGTTACCAGTTTTTTGTATGTTTAGGTTTTGAAATATTATTTCGAGACACAAAAAGAAATTTAATAGTTGGTAAATGTTTAAAATATGTTAATACATATATCAACTCAAATCTATATTTTGTTGGAAACCAAAAGTTCTTTTTTAAGGAAATCAATATTCAAATTAAAAATAAAAATTAGTTTGACAAACAATGATAATCCCTTAACAACAAAATTGAATTAAATGCTTGATTACACCTCAATACCTTAATAGGTTTCGGTACAATACACAAATTTTATTTCGGTTACGAATTCAGTTACGGTTACTAATTTAAATCGGTTAATACCGGTTAAAGGTTACGGTTTCGATTTCGGTTTAATTGCCTGGTCAAAACATTAGCTTGACATACTGTATGTATAAGTAAAGGTTTTTAAATCATTTTACATACATATGTAAAAATATATGTGCACATATGTACATATGTTTTTGTGTTGTGATCAATTGTTTATCAAACACCTGTATATACAAGCATGCAAATGTATGTATGTCTATGTGTTTAATTAAAATTATCGTACATTCAACTTTACAATCAAAATCATTAATGCTCAGATGCGAACATATACATATGCTGTATGTATGTACATACGTACATAGTCTTTATATATATGTACATACATACATATTTACTTAAGCATTTATGTCATTTTGTCGCTTGCCTTTGCAGCTGTTTGCCGGCTAACGTTTTCAAAACAAAAACAAAAAAGCCAAAATGAATATAAATACATTTAAATATAAATAAGAATGCTAAAAAAGAAACACTAACAATGAAACGTTTTACGTTTATACGTTGATTTCCCACTTTGTCGCACGCACTTTTTCTGGTTTTGCACTCAAATTGAGAGTAGAATTTTATTGAGCAAGTTGCATTTGTTGCTAATTACATTAACAGGTAGTTCAATCTACCGATTATTTATCTTCATTATCATCTGCATCTGTGATAACAATTTGCAAGCGCAGAAACAGTTTTGTTCTTTATTTTCGGCTTTTGCACAATAACAAAACTGAATAAAAAACAAACAAAAACACATAACACGAAGAAAAAAAGACGCAAAAATAATGGGAAACGTTAATGAAGCACGCGCTCCTGCCAGAACGTACAACCTGCCACCGTCGCGTCACGTAAGTAACTAAACTAAACGGCGACGACGACGCGACGCGACGTCAAGGCAAGGCCTGTTCAGCGTTCGGCTCGGTTCGTTCCGATTCGGCATACACGAGACCGAATGCTGCCGAAGACGCGCTTGCAAGAGCGACGTATTGATCGTATTCTCGTGTGTGCGTGTGTGTGTGTGTGCGTATGCATGGCAAAGAGTGTTGGTCAAGTCTGCGTTAAGGAAGCTGCGCACCTCCCAACTGCGCCCACCCCCAACTCCCCCACTACCACCTTAAAGGTAACAGAAAAACACGTGCCAATCATTTTTTTGGTTTTAAATATTTTTTTTATTGTTTTTTTTTTTTTTTTAAATTCACTTAACAGTTTTGTTCGTATTATACATTTATGCTGATGTTTGTTCGTATAATAATTTTAATATTTTTTTTATTTTTGTTCAATAAACTTGTAATATAAGTATGTATATTTAGTTTAAATTTTTAAACTTTGTGCATGTGTGTATGTATCTGTCTGTGTTTCTTTTGGTGTGTCTATGCATGTGTGCGTGTTATATGCAATTTTAAGATTACGGCTGTTAATTTTGAAGCTGCACAACATTTTACACTGGGGCTATCAACGAATCTCGAAATCAATAATGAATGGATAAATCATTAATAAATTAATTATAATAATTATCAAATGCTATAACATTACAGTTGTGTAGTTTGTTCAACTTTATCGTCCTCTTCTTCTTGTTGGCTAGTATGCGTTGTTTGTTGTTTTTGTGTTGTTGGTGGTTGCATGAGTTAGTTAGGCCTTAAAGTTATATATTTATGTATATTTAATATGTATATAATTATGTTTTATTTTTTTTGTTATTTAGTATTTATTAATAGGTATGTATTCCATATATTTTTATTGTTTCGTTTCGAGTTTTGTTTGTGTCTCACTTCTTATGGCCGTTGTATACATTAAAAGTTAGTTGTTTGGTTTTTTTCTTCATTTTTTTTTTTTGAATTTGTATCATTATTATCATAACTGTTTTGTTTTTGATTCCCATTTATTTAAGATATAAAATATAAAAGAAGAAGCAATTGCAACGTTTCGTTCGTGTTGTTTGGATTAATCGTTAAATCATTTTTCGACTCAACAATTAGCGAATTCTGTAATTTTTCCCTTTGTTTTCTATATGCATAAGCATATAACAAAAAGTTGTTTGGTTTTGATATATAAAAAAAAAATATATTCTAACTTTTGCTGTGGGTTCTCTGTGTTGCTTTAAAGTTTACACGACAGGTGGTTCGGTTCCGCCATGGGCCTCATCGTTACTGAAATGCAAAAGAAACGAAAACCAAATCAGAAATAAAAAATTAAGAAAAAAAAAAACAAAATAAAACCCCAAAATAATATTAACAAATTTACGGAAAATACGTTAAAATAAATAAAATTATCTCAATCTCCCAGATGTTTCGAGTAAATTATTTGTATACTCTTATTTAATAAATGTATATAAATTATTATGAAAATGATATTATATTAAATTAAACTAAGAACTGTATTATCAAAATTATATATAAATAGTTAGATAATAAATTTAAAGTTAAGAGAATTTGAAAGCTTCTTTCAGATATAAAAATTTTTCTACCTAAAGAATAAGTTATATTTAGAAAGATAACACATTAGAAACATAACTTTTTCAAAGGGAGTATAAGCATTTATTATGATATGCTAGTTATACAATTATTATTTTTTAAGCAAACGCTGAGACTTAACTTGATTAAAAATCATTTAGCTGGGAACAGTTTCTGCATCTTCAGAACTTTCGATATCGTAATCGTTATCGTTATCTTTATACCATATAAAAGTGCTGCCTATCCATATTTCTGCTATTTCAGACTTTGTCTCAACGAAAAGAGCATCGAACTCGCCTGCGTCTTCACTTACATATGTATTTCTGTATTATAATATTATATGTATTTTCTAGGTATATATAAAGATTATTATGTATATAGTATATTTGCTGTTAGTTATGGCCATGCAATAAGCCAAAGATTTACTGGAGATTAATGGATTACTGATCATACTTATTGTAACTATCCCCACTTCAAACCCTCGGACCCTTTTCAAGTACATACTTTCATAAGTAATCGGTATCTTATGTGGTATTATGTAAATTTTAACGAGGTTTAACAATATTTTGGTGCTAGCTACATTCTCTGAGAAAAAAAAAAAAAACAATAAAACTATACGCATGCACAGTGGCTCACAGCTTAAAGTAACATATGCAGTGCAAATTTTGACTTAAAAGTTAAAGATTTTCAAATATCGTTAGCATGTTGGCATCAATGGAAAGGTCATTTAAATTCCGTTTGAATGACACAAAACTTTTCTTAACCCATAAGTACCCTTCAAAAATTTCAAATTTATGTAAGTCTACTTTTTCAACTTTTTTCCTCGAATTTTTACAAAAAATATTTTGATGCAGAAAAATTTTTCAAACAATTCTAAGAGTGACTGCAGAAAAACTTTTTGCTAGTATTTTTTTATAATTTTTTAAAAATCCTAAAAATTACTATTTTAACCCATTTAAAAAATACTAGCAAAAATGTTTTTAAAAATTTTTTTTGCAGTCACTCTTAGAATTTTTTTACACCAAATTAATTTTTGTAAAAAATCGAGGAAAAAAGTTGAAAAAGTAGACTTTTTAAAAAAATTAAACTTTTTAATGGGTAACTAATGGGTTAAGGAAAGTTTTGTGTCATTCAAACGGAATTTAAATGACCTTTCCATTGATGCCAATATGTTAACGATATTTGAAAATCTTTAAGTTTGAAGTCAAAATTTGCACTGCATACTTTAAGCTGTGAGCCACTGTATAAGTAGATATATTATGATAGATCCTTTAGGATATCGAATATAGTTATTGTTATTGCAAACATTAAGCTATAGTTTAGTCTTATATACTTTGTATATAAGTATGTAGCTGTGTATATTTTTATTTAGATTTCGATATCGATATCGATATCGCATTATACTCGTATGTATATAACATGATATTTTGCAATGATATGGCACGATTAGTTTATAGTTGATCAAGAACTCGACCCACTTAACTGGGCGCGGGCAGCTGCCAGAGCAAGCTGGCTGCCAGTAGAGTCAGTGGCGGCACAGTGGCCACTGCCACGCCCATTTGTCGGGCATGTCGGGCAGCGCTCGCCCCAATGCCGTAGCCCTGACTATGTTGCAGCTGATTAAAATTGGGCCGTGGATAGATGATATGCACCGGCGGCGGTTGATCGAACTCATCGAAGAAATTGGGATCGTACCTCACATCGTTGCCATCGAACTTGTGATATACCAAGCTGAATGGATAATCGCTGCTAATCTCCGTCCAAAAAGCGAATGCATTGTGAACAAGTCAAAGTTAACAAGTTAAAGCAACAATCGATAATCGAGAATCGAGAATCGAGAACTGAATTGACCTACCCACCCTCCTTACTAGAACCCAATTACCTCAGTTGCTCATACTTACACAGGGCAGGTGTCCACGTTGACGCCACTGACCGACGATTTGCCCAGGTTGATCTGGCCCGCAGCATCGCCCTCGACGAAGACGATGCAGCCGTTGAAGTTGTGCGTGTAGCGTTTGCCCGTGAATTGCGAAATCTCCGGAATGCCACCTGCAACATGAATTGGTAACATTATGAAGATTAGAAAAAATGTACAGAGAAGGATATTATCAATTCATAGTTCGCTAATACATATTCTATTTAAAAAAACCTCTTTACGAGGTAAAAGCCTAGTGACGAGGTAAAAGCCTAGTATTAAGTTTTACATATAAATTATTTTAAAATACAATTTTTGACCCTCGGCACATTGCGCTAAATTCTTCATACCTAATAAATATTTTTTTTTTGCGCAGTGCCGATTAAATTAAAAATTCAAAAAGGATCCAACGGCCCTCCCACTTACACCTGTTTATCTCACGAGCCAGGTGAGTTTCCAAAAGTCTTAGTGTGCACATTTGTAAGTTAAATTGATACCTTACGATCGGTATATAACTCGACCTGATCGGACAGTCATAGCAAGTTTTCCATTCTTCCTATGTACACTCCTCGTCACTTGAATTGGACACCCTGTAAACTCTTTTTTCAATTGCTTATAACTTAAAAGCGAAGTGATAAAATAACGAGATTTTGGCACGTTGGTCTTGTGTTACTATTTGTCTCTCTCAGTAACAAGCTGCAAGTTCTGGAAATGAGCCGTTACATTTTTTTTTTGCTTTATGTTGGAGATTGTTGAAATTGCGTCAAAATTTTCGTGTCACTTGAATAGAACATGCGTTTTGTTTCATCGTTTACTTTGGCAGGAGCTAACACGATTTTCGTTGATCGAAGTTTTTAGCTATTTTCAACTATTGCCTTACATAAAAAATTAAAATAAGTCGAGTAAAAGCTTTAGCCGATGAGAAAAAATTACAATGAAAGGCATACAAGGACTCTGGCCTATCAACAACTAAATTTGTTAAAAAAAATCGAGAGAAGCCGACATGTCATATCAGAATTCTTAAGGTTCGAGTCTGAATATGGAAAAAAAATGAAAGGACACACGTACAGTGTGCTTACCAATGCGCAATGACGCCTCATATTAAGAAAAGCGTCCATTTCTTACGACCCTGTGGCGAACTTTCGTAAAAAATGTGATGTGAATGCAAGTCTATCCACTATAGATCGAGTTATTTCGAATGCTAAACATCTAAAGAGATTAAAATTAAAGAAGAAGCCTCCCTTAAGCCCCATAAGGAAAGCGCAACGCCTCAGCTTTCGTCGTAAGCATGTGGCCTAAACGTCGCAGTGGCATAGCTTGGTCTTCTCCGACAAAAAAAAGTTTAATTTAGAAGGCCCAGATGGTTTTAGTTACTATATTCATGATCTCCGCAAGGAACCCCATCATATAGACCGACTTCATAACAGAGTTGGAGGTGTGACGGTGTGGGGGGCCATTTCCTGCTATGAAACATATCAACTAAATTTTCTGTCATCAACGCTGAATGCATTGTGTTACAATGGCATATTGAAAGAGGCTTTTATATATTTTTATAACCTTTTTGGACCTCTACCATGGACTTATCAACAAGAAAATGCCCCGATACACTCAGTTCGGGTTGTAAAATCCTTTAAATAGAGTCAATATGTGGACCTACTAAGCTATTCGCCCTACTCACCGGACTTAAATATTATCGAAAATGTTTGGGGATGGCTAAAACTTGAGATTTGTGGCTCAGGAAAACAATATTCGAGTGTACCCGAACTACTCAACGCAATCAAATTAGTTTGGAAAACGATATATTTAATTTATTGGTCAGTTTGTATCAATCCCTTCCTAGCCGGATGACTGAAGATTTGGTACGACAATGTGGGTCGACACATTATTACAACAAATTTTTTTTGCCTTTAAACTAAAGCAATTACCCGGTATTAAAGTTAAGTTTTTGTTCAAAATTATTCTGAGCTTTCTACATTGATTTTTTGTTAAGGTGTCCTATTCAAGTGACGCAATATTTAAGCCCCGGAATTTGACGGACTTTGTTTAAAAATTTTTTGTTATTAGTTTAAGCTGTACCATGAAGAATTCCAGCTGGTTAAAACAATGCAATTAAATGATCTTTAAATTAAAAAAAAAATTAAGTGTCTATCATCATTGGTTTGGGAGCAGTGGGCGATCGAAATCACACTTAGGGGGTGTCCTATTCAAGTGACGAGGAGTGTATATTGCTAGTCGCCTTTCGCGCCCTTCGTGCTGCTTTCGTCACTAGCGCGGACTGCCGTCCGCAGTGATAAGCTTCAAACGCGGAAGGATTACTTGATTCAAGTATTGCTCTTTATTTCGCTCTCAGCTTATATTCTAATATGGTCTTGTCAATTATGTCTCGAATACATACTTTGGAAGACCGAAGATGTGTTGCCCTTACAAAGTTCAGCGAGTTAGGTTAAGATATCTTCAGAAAGTTGTATTTAATATAAATCTTTTATATGTTAGTTTTCGATTTAAGTCAACTGTATTTTATTATTGGGAAGTGATTGATATGATTTAATGATTTATTCAAAGCTATCTATTCGTACTAGCTTTTTTGTATGAGTTATGGAATTTCTCATACCAAAGTTTGATTTTCGACAGATTTTCTATGACAGCCATATGATATAGTTTTCGGGAAATCGCCTTTGCTCGTCAACCTGATCAAGAATATTGATATCTTATGGGAATGAGAAAAATAATAGTATCCTCTACAAACTTATAAAAAAAATATGCTAAAATCTGTAACTCTAATCTTGAATTATCTGTATAGTCAAGAGGGATTCGGAGGCAACTCACCGATGAAGACGTTGCCAGGCAGATGCATCTCCTTGCGGCTGGTGGGTCGCGTCTCGTCGGAGTAGGTGAGGCGATCCACCTCGAGGATGGCGGTGTTGTCCACGCGCTTCACGATGACAATGTGACGATTACCATCGTCGACCGGAGTGTCCGTATTGCGGATGACCGCCTCCTGTCCGTCCAGACGCATCGCGTACTCCACGTAACCATCGACGACGGCGAGGGCTATAAAGTCCTGGCCGGTGAACTCCTCGCCAGCGGGCTGTCCCCACCACAGGAGCAGGCCATTGGGTTTGCTGGTGGAGAACACGACGACGGCCGAGGTATAATCCTGATCCACGCTGGTGCTAAACTGATTGCGATCTAGCTCCAGGTATCCATTACCACGGAACGAGGCGTTGAAGCTCACTTGGATATCTGCAAAGAGAAGACACATTCAGCAATCGGATGATGATCCCTTCTCGACTGTCACTCGACTTACGATCCTCGCAGTGCTTGCCACTGTAGCCCAGCTGGCAGGTGCAGATCGCCAGCTTGCCCAGCTCGCTGCAGGTGCCGCCATTCTCGCAGGGATCGTTGGCGCAGGGCGAGCTCTCGTACGGCTGCATTTCCTCATCGGATCCATGGTTGCCTGCTGACGATGACGATGACGATGGCTGATGATCGGCCACTGGCGCCACCGGCAGATCTCCGTCGGTGTCATTGTCGCCGATCTCATTGAGTTCACCGCAATTCTGGACATTTGCCGCATCCACCATGTCGGCCAGCAGATTGATGGGCATCTTCGAGTCGTATAGCCGGGAGATGCAACCGTCGAAGCCATCAGTGATGTTCACATCGCGATTGATCTTGACGGTCGCCCGATCGTAGCCGCCCACATACAGCGGCGTCTTGAGCGAGAGTGTTCGAGGTGCTCCCGCCGCCTTTCCGTGCAGCTCGGGTCCATCGCCCACACGGAGGATGCTCTCGCTCTGGCGACGCAGCAGCACAACCCGAGTCCATCTGTGCAGTGGCAGTGGCTCCGGGGACCGCACCACCACAGGCTTGAGGCGAGCCGCCGTATTGATCAGCAGCTCCACGTGACCGTCGCGCAGCACCAGCGCCACGTAATCGCCACTGGGCAGCTTCGACTCAGCCGTGTAGAGGAGCACCGCATCCCGCAAGCTGGACGGACGCAGCGACAGCGTCACATTGATGCGCGACACCCGAGGAGTTCTGTGAGGGATTAAAGTCAGGGTGGGTTAGGACATCTCTTTAGGTTAGGTTAGTAGTCAACAAAAGTGAACAACAAAAAGGGAAGCCCTGATTCAATTTACGTCTGGTTGTTCCTACGACAGCTATACGATAATAGCAAAAAGATTCTCTGAGAGATTGGTTGATGCATTTTAAGAAATCACAATGATCTTTTCATTGATATTCAATCATTCAACTAAATCGCATCAACCCGGATAAATACAGTGGTAGTAATGGCTGTTTTCAGTTCTTAAGAAACGGAGCTTAAAATGCATAAATGCAGTTTATATAAGTACATATAGTATCTTTAAAATGAGTAACGCGTCTCTTATAGTCGGGGACTCGATTAAAAAGTAGCTCTCTGGCTGGGGTCGCCGACCTGGCACGTTTAGAGATTTCAGCTTGAAAAACACTGGGTTGGATTCCCACCCTGCCATGTTTTAAAAAAATAACAGTCAATAATACAAATGTTTCTTTACCGTGGAATGATACGCATTCGAAAATAAAATAAGTACAGGGTCTCTCACAGTCGGGCGCAATGTGGAACGAGTAAAAATCCTCAAATTGCCAATTGAATACTACAGCAAATCTACCGTATGAGTTATCTTGAAGTCGCATCACTAGCTAAACTAGCCAAAGCATTCGAGGAAGAACATTTTTGTTATATCAGTTGATTTTTCCAACTGGGAATAACTGAGAATTCCGAGGAGTATCTGAGAAGGTCTAAGTGGAAGAAGATCTTACCCGTATGCTGCGTAGCTGTTCCGCTTGAAGTTGAGACTGTGCTCGTTCAGGTGCTCGATGTACTGGCAACGATCGCCGGTGCGATTCAGGGGACACAGGCACTCCATGTCCAGTTCGGTGTTCTCGCAGCGACCGGCTCCGCAAATTCCGGGCGTGCACTGGGTGCCGGCAACGGCGCAGTTGCGTCCGGTCCAGCCCTGTTGGCAGACACAGGTGTAGGCCAGTTCGGTTTGGCTTTCCAGGCAGATGCCGCCGTTGGCGCAGGGCGCATTGGCGCAGGGTTGGCAGCTGGTGATGCCCTCCTTGAACTTGGCCTCCTTCATCAGCTCGACGGTGCGGCCCTGGAGTGTGAGGCGACTGATGCAGCCAATGAAGCCCGTTTGCTGGGGAGCCGCATCGCTGGGCAGCAGATCCCAGCTGGGCACACCGCCAATATACATATCCTCGATGAGCTCCAGCGGTGGCGTCTGGGCCAGTGTGGGGAAGGCGACCGGATGCTGTTCGTCCAGCTGCATGTATCCATCCCGACGGGACCTGTGCACACGCACCGTGTGCCACTCGTTCAGCTCCATCGGCTGCTCGGCGCGCACCAGCAACGGCTTGCCACCGAAGTCGAAGCGGAACTCCACGTAGCGATCCTTGAAGGACAGGGCAATGTAGTCGCCGGATCCGCGGGTTTGTCCGTTAAAGAGCAGCAGACCGTCGCCCGACTCCGGCCGGAACGTGATCTCAAAGTTGAACTTGATCGACGAGTTCGGAATTGTGGGGAAACTCATGTAGCTGAGCGGCTGCTGATGGAAGTGCGGAATGGCTCCGGTGGCCACCAGGATGGTCGGGTAGTCCACGGACTCCCCATCCCCATAGACGGCCGTGCAGATGTAGGTACCGGCATCATTCGCTTGCACATTGTCCAGTATCAGTTGGCTCTGTGAATTCATCATAAGAATTGAGATCAAGGCAAAAGTTGTCGATACTCCCTCCCAAATCAAGTATTTGGTACTTAAGACCTCACTTTTAAAACTGGATTTCTCACTTGAGTCGCAGGATTTTAATTTTATTTTCAGGTTAAAGATTGAAGTATTCAATCATTTTAGATTTAAGTATAATTAAAATTGGAATCAATATCCATAAGCTCAGTAACTGAATACAAAAGTACAAACTACAGAAAAGATCCTGTTAAATATTGTCGTCATTTCTTAGTACCAAATTGAAGTGATAGACAAGGATTAAAGTTATTCAGGTCTGTTCCGGTTTTCACTTTTTACTTTTAAGCATTTATATGCATTTATTCATTTTGCATTTGGACTAAGTGTTTGAAAATAATCGTTTTAATCTTTTATCTTTATCGGACTTAGACTCATCAACTTAAAGTGATATCAATCCGCTGAATATAGCCGAAATTCGGAACAGGCCTGGATAATACAATCAATTTTTATAATTTCTGTAGCAACTTATGCATTCTTAATCATATTTAAAAAAAAAAAAAAATGCTGACAAGTAAGAATAAGTTGGGATTTCCGAGCAAGTAAATTTCAATATTTTAAGATTTTGAGAATCGCAAATCGCTTCATTCGAACATTGAAAGGTTAGTATGAGTTTTATCTTTCTGTGCACTTACATTGAGTATATCCCGTCCCGGCTGCAGTTGTCCATATTGACGTGACCAGCGATAAGTGGGCACTCGGTTCTCATCGGCTCCACAGTTGAGCTGCGCCTTGTCGCCGACCTTGGCGTGGAGGATCTTGGGTCGTCGCAGCTCGTGCGGCTGCTCCTCGATGGCCAGCTCGTAGCTGGTGGTGTACAGATCACCCTCATCCGTTCTGCACTTGCAGACGTAGTTGCCAGCATCAGCGGCGGTCACCTGATTGATCATTAGACGGTTGCCCACTTGCTACAGCATTAAGAAACGAAAGAAGGAAGGAAAGAATGAAGGCACAAAGGAAGAAAAGAAAGGTTAATAAAGCTACTGTTCAGATCATGGGACTAGCTGGTACTCACCTGAACATTGGTTGACAGTGGTTTACCATCGGAACGCTCCCAGATGACAGCTCCCAGAAGATAGCTAGTGTCCGAGGAGTAGCATTCAACTTCGGTGGATTCGCCGACGAACAGCTTCGACGACTGCTGATCCAGCTTCAGACTGTAGTCCCGGGGTCTCATGGCCTCCGGCGGAGGAGTCGCCCTTGGAGGCGGCAGATACGAGCCCGGATATGTGGCTGGAGTTGTGGCCAGACCCGCTGCACCACCCGCCCGGTAGCCAACACCACAACGAGGCAACGAGAGCGATCATACAGGACACGGGACACACAGTAAGCGAAGGACACAAGAAGAGAAGGACGACGAGGACGACGGAGAAGACGACGAAGACGAAGGCGAAGACGACAATTCACAATTGGGGTATGTGATGTATGTATGTGTGCATATTTATGTGTGCGTGTGTGTTCGTTGATTGTATATGTGTATGTCGTGTATGTGTGTGTGTGTGAGTGGTGTGTGTGTGTGTACGATGAGGCATCGATATGAGGGATAAGATAGTAAAAAATACACAGAGAGAGAAAAAAGCAGTTAGCAAAATACATGTCAAATATGGTGATTTATACAGATAGTTATGCGATGTTTATCGAACGCTTCACGATTGATCGGTATCTCGATAGCAAGTGCTAAAGATTAATCAACCATCGTTGTGTGTGTGTGTGTGTGTGTGTTTGAGGTAGGTGTGTTTGTTTCTGTGTGTTTGTATGTCTGTTCGATATGCATCACATTTTTTTTTTTAGTTATTATTTATGTTTAGAATTTCGTTTCCTAGTTAGACAAACAAATACATACATAGAAGGGGGAGTAGGGAGTAGAGGTAGGGGAAAATAGAAGAGCGGTGATGTCGATACTAAGTTAACAACATAATAACATAATAATAATAATCAACAGAAAGAAGAATATAAGAGAAAAAAAAAACACTAGGAAAGACACAGCTACATTTAAGCTAAAATTTCTACTTTTTCGAATCACATAGAATACGATTACATATGTATGTGTGTGTTGGAGTGTGTGTGTGTGTGTTTATCTATATGTTTGTTTATGGGGTTACAGATGAGATAGTTCAGGATTGTTTTTGGATTATCTTCTTCTAATTACGAATTGATATCTATTGATTGTTATCGATAACAGACCATTAGACCAGTTCATTTTCGTAAGCTGATGTTTTATGGACATAAATCATACCTATGTACACACATATACATATACATTTACTTACATACATACGATTATTTAATATCTAAATACAGTACAAATTCTACAAAATGTCTTTTAAGTATTATACTATATATTGATGACAAATTTTTTCGTGGCGATCGAAAGATTTTTAGTTCACAAATCGTTTTTTTTTTTCAGTATTTTCTCATACGAGTCGTGTGTGTATGTGTGGTTGTGTGTGTGGGTGTGGCGTATTATTTACAAGAATTTTGTTGGATATTCTTAAAGTGTATACAGCTTTTTTTTTTTAGGGTTAGTACAGGTTGCCCACATGCGATTAGATAATTTAATTCCGATACCATTTAGATTTCGATTTTGATCTAGATTTTTGTTTTTTTTATTTATATTTATAGTCTTGTCCGAAACCAAAGCAGTAAATGCTGTTGCTGTTTATGCTGTAAAAGTGTAAAGTTTGCAATAATTTTGCTTCAGTGCTATTGATAACGACAACGGTGGCACTGATCGGGTTATCGATACCATCATGACTTACGAACTACAAAAGCTGCGTACAGTCAGAGAAGCAGCTCCCCATACATTAGAACGATTGTTGTTGTTGTTGTAGTTCAAGTTGTTATTGTTGGTATAATTGATAATTTATCGATATTAATGTTGTTGTTGCTTTGACAGTGGTTGTTCTTGTTGTTTTTTTTAATATTCTTAGTTCAAACGTGAGTTGTGTGCAAATTACAATTGTTGCAGTTTTCAGTCGTGATGCCGCTTCGAACGGTGTTAAAAAGAGAAAGGATTGACAGAGAGAGAGAGAGAAAGAGAGAGAGAGAAAGAGAGAGAGAGAAAGATAGATAGCCAATGAAGGACGAGGATCGATGATGGTTAAATTGAAGTAGGATAAATCAGGGGAAAGTGATGGTGTGAGAGAAAGAGAGAGAGAGAGAGAGAGAGTAGTTAGAAAGATAGATAGATAGAGAGAGAAAGAGCGTGGTTAAAGGAAATGAGAAAACTTATGACAAACCGAAGCTTTTGCTCAGCTTTTGCACAATTTGACGCTTGCTTGTCCTTTCCTGCCGATAATCCTGTCCCCATAGTTGATGTCCTCGATGCTTTTTCTGCATTTCACTGTCCTGACTTTTCTTCCAGCGCTTGAAAGTGCCTAATCCTCCCGAAGTCGTTCCCGTTCCCGCTCCCGTTCTAGTTCCCGTTCCCGTTGCACCGCCGCTTGTCGCCTTGCCTTGACCGAAATCCCGCGTACAGTTGAACTCGTCGGAGTGGTCCGTGCAGTCGTAGATGCCATCACAGACCATGGATGCCTTGACACACGTGTGCGGATGGGAGACGCACTTGAAGTCGTTGGCTTGACAGGCGTAGGAGATGATGGGGGGACGTGGTGCCAATGGTGGTGCCAGTGGTTTACTTGGCGTTAATTTGGTCATTTTGAAATCTGTTGCAATATCTCAGCATTTGCAATGCATTTGTAATTTGGATTTTTTTTTTTTTTTTTTTTTTTTGTATTTTGTTGGATTTGTTGCATGGTATTTGTTTTGGGTTTATTTTGGTATTTTGTTTTTTGCATAGAAAGCATAAGATAAGAGATTAGCAAATGGATGCCAAAAGAGATAATATTGTACTTCAGCCACGGTTAGTACTAGTTATAGTATTTTCTATTCCCCGTCACAGTTGCCCCTACTCAAGAATTACGCATACGCACCGTTTGTCAACTGAGCAAGTAGTTGTTGTACATGCTTTAAATAGTGTTCATATATGCACATATGTACATCATATACCATCGACTCTTGTGTGTTTTTGTGTGTGTGTGTGTGTGTGTGTGTGTTGTATGCTAGTTTAGTAGGATGCAGGAAAAATACTTGCTACAACTAAATACTAAATAAAAGCTAGCTAGAAATGTATATTTAAGGCCAGACTTGGGTGTGCAAAGTAATTTTTAGGAATTTTCTTTTTAATAGCGTGATTTAGTTAACGATTAACATAGAGTTTAGCTTCCATCGATTCGAAGATTATTTTGCTCGTTTATATACAAATCGTAGGACTAGTTAGTGTTAGCTTGATAAAGTACTTGATAAAGTATTACAAAGCAAAAAGATTTACAACGAAAAAAATGTAATAATCATAAAAATAATCAAAAATAACATACAGTTAAAAGAAAAAAAAAATAAGAGTAAACTCATAAGAAAACAATAATAATAAAAAATACTAATTATGTATTGGGACTAAAAAATTATTTGAAATATTATAATGATTATTAGGCTGTAGCGGCAACACACCTGCACATATATAGAAAAACATGCAGGGTATCTCTTGGCGGCCCCTATACACACTCAAATTGTACTTATTTGCTAGGGTATTTCAATTGAATGTTGTTGTTGTTGTTACAGTTGTTGTTGTTGTTGTTGTTACAGTTGTAGTTGTTGTTGTTGCAGTTGGTAGTTGGTTGGTTGATTGGTTGTTGTAGCAGTTGATGTTGTTGTTGTTGTTGTTGTTGCCGCATATACATATATAGTGTATATAGTATATAGTTTATACATGCATATACATGAATATATATATGTATTTTATGGATTATGTATACATGAGCATAGATTTTTTAGATTCAGTATCAGATTCGGTTGTTTGGTTGGATTTTTGTGTAATGTTTCGTGTGGTGTTTTCATATTTTTTTTTATTGTTTTTTTTTTTTTGTTTTTAAGTTTTATCATTTGCAAAGCGCACGAAACATTGCAGAGTTACAATAATATATATTTATATATATGTGTGTGTGTGGTATTTTTTTGTATGTTTTGCATTTTGCACAAGCGCACATGTAAGAAAGAGAGAGAGAGATAAAGTGGGAGAGAGAAGAGAAAAAAGCAGTAAAGAAAGAGAGATATAAATAATATATATGAAATCATTTGATTTGTACCATATTTTGAAAAATTCTGACCTATCCAGAACTATATTTTATTTATCAGCTCATATTACTTTTTTTATGATAGACTTTAGCAGAGCAGAGCTAACTGGAGAGACTGAAGAATTTGAAATTTAATTTGGATTTGATAATTGAATTGAAATTAATTGCTTTGCCAATTTGTTCTTTTTTTTTCTTTTTTACTGTTTTAATGCTTTAAACTGATTTTAAATTATTCCAGATAAAAAATACAACAGACGATTATCTAAACATTTCCAACTTGAGATTATTTACAATAGTTTATTATGTGTAGGTTGGTTTTTGTTTTTTTTTTAATCGATCACAATTACATGATTTTTAATATTTGGTTTGGTATTTATTAAAAACATTTCTTGAATACATTTTATTTTGTGAAGTGCAGGTGCTGCTTGTGTGCAAATGGAAGAGGGGAGGTGAGTGAGATGGTAAAAAGAGATATGTGTGCAGTGCAGTATTTATTTATATTCATTTTTTTTTTTTTGTTGATTGATAACATTGTTATTCTGACTAAAAACCACAAACAGAACACGGAAGAAAAATACTAAATGCTTGGCATTATCAATATAATAATTTTTGGGCACGCCGTTGATAGAACACAGAACCATTGGGAGGAAATGAACAAACACCAGAACAAGAAACGACAAAGTGAACGTATCCGACACCAGAAATGAGAAGACCCAATAAAAAATTAAACACAAGCAACTGACACAAAGTCAAAAATCAAAACAAAATTAACATGTAAGAGAGAAAAGATAACTTCGTCATGCCGAAGATGAAATATCCTTGCAGAAAGGCTTCGCAAATAAACTTATAAGAAGAGAGTTTACACTAAGGATTGTTTTGAAATTAAAGCCCAAAAAAGTAGGCTACAGTTAAATGTGTGGAATAAAATCGGAAAAATAGTGTTGCCAGACAGACAAACTAAATAGACAAGTTGTGCCAGACTCTGCAAGGACACACAAACTAAAAACATTAATAAATGTTAATATTGAACGAAATAAAAAGAATATGTTACAATTGTTTGATTCACACAAATTGATTTTTTTTTTTTGTGTAAAATGTATGTTAATATTTTTTTGTTGTTTTATTTGTCACTTAGTGGATTTTGCTGGGACTTAAAAGATATTGTATTAGATATGGCAGCCACTTGTAAGCTTAAGAGTTTAAAATATTATTAATAGGTTTATGTTATGTCAAATGCTTCATTTGCATTAACTATGAAAAAATATGGTGTATATAAGATAAGTATAATTGAATTGAAATAATTTCATTTGGTTTTTTTTTTTGGCATTTTTTTTGTTGCTGCCATTTGCATTTAACTTAAGATTAGAAATAAAATTTGGAAATTATCGAAAAAATATGGCTGTATGTGGCATTGTGTGTGTGGGTGGTTGGTTCGAGGCAGTTGGATCGTTTATAGGGCATGCATTGGGCAGTAGTTGGTATTTTTTGTTGGTATTTTACAGTATTTTGTTGACTGTACAAGATGCTGAACGTCTTGCATTTTGGGGCAGTTAAAAATGTTTATGTTGGAACCGTCACCAGTTTTGTTTTTGTTCTTTGTTTTTTTTTGCGAATTCTTCAGATACTTATAAGTATATACAGATACAGATACTGTGTGTGTGTGTGTGTGTGTTTGTGTGTTTAGATGTGATAGACATATTTTCGTAATCATTTTTGTTGACTTAAATTTTAGAGAGAGTTACAATTGTTAGTGGCTGAGTGGTGTATTTGTCTTATTGTCATATATACAGAGTAGTGTGCTGTGGTTTAGACCCGTTTCCATATCCGTTTCCGATTCCAATTTCTTATTGTTATTATTTATTTTAACTCGCTTGTGAACTGTATG
The DNA here is from genome assembly GCA_037043435.1 of Drosophila suboccidentalis. Taxonomy (NCBI): domain Eukaryota; kingdom Metazoa; phylum Arthropoda; class Insecta; order Diptera; family Drosophilidae; genus Drosophila; species Drosophila suboccidentalis. The sequence continues at coordinate 2,763,174 of JBAMBK010000278.1, read as the reverse complement.
TGTATGTGTGTGTTTGTGTCTCTGTGGTATGTGTTTGTGTGTCGTTTTATTTATGATTACAGTAGTAGAGAGTAAGATACTTGGTAGTTTTTCAGCTCGCATATTTACAAAGTGTCTGAACATTGATCAGTTTACAGATTTCGTGTAGGTTGTGTACTCATTGTGTTGTGAGTGTATCTATATGTATGTACATATATAGATCGAGTATACGTGTGTTTAGTTAAGTAGTTGCTGGATAAACACACACATGGATACATATGGAAATACATAAACATATGGATAAAGATATATGTAGTTATAGATATATAGATACAGTTACAGTAACAGTTACAGAATAGATAGAGGATCAAGATATAGTAGTTATAGATGTTGATAAGAACAAAGTAAAATCAGCGAGCGAGCGATCCTTTCATCTTTCAATCTGCTCTGAATAATATTGCCAACAAAGCCTAAAATCTTCGTTATCCTTCATTTGCTTTCTTTCGATCTTCATTTTATGATATACAATTTCTTATGTGATTTCGTTTTTCTTAAAGTTTGTTTGTTTTTTTTTTGTTTTATTATTATTATTATTATTTTTTTTTTTTTTTTTGGTATCCTTTTGCAATTGAAATTCTCTAGTCTGAGGGCTGGCCTAACACTTGACGTAAGAATCGTATATAGTTTAGGATTGTGAGTGTGTGTGTGTTGTGTTGGTGTGTGTGTGTGTGTGTTGGTGTGTGTGTTGGTGTGTGTGTATATGTGTATTTGTGTGAGAGATAAGAGTTATTTCTGTTGCTGTTTCGCATTGTCGGACCTGACATTCTGACCAACAACCAACAACCAAAGGGCTGCGGGAAGGGCTCTACTCACTTAGTACACGCAAATCAACGAACGTTTGTGGCAGACGCTGCCTGGTTTCCAAATCGTACGAGTCGCAGATATAACGACCGCCATCCTCGATGCGCAACGATGACAGGATCAACACCTGGCTATCGGGCCGAGCATTGTTCGGCAATGGTTGCCCATCTTCGCGTTGCCACGTGAACTGAAATCATTCCCACTTTATTGTAGACCACATCCATTATGGACGCGACGCCACTCGACTCACCTGAACATTGTCATCGTGCTGCTCACCGCGGGACGTGCTCACCGTGCACCGCAGCTCGACGCTCTCCCCCTCGTGGCCCTCCTGCTGCTGCGACTGGGGCTGTTGTTGGTAGTAAGTGGGTCGCCTGACCACCACCTGTGCATTCTTCCTCACCGTTCCGTACTCATTCGTGGCCAAGCAGCTGTAGACGCCGGCATCGGCCGGAGTGATGGCCACGAAGCGCAGATACTGACCGTCAATGTGCACGGAGCTGTCAAATTGCCAAGAGTCGGAAATTGAGTTTAGGTTAACAGAACACTTTAACACTACTATCAGATTCTGGTTCCCTGTTCTACGATACATTCGAATCAAGTTGTTGGCAAGTTGTCTCTGCCCTGTTCGACCAGTCGAACTACAGCAATAGAAACTTATCAAATGAGCTTCGGAATTGGCCAGAAATCAAAATAATAATTGGTTGCCCAGTCCTATCTCTGAGCAAACTTGCAAGAGTACAGTCTAAGCTATTAAAGATGTAATTAAAAATCAAATGCAGTACTTTTCAGCAGTCTTTTTATATTAGATAAGGCATTCAACTTTTATTCTATTTCCGTAAATCACCTTTTAAACCATGTAAATCACCCATTGTGATTTTAATGAAGCAGCTTCATCTTCGAGTACTAAATGGTCTAAGCTCCAATTCTTTTTAAAACCTAAGTACTCAGACTTTAGATAAAAAGCTAAAAGACCTTAGGCTATTTTGAATTTAAGGAAAGCCTTACCTGGGCAATGGTCGGTTGTTGTCGGTAGTCCAGTGAATATTCTCGGGCCTAGCGTTGGTCACTTGGCAGTAGATGTCAATGTTGCGATCAGCCTCCACCACAATTGGTATTTTGGGACGGAATGTGATCTGTGGCAGTGGCAAGAGAACCAGTTCGCGCACCACATAGGCGACGACGGAGCCCCGACTGTCAACGGCATTGCAACGATATTGTCCCAGATTTTCCTCCTGGACATACGTTATGGTCAGAGTATTGTGCTCGGAGTGTGCGTTCGGTTGCATCGGCTGACCGTCGACACGGGTCCAGTGGGTGTTAAAGCTGGGTGCCAAGTCACAGGAGAGGGTGACATTTTCACCCAGATTGGTCTCAAATCTCTGTTCCTCCACATCGCCATCAGCTGAAAAGTGTGGTGACGATCATTAGCGTAAGTACACAGAGAAAAACAAGTGTACTAATAAAGTAGAGTTCAAATAACTTTGAGACTTAAAAATCACACTTGATATAAGAACAAAAATCTTGAATCAATTGAAACTTTAGTTACACTAGTAATAAAAGTAATATTGTAGTAATACTTAGCATACGTAGGCATAAGTAGTATATAAGACTGTATCATATTGTAAATATTCCTTACTCATAATTATATTTATCGCACTGTAAATATAATTAAGTTATCGATAATAACATAGCGCCATCTGGGAAAAATAAGTTTAACCTTAAGAACGCACGGTTGCATGGGAGAGCGGAGCAAGCTTCACTTTTGCAAGCGACGCCGTCCGAGACAGACATTTGTAAATAAATAATTAAATTAAATCTAAACAAATCGACGCGTTTTATGATTGAAAAGACCCAGACTATAATATTTGTATATAAAAAAACCTCTTTACGAGGTAAAAGTCTACACTGAAAAAAAATACCACTTTCTAAAATCAAGAACATTCATCTTAAATATTTTGTTCTTGAAATAAGAATATTTTAAGACCAAATAGCTAAAACTAAGAATATTAATCTTGGAAATCGTAAGTACTTAATATAAGAATAAAACTCTCAAATTTAAATATTTTGTTCTTGAAATAAGAATATTTTATGACCAAATTACTAAAACTAAGAATATTATTCTAAAAAATCTTAAGTTCTTAATATAAGAATAAAAATCTTAGATCTAAGATCTTTTTCTCTTAAAATAAGAACAAAAATCTCAAGTTAACTGAAAATTACTTCATTCTTCTTAAAATGTTAAGAAGCTTGGTCTTCATTTGAGATTTTTTTGTCTTGAGTACTCAAAACTTTTTGGTCTATAAATAAGAACATATAATCTTAAAAAAATAATAATTTTTATTCTTATACTAAGATTTGCGGTCTTGAAAATATAAGAATTTATAATCTTAAAAATAAGAACTTGGTCTTAATTGAAATGTTCTTAGAATCAAGATGTGTTTTCTTACTTCAAGATTTTCATATTCTCGACGCATTTTTTAGACCAAAGTTCTTAGTTCTGAGACCAAAATCTTGATTTTAGATCCTTTTTTTATCAGTGTAGTGACAAAAACATTTTCATGCCCCAAAATTTCTGATATCCAATTTTGTGACGAGTTACATATAAATAATTAAAAAAAAATTTTGGGCCTCGGCACATTGCGCTAAAATGTCTCAGTTCTTCATACCAAGTAAGTCTCACTGTTTTGCGCAGTGCCGAATGCAAACATTTTTTTAAGATTAGAATAGTAAAAAATTAAAAAAAAAAATCTAAAAGGCTCCAACGGCTCCAATAATTTAAATTTTGCCCCTCCCACTTACACCTGTTTATCTCACGAACCAGGTGAGTTTCCAAATGTCTTAGTATGCACGTTTGTAAGTTAAATTGATACCTTTCGATCGGTATATAACTCGACCTGATCGGACAGTCATAGCAAATTTTCCATTCTTCCTACATATGTATATATGCTAGTCGCCTTCGCACCCTTCGTGCTGCTTTCGTCACTAGCGCGGACTACCGTCCGCAGTGATATGCAAATTAAAATACTTTTTTCGAGAACAAATCAAGTTCACACATTTTCGATTTAACTCTGCAGTAAACTTAGATCAAGATCAAGTATCATGTTCTTATTTTAAGGAGTTTTTGTACTCAGTTACAGAGTTTAAGGAACTTGAATTACGTTTCGAACTCTCTTTAAAGTTTAAAAATATTTGGATGCTTAAACTGCGTACTTTAAATATCGTACTTGAAATAAGATTGATCGACTTTAGTAATTTTAATCTTAGTGAGAAATCAAGTTTAATATGTGATGTTTTCTATGCGAAATACTTGATTTTTTCTCTCTGTGCATTGCCAACGATTAGTGCAGTTCAAGGGTTACTTACGTTCAGTGATATCACCACGCTTGGGCTGCACATCGATGCGAACTTGGCGCTCATCGGTGCCCGCCTCGTTGGTCGCCACGCAGGTGTAGACCCTAGCGTCGGCCTGGCTGACACGGTAGATGTTCAGGTACGCCGTGTTTTCGCCGAAATGGCGACCTTGCAGCGTTGTTGGAGACGATGCATGGTTGTCCCACTGCACGGATGGATTCGGATAGCCGCTGGCCATGCAAGTGATGGCCACCTCATCGCCCTCGGTGAGGCGCATCATCGAGGTGTCCGGATCGAGGGTGATCAGAGGTCGTTCAATCACACGCAGATTGACGGTGGCACTGTTGCGTCCAATTTCATTCTCAGCCACACACTCGTAGTCACCGGCATCGGCGATTTGTATGTCGTGAATTCTGCATAAATAAATAGATGAATAAATAAATAGATTGTTGAATTTTAGGTAATCGTATACTTACATCAGGTAGCCGGGACTGTTCTCATGCTGCTCATGTCGGGGCGACAGGGGGGCACCATCGACGCGGCGCCACTGCACCGTCGGGTCGGGAATGCCAGTACCAATGCAGTAAAGCCATCCCTCGTCGCCGACTAAGTGCGCTGCTGTCGCCGACTTTTTAATGTCAACGCTCGGAGCCTCCCGAGCTGTAAACAAGTAAATTATGGTGGTTGTACAGATTAGTATTAGGATCAGACTCTGCGGACCTGTCTTATTACCGACTCCATTCTTGTGCACTTTGGCATTGCATAATTCAATTCAATTCAATTCAAAGATTTATTATCAATTATAAATAATTTAAAAGGTTCAAATATTACCATATTACCAATATTAATAGATTAAAGGAAAGCATCCGGAAGAAACAGAGCAAATAAACACCATTAAATCCACGTATAAAAGCACAGATAGAATTATACGGTAACGAGTTTAATTTCCCCAAAGATTTGTTGCTGTTACTTAAAATCTCAGCTAAATGATTCTCATATATTTGACATTGATTTTATAAAAGACCAGCAAAAAGACAAATAAATTATAACCCAAAATACTTATGACTCTGCTTGCAGTAATTACAAATTCAAAAGTTGCTGATGTTGTTGTAGAGTTCAGTTGCTGAAGAAGATCATTTTATCGACGTATTAGGAAATATAATAGAGAAATTTCCATGATGAAGCTCTAGCTTAAAAGTTCTGCTAAAATGTTCAAATTTAGATAAGGCCTATCTGTTGGAACATAAATTCAAAAGCCGTTTGCCGAAAAACTTGAAACCGAAAGTATAATTTGTTTTGGTATTGATGTTTGTTTGAAATATCGCACACTCAAAATTTGTACGATGTGCCAACTATATATAATAACACGGTGCAAATTTGGCTAAAACAAATGTTTTAAGTAACCATATGATTCAATTGATTCTATATTATATCTCATAGAGTTAAAATGACGTTTAACTTGAAAAATTCGTATTGAACGTGTAATTTATAAGTTCGACTTTTAGAGCAAGGACGCTGAATAAAATATAATGAAATAAAGTAGATAAACGATCGTCAAAATTAATAACTTACGTTCAACATCGACATTAGTGGACTTTTGATCAGTGCCATGAGCATTTTCGGCAATGCAGAGATAGGTGCCGCGATTTTCGGGCTTGGCGTTGATAATACGCAGCACATTGCCGGTCTGATGGACATTGGAGAGCATTTGGGCGTTGACCTTGATCCACTTGATGTTCGGATATGGCGATCCGCTCGATTCGCAAGTGATGCTAAAGTCGGCGCCCTGAATAATTGAGTTGACTTCGTTGAAGTGCATGATAATGGGTGCAATGCTGAAAACGATCAAAATATTGATTAGTTTGATGCGATTCGATTCAATTGGAGTTGCGCTCACCCGTCGCCAGAGGGCGGCACCTGGCGTTGCTCAATGTAGACGCGCGCGTCTTCCGTGTAGTTGCGGCGACTGCGCAAATCGATGCCGACGCACGTGTAGGTGCCGGAGTCGCGGGCTGTGGCATCGCGAATCTCCAGGGTATCGCCGCTGATGATGATGTTGCGCTGCTGCTGCGGATTCAGTGGGTAGCCGTCGTGCAACCACTCGTATTGGAGGATCGCGCCACTGGTGGACTGGCAGCTGAAGCGCACTGTGTCCCCGGCCTCGCCGTTGAAGTCCTCCGGCTGGATGTAGAGTCGCTCGCGTGCGGGCGGCGGCGCGTTTCCACGCACGTAAATCTGCACGTATTTCTCGTCCGCGTTGAACTGGTTCTGTGCCGTGCAGCGGTAACGTCCCTCGTCGGATTTACGTGGCGAGTCGAAGATCAGGCGGCCGCCGTCGGTGCGAGTGTGTCCATCAGCCTGGCCATCGACGCGGGTCCAGGTCACGGTGGGAGCGGGATTGCCCTCGACATCACAGCTGATCTCATTGGGCTGATACTCATCAAAGGTGACCGTAGAGGGCAGGTTGATGATCTGGGCGGGTGAGCGTTGCGATTGATCTGATCGCAGAGAGGGTAAATTAAATGTGAGCGATTGTCCGGAATGGATTATAAGCTTAGCTGGGAATACCGATTAACATTTTTAATCAGCACCTCTTAGCTCTTAGCCAGTAGGGAAATAAATAAATAAATATTCACTGGTGCTGATATTCACCATAGTCGATAAAATCAACTAAAACTACAATTGATTCAAAAAATAAACATACTTATTTAAACAAAATGTATTGTTATCGGAAATAGTGAACTAACTGCATGAAATAATAATTAATAATTAGTGAAAGATTCAACAATGTAACGAATTTGAATCAAATTTGAATAGCTACCATAGCGAGCCAACATTTCCTTGGCATATCCTTGAGCCGCATTCGATTTACAGGATTTACATAGATTAGCTAACTATATGATCAAGGGTGCTTGTACTCACTTGAGATGGTTATCGAGACCATGTCTTCGAAGACACGGGCGGTCTGGTTATTGACAGCCTTGCAGATGTAGACACCGGAATCGGTTATTTGCAGATTATGCAAATGCAGGACGCCTCCCTCGATCTCGGCGGTGTTGGGCAGACGGCTGTTCTGCTTGTACCAGCTGACCAGGACAGGATCCTGAGAATGGAATGGAATGGAATGGAATACATTGCGAATACTCTCGATTGCGATGGAACTTACATTGTTCCACATCATGCGACCGCTGCATCTCAGGGAGATCGATCCACCCACTGGCATTATCGATATCTGTGGCTTCGATATCGATACGATTATCTGGGTGCGAATATTATCGGGTTGTTCCGTCGGTGTTGGCTCCGGGGTGCCATAGTCTGATTGATGTAAGATTGAATTAATCGATTAATCGTTAGCTCCAACTTTACTCAGCGGTTAATTCGCAACTCTATACAATTGTGTTAGTGACAAGATATTCTATCGGGGTCAAGTCTCAGGGTAAAGGGTTCTAAGAAGTACGTTGGGTTTTGTTTTAGCCACCAGATACAGTCTAAACACATGGGTACATAATAAATACCACTTCAATACTGACACTTACAGTGACTTTATAGCGTTACCCATCTAAAAGGACTACGATAGGTTAAATATTGGTCAAGGCAGTGAACTGGTCTTGAACTCATCTCAAGTGCAAGAGCATGTGTAGCAGTTGGGTTAGTTTGAGAGACAGAGAGAGATTGAGAGAGAGAGCGAGTCATAGTTGTAGGGCCTAGCTTGACTATTATACGAGTAAGAATTTATACACAGAGTTATCCATCTTATTACATAGGCAAAGCGATGAAACACATACAGATTTGTACACAGAACGAAGTAATCAACAAATTTCTTTATCACATAGGTTCTATGAAAACAAGCTAAACAACAACACAAGTATTGCAACTATAGATTTCAAGGACTAAGACATTATAACTGAGAGTGACAAAGTATCTCAAGTGATCCCTCCCTCGCAGTCAGAGGAAGGAGCCTACGACAGAGTACGGATATTTATAAACAAAGTTAGCTAAAAATGAGTGTAAGAAGGAGGAGAGAGAGAAGGAGTGGGAGAGCAGACTTAACGTTTACACGGTTGCATTTTGCACATAGAAAATTATTGTTTTTTTTTTTTATATACGATTTCCGACTTGTTACGGCAGTGTAAACGTCTTTTTGCCAAAAGTACAATAAATGTTGGGGATTTGGGGAATTAGGCAAGTCTAACCCAGAATTACAGAAACTTAGATGATTTGTAGTTGAGGGTATTTTGAGTTTAGAGTACAAACAGTTTGACAGAGAATTAGGAGTCGATTGTCTAACAGATACGAGATACGAGATACAGATACAGATACATATACGAGATAAATGTGTGAACATATAGTACATATCATCGATTGTATGTATGTGTGTGTGTGTGCAATTGCTATTTAAATATTTTGTAATTGGTTTGGTAGTTGGTTTTGTTTTTTGCAGTGTACAAATAAGTTTACAACAGCAGATTGCGGTAAGATATAGAGAGACAGAGAGCGGTAGTTGTTGTTGTTGTTCTTGTTCTTGTTGTGTCGATTGATTGATTTATTTAGTTTGGATTGATTGACTGATTGATTGATTGATTGATTGATTGGTCGCGAACCTCGCAGTTGGCAGCCGTAGCGCAGTTTCGTAATATTTCCTATGATTCTGTTGCCCTTATATATCAGCAGGGTGTCATTGTATGATATTGTCTCGTTGGGCTCAATATCGAAATGAAAGCCATTGCAACAGAATCCCCCAATTGAATCGCATATCTTGGGCGGTTCTTCAATAATGCGAGATGTGTCTAGAATGTGGATGGATTGGATGGTTTTGTTGTGATGATTTCATTTTGTCGGATTTATGATCGTTGTTGTTTATTTGATTTTTTGAAAAACATATATATATTATTTTTTGTGTTTTTTTTTTTTTTTTTAATTTTTTCCAAATTGAGTTGGATGATATCGAGGGGAGGATGTGTGAATAAGAAAACAAAGTTAAAGAAATGTTGAAAATTGAATAAAATGATATAGCAGCTAGCTTAAAGTAACTTCAAAGAGGGTGTAAAGTTGTTGATAGAAAGAGAGAGAGAGAGAGAGAGAGGAGAGCGGGAAAGCGGGAAAGCGGGAATCGATGCGGGAGGCATTCAGTTCAATTGGTTTTCAAACTGAATATATCTAGGAAGGGTAAAATGTTTGTGACTCTGTGTTGGTGTCTGTGTGTGTGTGTGTGTGTGTTGCATTGATATGTAAAAATCAGACCTAGACTAATCGATTCCAAGTACTCACCAATTTCCATGCAACGTTCTCCAGTGAATCGAGGCTTGCACTGGCACTCCACATTGCCACTGCTGCCCAGATAACAGCCCTGGCTATTTTCCCTGTGGCAGGGGCAGGCACTGCACTCTCCATTCGCGTCGTGGTAGTAGAGGGGGGCGCAGGACTCGCAGGAGTTGCCGGTGTAACCGGCCGGACACTGGCACACTTCGATGTCAACGGCATGCTCGGCACCGGGCTGGGCCATCTCAACGGCCAGTTCGAGGGTCACATCACGAATGGACGTCTCCGCGGTGGGTATTTTGGGTGTGGCACGGATGAGCAGATGCTCGACATTGGTCAGGACGCTCATGACATCGCTGCGGGTGGCGGGCATTGTCCTGCCCCTGTCCATGCGCTGCCACTGATCGTCCTCACTGAGGGTCACGCTGTACTCATCGAGATCGGAGAGCTCGGCTGGACGGGACCAAATCAAGCGTATGCCATTGCCAATGATCACCACATCGTTGCCAGGCTGGTACATGCCATACGACTTTGTGACCAAGGTGTAATTCAGTTTGCCACCATAGGCGTGCAGCTGATTGCCCTGGACATTGCCGCGCAGACTCCAGTACTTGGTCGAGTAGGATTGATACGAATAGGTGTACATATTGTTCGGTATGTCGACGTTCAGGTTCTCCCTGTCCATCTCCAGGCCATTCTCGTCAGTGATCAGCGCCTTGTTGCTGATGAAATCAACGGCGATCAGTTCGCGGAAAAGCGACGCCGATTGACACTGCGTTGCATGTCCGGAACAGAAGCACTCCTTGCAACCGTCCATGTGATAGGGCGATAGACCAAAGGTTCCATCGCGACACTGATCACAACGGCTGCCAATCACATTCGGCTTGCAATTGCAAATGCCCTCGTTGCAGTTCTCTGTGCCATCCCTGTTGCACCACTGGCAGCGCGTCTGATTGTCCGGCTCTGGTTGCGGCGGCTGTGGTGGCTGTGGTCCATTGTTGTCCGGCTGGCAGTCATAGGGAGTTCCCCGGGTGGCATCACCCACGTAGCCAGGGGCGCATTGCTCGCAGTTCTCACCCTCGGTGTTGTGGGCACAGCTCTGTGTTGGCATAAAAGTTACATAAAAGTGATGATAAGTATTAAAAGGGGCACACAAAAGTGATGATAGGCCCTCTTCTTTTCGGATCTCTTATATTTGGAAAAGAGACAAATGTAACTGGGATGTGGTTTAACTCGCAAGTGAGCAAAAGTAGCGGAGAGAGGAACCCGGAGCAGCCAGAGCAAGGGCTTGCCCACCCAAGTAACTTAGGGATGATATTATTACAACTTTAGGAGACTTGCTTACCAGACACTCTCCACTCTCGGCTTCACACTGCGATGAGTGACCATTGCATTCGCAGGGCTCGCACAATCCCAGACCGATTCCTTCCTCGGGTGTACGTTTGTAGCCAGGTGCGCAGCGTTCGCAGGAAAGTCCAATGTGGCCCTGTGGGCAGCGGCATTCCTCCACCTCGTAGGCACGCGCAGTGCCCAGATTGGTGGCAGTGGCAGTGTCCAAGACGACGTGCTTGAGAGCACCCTCCTTGGTGCTGGTAGTATAGGTGGCCTTGATGTAGATGGCGTCGACATTGCTGAGGGCCGTCATCAATTGGTAACGATTGGCCACCTGGCCATCAACGCGCTGCCAGGCGCTCTCAATGATGGGAATGGCGTAGGAGCTCGATTGGCTGGGACTGACGGCTGACTTGCGATAATGGATGAGGGTGACATCCTCACCGCCCTTGATGACGACATCGGGGGCACTGTTGCGGGACATCTGGCCACCGGGCAGGGGACTGTAGCTGAGTGTGTAGTTGAGGCGACCTCCGTAGGCAGTCAGCTTGTTGCCCAGGAAGGCAGCGGGCAGACTCCAGTACAGGGTATCCGCGTTGTAGTCCGACGTGAGGCTGAAGTTAATCTCGTAGGGCATTGTCTCGAAGGGCACGGACTGGGGAGTGACATCTGCGTAATTGCGAATCAGCTGGAAGCCGTGTTGAGTGCGGGATCGTCCAAAGCTGCTGCTAACTTGATCGCGATACCACGAGGAGCTGGTACAGTCCGTGTCGAGGGAGCTGCAGAAGCACTTGAGGCAACCGCCGTATGTGAAGGCGTTCAGATGGAAGCTCTTCGGCGCACAGGTGTCGCATCGCTCGCCGAGGACATCCGACTTGCATTGGCAGCTGCCATCGCTGAGTTGGTTGTATGTGCCTTCGGCGTTGCACGTCGATTCGGGTGTCCTGTGGCAGCTGCCACCCGGGGCCAAGGGGTTACCCTGGTAGCCGGCGGCGCAGGTCTCACAGCGACGTCCCTCGTAGCCTTCGTAGCATGTGCAGATGACATCACCGTCGGGACTGAGCTCGCAGCCACTTGCGAAGTTATTGCTGCCACTCTGGGGGCACGGGCACTCGCGGCACGGCACTCCACGACGCGGGTCTCCATAGGTTCCGGGGGGACAGGGCTCTGGCACGAAAGGCACGCAATGACCCAACCAAGGACCACCCGGTTGGCGCACATAGCCAGGGGCACAGGCTTCACAAGAATCGCCAACATAACCAGGAGGACAGTTACATTTCTCGACTAAGGAGGCGCTGCCCAGTCCTTGATCGGAGGTGCCGGCCGAGTCCATCGCAATGTTCACCAGCTCCACTTCACGGGCCACGGCATCAATGTATCCCAGACGGATTAATATATTGTCCACATTGGCCAAAATCATCATGATCTCCTCCCGGGTGGCCTTGCGACCGTCGGGCTTCTGCCAGGTGCCCGGCAGCAGGGAGATCTTCACCTTGTTGGACAAATTGGCCTGGGTGCGAACGCGATAGGTCAGGGTGAATCCGTTGCCAGTCATGATTACATCTGGTCCGGAAATGGGACGGCCGTTGCCGACATAGCTAACGTCGTACTTGAGCTCGCCGCCGTATGACTTGAGCTGGTTGCCCATGTAGTCGCTGGGCAGGGCCAGATATGGGGTCTCGCGGCTATTGTACTGCACATCTGAGGCACGGAACTGGACGCCATGCTGCAGGCTGAGCAGGTTGTGTCCAGGCGACTCGTTGATCACAATCTGGTGGTAGGGACTTAGCTCCACGCTGACAACGCGATGGGCTTGAATGGGCGGATGAATGGCATAGGTGAACAGATTGGCGCTCTCACAGGAGTTGGCCACTCCGAAGCAGAAGCACTTGATGCACTCCTCCTTGGAGCGTGCTAGCATATTGAAGAATCCGGCCGAGCAGTATTGGTTGCGATCGGGGGTTACCTTCACAATGGTATCGGGTGTTACGAAGTGCGTTCCGCGGGTATTGATGATCTCGCAGGAGTAGGCACCGCTGTCCTGGTACTGCATATTCGGGCAATACAGTTCGCCCTTGCCGCCAGAGCTCTTGGACGTACACTTATCCGGCACATGGCCCCAATTCAGACGCCAGACAATCGTTGGAACGGGCACACCAGTTGCCGTACATGTCAGACTCAAGGCCTGTCCCTCCAGCAACGACTGCATGGGCGGTGGTGGTCGAATGGGCACAGGTTCCACTGTAATTGATAAAGCGTTGTACTATACAAGCAAAAAGACGAGGGACACTTAATGAGTGACACTTACTGCAACCGAACTCATCGCTGCCATCGCGACAATCGTTGAGATCATCGCACTGGAAGCTCTTGGGAATACAATGGCCACTGGAGCATTGGAATTCATTGTAGCGACAGGGGGCGCCACTGGGCTCGGGATCACAGGACTCCTCGTCGGAGTTGTCGCCACAATCGTTCTCACCATCGCAGCGCCACGTGCGCTCCACGCACTTCGAGTTGCTGCAGAGGAACTGGTTCGGCTGGCATCTGCGTCCCTGGCTGCAGCTGTGCTCGTCGGATCCATCCGAGCAGTGGGGAATTCCATCGCAAATGTTGGACTTGTCAATGCATTCACCATTCATGCAGGTGGCCTGATACTCGCTACAAGCTGTCGGTGGTCGATCGTGTTCGACAGCGTTAACTGTGGAATATCGCAAAGCATAACCAGAAGCAACCAGATTAGCAAGTTCTCTGAATGGCAAATAACGACAAGACCCAGCGAACTTCTTACCCATTTCACAAAGCCAAAAGCGGCATTAGGAATAAGAGTGAGAAAGAGTAAATTAGCTAAAGATCTGAAACATTTGAGCTGAACTTGGTCAAGGACTCACTCACTGACCATCTTCAATTCCTACCTAAGCCAAAGAACTCGAGATCAATATGCGGCACCGTGCCATACTTTATGCGATTCGATTTGGGCTCCTCGTACTTGTGCTCGCCCCAAGCTGCAGCAGTATCGGAGTAAAGATCATTGTCACCCAATATAGCCCACCAAGTAATCATAAGCATTATCCACAAGAGGCCCAGAGATCTATACTTACATCGTTCGACAGTCAGATGCACGGTGACTTGTTGACCCTGGACATAGTTGGGATATCCCACGGCTTCGCACACATAAGTGCCGGAGTCCTCCACCTAAAGTGAAAATGTACATAAATAAATGAAAATTTAGATATATCACGCTGTTATTGGTAGCTTACTCGAATGTTGGGAATTTCCAGGCGTCCATTCTTGTCGGTGAAGCCCACGGGCAACGGACGACCGCCGGGACGTGACCACCTGACCTTGGCACGGGCTGGTCCCTCATCACGACAACGGAAGATGACCTCGCGACCTGTATGCCAGAGAACAAATTAGTCGACGCTCTTAGATGGAACTCAGATTCGGGATAGCATAGCGAGCAAATAACTGGAGGGTTCATACATCTCTGTGAGGGTTTGTGAATGTGTTTTCTATAGATTTCGGGTTTTGGTGTGGTATTTACTGTGAATTTTCAACAAACAGCGAGCTTTCTAACGGGTTAAGTGCGGACAGCGATAAGTTCGAGCTGAACATATCGATCTGAGCCAATAGTGCAGTGTAGCTAACTTTTGATCTATTGTTTTTATATGTATATTGTGTATGGTGTAGTTAGGCCAACTTACCCTCCCTAATATATCCTGCAGGTATTTTAATTTATAGGTTATGGCATTTGGTTGGGTTAAGCATTAAAAGTAATGGTAGAGCATTATGTTGAGTAGAATAGACGTAAACATAAAGTGAAAACAAAAATCATCTTCGAATCAGATCGAAGCTCTTCAAGTATCTTGCAAAAACGTAGTCTCATCTAAATAGATCCAAATTGGAGATCTAGACAGATATTTTGTACTGTCTTGGATTTGCAAAACATTCTCTCTGCGATTGTTGTAGTTCAGAAACCAATCGATCTACAGTCTACTTACTTTCTTTGATGATCTGGCTGTTCGGATAGGTTTTCAGGTTCAATTGATTGCGTCCAGTCGAAGAAGTGTCTTGTACTGCGAATAAAGAATTGAAAGCTGATTATTATAATTGCTCAAGTAATTATAAAAGTCGCTTAGCATATTCAATATGTACTATCCTTCCCGATTAGTAGCTACTGAGGTTGATTAGTTAAGATAGCTTCATGGTGTTTGAAGTGGTTGTGGTGGTTGGTGGTTGGTGGTGAAGCACTTGGTAGTAGTGGGTTTCGTACTGGCACCGATCAGATCTGTGGCTGGCACATCCAACTAACTTACTATCGATCTCGTTGGTGATGGGACCGCAGTCCAGCTCATCGCTGGCATCGTAGGGACAATCGACCATGCCATTGCAACGCAGTCCGAGTGCAATGCACGGACCATTTTCACACCGGAATGTCGTCGAGGGGCAGATGATGCGAAGTGGCACCAACGGTGTTGTTGTTGTTGTTGTTGTTGGACTTGTTGTCGTTGTTGTTGTTGGCATTGCTGTTGCGATTGTTGTTGTTGTTGTTAAGATGCTTGAGGTTCTCCCGCCAGCGGTATGTGAATGACCTTGTGCCAATATTGAATAGCGAATGTTGCATGATTGTTTTGCATGATGATGATGATGATGATCGCACTTAAAAGCTGTGTGTGTTGCTTAATTGCCCCCTGATCCCATCATCAGATGGGCTACTTACCACAGTTGAGCTCATCGGAGCTGTCTTGGCAGTCGGTCTGTCCATTGCAACGCACCGCGGCGCTGACGCACTGTCCGTTCCGGCAGCGGAACTGGTTCGCCTGGCATTGATTGCAGTCGGCCTCATCGGAGCCATCGAGACACTGGGGATAACCATTGCAGACGGCATCCCGGGACACACAGTCGCCGTTGCGGCAGCGGAACTGATCATCAGCGCAGCCTATACGAGGAGCGATTAAGAAGTTATTGATTAGCAAGTTGGCAATTAGAAAATCATTTTCTACGGCTGTACTGGGGGAATTCAAAGTAGAAATGTATAGAACAAGTTTTCGATGTTTAATCATACATATAGTAAGAACCAAAGTATTTCAACAGTGCATACACATGTGTAACTTGGGTAGGTTTGTTTTTGTTTTTTTTTTTTTCTTCAACATGCAATTGACTTAAGTACAAACTTAAACTTATCATATAAAAGAAACACTAAAATATATTGTGGTGGTAAAGCTAAGAGATCAAAAGTAACTAAGCTACTAACTACTTGAGTCGCATTTTCACATTGAGGGTTGTGTGAAAATGAATTAAATTAAATAAAAGCTATTAAAGTAAATGTTCTGTTTATTAACCAATGCAGTTCTGTTCATCAGAAAAGTCTTTGCAGTCGTAGAAGCCATCGCAGTGCTGTGTTGCATTTATGCAAAACTGTCGATCGTAACAGAAAAACTCATTATCCTTGCATTGAGTACCTGTATCATTATTATTATTTTTATTATTATAAATATTTTGGTGCAATTTGCAAGAGGATTTGCCAAAAACGAATTACACAAGAAACAAGAAATAAGCAAAAGAAAGATATTCGTGAGATAGATGCTAAATATATTGTATATAGATAGATAGATAGATTCACATAAGCACATTGCATTTATAGATTGGTCAGAATACGGTGAATATGAACGAGAGTGAGAGAGATAGATAGAGCAGCAAATGAAAATGATAAACTAGCAAATGAAATTCTACAATCACACAAACTTAAGGTGCTTGTGCCTGATTTACTCCATTATTAAAAAAGCAATTTATTTAAGCTGTGAATTCTAGAAGAAGATAAATACTGTGCTCAAAACTGTGACCCTTACACATATAAAAAATCATATTATAGAATATCAGCTAAGAGATCTGTCTGCATAATTGACATTTCAGTGTGGAAAAAATATATGCGCACACGAATTGATAGTAGTTCAATTTAATCAATAGCATTCTAATATGTCTACTAAATTCTAATCTTATTCGATCTGTTCCGTAAGGTACTTATTTCATCATCAGAATTGGAAACTGAACAAATGGCGATGTTTTTGAAATGTCAGGAAATTAAGTTATCACAATTATTTAAAGTTTTCCACAACTATACATTTTTGGAGATATATTTATCTTACTAAATATAAAATGCATATTTTTAATGAACTTAGCTCAACTGCATTTAAATATTTTGAAATTAATCAAGTGCCAATATAAAAATGCGTATACATTTGGAATCATAGTTTGCTTGATTTCAGGAACCTTTAAAACTAATTTTGCGTTGCTTTTGAATCAAATTTGGATCTTTAAATCTGTCTTTACAGAGAGATGAATATATAATTTCTCTGATATTAATCTTTCAGCTAACTAATCCACTGGATCACCTTTTGTTTGTGTGTTTTTTGTGTGTGAGTGTGAGGTTACCCAGTCATAAGGAATGAGAGCGAAAGTTGCGAGAGTTTTAATTGAGTTAAGAGAACTTAATTCAAACTTACAGTTGGCCTCGTCGGAGTTGTCTTCGCAATGACGTTGGCCATCGCAGCGTTCGTTTTCCGTGTAGCACCTGCCACTGGGACAGGTGTGCTCCGGACAGGGCAGCGTTGGGTACAATGGATGGCGTGTGGACTGAACGGGACAGTCACGCTCATCGCTACGATCGGTGCAATCGTAGTGACCATCGCATTGTTTGGAACGATTCAAGCACAGATTATCGCAGAAGAATTGATCCCAGCGGCAATCTTCGGCAGTTTGGCGAGTTGTGGCTATGAGGTGAAGGCATCGGCGAAATGGCGATTGGCATGCGATATATACATATATAAATATATACACATATATATATATGTATTTTGATGTGGATGAGTAGTATGTTGATATCGATATCGATGGTGATTGTATTTATCGGGTTTAACAAGAAAGAGAGACAAGAGAATGCAATGAGCAACAGCTTCTTAGACTAGATTCAGGTTTCAGTAAAGTCGTTAAAAATTATTCAACTTAATAAGCATAAATCATTTACAAACCTGTGCAATGAGAAATCCCTATATGATAATTATATGCCCAATATGGGATCATTTGACTTACAACTAATTATAGTAAATATATTAAGTTAAAGGACTTGGTAGTTTTGATGATGGGATCTGTTTGAGTTGGATTGGGTTAATTTGATTTGGGGTCGGTTTGGATTTTGTGGACTGGGACTTTATGAATTGAATCGAGTATTTGTTACCCTGTCCCTTGCAACTGTCGGGCCATTCATCCGAACTATCCTGACAATCGTAGTGGTCGTCACACAAATATCTGGATTTAATGCATTCAGAGTTCGCGCATTGCCATTCATCGCTTTGGCAGATTTTGTCACTTATTATATTTCTATCAATGTTGTTGTTGTTGTTGTTGTTGCCATCTGTTGTATGTATGCGTGTGTGTGGGTTCGTGTGTGTGTTGGTATGTGTGTGTCGCGCATTCATTATGACGTAAAAGAGAACAAAACACCAAACAAGAAGAAAATAACAAAAAACAAACAAATGAATGAACATTCAAAACAAAATGAAGAGCAAGTTGTGGGTGCAAGACAGAAAGGCAAGAGAAAAGGACAGAAAGAGAGAGCGAACAGTGAGAGAGGGAGGCTGAGTCAGAAGGGTGAGACAGAATGAAGGTTGAGTGGCAGATAGAGATAGAGAGAGCGGGAGGGCGCGCTTTAGTCAACTAGAGCAGTAACTGAGCTGTGTTAATGCCTATCGGTATTTATCGAAATACTAAACGTATTGTGAGAGTGTAAATAAGTGTGATTGTAAATGTAAGAGAGAAAGATAGAGAGAGAGAGAGAGACAGCGGAGAAGCGAGCTAAAATCAATGAGAGCATTAACGGAGCTGTGTTAATGCCTATCGATATGTATCAAAATACTAAACGTACTGTAAGAGTGTAAGTGTGAGTGTAAATGTAAGAGAGAGAGAGAGAGATAGCGGGAGAGCGAGCTAAAATCAATGAGAGCACTAACAGAGCTGTGTTAATGCCTATCGATATTTATCGAAATACTAATTGTATTCGGAAAACTAGCGAAAGTCTGTGCGCATAGGAATAATTGTATTATTGATCATGTTCAAAATTGTGTTACCCCGACAATCGCGTTCGTCGTTGCCATCGTCGCAATCGATTTTGCCATCGCATCGTATCGAATCATCGACGCATACGCCATTGCAGGCGATTTGATATAACCGACAGGGATAAACTTCAATATGCAATATACGATATACAATATACAATATTCAATGAAATTATAAATTTAACAATTATATGACCTATTGTTAGCTCAAAAACTACGACAACTACAAACAACTATTGTACAAAAAGCCAAACTACTAATTCCAATTCGGATAAGTGATGCTACCCAAAAAGCAAAGCTCTCTTGATAGTTAAAACTACAGGTGCTGGGTATTATACGGTGGATATTGGGTATGATAATATTTGGATAATGGGGGGCTGGGGGTCTTACCACAGTTGCGCTCATCACTGCCATCGGAGCAGTCCACGATGCCATTGCAATGCAGCTTCGATGCAATGCAATCGCCCGTGTGGCAGCTGCCAATGATCGATAGCGACAGCGATAGCGATAGCGATAGGTTTATCGTTGATCGTTTAGCGTCGATGATGATCGTAATGATGTTGGTGATGATGATCGTGTGACGTTTGTTGTTGTGTATATGAGTGTTGTATGTGATTGGGTGTTGGGGAGGTACATAAAAACAAAAATAATGTAATAGAACTGCTATCGCTGAACTAATATCCGTTGATCGAGTCTTACAGATAGGCATCATCGCGACAAAATGTACAGTTACGCTCATCGTTGCCATCGTTGCAGTTGACAATACCGTTACACAGCTGATCGCGCGTTATACAATAGTCGTCGCACTCGAACTCATTGTCAAGACAATGATCTGCAAAATGATCATGATTATGATGGGGGTATGTTGAGTAATTGAGTGAGTGAGTATGAGTGAGTGAGTGAATATGAGTGAGTGAGTGAGAGAGTCACTTAGGTGGTTAGGGTTAAGAGTTTACTCTCCGAGTTACTGTTAGGCCTCTCTATTCGTATTGTATGTGATGTATTTGTGTGTTTACCTGTGAAGGGGGGACAGTCGAGCTCATCGGTTTCATCTTGACAGTCAGTGTAGCCATCGCACTTCTTCTCTAACGGTATACACTGGCCAAAGTCACACTCAAAATAATACAGATCGCACTCATTTAAAGGATCGTTGTCGTTGTTGTTGGGGTCTGTGTCTGTGTCAGTGTCTAGATGTTGTTTTTGATATACATATGGTAAGAGACGTGTGTGTGTGTTTTTTATGCAAAGATGAAAAGATAAAATAAATGCAATTTAAGATATTGAATCTTTAGGGAACTCAACAGCTGTTAGCCTTTTATATCTAAGTTATGCTTTTGAACGTAGTTTTCATGTAAACGTAAGCTACCATAATTGAGATCGTCGTAGTTGAACAGACAGTTGTATTCGTCGGCGCCGTCGGCGCAGTCGGTGATGCCGTTGCAACGCTTGTAGCCGGAGATGCAACTTCCGTCCCCGCACTGATATTGAAAGGACATGCACTCGACGATTGGTCGGCTGAGATTGAACTTGGCATGGAAATCTGGACAGGATGTTTGTGATGTTTGTATGATCGAATGATGATGTTGTTGTTGTTGTTGTTGGTGTTGTATTAGGATATTCAGCATAGAGAGTATGGGAGAGAGCGAGCGAACGAGAGAGAGAGAGACAGAGAGACGACGATATAACACAGTTGAGAGATGCGCGGATGTACAGAGCGTGGAAAAAAGAAGAGAGAGTACAGTTAGCGGCATGAAATCTACAATTCTACGCATATGAAATTGTGCAGCAGGTTGGCAGGCTGGAAGCTTATCAGTTGATCAGGCAAATCGGGGGAGCATTGGGATTTTTTGGTAGTGTGCAAATTATGGCAAAGTAAGCAATCAATATATAAATATTAATATTTTGTTGTAAGTTGTTGTTAAAAAATTAGATGAATAAAATAGTAATGGAGAAACATTAAATATATACTGCACGAAAAATTGAATTACTATATACTTATATGAATGTAATAGTCGTTTGGCTTTACTACTTATAAAAGTTAGAATGTTCTTAAAATAAAAAGTCCTTAACCAACTAAAGTAAAAAGGTTTTCGTTAAATGAGTGAAAAAATACTATGACATCATAAAATACCAGATTTCTTATGAATAAATTAAATTTGTTCTATAATATTATTTAGCTATTTAAATTTTAAGTGATATAGCTAAACTGCAAATGTGAAAAATTAATTATAATAAGTAGGTGAAATATATTTTTAATACCAAAAACAAAATACTAGATTTTCTGAACTACTACGAGAAGTATATTGAGTTATTAAGTGAAGATTGGTGCTTTAAGTGTGAGTCTGATAACGAAAAATCATGCATGAGTTACGCATGAAATGGTAAGGGGCAAAATCAGTGATTGACTGATTGATTTGAGGGATACTTACGGCATGTGCTCTCATCGCTGCCATCACGGCACTGAGATTTGCCATCGCAGACTTGAGTTTTGGGTATGCAACCGCCGCCGCGCAGACATTTGTACTGTGTGTGGGGCACAATGTAAAAATGCACATGTTGTAGGTTGTAGGTTATGGACTGTGTGTGTGTGTGTGTGTCTGATGAGGTGTAGAACTCACCTTGTCGCCGCTGCAGTTGCACAGCAAATAGTCCTCATCCTCTTGCTGGCCACAGTCGGCAATGCCATCGCAGACGCTCTCAATCGGAATACAATCGCGATTGTGGCACGCGAATTCAATGTTTTCTAAGCAATTGCTGGCCAAAGGTGGCAACGATGGCAATAATGATGATGATGGCAATAATGATGATGATGTGCTGGCTAAATGGTGTTTTTTTTTTGTGTGTGTGTGTATGTAAATGTTGGGGACGGTGATTGTCAGACAACAAGGCATATTTATAATAATTCGATGCGAGCACGTGAATGAGATACACATAGTAAAACATAAAAAGAAAAAAGAGAGAGACAGTGAGCGTATGATGAAGAGAAAGGCAGAGTGTATGTGTGTGTGTGTGTGTGTGTGTGTGTTTGGCTCAGTGTGCGGCAACAATTAAAATTGTTTTTTAAAAATAAACAAAAATTATAGAATAACGTAACATTAAATGCTAAATTAAACGTTTAACTTTTTAACTAGATAAATGTGTGTGGCTTAAGTAAGTTTCAATGTTCATGGCTAGAGTCACAAACATGGCATGCACTTTGTTCTTGTCCCCCTTGGCCCGCCCTGACTAGAAATACAAATACGATACAGGTAGAAATAGAATTAAACCCAGCACCCGAAAGTATGCAACACATTTTGACGCATCGCAATGCAGCGCATGTGGCACAGGTAACACAAAGTTGACAAAATACATACATATATGTATGTTTGTACACAAAGTAACCTACTCGCTGCACCTCCTGTGGTTGTTATTGGAATTGGGTTAGTTGTGAGTCGTGTTGTTGTTGTCGTTGTCGATGTCGTTGCTGGTGCTGGTGCTGGTGGCGCCTCCGTCTTTCGACGCTCCAGCGAACCGGGCGCCGCGGTCGCCCACGGATACGGATACGGTGTTGGTCGCGGTGCCCGCGTCACGGGCAACGTGACAGGTGCCGTGGGTCGTGTTTGGGGTCGTCGGGTCGTCACCGGCGGCCGATAGTTATCGCAATTGTCCTCGTCGCTCATGTCGTTGCAATGGTGGAAGCCATCGCAGCGCAGGTGGAGGGGAATGCACACGTTGTTGCGGCACTTGAACTGATTGGAGGCGCACGGATTCTGTGGACTGTACTTTTCGTAGTGATCTTTTGGCAGATATCGATGGTACTCCTTGGCATCCGCTTCGTGCATGCCATCGATATTGATATCATTGTCATCATCGTTATCGTTATCGTTGCCGCGACCTATTTTCGGTGGTGGACGGCGGCGTTGAGAGTGATCCGCATAGTTTCGTATAATGCCGTCTTCATCGACGGTATCGAGATCGTTGATATCGTTCACGTCTGTTAGCCGCATGCAGGGATTGATTGTTAAGATTGTGTGCAGGGTAGTGCAGGATGGGGATCACCACATGCAACCCATTGACGTTTATCGTTTGTCGATAACAGGATTTGTGGGAAAGGGATAGGGGTTTTGTGGATTCATATTTCGATTTTTTGAGTTTTGCATGCAAAATTTATAGTTGTAGGGCCAATTCATGTGATGTTGTTGTTCCGGTTGTTGTAGTTGTTGTTGTTGCGTGCAATTAATCGATTAGTTTGTTGGACACATTCGATAACCACAACCACAAACGATCAATTTTGTTCACAGATTTATTTATTTTTTTTTTGTTTTTTTTTTATTCGGGGTTTTTCAGGACGAATTGGAAAGAAGAGAAATAAAATTTGAATTTGTTAAAAAAAAAAATAAAAATCTTATCAAGATGACACGCATAAGAGCTACCACAAAGACGCGTAAGCAATCGATAATTTATCGACGAAGGAAGCAACATGAAGAGCTTGACAGGAAAAGAGACAGCAACAGGGAGAGAACGAGGGAAACAGAGAGGGAGAGAGAGAGAGAATCACTGAAAGTTAACCAGTCACCAGAATTTTAATTACCAGAACAGAGACCAGCGGGAAGCAAAATACACAAACTTAATACAAGTAGATAATACACAAGTACAGAGAGACAGTTACAGTTATCGATAACGATAACGTTGCGTCAAGCACTTACCGCAGCTTTGCTCGTCGGTGTAATCGTTACAATCGTAGATGTTATCGCACACCTGACGCATCGGTATGCACTCACCGTTCCCACAACGGAACTCATTGAACCGACACTGATCGGCATCGTAGCCACCTGATGTTTGATTGTATTCATGTCGTTAAATATGTGTACGAGTATGTGTGTGTGTTTGCGTGTGTTATCGATTGTCAGGGATGATTGTGGGATGGGATGGTCAATGAATTATGTATGCAGTGAGTGGAGGAGATTGACGGGAGGTCGAGGGAATCAGACCAAAGTCTGACAGCTACACGGCTCGAAGCGATAAATGCAATTCGGAGCAAACCAACGGGAAGTGCGAAACAGTGTTGTGCACCGCGTTACTTACCTGCCACAGACGATGGCAAAATAAATAAATCTTGCCACAAATGCTACACTCAAACTCACCATCGCAATAACGCTCATCGGATATATCCTCGGGACAATCGATGTTGCCATTGCAGAGGAGCTCCTTGGCAATGCAAGTGCCGTCATCGCATTGCCATTTGTCATATAGACAGGCTGCATGTGCAACGCAATTTACAAAAAAAAATCAGGGGATAAACAGACAAACAGAAAAAGAGAACGATAGTGACAGAAATTGAGAGAGAGCGAGAGGTCTATGTGAGTTTTAAAACATACGGCAACCCTCCTCGTCGGAACGATCGTGCGGACAGTCGGCGCGTCCATCACAACGATGAACAATCGAAATGCAGCTGAGATCGCGACAGGTGAATTTGCCCTTGGGACACGTGTAGCGCAGCTTGGGCACAACTGTACCACGCAATGCAGCAAGAATTTAAACAGAGAACGTTAGGTAATGAGAGAATGAGCGATGATTGATTTTTAAATTGAACGATTGCTAAACTATACACTGGACTAAAACTAAAATTGGAATATATATTTTATACAACTACTGTTTTCTTGTTGCTTTGGCGATCTGGCAATGCCAACAAGCTAATTGATTGATCAATTTATTAAGATACTTCTAAACTGTTTGATTGATATATGGTGCTACCACTCCTAACACTTGACTAAAGTTAATTATAACATTATAGTTTGTTTTATTGTTTTGATTGATTTGATTTAAACAGTCTGGCAACACAATAGCTTTGATTCATTGATCAAATTCAGTCGCTCAAACAATAGAGAACAAAACGAGAGATTGAGATTTGTTTTAGTCCAGTGTGAGCAATGTTCCTATCCAATCTGACTGACTGTTTGAATGAATGAATGATTGATTGATTGATTGAATGATTGATTGATGTTACTCACTTCCGTCGCAGTGCTCCTCGTCGTCGGCATCGCTGCAATCGGCGTGGCCATCGCATTGCTGGCTGACGCTGATGCAGCGGGTGCCGTCGCGACATTGATACTCCATGCTGCTGCAGGCGGCAGCTGATGATGGTATTAGTAACGGTGTCAGTATAGCGGTTACGATTATGGGTTTTTGTTTGTTTGTTTGTTTGTTTGGTTTTTTAGGTGTTAGTTGCCCCATTTATAATATGGCGGAGTGACACGCAGGGAGTGAGCGCAAAATTGGGGAGAGAGAGTAAAAATAATGGGTTAGTGGTTAATACTTTTGGTTAATCATTATTGATAATATTATTATTATTATTATTATTTGCTTTTACGGATACCAAAAGCAAAGCAAACTTAGACTAAGGTGAAGTATAGGCAGACCGTTGTCATTAACGGTATTGGTTATCGATGATCGGTAAACGGTTATCGGTATCGGTTATCGATTATTTATAAAGTAAGTCTTACAATCTAATTGGAGCTTAGTCAAACTTAGTTTATTCACAGACGCCCATATACTTTGGGATCATCTACCAATAAGATAACGTATACGTATTTATAGGTAAGTGTGTGTGTGTGTGTAAGTGTGTATAGAGATTTTAGCACTGTATTCGTATTTTGTAGACAGTAGATATACAGATATGTGAATTGTGGTGTACTTACTGCAGTCATCGCCCTCATCGTCACTATCGGGACAATCCGGAACAAAGTTGCAACGTTTGCTGGCATCGATACAGAGACCACTGCGGCATCTGAACTCAGTCGACTGACATTCTGCAATCAAAATAACAATACCAAACACATTCAATTATATTCATATTCTTTTTAATATTTATATGTTCTTTTTTCTTTTTTATCTAGATTTTTGTGTATTTTTAGATGGGATTGGCAAATGCTGCAATTAGCCCTCAACCGGATGCAGTTTAACAAGCACTTCCTCTTTTTCTCGTGTTGTCGGCTTCAACTTGAAAGCAAAAGTTTGCTTGGTGTCTGTCTGTTTTGTGTGTGTGTGTTGATAAGTTGATAAGCCTGACAACAACCTACTCGAATTCGAATTTTAACTGAAACGACACTTCTCTTGCCCCCCACCCGTCGTCCTTTTCCTGTTTCAGGTCGAGTTCTTTGGCATCGTTAGCCACAGTTTCCTGTGCATGTTTTTGCCCTTTTGAAACCCTTTTTTTTCCACTCCTGTCACGGTTGTTTGTTGCTATTGCTGTTGTTGGACACGACGCCTAAAATTTCAT
The DNA here is from genome assembly GCA_037043435.1 of Drosophila suboccidentalis. Lineage (NCBI taxonomy): Eukaryota > Metazoa > Arthropoda > Insecta > Diptera > Drosophilidae > Drosophila > Drosophila suboccidentalis. The sequence goes on along the minus strand of JBAMBK010000278.1, from coordinate 2,737,023 downwards.
ACAGCAGGTCTTGAGTTAAGCATTTTCACAAATATTTTTCACACTTTTCTTTGGCCTTTGGCCTCGACGCGCCCGAAAGTATGCAGCACAAAGTGACAAGCAACGCGGATTTGATTACAAGCAACAAGCAACATCTGACACACATACACACACACACACACATACAGAGAACTCACAAACAGAAAGAGAGAACAAAGCAGACTATGTGAGACCTAGAAAGGGGACGAGAGTACAGAGTACAGAGTACAGAGAGCTGAGAACTGAGAACTGTGAGCCGAGAACGGCTAATTAAAAGCAAAGACACAAGACAACATAAACAAGCCGAGGGCTGCTGGACGGACGGAGGGACGGACGGGGCGTGGCACTTAGCTCAAGTGTAATCAGAGCAGCTTTAAGTTCAAAAGCTATTGCCAAAGTCAACAATTAAAAGGCATTTAATTTTTATAGATTTACAAGCCACTCGCCGTATTCTCAAATGATAAATCCCCAACTATAAAATAGCAAGTATCAAATTCAATTTCAATAAAAAACAAAATATACAGTTTTGAATGGAAACTACTTTTAAAATCAAGTACAGGAAATGTTGGTGCTCCTGAAATGTGAGAGATTTTATTATTCAGATGAATTTATTTTAATATTAATAATATCAATTTTTTCTTGCAATCTTTCGTATTTTTGTTTGAATTGTAATAATAGTTTATATTTTATGAAATGTTACGAGAAACTATTGCATTTCAGAGGAACTGAAAACCATTTCAGAATGTTGAGAAAATGGATTTTGTTTTGTTAGAGATTTTAAACGTTGCTTTTCATGAGATTTGATGTCTCTGTTTTGAATTGTGTTGATTTTGCTTTGCATTGAAAGAGTTAAACTTCCGTTTTGGGCTCATCGGGGCCATTGGCCGCCAAAATGAACAATTGTCGTCATGTTCGGAGTCGTGGTTAAATGCAGCGCCAACTTTAACTACATTTTGGGCGCTCACAAATCGTCAAAGTTTTTTTTCTTCGCTTCGCTCGCAATTTTCAACACGAAGCTGCCAAAGCGTTTTCTTATTATTATTTTCCTAGGCTTTCCTTCTTTCATTTCAGTCGGAATGGCAGGCATAAGAAGTTTGTCTGTGGCGCGATTGCCACGCCCCCAATCCGCCCCTCCCCATTTGACAATTTCGTTTGCGATTTGCTCACCGGCGATTTTGGCGGCGCATTGCGGCGCCTCAAAGTATGCAACTAAATTTGCAGACAACACAAAAAATAAAATAAAACAAAACAAACAATGACAGCAGAAGTAACATGAAGGCAAATGGAAGAAGGCAAAACGAAGAAGACAGCAGACGAAAGGCAGCTGAAGGGTGAATTGAAACAAAGGTTTTGCTTATTGACATTAAAGATTCAATAATGGCCAACATATGGCAGTTGCCGGATTTGGCTGCCAATCTCATCAGCTAGCAACAAAACACAAAAGAAATGCAAGCTTATAAGTTCAAATATCAAGAGTATTCGACTAAGAAGTGCCCTGCATTCATTTCGATTTAATTGAACTAATATTTGAATAGCTAAGTTTTAAAATTACTTGATTTACAAATTACGTAAATCAGGGCAAATTTATTTATTTTCCAGAAACCAAGGAAGCAATTGTTTTAAATATAAAATTGAATTCAAATAAATTCGTTTTAATTTGTAGAAAAAGTAGAGAATTCATTCATTAAATTCAAAGCTATACTCAATAATAATCACTGCGGACGGCAGTCCGCGCTAGTGACGAAAGCAGCACGAATACAGAAGTCACTCCGATAATATATATACTCTTTTTGCAGCCTTCCTGTTTTTGATATATGATACAAATTTCCAGGCTTCTAATAAATTACTATGACTACAGGGTATACAGAGAGCAAGGCTGCCAATTATGGATGGGTATTTGAGTCCGAGGCAGACGGCTGCCAAGCTATTTGCCGGCTCGTTTGATGCTCCTGGACAGAGAATAAACAAATTACGTGCAGCATTTATAATCCGCAAAAGCCGAAAACAAAATTCTGTTCGTTTTTAGTTTTTGATTTGGGTTGCAAAAAAGAGGCTAAAGAGTAAACAGAAATTGGCCAACAACATAAGCATAAGGCAAATAACACATACTATACATTTGTAGAACGGGCAACAGGCAACAGGCTGACGAAATTGCTCTTAGCCGCATTCAAATCACAGTTGCAGCATTTTGAATGCTGCTGCTGCTCGTCTGTTGCCTGTTGCCTCCCGCCACACACACAAACACTCACAGACACACACACACACACACCCAGACACAACCACACACAAAGAAGTCGCACCTTGAAGTGTCAAATAACCATGTGCAATTTCTGTCTCTGATCTTAATTTCCTCTTTCTCTCTCTCTCTCTCTCTCTCTATCTCTCTCTAGTCTGTCTCCATCTCGCTCGCTCTGCCTTGAAATAGGAGCTGCTTTTGCAGAGCCAAAGGTACCGCAAACAAATGGCTGCATGTGAATGTGAATCTGAATGTGAATCAGAATGTGAATGATTGACCACCGCAGACTTTTGCACTTGAACTTAAAGCGACGCGCCTGCAAGTATGCAGCACACATAAAAAAAGACAGACACACACACACACACACACACATGCACATACTCGGAATAACTTGGGCCTGGTACTAAATTCGAGACGATAATTGATACGCGGCGCATGGAAAACGTAAAAGCGCCCAAGCCACGCCGCAAAATTAACTAAGTTGAGTGGGTGGTGCACGGTGGGTGGTGGGTGGTGATGGGTGGTGCGTTGGCTTTTCGACGGGTCACAGGGTTAGCTACAACTGACAGGCACTGCGGCATCGAGCAGGGGGTTGAATTCAAGAAATATTTTCACTTTACCGCATCGAGTGTAACACAGAAATTGCTCAGAAAAATATAAAAAAAAGAAACGAAGGAAACAAAATATTTGTCAATAATCGACAGTCGATAGTGAAATACCCTGTGCTTGTGATGATGTGAATTGATTGCAATTTTGCGAATATCCACAGACTTATGATTATTTAATATTACTATAATATTCGTTTGGTTTTCAATGAAACTTATTTACAATTTATTCTTATTAATAAGAATTAAGAACTAATTAAACTAAGTTGTAAACTATAATTTGGATTAATCTTTAACAAATAAAATAATGACAACTGTCCACAGCAAAAACAGACGAAACCGACTAGATAAAAATGAAATAAGTGTGAAAAATAAGAAATGGACAGAAATTATGACAAATATTCGAAAACTTATACATATCTTCTCCGTACCCAAATGTGCACAAAAAGGTTCTAAAAATGTTGGAATCTCAGAGATAGTCACAATTCATGTATCTTCCTTTACCTTAGACAGCTCTGTGATAAGCTTACAGGGTATATAAAAGAATATGCAAAGCAGCTAACACAAAATTGATGTGCGCTGTTCTTGTTATTGTTGTTGTCGCCTAGACAGACAGACGGTTAAAAGCGTTTTTTAGCAGCTTAACTTTGTTTTGTTGTGGTTGTTGTTGTTGTCATTTTGTAATAATCGCAAGTATTTTGATTTGATTATTGCTCGTTAGCGCATCTCTCGCTCCCAAACTCAACCACTCAACCACTTGCTGTGCTGATCGACTCATTAACTCGCTTATTCGGCGCAAAGTGCACAAAAACAGCCACGCCCTCAAAACGACAACGTGGAGAATGAAAATACTGAAAATGAATAAAACAAAGTGATGCAAACGCTTTAAAGTGCGCATCTCGAGGACTTTAAGGACATCGACCGTGTGACGGACAAGTTTTGTCGAGCCATGCAAAACGGTTATTAGTGCGTTTCCCCTTTCTTTTCAGTTCCTCATCGAGCCTTAATTAAGTCAGAAACTATAAGCGATAAACATTTGCCGTCATGTCTAATCGATTTCCGTGCGTTGCACGTCGCGTATACGCAACATTTGTGCGGCAACGGAAGAGGCCTCAAATGGTAGCTCAAATGGTAAGTAGCTTTGGCCAAAACTGTTACCAGAATTGTCACTGTATTTCGAACAGTATTTGATGATGATGATGATGATGATGATGTTTTCAAAGGATCTTGATGCCGAGAGACACATGTGAGTGTAATTACAATAAGTTCACTTTGTTTTTCAGGGCTACGAGAATTTCGTAGATTTCTTATCGGAAATTAAACAGACGTCGCGACGGCATTAGCTACAACTAATAAATAATTAATCTTTAGTTTTTTAGTGAAATTTTAAAGATATATTTTGGAATTCATTAAATATTTTCATTATTTTCTAGTGGTATTAAGTTATAGTATAAATATTTAGAATAACATGGAAATAAGAGTGAAGATGCGAGCAAATGGGACTGAGAAAGAGAAATGGACACATTTCTCTCCGAGAATTTACCAAATTTTTTTTATATTTTTTTTATGTATTATAAGAGAGAGAAAGCGTAAAAGTTGCAGATAAAGATGAATGAAGCAAGAGATAATTATGATGTATACTCAAAAGTGCATCTTGATTAATTTTGTATTTAGTTAACTGTCATTTTTTCAATTTATTCACAGGTTAATCTTCTTTGAATAAAATAAGCAATATTCATTAGATTCACAAATGCTTTGTTGATCATCTAATTGACTCAGACACATTCACGAATGATTCAACAGCCATTGAGGTGACATTTGTGATTCGAAATAAAATGAATAATTTGAGTACTCGTACAATACAGTGGATAACACACTAAATTTAAGCCATTACATTAAGTGAATGAGTTAATGTTATGCTCTTGCCGTTTCCCCCCAGCCACTTGCCACTTGCCACAAATGCATGTCAAGTATCTGTCGTGTCGTCGTCGTCGTCGTCGTCGTCATGTGGCTTAAGCAAACGAACTCGAGTTGAGTTCGACTGACGCTGCCTTGATTGATTGTCATATTCATATTCATAATCATAGTCATAGTCATAGTCATAGTCATATACACTCATTGTCATTCAAGTGCAGTCTCTCTCTCTCTTTCTTTCCATCTCTTTCGCTCTCGCCGGGTAAACAATCAGAGACAACGTCAAAATGGTCGCTTAACACGAAGCTCATGAATATGCACACACTCACTCTGACTGTGAGGGGGTTGTAATGGGTTAAGGGGGCAGGTTAAGTGAAGAAGATGATGAAGAAGAAGAAGACCATGCCCCCAACGAGACAAGTTGCTGCAACGCCGCAAGCGGCTTATTTAATGAGTCATTAGCCGGCGGTTTTTTCGGCCAAAAGGTGGCCTGGTTGCAAGTTGCAACTTGCTACTTGCCACACACACACACACACACGAAGATAGAGAGAGAGAGGGAGAGAGAGAGAGAGAGAGAGTAGAGAAAACCGTGTCAAATTCCGTGCGACAGTTGTCAGTGTTGCAAGCTGCAGGGGCAACGACAATTATGTGGCGTCTGCAGTTTTAAGTGCGCCTTTGCATGTGGCACTGTTTGCTTGGCAGCAGCAGTCAGCGAGGCAAAGAAAGAGACAGAAACGGGGAGAGAGGGTGAGAGGGTGCCGGGACACACACAGGACATAGGCATTAACACACAATGTAAACATTGCATAAATACTTGTAAGCCCATAGAGCTACAGAGACTATCAGTGGCATGTGGCATGTGGCATGTGGCAACTGGCAACTTGTTGGCAAAACTCTCTTGGCCAAAACTCGTACACAGAAAATACAAAATCCGGAATTCTGGGATACAATTTTAATCCCAAACGGTAATCTCGTAATTTCTTAAATCGAGTATTTTATATTTGGATTATCCAGTGGAATCAAATATTTTAAGGCTATTTTAACAATTGGTTAGTTGCCAATCAAAAACTTTAAACTTAAATTTTAGAATGATTTTTCGTTTTTTTTTTTTCGGTGTAATTACATTTTTGGTCTAAGCAAAATCGATGAAATTGCTTAACACTCGAATGTGTGTGTGTGTGTGTGTGCGTGTGTGTGTGATTGTCTGTCTGCTTGTCTGTGTGGCTGCCTCAACTGTTGCCCCTGAAGTTTGCCGAGTTTGCCACTGATTTGTCGCATTCCCTGCGCAATGTGACAAACGTTAATTTTTGTGCCTTGTTTTGCATACAACAAAAAACTTTTGCCTGCGCATTGTGACAGTGGAGTAAGGGAGGAGGAGGACGAGGGCGAGGGCGCGGGCGAGGGGAAGGAAAAGGGGGGCAAGAGGTAGACGAAGGATAAGGGGCACATTGGTGTTGCTGCCACGACATTGCGTGCGTCGTCTTAGTTACTCGAGCAATTTATGGCAAATTAAATAAATTTATCATTGTGGCCAGGTTTGTGGCAACACCCCCTGCCCCTCATCTTCCCCTCCCCCGCCCCCTCAACACTCACACGCCCTTCCCTGCTAGACGCTAGCCCCAAAACTCTTGTCCAGTTGCAGCTGCAAACAAATTGTAATTTCACTGCTCGATTTAAAAACTAAAAACAAAAAAAAAACAGCAAATAAAAATTGAAGAAGTTGCTGGCCCTTGTTGCTGCCTCTTGTAGCTGTTGCTGTTGTTGCTGTTGCTGCTGTGGTTGTCGTCGGTTTTACTCCCTTCCTTCCCCCCGCTTCACCTTTCGCTAAGTAAAAGTGTCAGCGTGTGCCAGGCACGAGGCAAAAGCCAACCGAACTGAACCAGAAAAAAAATAAAGGAAAAACAAATGTAGCGCAAGTTTTTGCCAACTTTCTTAAATACTTTTGCGGTTGCCAATACTCGTATAGGCCAGCAACGACAGTCAGTAGGCAACAAGCGGCAACTGCAGCCCAAGCCACAGCAACAACAACCACAGCAACAACAACAACAATTAATGCCGCGTGGTTTGAAATTGGCTAAATATAAACACACTATCACATGGACAGTTCTGTCTGTCTATCTGTCTGTCTGTCTATCTGCCTGCTGTCGTTGTCGTTGTATGCACAACAACACGGCGTATGCGTGATTTCTGATTTTTACTTTTAGTTTATGAGTTGACTTTTTTTTTTTTTTTTTTTTGACTGCGAATGCAACGAATTAATGCAAATATATGTATGTTGTTCTCATTGTATATTATTTAATTTCAAGTCTTAAGCACTGTCAACTCATCCTGTTCCCTCTTTCCCACCCCCCTCCCTTTGCAACATGTTTCCCCTTGTTGTTGTTGTTGTTGTTGTTGCACTGTTGCGCTATCTTGTGATATATCGCTGAGCAATTAAATGTTATCGGTCGCAGAGACGTCAAAAAGGCGCACAGACAGCGAGTGAGAAAGATAGCAACACAGACAGACAGTGGGGTAGAGAGAGAAAGAGAGAGAGAGTGAGAGAGTGATACAATCGGACGGACACGGACATGCTCGTCCGAAAAATTGTCATTAATCATCGCGAATGACGAGCGTTGCACGCAACGGCAACGACAACGGCAACAGTAACAGTAACTGTAACAGCAACAACAACAACAGCAACAACAACAACATCATCATCATCATCATCGACAACAACAACAACAACAACAACAACATCAGCGACAACAACAACAATCATAATAACAATTTGTGGCCAAATATTTGTTGCCCTGACCGCAAATTTCTATTGCCAACTGCCGACTCGCATTCATATTCAAAAACACCCACAACATCTACACCCCCCTCCCCCCCTCCCCCCTTACGCCACCCCTGACACTCTTTGCATATGCAGCGGACACTGCAAGTGATTCATATCGAAAACACTCAGCTATGATGCAATATTCATGAATACCCGTACTTAACTCTATTCAGAAAAACTGCAATCAGCTGAGCTTCAATCATTCGTGATCTCAACAAACAAACAAAGTGTGAATGTCGTCATGACTATGAGTATGAGTAGCATTCAAACACGTTCAATCACAACAATTATTCAAATCAAATTTAAATAAATATTCATATAATACCAATTAACTTATTATCAGCTCAATTTAATAGAAACACTTTGTGATTCTATTCGTCATATGTACGAGTATTCGTTCTTTTCCATTCGTTATTCTTACACAATCTAAACTCTTTGTTCTTGATGATTATTTGTCTCATTCATCGCTCGTTTATTTCTCATGCATGTCTTCCATTTATTTATTTTTTAATAAATTAATAAATTTACTTTTTTATTTGTTTAATTTATTTTGTCACTTCTAAGTGCAGTCGACAAAAATTAATTCAAATCTTTAAATATACATTATTTTCATTGCCTTTTATTTTACAATCTGTCTCGACAATCAATCCTCCTTATTCGTTTTGTTCATGAATAGAGCCTTAAATGCAAAGTGAATCAACTTATGTTATGATTAAACATTCATAATTACCACCGTTTACGCGTGTGAATGCCATTCGTATTCGTAATTAGACCAAATGCGATTGCAATGACTATTCGAATTGCTTCAACTGCAGAGAATTGAACAAACGAGACTTATCGACTAATGCTCGACTGAGAGATACCCTTTCTTCTATCCTCGACAATCGATAGAAAAATAGGAAATGAAACGAAATTTTAGCTTAATAATTGGATGTAAGAAAACTATGCAACAGTAATTTTTTAGTCGCAGTTATTTGTTTATTTTGTTTTGTTTTTAATTCCGATACAATCATTATATTTTAATTTGTATCTTAAAATCAGCAATAAGTTTTACTGAGCATTTTTAAATAAAAATTGACATTTAATTATGATTTGGCAATTTTCAAATAATAATTATTTTACTGCTCTAAGCTTTGAATAGAGAAATACATGTTGGAAAGCAATTGTAATGTCACAGCAATTATTTTTAAACTTATGATATTCATGAAATATTGAATATGATTAGCTTCCCGACATCCCGTTGCCTAATATACCCTTTTGATTAAATTTATTTTGGCTGCAGGGTAGTTGAATCTCAGACCTCGCTCATCTGCATCGAGCACTGGTCATCTCATTCAATGCATGTGTCCAACCATTCCATATTCCTGACTGCATTTTAATGCCCCCAGCATTTTTGTATGAAATTCATTCAGATTTTATAGACACACCACAGCAAAAACCACCGCTAAACCACCCGCAACATTCAGACGCGACGCGACACGACACGACAACGCTGATAGCCGCTGATGGCGGCACTTTTGTGGCTCTGATTCCACTGGGAGCTGCGAGAGAATGGGAATGGGAGTGAGGGAGTGGAAATGAGAGATTGGGAATGGGAATGAGGAATGGGTTTGGCATTTGCATTGGCACGCGTAACTTAACTTATGATGCCAAATGCATCAAGCATTTGCATCGAGCATTGGCATTAGCATTAGCATCTGAATCTGCATTTGTATTTGTATCTCTGCATCTGCATCTGCAACTGCAACTGCATCTGTAAATGTATCTGCAACTGTGGCTGCTGCCTGGCGATGATGTCAAGTCAAAGCCGATGCTAAAACCGAAGCTGAAGCTGAAGCGCAGCAATTGAAATTGCAATTACAAAAACTGTTCATACAGATGACAGATCTGACTGTTGCCCAGGCATCCGCCTGTTGCCACCCTACCCCTTTCTGCCCTCTTCCCCCTTCGGTGCATCTTAAACGATCTCTGCGCAGCTGTGAAGACGACGCGACGTCGCTGTCATTTATCGTTGACGCTCGATTAAAATTCTTAGCGTAATTTAGCAATTGCAAGGGGAACCACAGGGTATGTGGGGTAGGGTGGCGAGAGGGAGGGGGTTTTCTAGGTGGAGGCGTTGGCGATGGCAGCAACATCGGCTTATAAGATAGCCCAGTAAACTCAATGCGGCATATTTTTATTTTTTTTTTGTTTTTTTTTCCTTTTTTTTGTCTGTGTCGATTTGATTGTGGACGCACTTAAATACCCTGTAATTTATGCAATTATGTGATTTCTTTTTTAAGGTGTGGCACTGTCAGCATTTTCCACCTGATTGAAAGATACAAATGCATCCGATAGATATGACTTCAAATTAATTCAGCTATTTCGTTCGGAGTCTCCGATATCCACAGCCAGAACATTTGTCATTTCTCTTACTTCAAATATCACTTTAACAGGGTAATTGTGAGTGAAAGGGGGGGGGGGGGGGAAGGGACACTCGATACTGGAACTTACGCATTGAGTGCATTCGAGTGGTTCGTGAATCGTTTGGACTGTTTATACGAATAACAGCAACATTTCGATTGCGTTTGGCGCGTCTCGATATTCAAAATCAAAATGCGCCGCAACTCTATGTATATATATATATATATATATATAATTTTTCATAGCATGCAACAAGCTGGAGCACGGCATGCGGCGTATCTATGAGATACTTTATGCGGTATCTGCATTGCGCTCGTAAATTCATTTCATTCTCGCTGCTCTTGTCGTTTGTCATGCAAGTCAATAAGTCAGTCAGTCCGTCAGTCAGTTTGTCCATCAGTCAGTCACTCTGTCAGTCAGTCAAGTCAATATTGTTGTCGCTGCTGGGCCTTAATTTGCATAAGGCCAAGACAACTTGAAATACTTTGAAATGCCAATGCACAACTATGAGATGCTCTGCAATCTGAACTTAAACATCAGTTGACAAAATATTAATGTGAATAAATCGTTTTGTATCTGGTTCATCTCTACACAGCAAAAGAATGCGGCATAAAATCAATCCGATACGGTATCAGAAGTATCTTAAAACAAGTTCGAAATACTTGATTCAAGTATTTTTTCTCTGCACATATTTTGACTATCGAAATTTTCATTTAGGAATTCTTTCAGTAAAATCAAATGTTTTAGGATTTTTTGACTATTTGAATTTAGTCCCCATATTGTGTCAATTGAACGATGATATCTTTAAATAAGATAACTGACAAATACGTGCTAAAATTCAATATTTTGAGCTTGAACTTTGAAAATGATTTTTTTTTCTCGTTTATCACCCAAATTCACATTGTTTTTGCCTATTTGTCTAATTCTTATTGTCTAACCTTCATTGTCACTTTTTTACACTCTGTTATTTTTATCTCTCTTCTGCTTATGCTGTTTTTGTCCTCTGTGTTCACTTTCAACACTTGACTGACACAAATTCATCAATTATTTTGAAATTTTATTAAGCTATTTCAATCACTTGTCATATTCAATATATCTGAATATATGTTTATATTAACATCTTTAAAGCATTGACTGATTTAAACTAATCGAAACTAATGGGTCTATAACTACCCATGACGCTCCCCTGTACAGGGTATGCTGAGTGCACTCAATGGCTTGCGAATCAAGTGTTGCAGATACACGTGCCAAACATTTGTCACAATCTGTTGTTGCTGCTTATGGATAAGCAATTAATTGCACGTCTTAACAACTTGTAAGTTGTTCGTGTTGTTGTTGTTGTTATTGTTGTTGTGTGTTTGCTGTCAAAAATATGGCCAAGAAGCATAAGTGCAATTGAGTATGAGTATGAGTGCCAGTACGAGTACGAGTTTGAGAATCAGCTGCAGTTGCAGTTGCAGTTTTCATTGTCATTGCATCTTCGGAATGATCTGCATCTGTATCTGTATCTGATGCCTTGGTGTGGCTCAAGGTGAAGTCGTGCCAATCGTTTGATCACTATTCGATACGTATTCAATTTATCGAATCTATGCAACAATTGGCCAGCGCCCAGTTTCCCCCCCTTCCCTTTCTTATTTCCATAGCCATTTCCATTTCCTCACTCGCATCATGGCTGCATAAATTTGCATGTGAAATATGACAGATAAAGTAAAGTATCTTGTATCTTGTGGATTGCGGCTTGCAAACTGCTGCTGACTGGTTTATGATCTCGCTGGCTGTTTCTCTGTTTGGCTGTTTGGCTGCTTGGCTGCTTGGCTGCAACTTTAAGCCCGATGACTGCAACAAAATGAACTTGTCAACTGCAGAATGAAGTCACGTATTTAATCAACTAAACATTATATGAGCCTGTCTGCAAAATGGCAGAATTCTAGAATGGCAAATCGAAAATGGAAAACGCAAACGCAACACGGAAAATGACACAACAAGCAGCCAAGGCAACACAAAAAAAAGTTGGCCAATACTCCGATGGAGGGAGAGGGGAAGGGGAGGGGAAAGGGAATGGGAGTGGGGGGCGGGGAGTTCGGGTTGATTCTTCTACATTTTGCACAAAATCAAATCTCATTGCGAATAAAATAACACAAAAAGGAAAAGTAAGGAAAAGAAAAGAAAATTTCTATATATGTTTGTATGTATAAAGAAACTTCTTATAATCAACCTTGCCCCTTCTCTCTTTCTCTTTCCCTTTCCCCTTCCCCCCTCACCCACCCACTCACACCACCATTTACATTTTTTGCACGCGTTTCGCAGCAAGCAAATTACGTGCCTCGACATTGGACTCCCCACGCCCCACGCCCCTGCCCCTGCCCCATATAATGGGCGTGTGGGCGTGGTCCATGCCCAATGGCATTTTGACATTTTTGTTAATGGGCCAAGCATCAAATTACACACACACACAGAGAGAGAGACACACGCACACAGATACAGACAACTCTCTCATCTCAGTCTCTCACACTTGCATTGAGTTTCAGATACAGATACAGATACAGAGACAAATACAACTACAGTTGCAGATAGTGTTACTCAACTTGCCGCGGGCCTGCTAAAGGGTTGCCTCTCCACATGTTGCACTTTAATTTCGTGCCACAATGAAGCTGCCTCGAGTTGACTTGACTGGCCCTGAAATGTGGAGTTTGTTGTCACACAACAATATCAAACAGCAAACAAAATACAACAAGAGCACAACCAACGAACAACAAACAGCGAACAACAAACAACGAACAACCAACAATGCCAAAGATTCTGTTAACGGTTTTCGGCAGACGCCCAGTTGCAATTCGGTCACTATGGACATAATTGACGCTTTTTGTGTCATAATAAAATGATCTACTAGTAATATTAGCCCTCGAACAACAACCAAAGTTTCCATTAAAACTACCAAAGTTACTATAGTATAATTACTTTTAATTATTTCTTTATTTTATTTTGTTTTTTTGACTCTCTACAATAATCTTTGTGTTTTCTTAGTCTGAAAATAAGTTATTGCGTACATTTGCATATATATTTATTTATTTATTAAGGTAAACATTTGAGGGTTGAAGCAGAAATGATCAGGTTGTCTGAACTCTTTGATATAAGATTGTCACAAATTAAAGTTGCAATCGAAATGAAATGAAATCGATTATACATATCTATAATTATTATTTACAACATTTATTAATTGAACGATTAAGTTGTTAGAGAATATTATAATTTTGTTGCAAATGAAACTATCTGTATATCTGATCAGAACACCGCGAACTATGTATATTTAGACTCATTATATCTGCATTTGATTTATTCACTTTTATTTATTTCATTTTATATGTCTTTCTAATGCTATGTTACAAGTACATGATGACTTATAAATTATGCCATTAGTCACCAAATATTAATTGAATATACACTGATTTTAAGATACCTGAACAATCTTACAGAACATGCATTTAGCGTTGTCCTTTATGTCCTGAACAAATTTGAATTAGGAACAAGGAAACAATCTCTTGAATATCAACTTTTGGTACTTTAGTAAAAACTTTGTTGTATCTAAAGATTGTTCATCCAGTCTCATAGACTATGGATTTGGTATTGACTTATTTTTCATTCTCAGTAAATTTAGTTGGAATCGGAACGAAAAGAGGAACGGTATCAAATCTTTGGTGTACCGAAAACTATGATGTTTCTATCTTTTTCATTAAAGGCTTCCTTGTTCTAAAGCTGAAGATTTGCAGCCTTGGGCTATAAGGCCATCGAATGTCTGCTCTTGCCCATGGTGAACTGTTCGAGTCACCGTTACACGCAGTCACAGTCACAGTCACAGTCACAGTCACAGTCACAGTCACAGTCACTGCTTTGTGTGTGTCCAGTGAATGTGAATGTTAAGAACAACAATGACAACAAAGCGTCAAAGCTGCCTGTAAACTGTAAATAGAAATGCACTTTACAGTTGCCCACTTTTAATTGTACTCTGTCACACACACACACACTTACACACACACACACACACACACATACTTGTACAAACACTCGAACATGGCTTACATCAGCGCATGAGCATTCAGCTCATACAAAACACATCATTTATTTATACAGCAGATCTCATTTCGGTTCTGATTTCATTTCATTTCATTTCGCTCCTACATTTTCTCCTCTTCATCTTCCTCATCTTCTCTTGTGCTTTTGCGGATTCTTCAGGAAGTACTCGACGCAGGCAAGCAGAAAAAAAAACTCAAGTTTTACTTTTGTGTTCAAGCTTTAGAATTTCAAGCTGTTTGTATCTGTATCTGTATATGTGTGTGTAAATGTATCTGTATCTGTGTGTGTGTGTGTGTGTGTGTGGTCTGTGGGCGTTGGGCAGTTGCATTGTATTAAAAATAAACATTTCAAAGGCAAAACAACAACAACAACAACAACAGCATCGAGCAACCACAATACTATACTATATATGTATGTAATGAAAATAATAAACACAAATTATGAAGTCATTCGAGATGCGCAGATTAGAAACCAGAGAAATGTCCAAGTCCAAGTCGAACTCGAAATGTTCCCCATTAAACCAACGTGCAAGTCACAAATGACTTACTAGCAAATGCCCTGTAAACTGCTGACATTTTTATCCCATATTTAATGAGAAAACTCACGACTCAAGACTCAAATAGTTGAGCATATTTACCAGATTTACAGGGTATAGTGCAAAAATGTAGCCAGACTATGCAATTATATAAATGTGGTTATCTTAAGCATTGGTCGGTTTTTAGTTCTGTGCCAGTTTGTTTAGCTTGCTTGTTGTTGATGCTGCAAGTTGCCTCAGATAAGGTTACATAGATGCAAATGCAGATGCAGATACTGTGCAAAAGATACAGATAACATAACGAATGCACATACATATACACGGTTAAGCGGTGGCACACACGACATTTAATGAAGTCAAGGATGACATTGTTGTAAATACATTTATTTACGCACACACAGATACACACACACACAGATACATGAACTGCATTTTACAGTTTTTAATTTCTATATACCTTTGTCTTAGGTATGTTTTTTCTTTCTTGTGTATCAAATGAACAATTTGCTTGCTCTCTTTCTTTCTTCCTATATCTCTATCTCCATCTCCATATCTTTATCTCTCTCTCTCTCTCTCTCTTTCCATCTGCTATCTCTTAAACTTGCGCTGACCGTGACCAAAATGACCTAGAAAGTGAGAACTGCACACTCAAGTCGATACAATAGGAAATTGACTAAGCACTGAGATAACTTCTGACTAACAAAAGACAAACAAAAAACAAAAGATTAAGAATCAGGAAATATCAACACGTCAGTCGATTCTGATAAAAATCAAAGTGCACTTTGCCCATTTCTTATCTGATAAACATCAGATTGCAGATTGCAGATTGCAGATTGCAGATTGCAGATTGCAGTTCGCAGATTCTAGATAATGCTCACCTCATATCTTTATTTTTATAGAGTGATATTAAAAGCAAATATTAGATCTCAGGACACGTGTGCACATTTGCATTATAATTATAATTAAGAATGACCTCGCTCTCAATATTTTCAGTTAACTTCCTCTATTTGTCTTGTCTTGAAATTAACAGAGACTCTAGATCTTAGGAAACCTTTTAAGTTTCAGCAAAAATTATTACTGCAATTGGGTCAAAATATATTTTGGACGTTTATTCCCATGGAATTATTTGCATTTAAATTCACTGTTCTATTATGTTTGTGTGAGAAAACTCTTATTCAATTTTAGTAAAAGATCAATTCGGTCTACCATCCTAAAAGAATATACAAAATTTAATTTGCGTCACTTCCTTCTAACTAAAAATTCTAAACTCTATAATAGTATTATGAGCAAGCTTAAAAATGTGATTTTAAAAAACATTTACGTGAAAAATCAAAAAATCAATATTTTTGAAACTAAGAGTGTAAAAAGTGTTTTGCCTGAGCAATGACAGCAGAAAACATGGTACAGAATCGAAAGTGACATTTTGCTCTGATTTTTCAATGTCTTCGACCACAATTGTTAATTGCCAGATTACCTTTAAGTGTTTTCAGCGTTATTTTATAGCTCTGATGAAAGTGTATCTCCAAAAATGCACTTCCAGAACTTTTTTGTGATATTATTTACATTTGAAATTGAATATTTATAGTGTTGCCAAAGCAAACAAAGTCTAGAGAAGCAGAAAGAGAGAGCTTCTCCATAAGCTCAAATGAGAGCAAAGCCTACAGTGTGTGTGTGTGTGTGTGTGTGTGTGTGTGAGTGTTTGTGAGTGTGTGTGTGTTGCTCTGACCCGTTCGCTTCTCTTATTTCTAAATTAAGATGTTTGTGTAAATTAATTGGTCGCTGGCATCATCATTATTACAAAAGCGACAAACAATTAGCCTAGATTTGCTCACGACAATGAAGCGATGCGATAAGATGCAAAGACTGAGATAGAGATAGTCCTTGTCTCTGTCTCCATGGCGCCAAGTGGCATGTGGCTAGTGGCAAGTGGCAAGTGGCAATCTGTGCATCATCGTCATCGTCATCTTCATCCGTGCAGCTGCAATTGTTGTCACATCGCATGCAATTGAGCAGCAATTAAATGTGGATGCCATTCACTGATTGAAACGAATTGGCAAGCAACTCAAGCCAAACTGAGTCTCTGTTGTTATTCTCATTGAATTGAACAATCAATCGATCGATTTAGATTTAGTTGTGGCTAATGGATCGTTGGCCAACTGAACTTACCCGTATAGCTGTTCCAGCCGCGCCCCTCGGCGCTGAAGGCGGCGCTGAGCAGCGCCCAAAGCAGCCACGTGGCTGCCTGGGGCTGCAGTAGCCTTGCCATGCTCTGGATACTCTCTGCTTACTCTCTGGATACTCTGTGGCAGTGGCACTGAAGTGGCAGTGACTGTGGCAGCAACCGCAACAGCAACAGTAACAGAAAAGGCAGCAGCAGCTTTCTTGTGGCAATCGCAACTGGAAGAGATTGCAGCCTACTTATGTAGTTCGAGGTTTGTCGCAGCAGCAGCAGCAGCAGCTCTTTGGAGTGGCATTAGAAATGCTAAACAAATGTTGCCCCAAACTTGAGTCCCGTGGTGCAGCATAAACCTCACAGCAGGATAATTTAGAGACGGAGTCACAATGCGAGTCCGAGTCGGAGTCGGAGTCCGAGTCCGAGTCCTCCGACTGACCGGACAGTGGAGACGCTTCCGGGGCAAAAAGTCAACGCATTAACACCCAGCAGCCAAACAAACAGGACAGCCATGAACACATTCACACAAAAAGGATACTTTCACAAGCATTTCCGTTACAAATGAAAGCCATGAAGAGCTTTCCCAACCCACTCCACCCACTTCCGCCTTTGTCTATGCGGGTGAAAACTGAATAAAGCAGCAGCAGAAATGACAACAACAAAACAAGCGACACTGAGACAGAAAGAGAGACATTAAATGTTGCTTAATTTTAAATAACGTTATATTTTTATATTTCTCTCTTCAACAAAAATGAACAAAAAATGAACGGCAAACAGTTTCATGCCTCGCTTTCAGGCATCTCAGGCCTCATCAGGATTCAATTGTTCAATTGTTGTCGACATTCTCATCAAAATATTCATTCTAAACGTCGAAATTTTCATTCATGTAATCAATTTTTGGGGGCAGAAGCGTTGGCATAGGGCGTGGCTGAGGGAAGTATGGAAAAAGTGGACAGTGTTGGAAAAATTGAAATTTTCGAAATGAAAAAATTGGCATTCTGCAAGGAAATCGCTTCAATTTTGACAAAGTCATGAGAGTTTGAAGTTTTTGCAAAAGTGTAAGAAATAGAAAAAAAAAAAAGAAAGAGTTTAATGAAAATCATTCACGAAACTCGATTTAATTAACACGATACATTGTCAAGGAAATAATCGAAGTTGTCGATCTTTCGATGTAAGAATACAATACATTGATATATCGATTCGAAAATTACAACTGCGATATAAGCTTAACAAAGAGTTGGCAACAAATTAGTCTAACTGCAATATCTGGCAAAACTATTGATTGAAATGGGAAATGTTTTACACACTTAGCTAAGTTATAAATTATGAAAAAAAATATTCCAAGTGGAAAGAAATAAAAATGTATTAATTTGTATTAAATGTATCATTTAAATGAAACTATAAAAATGTTCAAATGTTCTGGTAAACTATTGCATATGAAAAAACGGTTTTGCAATCATTTGATTTTTTTTTTAAATATGAAAACTTATATCAATTTCAGCTTTTAGGAAATTCCTTGCAATTTTGAAAACAACTTCTTGTAGAGGCTCTACAAATGTGCCATAATTATAGCAAGCGACGTGTGTTGTCTCACTCTCTTTCTCTCTCTCCCTCTCTCTCAATTTGTATTTAAAGCTATCTCTTTCTGGCGTTGTCGAGTCGACAATTTGTGCAAATTTTGCACAAATTTCGCGCATAAATTACAACAAATTGTGCCAGTATTAAATGGCACACAAATTCCAATTCCGATTTCATGTGGCGCTGTAATGAACTTGAACTTGAAATTGGGCTCCCCCCTTCAACTGACTGACTGACTGCCTCCGTCATCGAATTGATCATGGGGTATAAGGGAGGAAGGTGGGAGAGGGGGGGGGTGATTATAGGGGGCCATGTGTTTGGGGTTTTGACCATCTGTGAGAAATCGCGAGTGCGAAATGTTAAAAAAAACGTCGATTCGCTTCGAGTCGATTGCTCGAATGTGTTCGAATACTTTGAATGCTTTGACTGAATGCTGTGTGACGTGAAAGGTTTTCGTTGTTGTTGGTGTTGGCCTGACTGCTGACTGCTGACTGCGGTCGGTATCCGTATCTGTGAGATACGCGTAAAAGCTTTGTAGTTTATGCGGCGTTTGGCAAAATGCCTGCATTTTAAAAATTATTAAATGAGATACAACAAAAAAGTAGTTGTTGATGCTGCTGTTGTTGCTGTTGTTGCTGTTGTTGTTGCCTATGTTTCAATTAAGTTAACATTAAAGGAATGCTTTTAGTTTGTTTGGCTGTAAGTGGCCGCCAAGCAGTAGCAGCAGCAGCAGCAGCAGCAGCAACAACAACGGCAACGGCAGCAGCCAAGTTTTGTGTTACCAAACATGTTACGCATAATAATTGGCGAATTGCAGCACAATGGAGAGCCTGCCACCGAGAGTCAGCAACAACTGAGGCAACTGCGGCAGCAACAGGAGCTGCACACACGCCATCTTTGTGTTTTGTTTTTTTTTTTTGCTTTTTTGGTTTCGGGCCACTAATGAGTTGAAGCTGATATTTTGTTGTTTGGCTATTCAAAATGCTAGCCTCTTTCAGGCCGTTTTCGCGCCTGGTTTGTGGCAAGTTGTTAATGATGCGCCCCGCGTTGCATGCTGCATGTGGCATGCTGCTTATGTGCGTTATGCATATTAACAGCTCTTCATTAAAACTCATCTAAGCGTTCTTTAAGTTCACATTTCTTTTGGTGCTTTTAGAAAAGTCATTAAAATTAATGATGCATATTATTCAAGTCTTTTTCTATCCTCTTTTTTTGCAGTCTCAGCTCGGCCCCAACTCGCCCCACTTACCCACTTCACTCCACCCTCTATCTCTCCTCTTGTGCTCTAATGCCCAATAAACTTTGTGCATTCCATTGCACAATGCCTGGGAAATCCAAAAAAAAAAACAAAAAAAAAAGAATAAAAAGACATATGAAAAGTGCTGTGTTGACACTTGCAAAATGATCCTCAAACTGACACTCGCAAAAGTCACATCCAAAATTCAAATTCAGATTCAAATTTAGACTCAACTTCTTCGGGGTGCATTAAATGCAGACGCTGCAAAAATAATAAGTCAAATTTTAGAGACAGCTGCTCAGCACAGTTGCCGAGAGGAATTTCAATTTGAGGAATTTCAAAATTGGTTTTTGAATTGAAATCTTTGATGGGAATAACGACGACGACGACGACGACGACGGCGATGACAACGAAAATAGCTTTTTACTCGGCCATATTTGGACTTGTTATTTATAATTTTTGTCACCCCCAAAAGAAGCGACGAAATGGAATGGAATGGAAGCAAAGTGCGGAGAAAAGGTGTCTTTCAATTTGTCAGGCTACAGCAGCAGCAACAACAACAACAACAACAACAACAAAACAAACATGTGGCAACATCGATTGTTGTTTGTTGTCGCTGCTGCTGCTGCTATTTCTATCTGTATCTTGTATCTTGCAGATACAAGAGCTACAAGCTGCGAGCTGCGATCTGCGATCAGTGCCAGAAACGTTTAACGTTTTCCTTTTGCCAACAGATTTATTTCGATTTATTCGCTGGCTCAGCGGCTTTTTGGCTCTTGGCTGACTCTTTGATTAAGATTTACTGCCGACAACGACAACAACAACAACAACAACAACAGGAACAATAACAACAACAAGCATTCAGTAGAGCACAAAACAATACATCCCATTTGACATTATTTATAACTGATAGCAAATATTTACATACTCGCACTCGCAATCTAGCAAAAATAATAAAAAAAAAGCGCGATCATCATCAGCCTGTTCCAGAAATATTCTCAATAAGTAAATTAGCTATATCAATGACACTATAACCAAAAGTCAATGAGAATAATAAATCATTATTTCAAGCGGTTGAAGTTTATAACAATATTAAAAGGACTTGATGTTTTTGTGACAAGTTTCCTAAGCGCTACTCTGATATCTATTTGAAACTAAAACGATTATTTTTACACATTAGCTAAAACAATTGCCAAAAGTTTATTATATAGATTTTTATGTTGCTTTGCTGGCAATATTCTAAGAAAGAATTCATTTCAAGTTGTGTATTTAAAACAAAAATCTCTGATTGTTTTTAGGTACAAGAAATATGAGATTCTTTCTGTCTTTGGTAAGCACTTTTCGTGGTTATTATTTTCAATAGATTCACTTGACTTCATTCGGTTAGGAGTTTCTATTCCTGAATTCTATCCCTTAATTCTGCGAGAAACTGAAATTTAAATTATTCGTTTCCAAACTGATCTTGGAATTCCAAATATGAAATATTGAGACCAGTTTTCATTTTGAAGCAATTTTGTCAAAACTTTCGAATTGTAAATGTCAATAAGAAACATTGTTTCGAAGATTAAAAGTTTCTTTAAGTTTCCATTATTTAATTGCAAATTTTATGAATAATATGATAATAAATAGCGGAATCGTTAAGTAAATGACAAATATATATTCGAAAAGGGGAAACACTCTTTTGAGAAACGAGCTAATTTTATTGCCACCAAAGATGGTTTGATAAACGCAATTGGCCAGATAAATTGGGAGTTGGTAAGAAACCAAGAAGCAAGTGGGAATGCAATCAAAGATTTGTCTGAGGAACGTTTTAATAACTCAAAAGTTGCACTTTTTTTGATAATATTCACATTTTAAAAATGTATTAGAAAATACACAATAAAATTGAAATTTACTTTATATACAGAAAACTTTTCTTAAGGGAATTTAAACACGATATTCTAGAACTGAAGGCACAAATTTCTTAGCATCACTTTGAGATTTAAACGACACTGCACTAAAGGATACTATTGTTTTGATCAGATTAAGGACATATAGACACTGGACACTGGACACCAGAATATGAAAATACCAACGGTTTGGGGCAACACTCCAAAAGCTACGCTGCTGCAATGTAATATTTTGTTATATTTTCCAAATCGGTTGTTTTGGCACATAAACAAAAAAATTAATAAAAATATACAAAACACTAATTTGCAATTTGTTATCTTTGCTTTTGTTTTTTTTTTTTTTTTCTTTTTTGGTACACAATTTCTTTGTTTGGCTTACTTAAAAAACAAGAAAAAAAGAGTTTTGGTTTTTGCGATGTTCGAAAATGTTGAGATTTAAATCAATTGTAATGTTGAGCCGAGTGCTTGTTCATTGAGTGGTTGCACACGCGCCACAGTTATAGTCACAGGAACAGGCACAGTCACAGTTACAATTCGAATAACAGTCACAGTCGCAGTCACAGTGGCAGTCACAGTGGCAGTTGCAGTGGCAGTCGTTGTGGCTGCAGAACGTAACGCACACGCAAACGCTTCAAGTTGAACTGACGCGGCAGTAAAGCAACCAGCGCCGGCATCGACTCGCCCAGCGCCCAAAGCGCCAAACGGCAAAGCGGCAAAGCTGCCTAAGCGCGCGCCCAGCGTTGAGGAGGCGCCGAACGACGACAGCGACGAGGCGACGATGCCGACACGAAGCGACCGAAGTGAATGACGAACGAACTAACCGAAGGCACACGACGACGACATCACTTTGAATCGGCAACAACTGTAAGCGGCGGCTGTTGGCGCTGCTCGTTCGGCTGGCAAAACACGAAGGGGACTGTGGGTGTGTGTTGATGTGTGTTGGAGTGTGGTTAGGTGGTCGCAATGCTTCAGCGGACACAGCCAACCAGGTCGCTTTTAAGCATTGCTCTGAAACAATGCTGCCAAAGGGCTCTCACACAGCAACATGCTGCTGACGTCACGCAGCAACATGTTGCTCACATTATGTGTATGTTGCGCCTGCGCCAGTCGTTTGAAATGCATTCCGAACTCAAGCAAAAGACATTAGTAGCTAATTGTTAACGTTTAATTATATTTACAGCAGACACACTACAAACACACACAGTCCCACATACACGGAGAGCACAAGAACAGCAACGGAAGTTGCGGGCTTATCACATTTTTCTATTCGCAAAACTCATCAGACATGCATAACTCCCTTGTTGCTGCTGCTTACAGGGGGGGTAGAGTGAGAAAGAGAAGGAGAAGGAGAAGGAGCAGGAAGACAGAGACGGAGACGGAGACGAAGACGGAAGCGGAGGTTGCGGTGCAGTGCTTACATTGTTTGCAGTTATGATTTTTATGATTTTTAACAACAGTCTCTGATTGTTGCTGTTGCTGTGACTGTTGTTGTCTTGCACTCGTTGCCTTAATTTTTGCGCCCTTTTTTTTTGGCTTGAAGTGTGAAAAGAAAAGCGCTGGCTGGCAAATTCAATTTGCATATGTGCAAATGTGTGTATGTGGGTGGGTGTGTGTCTGTATGTGTGTGTGTGTGTGTGTGTGTATGTTGCCATTTAACGTAGCAAAGCTGCTAATTGACTGTTGCTGTTGCTATTGCTGCTTCTGTGGCTGAAGAGTCCGTGAGTGGTTCAAGGGGTTAGAGTGGGAGAGATTTGGCCCGTTTGTGGGCCAAAAGTGCAAGTGGCGAACGCAACAAGAATCGAAGCCAAATATTTTCATACAAAATATTTATAATCAACAGACCAGTAAAATGCAACCGCAGCAACTACAAATCAACAACAAACAAACAAGCTCAACAATAACGTTGGAAATTGAGTAGCTCCACACAATTTCATAAAAAAGGGCAGCTTTTTTTTAAAAACAAATTACACATGTACATATATGTGTGTGCGTGTGTGTGTGTATACATGTGTGCTGTGGAGTATTGTGGTTGTCTACGTGTTTATATAATAATTAAAATTTAGCGGCGCTGCAACAGCAACAGCAACAACAGCATCCAAATGACGCACTTACGAAATAGCCACAACAAAAGCTACAATAACAAAAACATGAGCAACAAAAACAACAACAACAACAACAACACCAACTGCCGCAAAAAGTTTCAAATTTCACAACAATTAACGCGCCACAATAAAATGTTTGCAACTTCAGAACTTGTCATGGAACCCCAAAAATTCCCCGACCTCGAGTTTTGAAGATCTTTCAAAATTCTGCGGGTACTTATAAATAAATTTCCATATGCATTGAAGTGCGTATGTCCACATAGTACTTGAAGTTTCAATTTCAACTTGATTCGAATATGGGTTAATTATCTCGATAAATTAAACTGCATTTAAATAGCCAAAATATTGACACATTTCACACTTTTTTTTTCTACGAAATTTCAGCATTTTCATGGTTTTCTGATATATGAAATTGAAATAAAACTTTGAATATGAGAAATGAGATAAACTTCTTTGCAAAAGATGGCTTCACTAAATAAGTAGACTAAAAAATAGTTAGCCCTCAAGTGCCCAATTTTTTTTCCTGAAATACTTTGAAAGAACAAGGCAAAGTATTGGCATAACGAGTTAGCAATCTTTCAACCAGAAAAAAAATATGGCAAAGTCCACATAGAAAGCACTTACACCTTGCGAGGAACAAAGGATCCCGCGAGAAGCTTCAAATCCGAAGTGTTCTGCAGCCAAAGCTCCACAAATTTTGGATGAATATGCAAGTGCAGCTACCGTACGACGAGTAACTCGCAAGGAGCAGCATCTGAAGAGATTAAAACTAGAAAAAAAAACCACCGCCTACCGCTATTCACCTGGCTCCGAGTCCTTGGAATATCTAAAGGCTGTCTACGTTTCAATCCCTGACCGAATTCTTGATGTGATTTCAAATAAAGCTGGTTATACATACCTATAAAAAAAACCTATTTACGAGGTAAAAGTCTAGTGACGAAAACATTTTCATGCCCCAAAATTTCTGATATCCAATTTTGTGACGAATAATATTAAGTTTTACATATAAATAATTAAAAAAAAAATTTTTTCCCACTTTGGTAGAACAAACGTTTCTAGATTTTTGAACAGAAACGAGTACTCATTCAAACTTTTAAGCTAAATCCACGATTTGATCCAAACAAACAAACAGACTGACTTTTCTTTTGATTTTCGGAAGGCCACAAAAAATTTCAAAATTAATTATCTTTTGAACGAGTCGTCGGATTTTGATGATTAAGGTGTTATTCGACGCGTATTTTTGATTAGAATAGTAATGGTAAAATGGCTCCAACTGCCCCATTTGCTCCAATCATATAAATTTTGCCCCTTCCACTTACACCTGTTTATCTCACGAACCAGGTGAGTTTGAAAAAGTCTTAGTAGGTACATTGGTAAGTTAATGTGATATCTTTCGATCGGTATATAATTCGATCCGATCGGACAGTCATAGCTTTGCATTCTTCCTGTGTATATATGCTAGTCGCCTTCGCACCCCCCGTGCTGCTTTCGTCACTAGCGTTGACTGCCGTCAGCAGTGATTATTATTTGAACTTAAAGAATTATTATAACTTATTTGGTTCTACGTTTTTCAATAAATTTGTGAATTTTATTAAGTTTAAGACCTTGAGTCTATTTAGTTGAGCGATAAAAAGTTTTTTACTTTCGATAGCTTGTATTGATAAGACATAGATGTTGTACAACAGTTAGTTGAGTTAATCGAAGTTATTTAAATTATTTTCTGTGTCAAAGGATGCAAATTAATTTTTTAGTAGGTTTACCTCGTCTATATTTATTTACAAACACAGCTCCCACACGCTCCGGGCATCGAAAGTCAAGTGTCGAAAATTCATTAAATTTACAAGGACACAACTTTGGACAGTGTGTGTGTGTGTGTGCGTGTGTATTGGAGTGGGAGTGTATGCGAGCTTTTTTGTGACCTCTGACATTGCATTTAATCTCGTTGACAGCACTTAACACGCCCCCGAGTAGTAAAAGCAGCAACGCCCGGCAAAAATGAAAGCTCACTTCAACCAGAGACTGTTGCTTGTTGCTTGATGAAAGGGAAGGGAAGGGGTTGCTATTCTCTGAAGGGGGAGGGGAGGACTGCAAGCGGATTATTTAAGTTTATAATACGCTTAGGGGCAATTTTAATCTGTTGCAAATTGTTTTTGTTGCTGCGACGCCAAAATAAGAAAATAAGAACAAAAAAAATAGATACATCTGCACCCCAAACGCCACTGCGACCAAAATTACCATCTATAAAACATCTTTTTGCAGTGCCTGTGCTTGCCTTGCTCCGTTTTTTGTTTTTGTTTTGTGGCATATGCGTGCTCACATTTGTGGCATGCGAGCACTTCATAGATACACATATTGTAATCCAGATATGCCAGCAGAAACGGCGAGAGGAGCGGGGAATGGGAATAGGAGTGGGAACGGGAACGGGAAAACTGCGGTTGTGATTTGAATTTGGATTTTGTTTCGGCACTGCAACTCCATGGGTCGTTTCATTAGGCGAAGCGAAGCGAAAAGCGCACAGCATTTTCAGTGGGCGGTTCCGTTGCCGTTTGGGGAACGATTGTAATTTCACTTTTTAGAACAGCATTTTGTTCGCTTTTTCCCCCATCTCGCTCTCAGTTGAGTTTTTGTTATGTAATTTACTCAACGAACACTTGGAGATGGGTCAGGGTCAACAGCGGCATTGGGGAGCTTGCGAGTCTCGGATATTTTCATAAGCAATTTGATCTCATTTTTTCCGCAGCTGGGAATAGTGAGAAAGATGGGAGTGTGTGCTAAATATCATTTCAAATTTTGATATATTTCGAAACTTGGCGAAATTTGCAAACTGAAACGAGTTTCAGTACTTTTTGGAACACGTGAAATTTAACTTTCCAATTGTTTGAATTTTAGCAATCAGCCCCAAGATGTACATATATTGATGCTGTTTCAGTTTCCACACTGTTTCATTCCAACATCTCAAACTGTTCTGTTTCGGGTGAATTTCGAAAATTAATATTTTCTGAATTTCAAAACGGATCAATGGAATTTTCGATTATAAATTGATACAGTGCTGGTTTCCACATTGTTTCATTCCAACATTTCTTGGCTGTATCGCTTTCACATCATTCTGCTTTCATTTTGAAATTCCGTTCCTGTAAATACCCACAATCAACATTTCTCAGAGCTACATATTTCAACGAATTCAATAAAATTTAAGAATTTATGTTTGATTTTGCATAATTACAAGTGGAGCGGCACGTTCCTAAAATTAAATGTTGCAAATTGCATTACAATTATGCAACTGATCGATGCTCGTAAATTCAAAACAAAATGACCCGAAATTTGTTCTCAAAAATATATGGTATATAGTAAAATACCTTAACGCAGAATGAGTAAATATCTTGCATTTACAATAACCTGATTCGAAAATTCTGTTTCAAATATTTAAATAACATATTTTCTTAAGAACGGGACATGACCCGTGCCAAATGAGATCAGCGATCGCCGCTGACATCATACGAAACACAAATCCAAAATAATCAAAATTAAATGGAATTGCGAATAGCAAAATGGAAATAAAATATTTTGATTCAATGAAATGAAAGGAAAGAAAACTACTTAGCAAGAACAAAAAAAAATACAGCAGAATTTCATTTGCAAATTAAAGGCAAGTTCTAATCAGTACAGAAACAAATGAATGAAATGAGAAAGAATAAAATATGTGAACTCACCCTGTGGCTGCTCTGGATCGGGATCTGAATCATTACCCGCTTGAGATTCGGGTTCGGGTTCTGGTTCAGGATCAGGTTGAGGTTGAGGTTCAGGTTCTGGTTCTTGCGGTTGTGGCTGTGGCTCGTCCACAATATCGCCGTCATCCTTGTCGGGGCAACCAGCCTCGTCGGTCTGATCGTCGCACTGAAATTCGCCATCGCATCGCATATAGAGCGGCAGGCAGCGATCGTCGCATTTGAATTCGTCATCATTGCAAACTAAATAAGGCAAAAAGCGCAAAGCAAAACGCAAAGAATGCAAAGAAACAAAACAACAAAAAAAACAATCATAGTTTATAAAATAGCTGATGAAACAAAGTTACAAAATGATGAGCGATGGACGATGAACAATTAACGATCTGAGCTGATCTCAAATAGCGAATATTAAATTGAATATATTTAATGTTGATCTGATCGTCGGTTAGACTAAGCCGACTGATAGATAGTTTTGGTTCAGATTTACAGTAGATAGTAGATAGTTGTTTTTTTTTTTGAAAGGGGTTGATGGAAAATGTGACGATCGATTTGAGCATTGATTATGATCATTACCCAACGGTCTTGGGCAATCCTCCTCATCTTCGCCATTGGGACAGTCGGCCTTGCCGTCGCACTTCATCTCATCGCAGACTCGAGTGTTGCTGCTGTGGCAATAGAATGTGGCATCACCGCGACATTCCGGTTCTGGTTCTCCGGAGCCATCAACCTCAATGAATTCTGCCCTTGCTGGTTCGTTAGGATCTAAGTTGTGTTCAAGTGTATTTTATTTGGGTGTGTGTGTGTTGTGTGTGTGTGTGTGTGTGTGAAAGTGCGCGGGAAAGGCACCAAAAAAATTAGAATCTTTTTAAATAATAACGGGATAAAGGCAACACAGAACAATGAACAAAGAGCAGCAGAATAACAGAACAACAGAAGAGCACAGCAAAAGTGAAAGACACATACAAACGAATACAACACAAAGAGAACGAAATGAACAGTGAGAGAGAGAGCGTAAGGAGACACTTAAATATGTATGTAGATAAATAAGCTTACAGCCATGTGTATGTATGTGTGTATGTGTGTGAAATGAGAGGAAATATCATCAGAGGATGAGAGCGCCATCTAGGACCAAGGGCGCACAACGCTGAGCAATGGGAGGCATACGAAGAGCTTTGCGAATGAGTGAGCGACAGAGACAGACAATGGGAGAGAGTGTGGCAGCGAGCGATAAAGCGAGTGAGAGCAAGAAAGAGCGAGTGGATACTGAAACTCCTGATGGGTAACATTTCTTTGTGCGCTGCTATGAATTAATGTGTGTGTGTGTGTTAGTCTGTGTGTGTGTGTGCGTGTGTGAGTTAGTGTGTAGAACCGTTATACCCGAACCCAAAGCCCCAGACACGTGGTAATCCCTTAGATGTATGTAGACAAGACACAATTTCCCCAGCGAGAAGAAATTGGCTTCTCGGCAACAATCGGAAAAGCAATCGGAAACAAACCCTTCTTCGGTGGCAATCGCTGGCACACCCGTGACTCGCCCTCCCCGGTACAGTAGACCCCATTGAGGCCGTACTGGGAGTCAGTGTCAGTGTCAGTGACAGTGGGTGCCACGGTGGTGGGCGGGGTCATTAACTGATTGCGACGCTCGCACATTTCGGCATCCTCGTCGGATCCATCCTCGCAGTCGTGTCTCCGATCGCAGATGTAGTTGCAGGGAATTCTCGTGACGGATCCTTGGCACTGGAAGTTGTCTTCATCCGTAAGGCATTGTTCTGGGTTGGGTTCCGATTCCGATTCGGTTTGGCTTCCATCCATGTCTTCATTCGGAGTTGGCGATGGCGTCAGATTGCGACGCTGGCACATTTCGGGATTCTCATCGGATCCATCATCGCAGTCATGGGCTCCATTGCAGATGTTATAGCACGGTGTGCTCAGCTTTTCACCGCTGTCACACTGGAAGTCATCGTCGTCTGTCTCGCAATACGAGTTCTTCTGAGTGCGTCTCTCGCACATATCGGGACTCTCATCGGAGGCATCTCCGCAGTCGCTTACCCCATTGCAGACGTTCTCGCAGAGAATTCTGTAGGGACTGCCAGTGACGCACACGAAGAGACCGTCGGGCGAGTTGCATGTATCCCCATCGAGATCATCCTCAGCATCAGCATCAGTATCAGTATCTTCGTCATGATCAGCATAAGCGTTAGGATCAGCTTCGGCATCTGTCTCCGAATTGTCAGCCTTCTCATCGACATTTCCAGTGGATTGAGGGGGTCGAGGGGCATACGGATTGGGAGCATACGCATTGGCGCGGCTCCTGCACATTTCCTCGTCCTCATCGGAGCCGTCGTCGCAGTCGCGGCTCTGATCACAGGTTCGGGTGCAGGGAACGCTCAGGATCTCTCCGCTCTCGCATGTAAAGTCCTCGAGATCGAAATCCTTAGCATTGCTGCACTGGTAATCTGTATGCGTGTGTGAGTTAAAGGATCAAGAAGCTTGCGAGTGTGTGTGCGTGTCAATGTGTGTGTGTGTGTGTGTGGGTGTGTGATAGTTTGTGCAAAAGTGAGTGAATACTTCGGCTAGTATTTACATAGATTACAAGTGTTAGGCGCCATTTGATTGAATCGCTTCCTCAGCCTCTAGTATCTGGGCTGGGAAAGCTTAAAGCTTAAAGCTCTTCAACAATTTACAGTTCAAATTCAAAGCTTGCGTTTTCCAACACCGACACCAAAGCAGTCAGTATCTCAAGACTTTGGAGGTGGAAATACTCGTAGTCGTAATGTGGGAATGAGATCGGTTCGGGGGACTTACCCAGTATTGGACGGAAGTAGAAGTCATCGTCGAGGGAGGCGCTCTGGTTGCCAATGAGATTGTAATTCTGCAACTGATGTCTCAGCTTATCCTCAAAGTCGGGAACGTTCGTTGGAATATCCAGGTTGACGATCACATAGCTCTGGAACTTGTCGTTCGTTGGCCTGGCATTAAGAGTGAGAAAGGAAAGATTAACATCAGATAATTCTCCTCATCGACTTGTCTAATCGACTTACCCGACTTGCAGCAGGGTGCTGTGCAGATCAACATCATCGTCGTCGCCCTCGTAGCTCTGCCGGAAGAGCTTGCGCAATCCCAATTCGATCTCCTTGTTCAGATTCATGAACTGCTTGCTGTGCTTGTCCGCATACTCATTATCGTATGGCTCGTTGACGGTGAATCGCGTGCGATCTGTGCGATGAAATGCCAAATGGCAAATGGCAAATGATTTCCTTCCTTCTATTGGGATCAATCTATTCCACAGCTTTCACTTACATAATGCGGTCTCCACCTCAACAGTTCCGGAACCATCTTCGGTCTCATAGTCGTCGGACGGGCGATTCTGGGGCAATGCACGATGCTGTCGCTTTGCCAACCTTTTTTTTGTCGCCGGCTTCTTGGCCCGCTTCTGTCTGTGGTGATGCACATCGCTGCTGCCGGATGAGAAGAAGCGTGACAGCTCCCGACGCACCCGATTCACTCCGGCCTTCCACAGGCTCTCCTCGGGGATGTCTTCGATGAGGGGCACTTGGGACTTCTGGATGTTGGACACCGTTAACGGTGACTCATCCTCCGGGGCAAAGAACAATTTGTCGCTGTCATCCAGACTTGAGATTTTCTACAAATATGGATAGAAATGCAATTTCTAATTAATATTTCTTGTATTTTCATACTTGAGCTTAAACAATACTTTAAGGTTGTCCGAAAATGTCCGCTACGGTAAGCAGTGAATGTATTATAATCAGAATCAAATTCCTAATCAAATCGCAGTCGAGTAATTCTTAGTTAGCCAACAATTTAACACTCTATCCCTTTCTCTCTGTCTTCCAACTCCAATTCTTATCGGATAATCTGTTAAGACTTTGATATAAATATTTGTGCTTCCGTTTTTTAACTCAATTTAAAAATCAGAACCCAAGTACAAGTCAAAGGTAAAAAGCTTCACTTGGGTTCTGTTTTTTGCTAAGTTCGTTGCTGTACAGTTGCACAAGCACTGAACACATCGCTTAGCTTGATGTCTGCTGTTAACATTAACAGTGGTCAGAAGCTCGCTGCTTTAACAGCTGTTGCCGTTTACAGTGCGACGAGTTAACATTGTGTGTAATCGTTGTTCTCCCCCCCCCCCCCCCCCCCCTACATTCATAATTTTACATTATTTATCTTCCGAAATCCAACCAGAGTAGTTTTTTAAACGTGATAAAAATATTTTGAGCCCCCCTCATTGAAAATCTGCCGACGCCCTTGGTTCTCCAGTTGTAGTTATCAGTAAGAGCATATCAATAATGCGATTTAAGCCCAATTAAACCATAACAAAAGTAAAGAAAAATTGCTGCTTTTGCTTTGTTTCTTTTGGTATTGCTTTTAATGTGTACCGCCGTTCTGTGAGCTCTTATAATCGGCGACAGTGCGTGTCAAACTGTAGGCAAATTTGCTTATCCGACAAAGAGTACTATAATTTTAGGGAAATCCCTTACTATACATATATTCTTATAGTCTTCTCTTTGTTTTGAAATTATCTTGATGAATCTTGGTGGATCGGATCACTATATAATACAGTATGAAATTTTTTTTTTTTAAATATCTCATCTAATTGGGTTTAAACGGTTGAAAATCAACATGTATTATATAAATGTAAGCTATTTCTTTCTTATAGGTATTTTCGTATACAACTTGATCAAATTTGGTTCAGATCGAACAAAAATATATGTACATATCTTATAGCTGCCAGCGGAACGATTGATACAAAATTGAACACATGTTCCTTGATGTTTTTCCTTCAGTTTCTGGCGTTCCCTAATGATTTAGTTTTGAATGTGATTACGATATCGAAAGTTTCTCTGTTAGCTGTTGATCAATTTATTGCTGCCTTTATAGAGCAGGCCGAATAACTCAGGGTCCCAAATGGCCTCGGCTTGGTCTCCGTGGGGGACCCTGGCGCCGCTATTTTTAATTGAGAATTGATTTCAAGTGTCAATATTTTTATGACCATTTACTTAACGCATTGATTCTTTATTTCAGATTTTAGATTTTTGATTTCTCCCATCCCCAAACTGCGCCCCAAACTCATGCTACGTCATATTTCAATCGCTGTTTTTGTTGTTGTTGTATGATAAGTGGCAATGTCCAACCAACATACATACATATAGTACAAATATCTGTTGTACTCGACTTGAACATGCAACATGTGCACCATCATCATCAAATTGAACCAACCTAAAAAAGTATCTCATCTTATCTATCTGACAGTACATGCTACGAGTAAATGGAGTTCATGCCGAGATCTTTTCAGTGGGGAAATATCCGTAACAGGCAGAAAAAGACATAAGAAAGTATATATTCTCGATCAGCATCAACGACGAACAACTTGATCACAAAGTCTTCATAAGCTAAATACAAAATTTTGTTTAAATAAACTTGTGTATATTCTAAAAAGATCAAGAAATAAATAACCAATTGCAAGATCAATTTAAAAGCTATAGTCTTGAGTTTTGTAACAAATGTTCTGTACTAAACTCGAAAACTACTTGACTATCCACCAGCTTACAGAATAAGTGCAGGGTCTTTCACAGTTCGGCTCGCTCGACTGCAAGCTAGTTCACTATATTTGTATACTTTATTTCAAAATAACTTTTCTCAAGCATTCTATAAATGTGCACATATACATATATTTTCTGTTTTGTGCATCATATTGGAGTTTGACTGTAATTCAACTCAATAAATTCAGTCGTATCTATTATTTAAGATATTCCCTTCTCCTATTCTCTCTCTCTCTCCCACTCTCTGTCGCTTTGTGCCTGAGAATTTATGAAATGTGGGCCAAATTGTGTGGTGCATTGTACTGCAGCACCCGACGACACCACACGACGTTCATTGATAAACGGCGATAAGGTTTCTCGATAATGTTGAACAGGTGGTGATAGCTTCAT
Organism: Drosophila suboccidentalis; assembly: GCA_037043435.1. Taxonomy (NCBI): domain Eukaryota; kingdom Metazoa; phylum Arthropoda; class Insecta; order Diptera; family Drosophilidae; genus Drosophila; species Drosophila suboccidentalis. The sequence goes on along the minus strand of JBAMBK010000278.1, from coordinate 2,703,765 downwards.
AATTTCAGGTGGGCTGCGAGTTAATGGGTAGAGTGAGAAAGAGACAGGGAGAGAGGGCATTTGTATATCTTTCTTTTAGTTGCATTCGTCAATTCGATCTTTGTGGAAATTCTCAGGCGAAATGAAAGGAAAACCCGAAGCGGAAACTGAACCACTTAAAATTCTGCTGAAATTTATTAATAAAAAAAAATTAAGAAAAGGAGAACAACAATAACCAACTGTAAAACCAACAACAAGAACAACATAAGTTGAACAAACTTTTCTGTGTGCGGCAATTTTTCTCATGCCTTTGGTTTCATTTTTGTTGTTGTTGTTGTTGTTGTTGCTGTCATTTTGTTTGCCTGCTTTGTGGTTGACTTTAACGCTGTCTACGCTGCGTCTGCGACATTGTCTGGACCCACAACTAGGTGGATAAGGCAGACAGAAAAGGAGAGCGAGACAGAGAGAGAGAGGGAGCGAGGAACTGAGGTATCGATAACTCAGTTTGCTAAAAACTGTGGCTTGTATAGCGTTGTGGAAGAGGGGGCGGGTTAAGGGAGGAGGGGGGGCTGGCTGGCTTATGAAGCTGCAATGTCACGTGTCGCATCTTTAAACTTTTGTTTTGGCATGATGTTCTTCTATTTTTTCCTCGTATTGTTGATATTGCTGTTATTATTTGTTTTCTTTTGCTGTTGCCAATTTGACGTGTGTGTGTGAGAGAGAGAGCGAGAGTAAGATGAAGAGTGTTTGCACTTCGATTTGACTTTACTTATGTAAGGTCCTTATCAAAATTATAAGACACTTCGATTATTTCAAATATTTTTCATGACAGGCCATCTAGCTAAAAAAAAAACATATTAACATACTTTATAAACAAATACCAAAGTGTTTCAATACCTTTTATTTCAAAATATTAAGTGTTGCTACTTATTTTTAAAATAATAACAAAATGTGGGGTTTTCAACCATATCAAAATTATAAGACATGTCTGGTTTAAAGTACTTATATGCCAAAAATATCTATTAAAGTCATTGAATTTCAATAGTTTGGGTATCGATCGAAGATCCTTGGCATCTACCAATACCAAAAATTCTCATCTTCTTGGAATCTGACAGTTTTATCAATAATTTCGGGTCTATCTGACCCCATTCCCTTATATATGATGTTTTGAGATTATTAAAATTTTCGGATCTTTCGTATTCCTTATGGACACGCCTTGTTAGTATACCCCACACATTTTCAATTGGATTTAGAACCGGTGAGCATGCTGGCCTGTCCATTATATCGACCGAAACCTCATCTAAAAACGTTTTTGTCAGGCGACTTGTGGGTATTCGGCCGATTTTCTGCATGAAAACATAAGGATTTTCCCAATTTTCATTTAAATATGTAAGCAAGCTTATATATAGGATACGTATATAGTCAGAACTATTCATTCCAGGTCTGTAAAGTTGCAGGTTTAACGTTACGAACTTGTTATATACTCCCCATACCTCTACTGACCCGCCACCAAAGTTTCTCTTTAAGAAATAAAGAGGTTTATTTCTCAGATCGCGCCAGTAATGGTGAAAACCTTCAGGTACATCTAGATTAAACTTATTCTCATCAGAAAAAATTACCTATTTGGAAATTAAACAATAAGACTGATGCAAGAGACCAATATATCATTTTCCTCACCGAGCCCCATTTTGTTTCCAAGCTCCTTAGAGCAAAACCGATCCGCGCAGCTTTGTAAGGGGGGGTCAAGTGAGAAATCTGTTTGTGCACACCTCGGACAATGTGTCCAGACTCATTTAAAGTTCGCCAAACAGTCATGGAAGACACTTTTTTGCTGGTAATTGCAGCAAGATGGGCACAGGATGCCGTCGAATTAATGACTTTTTTAATAATGCGCCGCTTATCAAGGTCATTTAAAATTGGGTTTCGACCAGGGCTTCGGTTTTCACCATAATCTTGGAGATTCTTCCAAAAATTGGAGGTTGCGGTCCGACTGCGAGCGATTTCTCTCTATAACTTGGTCACAGTCCAGCCGGACTTCAAATAGGCAAGAATGGAGTCCAGTTCTTCCTCCCGAAGCAATGTGGAGCCATCAATTATATTTAATTTTATGTAAATTACTTATGTAAGAGATAATCAACTCAAAAAATCGGAAAGTTAATCTTTAAACTCCATTTATTTCAATATGTCTTATAATTGTGATACGGTTGCAAACAGTCCAAATTCTTGGACATTTACAAAAAAATATGTGAAAATTACCAGACAATGCTTAAAATAACACGTAACGGTAAAACTTCATAGCCAACTCATTGTTCTTTCGTTCTGTATTATTGTTTTTGGAAAATTCGAAATGACAAAGATTTTACGAGGGGAGGAATACAAATTATTGAAGTGTCTTATAATTTTGATAAGGACCTTAGTATGTTTGCCTTTGTTTGGCAGACGGCAGTTCACTTCGAGTTTCTGAACCTTTCAAGGTTTCAATTTAACATAAGAAACAAATTAATTTACTTAATGGATTTTCAATTTCATTTTGAATTAAAATGTCTTTATTATAAGGGTTTTACTGTTTCGCAATCAAGCGAATATAAAATATAAAATAATTTTTAGCAAACTTTCAAAAAGTCTGAAATTTGGGTAATTATTGTTCAATCGAACCGAACCATTTCTTGTTTTGTGTCCTTGTCTCGTGTCCTCCTCACAGATCCCTTTCTGAGAAATCTGAGAAGTATTGTAACCATCAGTCTCAGTCTTTTTTGTCGGCCTTTTGTCACTTGATAAAATCTCACAATGCACAGAATCTTTTTCGGTTATTTTAACCTAATTTCTTACAATTTATTTGACATTTTTCGCTAACTCCATAAAGGTACAGTATGCACTCTAGTGAATTTTAGTGACCCAGCGATTTTTGCACGCACTCAAATTATTCCCTATTTTGATTCTCAGCTCCATCAGTCTAATTCTAATGTTTTTCCCATCCCACTAATCGCATGCATGTCCTCCATGTTTACTTTAAGCGTATTTGGCTAATAAATAATTGAGAGAATGATAGATCGCATGTGGCTTACAATTGGCACAGATTAACATCAACGTTTATTGTTACTACATAGTCGTGCTATAATTAATGCATGTGGCTGCCAAACTGTGCCAACACCCACGCAGCGAAATGAATGATAATAATTAAGCATACGCACCGTAGAACAAACAATGAAAAGTGAAGAATGTGCTAAATATTTGCATTGTGCGTGCAATTAAACAACAACAACAGCAACAGCAACGAAAATGTCCTTGAACCAATTGTAATAAATTTATATTTATGAAAACACAACAAAGTTTGCAATGGACAGACAGAAGGAGAGAGGAGTAGGGGGCATTGGGGGAAAAGAGAAAGAAGTGGAGAACAGAATCTGCACTTGTTGCTTGTTGGCTGACACAAATAACTGTGCCACACACACACACACACACACACACACACTCCCGTAAAAACAGTCGTCAAGGTCAATGCAGGTGTTGTCATCCAACTTGCAACAGATATCCTCTTTCTCCCTCCCCCTTGCCCGCCCCCTCGGCCGCCACTTGTTTGTCCCTTTCAATTGGCTCAGTCTGGCGGCTTCGGAGGCGCGTTCATTGAACCCGAACCGAAAATAGACAGTGGCAAAAGGCAAAGCAAACAAAATCAAACCGAATGGAATCGAATCGAATCAGCACCAAAAAATTGCAATGAGAGACTTTGCTGGCAAATTAGGCCGGCCAACAGACATAGACAATGATTTTCGCTCATTTCCTGCAAATATGTACTAAAAAATGCAGAAGAAAAAAACGAATAGTGGAGCAAATAAAAAGCAAGCAATTCATGTGGAGACTGCTCGACTGGGCACTACCCAGCTGGCCACATTCCACAAATCTGAACGTAAGCAGATTGCATCTGATTTTCAAGTCTGCAACTGTGAGGTAAGTTTTTGGATTTTAAAATAAAAGCAAAATTATCGTAAGTTATTTAAAAGCAGGAACTGTAATCATTATGAGTTTTATTATAAATATTACATGGTAATGATTATTTAAAGATTTTTAAGGATTTTCTTCAATGATAATAATTAAATTTGAGCGAAAAAAATAGAACTCACAAGTAATTATTCGGGGGTGCTACAGAAATCGCTTTCGCTTGAATTTCACTTAAATTTCATACGAATTCCCGAGAAATTCAAGCGAAAGCGATTTCTGTGGCACCCTTGATTATTTGTGATTTTTATTTTTTCGTTCAAAATAAAACTCACTTTTAAAATAGATCATAAAGATTGGTTTTTGTGTCTTATGGGTCCTCTGGGTTTCTTTTAAAGGGATATGCAAAAATACTTTGTGAAAATCCTACACAAAAGCCATGAATTTAAAGTGAGTTTTATTTTGAACGAAAAAAATAAAAATCATAAATAATGATTATTTGTGAGTTTTATTTTGTTCGCTCAAATTTAATCATTATCATTATATTTTTTGTATATGTATTCAAGTCATTGATTTTTTTGATGTGAAAAAATTTCAATCATCATTATTTTCGGTCCCTGTTTAAAAGTTTAAGATAGTGGAAGAAATTTACTAAACAATACTACAAATAGATCAACAATTTATATCTAATATATTCATACTTTTAAATAATACTCCTAAATTTAACTATTTATTGAATTGATTTAATGTCAACTGCTCAACGTCGACTTAAAAAATAAATATATAATTAAACAAATAATTAAATAAATACATATATAATTAAATAAGTAAACAAATAAATAATTTATTTAATAATTAACTAATTGAGAATGATCTTAGCATTCAGAAATATTTCTTGAAGTGTTCTGCGGGTCAAGATGTCAAATATGAAGTGGAGAAATTATTTCAGTTAGGATTGCGACAGAGTCGAATTTTAGTCGACGTTTGGCGATACTCCCTTTGATGGGCCATATGTAAAGGGTATAGGGCATACAAAAATTACAGAGGGCGAGTTGCCACAAATGCCAGGCCAGAGCGTTTGCTCGCTTGCCCCCTGCTCATAAATTTAGCGGCACATGTGTGCTGGCAATTTATTTTCATCTACTCGCATGTAGAGTCAAGTCAATGTGAAAATCTGAAAATCGCTTTTCGCCTAGACAATTGCGAACAATCGATAGTGCGAAAAAATAAAGGAAAAACTTCTTAGACGGCCTGACTGACTAACTGACTAACTGACTGCAACAATTTGTGGCCACACTCACACACATGTGGCAGGCCCAAAAAAATACATATGTGTATAGAAAGAGAATTGAGTTTTAGTCGCTGTTGTTGCTGCTTTTGCTGTTGGCCACAATTATAAGTAACGGCAACGGAAAAAACATGTGAAAATTTGATTAAAAACTAACGTCAAGGTAATTGGCAACTGGCAACTGGCAACTGGTAACTGGTAACTGGTAACTGGTAACTGGTAACTGGTATATGGCAACTGCCTCAGTCGCTGCTCCTGTTCCTGGCACGTTGCGCATACGACGCGTATGCCGCGCTTGAATTTTATATGTGTATATGTGTGTGTGTATAAATGTGTGCGTGTGTGTGTGTGGGCGTATATAACATATGCATGCTTAGAACGAGGCATCAGCATCAAGTGCAGCCAAAGTATTTGGGTCTTTGGGGCAAGTGCAAAGCAATTGACGCCTCCGAAAAAGATTACGCGCGATTTAAGTGCAGTGCGTCAATCTTCATAAAGTCGCCGCCGACAATCCGAGCTGAGCTGTAAAATTCTTGAGAGTCTTCTTTCGATGCTAAGTGCATCAACTGAGCCCAGACCTGGACTTGAACATAGATCTCGACCTGGACCTGGACCTGGACCGGGACACGGCAATTGCATTGCTGAAATTGCATTGCATTGGACGTTGATCTGCTTGAAATGTTTTGATGCTGATGTGAATTTGAATCCATTTGAATCCATACTCATACTTTGTTGTCAGGTCAACACAGCAGGAAATATTTAGAGCATAAAATTGACTAAAAGATTCTCCAAGTCAATTTCCCCTGCATATATGTATGTATGTATATGATCTGTGTGTATTGCAATTTGTTTGGCTTAATTAAACTGTAAATTTTTGCAATTGCTTTGATTTAATTAGTTTCTCGTCTTATTTCTCTTGTGTTTTTTTTTTTTTCTATCGTGCATTCTCTATTCCGCTCTATTTGCAGCTTAAGCGATTACTGGAATGGAACGATTATTCATATCAGATGAGGTGAATATGACATCGTTCTATTTACTCGCATATCAAATGAGTGCCGCCAGACGGATTTCAATTGATTAATTTGATAATAGCAAAGAGGCCTCAAGCATTAGCGAAATTGGGGCGAAATCAATGCTGAGATTGACTTTGTTTATTAAAGAGCTCGTCCGTTTTGTAAAACACTTTTCAATCAGTTAAATGTCGATTATTATTTTCAGATCTCATTTGATACTTAAACTCAAGCGGTTTTTGGACTGGACCTTAGAAAATAAGCATAGTATTTAATAATACTTAACTTGATTTTAGATTGTGTGAATGCGATTTAAGTTGACTGATTTAATGACAGCATATGAAAAATTGTGGTGAAAAGAGTTGCAAATTGAACACACTATTGAAAAGTCTGTATTTTTAAATGAATTGCAATCAAACTTATAAACTTATAACTTTTAATTACGAGCAGAGGTTCTGTTTAAATTACAGCTCATGCGATTAGTGGAATGGGATTTCAAATGACGCTCGTCTATTTGAGTCGAGGCAAATTCGATATTTGTAGATATGCAAGTCTACAATATTATTGCAAGTAAATGCCAACAAAGCGTTTTAAACTGATTGATTTGAGTACTAAGCGAATTCCAATTGATTGACTAACGATTATGAATTTGAGAACAGATTGTCAAGTTGCTTATTGATACAACAGATTTTCTATATCGAATATATCGGGTCAACGTTCGCTCAAGCCATGCAATAAAAGTAAAAAGTTTTCTCTACGATTTTTCTTTTATTTAATTTTTTGTTTTGTTTCTCCTGATCTATTCAATGGACCCTGTGAGACCTGCTCCACATTCCTGTACTAACAGCATTCATTTAGAATGACAGGAAATTAAATTCCATGTTAGAATAAGTAGAAACAAACAAAAGCAACACTAGACAAATGAGCATAAGGTTGAGGTTGTCTACTATATGATATAGAATATGTTGTAGATTCTCGTATATTAGCTATATTTCTACACACACACACACACACACAAATGACACTTGCATGCGAATTTGCCAGAGATTTCGAATGGATTTCTGTGACACTCTTTGTGTGTGTGTGTGTGTGTGTGTTTGACTCGGGAAATTGCCACAAAGCCAAAGTTCAAAGCACACAACAATGAAACTGACTGGCAACTGCTGTATAAATAGTTGCAATACTGTGACAAATAGAAAGTCAAAAGCGTATTTATTTATTAATAAATTTATTTAAATTTAGTATCGATACTTAAATAAAATTTCTTCATTGCCAACTATTCAAACTCGTATCAGTAAGCAGTATAAAATTCATTTGATAAAACTAATAATAGTATTGGAATGGTTATCTTGTGGCAAATTTCCGCCTTGAAATTTTAAGCAGACTTATCGATAGATAAGTCACTGATCGATATACATATGACAGCTGACAGTGGGTGTCAAATTAAAAACAGCCAAATTTGATGACATACAATAGAAAGCATCACTGTGATTGAGGTTGAAGTTCAGCTAGAGCTGACAATGTCATTGTTTTTTGGCACTTGATAAATCTGTGCTGCTGTTGTTGTTCGTGTTGTTGTAGTTGTTGTTGTAGTTTATACTAGACATAGTCATACAACATGCAACTCATTTAAATGTTGCGACTCCTCTCGCTGTCATCATTTTGGAGCACGTCGTCGCCTTTTGGGCTGCCACAGTTTTTGGCTTTGCTCCTCCAAAAAAAAGGGAGATGGAGAGAAGAAGAGGAGGTGAGGTGAGGAGAGGAGCGGAGCGGAGAAGAAAAAAAATGCCAGCACGCCCGTCGACTGTTGATCCTGGCGCTTTGATGTTATACAAAGTCGTCGTCGCCAGCACAGATTTTTACAACTTTTGGCGAAATAGAGACAAAGACAGAGAGACAGAGACAGAGACGGAGACGGAGACATTGACGTTGGCCGTGTGGCAAGAGTGGCAGTGTGGTCGTGCCACTTGCGGCAAGTTGCTCATCATGCCGCTCACGTTTTGGCAATTTCTCATAAAACAAACGACCATTAACGCCTTTAAGTTGTCGGCTGACTTTTGACGTGCAACCCTCCTTCCTCCTTCCCCCTTCCACCTCCCCACTCCCCATTTCTCACTCCGTTTGTTGGGCGCGTGTTGATGCCACACCCCCAAGCCCAACGCCCCCAACCCCGCACCACACGGCCTGGGTGTCACTTGGTTCGTGCCTCATATTAAGTTGTCAGTTTGTGGCGGCACACACACACACACACACACACACGCATACAACTTGAGCTAGTCGCTATTGTCGACGGAACACTTTTGATCAACTAAGCCACGTTTAATGGCCAAATTTGCCGCCTGCTGTTGACCAGTTGCGTTGCCACACACACACACACACACACACACACACACACACACACACACACACACACACACACGCTTGCCACAAACTATTGACTGATATGCATATGAAAGACTGAAGACTAAAGACTGAAGTGACTGCGAGAGTGAAAGAGTGCCAGAGTAAAATTAGAAAGAGACGAGAGAGGCCGCTGATGCTGCTACAACAAAGCCAATTTGCGTGCGTAATTTGTGGCACTTAGACGCTACGTGCCGCACAGTCTGCCATGGTGTTGATGATGCTGCCACAGCTACCGACAGTGCCACCGACAGTGCCACCGATTGTCAGGTGGCAGGCAACGTTTGCGTTGTCATTTGTCTGCATTAAGTAGTTTGCCAACGGAGGCAAAACAACCAATTTGTAATTGAGCATTAGACACTTGACCTGGCCAGCAGCTCCCTTCCCCCCATCCCCCCCTCAGCAGGACATTGTGCGTAATTAATGCGGCCAATTAGCTTATAATTTGCCACAAATTTTCAATAGCCAAAAAAATGTTGAAGAAGAAACAACTGCGTGGCAAGTACGAGTATTTAGCCTGACATTAAATGAACTAAATGAACTGTCACCTCTCTCTCTCTCTCTCTCTCTCTCTCCTTGGACAGAACTTCGGCTAATTGTGCGAGCAGCCTATAAAAAAATTAAACTTTAAAACTTGCTTCCAACTAGATATCACAGCATATTAAACTGTTGCCTTACACGCAATTCGTGAATTACGAATCTTTACACGTTTTGCTGTTTAATTATTATTATGATACATTTTAGTATTCATTTTTTTGTTTATCTCTTTTTTCATTCTCTTTATTTATTTTTTTTTGAATTTCTTTTTTTTTCAGTTGGATTTTCGCGGTATTTTGCGTACTTTATTGTTGCAAAGTTTTATGTGCGGTTTTAATGTGCCGTATTTTTTTTTTATTTATTTATTTTTTTTTTTCGCACTCTGGACTCGAAAGTAAGTATTTTGTAATACTCGTAATCGTATCGTCGGTGCTTAGAGTCGTTTCATCGTTTTGTTTTGACTTTTTATGTCCCTCCGTTTCAGTCTTTTTATGGCAGCTGCTCAGCATATTCACCACGTGTAGCACTCTAAGTTTTGTTGTGCGTGTGTGTGTGTGTGTGTGTGTGCTTATGTATGACTGCATGTGATTGCTATTAATGTTACATTAATACATATGTACAATATGTTGTTGAGTCAAGTCCAAAAGAATATTTTTAGAAATGATTTCAGGCATTCGCTGCGTCTAATGAACTGCACTTTGCGCCCAGTTGGCAGCGCTCAACAGGAAGAAGAAGCACCAAAGCATCTGAAAGTATGCAACAGTTTATGATGCCTGAGCTCTCTTTACATAACTGCTAACAATTAATTCTTTCTAGGATAATTGGTTCAATACATTTATTTATTTATTAATTATTCATCATAAGAATTTGTTTTTTTTTCTAAATGTGTAAGAGAAATGGCCAATTTCTTATGTTCAATTAACATTAATAGTAAACTTTTATAGTATGATACAGTACTAAACTAATTTAATTTCTTTTTTATTATCCAATTTAAAAAAAAAAACACAATGCGACTTGTATTTTTTTATTCAACAGATAATAAATCAAAGCTATTCGATCATAGTTTTTTGTCAAGGTATATGATAGTAAATACATATTAAAAATCATAATCCTCATCATCATAATGATCAACATGATCATTGTGTAATAAAATCAGTTTTTCTGTAAATTCATTTATTCTTTTTTGATTGTAATTCAACTTGAGATTTCAGCTTCCAAATTTGGCGCAATTTGTCGTTGTTTGTTTTTATTGTTGTTATTGTTATTACAATTCTTTTTTCATATATGTTGTTTTTATTTTTTGATCATTATTTGTTTAAATGAAATCGAATTGTTTTTTGAGGCTAGGCAAATTCATCAACGCAACTTCAAATTTCGTTGCCCCCTCAAATGATATTTGTTTCTCGTTGTTTTGTTGAGTTTTATAACTGATTATGAAAGGCCAATATGGTGTATATGTATCTGTGTATGTGTGAGTTTGTGTGTGTGCGTATGCGTTAGTTGCCCGTTGGCCGCATTTTGGTCTTGAGGAACTGAATTCAATGACTTGAACTTCTATAAAAAGCATTTACGCAATTTCAGCTTCAACAGCACTTGTTGCTATTCCTATTGTTGTTGTCATTGTTGTTGCTGTTGCTGTTGCTGTTATTGTTGTTGTTGCTGCTGTGCTGTGCGTTTTTATTACATATTGCTGCTGTTGTTATTGTTATTATTGTTATTTATAGCCAAACAGCCGGCTGATAAGCAACACCCAAGACCGCGTGCTTTTCGATACTCGCATGTGTGTTTTAATTTCTGCAACCCTCCTTCCCCCCTTGCTCCCCTTTGTACCCCCTTATTCTTTTGGGTTTCCCTCTTTAGGCACTTTCTTCTGTGAAATAATTCCATCTGTTATTTTATTTTCTCATCGATTTTAATTATCGATCGCATTTGATTTGGTGGATATTAATAATGAGACGCTACAAGTTGCAGATGGCCAGAGTTAAGTTATTGAGACTGTTGGGCCTAAACCGACTGACTACTGAGACCATCGAGACCTTTTGACAGCCCTGTGTCTAAGGCTGCCCTGAAATCTGAGCTCAATTAGTCGTAAGTTCCGTTTTACATTCTATGCTAAATTCAGACTAGAAACAGAATCGGAGTCGGAGTCAATGTCAGAAAATGTTGGCTTCCTGTTGGCGCGCGCTTCACAATTTTCCCAAATTTAATTTGACCAACAACAACCAACAGCAACATAAACAACAACAACAATAACAACATTAACAACAAAATCTCGAAGCTCTGTGAGAGTAGAGAAAGTTGTTGTTGCAAGTCTGCCGAGAGTATTTTTGTGGGCACGAATGTTTCAGTTTTAATTTGTCTAAACTTTGGCTTCTAAGTTGGCCCAAAACCCCCAGCTTCCATCCTCAAACTTCGCACAGTTCTCAGTTCTCAGCCATGTCGCAGCTTCGTGTGCTCTGTATACTCGATGTTTGTGCGAGTGCGAATGCGAGTGCAGCGCAATTAGCAATCTGACCTTTTAACCCTTTTGCGGCCGCCCATATCGCCAGACAACGACCTTGTAACCACAGCAACAACCGGGCGGATAATGGCAGGGGATGGGGATGGGGAAGGGACAGGGACAGGGGTAGCGGGGAAGGGGCATACTCGTACCAAATGAAAAACGGGGGCCAGCATCTGTCGTGTCAAACAACAAGTCGTGAATTGTGACATTTAAATGTCAGGGAATTATGCTAAATAACTATGATCATATCACATATTACATAACAAAAAAACAGTCTGACTTCATTAACTTCAGAGAGTTTAATTGACAGTTGCAGGTGCAGCCAACTTAACGAGGCAGGTGCATGGGGTTGCCAGATCGCATAAGTTTTTTTTTAAATTTTAAAAATAGTTTATCCCAATAGATCTCAATATTTATTTTGATTTAATTTAAAGATATGTTTTTTTCTCTCCTAAATAAAGTGAATACATTTTTTAAGCAAATAATTCCCTGACTGTATACTGTGAGATACAAATGTTCGTGTTGAAAAATGCAAATGTGAACAGCAGCTAATTAAATTTATTGATTACTATCAAATTTGACGTTAAGTAAAGCTTCAGAAAAGTACAAGTAAATATCTAAATGAGGTAACTACAGTTCTGACGTCAGTATTTCATTTGAAAAATGTGCATGGCAAAAATACCAAATGCAGTGACCAGTGCTTGGCGTACTTCACTTTAATCATTATTCAAACTGAGGGATCATAAATATAACAAGTTCGTATGTAAGCCATGTCAGATTATTCAGCCCGACAAATGTGTCAATGGCAAACGTCACAGAAATTACTTTGTTCTAGCTAAAACTGTTATCAAGTGTTTGAGTTGTGGCAAACTGTGAATGAATATTGTGACTACTGATGGTTTATTGCTAACTGTTGAGTTTTGAGTTATGTGTCATCTCTAGCAAGGGCAGATATTATTTACGGGAATTCCCCCAATATTGATTGCTGTTTAATTTTGTAGCAACTACAGATGCAGGCGTGTAAGATTCTTCTTATTCAAGCGAAGTGGGTACTGATGCCAATTTAGCTATAGCTAGCAATTTTTAAAAAGTTACAAAGTTTGTTTTTTTATTAAAGCCAATATCACGGGTTTTTGGCAGTGATGGAGAATTGGATTTTAAATAAGCCATTACAATTTATATTAAAGTTATGTATAGTTTTAAAACTCAAGAGTTACGGTTATATCGATACTTTTAATATTTAAGTAAACGCTAAATAGCTAATTAATACTCTTGTTTTTCTGGTATTGCTTGGATTTGAGTGGTTTTTTATCGACTGCTCTTGATAGACGTTGACTCAATGAATGTAATGTAAAATAAAAGAAATATCGATACGCGACCATCTCTATCAAGCGCCCAACTGAGATCTGTGTCATTCTCTTGGAGCCACGACAATCGATGATGTCATGAGCCTGGGCGATGATATGATATCATTGCAAACAATTGTCGACTGCACTCCAATGTTGTTGGAGTTGATGTTGAAGTTGTTGAAGTTGTTGTTGCATTTGGAATTCGTAGTATGCATAAATCACAACGCCACTGGCGCTATGTTTATATGTATGCAATTTGCTTCGGCTATGACTCCATATCGACTTTGACTTCAAATTGCCCGGCAGCAGAAAAAAAAAAACAACCGCAGATCGACAATCGCTGATCGCTGATCGGCCATTGATGATGATCATCATAATTACGATCGTCTGCACTGTGACTACATTTATTGTTGCTGTTGTTGTTGTTTTGTTTCTTTTGGTCCCGTCAAGCCTCCATTAATCAAACACAGCCGCAAATCGACCATCAAGATGTTAACAGCTAAATTATATATCCATGAAAAGGCTAACTTTTGCAGCCAAAATTCGAGGCTGGCGCCGGCGGTGTTAGTTCGTTGGTGGTGGCGTTGTATCTCCTCCCCCTCCCCCTCCTCCTCCTTTTGCTGCTGCTGCTGTTGTTGCACACTTACAGTTAGTCAGCTGCTGTTGCCACTTGCCGTTGGCCCGATGCAAATCGTAAATGGCAACCGCTCGTCGGTGCCGTTGTCGTTGTCGGGTTCTCAGTCGACGACGACGACGAAGTCGCTGCATGAAGCGTGTTTAATTGCGTGCAATTTGTCTTAAGCCCGTGCAGAGCTACCTCGAGCACACACAAACACACACATAAAGGCATACAGTACAATCTGGTAATAAACACTTCTATAATTCTATAAATAAATTATGCCTTGCACAGAGCGAAAATTATCATACATTTCAAACATGATTTCTCACAAAGATTTAAATGACTCAAGTCGAGAATTTCAGTCTTATTTCATTTACGATTTCTTGAGCTAAAAAATCTAAAAGTTCTAGTTTTTTTTGGGTTTTTAAACTTGAAAGCAAGTAAAAAACGTACTTGAAATAAATACTTTTTTTCAAAAATTGTTTTTTTTTTTCTTTTTTTTTTTTTTAAACTTTAAAGCCAGTAACAATTGAAAAACATTCTTGGAATAAGTCGTTCGTTTCTTATTTAAGTATAATTTACCATAAGCTGGAAACAAGTACTTTGAACTTTGTGACTGATTGCAAAACCGTTTTTTTAAATTTAAACCAGGGATTAAAACCCTAACCGAAACCGTAACCTTTAACCGATAAAAACCGATTGCAATTTAAAACCGTTACTGAAACCGTAACCGAAAAAAAATTTTCATCAGACTGAAACCTTAAAACCGAAACTCTGTAAACCGAAATAACCGTTTCATTTACAAGAGTTTATTTCGGTTTTTCATCCATCCAAAAAAAAAATTATTTTTCATTTTTAATTTTGATTTTAATTTAGATTTTTTTATTTGTTTTATGGCACAAATAAAATAAATTTGTTATATGAAATATTAAAATTGTTAAAATTTAACTAAACTACATCAAACTGAAGAATATGTGAAATAAATGTGTGAATGAAACATTAAGAAAGTAATACCTTTTTAATTATTATTATTATATTTTTAAAAAAATTATATTTTTGCAAAAAAACATTTTTTTTTTGTGAACCGAAACCATACCGGTATTTTAAAACCGAAACATACAAAAACCGGTTCACCGTTACGAAACCTTTATTCAAAGATTTTGCGTAACCGATAACCGAAAACCTAAATGCGAACATAACCGAAACCGTAACTGAAACCGATATTCGTTTCGGTTTTAATCCCTGATTTAATCTCATATTTTGAGTAAATTAGGAATATTACTAGTCTCGAGAATATTTGCTCTAAACTATAGATAATGTTTACATAATTAAAAAAATGTTTCTGAATATTTTAAGTAATCTATATGAATGAGTTAAAGACATCGCATTAGTTCGAGGTCATTTCAACTTAATTTTAGTACAGCTTTTTCTCCCTGTGTAAACGCACAAAAAAGGTGGCTGATATGAACACGGGATGAACAGTTGCGCAACTGTAACAAGCTGTTATAATTAAGTGTTATTCGACTATATGATGTAACTATAATTTTTGGCATTGGCCAATAATCATCTCTAATATTTTCATAAAATAGAAACGGAATTCGACATTAGCATTCAAGTGGCATAATTAAATTTTATTAGCTGCCAATTGCGATTCTGGCTTTTGCTATAGCCAGTGATCACTGTACTTGCAATCGAGTATCTGACAAACAAATGTTCATATGTCTGCGGCTGCTTGTGGGGGCGGAGGGGCAACGGGTTTGTAATATGTTACAGTCACTCACAAAAAGCCAGACACAGTTAAATGTGTGTGTGCATAGACAGATACATATATGTATGTATATACATATATATGTACGGTGTGTGTGCATGTATTTATTTATATGCAATTTTTGTTGGGTTTAGCATTACAGCAACTCATTAGGCACGCACAGACGACGGCAACGCTGACGTCGACGCCGACGCCGACAGCGACGCCGGCGAGTCAGCGGCTTCGTTGTAGGTCAGTCTGCTGACTGATGCCTGTAACTGTGACTGCAACTGGCGACTGATCACTGTGACTGCGACTGCGACTGGTGACTGCGACTAGTGACTGGTTGTCAACGCTGAAGGCGTCACAATTCTCGCTCGCTTTTTTATACATATGTATAAGTATTTATTATTATGTTTTTGTGCCTGTGTCTCAACTTTAAACTTAATTACCTGACTGACTTACTGAGTGAGTGAATATGA
Organism: Drosophila suboccidentalis; assembly: GCA_037043435.1. Classification (NCBI taxonomy): domain Eukaryota; kingdom Metazoa; phylum Arthropoda; class Insecta; order Diptera; family Drosophilidae; genus Drosophila; species Drosophila suboccidentalis. The sequence goes on along the minus strand of JBAMBK010000278.1, from coordinate 2,687,915 downwards.
GTGTGAGTATGTGAGTATGAGTGACTGACTGACTGACTGAGTATACCCACAAACAACTACGCATAGTTGAGTTATTGTTTAATAGCCTCAGCGGTGTTATTTCATTTTTTTATATTTATTTTCATTTTCATTTTATTTTGTGTGGTCAACTTCCTTATGGGCATTGGTCAAGACGAAACGTCGACAACACTGCACAGCCCACCAACTAAGGGCGGGGAGGGAGGAAGTCCCAGGCACTTGAGCATGGGCATGAATATGAATTCTACACTCTCAGTGCAAAGCTTTTAGCAATACGAGTGAGTACTTTGTAATACGATCTTTCTTTGGCGGAGCAATAAAAGACCAAAAAGTTGACTGAACCTTCATAATTCCTAAATGTCAATGTACTCACCTCTGGCACTATATCTTGATAGCATTGCAGAAGATTTAATCAAATCATTTATAAACAAAAACAATCAAAAAATATACATATTTAAAATAATTGTATGCTAAATTCAACATTTGTTTGCAATATCAACTCAAAACGAGCATAAAACTATGTTAACACGGCATGACAGTCTGTAAAATGAACATTCAAGCACTGTAAATGTTAATGCTTCCATTTTAATACAACTGTTAAGATGAAAGGAATAATTCTGTATAAAATTGTTAAATAAAGTTAAGAGAAATTTTATAAAAATCTATAAATTCTAGTCTGTTAAATATCGAAACAGTCGACAAATATATTTCAATATATTCAGTTATATCGAATATAATTTTATGCTAAATTCAACATTTGTATGAAAATATAAGGAACTTAAGAACTATGTTAACACATCAGTACAGTCTGTAAAATTGTTAATGTATTTAAATGAAAATGTTACGATGATAGAAATTTGTTAAATTTAGTTAATCTTTTGTAAGTTAAAGAAAATTCATATCGATATTTGTCTTTATATGTAAATATATCCATCAGTTTGCTCAAGCCAAAAAATCAAAGATAAAATTACAATAGTCTTGACCTCACACTCACAATGCTGTGATGAGTACTTAAACTTACTTGAATATGATTTACACTCTTGAATAACCGAAAGCTAAACAAGAAAACCGCAATCGATCATACTTATTGTTGTGGATGCTGACAGTTTTTCCTTGTCACGTCAAGTCACACAGATTGACTGTCTGACGGACAGACAGACAGACAGACTGACTGACAAAATGTCTTGCCGTCCAGTTGTCTGTCCAGGGTTTTGAGGTCAGTGCGTTGTCGCCCCAACAATAGCAACAGCAACAGCAATATCATTAAATTAAATATTGACGTAGCCAACGCAGTTGTGCGATTAACTTATCTAGGAATAGCGACGTAACCCTCCCTGCCACTGGGATCCCAGCCCCGACCCGAAAAACTCATAGACTGGGGACCCCAGACCCGTACTCGCACTCGCACTCGTACTCGTATTCTCTCGGCCTCGGACCCTCGGCTCAAGCAGTCGAGTGAAATAAGGTAAAGCGATTTTCACGCGGATTGAGCTTATCGCATTGCCCAGCAGATATTACCTCATCACAGCTAATCGCATTCGAATCAAATCGAATCGAATTGGAATAAAAACAAAAACTTTTACAGCTGAGAAGTGAAATCAATCAAATTGGCCAGAACATTGGCGGCCTACCAAATTGCTTAAATGGCAAACAAAATGCGTATGCAAAAGGCGTCCAGAATCAAAATGGGAATAGGAATCGTCAGACTGAGAAACAGACTGACTGACTGACTGACTGACTGGATAACTGGGCATAGAATCTGCATAATTAATGGTCATAAAGAAGCCACACTTCAAGCCAGACTCGCGGCTTGCGACTCGAACTCCGACTTGGATGCGGACAGCGGGTGAAGACGCGTCTAGTGATTGTTTTTGGCGACGTGTTTGGCGCACCAAGTGGGCGCGGCATTTGGTTTCAGTTTCTCCCCGACGCGGCCCGAAACATGCAAAGCACGTCGTCATTCCCCCAACCCCGAGACAGTCAGCTAAACACCAAGAGACCTGGCTAAGAGAAGACAAGTCGAGAAGACAAACCAGCTGCAAAATTCAGCATGATAAATGCACAGAAAATATCATGGCTTTATCAGCTATTACGACGGTGGGCTGATAAGTCGTTAGCCCGAGTTGGAAAGATTTGAAGCAAATTATTATATTTTGTTGGATAATGTAATGCAGGACTGGGACGTCGAATTCGGCAAGTGAGCTCTGTCCGTCCGTCCGTCTGTTCGTCTGTATTGACGCCTAGATCTCAGAGACTATAAGAGCTAGAGATTCCAAACTTGGTATGTAGGTCTATCTATATTGCACGCAGATCGAGTTTATTTTAGATTTGGGATCGGACCACTATATCATATAGCTGCCATAGGAACAATCAGTGGAAAATCAAGTCTTAGTATAAGAAACTCTTTTGTTGTTTAAGAAATCTGAACCAAACTGACAGAGTATGCATTTGGGATGTTCCCATACTTTCTGACCAAATTTGATTGAAATCGGACCACTATATCATATAGCTGCCATAGGAACGATAAGTCGAACATCAAGTCTTAGTATGAACAACTTTTTTTTTGTTCAAGATATCGGAACCAATATCCTTTATATAATTTCATTTTAAGCAGTGTTTGCTTTTCCATAGTAACATAAGTACGGGGTCTCCGACAGTCGAGTATGCTCGACTGTAGCACCGTCCACTAGTTTTATACAAGTTTAATGCGGTTCCAATATTGCGCAACTATTTTAGACAATATCATGAAATAATATTTCCTATTGAAATCAATAAATTCAGTGGCATTACTCACAAAATGTACATCATTTGTATTAAAAAGAATTTCGTTTATTTTAAAAATCAAGGACAAATTTAAGCAATAATTCCATTAAATGAATGAATTTGAAAAATCAAGCAATAATTAAAGTAATAGGAATATTTTGTTATAGACCCACCCTTGCAATTTCTAGTACAAAATATCAAACAGCACTTAATCGTACTTTGATTTGATCAGAAGACATAATCACCAGTGATGCCAAATCGGATTTTTTTCGGATAGATTTGTCTGGTTTTTAACTGCTTTAGCCGGGAAAAATTTCAAACATCTTCTATCCGAAAATCTGGCTTTTTTTTAGATTCAATTAAATTGAGTCCAAAAAGGAATTTATACTGCCAATTTTAGAACTTTTTGAAAATGGAAACGATATAAACGCGAAAACACTTTCCCAGTACACTAAATCTCACCTCTTTAAATGGGAGAATGTTGAAAATACATCAAAATTTTGGTCCCAAGCACAAATATCGAGACTCTGCAGGCAATAACCCTTTTTCAGAAATGGTCACTTTGGCACTGACTCTTCTATCGTTGCCATGGTCGAATGCAGAAGTAAAGAGGGTTTTTAGCCAAGTTAGTTTGGTAAAAACTAAATTGAGGAACCGTCTAGAAATTGACACGGTAAATGCTATTTTGACAATTAGGTAAATGTATATATTATACATTTTTTTAATTATTGATTAGTATATTTTATTTTGGTTTGCATCGACACAACACTTGTTGCCATTCGTGCCAATTGCCTGAAAAATACCTAAAGATGATAGGCACCATGAAAATGCCGAGGAAAAAATCTTGAAGATGCTTTAAGACTTATAGTTTAAAAAAAAAAATAGGAAAAAAAGTTTGGCCTGTTTTTCTGTCTTATTTTTTAGTTTTTCAGCCTTTTTTCCCTTTTTTTTTGGTCGTTTTGTCTTTTTTTTTCAGAAAATGTTTGGCATCACTGATAATCACACTATAAATTTGTGTCATACTGTAAAAATTGCGCTCACTGTGAGTTTTCCTGAACGAATTTAGCAATCATTTTGTAAGATTCTCGTATGACAAAAAAAATCCCAACACAGGGCAAAGCACAATGCGCTGCTTTTATTTTGATTGTTGTTGTTGTTGTTGTTGCTGTTGTTGTTATTGTCGTGCTTGTTGTTGTTTTGCACACAAAACTAACCTCAAAATGCGGATACATAGAATGAGGTTCATTATGATGCTTAAGGGGGTGATGTTGAGGGGGCAGCGGAGTTAAAAGCGCAGGTGCCCGAGGCCAAAAAGGGGCAGCAGCTTGAGTGCAGAAGCAGCAGCAGCAGCAGCAGCCAGCGTTGCACAATGGCGACCCCCCCCCCTTTCCTCCGCCCACCTCCTTCCCACACCCCTCCCCCTGTTTAACTGCAGTCTTCGCCGTCAAGTGCAACGTCATCCTGCTTATTAAAGGTATTACACCTACACAGACAACGCAGAACAGCAACAGACAACAGACAACAAGTAAACGTAATTACTGAGGGGCACCTCGTTCAGCCTGCACCTCCACTCCCCCACCCTACCCCATTCTCCCTGTATCCATCTCTGTCTCTGTCTTCGTCTCCGTTCCCCTTTCAGCTTTAGTCTCAGTTGTCAACGTCTCAAATCTTTGTAGGCCCCCTTGTCATTGTCACACAGCGTCTCAGTGACGCGACTGGAGTGGGCAAGGGAAAGGGGTTGGGGAGAGGGGTGGAGAGGGGACTGAGGGGCGGGGGGCTCTTGAGCGGCTTGTTGATTTCTTCAGCGCATTGCTGCACATTTACCCAGAAACTTGGAGTGAAAAAAAAATGAGTTATTTCTTCTATGTTTCTAACACTTGAACTGCATTAGCGTAAGCTGTGACTGCGACGGCGACGGCGACTGCGACAGAGACTGAGACTGATGAGTGGCAGCCACAGGCACCTCAAACGGCCCCTCCCTCTCTCTCATCCGACGAGTCGGCTCTCTAACTAGGTCTCATCTCAGCTGCTGACTGTCAAACTGCTGCAAGTCCAAAGTTGCAAAACAATTTAGCATTTGTTTAGCCCATAAAATATTATATGTACAGACATATTGTTTATATGTACACACAATATATGCACATTTTTGTATACATATTATATATTATGTACTTATTTTTGAAGGCCTATTTTACATCTTACAATTGCTAAATTGTTAGTTTCTAACTAAAATTTTGTTGCTTATTACAATAATATACGTAGCAATAAATCACAAAGATAGCTCGATAAATCACTTGACGCTTGTCATGAATTTCAACAACAATTCAGTTTATGTGGGCTGAAAAATCGGAGTGCTTCAAAACACTCAGTGAAAAACAGGGAATTCAAGAATGAGTCTGAACAATTTCCAAAACTATCGATAATGGGAACTTCTCAAATGTAATAAAATAAAAAAAATAAAAATACAAACTAGTTTAAAATATAAAAATAAATGCAGATGAGTTACATATATAAAATCAAAGATTTCAATATAACTTCAAGCTTGTATTTAATAATAAAATGTGACTGCGAGTCTTGCAAATATGTTTGCATATCAAAAGTGTATTTGAGATTCGGTTAGTTTTACGTTTTTACCACACTGACTCACTGTCTGCGCAGCACCGAATGGTTGCCTAGTGGAGTGGACACCAACACGCGTCAAGGTCAAGTTGTATTGCTGTTGTTGTTGTTGTTGTTGTGGTAGCTGACCAAAAATAAAATATACCTTTGTATGTGTTGAAGGTACATATATGAATGTCGATGTGTTGCTGCTTGGAGTTTGTTCGGCGGCACGTTTTATTGTTGCTCGCAGCAGCAACAACATCAACATCAGCAACAGCAACAGCAGCAGCAACACCAACAACTTAACAGCGACAACAATAACAACAACAACAACAACATTGGTTAATACTGCGATACGCATACACAGGAAATAAATCAAGTTTGGCTATTCGCTCAGTGTCGCGTTGTTGTTGTTGTTGCTGCTGATGTTGCTACAGTTGTTGTTGCTGTTGTCAATGTTGCTGTTGCCGAGTCTAGCGACAACGACAAATATTTGCCTTTTGACAGCTAATGGCCACATTTAGTAGTGACCGGTGTGGTCCATGTCCAGAGCAACAGAGGAGTCCATTGACCAGGGACCAGGGAGGGGCAAGCGGGGGCGAATTTATGACTAGGGCTCTGGGGCGTGGCAGTCACTTCAGTGAGGTAGCCGCGGTCCAAGTCAAAGTTGATTCAAGCGTCAAGCTGTCTGTTTAACTTGCTTAAAAAGCCAATAATACCTCAAATACATACACACACACACACACACACACTGAGACACACACTTACCAACCTATGGAAATATATATATACATACATACATACGTTTGTATGTTTAATGCATATTGACTCGACACATACCTGAAAATAGACAAAGCAGACAAAAGGAGAAACAGTGAGAATTAAGGCAAAAGTTGTTGCTAATTGAATTATTAATGCATAAATCAATGAGAAATGAGATGATGATCTTCATGAAAGTCTCAAACTCGTTTCGTTTTTTTTTTTGCCCAAAAAATAAATATACAAAAACAATAAGAGTACGCAAAGATTTGTAGCTCCCTTCTAAGTATTCAATTTATCGAATAGCGATCTCACTGCAAAGATATATGAATACGAAATACAATTAAAAAACCATCAATCAAGCCCCTCTTAACTCTCAACTCTTAGCTGATTAACAATCTGTTACAATCAGCTGCTGTTTCTACACAGAAAGAAAATCATTCTTAAATTCGAATTAACATTTTTTGATTTAAGCATTTATGGTACTTCAATCAATATGTGTCATAATTCAGTTAAAAGAAGAAATTTCAAAATTACCGAACTTTTGACACTTTTATTTCGGAATCTCAGATGTTTTATTTCTGTGTAAGGATCCATTGATTTGTTTTGATTCTACCGAGTCTATTATATGATTCCTCGGGATAGCAATGGGTAATCCTAGACAATAGTAGATATTTACTTTTATCGTTCTGTGAAACCTCTTCAATTTCTTCGCTTTCTATTCGATTTAAGTCACGTCACTGTCACTTGATCTGTCGGCAATCTGCAGACGGAAAAGTTAATGAACTTGGAAATATCGCAAAATGTATTTACGCTGAGTAAAGTGAATTATGCGTTTATATGACACCTTTTTCCCTGATTGGGTTCCCGAGCTGTTTGCTTTTGAATAGCTGAGTATCGAATCGTTAAGAGGGCGCATATTTGGTCGCTTAGTCAGCGGCTGCGATTTGAATTGAGTTCAATTCAGTTAAGTTCAGGTTGAAGTTGTTGTTGGGCTCAGAAAACCGAGTCGTGGCCGAAACAACAACAATTCGGGCTATTAAAATGGCCAAGTGATAAGGCAACTAGTTCCGAAGACAAACGCGTAATCATAAATTGTGGCAACCGTAGCGGCAACGGCGGCATTTGCGTCGTTAAACGCTTAATAAGCCAAACCGGTTGCCAGAATCTGAAAACCAACAAAAAATGTAGATATAAGTATAAAAAGCAACAAACAAAAAAAAAAAATATATATATATATATATATAATAATATAGAAAAAGATAAGAGGAAGACGATAGCGTGCGACTTAATGCATGCAAATGTGACAAATATGCATTAAATTAAGATTCATCAGCTATCCAAAGTCAGTACAATCCAACCCTTCACCCAATCCCCCTGCAACATCAACTTCAGCGAAAAAAAACAAGCTAAAGATTAATCAAATTTAAGTAAATATTAGATTCAATAGATATTAACAAATCAGCGGCTTAAACTAACGATACAATTTAAAGATATATCAAGTTTAACTGAAAACTTAATATTATTCCAATAGATATTAAAAAATTAGCCAAGTCTCCAGCACATAGAGACTTTGGACCAATCTGCAACATCAGCTTCAACGTACAAACCAAGTTAAGCCATTTTTTCTTTTTCTTTTCATATCGGCTATATTAAAAAATCAACAACAAATTCAAGCTTAATATTCACACAAATCTAGTGAATTTTATTTTGATAGAGCTAAAATGCAAGAAAAATATATAGAACTTGATGGAATATTTAATTTAAGCTTATGGTCTGAACATGATTAAACAAAAAGCATGAGAGCATTACAAATTGTTTTTAGTGTATAGTTTGGCAAGCACTGGAACGCACTATCAGCGGCTATCGGATGCCGGTAGAACGCGTCATGTTGCTGCTCTTATCAACTTGGCAACACTGACATGAGCATGAAAGCAACAACAATAGCAACAAGTTGAAAGAAGCAGCAAACTATGCCAGCCATATACATATGTATACAATGTGTGTATATACTTATGCGCGTGTGTGTGTGTTCTATTAGTTAGTTATATCTTATCGGCAATTGACTGGCAATGCTCAACTATGCGCTTTCCTTTCCTTCAACTCAAGTATAAAGAATGCTTTACATTTTTTACTTAATTGATTTAACAATACAGCAACAATGGCAACAATTACAAAAACAACAGCAACAACAACGATCTTACCAATTTACTGACTAAGCAGGCAAGTAATATGGCCAATATGACGACATTTTGGCTTATTATTTTGGCAAACAATACAAATTGTCATTTAAAAACTCTACAAGCTAATAAAAAAAAAAATAAAATGATTCCAAGATAATGTACTGTACTGTAGTGTAGGGTATTTGAAATTCATAATGGATCACAGTTCGAAGATCGTTTTAGCTGATGTGTTTACATAAATATATGCAATAGGAAATTAATTAATTAGCATAATTATGCATTTATTGCTGCCTCGTTTGATTTTTTTTCGCTTTTATGCTTTGTTTACTAATTAATTGACTGCCAATGACCAATAACAACAAATTGCTAAAGTATATTTTTATTTTATTTTTTTCATTTTCATTATTATTTTTGGTTTGAAAATGTTTCCTTGTGTTCAGAAATTGATGTAAAACAGTTTGGCAATTAACGCGCGCTCGGCGTCAATTAATTCAAATTGATGAGCAATTTCGAATAAACTCGACTCAATTCACCAATTTCGAAAAGTCGCCCGTTTAATTTGTTTTTATTTTTTATATTTGTATTTCTTATGTCTTAATATTGACAACGTCATGCTCCAGCTGCGAGTCTGTAGATGATGCAACTCCAGACAAGCCCCAGCATATTCGAGTAATCAAGCATCAACCATCGGCCATCAGCCAATATTGACTGAAGACAGGCATTTATAATTTCCACGAAAACAATACAGAGAGACAACCCGAAATGAGAAACACACAAGATTCATAAAATGATTATAAATTGGCGCATATATTGAAGAGTTGCAGCTGTTGATGTCACCCCAACCGCATTGCCAACATCCACACCCATTTCTTTTAAATATAATATGTGCACATACAATATTCCAAGCCCAAACTTTGATCTGATCTATAGCCAAAATTAATAAATTTGAAAACAGCTGCACTGATTGTGATTTATGGGTAGGCAGCAAAAAAAACCCTTTGTACAATTATCTCAATGCTCAGTTACTCTAAGAGCAATTGAAAGAATTTCAAGCAATTTTATTGACTGCTGCCAAGCCAAAAACTAGCTGCTCTCAAGATTTTTAGTAACTTGCATTAATCTGTCGGAAACTTAACACAAATGTTGGAGTGTGTACATAATTCAACAAGCTTAAGTAGATTTATGACTTCGATAACATCTAAATAAGACATTAAGATTTACATTGTTGTATTCTGTCTTCTTTTTATGTGAATTATTATTAACTCATTTAGGATATTCTTTAACTAAATCCAATTGAAAAATTAGATTAATTTTTAAATAAATAGTAGGTGATCATTAACATCACGAGCATTCAAATTGGAAACATAAATAAAAAAAAAATGTGGTAATTTATAACAATGTTGCGCTGATAAACTGGAAGCGTACAGGAATTATCTGAAATAGAACCAGTTCTATTTGATCAACATTCGAATCAGGCGATCGAGAACTGAATCATTTAAGCTAGTCGATAGTCGAAGACACTGCATACAAAGTGATGCATTATAAAATGTATTAATATCCTAACATCACATCACATCACATCACATCCACATCATCACGATCATGGTCATAAAGATTATTTTAGGGACGGGTTAATGCGAATTTCGCTTGAAATTCAACAATTGAATGCAATTTTTCAACATTCTTATATGTAAATGAATTTCTCGTGTAAATGGCTTTCGAAATGGCATTTTGTTTGCTTTAATGTTTTTCCCCCATATATTTATAGTTTTGTTTTTTAGCTATTCAGCTAGTTAATTACATAGGCAGCTGACGCTGGGATGACACAATACTTGCTCGTAGATAGATAAATGGATAAATGGATATAGACACCCACTCAACCCGGTCAGTCAGTCAGTCAGTCAGTCTTCTCATACATTTCTGCATTTTGTAATAACTAAAAGGCAAATTGCGACAGTTTTTGCTCTGTCAGCGGGTGGAAAGTGGAAGAGGAGCGATTGTTTTGGGGGGACCCTCGACTCTTTACATTCTCGTTTTATTTGTTGTCTTTTTCTATTTTCAACATTTACGCAATGCAAAAGTCAAACAATTATTATTCATAATATCTAAGCGAGTGTGTGTATGTGTGTGTGTGGCACACTCATTGAGGCACAGACGTGCCAGACAAATATTGGATTACAAAAATAACAACTGAAGGAAAAATAATGAAGAGAGCGGAGAACAACAACAATAAAAATTGGTTTACACTTTACTTTGACCACTTTGCAATCAACGCCGGCGCCCGACACAAACTTCACTTGTTATTTAGCTCTGTTTAGTCTATGCTGAATGCTATTGCATAGAAATACAGACAGTCTGTACTCGTATATACAATACATATACTAGTATACACATGTACATTCATGTGAAGAATCGGATTTTAGTATGGGATCCCTTCAAAAGTGCGCGAAAGACGCAGACTTCGTGGAAACATGTGCTGTCCAGGGCATTCCACATGGAATACCCACAATGAATATCTAGAAATTCTTAGTCTATGTTTAGATATTGGAGGCGTTATTGGAAAAGTTGCTGACACTCGCTCGGTTTTGAGCTGAGACCCAGTGGCGCAGCAGGCAGCTTTTGTAAGCTGCGCCTTGTCGCAACTCTATACGAAGTACATTTCGTGAAATCATTCCCCCACTAGACACTGAATTCTGCCTTATTTCATGAAATAGTGAGACAAAATTAATTTATCTTCTTACGGAAATTACAAAGGGTTCAACACTAATATTAGCAGTAGAAAATTCAAAACTTCTAATTGAAAATATATTTAAATCATGATAATGATAATGAAATAGGCAAGAAAAATAAATGATGTTGCTTCCATTACGTTTGTAATATTTAAACAGCAGATGGCAAAGGTTAAAAGCTTTCTTCATTTCATAAATTTGGCAATTTCAAAATGAGTTTCATACCAAGCAGCCTTGAGTCGTCCCTCCGCAGCCAACTTAACTAGGCATGATCAGGACCAGAGTTGCATTCTACAGTTAAATAAGCACAGATTACGTTTGTAATATTTAAACAGCAGATGGCAAAGGTTAAAAGCTTTCTTCATTTCATAAATTTGGCAATTTCAAAATGAGTTTCATACCAAGCAGCCTTGAGTCGTCCCTCCGCAGCCAACTTAACTAGGCATGATCAGGACCAGAGCTGCATTCTACAGTTAAATAAGCACAGATTACGTTTGTAATATTTAAACAGCAGATGGCAAAGGTTAAAAGCTTTCTTCATTTCATAAATTTGGCAATTTCAAAATGAGTTTCATACCAAGCAGCCTTGAGTCGTCCCTCCGCAGCCAACTTAACTAGGCATGATCAGGACCAGAGCTGCATTCTACAGTTAAATAAGCACAGATTACGTTTGTAATATTTAAACAGCAGATGGCAAAGGTTAAAAGCTTTCTTCATTTCATAAATTTGGCAATTTCAAAATGAGTTTCATACCAAGCAGCCTTGAGTCGTCCCTCCGCAGCCAACTTAACTAGGCATGATCAGGACCAGAGTTGCATTCTACAGTTTAATAAGCACAGATCCAATTTTCTCATTCTCATTCAACGGATTGCTGCATTTACTTTGTATCGCTGAGTATGTTTTCGTGTGCTCTCTCTCTCTCTCTCTCTCTCTCTTATCCATTTACGAATTTATACACAAAATATGCTATGCGTTTGTTGTATCTTGTAGATATTGTATCTTATATCTGTCGCGGCGTGTTGGCATACTATTTTTAGATATTTGCCTCAGACATTTGGCTATTACAAAATGCATACATCAGTTTCATGTGGTTCTTGTTGTTGTTGTTGTTGGACGTTGGCCAGCTGTTGCTGTTGCTTTCCATTGTTGTATTTTAGGCCAGTTTTGGTCGACGCAAACAAAAAGAAACAACAAAAAAAAAAAAAGGGAGAGAGAGACCGAAATCTGGATGACTAATTGTTGATGCTCCCCTCGCATAATGTAATGCACAAGGCGGAAGCGCCGGTTGCTGTCAATTGTTAAAGCCAACACTTTGCACTATCACCAAGTGGGCGCATAGTGAGTGAGCATATGGAGAGCGGGCTAGAATAAGACGATGGGCGGGGCTAAGCGGGAAACGCCTGCACTTGCATCTAATAATACTTATTTGTTTAAAAGTAATGCATTCACTAGAAGTGTGCACGATATTGTTGCTATATTGTTGTTGTTACGATACTGACTATCCTGAACTTGAAGCTCAAGTGTCAAACAGTTTGGCAAATGACAGCAGCAACTGTTGCTCGTGCCGAGCGATTGCAATTGACAATTGACAATTTCAGCTGTTGCCTTGATGATTCCAGTGCAAATTGCATGAGATCGCTAGTTACATATTTATGTACACTTGTACATCATTTAAGATACGTATACTATACATACATACATATATCTATACGATTTAATATATGTATTATATCTCTTGATAGGGAGTCAGGGGTGTCGACAACACATGCGTTGCGTTCGCTGTTTCAACATCTTGTGTCCATATGTTGTACAAACAAACAATTGAAAATGTCGAAAAAAAAAAAACTAACAAGATTCATACTCGTATGGGCAATGCTTGAACACACGATCCGGGCGATCACGAAAGCGAGCGAAAGCAGCGAAAATGAAAATTCATCTCAAGAATTGATTTGCCATGCCGGCAAACTGTGCACAAAAGCGTTGTGGTAATTGTTGTTGTTTTTTGTGGCATCTGACGGCAACTGTTTGCTGTCGTTGCAAATATTTTGACAGGCTGACTGAGACTGAGTCTGGGACTGTGACTGGGACTGAGACGGAGAGACATGAAACCTGATGACATGCAGGCCACATATGTCAGTCTATAGATACATATTCTGCACAAAAGATCCCATGTATGTATCTACATTCTACATATGCACATACATATATATGTATCTGTATCTGTATCTGTATCTTATGGCTGTGATTAGCATATAACAGCTAAATGCTGCTGGCGCCACCTCTTACTAGTAACTTGATCAGCTAATTAGGCCACATGAGTTCGAGTACTCGTATTTGTATTCGCACATGGTGTTCCCAATCAGTCAGTTCATGGATCAGCCAAGGATCACAATCCATGGTTTTAGAGACGCTTTAAATAGATAAGTATATATGTGTGTGCACCTCTGCGTATGCGCAATTTGAAATATCTTATGAACGTTACGCATACGCCGCATAGACAAATTCGCTTTTGTCCATTGTCACTGACCTCATCATAATTTATAAATATACATACATATATATTTATTAATTAATGTTATTTTCGCAGAATTAAATGTAAAGCACAAGATTGTATTCTATGACGTGATAAGGCACAAGTTGCAACCGGGTCTCTGACCGAGTCCGATGCGAATTGACCTCATTTACGCAATTTCCGATGCGATAAAAAATCCAAGAACCACAATTGATGAACTCAGCTCCCACCAATTGCCCACCCTAAAAATAATGAAGAAATGGAAGTTGAAATGAAACGAATTTCTACATTTCTTATAAAAGTTTCTAATTCTTTATTCCTATTTTTTTTTTGAGTTGTTTTTTCTTTTCTTTTTTTTTGTGAAATGTTAATTTAAGAAATTATTTCATTGCAAGACGTCGACGGCGATGACTTCGACTACATGTCATTAACAGGCTGATAAGAGCGCTATCAGCACTCGGCTCATTATGATGGGGGCACACACGCATAAGTACACACACTCACACACACACACACACATCCATACATATAGATAGAAAAAAATTCGATGGGCAACAATCAGGCGCCTCTCATAATTGGCAAATCAAAAAAAAAAAAATAAAATCATATGAATGTTGTTTCTCAAAAATTTCAAATTGGCAACCAAATAAAATTTCAGTGTTTCCTTTATTTATTTATTTCTATATTTTTTGGGTTTATTTGTTTTTTTGATAATGATAACCCTAGAGATTGACCCGATTGATGTCAACGGAGAGCTGACAGACAAAATAATTGTTCTGATTTAATTAAAAAAATTCCCAAAAAAAAAATAAGAAAAAAATTTCAAATAAATGTGGCAATCAAATCCGGTGTCAGTTAACAGTATGCTCATTATTATGTATGCTCGGACATAGGGTATGCTAAGACTCAGTATATTTTAAGTAGAACCAACTCTGACTCTGACTCTGACTCTATGTCTCTGGCTGATATACTGATAAGTAATGCGTACACAAGTGTTTTCCAGTTCGACTTTCTCATTCTGCCTACTTTATAATAATATAGTATTTTACGACTGTGTGTGGTTCATTTTCATTAGTCTTTTATTAATTTGTTACAAATGAGCAAAGGTCAACAGCAAAAGGTGGAAAAACTGTGCTCAAACAACAACTAATGTAGACGGGGCCGTTTATGAATTGTTTTCAGTTTCTTGTTGTTGTTCTCGTTGCTGTTGTTGTTGTTATTATGATAATATACATATATATTATGTATCAGCGATGTAAAATAGTTCAAGTTCGTTAGCTGTTTAGCTGTTTGGGTGTTGTGTCATCCGCCATAGGAAAACTAGATCATCCGAGCGGTTTATGAGTATGTGTGTGTGTGTGTGTGTGGATGCTCGAAAAGACAAATGTTTAATTTTTGAAAGATTCATGATTCTTCTAGTAGACTAGCAGACTTACATATGTATATTTATAGTAAGAAATCAAAATTATTTGGCTTGTTAGAATGCCAAAATAACAAAAAAAAAAAGATTGCTAATCATATATTTGATTGTAATCACTTGACAAAGTAATTTTGATAACAGTGATCACTTAGATCAGGTTTTTAGATCTATGAGATCATTCTAACAAAATTAAAGCATTACTTGCTTTGGGTGTACAAATTGTATACTATTGCTAATTGAACAGCGTGTATATATGATAAGAATGATAACGCTTTAATATGTTAATCTCATCATCAGCTTCTAAATAGTATGGCAAATTGTGGAACTCCGTTAAGTGATCCTTAACCGATCGTTTATCCCGTTGCATCTGTTACTCTTTTACTCACCTTGGCGTTAATCAGCGACACGTGGCAGGCATTCAGAATGAGGATAACGGCGAACAGGCGCCAGAGGAGCGACATCGTGTGTCGCTGCCGCTGTTGCAATGTCGCAGCCGTCTGGGATCCCGTTGATCCCATGGTTGTGTGTGTGTTTTGGCAGCTATTTGGTTATTTAACTATTTGTAAATTGTATTGGGCAGTTTTATGGTTCGTATTCGAGGTGCGTTAGGAACGTGGTCAATAAAGAAAAGGTTACGATGTTTATGGCACTGCAATAAGTCAGGGGAAAAATGAAATCAGAAATTTTGTCACTGTGCGAGGAACACGCAATATAACAAGCGCATGAGCTAAACTAAATTGTTCAAGATCAGCAAAAATAAATGACAACAAGAATAAAAGTTATATGCATGAAACCAAAAGCCGCAACCGCAAACCCAAAAAAATGACATAAAAGAGAAAAAGTAAAGTCAAATCGCGAATTCGCCAGAAAACGCTGGCTGAGTAAAAAGATAAAGATAAAGATAAAGAAGACGCAAACGGAACGGAAGAATAGGAGAACATTTTGGCCAGCTGAGGCTGCTTGAAATTCCACAATGCCTTTATCCTACAGTAAATTTTCTTCTTAATTTTTTTCTTTTTTCAAAATTTCTCATCATTTTTTGGTAGTGCTTCCTAGTTTTGCAATGTTTCTTAGTACAGATCGGCGTTTGGTTTCGTTTTTATTTCACGCGCGACTTTTAAAATTTTAAAATCTTTGCCGGTCACTTTATGATTAGGTATCTTTTTAAACAATTATCTTGGTTCGTTCATAGTATCAATGTTTTTTTTTTTTTTTTTTTTTTTTTTATAATTATGTTGCTTGTTTAAGATTCATAGCCTTTGGCCCTTAAATGGTTGTTCTCCTCTCTTCGATTCGTCTTTTGCTTTCCACTTTGCGGCATATTCTAGACTGCAGCTCAGAAGATCAGAAGAACGAATGAAAACAGAAGAAGACAAGAAATGTTTGCGATCCTGCGGCGCGCGCGTATTGCAGGCGATGTATCCTTCGGGGCACCAGACACCAGACAAAAAAAAAACAATTAGCACTTTGAGTGGGCACTTTAAAAAAAAAACCAAAATTGCACTTGAGCAACCACAAGAAGCAACACCAACAACAATTGAAAGACAGCCAGGCGGACAGGCGTCGCAGTCGCAGGCCCAAAACAACGCACCGAAAATTGTGCGACCGTCTCGTACAACGGCGCGCAACCGAATGTCCAACTGGAAGAACTTTGACAGCGACGCCGCTGACACCGTTGAAGACAGCACACGAGCGGGCCGCGAATGTAAAAACGAACAAGTCCCGAAGACGCAAAGCGCTAGCGTGCACACACACTCTCGCTCACAGATAAACACACACATAGCCAAATGCACTAATGTTGCGACGAACTCAACGTGCAAAGTTGCCGCAAGTCTTTTACCGTGGCGCAACATGCAAGAAATCAAGTCCTCGAATGTTAGTATGTAGTGTAAACTTTATTTACGTTAGAAAGTGTAATTATTTAAAATAAATTCAATACAAACAAATTATTTAGTTTTTTGAAATGATTTCTATTTTAATTTATCAAAAAAGAATTTATTTAAACTCCACAAATAATTAAAATTTTTCCCAAATTTGTTAACCTAAATAAAATTATTATTGAACAATTTTTTTTATTTTAATGGATTTTGGTAACTATTAAAAAGAGAATTTGACGTAAAATGTATAGAAATTAATGTCAAATTTGAAACTATATTTTAATTAAAATTTATATGCAAGTACATTGAAAAAACGGCCCTTATTCTTTTTCTAATTACATACATTCTTTACTCAGTGTGCTTCACCAGTTATACAAATTCACCACACACACGTTCAATGTCATTTGAACCACTGTGCAACGTTCATGTTGGCGGCGAAGTTTTGCGTGTAGTTCTTGTTGTTTTAAGTTCCTGACTTGTGGCTCTAGCTTCATCGTGAATAGCGCTCGAGTGCTGCAGGCAGCGCAGTCTCCATTGACGGTGAAGTTGACGTTGACGCCGACTGCATTTGCCAAGCCTGTTGCGTCGCGGCGCTCTCTCTTTTGCTCTCTCGCATTCTCTTTCGGTTTGTGCCTGCGCTCCGGACTAGGCTTGTGGCGTGGGTGGCTGTGCGTGTTGTGTTGTGTTGTGTTGTGTCATGCCGTCGTCTCTGCTCTGCCATCGCCGTCGCGGCTGCAGCAGAAGTTTATCGCTCTGCGCTTGTGCGACTGACTGACTGACTGACTCTTTTCATATTTATCGGCAACAGGATGCAAAGTTGGGGCTCTGCACTAATTTAGTCCCATGGCGAAATGGGAAAAGTGTGTGCTCTCGGGACAGGGCCCAACCCCGGATTCTTTATCTCTGTCAGCTTCGGGCAGCGAGTACACATTAAACTGGAACAATACATGGCTACAAAATGCAGCGTCGATGTTGACGCTGTCGTCGACGTCGACGCTGACGCTGACGTCGCTACTGCCGCTCTGTAGGTCAACTGATAAAATGGCGTGAAGAAGCCAACACCAACCAAAACGGCAATTTGGGTTGCCGTTGCAGCTCCCACTGATAATTCTCATACATACATACATATGTACGTATGTTCTTCTACATACATACATATGTATGTATGTAGGTATCTATGTATCTATGTATATTTGTCCCTGTCTGTGTAAGTGTGTGTTAGCTTACATTTATTTATTGTTCAATTATTTCTTACAGGCGGTAGATGGCGCATTTTTAAGTGTTTGCATTTCCCATTTTGGTAACTTTAAGGCGTTTGCACTTCACATTAAGAAGACAAGCGTTATAAATATGTACATATAATTATGGGTAAATATAATTGTATTGTTTTTAACACCTCATAGTAAATTATAAACAGTTACAGATATATGTATGTATGGATATACATAAAAAAAAAGGATAATTGTAACAATGATAATTATTATAGTTAGTGAACGGGTCATAAAATTGCTATATTACTAACTATTTTCTTTTAGAAACCAATCCATATCCCAAATGTGCTTAGTAAATACAACAGGTTGACTTATTGGTGAAAGTAATAATATTGAATTTTGTATTTGTTTTGTTTAAGCCAAATACCCGAAACAACAGGTACGCATACAGGGTATAGACAGCAGACAGCAATGCAAAATCTAGACACAAATGAATAACCTAATTACCGGTAATGAAATGTAAGATGTGATACTTTCAAGTCACTTTTGTAATTCTTTGTCTACAAAGTCTACAAATTATAACAAACGCAATACGCGGGCTAAGTTATTCTAAAGTTTCGAATAATACATACTGTTTTATATTCATTTGAAATAAATAGTTCAAAATATATAATTTTTAGTTCTAAATCTAATAAAACTCTGCAATAAATAGAAATGTAGGAACATTTTATAAAAAACTTCAATAAATCTGTTGCTTTTTTCAATACGTTTAAGGCTTCTTAGCCTTGGTAACGATTCCGATTACCGAATGACTCATTGGTCGGATTTTAAGAGTTGAGATCGAAACGGTTCACACATTGCACGTAGCTGTCCTGCCAAATTAGCAACTCCACTTGCAGCATCGTGTGACGCCCGAACCACAGAGTCCCCCAAAGACATATTTAGTACCCAACGACTATTTGGCCGCCCATCCGCCCAGCTGCCACCCACAGCAGGCGGGCCTCCGATTGGCGCCTTGTGGCAACGCGCTGTCTGAGCGCATGCGCCAAACCGTCGACTCGTTATAGAATTAACGCCCCGTCCCACACCACCGATTGATGGCAACCGACCAATGGCCACGTTGCGATTTTTGCTTAGACATTCGAACCGAAGTGTGTTGTGCTGTGCCAAAAAGGCTCAAGCTAAGATTTGAATTGTGGCTTCCGTTCTTGATAGTCGCTGGTCTAAAAATAAATAAGAAAATCAAAAAGAATATTGTGAGCTGAGCATTTAATTACTGACCGAAGATGCGAATGCTGTGTGGCTATCACTAGCGACCTGTCATATCAGTGGGGCGCCAACTATTTGGGTCACTCTGCCCAAGAACACGCATCGGATGGACAGGGACAGGGACAGGGACAGTGACTACAGTATGCTCCAATTTTATAGCCGCCTCTATATACTTGGGATTCCGGCGAATACCCGCCTGCCTTTCTTAGAGAGTCAGAGGCCGACGCTTATCGCTTCTTCCACAAACACATATACATATGTATGCAAAGAATATATATATATACTTATATTCATATATAATCTGTCTATAATAAGACAAAGCCTTGTGGATTATGTGAATGAAGTTGGGGCCATTATCAAAATAATATTTGTTATCAGCATGAAAGACTAACGAAATGTTAAGGCCACGAAATTCACCACAGTTCCACGGTCACAGCCTGTTAACGGATTTTAGTTGCAACAGTTTGACAGCCACTGTGGCCAAACTAACGCTTTAAGCTATTAGCCAAGTCAGCAAAAGCTCGCCGATAAAGCTTTTATTGTTGCAAAAATAATCATAACATCTATTCAATTTTTCTACTTGTCGAATCCATATTGAAATATTTTTAAATACTATATAAACTAAGTATGTATGTAATAATTATTACATTAGAATCGAAAAAAAAAGATAACTAATAAATTGAACAGAAAATTATTATAATTGCTAAGTACGACTATAATTTCCACATGCTAAATAATTTATTATTATTATGTACACTGTACGTAATATACATTTATTCAATATACAATTTTACCAATCTATACGAAAAAGCAGAGCAAATATAATAAATAGATTATGCAGTATTCATTCATAACAAGTACAAATACTCAAGTAATCAATGAATTTTTAAGTCTTATTACTTACTTATTTACTTGCAATTAAATTTGTTATCTTTCCTGGCCAAAACAATTGACAATTTGTTACGTAAACTATCAGATTTGATGTAAGCAAAGAGATTTTTATGTAATTCAATAAGTGGCTGCTAATAACGCTACGCTACGTAACACCTTGAGTGCAATGAATATGTACAGAAACCTGAAATGATGTGGTTAATTTATATTTAGCAGAGAGTACTTGAGGGAATATCAACTACGACTGCAATTGTAATTATGTTCTCGATGTCAGAATCAGAAGTTCTTATGTAACGGCATTCTTGTCGAACATCATGAATGGCGGTGAGTATATTCACAAATCAAAATGTTAAAGCAAATGTACTCATGCCTGGATGTTAAAAGAATTTTAAGTGAATTATGTTTTAAACTGATAAGAGTTATGTATTTACAGGCAAATAGTGAATCAATGATTTTGAGACTTCTAAAAACGATTTTCAGTGCCACTTTTTAAAAAGCTCGAACTAGTTGCGAGTTATAATATCAATGTGATAAATATTTGACTTCATATCTTCATCGAAAACTTAAACAAATTTTAGGTTATTTAAAATTATATGAAACATAGTTAGTTTTAAAAAAAAAACATGATGCAACGTTCAACAATCTTTTTCTTTACTGTATGTATGAAAGCTTTAGTATGGTTTCATTTTCATTTTCTCAGTTTCTATTTTCAGATTATATGGTAATAAGTATGGGCAGTACATCCCACAGAACTTGAGGATATTTCTTGCAGAAACTCTTCTAGCTCCAACCCGATTTTTCGGGTTATCGAATTATTGTGTAACTGCTACAAAAATAGCAGACAAATGCTCAAAGCGGTATTTGATAGCACTGCAAGTTAAGTATATTTTAAGTCTCAAAATAACTAAGCACGTTTCGCAGCCTTCTTATACATATATGTAATAATGTACAATCTTAGTTTAAGTAATTGGTCTGAGGCGTGGGTTTTAATACTGCTGTATAAAAAAATATACAATGAAGAACCGTCTCACACCTCATCACACTACCTCGCTTGAGATTCGTGAAAACATAAGAACTAATTATAAAATTTTGTTGCTTTATATGACTGTTTAACAATTCGTGCATCTATAAATGCGCTCACTCTATTCTTGAGTGTAGCATTTGAGCAATTCATATTAACTTTTTGATACAATTAATAGCTTTTCGTAATCGTGGTAAAAATCCGTACACAATCGCATCAAATAAGTGCACTTACTTTTATAATTCACTCGTTAAACCTTGCAGTATTTCGAAAGCTCAGCCATGGTTGATTTCAATTTAATTTAGCCAGCAACCCTTCGTCGCATACCAGCAGCATTGACCGCCAACGAAATGTTCAATTTTCCGCTTGCCGCATGCCACATTTTGTTGCACAGATTGCGCACCTGCCAGTCACGTGTTTAGTTGCGACAACTTGTTGTGCGCAGTAACTTGGGCGTTGCCAGGAATAACTTGGAAGGGGCAACAACTTTTTTTGTATATATGTACATATGTATACTTATTTTTTGGAACAAAATAAATTTCGCCGCCTTCGTAATATTATTGAATTTTAAAGAAAGTATAATTATCAATGATTCTCATACTCATCGATTAGTTCCAAAACTGCTGGAAACGCAGAACAGTACTTACAAAGAGAATTTTTTAACCGATTGAAATATGCTAGACGCGTTATAGGTATTTTGGCTTACACAACCAAAGTCCAATTTGACTTTTGGATCCCATGGCCGAAGGACAATATCCAGTTCCAATCAAATTAAGAGTATTAAATTTGTTTACATTTAAATTTGTTCCACAAATTTGTTTGACAAACTTTATATATCCCTGCTTGAGGGTATAAAATTATATGCTTAAAAAATATATATTGCTGCCTCGGCCATTTGGTCCCCCTTAAATTAAATACTGTCTACGTCCGTGTCCACAAACCATTCGCATTTACTCACACACATTAGTGTGATTGTACATATTTGTACTTTACCGGGCATTTTGTTTGGCGTCACTCAAAGTTGTGCCATTTTCGTAATTTCCCTCTAATTGTCGCTGTAAATAATTCTCTGTTTAGTGTTAAATCACGATGAATATTCACTTATTTTTAGCAGCCACTTGCGTTATTTTTAATATCGCCTCGTTGACAACTTTACCTTGTTGGTCCCATTTTCTGTCGCGTCCCAAAAAGTGTTGCATATGTGAAGGCGCAACAATGCAAAAACTTTTATATGTACATACATACATATGTAGCCGTAATTGTGCATCGCATTCGATTGGATTGCACAAGTTTTTGACTATGTGACAACTCAACATATTTTCCACCCGCTCCAACTTTCTGCCCTTTGCGTACAGTGGGTTGATGCCTTATAATCTAGAGATGGAATATTATTGGGATGATGGAAACAATCGTTTAATCCAGAGACTTTTTTATTGGACTTGAAGGAAGAAAAAGGTGAAATAAAAAAATTTAAATTCAATATTTTAAGTAGATTAACCAGATACAAACATACTTATTAATATATTTACATACTTGATCCACATAATGTTTTCCAAAAGAGTTCTTGAGAAAAAATTATGCGTACTTCAAAGCCTCATTAAAAAATATCCATATCACTGCGGACGGCAGTCCGCGCTAGTGACGAAAGCAGCACGAAGGGTGCGAAAGGCGACTAGAAATATATATTAATAGACATATTATTCTAATCTGCTAAAAGGCATTTCAGTGAAATTCTTTTGAAAATGGAAATTCGAATAGAGTTCCATGAAATTCATTTATACACCAAACTGTTGTTTTGTTAATAAATAACAAATTTTCATTCTAATTAAAATGCAACTATCGAAGCGGACACGAATTGGCAATAAGTCGTTAAGTTCTGAATCATTTAAGCATGTGTTGAAAGCATGTCAGCTAAAAGAACGTGAGTGTAATGAATCGCTCTAAGTATTAAAGCATTAAATATTAATTTGATTTGCTTCAGTGTGCACTGGCCCTGTGAAAAGGCGGTAAGGCGGTAGTAAGCTTTTGACACACTTTTCGTGCGTCAAGGAGTTGGATGCATTAGAAAGCCCCTACATGATCATATGTGTGTGTGTGTGTGTGTGTGTGCGTATGCGTGTGTAGACTTAAGGCGTGCAACTTGCCTAAGGCTGAAGAAAAAACCCTTGACAAGTTTCTGTGGAGGGTTTTGTGGGCAGGCAGGCAAAAAAAAAAATATCATTGTCCAGTCACTGGTTAAACGATTCTATTTTCATTTCATTTTCTTGACAACTTGACGACTGACTTTCTCAATTGTTCTGCAATTGCAAACTCATTTCAATAAAATTGTCGAGCGTTTCCATTTTAAGCACAGCTCACTTTGAACTTTGTTGTGCCGTCCCGTCGGCCGGGGCAACCAGTTGCCATTTGTCAGTTGTCAGTTGCCAGTTGCCAATTTTTCGGTTGCTCCTTGTGCTAATCGTTGACCGACTATCCCTTTCCCTCACTGATTTACACAATCCCTGTGTGTATTGCCTCCCTTTTTGCTCTGTCATTTGTCCCACATCGTAGGCAACTGCTTTTACCTTAATTAAGGCCAAAATGTGTAAGATTTGTTAGGCCGAGCTCGCCCACATTAGACGCATTTGTGACACCATTGAATTTTGGTCATCAATTTAATTGACAAGCCCCTCTGCTGTACCGAGATACTCCCCTGTCTCCCCTGTCTCTCTCCCAGCGGGCTTTTCTTTGCTCATTTGAGCCCAGTTGGGTGACCATTTAGAGCACAATACTTGTTGTCATCTTAGCAAGCCAAACTGAATGCCATCAAATTAATTAAAATCTATTGCCATTCATTTTACAAGAAATTTCTAAAATTCATGGTCATGCTGTTACATTTCCATTAATGGTTCAATAGGCGTAATTAACATGAAGACTGAAAGTCCATTTTATACCCTGTATCTATTGACAATGGGTTGATATTTTATTAGATGGGGGGAGCACTGGCAGATGGCATGCCAGTTTATCCTACAGGGTAGAATCTTAAAATCAAACAGCGCATTATACAGGGTATTTTGTTATCAAGCAGGAATTCATTCAATTTCAAAATTGGTAATATAGAAATTCGTTACTACAGGGTATAATGCATTCGAGTTGGGTCAAAGGCAGCATAGTTTTAGTAAGCCACGAACTAGCTTCTGGGTATATTCCAGTCAAACAGCATTTTCACTTGTGCATAATACAGGGTATATGTCAGTCGGTCACTTAAGTTGTTCCGTAGATTACAAACTAGTTACAGAGTGTTTTCCAGTAGGTCAGTCCTAATAATAATGCGTAAGTAAAGGGTACCTCACAGTCGCTATTGCTGGACATCTGTGAACAAAAGTCAACGACGCATGCAGATTTTGAAGTATTTGTACAAATATTTATAAGTCTTTATAACAGCACGGTGGACTTGGCTAATGAATATGGCTCATAACATTTTGCCATTTGCAAGTTGGCCTAAATGCTCAAAATGGCAAAGCTGCTGCTGCTGCCGTTCGATTCATCAAAGACCAGTGATTAACAGATAAAGATATTGCTATTATTTTAACAGCAACAGCAGCAACAACAGCAACAGCAGCAACAACAACATCAATGTGAAATGGCTCTAACAGTTAACAAAAACAAATGCAAAAGGAATTTCCTCAACTCTTTTGCCGGCTAAATACGTATTGTTTATGTTTATTTGCTGCAAAGTAATTAAAAGGCAATCGCAAGGTAAATACAAATACGAGCTGCCATTTGGATCTGGCTTTGGCGCTGCCCGTGTTTGGCACCTGAATACCCCCTTCTTACATACTACGAGTATATGTAATTCAAAAGGGTATGGAGAACGTAGAGTAGAGTGTCTGCGTCTAGGGTGTTTGTGTTTGTCACCAGACGGCCTTTTTCTCTGCCTGTTCTCTGTCTACGAACACATATATGTGTTGTGAATGTGTGTTTCAAAAATATTTTTGCGCCTGCCTAATAAACGCAAGTGTAAACAAAGCAACAATCATAAAAATTCTCTCCTTCTCTCCTCTAGCTTTGCCACCACCTTCACTTTTTATCTAAACAGAATTTGTTGCCAAACGAAGAGTCATAAAAACTGAGAGCAACGCCACGGACACTAACTGAAACCGAACACAAATTATTAAAAAGTTGAACAACAGAAAAAGTTTTTCAACAGAAAATAATAGTCGAAAAAATGAAATTGCTCTTAGAGTTCAGTTACTCTTAAAGTTGATTATTATTAATCTGAAAGACAAATTTATAAAATAAGGAATAAATCGACAACCCGATTATTGTGAAAGCGATTTTATAGAACATTAACTCGATAACAGGTCGACACCTCGATTTAAAACTCGATCCATAACACTAGTTTAGAAAATCAGAAAACATTTTTGATTCTCATGTCTCAGTGCACTTTTCTTATGGACTTTGGCCCACTAAACACGAAAATCGCATCTAAAAGTATTTTCATGCAAGCGTTTTCGAAATATTAATTTTTTTCCACGAGATTTAATTAACCGATATGGAAAAAACACTCAAATTAAAGATAACTGATCCCTCTTCAACTTATTTTTATAGTTTTGAGATCGGCTTAGTGACCTTAATCGGAAGCTAGCGACTTTGATAAGTTCCAAAATCCTGTTTTTTTTTTGTAATTTTTGGGGCTCGAGAGGTCACAAATCGCCCCAGAAAAAATAGATAAAAGGTAAAATTTATTTTAAGTGTTTTTATACCCGTTACTTATAAAAATAAGTAAAAGGGGATATTGTATTCGTTGCAATGTATGTAACAGGGAGAAGGAAGCATCTCCGACCCTATAAAGCATATATATTCTTGATCTTCGCACAGTTTTTAAGATATTACGTTATTTTTTGTAGTTTTCGTTAACTACTGTTAATAACTATCATCCTACCAAATTGCAACAAGATGGGACAAATAGAACAATGGTAATGTATGATTAAAGTTTTTATGCAATGTAAGTGCCTAAAAGCATGCAATAAAAATATTTTCAATTTAGTTAAATAAGTAACGGGTATCCTATAGTCGGGAGCTCGACTATAGCTTTTCCCACTTGTTTTTTTTTATTTTTACATATTGATATTGAACTCGACTCACAGTTTGAATTTACAACAATACTCAACAAGTAATAATTGTTATGTGCTCAATTCAATTGTGAACACTTTAACCTTCTTGTTGAATTCTTGGATTTGAACACTACAACTAGAATAAATAATGTAAATTGTAAGTTGAAAGGCCGAAGTTATCTAATCTATCGTTAGAGTTTGTTGCTTAGTTGTTGCTTTTCAAAGTGCACTTAAGCGCAATTCTGTTTCGAAGAAACTGAAACTATTTTCATATCTTTCAATGCAATGTTAATGTCAAAGCTGTTCCAAGAAATTTCAATGGCGCATTACCAATCTGTCAGTAGGGCAATTCGACCAGTTCGGTAATTGAGTTGCAGCTGTTGCCAGCGAAGAATTTGCCCACTTGGCTTTTATTCTCTTACCTTCCCACCATTTCACTTTCTTTCCTGCTGCATTCACTCAATTTAACGCTTCATTTGCGAAACTTAGTTGCCTCTTTTCGTGAATGTGGATGAAGTGGCAGCAGCCGTTAAGCCTGGACAAATAATAAGAAACTAGATGCAAGCAACAGCAGCAGCTAGCGGAAAAGTGACTTAAGAGAATTTTCCAGGAGGTGCAAATGGCGGCAGCAACAAAAGGGAAGTTCGCTGATGCAGACGTCGATGCAACAAGGACGACGATAAAATTTAAAATGCCCCATAACACCAATTTGAACCAAATGTGCATCAGATAATGGAGGGAAAGCAAAAACAAAACTCCTGGTAAGGAGTGACCACAACTTGGATACAAATTGTCTGCACTTTAAAAATAAATTTGATTAAGACAATTCTCACTAATATTCCAATCGAACGAATAAATGTCTGAATGATTCCATTAAAGCTTTTATGAAAAAGATTTCAATTTTTAGGAACTTCTTGGCACGAAATCTGTTGGAAACTAATGCTACTCCTCCGAAAAGCAAAAGTAAGTTTATGCAACCGCTGGTGTAGCGGTTTAATTCATGAACAGGCTTCAGCTGATTTCTGTTATGGAGAAAGGATTAGCAAAGTTAAATGCCGGCAGCAGATTTCTATCATAATTGCGTTTAAGCCCCATTCAGACGAGCACTTTTTCACCGACACTTTTTGTCATATTTTGTCAAAAAGCTGTCCGTGTCGCGTAACCATACAAAATTTCAAAGCGTCGGTAAAAAATCGGAAATAGAACACGTTCTATTCCATCGGTGAGCGACACGGACGGTTTTGTGACAAAAAGTGTCGGTGAAAAAGTGCTCGTCTGAATGGGGCTTTAGGGAAACTTCAGTACGAGTAGACCAGGAGAAACCCTTAAATATCATAAAATTTAGTGAGTCTTGTTATATACGGTATATGACAGCGATGCTTCCAGAGCTCTATTCGCTTTGATTTGGTAAATGGCGCCAGATGGACGCACTTGAGCTAACTGATGCACAAGCAAACTTCTGTCTGTTCGATTAAAGCTCGGGTTGACAGCGACTTTTTTATTTTATTTAATTACATTTTTTTTTGTATATTCTTCGCACATTTGGATCGACCCATGATTCTAAGGCCTCGCGCACACAACAGCTGAATGCGAAGCTGAAAGCGGAATTGAGATCTGAGCTCTTGCTCTGCCAGCATTAGATGACCTTGGTGCTCACACTGTAACCGAGCTGAACGTTGATCTGAAAACTTAGTACTCTTGTTTTTTCCATGGCTGCTCTCGCATTGACTCACCTTTCGCTTTAAGCTGCTGATAAGTTGGTTGATCCGACAGTGCTGAGCTTTGATGAAAAAGCATTTAGTATGTATCTCTGCTAACCGTTCAGCGTGCGAACTTGCATGAAAGATTTCAGCTCCTCTTCAGCTACAGTGTGCACTTGACCTAACGCTGGTTTTTGTTGCAGTCCTCCGGATTAAAAATTTGCATCCACAGCTGCTGTTTGAGATTGACTTTCTCTTAAAAAAAATTCTAAGTAGTTCATTTATTTTATATGGAGTCTCTAGTCTCTTTCTTGTGTCATCTTAAGTGGATATAAGTCTTAACTTTTGTGGTCACAGGCATGCGGCCATCTCTAACAGACATTGCAAATGCAAGAGCAATAAAAATGCCAACACCAACAGCAACAGCTTCAAAGTCATCAAAAGCTTTTCTCAGATTTCGAGTCGAGTGCCCGACAACGTTGAAGCCGACGCCGACGCTGATAGTGACGCGCCGACGTCGCCGTCGACATCAACGTCAACTGGGACGCGAGTTACCGCTGCAATTGTAGCGCATTTTCCTTTTGTTTTTGCCATTTCTCTTTGCTATTGTTGTTGCAGTTGTTCTTGTCGTTGTTGTTGTGCTATTTATTTAATTTCTGCTTGTTCGTATTTCTCATTTGCCGTAATTTATGCCTACAGCGGCAGGAGGAACAAGAGAGAGCGAAATAAAGAGAAAGCTTTGATACAAGCGCATATTGTGTGTTGTCCAGTGTTGTGAAACAAAATGTTGCTAATTGTTGTTGTTGTTGTTTCATTTCGATTCTCTACAAAACTTGCACGCTCAGTTCATGTTGTTGTTGTTGTTGTTGTTGTTGGCAAAGTGCGAATAATACTCGTATCATAATCATTGGCATTGTTGTTGTTCCTATTTAAAATTGTCATTACCGCTGCCCTTGTCATTATCTCAATTGTTGTTGTATTCTATACCCTGTATCTGTACCATTAGAAAGGTCTGCTTATCACAGTTGACTCTCATACTATTCTCATAATGTCCCTTACTTTCCAAGCAATACATACTTTGATTACGAATTGTTAGAATTTAGAAATGTTTCCTTTATTAGAGTTTTCATATAAAATGGGAATTACCATTTAGAGTCAGCCCAACATTTATTTGTATAATATGTATTATTTTTAAAATATGTACTATAGGGATTTTCTATTTATGTATATATGTAGTAAAATAATTGAAAATTTCGAGTGTAAATACTTACTCGATATAGGCCATGTTCGAGTCGATCACAGCATAAACGCGTCGCACAGTGGGGCCATTGCTCATTTTGCTTTGCAAAAATCGTAACTTTGAACCAAATGAGATAGTCAAATAATTTAAATGGCATTCGATAGATAATTTTTTAACCTATCAACGTTAAAATTTGTGAAAAAAAAAATGTTTATGGCACCTAAAAAAAATATATATTTTATACAATTTTTAATTTTTTTTTTGTTTCACTTTTAAGGTTTTTATATTTTAAAATTATTTTCAAAAAGTTAAAAATAAATAAATATTTTTAAAAAATGTATTTTTTATTTTTCGGTGTGAATTATGTGAATCTATATGATATAGCAGTCCGATTTTAACCAATCTGACATATTATGAATCTGGGGTAGTCTTATACATTCAGACCAAATTTGGTTTAAATCGGACCACGATATCATATAGCTGCCATAGCAACAATCGGTCGAACTATGCAATTATACCGCATGTTTTTATTGTGAGGTTGCATTAGCTTTTTTGATTTTACGTAAAACGGTGGATCCGGGTGGGTACAAAACCATATATATTTATTTAGAGAAATGAATACTGATGCGTTTTTAAGTAAGTGTACTGCTAGACAGACAGACAAGGTCAAAAATAGTCAAAAAATGGCCTATTTCATAAATTAAAAATAATTTCACAATTTGTAACTTTGATAGCCCATAAGTAAGAATCAAAGAGGCGTGGCACACTTCTTGAAGACTTGTTTCATAGACTAAAGAGTTATCTATCATATGCCATTAAAATTATTCGATTATCTCATTTGGTTCAAACGCTAAGATTTTGTAAAGTAAAATAAGCAATGGCCCCACTGTGCATCGTCACAAAGTCTAATTCTCTGCTTTGCTCTCGAAGGCATCTCTAAGCTGCTCGGATCCATTTTCAGATGCAATTTGCCAGTTGCCAGTTTCCAGTTTGCAGTTTGCAGTTGCCGGTTGCCATTGAATGCCGCTTAACCTGAACGTCGCTATCGTTATCGCTCATCGTTATTATAATATTCATCTGCGTGCGCATCGGAAAGCTATATAAACATTTACTATATACGCAGTTTGTTTTGAATCAACTTAATCCGATCTGCAGCTATAGACGATGTCATCTAATATAGTCAACACACTGTTCAATTATTTCATGTGAGTGTATTATATATTCGCACATATGCACATACATAAATATTTAATAAAGTCTGAACTGAAAACAGATAAAATGCTCCCTTTTTTAAATGACTTTTTTTTAAATAACTAAACCCATAACTCGTATGTATGTATATGTGACAGGCAGTTGGAGGAGTGGCAGACCCCATATCCCCCGTAGTAAATACAACTTATTCGCTTTTTTAAAAAAAATCTCTGAAATAAAATTTTTTTTTTTGTTAATAATTAAAAATATTGCATTAACTTTTACTGTTCATCAATATACAACAATTATGTGCACCCTAATTAAAAAAAGGTATTCTCCAGCATACTTGGTTTGAGAGAATTATGGAGTACATACGGTTATGTATTTACCTATCGAAATTCGGGTTAGGTATCGTTGGAAAATGGCCATAATCGAAGTCAAGAAGTAAAAAAAGTTGGAGAGTTCAGCGTCGGAGGTGACACATGTATGTATATATGTATGTATGTATGAAAGTATGTGTAAGTTATGATTTCTAGTTTTTGCCGTCTCGACGCGTCGTTCCATCCCAATTGTGTTAAGTAAATGTCAAAGTGAGCAATGTGTCAAAAGGGGTTGCAGTTGATTTATGGACTCCAGGAGCTCCTGCTCACATACAAGAAGGACACAGTTGACCACATAACATACTATATAGTATGTAACATAACATCATGGGGAAGAGGGAAAGAAAAAGTCGAACAACCTGGCCTAGTCAATGGCTATAATTAAACACTGTACGGTGACACGCTGGCACAGTTTCTCATTTGTCCCGTTCTAATTGAAAACACAGAGGAAACAAAAATGCACCAAGCACTTCCAAAGTTGATGCATTCGACTACAATATGCCCTATTTTAATTATAATAATAAAAAAAAAAAAATTCAAGTTGGTTAACTTATAAAAGTTGAGCTCTACTTACAAATTGTGTGCCTTTATATTATATCCGGCAGATATTAATTTGAACAGATTGCAGTTTTCTGTATATAACTCTACTCAATTGAGTGCAGGGTAAGAATGCAAACAAGGCACAGATGATGAATGCTGGCCAGTCGCACAGTGGAATTTTCGCACATACACTCGCCAGAAAAACTATGCGTACACACTTTGTTTTACTTTAACAGCTATTGTAAATCAAGTCATCATAGTAAAAAAAATATATTTGGAAAGGTCGTTTAAATTCCGTTTGAATGATGCAAAAATTTCCTTAACCCATTAAGAACCCTTCGAAAATTTCGAATTTATGTAAAAGTCACTTTTCAAAACTTTTTTCCTCGATTTTTTCCAAAAAATGTTGGGATGCAAAAAAATTCTTTAAACAATTTAAGGAGTGACTGCAAAAAAAAATTTTCAAAAATATTTTTGTTAGTATTTTTTAAAATTGTTTGAAAACTGCAAAAAAGGCACTTTTTGCATGAAAATGAGGAAAAATGGGTTAAAATGGTCATTTTTAGGATTTTCAAAAAATTTTAAAAAATACAAACAAAAATATTTTTGAAAATTTTTTTTGCAGTCACTCCTTAAATTGTTTAAAGAATTTTTTAGCATCTCAACATTTTTTGGAAAAAATCGAGGAAAAAAGTTTTGAAAAGTGACTTTTACATAAATTCGAAATTTTCGAAGGGTTCTTAATGGGTTAAGGAAATTTTTGCATCATTCAAACGGAATTTAAACGACCTTTCCAAATATATTTTTTTTACTATGATGACTTGATTTACAATAGCTGTTAAAGTAAAACAAACTGTGTACGCATAGTTTTTCTGGCTAGTGTATGTACAGGGTGGCGCAAAAGAAGTCATCCGATGTGGTTTGGCTCTCATTTTTTTTCTAAATGAAAAATTTTGATTCTGTTTTTTGATTATGTTTATTCGAACCTTAAGAATTTTATTGGTTTAGGCGAGAAGATGACATCGGCCAAGTGTTCGCTGCCAGAGCTCATGACCATACGCCCGTTTTATGGCATTTTCCATCACTTTTGCCAGAACTTCGGGCGACAGTTTCTCGCATTCCTGGCGAATATTTTCCTTAAGGGCTTCAAGAGTTTGCGGCTTGTTGTTAAAAAAACCCCATAAAAAGAAGTCTGGAATGGTTAATTCGGGTGATCTGGCCGGCCAGTGCAAATATCAAAAACGAGAGATAAAGCGGTTATTATTATTACATTATTACAATTATTCTGCGTTCTTGGGGAGTGTATCGCTCCATGGCTTATTCACTTGTATTCTGTATCTGTCTAGTCCACAAATGTCAAAACAGATTTGACATTGGCGGCCATTTGCAAAAATGAGAGCATCTTCCAATAGGGTGACTTCTTTTGCGCCACCTTGTATGTACGTATAAATACAAGCGATTACGAACAAGAATTATGATTGAATTATGGACTAATGAGAAATTTGATTTTAGGATAGGCCATCTTGGAAAAAGATATTTTTACATATCTACTTAATTTCTATTAAAACAAAATTGTATTTTAAACTTACCTTTAATTTTTAATTTTTTTTGTTTTATATATTTAAAATTATAAACAATGAACGAATATAATTAAATTGGAAATAAACTACATAGTACCCTGTTTTGTCAATCATTAATAATCTCTGCGAACAAGGAATTGTGGACTTTTTGGGCAAAGACGCCCACCGATTCAAAATTTATTCGCAATTACTTATTAATTTGAATCTTTAAATTGAAATTAGATTTTAACATTATTAATAATAATGAAAAAAATTAGATTTTTAAAATTAAAATCAAAAATAAGAGAAATATGTAATTGTTCCAAAAATTAAAAAAAAAAATTGATTTGCTGACTTTTTGAATACCTTTAATTAAAAAAGTCAGCAAATAAATTTTTTTTTTTTTAAATTTTTATTTTAGAAATTATAATCGTGGTAAGAACTTATCATAACTGAAAAGTCTACATAGATAATAGGCCGAGAATAAGATTAGGCAACTCGCATTGCATTAGATACATAGCTGCCTCAGCAATAAGATTAAGTTTCAGAAGTGCTGACAGTGATTACCATTGGAATATCAAAACGATTAATAAAAAAAAAATTTGTATTGCATAGATATTTTTCAACGCTTTCTCAGCTAATGCCACTGATTCTCCTTTAGAGATTTTTGCCCTGCACTCTAAGCGGCAGTCCCACTGTGCGGCGCCTACGGGGTCAGTTGAGCGCTTGGCGAGCTTGACAGGCAAATGAACAAAAGCGCCGTTTGCGCTAGGCCAGTCAACTGGTGGGCCAGTCGACGTCGCTGTCGCCGTCGCCGACGCCGTCGCCATCGCCGTTGATATGGCAAGCCAATGGCAGTGGCAGCGACAGCAGCGGCAACCAAAACGTGACTAGGCCAATGCTGGCGGTGCGTTGACGTAGTCGTCATTGGAAACGTGGGCGTACAGCACTTTTTATGCTCATGACAGCAAATTCAAGTGCGCCACACATAAATAGCACACATATGTATGCGTGTACACACACGCACACACACACACACAGTCGTATACACAGAAACTCACTCTTTATTTGTGTTTGAGTTTGTACGCATAAGGATGCACGGCACTCGATGTGCTGTCACATGTTGCAAGCGCTCCCCAAGCACCGCAAAAATAAATAAGCACAAGAATAAACATAATTCAAATACAAAATGATGTAAATGAAAACAACAAATTTCTCACACTTGAAGAAGAAATCTCTAAAGAACAATCAATTTAATTCAACACAACTATTTGACTTTTCCCCAATTGCTTACAGTTTTTCGTTTATATTTCGAAGCTTATAAAATTCTTAATATATAATCTGCAAGCTTTTTAAAGAACATAAATTTACTAGTTTTTCCACTGTTTTGAAACCAAGCTTAAGTAAGATTTTGATAATATATAAAATGTATTATACTGTTATACTTATATAAAATGCACTTTTGCGAATCATTAAAAGCCGAAGTTTTGAGTATGGGCTACATTAATGTTCCTCTTCTTGATCAGATATATCTTTTGTCAGGAATGCTTTAGCTGAGTAGAGTATCTAAAGATGTATCTTAGTGTAAGTGTTGCATATGTAAGCAAGACCAGCCTACTTTTATGTACAGTATATGTATCGTACTCATATACATACATTTGTGTTTAACACTCTACAGGTAGCCTAGCTTCATTTATGACGCATCTAGTCACGTGCTGACTTAACAACAACATCAACAAAAACAAGAATAACAACAAGAACATACACACTCACACTGACACTCTTGTACATAAAACCATAGAGAAGCGCCCGAAAGTAAAAGCAATCGAATAGTATACATTATTCACATGCAGAGAGGAGTCAAAAACATATCCATAGTCACTCATTGTTAGCACCCATGATAAGCCCAATGAAAGCGCCACAGTTTTGCGTACCTCTTCTTCTGTTTGGTCTTTTATTCGTTTCCTTTGCTGCCCCATTGCCATAGCGCCTGGAAGTATGCAGCAGAAAAATACTCGAGCTGCCGTATCGCATTGTCCGCTGGTGGAAATGCATTGCAACGAATGCGAATGTGGTTGCTTGGACAGTCTAGAAAGTCAAAGTTAAATTCCGAATCCCAATGCCAGGTCGGACAGCTATGGGCCACAGGCAAACCAACTGCAAAAGAGGGAGACAGAGATAAAGCGAGAGAGATTTCTTGTATTCAGGGTAATACCCTAACCCGAAAAGGACTTACAGCTTGCGTTGAGTGAGAAAAAATATTTAAAAGCAGCTATAATCATTCAATTACAATAAATTGAATGCATTAAAGAAGTTATCTGAATACTCGACTAAAATTATATATTTCGTTTTTCGAACCCATTCTATGTCTGAAAAAGACTTTCCAGAACATTAAATTGCTGTGTTTTTCTTACTGATTTTATTGCTATGCGATATATTCGATTCTCGAGGAAATCGCTAGCAAAAGGCATCCGTTCCAGCATTAAAATTAGACACAATATTGTTATTTTAGCTGAAGTTATTTCAATTTTATTATGAGCTATTTTCATGGCTAGCACTTTTTGGAAAGCTACAATATTTATGGTCTTCCTATTATATACATACATACATACTAGTACACAAAAAAGCGAATAAATAAAATATAACCAATAAACACATGTCGATCATTCGACATGACAGAGCATTTGCTATTCGACAGATTATGGACGAGTGTATAATTTTAAATGCCCTCTAAGGGGTATATTGCTTACGATCGAACTACATTATTTCTGTTTTGTCAGTTTTTTTTTTATATTTATTAACTTGAGAATTATGACTTTCTTTTATAATTTTATAGTTTATAATTTTTTTAATAAATTTATACATTATTTTGTAAAAGCGAAAACGATTATTAATTTTTCCTTGCAAACTCCGTAAACATTTATTCCAATATTTTTAATTTATTATTTATTATAAAAATCTGTATTCAGAAAAAGGACAAAATTTTGAAAGTCAAGTTTATGACTCAGATAACATTCTGAAAGCTAAAGAAATTAATGTTAAATTCAAATATTTCTCTTAGTTAAAATTTAACTGAAGTAAATCAATTCAATCAATATATCAGCTAATTGATGAACACAAATTTTAAAATTGCATTTTACAGGGTATACACACAGTCGATTCGTTTCATAACCTATTCTGATTTACAGTTTTGAGTTTTGCTCTTCATTTGCCATTTGGCAGCTCGATAAATCTCAGTGTGTGTGGCAGTGTGTCACCGGTAACGGAAATTTGTTTGCAGTTTTATTTTGAAGCTCAGCAACAGCAACAGCAATAAACAAACAATATACAAACTGTAAAAATTATGTTCCGTTTGCGTTACGTTCTCGCACACTAAAACACACACATAGGCACAAATAGGCGCACACTCGCACACTTGCACACAGTGTGTGCCGCTTAGCAGTCGCTCTGGTCGCTAGTTAAACGCTTGCAATTGCACTCGTCCCACCCATTCACACAACCAATTCACCCACCTCACACACACACACACACACACACACACACACACACACACACACACACACACACACACAGACACATGCACACACAATCATGTGGACCCTCACGGACCGAAAGCCGAACGCGACAAGCGACACGAATGGGATCCCAACGACTCGTTACTCACTCGTGTCGCTGTCGCTGTCGCCGTCGCTGTCGCTGCCGCTGTCGGCGCCAGAAGGATAAGTTGCTCAGATGCTTGCAAGATTCTGTCATAACGGCTTCGGCACTCGTGGCGCGCGTCTCGCACGCGGCAGTAGCAGCAGAAGCATTAAAGAACCAAAAAGGAAACAAAACTAAACAAAATTCAAAGAAAATAGCAAACGGCCAAATCGACAATTTTTTGAAAGTTTCGCGCTCTCCTCGTTGTGCTAAGCAATTTTTTTTTATGTTCGATTTGTTTGTGTTGTTTTTGTCGTTCTTCAACTTTTTGGGATTTGAAACACGTTTTTCAATGTGCAAGTCGCAAATGGGAGATTGAGAAATGTAAAAAATGCGAGCTGCAACAAAAATTGGTGGCAATGTTATGGTTACTTTATGTTAAATGCAAGGCGAAAGATAAACATTGTTCAGCATTGCGACACGCCAAAGTATTTACGATTAGTCCCAAAACTGTGGTAACTAAAAAACTTATTAAAATTCGAAGCATTTAAGAGTCGAAACTCATAAAAATGACAGGTAAGTGCAATAGGTTTAAAAAAAAGAACTTAAATACTTAAATTTGAAAGATGTTAGTGCTAGCAAATCAACTTCATATACATATGTTTTTAAAATATATTCGACAATACCAAATAAAAATAAGACAGACTGTTTATAATCTATGCAATTGAATAATAATTGTCAATTTATTGCCATGTTACCAAATATCACATCACAGTACAAGATTTCCAAACCGAATAAACTCAAATTCGATATTTACTGCCATGATGTTGCTCAAATTTGCTTATACATTTTTAAAAATGCTTAATTTAAACAATTGATTTTGTGCGCTGCTGTCAAATTGAAGTGTGCTGCCAATTTTTCTGTGGACTTGGCCCAGAACTTATGCAATATTTCATAGGACTTGAAATTGTTGAACTGGCTGCGCAGTCGGCTATCAAATGGATTGTTTGTTGTTGTTTGAGAAAACTGCGCAACTGCATTGATTAAGTGCATGAATGCCTTTTGCCCCCACAATTAAATATTTATAAATACAATTTTCTATTGGGCATTTTTCATGGAATCAACTTTTCCATATAGTTACTTATTATTATTTTTTTTTCCGGCTTATTGACATATTAAATAACAAATAATACTTGAATGCAAGCGGCTTAGTGGCTTGCGGGGCGTATGCGCAACATATAACAAATATTTACATGTCGTAATTTTGCATGCAATTTCATACTTTTTAATATGCCGCCGCATACAGCGCATCTATCCCCATCCCCCCTCTATCTTCCATCTGCCCGCGTCAGCTTGTCAGTGAGTGTAAACATTTGGCCCACAAAATGTAAGCGAAAAGCAGAACAGAAAGCAAAGAGAGAACATTTTGTGGCTGCATTTGTTCAATTTCTTTTTTGGTGGCGTGGCGGCCAAAAATCTGTTTTGCTTTCAGTTTGCGGCCAGTGTGCAGGAAAGTTGTTAGACGACTTTCAGGCCGCGTACATTGAGGGACAAGGACATTCTCTGGACTGGCCAAAGACAAACTTCATGTTGACAAAAGTTTCTTACTACTTATATATGAATGTATATAGTGTGTATTTTGTGAGCTGCGTGCAATGCACTGAACACTGAAGGCAGAACAGACGCTATTTGGTATTTATATATTACAAGTGTATGCATATACATATGTATGTATATAAGAGTGTATCTTTGTTTGTGTGTGTGCGTGTGTGTGTGTGCGCAAGTCTTACTGTGTGTGTCGAGCTCGTTAGCATTGGTGGCAAGTGTTGCCGGTGAAGTGCTTTTGTGCTTGCAGCCAACTTAAAGCGAACGTGTAGATTTTAGTTTGAAGACCAACTGAACTGAACTCCCCCACGTAATGAACTGCAAACTGCAGCAACGAGTCGCACAGATTGACGCCGAGGCCAAAACGTCGTGTCTGAGGCCGAGTCTCAGTCTCAGTCTGAGGCTGATTCTGATTCTGAGTCTCAGTCTGAGTCTGAAGCTGACGCTGTGGCAACTGTGTGTGTGTGTGTGTGTGTGTTGGACAGCACGTGCCTCATTATGTGAGACGGGGGCCATTGCAAGTTTGCGGCTGGCGTGAACGAGCGTGTAATCAAATTGAGACACTTGCGGTTAGCTTTTTGACCAGGCCATATACACGCACACTCGACAAAGGTATACTGTAAGAGTATGCATGTGTGTGTGTGAGTGTGAGTGTGTGCATTTTATTAACACAAGTAATGAGCATGAAATGGGTTCCAGCTGATGTGGGTGCGACAGACGACAAAGTGGAAAAAATCCTTGCATATGTTTTTCATCGTTTCCACATGTTTTACCCGCAGCGTTTTCAAGTGTTGACCATAAAAGAATTCCATTGCTATGGCTTTTTTGTTCTATTTATTCTCATGTTCACTATCTCCCCCTTTCTCTCTCTCTCTCTGTCTCTCTAAAAAAACGAATTGAACTGTAAAACGATAAATGAAACCGAATTTAACCTGCGACTGCGGCTTACGCGTCGTATGCTTAATGTGCGAATATTTTAGCTCAGTTCAGCATTGAGAAAATTCCTTCAAATTTGATGAAGATAACAGGCAATAGGCAAAAACTAAATTCAATTGTCGATACACAACACATGTAAATAAAGCGTAAGCATAAATATAAAAGCGGAATCTTTATTTGATTTGTATATCATATGCATAAAGCACAAATACATTTGAGTATAAAACTCGAATTAGTATTTAATATCTGAACTGATACAAATATCCCTGACAACCTGTGTGAAATCTGTCAAATTAATATTTCATATATCTGTCAATTAAGGTTAATCAAGGAAAGGAAAGAAAAAATTAGGGAATTTTTTATGTACCATTTTTCAAAGATAAAGAAAGCTTTAATATTTTCGATTATGCTGGCAATTTAAGACATTGTCAATTGCGAAATACCAAAAATAGAATGCAGAAATCAAAAACTGAAACTAAAATGTAAGCTGACTACGGTTTATGCGAGTATCTTTCAATATTTTAATTGTAATTTGTAATTGAAAGCCATAAACAGCCCATTGAGGGTTGAAACCTACACAATAAACGAGAACATTCGCCAAAAATGCAAATGAGTTGCCAACATAATTTAAACAATGCTACGTCTGTGAGCGCCTGATCGACAAATAAATTCCCTTCAAAGAAGTCAATGAATCAGTACCAAAGTAACAGCACACTATTGTCAGACACGGATAGCACGAGTCCTCGCTCGCTGTAACTTTAGTTATATAATTTTTAATCTTAATCTCATAACAAATTGTGACTACAGAGCTAACTGATTGACGGACTGTTCTGGTTTCGTCTGGTTCTCTAATCTAAGCAGGAAACGCATCTTTTTTGAATGAAAAGAATTTTACTTCTTAACACATTTTCCTTTCAGAACATATCACTTGAGGCAACAGATCTTTTTGAATGACTTATCAGCCGACCCTTTTATGAAATATTCTAAAATATAATCAAATGTCAAATAATCAGATTGTCATGATTCAAACACAAACAAGTCGATATTTTTGGAGTGTGTTCTATAATTACAAAGATGCTGCATGAAATAGGAAGATTGGTCTGTTTGCTCATATTACAAATCAATTTTACCCTGCCGTGATCAAATGTCGATGTAGTTATCAAGGTCGAGGCCTTTGCCCACGCTTCTAACACCCACCCAGAGCTTTAATAAGAGCACGTGAAATAGCAAATTTAAGTTTTAACCCCCCAAAACTATTTAGTTTGAAATACATTAAGAATGAATTTTAATTGCGGTACTACTTACTATTGATGCAAGGGAATGAAAAATGCAGATTTGGGTGAAACTAAGAGTTAAGACATGGTTGAAAACTTTAAAGACCGATTTCAATTTCTCTCTCTTGAATAATAAAATACATTTTTTTTATAATTTTATTTTACTGAAAGATACACTTGAAATTTGGTTTCAAGAACGTCGACAGTTGCTTTGTGAGCTAGTCTCCGAAAAAAATAAGTTAGCTTGAAAGATCTTAACTCAGATGAGCTTACGAAAAATCCACATAGTTTCGGTTAATAACAACAAATAAGTCAACTCTGATTGTTTAATTTATATACTCTTTTTTTGTTACACTTGTAGCTATTATCATTATTAAAATTATTATTACAATATTATTTTGGTTTGCCTATTATGTAAATGATTAAATTATTCATTTACTTGAAATAAATAAATTCATTCAGTTTACAAAAGGTGATACTACATAAATGACATACTACTACTGTGACTACTGTGGGCAAAAAGTAAGGTGAATTTTCAATTCAAACTTCGCGGGATTAAAATTTCGCGCTAGTTATTTTTTTCATGAGTTGGCAGCACTGTTAATAACATCTTGGCCAAATTTCATGTCAATGTCATTATCAGTAATATATTTACGCTTGTGTTTACCAAACGACATTGCATTTTTCGATTTTGGTGCCAAAAACGCTCAATTTCATGGATCTGACTATCAGGATA
The DNA here is from genome assembly GCA_037043435.1 of Drosophila suboccidentalis. Lineage (NCBI taxonomy): Eukaryota > Metazoa > Arthropoda > Insecta > Diptera > Drosophilidae > Drosophila > Drosophila suboccidentalis. The sequence continues at coordinate 2,646,765 of JBAMBK010000278.1, read as the reverse complement.
AGATAAAACGCATTATTCCGGGCGATGTGTATTTCATCGAAAGGGGATTACTTTGAAGGGGATGAAATTAATTTACAAGAATAAATAAAGATTTTTCATTTTACAAACAAATTCACCTTACTTTTTGCCCACAGTAGTACGTACATATTTCGGACTAAACTGAAATTGTGTCAGAAATGCAACCGATGCGAAAATCGAGAAGCATTCAATTTCACAATACGATAAATTTGGAGCCCAGAGGCTAAAAAAAAGCACTCAACACACACACACACACACACACTCAATCGGTTTAACCTTTAGCCTGTTGCATATGTAATTTTATTACGTTTTTAAAAAATAACAAGTGGGAAAGGCTATAGTCGAGCTCCCGACTATAGGATACCCGTTACTTATTTAACTAAATTGAAAAAATTTTCATTGCATACTTTTAGGCACTTACATTGCATAAAAACTTTAATCATACATTACCATTGTTCTATTTGTCCCATCTTGTTGCAATTTAGTAGAATGATAGTTATTAACAGTAATTAACGAAAACTACAAAAAATAAGGTAATATCTTTAAAACAGGGAAAATGGTGGTTTTTCGCAATTTACGAGGGCGAAAAGGGGCGTGGCAAAATTTTGAAACAAACTTGATCTGCGTGGGGTTTATAAAAAACTGTGTGCCAAATTTGGTTGCTCTAGCTCTTATAGTCTCTGAGATCTAGGCGCTCACACAGACGGACAGACGGACGGACAGACGGACGGACGGACAGACAGACGGACAGACGGACATGGCTATATCGACTCGGCTGTTGATGCTGATCAAGAATATATATACTTTATAGGGTCGGAGATGCTTCCTTCTCCCTGTTACATGCATTGCAACGAATACAATATCCCCTTTTGCTTATTTGTTAAGTAACGGGTATAAAAACAAAGCGACAAACAAGAAATAGTTGACATTTTGGAATATATCGACTTTCTGATACCCCGTAAATGTATGTGATATTAAATGCGTTGAAATATCAAAATCTGTACAAAAATCAAATTTTATTTCAATTGGTGTATGCCATAAAATAACTCAGCAATTTGAAAGCGAAATGATCTTTGATAATGTATCAGAAGATATTCAAACGAGGACTTAATTTTGTATTTTATTTCACAACTTTACAGGATATGGAAACGTGTATTTGCATAAAAATACATATTCAATATTCTTATTCGCTATCGAGATATCCGCTTTCCAACAAAATTTCAATTTTGCCCGTCACTTCCTCCCAAAAAAGAACTAGTAAATATATCAATGGGATATCGGTGACTGTTGGGGTTTGTTACCGGTATTTATCAGCGACTGAGATACATAAATTTCATGTATATTTCAGTCATTGGAGGCATCAGCCGCACAGTGGTCGGACTTGTATGGAGACACGCGACAAAAATAGTTATACGTGTCTTACAAATCCATAATTTAAACTGTAAGCCTATAACATTATTATAAAACTATTATGAAAAAATTGGGCATGGTTATACGCCCACACCTCCCGTTTATATATATATAAATATTTGGCAAAATTCGAGTATATCGTTTTTTTTTTCATTTATTAACATGCAACAAATTATAAGGAAAATATTTAAATACATTTTAAAGAAAAATAAAATTAATTAGTCTTCAAATACATGTAAAGTCAAAATACAAGGCCTAAACCAATTTTAATGAATCGAAAGTGTCGTTAATTATAGTGAAAAATAAAAATTTGACATTTAAAACACAAATAAACAATATTGAACACATAAATGAGCACTTACCACGAAAATCACAAAAAACAGACACAAATACCTTTTGCACTCCGATAAACATATTGCTATGAAAAGGCGGCTAAAGGCCGCTAATTTAGGTTTAACTTGAATCTTAAGATATAAATCTATGATCAAAACAAATAAGAGCCTGGGGATCGCTGGGGAACACAGCTAAAAGCTTAAGAGAAGTTAGAAATAGGAAACGAAAAACACAAAAAAGACCTTTTGGATATTTTAGATTTTTTGAACGACACACATCGATTTACAAAAAGTTGGCCAGTTTAAATTAAACTTTATACCTGTAGGAACAATATCCATTCTACTTCAAAGTTATTGGCGTTTATTTTAAATACGTTTTTTATGTTGAAAGATTGAGTTTACTCTCTGCAAAATCACAAAGCACTGAATTGCCAAGCAAATAGCCGATTTATTTATGAGATGAACGACATTATTCAAATTGTAAAATTATGATTTTGGTTTTTTGATTTTTGTCGTATGGAAGCGACCACTGTGCAACGCCACAATGCCAACAAAGGAAAAAACCAGAAATTGTTTTTTTTGCGTTCCGGATGCTTTTAAAACGAATCAGTTAATTATGAATTAATTTTTTTTGCCATTGTTGTCGTTGCTGTGAAAACTGTAAAGTTAATACAATTAAATCAATTAAAATGCATAGATTAAAATTGGTTTTTGTCTATTGACGTCAGTCAAAATGTTTTCCACTCATTCTACGTCATAATCTTGAGCATAATGATCATTAGCAGTTTTATTACTTTCAACTGGACACAAACATTTAAAACATTTTTATTTTGTGAAAGTGACAGAGGAGAAAGTACAGACAATAAACAAATTGTGGAAACGGCGTAAAAATTGAATGCTAGACTAGACTAATATCCTGAGTATTATATTAGGAAGGAAAGACTATGAAATTAAAGGTCTAATAATTACAATGTACTTTCAAGTAGAATTAAGTTTAAAAAAAAAACCAAAGGTTCACAAAAAAAATCATTTCAAAATTCATATTTAAAATTTCTCATTTTATTTTGAATTTTATACACTGCGCGAGGGCATAATCGTTACTTAACTCTATACATGCTTTGATTAAGTGCAACTAATTTTCTTTTCTTTTTTCATTAACTTATTAATTGATTTTAAATTTAATTTTATTTAATTGATAAAAAAAAGATGGCATTTAAAAACTAAACAGTTTCTTATCGCAAATTAAACAATCTGACAGTACTTTATGAAACTGAACAATCCAACATGAGTCTAACAAATAACAAGATTAAAATTGGATTATAAAGGTTGCGTTTTCCCACTTAGGCCAACGACTCATCAGTCTACCCTCGCACTTAATTGCAAAATCAAAGGACTTTACTTGTGCGATTGCAAATGCGTTTAGGTTGAGAATCACAAAGAATGTACGTACATATGTAATACATTTGTTACTTCGCATGGCTTTATTATCTGTTAATTAGTTCAACAAATCGCGTTTCCACAGAGCTGAAACTATTGTTGTCGTTGTCGTTGTCATTGTCAAACTGCTAAACAAAATCGGCTTAGTCGCGACACACACACACACACACACACTGACACATACTTGCGGGATATGCAAACGATGTTTTATATCAAGGTCGATTGACGTCTCGAAAGTGGGCGTGGCATAGGGCGACGCTTAAATTATTTGCACATTTATGCGATTTATAATGAAAATTTGTCGCCAGCGGCTTTTACTCAAAGATGCAGCACTTAATGCATGGGGCTGTGTGTGTGGCTTAGTGTGTGTGTAGTGCGGGTGTGTGTGTGCGTATGTGTGCGTGTGTGCATGTGCTAAATATGCTGTAAATACACTGACAATATTTGTTTATTTATTTATTGACTTATTTATTTCATTTAATGTCAACAAAATGCAGTTGACCAAATGATTTTATAAAAATTAAAATGAAATTCATTAATAGGAAATTTATACTGAAGGAATTAAAAATTAAGCGTTAAGAATCTGGGGATATTCAAAATTGCAAAATGCAAAAATTATTAAATTATCCAACATTTGTTGCAAACCCAGAAATACCCAAACAGATCAAAAAGTATTAGTTTTAATAATCAGTATGATTAGTAAGGTCAGGGATTTCTAGAAAGGAAAAGGTATAGGAAAGATTTCAAGGATGAGAGAGAGAGTCAAATATTTGTAGCCTATACAACATTTAAGTTCTGCTAAATGAAAAATTCGATGGTTTTAGTTGATAAATTTAACATGATCTTTTCTTAATCGATTTGTAAAAATAAGAATTTCTACCACAAAATATATGAACCACATTTCTATAAAATGTATTCACTTAATTTTCTCTAAAATAAAGATTTTAACATTTCTACAAACTCATAGTTAAATTATTTGCATTGTATTGTGAATATTTTTTAAATAAGCTATATAAGATTTTTAGTTATTTACATTTACTTATGTATTTTATATAGTGATGTAAGATTACATCGAAATATCAACAACTCGATTTTCCGGGAAACGATTTTCAAATACTTTAATTCGATCATTTTTGATTTCGAACTTCAAAATTTGATTCAAAATTTTGACTTACATCACTTTATTTATAGCAACTTTCCAAATTTTGAGAGTTAATCAAGTGCGTTTTTTAATTGCACTTTCTACTCGTATGCGAATCGATCGGTAATTTTGCTTTGTGTGCTATAAAATGATGATAATGATTTGTGCTTTATGACATTTTCGCTTGATTTTCTTATTGATTTTTACTATACATCTATGTGCGTGTATGTGTGTGAACACACACGGATTGCTAGGTATCTGCATATCTTTTTGGGCCGTCTGTCTATGCCGGAGGCCAAAACAATGCAAATGTGACGAGACGACGGACGAGGAACAAGATGACGAGATGACGCTGCTGTGTGCCACATGTGTTTCATTGCATTTGACCTAAAGGCAAACACTCACACACACTCCCACACACCCACACACCCATGACATACTCGCACACATCGCAACACACAAATAAATGTCATTTGTCGCACGCTTTTCATCACATTTGCAATCTGTTGTCTTTTCAGTCTCGTTTTGTGTACAAAAGTTTGTGCCAACAAATCGAGAAATGCCCCGCGAGTCAGTTTTATCCAGCTTTTCCTGGGAATTGAAGTTGGTGTAACAGCAGCTTAGCTGCTAATTAAATGACTAATGTCCATGACATGATGAACATGATGTTGTTGTATGTGTGTGTGTGTGTGTGTTTATGCGTGGGTGTTCATGTTAGTGTATCCGCGAGTCAAGGACAATTGTTTAGATCCTTACAATTGCGCTATTGCCAACTTATCAGCATATATAAGTTGAACATAAAAACGACTCCCAACTGGTTGAAATTCTATTCGACTGCCTTGGCAATTATTCTAGCACTCTTAATTGAATTGACGCCATTGCAATTGAATGCCAACAGCAGTTGCAATTTCATACGTGCATACATAAATAGACGCACATACATTATAATTTGCACACATGTGGTATTGGCATTGCAAATAGAAGTCGACAAGCCCTCAGTTCCTGGCATAATATAATAAATAAATGCAGAGCCATCGCATGCACATGTCGCAACAAATAATGTGATATAAAATAATGTGCAGAAATTGATGGAGCCAGCAGTAGAAGACTCTATCCACAATGACAAATGTCCCATTTTCTTCATTACCCTTTACAGCTAATAAATAGTCAACTCTTAAGCTTAAAGACATTGATCAATTTGACATCTGATCAAATTTGATTAGACTGATTTATGATCAATAGTAAATGACTAGTAGTAGCTAAATTAAATTATAAAGTAATTAAAAAAATACTTAATTCGATAATTAATTCTGGGTAAAGTTGAATATGTTTATAATGCCAAAAAACTTTTCCAAATTAAACAACTGCAGTTGATGGCGTTAAAAAATTTATCACATCTCATAATGAGTTCACATGTTTACAATTCAAGTACACTTAACCTCTTACCTCATTGTTTTAATTAAGTCTTTGTTATGCAGTTAAGCCCAGTGGCTCAGAAAGAACTTTAGTAGCAGACGCACAGTGCTTAGATAAATTAAGGAAATTGATTTGAGATTCTATAAAGTAAGAACTATTTAAGTGAAAGAGGTAAAGGTAACATTTTTGAGTACTTTCCTCATTTCATTGGAACTTTAAGTCAAAATTGTTTTTGGCTGACAGCGTAAGCGAAGCATAAGCATAAAAATTCATTTGCAACTTGTTTGACGTTGAAGCAATGTGCGAAGTTAACTTAACCCTATATCGCCTGCTCTCCGTCTTTGGAGCAACGCGGCGTATGCTTTATATTTTTGACTGTTGCAACAGAACTTTGACAAAATGCATGCCAACGAGTCAGGGTGGAGGGTGGAGGGTGGGGTGGAGCTGCAGCTCGTTGTAAGTGAAATATGCGGCACTCAGTTAAGGCCATTGCCATCAACACAGTCAGCGCGCCGCACGAGCCGCTAATTTCACTTAACCTAACGGAAATTTCCATACCCGGTGCCTGATGCCTCATGCCTGAATCCAGATGCCAAGTGGCAAGTGGCAAGTGCCAGTTGCCACACACGTCGGCGGCCTTTTGATTTTTGGGTTACTGTGGCGAAACTTGCAGCCCCAATCATAAGGCATTCCCTTTGCCAACTGCAAATAAATAAAACACAAAATGTGTAAAGCTTCAAGTAATGTATGTACAGCTGTGTTCATAAAAATAGCAGTGCAGTTGACCTACACCTTTATTATCGAAAAATCCTATTATAGAGCCCATTATGGGACAAAAAGGAAAGGTCATTTAATTTTCGTTCAAATGATGCAAAAATTTCCTTAACCCATTAAGTACCCATTGAAATAATCGAATTTTAAAAAAATCAACTTTCAAAACTTTTTTCCTCGATTTTTCCCAAAAAATGTTGGATGCAAAAACATTCTTCAAACAATTTTAAGAGTAACTGCAAAAGAAAATTTTCAAAAATATTTTTGCTAGTATTTTTTATAATTTTTTGAAAATAATAAAAATGACCATTTTAACCCATTTTTCCTCATTTTCATGCAAAAAGTGCCTTTTTTGCAGTTTTCAAAAAATTATAAAAAATACTAGCAAAAATATTTTTGAAAATTTTCTTTTGCAGTTACTCTTAAAATTGTTAAAATTTTTTTTAAAAATTCGAATATTTCAATGGGTACTTAATGGGTTAAGAAAATTTTTGCATCATTTGAACGAAAATTAAATGACCTTTCCTTTTTGTCCCATAATGGATTTTTCGATATTAAAGGTGTAGGTCAACTGCACTGCTATTTTTATGAACACAGCTGTATACAGAATGTACATAATAGACCTGGACGACTTTGAAAATTAAAAAGAAATATTGTCGAAATGTAAATATTTAAAAATTGACAGTCTCGAACTAATTTAAGATATTTTATCTTAATCGCTTATATAAACTCTCTTTATTTCATTAACTCGCTGTTACTCGTTTTCTCGCTGCACATCTTTTATAGCAGATACTTTTGCCGAGAATTGTAATTATTGAATATCAGCATTTTCACTTCTCTTAAAAAAATGTTCAACTCTTTGCTTTTATTATAAATCAATACCTTAGTTAAATTAATATATAACTTCCAAATTTTTTTAAATTTTCAAGTAAACATTTTTGATAAAAGTTGGAAAAATTTAATTTTTCAATTGATCAACATTTTTATGCAGAGCAAAATACTATAAGACGACAATCAATGGTAAATTTTGACATTCCAAAGTTATTACATCTTGAATTTTTTAAGAAAGTGTCAAGGGGTATGAAAACTGCATTTCTCAAATGAATAAAATTTTTATGGAGAATCTAATTAGGGCAAATCGGTTAAGTTTTGGCAAAGCCATGACAGTATGAAGATTCAGTGATGTAAATGCAGACTGTGAAGTCGTTAAAATAATCGAGTTAAAATACTTAAAAATCGTTATTGTGAAAATCGAAATGTCGATTATTCGATTTATTTTCACATCACTATTTGCCACTCGTTACTTGTATATCAAGGGTGATTTAAATAAATATTGTACAGTTTGGGAGCATGAGAACTCGTTATTAAAAAAAAAGAAATTATACACAGTAACATTTTTCAATTTATGATCAGTCCCAAAACTCGTTACATTAAAGTAATTGTAACTAGTAGCGTTTGTGTGAATGTCTCGAATGCTACTCGTTGCTTTAGGGGTACTCTTAAAAAGTGGCATTTACGCAAACATCGTTCATATGTAATGCAATTTGGGAATATATTTGAATGAAAGAGACTCCGATGATTTTAGCCGTTTCATTTGTTCATTTTTTGGGAGATTATTTCACTCGACGCACAGTGGTCGATTCTGTCAATCTGGCAAGCAACAATTAATAACATGCGAACAAAGTATCTAATAATTTTTTTTAATATATTTATAAATTATATAGTAAATAATTCAAGCAAATGTTACCACTATTTTTTTATTTTTGAAAAATTGAAATTTTTTAAAAAAATATAATTTTTTATGTTTTTTAATATTTTTAAATTTTATATTAAATTATTTACAGGAAAAAAAAATAAGAAGAAAAAATAAGAACAAAATGTAGTTAAAAATAATTATTCAGCGATATTTTCTCTCAGTTTCTTGACCTCTTTATCTAATTCAATGTATTTTTTGAGTACAATGAAGTACTTTTTGATATAGACAATACAAGAGGGTCTGACGTCTGCTTGCATTAAGTCTTTCATCGTATTCCTACGCGAATTTTTTCGAAAATGGTTCATTCTATAGTTGCGCATATCCTTGTTTCACGCTTCAAGCGCTTCCTCGGACATCATGCCGATTGGAAGGGAAATATTTTTTCTTCGCTAAGATTGTTTTTGTCAATGCATTCAGAAAAAACATGGTTTTGCATCGCTACAACTTTTTTCTGCCGCAGATTTTCAAGATTGATATTGCGCCCATAAATCGGAATAAATTAAAGGTTAGCAGAGATTAGCAGATCATATTGACACTAGACGAGGCTCAAAGGATTATAATAAGAAACACATAAATATTTAAGCCGGATACGGCCGGATATCACAAGTTATATTTCACAAAAGTCTCGGGTATGTAAGTCACATGAAAACATAAACTTTCACAGCGCAATACAGAACACATCAAAAAGGCGCGAAAATGAATTCAGGTATGAGCCGGGTATCCAGCACCTCGGAAAATAAAAATTCCTGCCAAACTTCATATAAAAAAAACTGGGGCAGAAACTTTTCGTTTACGATTTCGTTGCTTGAGTATCCAGCAACTTGAACGAAATCCACAGATAAATATCGATAATAGGCCTATCGACAGCTTGTGTGGACTGAGAGCACAGCTGATGCACAGCTCAGGAATATATCGTCGACAATTATTTCGCGAGTGTCGATTGAAAAAATTGAAGAAAAAACTGTGCGAAAAACTAAAAAGTGAGATGAAACTGTTTTTGCAACAATATATGCCGCCACCAACACAATTACTTCATCGTCTGAGTTAATTTTTTCCTTTTTTTTTAATAAGTTGAACTTTCAAAATTGGCGCTGTTTACAAATCACAGCTGACTCGACAGAGTGACCATGCACGTTTTGGCTACATCGTCACTCGTTTTATGTACATGGGCACACTGTCTCATTTATGTTCCACACACACGAAATAAATAGCAAATTCCTAGCATAAAAATTTCGCGGTGCTGGAGACAGGCCTATGGGCAGAAAACTATCGTAAGTTTTGCACACTCACGACTGCTTGACTATCAATAATAATTAATATCAACGAAATTTCAATTTTTAATATTGCATTTATTGCGCGCCAGATAAGCAGAATCGACCACTGTGCGACGGACGCTTTCAGGCAGAGCCATGCAAAATGCAATTGACGGCTGTTTCAAGAAGCCAGGGGCAGTTGACCCAAAACTAACTGCGAGTAAGGCCACGCCCCCAAAGCGGCATCGTGACGCTGCCTGCATAACGAATGCGGCGCATCCATTTGTGCAGAATTTCTATTTTTAATAAAGCAACGCGCAAGGTCAGCCGTCAATTTTGATGGTTTGCCTACTGGGCGAGTGGACTTTTGGGCGCTTGAGGTTAGAGGATAGAGGTTAGCACTTAGGAGCCATGAAAATAAAAGCAAAGGCGAACTAAATCTATGGCACATGCCACTGACTGCGGCTAACGAGCGTTGCAGTTCCACTGACCGAAAGGTACAAGGGCAACTCAGTTGGCCATTTAATGGCAATGCTCGGTTCGAAAAGTTAACTCAAGTCCAGCAAAAAATTTATAATTAAAAACTTTGCAATCGAATGAGCTCGCAAATAGAGCGTAAGATACTAAAAGCCACTCATACTTTACTCACGACTTAAACCCGATCGAGAGGTTGGTCTATTATTGGCCCAGTTTCAGTTATTCACTTGCGAAAAAGTTGCCAACTGTAGTTGCCCCTCACTTCAAGTTGGATTGTGGCAGCTTGCGACTCTATTCCAATCAAAGTACAATACAAGTGGCTTCAAGTAGGCCAAATGATGTGGAAGTCATAGGTAAATCTCAGTCCTAGTACCTTTCCTTGCTTCCTCTGTGTCTAATCCGCCCATCTCCCTTTTGACACTTTTCTCAGTTGTTTTTTATTTTAGCTCTTCTATGCATTAAGCAGCTTACACACGACCGCTTTTTCACTGTCCATGTCATGTTAATATTTTTAAAACAACAGATTCTCATCGATGGTAATAGGACGACTTTTATTTTCATCGGTTTTTTCGTGTCGGTGACATGCTACAAAAACAAAAAATTGTGTAGTGTGACCAGATTCTGTAAGAATAAAAACTGATGGGTCTTTTGATTGAATTTTGAATATGCGTCAGTTAAAAATTGGTCGTGTATAAGCAGCTTGTTTTGTGAAAAAATCTTCGCCAAACAGTTTCTTGAATAACTTTTGAGTTGATCAATTTGAAAACTATTAGTGTGACCAGATTTTCCTTTTTTTTCTGGCCACATTACACATTTTGAATCTGAATATGTGTCAGGAATATCCGAATTTTAATTAAATGAAAGTGAAAACTAACAATCTTACCACCTTGTCGCGTTTAGACATGCCTTCTGAACTCGTTGGTCAACTTAACTTGCTAAGTATAGTTAGTTATTGAATATACTTAATTACAAATTAACTACCATGGAATACAGCAAATCTGGTAGCCAAGAAAGTTATTCATGACTCTGAGCATACTTTTATTGTTAGTGGGTGAGAGGCCTCCCGACTGGGATCACAAAGTATGTTAAGCAGCTTTCAAGTTGAAGTTAAAGTTGGCTTCTTGGCTAATCAGTAAAATGGACATGGACTCTGCGTCTCGTGCGCTCGGAAACAATAGGGAATCTTTGGCCCGTGGGCGTGGCAATGAGATGCCTGACGGCGGGGCGTGGCGTGGACACAACGGGCCAAAAGAAACTGCTGCGCTTGCAGTTTGCATGAAAGACAAAGGCACTGTTAAAATCGTGTAAATATCAGACAATGTTAAGAGTTCGCGGCGATGCTAACGTCGACGTCGGCGTCGACGCACTGGAAAATTGTAGAGTAGGTAAATGGGGGGGGGTTTGTGTGTCCGGGGCTGTGGCGAGTTATCTATATTATATATTATTGTTCTTATTATGGCCAGGCTTTGTTTTCCAGCCACGGTCCAGGCCAAAACTGTTGCATTGTTTTCCGGCGACCAAACTTACAAAACAAAGACCCAGTCGCTGTCAAAAACGAATACAAAGCAAAGCACAGCCAGAACCAGAACCAGAAGTAGAAAAATAAAATGAAAAATAAAAATAAAAAGAAGAAGAAGACGAAGCAGCAACAGAGAAAAGCGTGCAAAGCTTTTTTGCTGCTTATTGTTGTCCCACATAAAGGCGTGGTTGTGGGGGGGGGGTGGCAATTGTGGCCTGGCATCCTCAGCTAGATACATGTATAAGCGCTTAAACAATGCGACAATGAAACGTTATAGCCAGCGTTGCCAGTGTTACCACTTACTTGCATTGCACAGTGATTCAAAAATGTTACTTTCTTCTTATATTTTCGCATATGGGCAATTCTCCAGAAATGTCAACCGAGCCTAAAAACGAAAAATTGCTCAAAAACTCACATCTTGTGAAATTATGTTCCAAAAATGTATTCCAGTTATTTATTTAAGCAATATACGCTAGAAGAAATTCAATAGGATGAACATATATTGGAATAAATTCACTTGTTCCATATTTATGTAAATTTTCTTAAAAATTGACTTCCAAAATGTACCGTTTGTATTCTATCGATTACAGTAAGTAAGATAGTAAGATTGTAACATAAACCATTTAAATTCAAAGAAATATATTGAAAGTTGAATTTAAATAAGTTTTTCGGGCTGATTTCGATATATAATTTAAAAAAAGAGAGACAGAAACAACAGAAATATTTTGTGGAAGAAAATGTCACGTGCGACATGTCGCGTGCGACAGTGACTCAAATAACATTTAAAAAAAAACTACTTGATATTTTTAAATCAAACAAAAAACATTTTTTAGATAAATGAATACATTACATTTCAAAATAAATTGCATCAAAATATTCGTTCACGTTTTGCCGAAATCAGTGCTAGAACTGGTCGCCGAAAAAACGACTTCTATCTGAGTCGCGTGCGAATGCCTTGGTTTTTTTAAATTATCTTGAAAACGAACAATTTCCCAAAATCAACTTTAACACCAATTATAGTGCTAATCAATACCTATAAGTTTCCCCTTTTGTCACAACAAAATAATGTTTTGGCATATGTTTTATTTCACTTTGAATGCGTACGAATGTCGCATTCGACATGGGAGAATTACCCATATGTGTGGATATCTTCACACAGCGCAAGTCAATTTGACGAGTGCCAATAACGAGTAGATAAAACGAATAACAATTAAATAACACAACAAACAAATTTAAACAAAACCTTATAATAAAGCCCAAAATTTTCATTCTCAGAATAAAGTAACGAGTATCTACAACGAGTGATGAAAAATACAAACACATCGATTACAAGAATATAACAAGCAATTAAAATAAAGCGAGATACAAATTTCCATCAAAGTAATGTATAGATTTTGTAACGAGTAGTTGAAGTAGTAGTTGTAGACAACGCTAAGTAACGAGTACTTACAGGGAGTGAATTACAGAAACAAATAAGAATATAAGAAATAAAGATAACAAAAATATAAAAACTAGATACAGTAGAAGATTTCTTTTCTCAATGAAAGGAATGAACTGACCTTTTTTAGACAACACAAAATAACGAGTAGTCACAACGAAAAAAGGCAAAAGAAATATGTAGGCCAAGTAGACAGTTCCCTGATAGTTTGTTTGATGTTTCTGCAGAATGAGGTTGATACTCAATCATTATATCAAATTTCGTGTATCATAAGTACTATAGTTAATACATAAGGGTGTAACAAGATTTGATGTGATTCTGCTACAATTAGATTTTCTTAGAGAAAAAATAAAGCAAACATGATAATACTGTGATAAAATTGAGTAATTGGAAACTCTTGTATTTTGCGTTTTGCGGGACACTGTGTTACATGTTGTCAGTATGTCTGCGAATGCATCTTGGACTTGGGTGTTAATCAGCCATGCAGAACACTGTCAACGGATAGTGATGAAGATTTTGCCGCTGGTGTGTGTGTGTGTGTGTGTGTGTGTGTGTGTGTATCATATACGAGAATAGTACGATGGTGGAAAAATTAAAAGATTATTATTTTTAAAATTGTTTCGGGAAAAATGAATTTTGAAATTTCATAATTTTCACTTAGTACCTATTAAGCAATGTTTCAAAATTTAACAAAACAACGGCGCAGCTTTTTATCATATTATTTAATAATTGATTTAAGGTGTCAAAGTGACGGTCGTTTCTAATATTTTTTTCATAACTGTATATACATATGAATATAAGGCCAGACAGAGGGCATTACAGAGAGAGAGAGAGAGAGAGAGAGAGAGAAAGTGAAAATAAGGCAGTTGGAGACAATGATTTGCATATGAAGCTGCAGTTGCTGTTGCTGTTGCTGTTGCTACTGCACTGGGTTGCATTTGCATGCATCACTTGTTCTACTTATCAATGAGTGTGTATGTATATATACACATATTCCTGCATATGTATAAGTAGAGGCCTGGCTATACAGTGTGACCTTGATCTTCACATGTCCTTTGCATACGAAGGCAAAAGTCAAAGCGGCTGTTTCTTAATGGGCTGCCAGATAAGTGCTAAGAATGATGAAATCAGATTAAAATTGTGACTGAAAGCATGAAAAGCAGAAAGAGAGACAAATACATGCAGGTAAGCAGAAGCTCTATTGACTCAAAAATCGATCGACATAGCCATGTCATGAAAAACAATAATTCTGCCTAAAGCTTAAGTTAACCAACTGATTAAAAATTAAATCAAGTCGTGTTTCCAATTTTGTAACTGCCCGTTACCTAATTTGACTAATTATTGGGTATTTCTATGAATCTTAAACTTTATCGGTGTACAATTTACTGCATACTTTCAGGCGTTTCATTTGTTAAAACACTTAAGCAAACATATATTATTATTTATGTATTTTATTTCATAATTCTACAGGGATATATACATATTATACAGTAAATTAATGCGACCACAAGTCAAATTTTGTCACTTTATTACCATGCTGAAATTTTGACCAACAATTGTTTTAAAAATCTTTATATTTCTTTCGAAGTAACATAAATATATTAGATAAATCCTTACTTTTAGATTACTATAATAGTTTGAAATGTTTTTGGAATTTTGTATATATTTATATTGTTTTCGCATATTTTTTCATCAGCAAAACGGCCTCCGCAAATGCAATTGTTAATTAGTTTCCAAAAGTACAAAAATATTTAAACCATTTTAAAATAGTATTGTTTAGTTATTTAGCAACGACTCTGCTGCATATTCATGCTAACCGCAAAAGCCATAAAACTCATTTGATTAACCTACATTGTACGAATAACATTTTATAATTTAATTATCAAACAACAACTAGATTTATGTACGCGCCCATAAATTCAACAGCAACAGCCCGCATCATGTGGATTTGTGGCATTGGGCGTATACGCAATTAAGTTGGCCAGCCATATATTGATCATACGCCTAGTGGCGTTGTGCTGCATGGAAAATGTGCGGGAAACAAATGCGACAATAAACAACAATAAAGCAGCTCTTACCCGTCTCAATTGTTGTTGTTGTCTACTTTCGATTTTGTTGTTTGACACAATTAGACATCCGCTAATGGTCTTTGGAAGTATTTAGTCACATTCTTACTAACAATCGGACAACTTAATTAGAATGAAGTCTGAAATACAACTGTAAATGTATAGATGGCAGTCTTTTCTTGCCTTGCTCATGCACCTTAACTGATTGTATAATTGCACAAACAAATAATTATTTCATATTTAAATTCAACCGATATTTATACTATCGTGTACGTGTTTGTGTAGGGTATCTCCAATTGGAGGACTCTCGATAAAAACATTCTAACTTGTTTGTAATACTTCCGTTAACGCTTAAAGTATTTTAAACCAAAATTAAGGAAAAGTATTTCCATCGATATACGAGAGGATCCGAAAGGAAAGGAAATTTTTCCCTTGCTCTTGATTGTATCGGGGCACCACAGAAGCAATTGAAGTATAATTGCAATAAACACACGCCTGGGGCTCCTCCGATGGAGTGAGAATTTACTCGTAAAATAGCAGCTGTCGAACATTGCTAATTGGCAGTGGTTGTTGTTGTTGTTGTTGTTGTCTGTCCACTCAATGCCAGACATGCGAAAGAAAAGGGCAGTTGCTAGTTAACACATTTGGAGTCCCGGTTATAGCATCTGTGCTGGGTGCTGGGTGCTGGGATATGTGTCCCGGATACTGTAATGAGCTGCATGTAAATTTTAATTAATGCTCGACAAATAAAGAACAGACTCTGGCTGGACATTGCTGGCTGCATTGCACATTGGGCGGAATTGCCCGTTTTTTGGCAACAACCCTAAATTGTATTTTTTAATATTTTTATGGTTATAATATTTTTTCCAGTAGGTAATTGTCCCTCCTCATCGAAAACATTAAATTTAAATTTTATTATGCAACCCTCGTTTAACACCAGCCTTTTAAACTCAGCTGTTTGTGACACGCAGTGTCTGCATGTGGTCCGATTTAAAAATTTTATATTTGTTTGACAGTCTCCCATTTTTAAACGGTTTGACGAATTTAAATAGTTTAAAATGGAAAATGATCATCAAGGCATGTAGAAAAGAGTTATACATGTGTTTAATTATATGTGCTTTTGTTTCGTTATGTTTTCAATGTTATTAATAGACCATAATTTTGTCGAATCTAACCTCAATATAGTTGTGTTTCGTGGAGTATATCTAGCAAGATAAACGTGGATTATAAAAAGTGCTTATGTGGTAGTATGCGTTATTATGTATCTATTTATGTAGAGTTTAAATCATAAGCGGAATTTTGCGGTTTTTCGAAATACTTCAGTAGAAGTGGGTGTGCTTTTATGCTTGAAAATTGGATTTTTCCCAGGTGTTAGATGGGGAGGGGGGTAGGAACATGGTCAAATGAAAAAACAAAGAAAATTATAAATTCTAGTTTAGTCTGATTAGCAATCATGCAAAGTTTGAAATATTTTCCTTTATATTTAAAATGTTTGTTTTTGTGACCTTTCTATATTGTAGAAGTAAGTTTTAGTTAACTTGAGGTCAAGTAATGTCTATATTTATATTGAAGATTTTAAAAAAAAATATATATCTTTTTTAATGAGTCGTGGATAAAGCGAAAAGGGGGGTCTATTTTTTTTAGGTCCAACTAAAAAACCGAAAAAAATATAAATTGTACTTTAGCCTAACTAAGATTCATGCCAAGTTTCAAGTCAATATATTACACTTTTTTTCTCATAGTCGGATGGGGAGGGGGAGGTGAAGGCTTGGTCCAAATCTAAAAAAATAAAATTCAAAATTCGATATTTGTCTAACTAAGGTTCATGCCAAATTTCAAGCTCCTAGCTTTATATTTAGAGGTTTTTGGCAAAAAAAACGGGAATTCCGCCCAATGTGCATTGGCAATTTGAGTTTGTCTGGACAAGCCTGGCGAGAGAGTGAATCCACACAAGAACCACTCAAAAGGCCAAACACGAAAGAAAACAGATGAAAACAACAACAAAAAAAAAAAAGAAAAGTGAAACGCAAGAGCGAACAGGATAAACGGAAGCGGAAAAGCAACAAAACCAATGGACACACAGCGAAAAACCGACAGACAAAACAACGACCAAAAGAATAGATAAACAGACAAACGGTTGTGAAAACGGGGAACGAAAGGGGCGTAGGGGATGAAGGCATGATGAAGGGGTCAGCGGGTTAGGTGGATTCAGATTCAGATTCAGATTCACAAAACTGGCTGCAGTTGGGTTTGGTCAGCGCAGCGCGCCAAAGTATGCTACTTTTTATTTTCACTCTCCCTCTCTCTCTCTCTTTCCCACTCTGTTGAACTTTGTTTTTATTTAGATGCGCCCATCTGGGCGAGATTCAGCAACAAAAACATCATCATCATCATTATCATCATCATCACCATCATCATGAGCATGATGAGAATCATGATTGCCAGCATATTGCATTGCATCACTGACTCGGCTGGTAAGCTGCTTTGCCAGTTGCTAGCTTACAGTGCTTCAAAACATATTTTACTCTCAACGCATTAAGTCAGAAGCTAAAAGCATTTTAAAAAGCTCTTGAAAGCAATATATAGCTAAATATACTGTATGTCTCACTTAAAGTTTAATTGATAACTACAATTGTATCTTGATTTCAATTGTCTCTATCATCTATTTTATTTGTAATTAAACTATCGACGTAATCAATAAGCTACAGTTTAATCTCACTCTCTTATAATGAGAGAGTCCGCTTCATTCCATTTACTTATCTCAGTAAGTCTTAGAGTTAATTTAGAAACCTGTAATCAGTGCTGGTTGGAGAACCATGAGAAGAGTCTCAGTAGAAACTAATAAAATAGCTTTCAAATTTCTTGAGAGCTTTTAGGCGCTAATAAAAAATACTTTTTTTATATAGTATACATATCGCTCAATTACTAGAAGAGTGACATATGTAAGTCAAACAACACGATGAGTTAATGATGCAGAAATGTTCGCAATGTTACAATCTATGTTGTGTAAAAATTTCATCATCCAATCTTTAATACAAAGAGAGGGAGAAGAGAATATGGGTATTTCCAGGATCGCGAACGCGACATTTGTACGTCTTTAAATGAAAAAAAAAATGGTAAAAGCTGACATTTTCAAAACTGTTTTCTCACGTGTTTAATGCATTTTATCAACACTATTTTTATGATAAAAGACAAGCTTTGAAGACTTTTCGTTTTTTAATTATTTATAGAAAACAATGCATCGCGAACGCGACGAAAAATGGAAGTCATGTTTGACTTCATCTTGACAATGCGAAAGTCTGCGAAATGTGGCGTCTAATTTGGAAGAAAATACTCTCAAAATATAATAAAATAATGTAGTTTTCGATTTTAGAAATAATTTTGATAAGTTACTATCATTTTATTTATTTTAAAAGTTTTATTAGTAATTTGTAACGTGACATCGCGAACGTGACAAGATTTCCACCTAGTTTTTCCAAGAGTTTGTTCATCAAATTTCATTCTATATATCGAAAACAGCTTTTAAAACTTGTTTTAAATTAAACTTTCAATATATTTCTAAGAATTAAAATGGTTCATGTTACAATCTTACTGTCCTACTAAGTGTAATCGTTAAAATACAAACGGTCCATTTTGGAAGTCAATTTTTAAGAAAATGGGCAAATATATGGAAAAAGTGAATTTATTCCAATATAGAATCTATATCTTCATCCTATTGAATTTCTTCGAGCGTATATTGCTTAAATAAATAACTTGAATACATTTTTGGAAGAAAATTTCACAAGATGTGAGTTTTTGATCAATTTTACGTTTTTCGTCGTGGTGGACCTTTTTCTGGAAATGACCATATGTCGTTTTTTCAATTCCAACGATTCGACTTTATTAACTCAAAAGAACGATATATCTCAGTTGCAATGCAATCGTTGACTAGAAAACATTATTTATGTTTCATAAAGCTCAATTGTTTTTTCTCAAAATTTACAAGTTTGGCAGCTTTTAAAAAAAACGCAGGCGACACTTGAAACACTTTATCTCTAAACGCCATTTTTTGAGATATGTCACTCTTTTTTTGATTTTGCATTTTTAAATGATTTTTGGTTCTCAACGCATATTTTGGACAAAAGCCAATAAAATCAGATTTTTGTCTCAAAACTAAAACAATAAAATTCTTATTTAAATCAAAATCCAAGCATCTGTTGTTTAGCTTTCAAAGATCTTGAAAGCTTGTAGCTAAAAGTATTTCCGGAAACTTTTCAAAACTAAATTATTATCAGCGGCTTTTCACAATTTGGAGCCAGTGTGCAGCTTATTGCGAACAGGCTGGCAGCACAGCGAGAGCGTTGCCACTTAGCAAGCACCCCTTCTTGTGCGACCACAAATGCAGCTCATATGGAAATTTATGCAAAATGCCGGCAAGAGAGCAAAAGGCAAATGGCAGAGGCCGCCACTGCGATTGCAGTTATGTATTTTTTTCGTATTATGGTTGTTGTTGTTGCCGCTTGACTTGGCCTGGCAATTATAACAGTTACGGAAAAAACCTAGAGATGTGTAACAGATGCTCACGGGGCTCACGAATGAAGTCGCTTAATTGACTACTTGAATTTGTTAAGAATTTGTAGAGAAAATAAAGTGTAATTGAAGTTTAAATAAGGTCTAAGTTTATGTACACAGGAAAAAAAACCGTGATTCTGGGATAAAATCAATCCAAACGATGTCAAAAGTTAGATAGTCTTGAGTTAAAAATACTTTAATTCAAGTACGATTTTAAAATCCTTCACAGTAAAATCAATTGCTTTTATAATTTTTTAACAATAATATCCTTAACTTACAAAATACATGCTTTGAATTTAACTTTTTTTTTGTAGAATTAGAATAGATTTAGTCAACAGCTGGTAAATCCTTTATTGCCACAAAAGCTATATAATCGCATTGAAATCCACTTTATCGCCAAGGCTTCAACATCGGCCCGGCTTCTAACCCGTTAACTAATTCATCTGCAATTTGGATTCACTTGTCAAAACGAGTGGCTTACACAGTCGACAGGCTTAATCCCAAGCGAATATGTGGCATAAGTCACACACCGTTCCACATGCAACATGCAACGTTCAACGTACAGCCAAACATGCCAGTTGCCCCAGTCAACATTCGACACGCATTTGTTTTAAGCCCTGTGATCTGTAAATCCGGATTTCATTACAATTTTAACATCGCAATCCTTTAGCGCTGCACTTTTTGACAGCCGCTGTCTGCTTGCCGTGTGGCATGTATGTAGCAGGTGGCAGGTGGCAGGTGGCAGGTGGCATGTGGCAGGCTTTGGCTCTGGCTCTTATGGCAATTGAATAGCTCCCGTTCCGCGTTCCCCATTCAACAACCTACACAGAAAAAAAGAAAATTAAAAATCATGTTAAAACTCAAGTTACAAATTCGTGATTTCAGCATGCATTTTTTAAGTATGCATTCAGGATATTATTGTTTAATTAACACAATATGCGAATAAAATGGCAACCATTCAGCAATAAAATAGTCAAAAAAACCTAAGACATTTCATTTTACTGAAAAAACTCTTATAAAGCCCCGATAGTCATAATGTTTGCAGAGAAAGAATTTAAAAATCGTACTTGAATCAAGTATTTCGTAACTTCAAGATTACCGCACTTTTGACACCGTTCCGGATTGATTTCATTTGGAAGCAGGCTTTTTTTGTCAGTGTACAAAATAAGGAATGGCATAAGCTGTCTGCAGTGGCGCTCAGTCGAGACCGTCCTGTTGAGACTCCTCCGGGTTCCCTTCATTCACAGTTTGACCATTAAGATTTATGACTAGTACTTGTATTTGGCTTTCGCTTTTTATTTTGTACACACATGTGCACACACACATACGTATCCGTATTTCAAATTATGCTTGATATTATAATATACCATTGTTCCGCATTTTTAGTGTTTCCCCTCAAATCAACTTAAGAATCTCATTTCTCTCTTCATATTCACATTACAATTTATTTGTGTTATTTTAGCTTTCCACAATAATTTGTTAAACTGTAAAGCAAATAAAAAGAACCTCTAGTGACGAAAGCCTATTCAAACCCCAATCAATGATATCAAATTTTGAAATAAAAAATAAACATGTTTGACTTTCCGCACATTGGCCAAAAAGGTCCAGTTTGTTTTTAGTGGGTTATGAAATATTTGTTTGCGTTGTTACGAAATATGAACTTTAAAAATGCTTTAAAGGATATCAGCCGAAATTGAAAGTGTAACATCTTTCTAAGAAATTGGTGAATTGATTTGATATTAACCTACAAATAATTCTAATTATAATTTATGTCTAATTCGTAAACTGCTGATTGTTTTATAAAGATATTTTGGAACTTAAGATATAAAATACTGTACAAAATAAAGTGGTATTTTTTTTAATAACTACAAGCTTACATATTAAAATTAGAATTAAAGTGCCTACACTTTAGATCAGGTCAAAGAAAATTAAGTTAATTACAGTTTAGGGATTAAAACTTCAGAACTAAATCTGAAAAACAGTTTAATTTTCTCAATTGTTTTTTAGAATATAACAACCAATTATCGATTTGCTTTAGCCACTTAAAGACTCACATGAACGTTGTGAACATGTGTCCAAAGTCAAACCTAAGCATATCCCATACTTACATCCTCGACAAGAAGGAGGAAGCACACAGTTATGGCCATTACGCCATCAGGTTGCATTTCTCTTTCCATCAATTTGTGAATGTTGTGCAAATCAATTGTTGCATGTTCTGTGATAGCATTGCTGATGTTGTTGTTGGTGTTGGTGTTGGTGTTTGTGTTTGTGCTGTTGCTGTTAAGGGTCTTCTTGGCCAGCTTCTAGTTCTTGAGCTTGGTCGGTTTCTTTTTGCTGGGTCTGCAGGGTCTCAAGGACCGCCGCGTACAATGTACGCATTGTTGCTGCCACGTGTACGTATGCGTGTGTATGTGTGTGAGTGTCAAAGTGTGTGTGTTTGTTTGTGCCCTGGCTTAACATTACTGCACTTTGTTATTTGCAATTGAGTTGAATTTATTTGTTGCCCCTTTTTGAAGGATCCCATGCCATGCCATGCCATGCCAAACTCTATCAAATCCATTCTCCCCACTTTTCACTCATTCCCCATTCCCTTGGGTCCCGTTGTTTGCTTGACCAGTTGGTTGGTTACACAACATAACCTTTTCTTGTGCTGAACACTTGCAGAACGTGCCAACTACGATGCTGTGAATAACCTCACACAGCCCTAGCACTGAAATGTCCCTTTCTCTTTCCCCCAGCCATTTTTTGCTTCTTTGCTTTGCTTGTGTCTGTTCGATTTACATTGTGTTAAGCTATTTGAATGCATATTATGTGACCATTGACTGGCAGCTGATTGAGACATGTGAATGGGGCATTACACAAGAGCCCGAGCCAGGACATCAGTCAGAATGTAATATAAGAATGTACTTCATACACACAATAAATATAAGTATGTATGTATGTGCATACATGTGTACATATGTATACTTATACTCGTACAGTGTAGAGATGTGCTTTATTGCGATTGTTCATTCAAAGTAACTGTGACTGCAAATCAAAGTCAATTATATAAGACTAAATTTATGAAGTATGATGCTATTGAAATATATCATCCATCAGATATTAAGTTCTTAGAGAAGAATGATTTATCAGATTCTTTTAATCTGATCATTACAACGATCAAAAATGTTCGCCTTAGAATAATTCGATCTGCTAATCACGAATTGTAAACTTGTAACTATTACCCATCACATACATACAGTGCTGCCAGAATCTTCGAAGCAAAAATTGCTAGATTTGGAAAAAAAAAAGTTGCTAAAAATAGCTAAAAATGTGTGAAAATTGCCAAGAAAAATGCTAAATCATTAAAATTTTCGTTTTCAACAAATATATATATATTTTTAAGAAAAAAATATCTAAATCTAAAAGGAAAATGATTTCATATCTTAAACAAAATTAAGAGTACTTATAATGCTATTTAACTCGTCAGCTTTACTTAAATCAGCTTACTTCTCATTGCTAGTGATTTGAGTCAAGTACTCATATGGTAGAGCATAAATTATGGCAATATTTTCCGTGTCTGTGTAGACCATACCTGTTAAATTATTTGAAGTTTCCTATGTTCATATTGTATTTCTATTATAATTATTGAAATTTAAATTTTGGGTAAATCAAAAATTTTGCTTTTAAACTTTTAGCATTTTAACCCAATCACAAAATACAGCAAAAGAGTGAGCAAAAACTTTCAAGTCCTTCATATAATCGAGCCACTGAGTTAAATACCAGAGTCCCGAATCGTTGTGAACCATTATTAATCGTAATTTGTGCTATCACTTGCAAAAAAGCTATAAAAAAGGCAAAAATGCTAAAGAAAAATAAAAAATTGCTAGTTCTGTAATAAAATTGCTAAAGAAAAATTAAAAATTGCTAGATTTGTGGCTAATAGCATTTAAAAAAAAAAAAGTTGCAAATTTTTTAAAAAGTTGCCAGATCTAGCAACTTAATTGCTAAACTGGCAGCACTGCATACATATAGTGTCTTCAAGAGTATTCATTTTTAATCTGTTTCTTACATTTCACATTCTTCTGAAAGATATTCGTTTTGTGAATTTGTAACTGTTACCCATCACTTTTGATAGTTACCCAAATGTTCATATACAGAGTTCATATACCCTTGTAAGGCCCTTATATTGACTTACTGGGTTTAAAGAGCAAAAACAGTTATAAAACATAACTTGCCGATTTGCAATTCAGAGGGAAACATTTTTAAATCCGATTATTACATCTTATAAATCAGATTTTTCTTATCTGGGATTTGCCATTTACGATACTTTAGATAAATTCCATATAGTCACATTGTAGTCTTCCGTAGTCTACAAGAGAAAACAGGGGTGACATAGAAATCGCTTTGGCTTGAATTTCACCTAAATTTATATGAAATTTAAGTGAAATTCAAGCGAAAGCGATTTTTATAGCACCCCTGATTATTTTTCAGGCTGATTATCACATCTCATCTAACAGACATTTTCTTCTCAGGAAATTTCGACTGGAAATTTGTAACTGTTATCCATCGTTTTGATAAGGAGCATATCTTGAGGATTCGATTTCTATATTCGCTTTGCCAATCACTAGCTGAGAACTTGTAACTGCTTGTAACAAATCACTTGGTCATCCCTTAGCTGTAATTTGTACACTGAATGCGAGTTGTGGGGACTCCCCCCACAATTGTGTTGGCCCAATTTGAGAAAGAACATAATACAACATAATTCAGTGTAATTATAATATAATTATGTTGTGTAAGCAGCTATGATACAAAACGCATCTCGCTTGGCATCTCCAGTCACTTAAAACGATAAAAAACAAAAAAATTCAGCAAAAAATAATGACGACTACCGCACCAAATAAACGAGTATCACCGCAAGCGAATGGCCCATGAACCTCGAATACTCAAGCACAGGCCAATACCACGGCCAACAAAAGGCAGCACCAACACCAGCAACAACATATTAGACTGGCCCAAACAAGCGTTACGAAATTATTTTGGCAGTTTGCCCGTTGTCAAGGTCTGGGTCTAAGCCATTGTGCTGCCTGGTGACTGGTTGGCTGCTTGGTTGGGGGCATGCAACGAGTGGTGGCATCAATGGCGCTGCTCCTGCTCCTGCTCCTGCTGCTTCGACCACTGCCAGACAACAGTCAAAAGGGGGAAGAGCTCTGGTATTTTTTGGAAACTGCCGTTAGCTACCCTAGACTACGCCCGTCCTTATTTCAGATGCCATTGAGCAACTTCACTGACTTTGATTGAAATTCGAAACGTGCAAGCAAATCAACTTGATTTATAGGTTTGAAGAGAGCTTGCCACTTACTATTTATTGGACTTGAATTACTCTGAAGTACTTTAAAATGGAGTTGGAACTGTCATATATTAACCTGACTGATTAAATATTTATGTACACATGTACGCCTCAACTTTCATCTCGAAATCTTCAAAATTGTAGTGACAATTTTAAGAAATTGGCCTCAGCTGGCTTGATACAATACAAATATTCTCCAGGGTACCATCAGACCTGATATGCATTATAACAACCTGATTATCTCGAAGCTAAGGGTATAAAGAGATATTACTACCCCAGGGAAATAAGTATATGTGGATGAAGTTATTCAAAAAAAACATACTTTAAACAAAAAAGATTTGATGCAGATTTCTTAAAATATTCGTATCATTTAATTTCCGTTTGAATGATAAAAAAATTTTGTTAACCCATTGCGAAAAAGGC
This sequence comes from Drosophila suboccidentalis, assembly GCA_037043435.1. Classification (NCBI taxonomy): domain Eukaryota; kingdom Metazoa; phylum Arthropoda; class Insecta; order Diptera; family Drosophilidae; genus Drosophila; species Drosophila suboccidentalis. The sequence continues at coordinate 2,621,428 of JBAMBK010000278.1, read as the reverse complement.
ACTTTTTGTGTGAAATGTGGGAAAAAGGGGTTAAACTTGTAATTTTTAGGATTTTCAAAAATTTATAAAATATACTAGCAAAAATATTTTTGAAATTTTTTTTTTGCAGATACTCTTAGAATCTTTGAAGAATTTTTTTGCATCAAAACATATTTTGTTAAAAATCGAGGAAAAAAGTGGAAAAAAAAACACTTTTACAAAAATTCGAAATAATCCATGGGTACTTAATGGGTTAAAGAAATTTTTTTATCATCCAAACGGAAATTAAATGATATGATTATTTTAAGAAATCTGCATCAAATATTTTTTGATTAAAGTATATTTTTTTTGAATAACTTCATCCACATATACTTATTTCCCTGGGTGTATATATTAAAATTTATGTATTCAAAGTTTGAGCTCAATATCATTGAAAGTGTTCGAAAAATTAGAATTCCATCATAGACTACGTATAACACACTTCAAACTTTTCTTACAGTCTTGAAGCTAGACTTTTACTTAAACCTTTTAAGTTGAGTTGGGTTTTTCCTGGATTTTTCCAATCTCAGTCCCATAATGATACCCGCAAAATATCGAATTTTAAATGGTTAATTCAGTTAAAATATTTTACTAATTTTCTGTAAGCCGTAATTATAAGTTCTATCTTATGATCATAATTGACAATAAAGAAATTTCTATTTTAACGGAAGCTAATATTGTAGTAACAAAAGCACAGGGTATTTTATAGTCAGTCAGCAATTATCTTCATATATATTTACTTTGTTTTGATATTGATTTATAGAGTGTCAATCTGACAAATTATACAACGACAACAACCTAAACAGGCAATGCAACAGTTATCGACACAAAAAAGAAGGCCCACTAAAGTGAGTGAGAGTGAGTGAGAGGTGAGAGTGAGAGTGAGGGTGAGTGTGAGGGTGAGGACAATAAATGGTGACGAGCTGTCAAAAACTGTTATTCGGCCTGTAAAGAGAGAATTACATGCATGAGCGGCGAGGCGTGTGGCGCCCTCTGTTGGTTGCTTTGTATCATATCAACGAGTAGTCGTTTTATGGCAATGGAACAACGATAATAAATAGTGAATGTTGCTGAATGTGATCGTACTTATTATTATTCGATGGCCTTGTGTAAGTATATGCCCCATTCAATGCTTTGTGTTTGCTTAGTAATTCAAGTCAGAGCGGATAAAGTAAATGCAGCAGAGCAAAACATCGGCAGAACTTGAGACAAATAACTGACAGCCGTTGCTGGAAAGCTGCAGAGCTAGAAAACTACGACGAGACAACTTTCACGTCGGACGGATAGAGAGCAGAGTGTAACAATTTCAGTGCCAACTTGTATAGCAGCTCAGCCAAGCGACAAATGTCCTGTGGTTATGGATAAAGCCCCAAACCCCACCAAGTTTCACTTCTTACAAAACATCATACACGAGAAATGCACAGAGAGAAAAGAGACGTATTAGAGTGAAGTTCGAATAACCTCGAAATAAGTAAATGTAATTCTTTTAGGTATACTTGACACAAGTACGAATTACTGCAAATTATTTATATATGTTCATATATTATTTTTTTTTTTTAATTTGTATCTAAAATTATTTTTGTAATTCAACTTGTACTTTTAATTTAATTGCAGCATTGTCTTTAAAATAAATTCTTAAGCCAATTACGAATAATCTTGATTAAGAATCTTGAGTCAGGCATATTTCTAGATTTACAAAAATTATTTATACAAGTTAAAATCTCAGGTTCGACTCACAGAACAAGTCCGTATCATTTTTAATCTAGATCTTTAATTCTTATATCTTTCCTGCATTCGCTTGCTTAGCATTCCCAAATGGTTCTTGTTTGTCTGCTAGAATAAAAGGACTTCAACGGGCGCTAAGAAATAAGGACTTTATTTGATGTGACAATATCTGTTTTCTGTCCTTATTTACTTTCACACTAATATATAGTTTCTAATACCAACGCTGATTTCAAGAATTTTTAATGGTTACAAATCAAGTTTACACGATTTTGATTAAAGTCTACTGAATGCGTAGATCAAGCATTAGTTTTTGATTTAAAGAAGGATCTAAGGAACTTAAATTAAGTTTAAGTTGTGCTTAAGTCAAGTACGTTTTAAGCTCACTTTTAATTTTTACTTCAAATAAGATCAAATTACTTGATTTTAGTAATTTCAATTCAAGTGAGAAATCAAATTTGATATACGAAAAACTTGATTTTTTCGCTCTGTGTATGTTTATGTCTTTAGGCTACGACTGCACTAGGTGATGTAACTAGTGTAACTGTATTTGCTGCAATGCCCTGAATTGGGTTTTTATTTATATTTAATGCAGTTTCACACAATATGAGAGCAATAGAGAGCCTAAGAGGCAGAAGTAGAGAATTAAAACTAAGCCCGGATTTGGTCAGATGTTGAAAATACTGCAGTTCTGCCCTTTAGAGCATCTGTTTCCATATTATCTCTACGTCTCCCTCTATCACAATCTCTCATTTTTCTCACCCACTTTTTCTTCCCAACTTTCCTTTTCTATGGTTGCATTCTTCTTTTGGTGTGTACTATGCCCCATTTTAGGCTCAGGCGGCTCGGACAGCCGTCCGACCAGGCGTTGCATTTTGTGGTTTCGTTTCTGCCTTAAAATGTCACTTGAATCATTTTCAGTCTTCGCATTAAAGCAAGCTATCACTTTTGTTGCACCTGCTGCCATGTCCTGGTAAATTCTGTTATTTTTTCAACTGGTCAACACCAGGAATTCGTTTTAATTCTATTCTAGCAAATGCGCCAAATTTTGTTTACATTTTAACTTTCCGGGCAACCCAATAAATACATATCAAAATTGAGTAACGGGTATCTTATCGTCGGGCTCCCGACTTAAGTGTCCTTACTTGTTCTTAAGCTAAATGGATTTATGAAAAACAAATTAAAGTCAACTCAAAAGTAAACATGGAAATGCATTTTCTTAAACCTTTTGTGTAATTTATCTTATTGTCTGCAATTTGCAGTAATTTTTAACAAGTTCTTAGAAGCTCTTACAATAATTCACTAATAGCTTATAATAATTCAATACAACTTTATTTGATAGCAAAGTTCCACGAATTAAAAGCAAATACAATTAAGAATGTATACATAACAGAAATTGTTAGTTGATAGCGATAATTAAGTGACAGGAAACTGCGCATTTGACTGCAATACAAAGTAAAATGCATAAAGTGAAAACTACAATAACATTTGATTAAATTTTCTATATTAAAAGGGGTCAGCTAGTTGGCTGCAACTTTCAACGATTAAGTAAATATTATGAAACTTTTTTGTTGTCTAAGAAACCAGCTGGCTGCTCAACTATTTATTTGCAGCCAACTAGTTTAAAGAACACCAACTTGTCCTACTTTACATCCACATTGTCTGCCCGGGGCGCTCTTTTGCAAGCGTCATTCAAAGCAGCTGCGAGTCCCATCAGCGCCAAAGATTTTCGCGTCCCCATTGTCAAAACGCGCGAACGTTTTTAAGGTCATGCAGGCCCCAAAGCTAAACACACCCGAGAACCCAAGATCCCCAGAACCCCCGAATCTACCGCAATGCACTTGCTAATGAGCATTAAACAAAAAATGTGCCACAATTATGCATAAAACGTATTCACGCTTCACATTTCAGACTCGCAGTATACGATGATAGCCTTTCAAGTGGCTTAATCAATGGCTTTTCATCGCGTCTAATTTAAAATGTTGTCCATTTACAATGCAAATATTTTCCTATTAAACGAACCTGGCTTAGTTTTTGGTTTTCAACAAAGTTAAGGCAATTCGTTAAATAAAATATACCTACAGCGGTTAGATGTTGCGTATACGACGTGCTGTACCAAAGTGTTCAAGTGTTGCCTACTTTGCGGCTGTCGTTGACCAAACATAAACACAACCCCACACACACATGCTGAGCGCTGATTGGCAGCTAACCAAGTTTTAAGTGTGTGTTTGTGTGTTTGTGTGTTTGTGAGTTTGTCGGGGCCAATTTGTCAGGGAGGCGTACACATATCTTATCTGCATATCTTCGTGTGCCAGGTATGCACAATAGGGTGTCCCTTATTTGGTCAAAGTCAATATTTTTAAACGCATACGGGCTAGTTCTATTCATTAGGTCCTAAAGCACTCAGAAATAAATTTTTACCTCAATCGGAGTATGATAACCCGTGCCGACTTGGATCGGAAAATTTTAAAATTATATGGGACAAAAAAAAAAAAATTTTTTTTTTTAATTTTTTATTTATTTTATTTTGTTCATTTGGTCCTAAAGAACTCAAAACCAAGTTTTCACCTTAATCGGAGTACGATAACCCATTCAAATTTGCATCGAAACATGAAAAAACAGTGTTTTAACACTGATTATGCATTTTTCGATGATTTTTCATGTTTCGATTCAAATTTGAATGGGTTATCGTACTCCGATTAAGGTGAAAACTTGGTTTTGAGTTCTTTAGGACCAAATGAACAAAATAAAAAAATAAAAAATTAAAAAAATTAAAAAAAATTTTTTTTTTTCCTATATAATTTTTAAATTTTCCGATCCAAGTCGGCACGGGTTATCATACTCCGATTGAGGTGAAAATTTATTTCTGAGTCCTTTAGGACCTAATGAATAAAACTAGCCCGTATGCGTTTAAAAATATTGACTTTGACCAAATAAGGGACACCCTAATGCACAAGCATGCTTGTGCAAACGCTTCCTGGCATGCTTGTGCTTGTGTGAAAAAATATAAAAATAAGTTTGCTGCTGCAAATCGCCGAATGGCCGAGTGACAAACACCCTACACAGGCATTTTGTGCAAATCCTTAAAAACTTGTAGTAATTTGATTAAATTGGGTCTCATTTTGACACTTAGAAAACATGTTTGAAATAAATACTCTTGAATTTCAGAGGCATCGAGAGATTTGTAAACCACTCCTGATACTCACAATTTCGTACATTTATTTAATTTTAAAAAAACTAGTTGCTGTGCATCAGTCATTTAAATATGTTTTTTATTAACCCACTGATGTCAATCGAAACACACATCTCTTAAATTTGAACTTTTCGTTTATCAAAGTCTTTCATCTCTTGTACCAAACAAAAAAAATCATCAACTTTAAATACAAATTTATCTAGGATACTCTATTTAATATTTCACTATCTAAAGCCAAAAAAAAAGAGATAAATTTACAAGAAAATTTGTAGGAAAAGTTCTACTTATAATGGACCTATTTTAAAAGTTGTTTTTTTTTGTGATCTGGAACGCCTTGTTAATTATTATTTTATATGAATTAGTTTAATATTGTATATACAATCCCCGATCCAAGGTCTACATTTATTTGTAGAATCTACTTACTATGAGTTGGCTTTTAATAAATTCTGAGCTGCAGGTAAAAGAGCACTCAACTTAGTCCACTTAATCTGTTTTCCTGCTAAAGCAACACAGGGTATTTTAGGGGTATCACCGAGTTGTTATTGTTGTTGTTGTTGCTGCTTCTGTGTTTGCTGCGTTACTTCCATTCACAAAATGCCTTTGAGTGTATACGTATATAATTTCATAAGAATTTCAATTTTGCAAGTTGTCGCAGCGTATGTTACTTTCGTAATCACCACACATCATATACACACATATACAAAGTATAAAGAGAAAGAGGGGAAAAGAGAGAGAGCGAGAGAGAGAGAGGGAGACATTGGTCCTTATGATGCCCTTATGTCATGCTGCTTACAGCATGCACAGCATTTATGCAAGCCAAAAGAGGAACATGGCCCAGATGCATTGCCAGCCAGTCCCCGGCCACGAATTATGTGCATCATTTGGCTTTAACCGCTGACTTAACTGCATTGCAACGCAACTGCACATAATTTTCACAATTTTCACTTCTCCCTCCCACATTTTACTTTACTCATTTTATTTGACTTATTAGATGCGATGACATTATTTATAGTGGCACAGCCGGTGGCTCAACGGACACACAGACTGCTTATCAATTAGTGGCTCAGCAACTGCTTCCGTTAACCGTTACCCGTTACCCGTGACCCCTTAGCAACCTACATATAAACGGAATTCATGCTTGCAATTAAGCCAAGTAAGCACAAATGCCAGAGCAAGTCACTTGTGTGTATGTGTGTTTACTAGCAAATAAACAGAGAGTAATTTGAGTTGCTCTCTGACAACGTGTGCAGTCGCTATCCAACCAATCCATACTCGTAGCGACCAGGTGTGAAAGGTGGCCGAAAGAGCAGACAACGCTAACAGTTAACAGCTAACATCGTCAGCTGCTACCCGATCCGGGTCACCTGGCAGCTGAGGCAGCGACATTTTCTTTCTATCAGCATTAATCAATCCTTGTTATCCAAGTTAAACAGCTGAGCTCTTATGTGAGTGCTCCTTACGGCGCAATTATTATTTAATGCGGAGCAACTTCAATTAGTGGAAATCAATTTTAGAGCGAATTTGAAATTGCTGAAAACGACTTGATCGATTTGATCTAAGTGGGGAAAACGCAATTTTTTAATGGAAATTAATTTACTACCCTAATATACTAGTAATTTCCTTTTAGAACAATGCACTTAATCCAGCGAATACTGGTTGCGCTTGTATGGAACAGCGGCCAAAAATACTTCCCGTTCAGATATCGCATTGAAATGATCACCAAAATTTAAAAAAAAATGTTGTAAACATGGGCTAACAAAATTGAAACGATCGGCAACTTGGAAGGTAGAAAAAATGAAGGCGGGGCGTACTTTCTTGGAGAGATCATTAAAAAAACAAGCATAACCTATGGAAAAACTACATAAAAGAGGGGGCTTTTTTTCTTTTGTATTATATCCTGATGCCAAAGCGTGCAATAACGTTGCACAACGTTGGATTAAGTGTTCACTGATTCCTGTGAACTTAACGAAAAAACACGATTTTGAGCAAGAGGTAGGCTTGGCTTAAAGCTTCTAGAACGACGCTCAGCACAAGTCAGCAGCTAAACATTACTTTTTCAGAATCTAAATTGATTAACTTACATGACACAAAAAGTCCCATTGGAGGATTTTGGAGGGAAAACAACTAAAAGCTTACTTGAAAATCATTTTTTTTTTAAATGTAAAGAGCAGACAAACTTAAGGTTCTACAAGAAAAACGCACAAAACAAAATTATTTTAAGTTACAAATAAACAAAGTTAATACCTTTCTTTTCAATATTCATATTGATTTATTTAGTAAAAAATCCTTTTTCGTTAATATTTTTCTAATTCTTAGCGCCACGTGCTTTGCAGCTTTCTGCACACAAAAATTAAAGTAATTTATTTTGCGCTCTTTTGACTCTAATTAGTGATGAATTTCGTAAAATGGAATGAAATAAAGTACTCTAACAAATAGCTAGTTCTTTTGAGAAACACAAGTGATTAATTTGGAGTCGATATATTAAAATTCAATTTCTTTATTTTTGTATTCTGACGCAACCACAGTGCAGCGGTCCGCTAAATTCTTAATGTAATCCTAATAGTCAGATTCATTAGGGCATTCGAATGCATTCGTTCTGTAGATAGTCTCATCATTTGACGTAAGTAGGAACCAAATGGTAGCCCAAACTGTTTACAGAGCTAGAGATTTCAAACTTGGTATGTAGGTTGCACGCAGATCGAGTTTGTTTTAGATTTTGGCCACGCCTCTTTGAACGCCTACAAATTAGAAAATATAAATTTTTAGGACAATTTTAAAGATAGACATTTCTAATTAATCATGGACGAAGATAATATTTTTTTCCAAATTTGCTAAAAATTTTATCGCGATCGGATAATAAACAGCCAAGATATTAAACAACTAAATTATCCTTTATTTGCCATACCTTATCAGCAACGATAACAACAACAACAATCACAACTAGATAACAATTGTCAGACTTAACTTATAAGACTTGTCTTGTAGCGCTAGGAATCAAATCAAATAAATAAATAAAATAAATAAGTAAATAAATAACAATTGCATTTGACTTACAGTCCAGTAGCAATGAAATCTATAATTAGACAGACGTTTTTTAAGACCGTCGGTGGAGCAATGTGTAGAGTGTCCGCTTTTTTGCATAAATTCTCAGTTCGGGTTCCGGGCTCGAGTTCCGGCACGGACAAAACTTTTTCTTTTATTTTTTAATATTTTAAATTCAATTAATTTTTTAGTAGATGATCCGCAAAGGTTTTTTAAATGTTTTTCAATTTTCAAAGGGTGTTGGCAGAAATTTTAACTGCAAAATAAAGAATCGCTGTAGTCTAAACAGATCTTCATTTTGGCCTAAGGTGCTAAGTTTCCGCAAAATTTGCAATTCAACTTTTTTAAAAATTGTCTTTCATTAGCAGACCGGCTTTGGACGGATGTTTTTTAAGATTTATTAATTTTTTCCAGACCTTTTTTATTAATGTTGTATTTATACATCAATTCAATGTTAATATTTGTTTTTTTTTTTGGTTTATTATTAAGAGATGTGGGAAATGCACTTAACGCTGTCTCGCTTTCACTAATGCTTAAATCAAATCTGTTAAATTTGATGATCTGCTTTAATAAATCATTTATTATATGTTTTATGTAAATATATCATCAGTATAATTGGGTGAAAATATATATATTAAAATATTTTAAATATATGTAGCGTCTTTTAATATTTTATTTTAAGAAGTGTTTGCTTTTGCATAGTAAGTACGGGGTCTCCGACAGTCGATTCTGCTCGACTGTAGCACCGTCGGCAAGTTATGTATTCATATTGTTTCATCAACCTTTAGGTAGATTTTTGTATTTACTGTAAGTTTATTATTGTAAATCCAATCCACTTCAATTAAAAAATCACCAGATGGCCAAGGAAGTCGCAACATTTCATATTGTAGATGTAATCCTTTAATAATTTGTGGACCCTTCAAAAAAATAAAGATTTTTAAAAATGATTATTTTATCTATTACGCCTTACCACATATGGACATGTATGGTTAAGGTTGGTATAACTGCGCATCATCTTATAAAATATGATAATAAGCGGATTGAAAGGCTTCTTATGGAATCGACAAGCATCAACTTCAAATTTGTAGAGCCACGGCTTATAACCATTTTCCCTCTTTAAGAATCTTCCCTCCACTCGAACATTATGAACAGGATGCAAAAGTGTTCCATTAAAATTCAGTGTAGTCTTGTTACGACTAATCGCCCGTAGACGACATTCATTAATAACTTCCAAGGATTCATTATAGGAGTGGCACACAAAATTTGTGAACTTCACTTCCGAAGCTCTCTAAAGTTGAAATTAAAATTGTACATCAATTGGATTAGGATAAAATGTGTAGCTTACGTTGTAGCAGAACAGATAAATAAGAAGAATCCCGACAAAAATCACTCCGATATTCATAACGACACTTTTCGCTGAGTCTCCACAAATAAAACCTGTTAAAATGTTCAGCTCTATCAGTCAAATACTAGCGTCAAATCAACTTAATAGCATTATAATCATAATATTTTTCAAATGATACCATAATGATGTATACAGAGTTTAAATGAAGCAATGATGTGTGCCAAAAGAGTTGTTGTGGGGGGAAGGGGGATTGGCATGGGGTGTATAGGTAGTATAATTTCCGTTTTGATATCTTTTGCTTTTATCTCATTTAAATATATTTACTTTTCAATTTGTATTTAGTTTTTTTTTTTTTTTTATAAAAATTTGTATATTTTATTTAAACAAGTTTTCTGCTACCTTTAATGGCAAATTAATCTAGTTTATTTAAACTTTAATATCAAAACCCGTATTTTTGTCATAATAGTTATTAATCTAAAAAATCAAATCGTTACGGTGCCGATGATTATATTTCTATCTTTTATAACTATAATTTGTAGACTCTCTTGTCAATATTTTCAGAAATTCAATGAATGCGATTTTTCTATAGATGCTCTTCAGTTGAGTTCGATAGTGAACAAAGTGAACATAGATAGGATTTACAGTATACTCAAAAACGTAAAGAATCTGTAGATAGCATAAGTTGGTTCCAATCAGGGATTAAAACTCTAACCGAAGCCGTAACCTTTAACCGGTAAAAACCGATTGAAATTTAAAACCATACCTGAAACCGTTACCGAAAAAAAATATTTTCATTTGACCGAAACCTTTAAGCCGAAACTCTGTAAACCGAAATAACCGTTTAGTAACCGTTTCATTCATAGGGGCTAATTTCCGTTTTTCATACATCCAAAAAAAATTATTATTCATATTAAATTTTCTTATGTTTAATTTTGAATTTTTATTTTATTCATGATCGAGTTTTCATAGCACTGAATAAGCGCAACTAAAATACATTTGAAAATGTTTCATTTGTTAAATGAAATATTTAAATTGTTAAATGTAAATAAACTACACCAAACTGAAGAATATGTGAAATAAATGTGTGAATGAAACATTAAGAAGTACGTATAATGCCTTTTTAATTTTTAATTTTATATTATTAACTAGGGGGCTCCGCCCTTCAACAATTCTTTTTTATTCACCTCAATTCTAATGGGTAAAATATTGTAGTCAAATGGTCTAAATATGTACCTATTTTCAATGTGATAACGTAATCTGAGCTGAATTCTTTTAATAACTTGAAACTAACTTGGTATTTGCAATTTATTGACAAGTCACGGAAGACCGTTAGTTGGTTGTACTTGTTCTTGCCTGACAACAACCTCATAATTTAGAATAGGTTCTGCCACGATTGAGATGATGATTATGATGATGATAATGATGATGATGATAATTATAACGATGATATCCGTATGCGACTCGTCATGTCCGCGTTTACAATGTGACGCAACCAGCGCACAGTGGGCGATTGGGCTTCGCTAGTGGAATTTAATTTTCAAATTTGAAAAGCGTTGATTTTTTTCTCAAATCTATAACAGATATTTTGATTAGATTTAAACGGTTTTTCATAAGCTCTCCGAACAGCTAATCCTCACAAAATATGTTTCAGCAAGCGCTTTACAAAATTGTCTCCTTGATGTATAAAAATTAAAAATCAAAAATTATCTAAAATTTGTTGCAAGGATTGGGGGAATCCCAATCTTCTAAATATGATTAACTTTTAAAATATGTTTACTGAAATTAAGAAAAAAAAAATTAAAAAAAAATTTTAAAAAAATGTTCAAAAATATTAAAAATTAAATAAATTGAATTCAGTCTGAACTGTGAAAAAAAAACAGACTGAAGTTATCTGTTTTCCTTTTCGGAAGTAATTAATGAAATGCCGCTAGCGAGGCCCACTGTGCAGCGTCTTCTATAAATAAATATGCAAACGACTGCATTCCAAAGTTATTTATTAATAAACAATAATAAACTACGCCAGTTTGTGATGTGAAAACAAGTAAAACAATAAGAGCAATAAATACACTGACAGCTAATGGCAAACAAAGATTCACAGAATGCATATATTGTATGTACGAGAACATACGGGTATATCGCATATATCGCATACACATGCTCAGAATCTTGTTCTGAATCAGTTAAATGCAATCGTTTACTCAGATTTTTAATTAAAACTAAGCCCAGCACTCGTTTCTATCAGTAAAATTCAGTCTTAATACACACACACACACACATCAGCTAAACACCCACAATTGAACTGTGTGGCAAATCAGGCTAAACATCAATTGATTTTTTTATACCCTGTGCCCGTTATAATTTAAGAGCATATTAATTAATTAATATTTTTATCTTTTGGTGTTTATTTCACAATTTAACATTTTATTATTACGTAGATAATTTATAGCCTAAACTGATAATTTGGAATACAAATTTTAACCACTCATTATTTTGATGCAGTTGAATTTTCTGAGATTGACAAAACAAGTATTAATTTCTTTTCGGTTAAAGTCTAAAAATATTAGCTAAACGCTTCTTGCACAGAAGTTTCGGTTTTTCTTCCAATACTGAATATTTCAATGAATACTATAGGTCATCTCCAAGTCGATCACTCTTAACAAAAACGTTGTAACATTTGCTTTCACTATTTGTATCATTTATCTATCAACATCCGTTCATTTGAAAACGAATTTCTAAAAAAGTGCAATGCTTCAGGCAAGATTAAACGTAGTAAATATAATAAAGCTTAAAACTTGTACCAACTGCAATTTTGAACATTGTATATAATATTTTCAATAATATCTTTGGGTAGTGAACAGTAACTAATTTTGTAAATAAGTTAAGACGATTCTTCCATAGTATTTAAAAATAATTGTTTTTTTCTTACTACCAGTTATGTTATTTGAGAACAAATAATGCAGCGGGGTGGCAAGTACGAGGCCGACATTCGCAGCAGCACCACCTCCACCAGCACCACTCGAAGCATCTCACAGCGGCTCGCTAGAAAGGCCAAAGCCGCCCCGGCAAATAGATTTGGAAACTCACATATGTCCATGCTAGAACAGGCGCCTCACAGCCATCTGACGGTCAAGGACGAACGGGTGTCTGACATGTACAGCAACAGATCCACCACCACCACCACCATGACATCGCCAGAGCCACCAACAACCACAACATCTGCATCTGCATCTGCAACCACAAATTCAACGATTTCGACACCATCGCTGAGCGATTCGCATGTCATCAATAGGCTGGTCGATGTGACGAATGCCACAGGCATTGAGTCCACAATCAGCATGGATCCCGCCAGCACCACAGGCTCGCCCTGGAACATTACCTATGTGTCCGTCTCGGCCACCAACTACAATAACTGTTCCTCCCTGTTTGCCAATTACACACAGCCACAAACAGGTGAGTTCACAAGCAAAAAATAATAATCATCAGCCAGGCTGAAAATTTCGACAGTGGCTCGAACTAGAGATGGGCACGGGCCTCCTTCTCAAGGCCCGGCCCGGGCCCGAAATAATTCTTTCAGGCCCGGTCCAGGCCCGGCCCGGTAAAATTTTCGGGAGGCCCGGCCCGGCCAGAGCCCGGCCCGAAATTACTATATAAAATTTTTTTTTTTAAATTATTTTTTCTTTATTTTTTTTTAGATACAAATTTAATTTTTAACCTTTTTTGCAAGCAGAGTCTTAAACTTTTTCTTTGCTCTCTTTTCTGCGTATTATAAAAAATTTTGTTATCAAGCGATTTGAAAAGTATGTATTAAATCGTGACTTTTCGGGCCTACCGGGCTTCGGGCTTTCTACTTAGGCCCGGGCCCGCACGAAAAAAAGCCCGTTTCCGATTTTCATGCACGAGGCCCGGTGAATTTTTGAAGAGGCCCGCGGGACACGAGGCCCGCGGGACACGAGGCCCGGCCCGGCCCGTGCCCATCTCTAGTTCGAACCTTAGGGTAGTGATGTAATCGAGCATCGATGTTTTTTCAGCGATATTACTCGATGTTTTCCGATGTTTTTGTAAATGTCGATTTATCGATGTTGCATGGCGATGCATCGATGTTTTGCAAAAAATCGGTTGCCGCACTTTCAATACGCTCTTTTCGCCGCTCTGACAGTGAGTTTATATATATAAGTGAGCAAATTTATTAAAATTGGTCAGAGATACTATAGCTACAAGAAGGCCTACAAATGTCTTTTCAAAGTTTTCATACTTTTAAGATAAAAACTGTTTGAAACTTTAAAACTGCTATTCGATTTAGAAATCAAATTTTTATGTCTTTTTTTCAATAACAACTTTTAATACAAACAAATGCAAATGTTGTAAATGATTTAGCCTAATTTGATGACTTACTATAAATATGAATTATTATTTTTATTCAAAGCCTGATTTTGGAATGACATCAAATTTATGTAAAAGTCTTTTTTTTTCAAACCGAACTTAGAGTACGCGAAGAAAAAAAAATGTTCGAATCATATCTGTTCATATCAAATTTGTAAAGATTGAAGTGTTACCTTCAAAAATACAGAATATCAGCACTTGTAAAAGATGCTCATCATCATAAAATATTTTTATTAGTAAATTGTTCAAAAATAAAATATTACTCGTTTTTATACTTTTCCTTTGATTTTTTTCTAAATTTTTGAGATCAATACTTTTGATTTTAGAAACTGGTTAACGTAGCTTAGCCTTGGATCATATGTCAACCTTTTGTGAAATATTATTACTTTCGTCAAACTCTCTCCTGAATCAAAAATACAAAATATAAATTCGGCTCTGGCTATATAATTTCGTTTTTTTTTTTTTTTTTTAATAGTAATAAGTTTCCGAATCCAAAGTAAAGCAAAGAAAAAATGTTGAAAATTATAACGAGCATTATGCTGAAAAGGGAATCCCCGGGCCGATACGTTCTAGCTGTGCAAACCAAAACTCAGAAGGATGGAAAGACGGGGCCTTTGACGGACGAGGACCGACGACTGCTCCGGGATAAATTGACATCATGGAAAGAGCCCGAACGACGACTGCAGTTTCATCCGACTGGCAGCCATGGAGATTTCTCCCTCAAGGAGCCACATCTGTTCTCGGCTTCAGCTTGGCCCTTGACTGAGGACAGGAGCAGGTCTTACTATTTGAGCAGTAAAAGAATACCGCCAGCTGGCAACGATGGGAATCTCAATAAAACAAAATAAATTGAATTTTCAATTAGTTAGCGTGCAAAAATAATAATAAACCAGAATGTGCGAGTACTATGATGTTTTAGTTATGTAACTGGGTTGACATGTTTTATGCAACGTCTTCGACCAGCTGCAATATGCCACATGCCACATGCAACGTGCTACACTCGTGTGGTTGACGTTGCATTCATGTATTTTTAATATATCCTTGTGCTCAATTTGTTGTTTAATTAGCGACATTCACCTGTTGCCCCTCCCAACACACACATGAATTCAAGCCATTTCTTTCTTTTTGATTATGACTCTCTCTCTCTCTCTCTCTCTCTCTGTTTCTTTCTCTTTCACGCCGCCTTAAGCAGGCATCTATTGCAACTGGACTTGGGACTCGCTGCTATGCTGGCCACCGACGCCGGCCGGCGTCCTAGCCCGAATGAATTGTCCCGCCGGCTATCACGGAGTTGATACACGCAGTAAGTAAACAAATCTGGCAAAATGCTCGCTTGGAATTCAAAAAGCACTCTGAGTACTTTAACCTATGATTACTGTTTCCTTAAAATCCTTCGATCCTAATTAAATAAACAGAATATAGAATTTATGACGCAGACTTTGTTTTTCCCAGACTTGGCCTTATATCTCTGCTCTACCTGAAACGGGTATAAAAAGATGATGTTTGGTAAAAGATTGTAGTTGAATTAAAGGGCCATCTTTGAGCGAGAGTAAGAGTATTAAGTAAGAATATAAGTCTAAAAAAAAGCACATAGAAAAATAAGAAAACATATTTCAAATTGAATTTATATACCTTTACAAGTAAATACTATTGTATACAGGAAACTACATGTCAATTTTGTTGCCTCTAGCTCTTAAACAAGTAGTTGCTGTGATGACGGAGGAACGGACAGACAGATGGACATAGCTCAACCGACTCGACTGTTGAAAGATTTCACAAAAGTAAAAAACAATTTTGACTTAAATTAAACTATGTATTTATTAAATGATTTCGAAATTGAATATAAATTTGTGGCAGTCGATTTTTGTGACTTCAGAAATATGCTAAAAAAAAAATAAAAAAAATCTGCGACATTTAAGAAAGTTATGTATATTGATGACGATTCTTAGTACCAATCCATTGGGATTTCGAAATGCAATGCAAAAAATGGTTAAATATTAATTAATTAACTAATATCTGGGTCAAGACCACAGAAATGTCTTTGGGAGACAAGGCATAAAGGAGCTTGGTATTTACTGGCTATTTGCCACCTTGTATTATAATGTTAATGTTGGTAGAATTAGGCTATCAGCATTGGCTGTTCCCATGGCGTTAAGCCATTTGTAATTCAGTTGCTTTAATATTTAATAACTGAAGAAGCCACAACTTGACCTGACCTCATTTTCCCATTTGCAGTCTACGTGTACCTTCAAACTCTCGATTCAATTGACATAATTACTATTAGACCGAGGCTGTCATTGACAACATTGACATCGAAGCGAGCAACATTGCTGTTTGATTGAAGCAAATAGAAAATACAAAATAAGAAAAAAAAAATACTACATAAAGACCAACAGCAAAAGGGCACAGGGAATTAAATGTTAGGCAACAACAATTGAACATCGTATTGGGGCCACGACTATGTCAAGAGCACAACAATCCTTTACCTCTTGTAGTTCCCCCTATAAATACTGAAATAAATACTCACATATTTTGCACATTGGGTATAAGCACTTCAATATAAAGCTTAACATTCGGTATCTGTCAACTTAAAAAAAAATAATAATATTCGATTCTTTAGAATAACTGAAAAAAAATAGATTATAAAACCTCAAATATCGAAAGAAATTAAAGTATTTTAGTGCTGCCAACCCTTTGAAAGTCAAGTGAAAAAGTTTTGATTTTTCGTCTTCCGTACATTTATTTTTAATTTCAACTCCATTATTAATTTTGGTATATTTTTCACAACAATTTCTTGAGATTTTAAAGAGAATGGTTTTTGAAAACAACAGTTTGTTGTTGCTTAAATGTCAGAGATTTTATATTTTTGAACATATTTTCGGACTTACAAAAATCAACTTAAAAAAATATATTTCAAATTTTTGGCAAATTTTTTGTTTTAGTTTTATATAGTTTGATATAAGTTTAGCTTCATTATAATTACAAAATGTATTCAACTTTTATTTTCTGCATTTTTATATGACTTAAGATAATTTAATTGAATACATTTTTTATTTATCCATTCTTTCTATCAAATATTTGACATTTAAAAACATTGGACGTGTTCACCAGAACAAGTCGACAACAGAATATCGATGAAATTCTTATGATTATTCTGGTGAACGGCTGAAATTCTGTGATTGTGATGCTCTGTTATCGATATAACAAATCGTAATCAACAGAACACAAGATTTGAAAATAAATAGAACAAAATTAATAAGGAGACCACTTTATCAATATTAATTTGGTTTTCTTAAAAAAAAATGCACAGAAGACGTTGGAATCTGCGTATTTTTAAGGAATATGGTTAGGAAAAGTGCTTTTAACTTTCTTATATAAAATATTAAAAGCGCTTACAATATTGGCTTTATTAATGATTAATGCAACTTATCATCTATTATTTTAAATCTGGCCTTTTGCTGTGTTCATTCCCATCTCATTAAGCATTTTGCGCCAAACTGTTTTAAATTTTTTTTAATAAATATTAAAAGTTTTGACAAAAATCATCAACAACTTTTTGATTTCTGATATATAATTACTGATTGATTAGTTCTGTTGCTTGGTTTTGAAACAACGACAATAATACTTGGGTGGTTTGTAATTGATTGACTGAGAAACTGTAATTACAAACTATTAAAATCATATATTCATAGGGAATTCCACGTTTCAAGCAAACCAAAGTTGGCCTACTAAAAAATAATGGATTTCCTTTTGCCCTAAGCTTTTTATAAATGAGTTTTTGACTTTCTGTGTTACGAACTTGTTGTCTGGAATTCAATCGTCTCACATTTGCCAGAATCATAGAGTTATTGACGTTCGTGTTTTGAAAACTTGTAATTGATTGTCAGAAGGTTGTTTATTCGCTTGCTCGCCCACATTAGTGACCCATTGGCAAAGTCCTTGGCACAAATCGTAATTCTGAGAAAGTCAAACCTGTAATTGCTTGAATTTATTTGTAAACAGAGTTTGCCAATCGCAAGTGCGAGCTGGATGGTCATTGGGGTGGCCGACCCAACGAGACTGAACTGAATCCCGCTGGTTGGACAGACTATGGACCCTGCTACAAGCCCGAGGTTATTCGTCTCATGCAGGAGATTAAGGATGTTAATGTAAGGGTACATTACACTCCACGTTATCACCTTATCTGTGATATCTGTGAGATACTTTATTGAAATTTGATTTCATCTGCAGCTCTATATGGACATTGCGCAGCGTACACGCACTCTGGAAATTATTGGACTCTGCCTGTCCCTGCTGGCATTGATCATATCTCTGGTTATATTTTGCGCCTTTCGATCGCTGCGAAACAATCGCACCAAGATACACAAGAACCTATTTATTGCCATGGTACTGCAGGTGATTGTGCGACTGACCCTTTACCTTGACCAGTTCCGACGTGGTAACGAGACGGCTACCAACACAAGTCTATCGGTTATCGAAAATACGGTAAGTGTGAATGAACGATATTAGGGAAATTCCTGAAATAGATAGATTGTATTTAAGCTTTGATTTCACAAAATTTGCAGTTTGACCAGAAGAAATAAAAAAAACTGGTCACACTAAAAGTTTTAAATTTATAATCTTTGAATCTCTAAATCTAATCACATTTCCGGAATACCCCAATTAAATAAATTCAATCTATACGAGTGTAAATCGATCGCATGTATAAAAAAATGTTAACCCATAAATAGGTATTATCTGACCCCAAACTTAAGCTCCTAACTCTTAACCCAATATCGAAAGCGCCCTAAGTTTTTGTTTCAACATTGCAGCCGTATCTATGTGAGGCATCATATGTACTGTTGGAATACGCACGAACCGCCATGTTCATGTGGATGTTCATAGAGGGACTCTATTTACATAATATGGTCACTGTCGCCGTATTCCAGGGTAGCTTTCCACTTATCATCTTTTCGTTATTGGGCTGGGGAATGCCTGTGCTTATGACCACCGTCTGGGTGCAATGTACGGCCTTCTTCATGGACACTTCGCTGGGTGACTGTATGTGGAACTATAATCTGACGCCATACTACTGGATACTGGAGGGGCCTCGTCTGGCAGTCATATTGGTGAGTCTATACCGCGAGACACTACTCTGAGTGAATATTCCATAAGTACAGTGGAGCGTAGCCGATAATTATAGCGGAATTTTATTAAATTTGAAAAAACTCTTATAATTGGAATAATTATTCCATTAATTTAATAGCATAGGATAAGAACAAAAATTTATTTTTCAATTTTAAAAAACAAATCTTGAAAAATGAGTATGGTAGGTTTGTACAAATATTTTTGAACATTTTGCAGCTAAACTTCTTCTTTCTGGTGAACATTATCCGCGTGCTTGTGGTGAAGCTGCGTCAGTCCCAGGCGAGCGACATCGAGCAGACGAGGAAAGCGGTGCGAGCGGCAATTGTGCTTTTGCCGCTGTTGGGCATCACGAATTTGCTGCATCTGGTGCCGGCACTGAAGACAGCGTGGAAATTCGCCGTATGGAGCTATGTGACGCATTTTCTAACTTCGTTTCAGGGCTTCTTCATTGCACTCATCTATTGTTTTCTCAATGGCGAGGTAAGTGCGGTATTTAACAAAAGGCCGCGGGCACACTTATCCTAAAAATCATACATACGAAAGCGGAGCTGATAGCTTTAAAAAAATCCAACGCTCTCCGTTAGGGTGCATTTACACTAGTTGACAAGCTGGTCGATTTCATCTTAGTGGGCTGAAAATTTTGATGGGAACTTAGTTAAAAAAAAATAAAATAAAATAAAACGTAGTTGTATATATGTATATCTATATTTTATGTTATTACAATTATAAGATTAAACATCCTGGCCCTGTTGAAAGGTTTACCTTTCAATACAATATATTAATACATATATAATTTATGTTATATAATTAAACAGTAGTTGTAAATACAAAATACAACTTAGAGTTTTAAAATTGCTAGGTGGAAAATCAGACTAAATTAAAACATTCATAGCTGTGTCATATCGAAACAGATTTTCAAGCGGACTATCATTTTGATCATGGTATGGCCACTAAGCAAACAATACATAGAGGCGTCAAACAAGCATTTTTGTGGTATCATTTATTTTGTATAGCGTTCGGCAAAAGCCGAAGCCGAATATGTAAAAATGTGAATGAACGAAAGAGCAGCCATGTAAAAAAAGAGAGTAAAAAGCTTTCAGATCAACTTTCAGCTCGCAGCTTCTTCATCTCATGCTGGTAGAATAAAGCTCTAAGCGCTTTCAGCTCCGCTTTCTACTCTTCTTAATAGTCTCTCTCTTTATCTATATATTTATCTATTGTGTGTGACAGGTGCGCACTGTGCTACTGAAGAGCCTGACCGTGTGGATGTCGGTACGTGGGCATCCCGAATGGGCGCCGAAGCGCGCCTCGATGTATTCGGGTGCTTACAATACCGCCCCCGATACGGATGCATTGCAGCAGCCGGGCGATACATTGCCCCAAGGCAAGCGGTAAGTGTGTGGCTCAAATATGGATTTGGAATTGTGATTTGTATTGAATGCAATTTGGATCTGTCATTCAGGGTATCGCCGCCCAACAAGCGCATGAATTGCCGCAAGGGCAGCAGCATCAGCATTGTTATTGCCAATGAGCCACAACGTCAGCGACTCGTGCAACAGCGCAACAACAACAACATGGCCAATGGCGACTCGCGTTCTGATTTACAACTTCAGCTTCAACAACAACAACAGCAGCAGCAGCAACAACAACAAAATCAACAACAACAACAGCAAGAGCAACAGCAACAGCAAAAAGAAGAAACAGCCTCAGTATCGGAAATGGCAACACGCATTAAAATCAAGGATCCACCGTCTGGTCGCGCCAACTGGATGATCACCCTGTGCTTTCGCGGCCAAAAGGTACTGAGAGTACCGCCAGCGTCATCCGTACCACCCGAGTCAGTTGTATTTGAGTTGTCAGAGCAGTAGATCAAACTAGTTCTAGCCATAGCAGTAGTCTGTAGCCCGTAGTCCCCTAAAGTTCTTCCTATAGCCTACACTCGTTATAGTCGTAGCTTTTACTTCTTATTCTCCAACTTCAAACTACTTCTTATACATATACTATATTTACTTCTTGCACCAAATCGTACTTCATATATAGCTTGCCTCCCATACTCAACTGTACTCGTACAACACACAACTGTACTAAATGCGCCTCTATTTCTTAATTCGCTTTATCTTCTCGATTCACGCTTATTGGGGGGGTTTTTGTTGCTGCGACTGTGTCGACTACCCAGACATGAACGTCTTGTTGTAAACTAAAAACCATCTCCAGTTATTTATTCCATTTGTATGTACTCCTTATAATTTTAAAGCCCCACAATTCACACTGTTGACGCACTCTTGGATCGTTAATCTGGTCCAGAGATCCCTTGTATCATATTCCATAATTATCTGCCAAAGTAAACGCCATCGTAGTCGAAACCAGAACAAATTCCTATCAAAGCCCGGTAAATTTTTCTAAAAGTTTTTTGACCGTATTGCATTTTTTGAAAAATTTGCTTGAAATTTATGCAGGGCCGATTGCGACAATCCGAATTATGTAAATGTCAAAATTCACCGAAGGTGAAGAAGTGTCGGTGAAAAAACGCTCGTCTGACCGGCACTTAATATATGGTAAAAAGAAACTAAAAAAAATGAAATGTATTAATTTACACATGTGTAATTTCAAAAACCTGGAAAATAGCTTAGATAATTTCAAATCATTTAAAAGTCGAAAAAAAAAAAGAAAAAGTATTTTCTGTAACGTTTGATTTCATATTTTTACTAACCAACAATATTTTTACTACCAACTTCATTGCTACCCAGATATCGATTTTTTTCACATTTTGGCGTACGATAGTAAATAGTAAATTCCTATTTTTTTGTTTCTAAACATTTAAAAAAAAAAAAAATAATTGTACAGGTACTGTTACCGGAACCTAAATTTGTTTCCAAAATAATCGCTGCTCAAAAAACTATATCCATCAAATATTCGCCTATTTAATACACAATCTATCTAGGCATGGTTACCAAAGAATTTTTTTTTCAGCAAAAACAATGCTTAAAGTTTCGCCAGACTACCGTGTTTTCACCGAAACTTTTTGTTAAAAAATCGACGGGTAGTGTGAGCACTCAGAATTTAAAAAGCGTCGGCTTTTCACCGATGCTCGCCGATGAAAATAGAATACTTGCTATTTGTGTCGGTCAAAAGCATTTTTGTATGAAATTGTTCAGAGTGTGACCAGATTATGTGAGAACAAAAACCGATGAGATTTTGGTTTGAAAACCGATGTGAATTATGTGAATGGCGAATTCACCGACGGTTAAGAAGTTTCGGTGGAAAAGTGCTCGTCTGATGGAAGAATTAGGAACTTTGACAGCATGTAATCAATTCAATAAAATTCGAGAAAATAAGCGAAAAGCAAGCTAAAAATTTTATGATATTTCGCCATATTAAGAAATCAAATTAATGCTATTGTAATTCGTTTTCATAACGCGTATCTTGTAAATTTGTATGTATGTACATTAGAGTGGGTCAATTTGTATGGACCAAAAAAAAATGCACCAAGCGGTTGTCAAAATCGTAATCTACGACGAATTCTAAGAAGATTTGCCCAAGAAACCATGGGTCTAAAATCAAATTCGAGCTTCCGATTTTTAGCGAGAAACTTTTTGTATCTTTTTGTCACTTTAAATACGCATAGATACCTAAGCGAGTGCATAAAAAATATTTTGTTTCACTTAACATTTTTTCAAGAAAATTAAAAATTTTTAAAAATGTAACAATAAAATAAAAAAATTAAATTTTATTTTTAAAATTTTTTTTTAAATTTAAAAAAAAAAATTTTAAATATAAAATTACAAAAATTGGCAATAATTTGCATTTGACCGTCAATTTACGCCCTTTCTAGTGCCACGCCCACTCCAATTTTTTTTCCAAAAATGCTTTGAAGTATTGAAAATATATAGTTCAAGTTTCAACCCGATATCTCACTTAGTTCAAAAGTTACAGATTTTTGCCACCAACATTGGCAAAACAAACCGAAAATAGGTACAAAATGCATACAAATTTGGTACCATTTTATATGTATTTTGCATGTATTTTGTACCCATTTTCGGTTTGTTTTGCCAATGTTGGTGGCAAAAATCTGTAACTTTTGAACTAAGTGAGATATCGGGTTGAAACTTGAACTATATATTTTCAATACTTCAAAGCATTTTTGGAAAAAAAATTGGAGTGGGCGTGGCACTAGAAAGGGCGTAAATTGACGGTCAAATGCAAATTAATGCCAATTTTTGTAATTTTATATTTAAAATTTTTTTTTTAAATTTAAAAAAAAATTTTAAAAATAAAATTTAATTTTTTTATTTTATTGTTACATTTTTAAAAATTTTTAATTTTCTTGAAAAAATGTTAAGTGAAACAAAATATTTTTTATGCACTCGCTTAGGTATCTAAGCGTATTTAAAGTGACAAAAAGATACAAAAAGTTTCTCGCTAAAAATCGGAAGCTCGAATTTGATTTTAGACCCATGGTTTCTTGGGCAAATCTTCTTAGAATTCGTCGTAGATTACGATTTTGACAACCGCTTGGTAGCGAAAAAAATTGACCCACCCTAATGTACATACTATGTACATAAATAGGAAATTGGCACAATTTATTTTCAGTGATATTCTGAATACTCGGTCACACTGCTAACCTCGCATTCATAATTGGCATCACTTTCTGCGCTGCCTTTTCATTTGCGTTTTATTAATATTACTTTTATTACTTCTATTTGCAAATTTTTCTGAACACTGCGTTGTTGCGCCTGTTGCGCTTTGTTTGCAACAAACGCACAAATTTGCATAAATTTCTAATACTAAATACATATCAATAAACTAAAAGCAAACCAAATTAAAACATAAAATTTACATTTACATTTCTACTCTCTCTTTCTCTTACACACTCACTTTCTCTCTCTCGCTCTTTCTCATTGCATTATCGGTGCATAAAATGATTATTCTTCTTTGCGGCATTTTCGATTTTGTTTTTGGCGCCACTTTTACAATTGCCATCTCCATCTCTGTCTTTCTTTCGCGACTTTTTGCTTGTGTCATTTGCAGAACAAATGTGTGATGCCTGGCGCTCAAATATCGCAGCCAATATTTATGACGCCACAATTGCCTATGCTCACAACGACAACAACAACAACAACGACGACGACGACAGTCGCAGCTGTTACTACATCAACTGCATTAGCAGCCGCCGCAGCAGCCGCAGCCGCCGCCGCAGCAGCAGCAATACTACAGGGGAAGCAAACGCCTAAAGCTTAACGCGATCACTCCCTCTCTCTGTCTCTCTTGCTATCTTACTGTCACTTCAGCTTAGCATCGTAAGCTTTTAAGCGCGCAACTGTACTAAACTAAACTCAACTGAAACGTGTGCATCTTTTAAAACATACATACATATGTATGTACACACATGTACATATTTATGTACATTTACATAGATATATGTTGATAAATATATAAATATACTCATTTTTTTTATATATTTATGTATGTAACTTTAAATCAAAGAGAATTGTTAATGCTTTTAATAGGAACGGCATGCGATTCGATGCGACTCGTACATTTTTTTTTTATGTGTATGAGTGCACAATACACGTACGTAAAAATATCTTAAGACAGTAAACTATTAAATATTTAGTATATTCTGAGAAGCATACATATGTACATTAGGGTGTCCCTTATTTGGTCAAAGTCAATATTTTTAAACGCATACGGGCTCGTTCTGTTCATTAGGTCCTAAAGCACTGAGAAATAAATTTTTACCTCGATCGGAGTATGATAACCCGTGCCGACTTGGATCGGAAAATTTTAAAATTATATAGGACAAAAAAAAAAAAATTTTGTTTTTTTAATTTTTTATTTTTTTATTTTGTTCATTTGGTCCTAAAGAACTCAAAACCAAGTTTTCACCTTAATCGGAGTACGATAACCCATTCACATTTGCATCGAAAAATGAAAAAACAGTGTTTTAACACTGATAATGCATTTTTCGATGATTTTTCATGTTTCGATGCAAATTTGAATGGGTTATCGTACTCCGATTAAGGTGAAAACTTGGTTTTGAGTTCTTTAGGACCAAATGAACAAAATAAAAAATTAAAAAAACAAAATTTTTTTTTTTTTTTGTCCTATATAATTTTAAAATTTTCCGATCCAAGTCGGCACGGGTTATCATACTCCGATCGAGGTAAAAATTTATTTCTGAGTGCTTTAGGACCTAATGAACAGAACTAGCCCGTATGCGTTTAAAAATAATGACTTTGACCAAATAAGGGACACCCTAATGTACATACAGCTGTGCTTATGAAAATAGGAGTGCAGATGACCTGCACCTTTAAGATGGTAAGTTATGAGAAAATAAATAGATTTAACCATTATAAAAAGTTTTTGTCCCATAATGGTCTCTATAGTAGGACTAATCGATCTTAAAGGTGAAGGTCATCTGCACTCCTATTTTCATGAGCGCAACTGTACATACATATACAGGGGTCGGCGCTCGAAGTGTTACCAATAAAAAATGCTATAATTTTGTCAATTGTTATATTTTTCCGTTCAAAATTGTGAAAACATTTCAAGCTTTAAGAAAATGTATTTATTTTTCGATGTAGCCACCCTTAGCGCGGATTACATCATCGAGTTTGTTCGGGAAGGTTTCACGCGCAGCACGAACGTGGTCTGATGGTATTTTGTTCCATTCTCGGAGAAGAGCAGTTTTTAAAGCGCTGACCGTCTCATATTTTTTAGTTGACACTTTGGCCTTTAGAATGGACCATATGGAAAAATCCATTGGGCTTCAATCTGGGGAATATGGCGGCCATTGCTGTGATGAAATGAAGCTGGGAACGTTGTCTTATAAAAATCGTTGGGTTTGTCTGGCTTTATGAGATTGTGCCGAGTTTTGCCAATGGTCCAATGGTTTGTACCGAATTGTTTACGTACCCAAGCTAGCAAAGCATCTTTTAAGGACTTTTCAAGGTAGATATGTTGGTTAACTTTTACGCCCTGCTCGATGAAAACCAGTGGTGAGCGTCCTGTAGCAGTTACTGCGGCCCAAACCATCACTGATGCAGGTGCTTGCTTTCGCAGAGCAATTCGTTGGTCTAAATTGTCGTCTGATTTGTCCTTTAACCATACGCGATCGTTCTGCGTGTTTACAGTAAAAATTTGTTCATCAGAAAATGCAATATTTTTAAGTTCGCCACTAACGTGCAAGTGTTGCACTGTTGCGTTTCAATTCCATTTAGATAACTTTTTTTCACTTCGACATATAACGATATACTTTTGTAAGCTTGTAGACAATTCATCAGACAAACACTAGCCAAAACATGATCGCGCGGTCATTTGCCGTTTGGATGCTACAGCAGTGTACAGCTAGTAACACTTCGAGCGCCGACCCCTGTACATATAGAGTGTACACATGTCGTTAGATTCATATACAAAAAATCTAGCAACAACAAAAAACATATATTTACACAATTTTGCTCTAAATTATAAATTAACTTTTTTTTATGCTATTCAACTCATGATTTCTAATTCATAGCGAATTCAAAACGAATTATGACGCTGAAAAATGGCGACCAACTTGAATTTTTCAAAATGGCGCTTAGTAAGCTGAGCTTTGCCAAACATACATACATATCATTGCAAAATTGCGCTGAACTCAAAGTGAAGGTTAGAATCAAATTCGAGAAATGGTGTTGAACAGAATTTAAGCACCATATCGCTCATTTACGTCATCAACGATGACGATAAATTTAGCTTAAATTTTATTTCATAAACTCAGCTCAAATCTATGAAATGAATTTCATTTCATTAAATTATATTTAATGAACTGAGCCCAAATCTAATTTCAATGAAATTTCTGTCAGTGTGTGAACAGTCAATTCTAAACAAGTGGTAATTTTTGATTTAACAAATTCAACAACTCATGAATGGTCCCCATAAACTATACATACATATAATATGTATGTTACTTATCCTCCTTAACTAAACTTCGAGGTTGTTATCCGATCGGTATGAATTCTTCAGTACACATTGGGATTGTATCTCACGGCTGTACCTTGAAAACTGCTCTTTTAATTCGTTTTTATCATTAATTACCATAAACATATTAACCCTGGTACCGGATCTAAAAATACCAAACTTTTATTTGCAGAGATACTTGTGTAACATTTCAAAACAAATGAAACAAGTGTGAAACACTAACACTGTGGCACTTTTTCTCTTACCTGTTGCTCTGACAACAAATAGACGGAAAGTGTCTAAATAAATTTTGTCTAATGCCCACAAAAGCATGGACACGAAAGCTCTGCGTTAGAGCTTTAAGCTCAAGCTCGTTTTTGTTTAGGAATTCGAATTATTCGTTTCTATTAACACATCCAAATGAAATATACTTTCATATGTATTTGCAAGGACGTTTTTAAAAATTTACAATGCATGAATACAGTGTCTCGCAACTTATTTGAGCCACTGCTTTAACATATTACATTAAAAGTTATCTTAAAATGGGCTGGAGATACTATTAAACTAAGACGCAAGTTTATAATTTAATGCTAAAGCTTAAGTATAGTATTTTCATTTAATCTTTTATCTATATTGCATCGGAATTAAGCGATAAAAACAAAACATACTTAAAATTGTAATGGGTCAAATAAGCTATACATTACTGTAACGTGTACACGAGTATAATACATAGAGTACAAAATGAAGTCATAGTTCTTGGTATGCGATCTTAACAAGAAAATTACATTTATAAGTTTGAAAGATGCGCATTTTGCGACTTAAGACACATTTGCAAGATCGCAGCAACATTAACTTTAATCCCATTAACACGATCTTTTTAATGCAAACCAATGGATCATTGTTATTTATTTTTGTTTCGCCTAGAGCAAAAACTTTGTGCAAATTTTAGCTAAGAACTCAATAAGCAAGCCGAATTTAAGAGAACACATGAAAATAATTATAATTATAAGAACTACTTACTTAAAAACTAAAAACAACATACTGTGAGAACTAATGGAAACATAATTAAAAACAAAAAAAAAAAAAACACACACACACACAGTGGTCAATGGCAAACTATTACGTGTATAAGTAAAAATGGAATATAGTATGAATAAACATGATGATTTTATATACATGTGTATGTACATAATTAATTAATGTATACATGTCTCGCATTTTTTATTATTATTACTTGAATTTGAATTTCTACAATTTGATATTCGCATGGTCGAAAACTAGAACTGAAGATTTAGATACGAGATTCAAGATCAAGAACGAGATCAAGAGCCGAACCCAATTCAAAGACGATTGATCGAAGTACCGCAAGTAGTATACGCATATGTATGTATGTATATATTGAGATACAACTTTTGGCCTCGCGTTGCGGTTGTTATACCCGTTAATCTTCGTGTAAAAGGGTACATTGTTTTTATGGCAGTGTATGTAAAAGAGAGAAGGAGGCGTAACAAACTCCATAAAATATATATAGTACATATCGCTCATTTACTAGAAGAGTGACATATCTCAAAAAATGGCGTTACGAGATAAACGCATTTAAAGTTTTCAAGTGTCGCCTGTGTTTTTTAAAAAGCGGCCAAACTTGTAAATTTAAGAAAAAAACAAGTGAGCTTTATGAAACATAAAGAATCTTTTCTAGTCAACGATTGCATTGCAACTGAGAGTTAATAAAGTCGAATCGTTGGAAATGAAAAAACGACATATTCTCTTCGCACTCTCTTTGTATTAAAGATTGGATGATGAAATTTTACACAACATAGATTGTAACATTGCGAACATTTCTGCATCACCAACTCAAAAATCGTGTTTTTCGACTTACACTGGCGAACATATTTATTGGCACAGCAAACATTTTGAGATTTGGGGGCTTAATTGTTCCCTTATCGTTAACATATTGGTATCAATGGAAAGGTCATTTAAATTCCGTTTGAATGATATAAAACTTTCCTTAACCCATTAAGTACCCTTCGAAAATTTCGAATTTATGTAAAAGTCGAATTTTCGAAACTTTTTTCCTCGATTTTTTACACAAAATATTTGAATGCAAAAAAATTCTTCAAACAATTTAAGGAGTGACTGCAAAACAAATTTTTCAAAAATATTTTTGCTAGTATTTTTTATAATCACAGTCACTCCTTAAATTGTTTGAAGAATTTTTTTGCATTCAAATATTTTGTGAAAAAAATCGAGGAAAAAAGTTTCGAAAATTGACTTTTACATAAATTCGAAATTTTCGAAGGGTACTTAATGGGTTAAGGAAAGTTTTATATTATTCAAACGGAATTTAAATAACGTTTCCATTGATGCCAATATGTTAAGGATAGGGGAACAATTAAGCCCCCAAATCTCAAAATGTTTGCTGTGCCAATAATTATGTTCGCCAGTGTATGTCACTCTTCTAGTAAATGAGCGATAGGTTCTCGATCAGCATCAATCTAGCTATGACCTTCTGTCTGACCATCTCAGAGACTATAAGAGCTAGATCAACTCAATTTGGTGCACAGACTTCCCTAAGCGGCATTAAGTACGTTGCAAGCTTTTTTTCAAGACAGGATAAATATGACGTAAGTTATGGTTGTATTAAATTTGAGCGCCCAAATATATAATATTATATGTATTTAAATTGCGTAACAGGTATCTTATAGCCGGATACTCGACTATAGCGTTCTTACTTGTTTTACTTTCTTCTAATGTGTATGGATTTATACGTTCACACGACACGTGCCTGCTAAAAAGCGGAACCATGTGTGGGAGCCATGGAGCAACCATATCGATGACGCTGGAATTTCAATTTGCCACTACGATTAAAAGCATCCAAATGAGACATTTTTATAGGCCATTAAAACGTTTTTTTGCACAATTATAACATAAATTTAGCAACAAATTAACAATTGGTTTCGTCAAGCATCACACACATAAAAAACAAAACGTAGTACATACGGATATGTAGTGCATATATACATATATAATTTACAGCAACAACAAAAAAACACAACAATAATTAGAGCACATCTCAAAAGGCATTAATGAAAATACATTACAACAAATAGAAGAAACAATGAAGATTCAAACGTTACATTGATTGGATGAGGTAGCTTGAAACAATTTTCACGGATAATTGACTTCGGATAGGCTGGGATGGAATTTAGAATCTAAAACAATAGATCCTCATCGCCATCATTCTCGAGCATGTTTTGTGCCTCCTCGCTGGTGGTGACATTGTAGCCCTGGCGACGCATCTCCTCCCGCTTACGGTCCGCACATTTGCGTGCCTCACGCTTCTTGTCCTGGATTTTCTTTAAGCGATAGAACTCCTCCCGCTCCAATTCGTCCAGCTCACTGACTATATACTCAATGGTGCGATTGATGCGCGGTATTATAACTGTATAGAATATGTACAAATCAGATCAGTTTATGCAGTTTACAAACAAATTTCACTGTGACGAAATCTGATTTACATATCGACGCATTTCTGACAAAATCAACGTATCTTACAAGATCCAAACTTTTTTTCTTAATTTTATCTGCTCTGGGTATTGTGAATTGTGTACTGAATTTTTGGCGAAATTATAGCTGAAAATTATAGCCATTTAGAGAATAGTAAGTTATATGTTTTCAAACCATTTGGCAAATATAATTTTGAAAACAAAAATCAGATACGATAATTATGCAGAAATGCGTCGAAACATACTATAGATACATCATGTCAAGTAATTGTTTAAAATTTATAAAAAAAAAAATGTTTAACCCAATAGAACTCATTATTAAAGTTTTTTGAACTTGATCTAAGACCCTAAGCAATTAATATAAAATGTGAATGAAAAAGATCATTTTTGAAAAAAAAAAAAAGAAAATTAATAATAATAATGTGATATTTTGTCGTTGTCAAAACAATTACTTGACATACTGTATATGGTATATGCAGGGTATATAATGCTAACCGTGCTCAATGGCATTGACACGCCTGTTGGTCACTTTGATGACGTCGTCCAGTGTCACAAACGATGTCTGCAATGAGGCCAGCTCCACGAGCAGCCGAACAGCGCTCTGATAATTCTTCTTGAGCTTGGCCAATTGCTGGCCACCACGGGCCAATCCGGCCAGCTCGTAGGTGTCGACACCATCCTGATAGGGCTCAAATATGGGCAGTTGTACACCAGCGACATTATCCTTTTTGGTGCGTATCTTTATTTGTGCCTTTGTCACATTCTGTAGCACAATCTGATTGATATCGCCGGTGGTGAATTTGACCTCAGCCAGTGAAAAAGCCGCCTCCTTCATCACCTGACCCATCAGTGTTTTGGTCTGCAGCAATGAGAGAAAGTTGTTGATTCCTCTCTCTCTCTCTCTCATTGTGTTTTCTATGTTTTTACATACCTCAATGATCTTGCCCAGAATCAAACGAAAACGCATCTGTAGGGCATCTGCCTTCTTTTTAAGTAGTCCATGGCCCTTGGTGGCGCCTGCCAAACGGGATTTCATCAAAGTTTGTGCACTGCGAACCATAAATGAGAATACATTTCTCTCTCTCTCTCTGTCTCTCTCTCTGTCGCGGGCAGTGTGTACTCACCCGCGCGATGGAAATATGGGCAAACGATCTTTGGCAGCCATAATTTATAGCAAAGATTTAAGTTTACCGTTATATTACTATTTACAGTTGCTATTCAAATAATGCGAATTGTTTTTCAAATTTGTCAATTAATTGTTTGGATATTTGTGTTATTACAAGAACTACAAACAAAATTTAAAAAACAAACAATGCACAAAACTATAAACTATAAATAACAACAACAAATTATTAACTAAATATATGCGACAAATACTAAAATAAACGGACGACCACGAGAGCAAGAAACGAGAACGAGGCGTAAAGCAAAGCACACGAAAACAAAATGGGCCAAACGACAACCACGACAAACGGCGAAAAGTCGACGTCAGCGTCAACGTCAACGTCGACGTCCAAAATGACGACGCCGCGTTGGGTGGACAAATTGAAGCGACCGTTGGGCCAGCCGCTCAGCTGTGTTGCGATTACGCAGCTGCCTGCCAGCGATGGGTGCGACCAGCTAGAGATGTGAACGTGATCGACAATTGCCAATTGATTGCAATCAAATTTCTTTCAGTGATAATTTTCCAAGTGATTTTATCTTGCTCAACAATTATAAAACCGTGGAGATTTAATATTTATTTTGACTTATTCAGATTGACACGTTAGACTAACTTGTCAATACAAATAGTAATGGTATTCCGGGAACCGTTTTAGATTTGGTTTAGATTTGGTTTAGATTTCGCAGTCAGCTGTTCACAGCTGCTTCATACAAAATTTTCAGTGTGCCCAGAGCAAATCAGGGAAATGCGGTCTTACTAATTGATTTCGTAAAATCTGCTCTGAAGTTTATTTCGTTTTGATTTCGATTTGGTTTCAAATTAAAATTTGGTTCAAATTTGGTGTTTGCTAACATTCTGCTGTCATATCAATATGGAGAACGTAATTCTTAAGCATTTAAAGTTTTTATAAGTAATAAACTATTTATTTAATGCTTTTTAGGATGCTTACCAGCTGTTCACGAAATCTAAAACTAATCAGTGTTCAAATAGGGTCGTTCCGTCAACTGATTTAGATTTGGTTAAAAATAATCTAAACCAAATCTAAAACGGTTCCCGGAATACCATTATTATATTAAGTGCAAATCATAGAGAAACTGTGAAAAATTTTATATCTTGCATTTTGTCAGTTGCCATAAACGAATACAAATTTGGTATACATCAAAAAATATTTCGTTTGCTTAGCGTAAAGATACAAGTTTGATAGTTGTGTAAAATAAGTTTATTTCAATTGATTCATTTTTTACGAGTATTGTTGATAATGTATACTTCTTTTATTATATTTATTTCAAAAGACCAAAAAAAAAAAAACTTAAAACAAAATCAAGAAATATGATATTAAGTTAACAATTAAAAAAAATACATATTATTTTTAGAATTATAAATTTGACCAACGATTTAATTCTGAGGGTATTCATTTGATGCGGGGATTGTGGATAACCAAGAAAAACTCATTCAGGCTTAAAAGTTTGAAATAAGACTTATTAGCAGGTAAAGTATGAGTATTATTTTAAGAAAACGACTCAAAATAAACAAACATACTCGCATAAGATTTTCAACAATCAAACATACGAGTCTGCATACGATTACGACTGTTTAGAATGTACATTAGGGTGTCCCTTATTTGGTCAAAGTCAATATTTTTAAACGCATACGGGCTAGTTTTGTTCATTAGGTCCTAAAGGACTCAGAAATAAATTTTCACCTCAATCGGAGTATGATAACCCGTGCCGACTTGGATCGGAAAATTTAGAAATTATATAGGAAAAAAAAAAAATTTTTAATTTTTTTAATTTTTTATTTTTTTATTTTGTTCATTCGGTCCTAAAGAACTCAAAACCAAGTTTTCACCTTAATCGGAGTACGATAACCCATTCAAATTTGCATCGAAACATGCAAAAACAGTGTTTTAACACTGATTATACATTTTTCGATGATTTTTCATGTTTCGATGCAAATTTGAATGGGTTATCGTACTCCGATTAAGGTGAAAACTTGGTTTTGAGTTCTTTAGGACCGAATGAACAAAATAAAAAAATAAAAAATTAAAAAAATTAAAAATTTTTTTTTTTTTTCCTATATAATTTTTAAATTTTCCGATCCAAGTCGGCACGGGTTATCATACTCCGATTGAGGTGAAAATTTATTTCTGAGTCCTTTAGGACCTAATGAACAAAACTAGCCCGTATGCGTTCAAAAATATTGACTTTGACCAAATAAGGGACACCCTAATGTACATACATCTCTTATACCAAGTTTATACGACAGCTTAAGTCGGTTGAAGTAAAATAGAATTTAGTTATCCGGCGTTTATAAACACAGTTTCAATGCGCTTTAAATTGAGTTAACGGCTTAAATTGTTGCATAAACATTTATCGCTTTGAAATTTGCTACAAAATGAGCTGGTTCCCATATACAACAGCCATGGTCCATATACAACTTTGCAACTTGCAGTACATTGAGTAAGAATACAATTGAATGGCCGCTATAAACAATTTGTTGTTCATTAAAACCATTTTGGTTAAATTAGCTGCTATATAAACTTGGTATCAGCCAGTGCTGCCAATTCGCTGTGATGGCCGTTAGGGCGAATTGATTTAAATTGATGCTGATTGGGAACAATACGCACAGCACTTTGGACAGCGAATGGTACTCGTAAAAAAGAAATAAAAGAAATATGTACTATCAAATGCCAGAAACACGCGCTGCCATTTCTATTGTCAACGAAATTCGGCTTTGACCTGTGTGACAATGGGACTCGGTCACCGTAAAAGGCATCGTACAATGCGTATTTGGGTGGGTAACGGGGGCGTCATAGTCACGCAATTTGAATATGCGTCTTCTGCCGTCATGTGCCTCAAAAATAAATGTACGAAATAAATGTGCACGTGTGCGCATTATATATGTACATATACATACATGTATGTAATACATATGTGGCCTAATGCCACAATAAAATAATAAACACGAGTTTGGGAATTCGAAATTGGCTGGGTCCCGTCCCGTCCCGTCCCAGTGACAGTTTTGGTCACAGTCTCGGTCAAGTAACATTGCAGAAAATCAATTATTAAACCATTTAATCCATGATATCACCCTTCAATATGTTTACAATCATTACAGTGCTTTCATTTCCTGGTTGCAAATAAAGATTATTCAACACTCTAAAAGAGCAGTGGGCACAAAATCTGAATTCGGGAGCAGCCGCTAGCTCCCGGAGCCCATACGTGACCACCGCTCCTCTAAAAATTATTTTTATCAATATTCGCGATTAAGCATTTAACGTGTAAGTCATTATGAGATAATTAAAAAGTAAGCAAATTAAAGAATTACCGAACTTATTCTGTGAGTATTTTGGCACTTGGTTAAAGAATTTTACTGTCCATATTCAAGGATTCGAGCTTATTTCAAGTATCAGTCGCAATACTGAATTTGGGTAAGCTGTTTTTCTCTCTGTGTACATTTTCACATACTTATTACATGCATACTCATATACAGTTTGTCAAGTAATTCTTTACACTCCCTTAAAAATGTAATATTTTGACTTTAAATAAGAAAAAAATAGCTTATTATATATATTTGGAAAGGTCGTTTAAATTCCGATTGAATGACACAAAACTTTCCTTAACCCATTTTGTACCCTTCGAAAATTTCGAACTTATGCAAAAGTCTACTTTTTCAACTTTTTTCCTCGATTTTTCACAAAAAATATTTTGATGCAAAAAAAATTCTTGGAACAATTCTAAGAGTAACTGCAAAAAAAATTTTTCAAAAATATTTTTGCTTGTATTTTTTATAATTTTTTGAAAATCCTAAAAATGACAATTTTAACCCCTTTTTCCTACTTTTTCGAAATTTTCAAAAAATTATAAAAAATACTAGCAAAAAATTTTTGAAAATTTTTTTTTGCAGTCACTCTCTAAATTGTTTGAAGAATTTTTTTGCATTCAAATATTTTTTGTAAAAAATCGAGGAAAAAAGTTTCGAAAATTGACTTTTACATAAATTCGAAGGGTACTTAATGGGTTAAGGAACGTTTTATATCATTCAAACGGAATTTAAATGACCTTTCGATTGATGCCAATATGTTAACGATAGGGGAACAATTAAGCCCCCAAATCTCAAAATGTTTGCAGTGCCAATAATTATGTTCGCCAGTGTATGTATAATATATACATGCGTTCGAAGTATGAATCAACAGTTGGCTCTGTTGTTGCTGTGCTATACATAAATGTGAGATTTTGGGCAGGAGCCAAACGGTGCAGAGAGAAGTAGAGTAGAAAATGAGTGGCAGAGAGGGAGAGGGGATTGACGTATGCGGTGTTAGGACAATAGAAGCTATTGTGACTCTCTCGCATTTGTACTCGTATTGATATTCGCCATAAGTCACGACCAGGCAATCACTTGCTCGTTGACTCACTCAACATCTCCCTTACTCACACAGACACACACATATACGTATATACGCTCACGAACATACGCATCCTGTTAGCAGTCGGCGTACTTGTGTGCCATAGACGTCCGCTTGGCGGGGACGCAACTTTAAATTTACTCAAATGCGACTTGTTGAATGGGGCGCACACAACGGACGCCACTGAACCCCGTTTTTTTTTTTTTTTTTTTCTTTCACAGGAATAAACGAACTCGTACAGCTGGGATGCTGTTGCTGTTGCCGCCACTGCTGGTTCTCTGGCCGCAGTTCGCATTTCTCAGCGCCCGCAAGTAGGTTACATATTTTTTTCTAGCTCCCGCAAATTCGGGAACACACTAAAATTGAGAGATTCGAGAACAAATAACCAAAAGCTGCAAAGTAAGTAATTAAATTAAACTAAAAAGCAATTAATTAAAAATCAAAGTTGACAAAAAAAGTCACATAAAATTCAAGAAATAAAAAAAAAAGAATAAACAGCAAGAAGAAGTGTCTGTGCTGTTAGTGCAGGTGATGTCAGGCGTGCTTACATTTGAACGGGCGCTTTAAAAGAGGGCTGATGGTGGTGGGGTGGGTGTTTTTTGATGGAGCTCTGTCGCCAAGGCGTCGTAAATGTCGGATATAATGCGATTGTTATAGCAGCAGCAGCAGCTTCAATAGCAACAATAACAACAAACAATAACAGAGCAAAGAGCAAGTGCAAAACACACACACGCACACACAAATATACATCGGCGTAGAGCGAGCGAAAGAGCGCGCGAATGAGTGAGTGCAGTGACTGTTAGAATGCCTATGTTCATATGTGTGCGAGAGTGCGTCGTCCTGAGTGCTCTCTAATTGAGTTATGGAAGTATAAATGCCCTCTGAGAGAAGCTTTTTGTTGGCATGTGTATTGCGTGCACATATACGAGTATACAAACATATTTGCTCGTATGTATGTACATACTTACATATGTATGTATTAGGGTGTCCCTTATTTTTTAAAGTCATTATTTTTAAACGCATACGGGCTAGTTCTGTTCATTGGGTCCTAAAGCACTCTGAAATAAATTTTTACCTCAATCAGAGTATGATAACCCGTGCCGACATGGATCGCAAAATTTAAAAATTATATGGGTCAAAAAAAAATTAAAATTTTTTTTTAATCTTTTATTCTTTTGAAAAACCTGTGTTTTAGCACTGATTATAAATTTTTCAATGTTTTTTCATGTTTTGATGCAAGTTTGAATGGGTTATCGTACTCCGATTAAGGTGAAAACTTGTTTCTGAGTGCTTTAGGACCAAATGAACAACAACAAAAAAATAAAAATATTAAAAAAAAATTTTAATTTTTTTTTGTCCCATATAATTTTTAAATTTTCCGATCCAAGTCGGCACGGGTTATCATACCTCTAATTGAGGTAAAAATTTATTTCTGAGTGCCTTAGGACCAAATGAACAAAACTAGCCCGTATGCGTTTAAAAATAAAGACTTAGAAAAAATTAGGGTCACCCTAATACATACATATGTATGCATGTACGCGTGATTGCGTCTCCCAATTTTATTATTTAGAAATTACAGCTGAAGTGTTAATTAAATTTAAGTTGAAAGCTAGAGGCTTCATTTTGAATTAAATTCAGTCTCAATGCTAAAAAAGCTCAATTGCACTAGTTTATAGCCAAAATGCAAAGTGAATCAAAGTATTTTTTTCTTATGGACTTTAGCCCGCTAAACACGAAATTTTTTTATGGAAGCGTTTTCGGAATATTCAAATACCTTTTTTTCTTTGAAACAGTATCAGCTCTACGATAAACGTTTAAAAAAAATTTTGTCCTTTTGATTTATTTTTTTTTTCCAGGACGATGTGTTAGCTTTCGAACTCAAAAATTCACAAAAATCGCCCATTTTCGAACTAAACTGCTGAGCTGATCTTAATACTGTATGATAATAATTAACTAACCTTTAATATAAGTGCTTGCTTGGCCAAATCGGATAAGTAAAAATGGAAATATACCCAAAATTGTTAAGCGGGCCAAAGTCCATAAAAAAAAAATACTTTGATTCACTTTGCAAAAAAAAGTTCTCATTTTGTAAACTGGTGTTATAAATTAAACTTTTTTTTCGAATATCCTTTTCAAATAAATTCCACCGAAACTTGTAAGTCGAATTTCTAATTTGATAATATTATTTCAGTGAATTTCCTTTATATGGATTTTAATTTTTATACTGTTTTTAAGAAACGAGTTGTTGCAGCTCTGAATTAACGCAAATATCTAGGAATTTTAAAATTGTATGGTATACAAATTACTGCATGCTTTTAGGCGCTTGTGTTACTTAGAAACTTAAAACAGTCATCAAAACTGATATCACTGTGACGAAAGCATCACGAAGGGTGCGAAAGGCGACTAGCAATATATACAGGAAGAATATAAAATGTTCTATTTGTAATTATCTGACATTTCTAGGGTCGAAGATGCCTTTTTTCCCCAGTATATAGATTTTAGCGAGTTCAACAATCGAAGAACTAAAGTCGTTAATAAAGTCTTTAAGAAATTTTAAAATAATTACATTTTTTTCAACTTTCAGCTTTCAGATAGAAACCTAGAAATCAACATAACAAAAAAATGGAGTACAAACTGATTGGTGCGGATAATTACGAGCGAGTGATTGATCATCTTCGAGGAAATTTCTTTGCCGATGAGCCACTGAATCGAGCTGCTGGACTTTGTCAACAAGGTGGAGGCAATAATGAGCTGGAGCACCACAGCCTGGCCACGTTGCAGGATCAGCTCAGCCTGATGGCCGTCGATGAGCGTGATGGCAGCGAAACCTATGGTCAGATAGCTGGTGTTATTCTTAATGGTGTACTGCTTCCGGGTGACACGGAACAGGCGCTGGACAAGCTGCAGTATAGCTCGGACATTAACTACAAGATGATCTTTGAGCTGCTGTACAGGCAAAATTTGAAAGTGGATTTGTTTGCCCACTACGATGTGGATCGCATCTTCGATGTCCGAATTCTATCGGTGGATTCACGATATCGCGGCCAGGGCATTGCCAAGGAACTGGTCCGACGAGCCGAACAAGTTGCACGGCAATTTGGCTATCATCTGCTAAAGGCTGATGCCACCGGCATATTCTCCCAGAAGATACTGCGCTCCCAAGGCTTTGAGCCCTTCTCCGAACAACTGTACGCCAAGTATACCAACGATGAGGGTCAGATCCTGTTGCCCGTGGAGGCGCCTCACATTAAACTGCAGCTGCTTACCAAAAAGCTTAAGTATGATAACGATAAGCAAAAACCGTCTGAAATAGCTCAATAAAGTTTATATTGTTTCGTTTATTTATTATTCATATGGTTCTTTTTTTTATCTTTTATTACTTTTATAACTATACACAATACATTTTGGAATGAAAATTAACATGCAAATAGTATAGAACAAACAACAAATGAAGTATTTACTTTACTGATAAACAATTTAAATATTTTGTATTTGGAATTTTCCATAAGGATTAAACAAAAAAAAGAGTAGCATACTATTTCGTAAACATTTAACCGTAAAATATATTTTGATTTCCAAGCAAATCAGTTTTGATTAAAATATTTGTTTTTAAAAACTGGAATCATTTGAATCGTTAAGCTTAGTAATAGATGAGTGTAATACATATTGCAAGATCATTTTGTTTTTCTAATGGGGACCAACTGTTAGCCTAAACTAACTAATAAACTACTAATAACTTAATGTATGTTTGTTAAATTGATTAAATGTAAACCGAATGCATATATATCCAAAAAATAACAATGTTACAATGTTTATAATTATTTAAAACAAAATATGTATGAATGTACGTAATTAATATTATATAATAACAATCTAGTCAAAATATTGGTTATTTATACGAATATGTTACGTTTTTACTTATTTATATGCATTTAAGCATAAGGTACATCATCATGAGTAGCCCAGCCTAGCACAAGCGAATTCATTTCCTCCTACAAGTTAATATCACAAGGCGCAGATCCATATAACAACGAACAACTCTGGCAACTGCTGGGCAGGTACTAGCAAATAGCCATTGGCATAGGCTATTGCATTAGCATCTCTTGGCTCTTGGCTCTTGGAATTTGGCTATGGATCTACTGATCGTTGCTCTGCTGCTGCTCGTAAATAAATATTATATCCTGATCGGTGCCAAAGGCTGTACGTGCCGTATCCATTGCCTCCGATAAACAGCGGCAAATATCTGTGAATTGAAAAGCGAATTATACAATAATCGGATCAATTCTGATATGTTTAAAATACGTACGTCCATCGTGCACCTCCGGATTGTGGTAGAACAGCTTTTGCAGATTCATGTCATAGCCACAGAGCACTACATAATGTCCGGCATACCTTTTGTTTTGAGCCGAGGGCAAGCGTGTGTTTTGTGCAATACAAGATAGATGAAAGCAACTTGATAATAAGCAGAAGTTAGACATTCTATAGTCATGCGTGAAAAAAAACTGCACGAATGCACAATACAGCAATACCTCAGGCCTTGTCTTCATTGTCTAGTTCAGTCTAGTTCTATTGCGCTGCTTCGAGTCGAAACAATACATTTTCTTTTTTTTTTCTATTATTATCCAAACTATTTTTAAAATCATTTGAAATTTTTGTTGATTTTTTTCCCTTAAAATTTCAGAAACTTTTGAAAATCCAGGCTTTTAGTTAATTCTGACTAGTACTGGTGCCTATACCACCAAATATTTGTTTAAAAACGCTTAATTACCTTTTCTTGTCATATCAAAAAAAAATTAAATTAAATTTCCTTAACACACAAATTTTTGTAGAAATTTTTCGTACCTCTAAAATATTGGTTGAGATATTTCCTATTACTATCACTGCTGCGAACTTGTGCATAGAAAACCAGTATTCCCTTTTTTGATCATATAAACAGAAGATATAAATAAAAAATAGTATAATAATAGGGACAAATAGTTATAAAAAAAATTATTGGCAAAACTGGAAGAAACTAATAATTTTTTTTTGTTCCCTTATACGATGTGTAGCATAACGGCTTTTTTAAATTTAAAATTTATAATGATTCAATTCTTTTGTAATTTTTTTAGCTTGATTAAATTGAGTGGAATCACAAGCATATTAAATGTTAATAATTAAATTCTTTTAAAGATAAAAACAATATTTGAAGTAAATACAAGGGTGGCCATAAGTATTTTGACACCACTTATAGTTAATTCTACTCAAAATTTGAACTAACTTCGTGTAAAGTTTGGCATCAACGGAATTCCTTTTTCAAAAATCTCTTCGCTAGTATTTTTTATAATTTTTTGAAAATTGCTAAAAAAGCCATTTTTCCCCATTTTCATACACATAGTGAAATTTTCAGGCACTAGTATTAGAATTGTTTGAAGAAAATTTGTGCATCAAAAAAAAAGTAGGAATAGTAGACGTTTCCAAAAATTTGAAATTTTCAATGGGTAAGGAAAGTTTTGTACCATTCAAAAGGAATTCAAATGACCTTTCCATTAATGCCAAACTTTCCATGAAGTAACTATGTATAAGTGGTGTCAAAATACTTATGGCCACCGCTGTTTTAATTTGGTGGCACTTCAATAAATTTATATTTTATTTTTAGATGACCGATTTTACAGCATCTATCACTATAATTTTAAATGGTATTTTTCATGTCCAGTAAATATTTAGTTGTGATTTTCATCTGCAGTTTCAGTCAAAATTGACAGCAGTTTTTGAGTCTGTTAATTTATTTAAGATCAACTTACTAGCAGTTATTTCGGAATTGGTGTATGCTTGTATTTGTGCATGAAGAGAGAAAGACAGAGAGAGAGAGAGAGGGAGCTTATCACTTACCCGAACTTCTCAAGAGCATTGCGTTTGCATATTTCACAGGTGAGCAGGGAGGCGTTAGTTAGCAATATAACGGGGCCATTTCGAGCTAAATGCTTTAATATCACCTCCATGTCGACGGTGCGCTGGAGGACGCGTAGACCATGAGCTTTGGCATCCTTGAACTTGCGCGTCACACGCTTTTCGTCCTTGTCAATGATTTTCGAGTAATACATGTGCTGTGTGTAGTTGGGATCGATGCCAAGTGTTTGCGTGTAATACTCGTGACGCACTTGATACCGCTGCAGCAGGTAACATAGATCAATCGTCCAGGTGCTCGACCCGAAGCCCTCTTCCTTGCAAATGCCCTCGAAATTATTGAGAAACTGTTCACGCTGCGTGCTGGACAGAATCATTAGTATACAGGATAGGCCACAGTCCCAGTTATAGCGTTGCTGATAGTGTGTTAAATTGTAATGTTTACTTTGCGGTAGAATATTC
The DNA here is from genome assembly GCA_037043435.1 of Drosophila suboccidentalis. Taxonomy (NCBI): domain Eukaryota; kingdom Metazoa; phylum Arthropoda; class Insecta; order Diptera; family Drosophilidae; genus Drosophila; species Drosophila suboccidentalis. The sequence continues at coordinate 2,579,245 of JBAMBK010000278.1, read as the reverse complement.
ATGTTGCTTCTCTTTCTCTTTCTCTCTCTTGCGACGCTGTTGTTGTTGTTGTTTTTGTTGTTGTTGGTTGCAATCACTTTTTACGTAAACAAGTTTTTTGTTATGATCAATCAACTGTTTATTTGGTTTTATAGTTATATTACTAACCAAGAATTTTCAATACTTCGAGCGAGGGTTTAGCGTTAATTGTTGACGAAATTGTTAAATGAATATTTTGTTTGTTTTTTTAATGTGGTGTTATAAACACGGTTGCCACAATTGGCGTTTTTGCGCCAAACTGGCTCTTTTTAGTGAATTTGGCTCATTTTTTGTTTGTTTTTGGCTCAATCAGATATTTTGAAGTGGCAACCGTGGTTATAAAACAATTGGCAGCAAATGTGGCTGCGCAGTGCAAGGTAACATTGCCAGTGCTGCCAATTTAGTTATTTTCCCGTCAAATCTGGCTGTTTTTAAAGACCGATGGCGGGAAAATTTTGGGAATTTGGGAAGCGGGATTTCTGGCATTTTTAGAAATGCATTTGTCTTTTTTTCCGCTTTTTTAATGTTGCTATCCATTTCATGAAAATATGTGGCAGCACGGTTGCCCCTTGCAAAAAAGAAAAACTTTGTACAAAAAAAATCCCGATTTGATAAACATATACCAGTATTGGTAGAAATACACCAAATGTGTGTAAGAGTGGAAGATTAATCATACGTTTTTATCGATATTTGCTAATGCCACCACAACTACTTTAAGACAAACTTTACTTAAAAAGCTTGCGTATGTGTGATTTACACATATTTTGCTATGCCAAAAATATATAAACAAAAGTGCCGTGCTTGGCCAAAAGGAGAAGAATTTAAGGCATGGCTTCGCAGGGAAGACACGGACAAGAAATGGGTCCATGCAGCTACTGCAAGACTACAGTTACTCCAAAGCTGAGTTATTTGCGTAGTCATGCAACCACTAAAAAAACATACAAGGCGGCTTCCAACAAAAAAATAAAATAAATCGCGAAAAACTAGACGACCTGCTGAAAATCTTATAAATAAAACACATAAATTAAGGCAGTTAAAAAACGATTTTATCCGCTTTTTTTCAGAATATTTTTAGCTTTTTTCCAGTTAAAAACCGCTATTTTTGATAAAAAGTTGGCAGCACTGAACATTGCACTGATTTTAACAGAGAACGCAAAAAGCGCAAAATAGAGTCATAGTAGCGCAAAAGTGCGCAACATATGTAAATTAACAGCATGTAAAGAAATATAATTCAGCTCAATTGCAGACAAAATGTAAACATTTTCATCTAGTTAAAAAAATGATTTAGTATTGGTTTCAGTGCTTTGTAATGTTAACTTGTTCGGCAAATTATTTTAGGTAGCATGATTACATATAACCGATAAGAGTTCCGCTGGTTTAGGAACACTGTTAATAGAGGGATTCCTGAAACTGATTTAGTTGGAAATGATTAGTTCATTTTTATAAAAATTTCAAAATTTTTTTAAAAAAAAACTATAAAAGACCCGGAAATAATTTTCACACCTAAATTCATCATAAATCAGGCTCTAATTTTGGATTTTTTTTTTTTTTTTTGGAGGTGTGCCGCATAGCTTGGACCATTACCAAGATTACAGCTAGTCCTGCAAGGGTAAAGTGAAATAATAGTAAAATTTGAATTTTTATCGGGCGCGTATTTTTGTCCCAAATTCAACGAAGGCAATAACATTATTCTGTAAACACAGTTCACGACCTGAAGAACTTGACGGTGCTTCGCTCACAAATCAATGAGCAAGTTCAGTGGATCATTTTAATGAGCTGTTGAAGTGAACTTGTTCTGAACGAAACGGCACAACTCTAAACATAACACACATACACAACTAGTGTGCGAATTCCAAAAGTCGCGCACGTCCAGAATTGGTCGGGTAAATATATTAAACATTATTAAGATTCTTGTATATATGTGGGTGGCTATTGGCATAGCAAGTTTTACATTTGGGTCAGAAGCGACGCAAGTGGCGCCAGCAATATACCAAAAGTGTGTGACATGCGTATGTATTGCATGTTCTGACTACATGCATGTGGATTTGTGTATGTGTATAAGTAAGCATGTGTACATGTATGTGTGTGTGTGTGACCTTCGTGCAATCATTTAGCTTGGCCGACTTTTGCCAATTATAATCAAAGGAAGAGCATCCTGTCTACACGTTCTTATAATATAATCAAGTTGGTCATTGTGTTTACCTTTTAGCCAGCTGCTGTCATCGCACACAGCCGGCTGCCAAAGTGCATTTAGTAGCAGCCCTTTCGGTTTTGATTATGCTTTGTGCCTAATTAGATTCCACAGCCACCTGAGAGAGCTTTTAATAGAGCAATAACAAAAGCAGCGACATCAAGCCGACTAATGAACTGTCTTTTATGCATTCCTCTTTACAGTTGACAACATAATAATAGAAACGACGACGACGACGACAACATCAATAAAACAGCCGCCACTGTGTTAATAGAAGACTCTACATATAATACGTTCTTTACAGTAAACAAGTCTAGTCAACAAACAGACCAAATGAGCGCACACTCCAGCTAAACGAGGAGCAGAAAAACCAAAAAAAAAAAAAAATTATAAAATAAATAAATATATATATAATACTAATCCACAGCCGTACACAAACAAACGCACAATCAAAATGCGTGTGGTGGCAATGGTAAGTGGCGGCAAGGATAGCTGCTACAATATGATGCAGTGCGTCGCCGAAGGTCACGAAATAGTCGCCCTGGCGAATTTGCATCCAAAGGACAGAGGTAATTGTCAATTGTCGCAATTAACAGAAGTAGTATACTGTCTGTGTGTGTGTGTGTGTATTTACTAAATTGATTGTTTGGCCAATCATTTAACGGTCATGTGGCATTTTTTTTTACAGATGAACTGGATAGCTTCATGTACCAGACCGTTGGCCACATGGGCATCGAAATACTCGCAAGCGCCATGGGTTTGCCCCTCTACAGGCGCGAGACCAAAGGCAAGAGCACACAGACCGGCAAACAATATGTGCCCACCGATGATGACGAAGTCGAGGATCTCTACAGTTTGCTGGAAACGTGCAAGGTGAGAAACAGCAGCAACAATGACACAGCTCCACATTGGTATATACAGTACATATACATACATATGTATGCATGTATAGTATGTGCAGCGATGTATAAGTATAACAAGCAAGCGAAAAGATTAAAGAGACAGATTGCCGATTATCGATGCAAGTAATCCTTATACCCTCTACTGGTTGGTCGTTCAAAGCGGGTATGACCTGTTTACGTATAATAGCATTGACTTTTGCTAAGTCACCGAAAAATTCAAGCTAGAAAACTAATGTTATGAGAAAACACTTAGTTTTTAATTTGAACATAAAAGTTACGAATTTAAAGTTATTTTTTTGGATTTTAAGTACAAGTTTAAGAAATAGGACTTATTTTTATTTGAATGTACAGTTTATAAAATAATTTGTTCCATTACAAATTTGTGGTATTCTGTAATATTTATTACTTTCCGTTTTCTTCATTGGTATGAATTTCAAATCTAATTGTTCCCAAGATAACAATGAATAATTGCTCAAAATTTGATCAATTCCATTAGTAGAACATTAAAGGCTATCTGAGAGTCGCTCAAAGTTTTGGTCAATTATTGTTATTGTTTACGGTTTGTAAAATGTCCTTGAACGGGTTTACGCCCCACAAACAAAACAAAACAAAACGAAAAAAAAAAAAAATTGCGGAAATTAGTTTTGCTATAGGTAATCATAATCTAATCGCAAGAAATGTCACTAAACACGTGAACTATGGCAAATATTTGATAATACTTAAGCGCTTCAAATTATTGATGCACTCTATCGATGACGAACACTTAATCAGAAATGTAAGGCGAACCTTAATATTAACAATGCGATCCGACTCGAATCAGTGTCATGATACAGAAAATGTTTGTTTGTATAATGTATTATATTGAATTATGATTCATTTATATGTAGGCTCATGGTAATACCACATTTTTATAATGACTTTCCTTTTATCTGTTTCGGTGTCATTATGATAAGCAGAGGAAAAATATATTTATAAAAAAAAACAAAAAAAATTAATCAATTAAAAAATACCAAAGGGTATATATTTATACATATGTACATATACGGGAGTGCCACAGAAATCGCTTTCGCTTGAATTTCATTGAAATTTCATACAAATTCCAGTGAAATTCAAGCGAAAGCGATTTCTGTGGCATCCCTGATATTTATAGTATAATTAGAAAAACTTAGAAGTAACGAAATATATTTTTATTTCAATTATTATTTACTAAGTATAAATTTATTAGTATGAATTTAATATTAAAACATTTACAAATTGATGTAGTAGGCAAAAGGAGGCGTGACACTTTCCATAAATTATATATATTCTTGATAAGCATCAAAATTCGAGTCAATATAGCCTTGTCCGTTCGTTAAAAATTAAGAAAGGTAGATGCACTAAAATTGTTATTTTGTATTATATTAAAACATTTTCATTTGACGTGACACTTTCCATAAACTATATATGTTCTTGATAAGCATCAAAATCCGAATCTCCATCTGTATGAACAAAAAAAGCTCAATAATAATGAGAGCTAGATGCACCAAATGTGCCATCGTTTTGTCATTATTCACTGATTTAATAAAAATTATTTTTTTTTTATTTTTTTTTTTTTATGAATGCAGCACGAGCTTCATGTGGAGGCGGTGGCTGTTGGAGCCATATTGTCAGATTATCAGCGTGTGCGCGTGGAGAACGTGTGCAGCCGCCTCAACCTGATATCCTTGGCGTATTTGTGGAGGAGAGATCAGACTGAACTGCTGCAGGAGATGATCGACTGTCAGGTGCATGCCATTATCATCAAGGTGCGTCCAGATATCTACAGATACTCCAAATGATATTATTAATATTGCTGTTGTTCATTAGGTCGCCGCATTGGGACTTGTGCCAGATCGTCATTTGGGCAAATCGCTGCGCGAGATGCAAACGCATCTCCTCAAGATGCGCGACAAGTATGGCCTGAATGTGTGCGGCGAGGGTGGTGAATATGAGACATTCACCCTGGACTGTCCGCTGTTTAAGCAACGGATCGTGGTCGAAGATATCCAGACGATCATTAGCAGCGCCGATCCCATTTGCCCCGTGGGCTATATAAATTTTACGAAGCTAACGCTGCATCCAAAGGAGCCGAGTACCGGCGGCGATGTTGTGTTTGTTAAAAAGTCACTCGATTATATAAGCGATCTCAACGAGTCCACGTACAGTGATCTAAGCGATCCGGACTTTAGTGAAACGGAACTGGAGCTCATCGAAAAGGAGACGCGTCTTCGCGAATCGCTTAGCCAAAATGAGCTGATCTCGCGCAGCAATTCATTTGGACGCCATTTGGCCACATCATCGTCCTCGCCCATACCCATTGTAACGAAGAGCGCCAGCGTCGACGAGCCCATACCGACGGCCAGCTCCATAACCGGCAGCGCCTCATTGCTGCTGCTGGCCAATGCAAATCAATCGACATCCATATCCGCATCCGCATTGGTATTGGGTGGTGCCGGAGGCGGAGGCGGCAGCAGCGCATTGCAGGCAAACAGCTGTTGTGGCTTTGGCAGCTCACATCCGTTGGGCAGCAGCACGGCCGCCGTATGCGGCTCGCTGTCGCTGGCCATCTCCTCGCTTGGGCTGAGCACAACGCAGTGCAACAATAATGCGGCGACGACGACGATGCCGGCGGGCATAACACAGCCACCCAGTCCCATGAAATATGAGCGAGAATTTCGTCCACTTGCCAATCAGGCCAAAGCGGCCATCAATGCCAAAGGCTGGATGTGGCTGGCGGGCATACAGGGTAAACCCTTACAGCGTCCTCTCATCTCTTTCTTAACACTCTTTAGTCTGTACTCACCTACATATACATAGATCTTCCCTTCCCTCAGTGTTGTTATATCCTTGCAGAGAAACGATCGATTCAAAATCAATCTTTCAGTGACCGAAAATAATGATTATTGAAATTTGTTCACATCAAAAAGTAATAATTACTTGTGAGTTTTATTTTTTTCGCTCAAATTTAATCATTATCATTGAAGAAAATCCTTAAAAATCTTTAAATAATCATTACTTTGTAATTTTTATAATAAAACTCATAATGATTACGGTCCCTGCAATCTTTAGTTGTTTCGACAAATAATTGCCCAACCAATTTGGCTTAAATCGGACCAATACTATCGATTGAAAATCAACTTTTAGTACGAGAAGCTTTGTTGCTTAATCAGATAACTTAAGCAAGCTCACAGAGTGTTCATTTAGCATACAATTTGTGGTTATTTCTTTACATCTTGAACCAATTTGAACCAAATCGAACTACAATATCTTAAATCTTATAGCTGTCATAGAAACGATCGATGGAAATTTGAATGCGGGACTCTGCAAGGGTATCACATAAATAGTTGACATACCGAAATTAACCTTTAATTCTTGATTTGTTTATTGTTTAGGCTGTGCCTCGAGCATGGAGAAGGGCATGCAACAAGCATTGGACACACTGCGTGAGCTGTGCCACACCAATGGCTATGATCTGCAGGACTTGTGCTTCACCACGCTGTATGTGCGCTCCATAGCGGAATATCCGGCGTTAAATAGCGTCTATTTGCAATCATTTGGATTTCACAATCCACCGACACGGGTCTGTGTCGAATGCCCGCTGCCAGATGATTGTCATGTGATTATGGAGGCAATCGCGTATCGTGCTCCAGCCACGCACAGCGGCGATGATAGCGAGGAGACGCAGACGCTGCTCAATGGCCGACGTAATACGATGCATGTCCAGGGCATTTCACATTGGGCGCCAGCCAATATTGGTCCCTACAGTCAATCGACGCGGGTGAGAGAGAGAGAGAGAGATACAGATACCGATAGACAAAGATAGAGATAGAGATAGGGAGTCTCACACAATTGCAGTTGGCTAAACAAGAACAATGCTCTCCCATTGCAGATTGGCGACATCACCTACATCTCGGGCCAAATTGCGCTGGTGCCAGGCAGCATGACAATCATTGAGGGCGGCATTCGGCCGCAATGCAAACTGACGTTGCGTCACATCAGTCGGATTGCCCAGGCAATGAATGCCCAAGGCCAGCTGCGGGATGTCGTCCATGGCATTTGCTTTGTCACCCACCCGGCATTCATTGGCGAGGCACGCAGACAGTGGGAGAGACGGACCACAAATGCCATCATGGATTACATTGTGCTGCCCGCTCTGCCCAGAGACGCCCTTGTCGAATGGCAGGTGTGGGCACACACTCACAACGATCGTTTCGATTGTAAGACAGATCCACGCACCTCATAAAACAACAACAACAACAGTATTTACCAAAAGTGTTTACTCTAAAAGCTTACAGTGAATCACACAGGCAATGCAATTGTTTTTAAAGTCAAACCTAAACACCCTTTGTACCTTTTAAGTGCTGGGTCTAAACAAATCAAAGACTTACTTTTAACATTTCAAACTCGATCCATAAATTAGATACAGTCTGTCAAGATTAAATAAGAAAATAATAGCTTTTAAACCTTTAAAAGCTTTTTTTAACCCATTAAGTACCCATTTAATATTTGGAATTTTTGTAAAAGTCTGACTGCAAAAAAAAGAATCTCTTCGCTAGTATTTTTTATGATTTTTTTAAAATAGCTAAAAAGCCACTTTTTTATGAAAAGGAGGAAAAATGGGTTAAAATAGTAATTTTTAGCTACTTTAAAAAAATTATAAAAAATACTAGCAAAGAAGTTTTTGGAATTTTTTTTTTCTGCATCAAAATATTTGTATAATAAATCTAGGATAAAAGTTGAAGAAGTAAACCTTTGCATAAACTCAAAATTTTCAATGGGTATTTATTTAAAATATATAATAAGTTATTTAATTCTTGTGTAAAGTCAAAATATTACATTTTATACATAAATGTAAAATGTAAAAAAATTCAAATGTGCACAAAGAAAAATTGTTAGACTCTCGGATCTTGTTACATTTGTAGACCCTGTTCTTGAAAAAGTACAAATCTAATTGAGTCAAAAAATGTATGTAATTCAAATGAATTCCATAATTTCCTAGTACTTTCCCTAGTCCTAGCTGTTCCACTGTAAGCGTAGAAAGATTTGGAAAATACTGTTACTTATTTATTGCTAACTATTCAAACTGATCTTTTCAACTGTGCGCAATTTCAGATGAGGAAACTGGCTGCTCGGTTAGCGATTATACGATTTCGATTCGTCGTCGATGGAACTATGAGAACAATTGTGCGGCAATTGTGTGCTACGTGGCCACGGGATTGGCCTCCTCCACTACGCAACTGACGCAGCTGAGCGACGATGTGCTGGGCAATCACTGCCGGTTGGCGCAAAGCCTGAGCGCCGAGAATCTGGATGAGATTCTAACCTATATTGTGAATCGTTTGCTCAAGGATTATCCTATTACTAAACGACAACGGTTGCTTGAGCAGCAGCAGCAGGAGGAGCTGAAAGCAAATAGCACTGCCACGCCCACAGACGCATTGACACTGCCCATAGTACAGGCGGCACCAGGAGGCGCCGGTGATCAGCAGCAGCAGCAGCAGTCATCGACAGATGCCAACAACACATTGCCAGCGATACATTTAAAGCTATTCTATCAGGTGAACGCGGCTCCGCCAACGGATCTATTGCTGCAGGCGTTGCATGATTTTCGGCACAAGTGCCAGGAGATGGCGTCCATTGTGTACACGGTGCTGCCAGCCTGCAGTCTGCACAACTTTAGTACGTTCCTGTCCATATGCGGTGTGCGGCACGAGTAGAAATCGGAAAGAGTGGAGAGTGGAGAGTGGAGGAGAGCAAGTGGGAGGGAGTCGAGTCTGGATGAGAAGTAACGTCCAATGTTTCAATTTAGAAACCGACAACAAACACACACACAAACACACAGATTGTATGGGTTTTTGTTTTAATTTTTGTTTTTTTTTTTAAGAAAAGCAAAGAATAGCAATAACAATAAACAATATAAATATATTAACAGATTTGAAAGATACAAGAAAATGATAAAGGATGTAGTAGATTAGATATTAATTCTTATTGCTATTCTTTCGATTTCAATAAAAATGAAAATTAAAAAAAAAAAAAGACGCACACACACAAATACGCACACTACTTTAAACCAAGAATGAAGGCGTAACCCGCCCATTTGTTGATATTGTTAACTAGCCTCTGTATCTATGAACTATACATATATTTACTATAACTATTTACAACAACAACAACAGCCAGTCGATTCGAGTCGTAGTTACCTAAAATTGTTTCGGACCAACAAACAAACAAAACATAACACCAACAACAACAACTACAAGAACAAATAGAAAACAAAGCAAAACAATTTAATGCATGGCAACTCGAAAGTGTTTCAAAATGTTTGAAAAAAAAATTATTTAAATAATAAAAAAAAAAATACAAAATACAAACAAATTACAAATCGAAATTTAAATTCAAGTTATCATGCGAAAATTGATAAGCAAATATTTGTGCACTCTCAAATTTGAAACTGTAACTGTAACTACATATATTCTCTACTCGGATAACCGTTAACATGCATACACACATACATACATATGTACATATGTATGTATTTTCGATGTGCTTTTCATTTGTTGCTCAGGTTTCGCCTTTTTCGATATTTGATTTATTTATATACATATTACAAAGATTTTTATACTTTTTCATTTGTGATGAGATTAGCTCAACTTTTTTCGACCAAATACAAATACAAACGAATTGCTTTTAAAAGTCGTTTAGATCTTAAACACAAATCGTAATCTTTAACTATGAATGTATATGTATTTATGTATATCGTCTATATACGAGATGACTTTCGAAATTTCGTCATGTCCACATATGAAAATATCCCAAACAAACAAAATTCTTTTTTTTTTTTATAGGTTTTAAATGTTTTGCAGGCAAACAAATTTGCGCAAATTATTTGCCTGTTTGCCTTTTTCTCGTTAAGATTAACACGATAAACAGACAAAAACAAAAAAGAAAAGATAAAATCGAAATAAAAATCCTATGCAAGTCTAAGCAATTGTTAAAACACAATAATTGAAAATTTGCATAAACGTTGGATACAACTTTGGATGAAATGTTGACATGTCACTGATAATGATTATTAAATGCTATTATTGTTATGAAAAATATAAATATATTGATATCGATTGCGTGTCATTAAAAAAAAAAACCGAAAACTAAAAATTGGGGCGTTTCATTTTCTCGAATTTAACGCAACAACTCAAAAATTTGTTACATATGGAAGTATATTTGAAATATACATTAATTCGCTAGGTACACGTCAGTGATTGCCAAAATGCAGATTAATGATATTTTTTGAAAACATGAATTTATTATTATCATAGTCACATAAATTTCAGCGCATGCAATTCAACAAATCGCGAGAACGCAAATAACAATAGAAAGCATTTGAGAGAGAGAATGTGAGAGGGAGAGAGTTGTAGTACTCAGTGTCATCGGCCTTGATTTCAACGGTGACGAAAAAGATTTTGTTTGAATCCGAAAATCACAATCAAAGCTTTTGAAAATGGCACTGCGCTCTCTTTCCACTAGCATGGGGAACTTTCCAGTGCCGGCCAATCAAATGAAACGGTGAGCGCCACGCAACGCCAATCAGAATTGCAACAGACACTGACGTGGTCTACACGTCAGAGCATAAACAAAGCCGTTGAATAAATAGCCCGGCATTGAGGAGAGCAACTAACAGTTTCAAAACAGACAGCAAAGAAATAACACATCGGCACATAGAAGAAAACGCTACTATTATATTGGAATATTTATTACGTGCGATCAAGAATAAGTGAATTTGTTTTTTTTTTATATACATATAAACTAACTGTGACTGTGAAACCGTGTACAAAATTAATTAATAATCAAAGCCAAAAAAAGACAACAAAGACTCATATTGAAAGCATCAAAGATACAAATTATATTGTAATTTTAAATAGTGCTCAAATTAGCATTAGTTAGCAAAGTAAGTATTTAAATTTTAAATATCAGTTTATACCCGACAACAATCGATAAATACGAACAATTTTGAGAGTTTCGCAACACTGATGAAAAGTTAACACTGACGTGTACTCTGCGCAGTTTTGTATGTGTGTGTGTGTGTGTGTATGTAGAAAGCGCCGGCACAAAGCGGCAGCAATTCACTAAATTCTTTCAGTTCTGCTTCAAACGTCAAGAGAGAAAATTTGAAAATATACGCTTAAGACACCAAAGCTTCAAGTGTAAGTTATTTTTTATTTTTGCTCAAGTTCAACACAATGGGCATTATTTAACGAATTAATCGCATCATGTTGAAGTAAATGCAGTTTCAACAATTAAGACGATAATAATCTACATAGTTGCACATGTCGCGCCGTGTCGCCATGTTGGCAATGTGGCCACAAAGGCGAATACACAAGTTACAAATGATATATAATAGACAAAAAAGCACATGTTCTCCACCAATGATTGAATGCAATTTAAGTGTCTGCAGTGCGCGAATTTATTTAATATTTATTTGCATATGAATTTTCTCTTCGTCACTGCCAGTGTGACCCCAAACTATGTATGACGTGTAGTATAATTAACATACATACATACATATACATATGTATGTATGTGTGTAAGTAGTCATATAAAGACGGCGGCAACAAATTAGCATAACATAATTTATTACAAAAAAAGTTCATTCACATCAAGCCGGTTGACTGTCTGTTGGACATTTTGGACATATTAAGCCGCCTTCCCTTGGTCTTTTGTGGACACACTAGTCAAACGCCGCCTAACTGCACAGCTGGTGGTTTTGTTTTTTTTTTTTTATAAATATTACGTTTTGCTCTCGCGTTGCTTAAGTGTAGTAATTATGTATCTCAAAGCTGACTTGACAACAACACTTCATTTATACATTTCGGTTATCACAATTGCGAAAATAAAAAAACTCAATTTTAATTTATGGCAAACACCAACGCACATACACAGAGACAACAAAAAAGACGGACAAGCGCCTGCGCCAACTTATCGTCTGCCGCTTTCAGCGTCTGTTCGTATTTGCCTTTTTACGAGTGTGTCTGTGTGTGTCACTCAATCAGCTTTGTACACGTCATTAAAAACAAATCCCCAAGCTCTTCATACACATCTAAATAAGTTCGTTATTATACTCTGTAGCTGGAAAAAGTACACGTCAGTTCAGCCTAAAGGCAATAACTCTGGCAAGCTACCTATAAACAGTTAGTCAAGTAATTGTGTTAACAAGTTAACAATTCGAATTTACCCTTATCTTGTTTTTTGTTTATTTTCTTCTGTTATTATAGTTGCCTGTGGTTTCAGAAACAAGTTAAAAATAAAATTAACAAGATACATATTTTTTAAATCACAACACTTACTTGACATACTGTATAAGCAAAGAATTTAAAAAGCAATGCAACTTTCTTGTGTCATTTGATTGCAACTTGTGCCGGCAAGTATCGATACTATCGCCGTAACTTTCACCGGACGGGGCGTGGGCGGATTGTTTGCGCTTTTACATTCGTTGGTAGTTGTAGTTAATGTACACTCATTCACTCATTGAGTATGCAAAACGCGGCAAATGCCTAAAAGATGAAACTTGTACAATATATTTGTAGTGTGAAGCAGAGCAAAACCAGTTTTCTCGCAAACGTAAAGAGAGTGGCCGGCAGTTTGTATTTTTATGAGAGAGAGAGATACAGAGATTAAGAGCGAGAAAGATTACTGAGGGCAACAGAAAGAACCAGAAAAATGTTACCACGTATACAAAATTTTTTATAGCAACGTTGCTGTTGTTATTGCTATACTCGCAGTTGTTGTTGTTGTTACTGTAGCTCTTTTTGAGTCGTCGACGCTGGCAGAGCAGCAGCGTCGGTCAATGTCAGTGGCAGAGCGACGCAGCATTGAGCAGAAGAGTACGGGCAGTTTTAACAGTTGTTAAACGGTTAGCCACAGAACTAGACGTGTTCCTCCTCTTTCCAGCTTTTTCTCCAGGTATGTGTGCGTGTGCCTTTAGCTTAAGTACACATGGCACTTCTATTGGGCCGAACGTGTGCCATAAATTCTTTAAGGCCAACGCTTCAGCGACTTTCAAAAGTAGCACACATAACGGTATTACCTGTTGACAGCATTAACCGCAACGTAAGCGTTTTTTTCGGCTGTCTACTGGAAACCTGGAAGCTTCTTACTCTCGCTCTCTCTGCTTGTGTTTGTGTGTGTGCGTGTGTGTTGACGTGTACAAAATCTAAGCGCATTTTATTAATCGGCGCTTTTTCTCTTATTTATCGTTGCAGTTTTTTTTTATTGTTTAGTGACAAAGACTAAGCATTAAAACTAGTAATTAACACAAGGAGCTGCGCCATGAAGTTGTGCATTTTACTGGCCGTCGTGGCCTTTGTTGGCCTCTCACTCGGTGAGGAAAAGAAGGAAAAGGACAAGGAGCTGGGCACCGTTATTGGTATCGATCTGGGCACCACATACTCATGGTAAGCAGTGCAGTTTTCAATTGGATTCTCGCAATCGCCTACGCCTTTAAACCCAATTGGATAATTAATTTGTTCTCTTTTGTTTTATTCTCTTATTGATTGTAGTGTTGGCGTTTACAAAAATGGACGCGTTGAGATCATTGCCAACGATCAGGGTAATCGTATTACGCCCTCGTACGTGGCATTCACAGCTGATGGCGAGCGTCTGATTGGTGACGCCGCCAAGAATCAGTTGACCACAAATCCAGAGAACACAGTGTTCGATGCCAAGCGTCTGATTGGACGCGAATGGTCCGACACAAATGTGCAGCATGATATCAAGTTCTTCCCATTCAAGGTGGTTGAGAAGAACTCGAAGCCACACATTAGCGTTGATACGTCGCAGGGTGCCAAGATCTTTGCTCCTGAGGAAATCTCTGCCATGGTGTTGGGCAAGATGAAGGAAACCGCTGAAGCCTATCTGGGCAAGAAGGTCACCCATGCCGTTGTCACAGTGCCAGCCTATTTCAACGATGCCCAGCGTCAGGCGACCAAGGATGCCGGTGTCATTGCCGGTCTCCAGGTGATGCGCATCATTAATGAACCGACGGCAGCTGCCATTGCCTATGGCTTGGACAAGAAGGAGGGCGAGAAGAATGTGCTGGTCTTTGATTTGGGCGGCGGTACCTTTGATGTGTCCCTGCTGACCATTGACAATGGTGTCTTCGAGGTGGTGGCCACCAACGGTGATACTCATTTGGGCGGTGAAGATTTCGATCAGCGTGTCATGGATCACTTCATCAAGCTGTACAAGAAGAAGAAGGGCAAGGACATCCGCAAGGACAACCGTGCCGTGCAGAAGTTGCGTCGTGAGGTTGAGAAGGCAAAGCGTGCTCTGTCCGGTTCCCATCAGGTGCGCATCGAAATCGAATCATTCTTCGAGGGTGACGACTTCTCCGAGACCCTGACCCGTGCCAAGTTCGAGGAGCTGAACTTGGATCTCTTCCGTTCGACTCTGAAGCCGGTGCAAAAGGTGCTCGAGGATGCTGACATGAACAAGAAGGATGTGCATGAAATTGTGCTCGTTGGTGGCTCCACTCGTATCCCCAAGGTGCAACAGCTGGTCAAGGACTTCTTTGGCGGCAAGGAACCATCTCGTGGCATTAACCCCGATGAGGCTGTCGCCTATGGTGCCGCCGTCCAGGCTGGCGTTCTCTCTGGCGAACAGGATACCGATGCCATCGTCCTGCTCGATGTCAATCCACTGACCATGGGCATTGAGACCGTTGGCGGTGTCATGACCAAGCTGATTCCACGTAACACTGTCATTCCCACCAAGAAGTCGCAGGTGTTCTCCACGGCCTCTGACAACCAGCACACGGTCACTATTCAAGTGTACGAAGGCGAGCGTCCCATGACCAAAGACAACCATTTGTTGGGCAAATTCGATCTGACCGGCATTCCACCCGCACCACGTGGCATTCCACAAATTGAGGTCTCATTCGAGATCGATGCCAACGGTATTCTGCAGGTTAGCGCTGAGGATAAGGGCACCGGTAACAAGGAAAAGATTGTGATTACCAATGACCAGAACCGTCTGACACCCGAAGATATCGATCGTATGATCCACGATGCTGAGAAATTCGCCGATGAGGACAAGAAGCTGAAGGAGCGCGTCGAATCGCGCAACGAGCTGGAATCGTATGCTTACAGTCTAAAGAACCAGATTGGCGACAAGGAGAAGCTGGGCGCCAAGCTGAGCGATGACGAGAAGACAAAACTGGAGTCGGCCATCGATGAGTCAATCAAATGGCTTGAACAGAATCCTGATGCTGATCCCGAGGAGTACAAGAAACAGAAGAAGGATCTGGAGGCCATCGTCCAGCCAGTAATTGCCAAGCTGTACCAAGGCACTGGCGGTGTACCACCACAAGAGGGCGCCGAAGCTGGCGATGATCTCAAGGATGAGCTGTAAGCCGGCCGGCCATGTGATCGTAACGAATGTTTGATTATATAAATAGTTTTGGCAGTAGAAGTAAATCAGACTGATTAAACAATTATATAAACTTAATTGCAAGTAAAAACAACCGGCAACAGCAACAAATTACAACACCCAATCACCAACACCACAACCTCCTCCTCCATAAGGATAGATTAAAAACCCCAAAGCAAAGCAGGTTAACCAACAGCTCAACACACAATTCTTAAAAAACAATCGCCGCACGCAAAATTCCTTGTAGCACATTTTTCTGTTTTTTTTTTTATTTCTTTTTAACAAATTTTATTATGTTTTTCTTCTATATTATAATTTGAAAATGTAGAATTATTTTCGGGCCCAAAATCGCAACGGAGCACAGAACTTTAGGTAGTTGAGATATGATGATGATGATGATGATTTTTGATTATAATATATAATGAAGAGGGAGAATCAAGTGTGTTCCTCGCATTCCTTTACCAATGGCCAATTCCCAATCCCCGAAAACTGTATATTTTTTGATAAACGCTAACTTCTAACGAGGAATCACAAATCAATAGGTTAGCCTACAAGTTATAAACAATCTGATTAAGAATAAAACAAAATAAAACAAAAATGTTATATGTATAAGAGCGCGTGACAAGAGATACAAAAAAAAAAGAGAGAGAAAGAGCTGCGGGGCAATAAAAAGAGATACATATGTGTAGCAGGAAACGTAAATAATTCAATGAATATGAAAATAAATACAAACACTGAAAAAAATAACAACATAATAATAATAATGGATCCTTCGATTTTACGAAGAACCTAATAATTTATTTAAAAATAAAATAAAGAAAAAAAATAAATAAAAAACGTTTATTTATTATTGAAATGGGTGACGAAAGGGCAATGGCAAAAATAGAAACATACAATTTATTTCAATAGTTTTTCGGCTTTTATTTTATTGGTTTTCCTCATTTTTATTTGTTCTTTGAATTTCATTTCCTTGCGCATTCAGATTTATGGAGCTCTCGATTTGGGGAGCATTTCTCTTTGCTTTTCTCACCGATTTGATATTCTACGGTTCAGTTTTTTCAGTTACTGCTCTACGAGTAATCTTAATTATCTTAAATACATTAAAAAAATACATAAAATATTTGTTTTTGTTTGTTTGTTTTCTTTTCTTTTTTTTCATTTTAAATATGTATATAAATAAGCTAACGGTATATTTATATTGTTTATTGTGTACACATGTGTATTTCACTATATACTTAAATACGAATGCACTCTTATACTTACAGTATGTCAAGTAACTGTTTTGACATATTAAAAAATATACAATTTCATGTTATTATTTTCATTTTTCTTATCTCATTATAGTTTTTTTTATGGTTCTTAGAAGAAGTAAAAAAAAACAAGATTCCTTGGGTTTAACTAATTAAAAATAAAAACAAAAACGGATTATTCCTTTTATTTATTGTCAAAATAGTTACTTGATATACTGTAGATCGAAATACGACGAAGTTCCGACTTTACACAATTATCGGTTATCGTAGCTGCTGTTGTTATCGCTTGTTTGTTGTTGCTTGTTGTTGGATGTAACGGATACAGGTTCTGGACTCGCTGCCTTTTCTCTTTTCAATTTCTTTTTGTTTAGGTAGATAAATGGTCTAATAATACGAGTATTAGCTCGTTTCCTTAATGGATCGTCCTCTCTGGCATGGGAGTTGGGGTGTTGTTTGGGTTTTGGGAAATTTTGGGGCAACTTGACTAATTATTTAAAAACTATGCTAAACTTTTTAGCCGTTCACTTTAGTAAATAAAATGCAAAGAATAAAATTGAATTGAATGCGCCTGCCGCAAGGACCAGTGCTGACAAATCTGAGTGTTTTTCTGTATACGTCTGTGTGGGTGTCGTTCTGTGTTGTGTGTGTGTGTGGTCGCGCTGCATTGTCAATATTACGATTAGAGATGGGCGTGGGCGCGATTTTGTCGCTCACTGCGGGCGACCACGGTTGCAACATTCAATTTTGGGGCGCACATTAATCCCGAAATTGTTTTTAAACAAGAAAACAAGGAACAAGTAAGCAAAGGAATCAGTCACTTGGTTCGATTAATTTTTTAGTAGATCACTCGAACCTTATCTAAACGATTTGATAACTTCGTTATCAAATTCTGACTCGTTCCGTTTAAAAATAAAACTTCAACAAATTGTAAATGTGTAGTAGGTCAAATAAACTTTAAGTGACTGAATTAAATTGTTGCTTTCTTTTTTTTTTTGCAAGAAAGTTTTATCGTTGAGCCGGGCTTGTAGAAGAAAATATTTTTCGTGCGTGCGTGCTTGAGAAGACCTGCTTCGGTTGCGTGCGTGTCGGATGGAAAAAAGTTCGACCCATGCCTATCTCTAACTACGATTACAGCACGATATCGATTTGCGTAGTTGGTCCTTGTGGGATTACTTATCCTCAAAACGGCGATTTTAAGTATTTTTTTTTTTAGCTCTTGCTGTTGTGTTTGTGTTTATAGGTATGTAAGTGTATTGTTGTAACGGCTGCTGCAGGTTTTGCACTTTTAGATGCGCTTTGGAATCGTATCGATGGTATTGTTCTCAGGCTCTTCGTCCTTTGGAGGCTGACCACGTTGCTGCTGGTGCCGGATCATATGAAGGATCATTAGAGAAGTACGCGGAGAGTGCGTGCGAGACAAGACCGAGATCAAGATCGTATATCGTATATGAAGATTGCCAGAATTTGTCACCAATTTTCGCGCGCAACAAGAACAAAGATACAAAGAAAGGAAGACAATGAAAGAGAGAATAACGTAAAAAGAAACAATCAAGAAAGCACTAGAAATATGTTGACAAAAATACATACAAATTTATGTACATATATATTGAATACATACATACTTTACCTAAATAGTGTTGCCAATTTAGTTATTTTATAGCCAGAGCTTTAGATAGTTTGTCATTGCAAAAGCTATCTACAAATCACAAAGAATTCGAGAAAATCGATTATTTGGAAATATGAACAAGTCCAAGTCACCAAAAATTAAATAACATGTATGTTTAAGAAACAGATTAAGATCAAGAAATTGCTCATTGTTATTCTGAATTCCGAGTGCATCGAGTGTTTCAGAAATACGGTCAGAATTTTGTTGGAATCATTTTATTATTTTTTTTTTTTAAGAATATTTTGTCAATTGAGAAGTTTTTTTAGATGGGATTTTAAGATACAGAAATGTTGTATATTTACAATTTAGAATAATACGACTCTCAAAATGGATTTTATAGTTTTGTAACTCCCAAATTCTTTAAATCGAAGCTTTTTCATAACAATGTTTTCCGATTTGTTAAAATGCTGTTAAATAAAATAGCACTTTTTCCCTGTAGATTAATTAATTTGTTTTTAAGTATTTCTTTAGGGTAGCTATTTTAGCCCTTGAAATTTTGGCAACACTGATCGGTATGTATGTACGTACTAATGGAAATACTATGTATGTATGTATGTAGAAGCTATGTACATACATAAGTAGTATTTCAATATCAAATTGCAAATTGGCAGAGCCAACGAAAAAGTTCTATGGAGTGTCGGGTGGGAAAAAGGAAATGGAAAACGAAGAATGTGCATGAAAAGTTGTTTGTTGTCTTTGTCTTGCATTCGAAAAATGCACCGTTAGCCAATTCATAGGTGAACCGTTCAAAAGGATCGGTCTTTACATGTATGTATAAATATGTTCATCAAATGGTCGTCGACCCTTCGAATCCAATCCAAACTGAAAAAAGCTATGTACATACATACACATGCACATACAAATGCATGTAGGTATGTGCGTGTGCTATGATCTGCATAATAAGTTCAACTCGTTGCCACTGGCACACTTCAGGGTTAGGTGTGGATGCAGTGCATCTGCTGATAGTATGAATCGTGTGTCTGATAAAAAGCGAGCGAGCGTGCGTGGGTATGTATGCATGTATTCAGGTGTGTATCTGTGTGTTCGGTAACGAAAAGAAACCCCAACCAATAAATAATAATTATGATGTATAAGTTACAATAAAAAAAAAAGAATATAGTTTGTGCTTGGTTTATTTTTGTTTAAATCGTTATTAACATTCGCATGGCAAAATGGGGGAGCAAAAGATACATTGCATATGTATCTCATAGATAAGCGCACATGGTTCGAGTATACGGTAGCATCTAGCTTTTGTCAGTTATTTGCGTAAATATGCCATTTGCTAAGCGTGCGTGCGGTGGTTAGAGTGAGATGGCATTAGTAGCAGCTCTGTTATCGTCATCTTTGCTAGAGTGGGAAGAGCACAACGATAGCGAACAGCCGATTATAATTATTCAGCTTCGGCCTCGGGATCTGGACGACTTAAGATCTCCTGACAGAGCGCGATGTAGTCCTAGATTTAGTCGATGTTGTCGATATATATATATACATATGTAAAATAAAAATGTATAGCATAGCATGGAGAGAGAAATGAAATTAAAATCAAAGTAATATAGCCCAAAACAATGAACAGATACTTAAGGTAGATAATAGATACGAACGAGTATGCAAATATCCAACACCACACATCGATCCACATGGAACACACAGTTGAGATGAGAGTAGTAGTAGTAGTAGCAGTACGTATAAACATGGAAACTTATAGAGCGAGTTACGTTTTAAAACATACATAATTATGTTATTACATACACACACATATGTGATGTACATAGTATGAATAAGAGTATCATCATATCGATATCGATATCGATGTTGTGTGTGTGTTTCTTTCTATTTCGCCTACATACATATGTACAAAATAACCAAAATGATAGACTGCAAATTGTATTAAATATCAGTTTTGCTTTTATTTTAGTTATTGTTATTATTACTTATCATCTTTATATCATTTTATTTTTATATCTTACGTTTCTTTTAAATTAATCAGTATCAGTTATATATCAATTGTAAACAGTTTTCGGTATGCACTCGTCAACTAATCAACGTTCCTTACGCACTTGGCCTTTGTATCGATTTCTATATATATAATATATATAAGTATATATATATTTTATTGCTAATTTGCATAAAAAAATTTCACTTTTATTGTTTTATGTACGTTTTTTTTTTGTGTTCCTTTCGTTTAATTAAGTATGCAAGTCTAAAACATCTTTTCTCATTTGATTGCACACAAAATTTAATTCTCAAATAAAATTATTAAGAACTGAAATATAGATCAAAAAAACTAAATGTATATACTATATATAAAAAAAATTACATCAAACTAAATTGATTAAAAAAATAATATGGTGAAAAAAAGACGCGTTTTATATTTGCGCCCATAAGTTTAGCAACAAAAATTATATTTTATGTTAAAAAAAAAGCTATGTTCAATTTGGACCCTTAAAAACTAAACGTGCTATGCTGCATTGCTAAAAACAAGCGTGGAAATTAACAAAAAAAAAAAAACACATAAATTATTTCGTATTTTTTATACCCTTGCAGAGATCGTATTTAGAATTGAACATATCGGAGCACTATATCCCTATACCTAGTGTAGAGTATCTACAACCAACTCGAAAAATGCTTATTAATTATATAGAAGTGTCTACTATTCAACAAATCGGACTACTATATGTATATTAAAAGGGTATTGAAATTTCGGCATACCGAAATCGTTTCGTTTGTTTCTAGTTTTTGCAGCGTGTGTTCTTAAAATTTAAATGTGATCATTTCAATATGCGAATTTTTTGTAACATAATCGGTTTTCATTTATAATTCAATTATACAAATATACATACAGGTATATATATACACATACATTTATGCATGTCTGTATAAAACAACATGTGGCTAAGCTGTGTTATAGTTTTAAAATGAATTTCGTTACATTTAATCATTGAAAAATCAAAAATAAATTTTGTGCGCTGCTTTTGCTGCTTTCGATTTGAACTTTCGAACTCGAATATTTTCGTGTTATTGCTTTGCGAATGATTTTGTTAAGGCAGGGCAACACTGGCAGCAGTGTTAACAACGTCTTGCGAATGCTGCCACAACTTCATCGTCGTCTTCTTCAACATTGTTTTCTTTTTCTTTCGGGCACCTTCAATCTACATAAAATCCTTGTGTGTGTGTGCGTGTGTGTATGTGTTTCTTCATCTATATCTGAAGTATCGTTGCTGCTTGTCTAAATAGTTTTTTACTGAGGCGGCTTCTTTAACTTGGCGTCCTTCTTCTCCTTCTTCTTCTTCTCATTGGTTTTTGGTGGACAGTTTGCGGTTGAATTGTTGTCGGTTGTGGTGTTTGTATGTGTGCGTGTACCGTTTGGGTGTGCGCCTGTTGTTGTTGTTGTTGACACTCTGACTTCCGATTGCACCGTTTGATTCTTCTGGTTCGACGATGTTACTTCACATAGCTTTGGTGTGGGGGAGGGGGTGGATGGTTGTTAGGTTGCATTTCAATTAACTTTTTTTTTTCTTTGCTTACTATTTTCAAACATTACTTTGATCATTGAATCAACGTTATCATAGTTATAATATGTATGTTTTTTTTTTTTTGTTGTCTATGTATACATATATGTATGTATGTAAATTATAAACGTTGCATACATTTACATACATCATAATAGTTCTTTAGTGGTTCTTGTTGTTGTTATTTGTGATTTTTGGAAGTACTATGTTGCTCGTATCGTTGTATATGGACTAACATAACGTTACTTTCTATTGCGTTCGGCTTTAGTTTCTTTCTCGCTCTATTTCTATGTATGTATCTCGCTCATATTCATTATTATTCACTCAGCTGAACTACTAACTGTGTTTTGGTCTAGTGTCCTGTTTTACAACATAAAGTAATACAGCTACAGTTATGTAAATAGCACACAAACACAAACAATAGACAAAAAGTACACAAACTATGAACTAAAGACAAAATCATTATATTATACGTAATTATAACTAATACTAGCTTTCAATTGATTGTGAATATGAATCTACATATTAATGTATGTATGTATGTGAGTGTAAGTGTGTGTTGATTGTTTTGTTTGTGTGCAAACAAGGAAGAAACGTACAAGCAGCAAAACTCAAGCGCTAAAATTGATGAAGATACAGATACATTGGCTCATACATACATATGTACACACATACAAATGTTAATATACAATGTATGTATGTAATTCTATTCAATATGTCATTTTTGTTGTTGTTGTTTATGTTAGTTTTGATGCATTCAGTTGTTGTTTTTGTGGCTTATTAATATTAAATGCTAACATAAGTATATTTACTATATATGCATGTATATATACGTATGTATGTACAGTGGTTGCTTGATAATTAAATGAAATTTGCGTTTCCCATAGAAAAATGCACAAGTTAAAAGGATATAACAATCTTTAAGCTTTTATTAAATGCCAAAAATGAGCAAATCGAGTGACCACTGTACATATGTCTGTATGTTTGTATCTATACAAGTACATATCCATACATACATATATGTATGTATGCATGTTTGTTTGTTTGATTGTTATGTAAACGACAAATTCGTTATGTATGAATGCGACATGTTCGATATCGATAACGATTCCGATCAATGTTATGGCCATTTATGGATTGACATGTGTTTTGTAGGTGTTTGTGTGATGATGTTTGTTTGTGTGCTGTTTTTTGTGTTGTTGTTCTTTGAGGAAAATTTAATTTCCGTACTTTGTTTTACTTTAATGTTTTGGTTTCTTTTGTGGTTCTCATTTCATTAAACTTTTTCGATTCTTTGTTTATTTGCTTTCTATTCATTTTGAAATACATTTTCTACTACTTGTTCACTTCACTACGAATTTATTTATTTGCTTTTGTTATTTTCGTTCGTTTTACTTTTTTTTTTTCTTTTTTTTTTTTTTTGTTATTTTTTAAATATAAACGCAGTTTGTTTTGTTTTTTGTATTTTGTTTTTTAAATTTTATTTTATATAAATGATTTTTGCTTGTGCCGCTCAAAACCTCTGCACTTATTACGGTCTGTAGCTGTCGGTTCTCCTCAGTTGAAACTATGTCTCTCGTTTCTTTATAATCAATCATATATATATATATATGCAGTGTTATGGGTTTGTTTTTGTTTTTGTTTGTGTGTATGTGTATGCGTGTGTGTGTGTGTGTGTTTTGTTTACGTGCGTGTGTTTTTTGAATTAGTTTTTCTATACACAAATGTTTATGTATGGAGGGGATAGTTGGGGAATGCGATTTCATCGATATATGTGTGTGTATTTTATATATATATATATATATGCATCGACGACGATCGTTATTGTTGTTGTTGTTGTGTATCGATTTGCAGACAAAAAACACGGTACAATTTTTTTTAGATAAATATTAACAACACACATACACATGTGCATATTGAATGTATATATATATGTATATACATATATAGATATATATTGGATTCGGTTTTGATCGAGTTCAGAATCAAGTTAGAATTGGTTGTCGTTCAGATAGATGACCATTAGGTGTTTTTGTGTTGGTTTGGTTGGTTGGTTGGTTGGTGGTTGGTTGTATGTGTGGGGAGAGAAACAAATAAAAAAAAATATATAGATATATATATATGCTTAGTTGACGTTTGTTTGCATGTTTATCTTTAAGTGATTTTCTGTTTGTTTTTTTTTTTTGTTGTTTTTTTTTTTTTAGTCAATAAAAAATTATTAATTAGAAATTTCATTTTAAATTTACCGCTCGTAGTGGCATTTTGAAACTGGCTGCTGCCTGCAGCTGAATTTGATAAGCTAAGCTGTGAATTTTAAAGCCGTACAGACTGCAATTGTTGTTGTTTGTTGTTGTTGTCGTCGTTGTTGTTATTGTTGTCCGCAGAAATGTGCAGCACGCATCATCAGAGGAGAAATGTGCATGAAACGTAAAGAGAAACATTTAATTAGCAAATATATAAAAACTTGAATTTTAATATAATAAATTATCGGGGGTGCCACAGAAATAGCTTTCGCTTGAATTTCACTTAAATTTCATACAAATTCCAGTGAAATTCAAGCGAAAGCGATTTCTGTGGCACCCTTGTATATTCCGAGCATACGATTGCGAAACGCTTAAAAATGTCACACAGAGATGAATTTGATAAATGTATTGCCCTAATAGTTTTCAAACTATATAACAAATTTTCGGTTGATTTTGGAGTTTTGAAACCCAAAGATTTAGCTTGCGCCTTGGTACAATGTTATTATCATTTGATTATCAATTGATTTTCAAATTTGTTTTGATTTTTATATTAAGGATTTCAAATATTTTAACGAATCTAAGACAATGATTTGATAATTACACAGGCTACAAAATCAAGCTTAAATAAAATGCATGTTACTATTTTTTTTTTTTCGAGCCGATGCATTATATTAAGATAGGACTCTGGTCAGATCCAGTTGTAAGTTTCTATTATAGTGAAGCGCCATAGTAATTTTATTATACTTCACTGCCATCAAAAAATAACTGCAGCTTATCGATCTATCTTTTACTTGTGCGATCTTTACAACAT
Organism: Drosophila suboccidentalis; assembly: GCA_037043435.1. Taxonomy (NCBI): domain Eukaryota; kingdom Metazoa; phylum Arthropoda; class Insecta; order Diptera; family Drosophilidae; genus Drosophila; species Drosophila suboccidentalis. The sequence continues at coordinate 2,554,217 of JBAMBK010000278.1, read as the reverse complement.
GTGAATTTATCAATATTTAACAATATTTAAAAAAAAATATTTGTAAGTTGTGTATATCATCCAATATCATTTTCAAATTATAAAAGAACTAGAATGTTTATAAACTTCTAACATTTTCAAATTACTTCCCTGACAGATCACAATTAAAAAAAATCCCATTCTATTAAAAAAGAAAACAATGCATTTGAGTATAACTATTTCTTAAAATACAAATACAAAAATGTGATACAATTATCTTTTTGAAATCTGATTACTTTGGTGTTGGGTTACCAATATAAAAAGAAAAAAAAAACTTACCGTGGAACAAATTGATTAATAGGACGCTTGGGGCGATACTCGGGATGCACCATGAAGAGCATGTGTGGAAAACCAGTGCCAAAATAGGCTCCATCAGTGTGATGATGACGCGATGATTTTGGTGTATAAACATCAATGCACTTGGGGCAATAGGTTTTCACCATTGCCTCGCCGGGTATATCCGACAGGCCTGGATACGATTGATAGATAGATAGACATATATTTAGCATATGATATATACCATAGTACATAGTATATAATAATGTATACGATACGCACCCAAAGGCAACATGGGCTGACTCTCGCAGTAGACACGTGGGCAATGTCCAAAATCGCCAGTTTGATATTTCTCAATCATTTGAGCGATGCCGCGATTTGTTAGTATATATCTAGCGTGTATGAGCCCGTAAAGCATTTCAGCTGCCTGTTCGGTCATATCCGATTGCAATGGATTGTCCTCAAGTTCATCCTCTGCAAATAAGTATTTATGGATGATCGTAATGAGACACATATGTACATATAAATATTGTAAATATTTTATAACCATTATAAGATACTCACCGGGCTCCAAATCCAATATCATGTCCAATGCCTGGCGATAGTTGGGCACCTGCTCATTTAAACCAGTTAAATTGAACTTGTCCTGTATGTAATCCTCATCAACCTAAAGAAGACAATGGATAACGAAGAAGCAAACGAAAAATGTGCATCAACAAACGTTTCTCTTTTAATTATGAGTGTGTGCCTGTGTATGTGCGGGTGGTGTTTGTGTTAGTGTGTGTGTGTGTGTGTTAATGTGAGTCTAAGTGTACACTGTACAGTTGGACGAGTAATGCCCCACCTTACATATGTACACAGTGAATGCTCGATTGGGTGAACACTGGATACAGTTTGTAATAATGAAACAACTCTATTCGACTACTTAAAATATCACTACTGATTACTGTACTCGACATCTTGTGTTGATGAATTTGTTTTTGTTTTGTTAAATCGTAAATTAAATAATTTAAGATATGTAAACTGCATTCCAGTCTCGGATTTATGTAAACACAGTACGTCAGTTAAATGTTTTGACAAATAAATAAATAAACATATACGTTTTTTACCTTTAAAAAAATAGTTGAACCCATGGAATCTTGTTTACTTTTATTATAAATATAATAAAAGGAAAAATATGAAATTCTTTTAATTTGTCAAAACAGTTAGTGGACCAACTGTATGTGCATATTTATTGTATCTGCAGAAGGTGAGGAGAGATCTGCACTTGGCGCTATGTGGCTGGTTACGACCACTGTGCTGGTTACTCGGTGCTGTTGCACTGACAACGCGCGCGCGCTTAGGTAACAACATGGAGCAGGGAAATGTTGTTGGATGCATGGATTACACAGATTGCATAGTGGTTAGAATACTTACCTCGCAGAAGAACTCATTGCCGCGAAGCCCGCAGAACCAGGTAACCCAAGAGACTTCCTCGGAGCTGCTCATTTTGCTGTGTATCAAACAAAAAATTAAGAAGAGTTTGTCAAATAAATACAACAAATAAATAATAAAAAGACACTGTGCGATGCGCTTGCAAGGGAATCTTTTTTTTTTTTGTGTGGAATACGCTGCTGGTGTTACTGTGTGTGTGTGTGTGTGTTGTGTCCAACCTACATTGTAGGAATTATTTTGCGTAATTTGACGAATTTATTGTTGAATAAAAACCATAGAAGGTGGCGCTTAGTTGCTGCAGAGACGGGAGGACGGCGGCCACACCACAACGTCAAGAAACGTATGTATGTAACACACACAGCGAAAAGTAAACGAATCGAATTTGTCCACGAGTTTTTAGTCCGCGTCTCGATTTACCAATTATTATTATATTTTCATAAATATTTTTGGTTGCCGTTCCGCCGTTTTATGCTATTTTTATTTTTTTTTTGTTCGATATCGTATTGATGTTACTGCTGCTTTTAATATATTTTTTTTTTCTCTTGTTATTTTCAACGCACACTCGATTGAACGGAAATTTGTACGCGTATTTTGACAAGCGCTCATACAAAATGTGCCGAGCAGCAAGAAGAAGCACACAGTGAAATAGCAGCAGCAGCGAAGAAATTCAGAAAAAAAAGAGACACCGAGCAAGCAGCAGTGAAATTCGTTGTAGATTATACCCGTGTGGAAATCGAGCTGTAACTGTTTGCGTGCTCGAACTTCGACTATTTGTTGCAAACACTAAACAATTTGTTTTTAATATTTATTATATTGCACTTGCAATTATAAAATTGTTTTGATTTTAAAACAAATAAGTTGTGTTATTCTCAGAAAAAAATGGTAACAATCACGCTGTGAATGTTCCAACTGGGCCTTAAGCAACAGCGCGCTTGGCGTAGCGGCACGACACAGACATACACGCACACGTTCACACACCGTATTAGATGATTTTTGCACTTGTCTTGGCTGCACTAGCGATCGGGCTGCACATTACTTTTCTCTTTATTGTTTTTGCCTTAACACTTACCTTAATTTTCGCACAATTTTCAAAACACTTTTACTAATTAAAGCACTTTTTTCAATGCGAAAATTTAACAAGCGAGTTGCGAGTTGTCGGTTTTGCAATCGGTATTAATCGGACACGGTTGCCACCTTAAAAAAAATCAGATTGAGGCAAAAAAAAATATCATGTGGCAGCCTTGGCAAAAAAAAGGTGGCAGCCTTGGCAACGGTTCAAATTTGACCGAATTTAAATCTTTTCAAAAAAAGATTAAATATTAACATTCTATTTTTTTCTTATAAATATTGAAGCTAGAGCTTTGAAACTTTCACAGATGGATTTCTAATATTTTTTTAAATTTTTATAATTTTTTTTAGAATATATTACTAATTTGTTAATTTCTTCACAACGCAAAGGCTGACGTTCTCCAAACCAATTTTAAAATTAACTTTATTAATTTAGAAAATTTATTATTTTCTTGGTTTTTTGAATTTGCACTTACAAATTTTTTAATAATTTTTTTAAAAATAACTAATTTCATTAGAGAAAATGACATGGGACCAATTTCTATCGATATTTTTTTTCTATATAAACGTATTGATGTATCGACTATATCGATAACTATTAAAGTGACCAGTCCTGGTTAAAGTACTTAAATGTGTGATTAAAAAATACTTTAGTGCAAACTTTTAACAGGAAATACCAGAATACGGTTTTTTCCAATTTTAGGCGACAAAATGCAATAAATATGGAATAACTGTCTGGTTTAGATATTTATTTAATTTTAAAGTAAATAATTTTATTTACGGACTGCAAGTTGACAAAAAAGTTTAAAAAAAATGGAAGCGATATAAATGAACAAGCTCAGCTGGTTGGTTCGGTGAGCGGCACTTTTAAGTTCACATGACTAACACAATCGCACGCGCGCGCACACATGTAAACAACACAACCGTACTTGCTGCTATTTCACAAAGCAAAGAATTTTGCGCGCGGCTGTCAATAAAGTTGTATGTTGGTATTTTTGCGTAAAAGCACTAAGAAATAAAAAAAAAACATATGTATGTAGCATGCGAAATGAAAACTGCATTGCAAGTAGGCGCTTCAATAATAATATAGTCAACTAAATGATATTATTATTCAAAATATTGTTAAACTTTTTTTTTTTTTTTTGACAAGTGACAGTCTGCATTGAGATTTCGTCAGGACAGCAAGCAACGTGCTGAACGCATCCGTTGTCATTTGCCTCATTTGACGGGAATTATAACATTCGCAAAAAAACGGTGCTGCATGCGATTTCGGTATTTTTTTATTGAAAATCCACATGCATATATATGTAAAGAAATAATAGGCATTAAACAAGAACAAACGACAACTGTTGGGTGAGTGCACAATTTATGCACACACACAAATACAAACACACACACACATACACTCTGATCAATTCAACTGCAACAGTTGCAGTATAAAACAATCACAACGTGAATAACATTGAGCTGCAACAACTTCGGCAGCGTTATGAGCGTGGACACGTATGCGCCAAGCTCGGCGCTATCATTCCTGGACATGGATGACAACGAGCTGTTGCGCGGCGCGGATACGCAGCCAACGCAATACGATTATCGTGACTTTACCATGCCGTCCACATCGCAGAGTCAAACGCAAGGCGATCAGCTTGAATTGCAGGTGAGTTTCATTTCATACATGTATTTGTGTCACTGGCCACGTGTGTCGTCTAATGATATTGTTTGTCTTTGCATTTGCATTTGCAGCCGCGTCGTGTTAGCGTTCATGCCAACGATATACATCCACGTTTGGCGTCCATCACCAACGATCTCGCCGACTTGCAGTTCGAGGAGGAGGACGACGAAGGCGGCGGCGGCGGCGGCGGCAGCATCAGCTCGGCGTATGTCAAGGAGCTGCCAGCGCATGCCTGCAAATATTGTGGCATTCACGATCCGGCCACCGTTGTCATGTGTAACAATTGCAAGAAATGGTTCTGCAATGGACGCGGCAGTACATCGGGCTCGCACATCATTAACCATCTGGTGCGTGCCAAGCATCGCGAGGTCACCTTACATGGCGACGGTCCCCTGGGCGAGACCATACTCGAGTGCTATTCGTGTGGCGTTCGTAATGTCTTCGTGTTGGGCTTTATACCCGCCAAGGCGGATTCAGTGGTGGTGCTGCTGTGCCGACAACCGTGCGCCGCCCAGAATTCACTCAAGGACATGAACTGGGATCAGGAGCAGTGGAAGCCTCTAATTGCCGATCGCTGCTTTCTACCCTGGCTGGTGAAGCAGCCCAGCGAGCAGGGACAGCTGCGTGCCCGTCAAATTTCCGCTGCCCAAATCAATAAGCTCGAGGAGCTGTGGAAGGACAACATTGAGGCGACATTCCAGGTAAATCACTTCACTGTCGAATCATACTACTGAACGGTATATGTGCTGTTATACCCCTTACTTATATTGAATTCGTTGTAATTAATGCGGCAGGGAGAATCAGACATTATCGATCCTATAAAGAATATATATTCTTGATAAGCATCAATAGCCGCATCGATATTAACATTTGTGTCTGTATGAATAGCTCTATATTTTAGAAACTATAAGAAAGCCCAAAGACATCACAGTGTTTTCAGAAACTTCCCATTGATGGTGAACGCTATCTTTAATTATTATCAAATTTTCTAATTAATTTCATCAAGGTCAGATAAAGATAATGATAGTTATGGCTGTTTTAAGTTATTGAGCAACGCATCGAGCGCCTAAATGTATGCAGTAATTTATGTATCGTAGATTAGAATGTATAGACAAAACTGTATATATTTAAATTCAGTAATGATTATTTTAGAGTCAGGAACTCGCCTCGACTTTAGATTCTACACTTGAATAAGTTTGTTTCTCCTGGACAATTTGAAACAGGGACTGCAAATAATGATTATCTGGGGTGCCACAGAAATCGCTTTCGCTTGAATTTCACTAAAATTTTATACAAATTCGACAAGGCTTAATTTGATGATCTCCAAAATAATTTTTTTTTTTAAATGGATTATTATTATATTATCTTGGCTTATTGACAGGGAATATGTATCATTCTTGCCTTTATTTTCTAAGAAAATGTCAAAACTACAACTTGAGTTTTATTTTGAGCAAAAAATAAAACTCATGAAAATCATGATCATTCCTTAAGTTTAATTTTTTTTGCTCAAAATTAATGATTTTTGGTTTAGAAGTTAAGTATAATTTAAAATTTTTCATTATTTTGTGAGCAAATCTATATATACAGTTCCTGATTTGAAATTAATTTATTTAGTTAATATATTTTGTACCTTAATTTGAGATGGACAATTTATCAGCAATTTTTCTAACGCTCACACGACCATCTTGAAGCACTATTTTCTTTACTTTCACCACCTTTTCCTTGGTTTATCGATGATGAATAAGGTTCACAATTACTTATTTACTGTGAACCCAATAAATACCGGGCCTCGCACAGTCGAGCTCGCTCGTTTGTCGCCTTTCATATGAAATCGAAACTGCATCGATTATACTTCTATGATTATCGATAAATAGTAGAGACGATTAAAATGCGTTTTGTGATTGCAGGATCTGGAGAAACCGGGCATTGACTCGGAGCCGGCACAGGTGTTGTTGCGCTACGAGGATGGCTACCAATATGAGAAGACATTTGGTCCGCTCGTGCGCCTGGAGGCGGACTACGACAAGAAGCTGAAGGAGTCCGCCACACAGGAGAACATCGAGGTGCGATGGGATGTGGGATTGAACAAGAAGACCATTGCGTACTTTACGCTGGCCAAAACCGATTCGGACATGAAGCTAATGCATGGCGATGAGCTGCGTCTGCGCTACGTGGGCGATCTCTACAATAGCTGGAGCGAGATTGGTCATGTCATCAAAGTGCCCGATAATTTTGGCGATGATGTGGGCCTGGAGCTGAAGTGCTCCTCGAATGCCCCCGTCAAATGCACGAGCAGCTTCAGCGTTGACTTTATCTGGAAGTGCACCTCGTTTGATCGCATGACACGGGCGCTCCGTCACTTTGCCATGGATCGCAATTCCGTATCGAATTTCATCTATGCCCGTCTGTTGGGTCACGGACGCGCCGATGGCAGCGACGAGGTCCTGTTCCGCGGTCCACAGCCCAAGCTATATAGTGCACCGCATTTGCCGGATCTGAATCGATCGCAGGTGTATGCCGTGAAGCATGCGCTGCAGCGTCCCCTCAGCCTCATCCAGGGACCCCCGGGCACGGGCAAAACGGTCACCTCGGCCACAATCGTCTACCAGCTGGTTAAGCAGCATGGCGGCACCGTTCTGGTGTGCGCGCCCAGCAACACGGCTGTCGACCAATTGACCGAGAAGATTCATCGCACCAATCTGAAGGTGGTGCGTGTGTGTGCCAAGAGTCGCGAGGCCATCGACAGTCCCGTTAGCTTCCTGGCTCTGCACAATCAGATCCGGAACATGGAAACCAACTCGGAGTTGAAGAAGCTGCAGCAGCTGAAGGATGAAACTGGCGAGCTTAGCTCGGCGGATGAGAAACGCTATCGCAGCTTGAAACGTGGCACCGAAAACCAACTGCTCGAGGCAGCCGATGTCATCTGTTGCACCTGTGTGGGGGCTGGCGATATCCGACTGTCCCGCATCAAGTTCACATCGATTCTGATTGATGAGTCCATGCAGTCGACAGAGCCGGAATGCATGGTGCCGGTGGTGCTGGGCGCCAAGCAGTTGATCCTTGTGGGCGATCACTGCCAGTTGGGTCCGGTGGTCATGTGCAAGAAGGCGGCACGCGCTGGACTCTCGCAGAGCTTGTTCGAGCGCCTGGTGGTATTGGGCATACGTCCATTCCGCTTGGAAGTGCAATATCGTATGCATCCGGAGCTGTCACAGTTTCCGTCCAACTTTTTCTACGAGGGATCACTGCAGAATGGCGTTTGTGCTGAGGATCGTCGCCTCAAGCTCGACTTTCCATGGCCACAGCCGGAGCGTCCCATGTTCTTTTTGGTCACCCAAGGACAGGAGGAGATTGCCGGCTCCGGCACGTCCTTCCTCAATCGAACCGAGGCGGCCAACGTGGAGAAGATCACGACGCGCTTCCTCAAGGCTGGCATCAAGCCGGAACAGATTGGCATCATCACGCCCTATGAGGGACAGCGCGCCTATTTGGTCCAGTATATGCAATACCAAGGCAGCTTGCATTCGCGTCTCTATCAGGAGATTGAGATAGCCAGCGTGGATGCGTTCCAGGGTCGCGAAAAGGACATTATCATCATGTCCTGCGTGCGCTCGAACGAGCGACAAGGCATCGGTTTCCTCAACGATCCACGACGCTTGAACGTGGCCCTGACGCGCGCCAAATACGGCATCATCATTGTGGGCAACCCCAAGGTGCTAGCGAAACAACAGCTGTGGAATCACTTGCTCAATTTCTACAAGGATCGCAAGGTACTGGTCGAGGGCTCACTTAACAATCTGAAGGAGTCCCTCATTCACTTCCAGAAGCCCAAGAAACTGGTCAACAGCATGAACATTGGGGCACACTTTATGTCCACCATGATCGCCGATGCCAAGGAGGTGATGGTCCCGGGCTCCATTTATGAGCGTAGCAGCGGCTATGGACGTCAAATGGCATCGAATCCATCGCATAACCTCAACGGTGGACACTATCCAGGCGGTCCTTATGCTGGCTATGGCGGTGGTGCTTCTGGTGGCAACAATATGATGAATCCCGTTGCCGCATTTGGTGGCGGTTACGGTGCTGGTGCTGGAGCTGGTGGCAACAACAATTACGGTGCCGGCAATGCAGCGGCAAGTGGTGCCAGCTGGAATACGGCTCATCTGCACGACTCGATTGGCTATATATCGAATGATCATGGCGCTGCCGCACTCGCTAATATGCCCGTGCCCGTGGGTATGTTCATGAACATGAGCAATGTCCCCCCGAGGTTCTACAATCAACACCAGCAGACGATTATGGCAGCCAAACAGAACCGTGCCATGCATAATCAGTCCAACTTTGCACCACCTTTGACGGGTGGTGTTACCAGTGGAGCCATTGGTGCCGTTGGTGCTGGACCCGCTGCCAAGAAGAGCGGCAAATTGTCCAAGGCCAGAGCTGGCAATGGACAATTGATGGCTATTGGATCAACATCGACAACGACTTCGACATTGATAACAACAACAATATCAACCACAACAACAACTACATCGACTGGATCAAGTGGCGTTGTGGCGCCTTTTAGCCAACATCCGACTTCGTTGTCCCTCCAAATGACACAGCCAAGCGGCTTTGCGCTCTCCCAGCAGCCCGAGCTGTCGCAGGACTTTGGCCAGATCTCGCAAATGGACGGACTGCTCTCGCAGGATGTTTCCTTTAATGTGGTAAGTAAACTCGGCGAATTTCCCATCATAAAGATTCAAACACAATAGCAGTTGGTTTCATAATCGATATACATATGTACATATATCGATATTGATGATATTGTCAGAAAATACTACCGATATATCGATATTTTACCTACGTCACAGTGTGATGATTTTTTGTTTGTTTTATTATTAGATATTTATTATTATTTATTATTAGATATTTGCTGATTGATAGTAATATTATAAAATAGTTTAGTTTTTAACTAATTACAGTTTATGCCAAATTCGTAATATTAATTTCTGATTGTTCTTCTTCTTTGTATTGTTGGCGCAGTCGGGCGAACGCAGTTTGAATCAATTCTCGCAACCTTACTGAGAAGGTTGAGGAGGCGCGCACAATTGCAACAACAATGTACGACAACAAACACAACAAACAAACAACAAACAATTTGAAAGAACTTTGAAGCCATCAGCAAGCAGCAGCAACAGCAGCAGTCGCGGTAGCAGCGACTCATGGCGGCAGCAGCTGTTGCAGCAAACAAACAACAACAGCAGCAAACAAACAACAACAACAGCAAGATCATGAAGAGCAACAACATGTAAACAAAGATGTGGACAAGGACAAGAACAAGATGAAGATCATGGAGCACACAAAGAGCAACCAGGGGAATAGTCTATGGAACAACTAAACTCGGCCACACAGAAGAGAGCAAGAAGGCAGGAAAGCAAGAGGCGATAGCCTTCATAAACGAAGAGAGACACGAAGGCGAATGAGAGAGAGAGAGCGAGAGCGAGAAAGAGAGTGAGCAAATTGGAAGGAGCGGCATCAGTAAAAAGGGTCACGCACACACATTAACACCCATACACACACGCTCACACAGACACTATACCTACATACACACATGCGAAGCGTGGCCCAGACATACTGGCACATTTGGAAAGCTCAACCTACAAAGAGAGCACCCACAACAGCCACGGCAAAGCAGCCGGCGGTGGGACGTCGCACAGTGGAAGGCCGCACAGTGGGACGCGCGTGTTTGTAGGCGCCGCAACGGCAGCAAGCGACAGTCGCAGGGTGGTGACCGCATCGATGTGCTAAGTACATATGCGCCAGAGTTGTCGCTGAATATGATTTGTGATAACGAATTTATGCGCGGGGATGATGCCGCTTCAAGATTCCCAACAACTTTCTGAAAACAAAAACAAAATCTAAAACAAAACTAAACCAAACAGAAAAAGAACGCAAACTAACGAAACATCCTATACCCGTTTTTTTTTTTTACGAGCAACTTTTGTTTTCTTTTTTGTTTTAAGTCTTTTATTTGGTCCGGACATTGTCAAGCTTTCAGAATTTTCATTGAATTCCACTTTTGCCACTGTTGTCATTAAAAAAAAGTTTTTGTTAATTGTATGCGAATGCCAAAATGTTTCTGTTCCAAGCATGTTTCCCATTATTTGAAAGGTGGCGCCCCCAAGCGGCGGCGACGGCAACAGCAGTCGAAATTAACGTACCGTCGAACTTCTTGGAGATCTGTTTCTGTCCAGCAATTCGACACATTCTTTTTAACTCTAATTTTTTACGATTGTTTAAATTCAAAACAATTTTAGAATTTGTTACTTAAATAAAAAAGAAAACAAAAACAAAACTAACTATCAAAAACATAAATATATAAATACTAGCAAATTGGCGCACTCAAGCGGCGACCAAGCAGAAACGTATTGAATTTGAACACATTAAATTGTTTACAATTTTCTACCAGCAGTGAAAATGAAATGAAAATATTAATTAGCAAAACATTGGAGAATGTTGTGATCCTCACACCGTTAAAATTTATTTGTTAAACACACACACTAAAATACAATAAATACAAGAGAAAAATGTTTAGAATATTAATTGACAAAAAATTGTATACATACATACATATATATATTTTTTCAACATACGTAAATATTGTGATTTTCACTCCACCCTCTCCCTATCCCCCATCCAGGATAGTCCTCTGAAACAAGTTTTGAAGAGTTCTTAATAAAGAATTTCATTTAATTTGCAAACAGATGAAAAAGTATAAACGAAAGATGCATTTTTTATTGAACGATTATGGTTTGGGTATATCAATCGATTGGTTTCCATATCTCTGCACCTCTTTCGCTTAAAATACTTCATATTCCAATAATATTTTTTACATTTTTCTTGCTTTCTAGAATTGATTTCACAGTTTGTAGATTTTGTTTTGTGTTCGAGAACATTGCATGTCAAAGTAAAACAAATGAACTAAAAGGATTCACCCAATTTATCCTGACATGCTTACAATAAATTGACGTGAAGCGATTTAACTTTACAATTACATTGAAAAGGGGCGGGGCTACAAATTTATCAAAATTTAAATAGTGCACATAGACAAAAGAAAGCAATTACTAATATGGAAAGTATTCAAATTCAGTGGAATACATGAATAATAATATTAATACTCGACGATTGTTGCCACTGAATTTGAATTTACAAAATATACTTCTAACTGGTAGGAACTATTAAACATTTCAAGTGTTTTACAATATTTATCTATTTGATTACATTATTTATTGGGTATAGCGTTGTGTGTGTTGTGCATCGCACATGCTTTGGAAGAATGTTTGTATTCTTGATTGGATGGGCTGGAAGAGATTGCATATTATTTGAGCGTAAATATTTATAAATAGTTTAATATGAAAAGCTATTTAAATTGACTTTGTATTGAAATTGCAATTCAATGCTTACACGTGTAAGTTATCAGAGCAAATACCTACATATATCTTTTTATATGATTTTCATGTATGATATATATATAGAATTAGGTATTAGTAAGCTTTATATTTAATATTGTTTCAAGTAAATTGCCTGATAACATTACACGTGTAAATTTATAACAGTCTCTTAATATCACAGTTATCGTAATTAAGACAGAAATACACTCTTCTTTGAACATAATATTGATTATAAGAACTATCCCAACCAATCTGTATTAGCTAAACAAAAAATCTAAAGACCTTGGCCTGCTTACTTTTAGTCATATACATAAATACCAAATATGTATGCTGAAATATATTGAATGATCCACAATTCCTTCAAATTTGCCGATACAAACTTGAAGGAATTGGGGATCATTCAATATTTGGTAATTATATGAGATATCTGAACTCATAAGTCATTGTCGTAAGCAGAAAAACAAACAGGGACCGTTATTTTTAAAATTTTGCAAAAAATTCTGAAGTGTAACACGACTTTATGACACCTAATTTGAGCCCTCAGTTAATGGTTTACACTATCCAACAAAATTATAATTTGATTAAAAAACTTGAATTTTCCGACTTAGGTCATGGGTCTATTAACAATCCCTGATTGAGCGGCAGGAGCAAGCATCTTGGCCTACTTAAACTAACCTTTTGTTTATATTATATGACTGAGAAATGACAGACATATATGTGTGCTTGTGAATCTTCGTTCTAAACGAGATTTGTGGCTGCTGCAGCAAAGGAACCAGCTGTGATCGTCTTTGATGGAACAGTCGGTGCAGTGTTTCGTGCATGCATCAAATGCTGATGCTGATGAGGATGCGGATGCGGATGCGAATGCGGATGATGGGTGTGCGAAGGATGCGAATGAAGATGCATGGCCGGCTGATGCATTGGCAAACGTTGCGTGTGATGAATGGGTGTAAATATAGAGGCTAGATCTAGTGTATGCTCCAGTCGACGAGCCGAGTTCACAAATGTTGCCTTCACACGCTCAAAGGTTGCGCAATCGTAGACAGAGCGCGCCGTATTTGACAGATCGAAAGGTTCTATGAATATAAAAAGGAATTGCCTAAGCATATGCGTTGAAAATAATTAATTATCTTTACCCTCAATGTTGAGCTCCTTCCATTGGTGTATATCGTTCTTGGGACTCTTGGCCACTCGACACGAGGTCACTGGCAAAACGCCACCGGTGCGTATTGATATGGCATTGTTGCGATAACTGAAAGGATATAAATCACAATATTTAAATACACATTTCAATTTACTTTGTTTGATCTATTCTGATGAATTTAATCTGCAGTCAATATCAAGTATTTTTACTTATTTAATGGACTTTTATTGTATCCGTCATATTTAAAAGAATTATTTGTGATTTTACATAAAATTAACCAACAATTATTATTAACGATTTTCGTTATATTCATTAACAATAATGAGTTAAATTGACTATATAAAGTGATTCTATATACGAATGTCGAAAAATATTACTTAGATTACGAAATTTCGGAAAAAAAAAATAGGAATCCAAAATTAGAAATCGAAAAATAAGGAATCCAAAATTAGGAACACAAAATTAAGAAGACAATAATTGGGAAAACAAAAATTTGGAAGATGAAAATTGGGAACAAAAAAATACATTTCCCAATTTTTTTTTCCTAATTATTGTACTCTGAATTTTTTTCTTAGTTGTAATTAATAATTTATGATTCCTAATTTTTTCTTCCCAATTTTGGTTTTTTTTTTCTTCTTTTGTTTTGGAATTTGTATGAGGTACCCCTATAAATACAAATAAGTTGGTAAGCTTAAATTGAAGTTGTTTAGTCGATCAATTGATTTAAATTAAATGATTGTAATCACCTTATGATTTCAATCAATTATTAGATCAAATATTTTTAATTTGTCAACTTGCTTAAATGCAATCAGCACAATAATTGATTGCTAAATATAAAAATATTCAATTTTTTCAACTCTGTTATATAAGGACATGTTTAAAAGTTAGACCTACTCGAAATTGCTGTAGTACTTGAAAAAGCCCAGCAAATGTTCGCCCAGTGTTTGTGTGTTGTGCGTCTGATATGGCTCGATCGGCTCAATGAGGTCGAGGTCCAGGCAATCCTGTTGCCCCAAATTAAACTTCTCCGGGTAGAGGGCCTGCAAACAAGGCAGCACATGCGGCACACAGCCGTACTGCAGATAATGTAATACCATTAGAACCAGCGAATAGCTGGAGACTGTCATCCGCTTGGCATCGTTTATGTCATGGTATTGTGCCCACAGCTTCACAATGACAACCAGTGGACGCGTACGCCAATCCACTAAGCATAAGAAATGGAAAAAGGTAATCAACTTGGACACAGGAGATATTGATTCTCACTTACTCTGCGCATACAATTGCAGTAAATATGTGTTTTTAATGCCCACACAATTGTTATAGTTGAGATCGACCTCAATGCCATTGATGCGATCCTTGAAGCGAAGAATCGGAACTCGCGCCTCGATTAAGTTGAAATCCTGAAAAGCTTCTGCGGCAAGACGTAAACTATGAATACTAACTGGGCTAGCTAAGATTAATGTACAATGTTGGCATTCAATAATTCACATATTCGATAAATTATGGAACAGAAAGCAAATATAATACAACAGCTTTTTCAGCTTTAAGTATAATTTAAAAGTTTCTACAATCGTTGTTTGGATTGGGAAATGCCCAGAAATAAAACAATCCAATCAAAAATATATATGTATAAATTAGTTTGATTAGTAAAACGATTTTAGTGACATGCAGTTAAAAGAATATGACTTATCTTAGTTAGACGTGTTAGTACAGAGACTTTAGCAACATGAAGGAAAGGGAAAAGTGTCAAGAAAATACAATTAAGAAGATGTTCATTAGAATTAAAAGAAAATCGGATCGAAAAATGTATCGCTTGACTTGCCCATTTCTTTAAGCACGGTATGGAATAGGTTTAATGTCATTAGTGCCTCTGTGCGCAGCTCGTTGTGGTAATGATGCTGCTGTTGATGATGTGATGGCTGCTCCGGCAACAGGCACATATCGATATCCGATGAGTCCGTTCCGAAGCCGGTAATGGTCGATCCCACCAGGCAGATACGATAACGTGAGAACATCGGCTGCTGCAAGCAAGATTATTAGCTTTGCCGTGCTGCTTTTTGTTGTTGTCCTGTGTCATTAACACTTACGTTTATCCAGATGAACAGATAGCGCCACAATCGCATCTTTAGCTTGAATCGCGCATGCGTCTGTTGTGCACCGCGAAAGCGTTTCCAAATGTCCAACGATAGGTTGTCGTACTTGCAGTGACACAACAGTTGCTCCGGTTGCACGGACAGTTCCACGTTGCGTGCATGGTCCAAATAGCGATCCGGTGGCAGGACCAGCTCATACCAGGATGGTGGCCACGATGTGCTGCCATTGCAGCCACAGTTGGGCCCACAATAATGCGGATAACCACCGCCCACTGGCATATTGAGTGTGGGCGGCGGTGGCACACTAAACGGCAGCATTGCATGCAACCCATTCATGTTTCCCCCCACAGCCGGCGAGCCCGTTAGCGGATGCGGCGACAGCTGTTGTCCCGTCCCTGTCGCTGTGGGCGTGGCCGTGGGCGTAGGCGACACGGACAACACCTCTGTTGGCGTCAACCTGCAATACAAAGGAGTTTCATGTTAATTTAAAAGTAAAACAAGCGGAACAGTCGAGTGCACTCGACTGTAATATACCCTGGGCCTAGGCCCCGGCACGCCGAAGATTTGATGCCCATGCAATTCTCATACTTATCCTTAAATATCGACCTACATATATAATATAAATGATTGATTTTAACCAATTTGCACTTTATGTTTAAATTTTAAAAATTTATTAAAAGTAAAAATAATTAGAATAGCAAAAAAATTAATTGACGAAACCAGAAATCAAACCCACGACCCCCGCGCACGGGCGCGTATCTCTAGCATTCGACTGACAATTTAAATAAACGAAAAATATTAAATAAATAAAAATCATTAGCATCGACCGGACCGAGATTCGAACCACGATCTCCCGTTTCGCTTGCCGATCACTTATCATTTCCACCACTCCGCCTTTTGGACTGATGCTGGCAAATTCGATATACATTCTCGATGTACATTCTGGCAGAGTAAAGGTAAAATGAATTAATTGACCAAGATTCTACTTATAGAAGTGCCATTAACATACCTTAGACGAAGTTGTTAATATCTTCACTATTTATGGTTCAATCGTGTTAAAAGTTGGTGATTAGACTCTGGGCATGATCTTACACCCGATGAACTACAAAATTATTCAAAATTTAATTCAAAACCCTAAATTAAAGGGGATGGCAGATTTTTATGAATTACGCCTCCCACATTGGGCGTGACAAAATTTTAACATAAACTGATATTGCCTGACATTATAAGAAGTCTTCATTCCAAATTTGGTGGTCCTATTTCTTACCATCTCTGAGATCCGATCGCTCATACGGACAGACAGACAGGGATATATCGACTCGGCTGTTGATGCTGATCAAGAATATATATACTTTATTGGGTCGGAGATGCTTCCTTATGCCTGTTACATTCTTTGCACAAACTTAATATACCCCCTCCCCCCCCCCCCCAGGGTATAAAAATCGTTAACAAAAAAATATCGCAAAAAATAAATCCCGCTTAGAATTCATTGCACATACCGACTTCGACTGCTCCATTGCGACTCACTGGCCAGCGAGCAAGTGGACAATGCGGGCGACACAGCACCTGGACGATGCACCTGGATGCGGCTGTGGCCGGAGCCGCTGGACATGCTGCCGGAACTGGGACCATAGGCAGTTGAGTAGCATGGCGAATTGGCGTGACTCCAAGCGGCTGGAGCATTGTTAAAGCCATCGCCAAACCCAAAGAATACTTGTTGTTGTGGCTGCTGTGTTTTATTGTTTTGGAACAACAGTTGCTGTTGTTGTTGCTGCTGCTGTTGTTGTTGTTGCATGATGAAAGGTAATGCCGCATAGCTGGGACTGGGAACTGTCATCACGGGCGTCAGTTCAACGCTTTTGCCACAACTATGATTGTTGCCCGTATTGTTGTTGGCTGCTGCTGCTGTGATTGCCTCGTCCAATTGCGCACAGCTTATCATATTTGTGGGCGTGGTGGCAACAGCATCCGGTGTCAATGCTATTGGTGATAGCATGCCAGGACCGAGCAGCTGCAACGATGGTGCTGGCTGTAGGAACATGTTTTGGCCCGTTATTGCCGTTGTTGCGTTTGCACCAGCGACTGTTGGTGCCGTTATTGCAGTCGCTTTTGCAACATCAGACGGTGGCTTTGTTGTCGACGATGTTGGCGTGGGCGCAGAAGTTGGAGAGACAGCAGCTCCATTGGCTGTTGCTAGCGGTTTTAGTAGCAATGGTGGCATCGTCTTGATGCCAGCAACGATTGTTGTTGTTGCTGCTGCTGATGTTGCCATTGTCATGGCTGGCGGTGGAACATCCACGTCCACGTTCACATACGTTAGATTATAATAATTCTGATGCTCTTTGCCAGGCAGCACATGATATGGATGCTGATGCTGCTGCTGCATTTGATAGAATTCATTCTTGGCAGCAACACTGCAACCATTGCCAACAGCAGCAGCATTCGGCATGCGTCTATGCGATGCGTTAAAGTTGCTCGCGGGCAATATTTCAATGGACTTTTGTTGTGCTGTTGTTGTCGACGAGTTGTTGCTGTTACTGTTACTGTTGAAGTGCATTTTCTTATTGTGACGAAAATGTGTATTTTGCCTGTGATTGCTATTATGATTATGATGATGTTGCTGCTGTTGTTGCTGCTGCTGCTGCTGTTGTTGTTGTTGTTGGTGTGTGTGCGAATGTTGCTGATAGCCATTATAGTTGTAGTTAACATTACGATATCGCTGCTGATAACCGCTCGATTGTTGCTGCTGCTGCTGCTGCTGTTGATGTTGCTGAGATTGCTGGTGCTGTTTTTGCTGCTGGTTGACCTTGTCCCCATCGGGCAGCAACTCCTTTTGCAGAAACGATGCAATCGTCAATTGCTTCGGCTGCGAATAATACTGATACTGATAATAATGTGGCTGCTGATCCGCTGAGGTTGCTGCTGCTGTGCTTGCAGCTGCCATTGCCAGTTCTGTTTCCTTTTGTGTGGCCAACGCCGCCTCCAACTGCTGCTGTAACAAATGGAAATACTTAAAGGATTTCTAACAGAGCAACCCAACGAAATGTTGCTGTTCTCAAATTGTCAGAGATTTAATTAATGGCAAAATTATTGAAAATTATTGATTTTTGTTATGTATTCTTCTACAATTAATACTGTTGTATATGTATTTTATGCTCTTGTATTTTGAAACTGATCAGTTAGCAATTAAATAGTGAGTTCTGAGAGGTTAGCAAATCGATAATGTTTCATTCTATGTATTTTTTGAAAAAGGGAAAAGGTTAGGGGACAAGTTATAAAAGTATCCGAATAATTAAATCTCTTTTTCCTGCAAGGATCTTAACATTTAAAGGAGGTGCTTTAAATAAAAGTTCGACAATTTTGCTCACTTCTTTTTGCTGCAACGTGGGCTGTTGTGGGTAACTTGTCTTCCAGAAGCACAATGGTTGCTGTCGTGATCTTTGACTCTTGGTGCTGCTGTTGCTGTTGCCGTTGTCCGACTGTCCCATCGTATTTGAAGGCGGCTGTTTAGATGCAACTGCCGTTTCTATTGCTGGCGGCGTGCTCTGTTTATGTTGTTGTTGCTGTCGCTCATTCTCAGTGTGAATGTTGTTGCTGCTGATGCTGCGTGTTGGTGCTGTCTGAATTGTTGATGACTCGGAGCAACTATGATAGTACGAGGATGAGCTTGAAGATTCTGTTGTTGATGATAGCGAGTTTCGTTTCTTATTGTTGTTGCTATTGTTGTTGTTGCTCATAGTTTTCGATTGGGATTTGGGAGGACAGTTGTTGCTACTATTATTATTGTTATTATTATCATTATTATTGTTGTTGTTGTTGCTGTCATTGCCCAACTTGCAATTGACTTCAACATCAACAATGTTTTGATTTTTGATCAATATATTGTTGTTGTTGCTATTGTTGTTGGTCAGCTTTGCAGTTGCTACTGATGCACCTTGCTGCTGATGTTGCTGCTGGTAATAGGCAGATTGTTGCTGCTGCTGCTGCTGGCTGCAGTTGTAACTGTTGCTGCTGTTGTTAAGGTTGTTACCAAAATATTTCTTGCGCGTAAAGGTATGCACATGGTTGTTGTTGTTGTAGTGCATATGCTGCTGCTGCGATTGTTGTTGTTGCTGTTGTTGTTGATGCTGGCGCTTTGCATTCTTGTTATCGCTGCTGTTGTTGTTATTATTGTTACTGCTGCTGTTATTGCTGTTGTTGGTATTATTATACTTTGCCTGTCGCAACATATTTGCAGTTTTGTTATTATTATTATTGATGTTGTTGTTGTTGTATTTGTTGTACTTCACTTGAGCGCCACAGCGAAAGTCGCGTTGCTGCTGCATTTGTTGCTGTTGCTGCTGAGCTGCTGTTGCCGTTGCAGCAGCAGCAACACCATCAGCCCCGCTGTCAACAACAACATTCGTGGCAAAGATTTTCATTTCAGCTCTGGTCGTGAACATAGCCCAGGGAAATAAATCCGTAATTCTCTTCTTTTTTTTTGACGGCGCCGCTTTAAGGTTGTGTATAAAAAATTGCTCAAAGCGATGTGTTAACGTAGGCGCGTTTAATATTGCAATTAAGACTAAATTAATTTTAAAACGTATATATGTTTATAATTTTTTTTTTAATGCTTTGATTTTTCTCTTTTATTTTGTTTTTTTTTTTTTAAATTTTTTTAATTTTTATTTATTAATTTTTTTTATTGTTTTTATGCACTAGTTTGTGGCATTATTTCATTTACTTTGTGCAGTGTACTATTTTCAGTTTATTCTACGATGTTTTTCTTTTCTTATTTATTCCGATTATTATTTTGTTTTGCCTTTACTTTATTCTTATTAGAATTGACATTTTTGATCGGCCACTACTGTATACAAATAACCGTAGTTCTTCTCTGTTATGTATGTTTATCCTTGTTGTTCTGCTAACGAGCAGCAAGTGCTGAAAGTGCAGCGTGAGCGAAAGAGAGGGATACGATAATTCCGTTATTTCTAAAGATTCAAAGCAACATAGAGAAGACAAAATTAATATGACATTTTGCAGGTACAGAAAATGGCGTAAATTAATTAACGCTTAGGCCTAAACAAAAACAAAGCACTCTTAGTGCTTATTTAAATTTTAATTTATTTCTATATCTCAGCACTCACCTTAAAATGCTGAATTAATTACAATTTGAATGATCGGCTCACTTAACTAAACGGTGCTTAAACTTGAAGTGCGCTTAGCGCACGTCTCCGTTTGCAAATATTGCTATAACACACAATGGGCACATTAATATTATTAGAAACATTTATTTAAAATTTGTGGCACATCTTATATGTTTTATTCTGCATAACACTAAAAACTAAAAATATAGACACCAAGCTACTTTAAAGCAATAGCAACTAGAGTTGTATCGTATCGTTCGGACTAAGTTCGATTGAACTATTCACCAAAGTGAACGAACGTACTAAATCCCTGATTGTTGTAGGTCTCTTATAGTTCAGTTGTTTAGTTCGTTCGAGTCTTTTTATAGTTCGATCGAGTCCTTTTTTAGGTCAGTAGCTCGTTCGAGTCGTTTGAGTCGTTCAATAGCTAGATCGAGTCCCATTGGTCAGCAACCTGATAAAGTAGACAAATTGACTCTCATACGCAATATAGAATAGGTAAGGTGCAAAATTTATTTTGTAGTTGCTATTAGCAACTACAAAGTATCAATACACAGAGCTGAGCCTTAGTGATGGGTATCGTAGTTGTTATCGATCCTTTAAATAACAGCTTAAACCACATTATTACGTTATGTAATTGCTTTTAATAATTAACAAATTTTAACAATTCGTACGCTACGTTTTATTTTAAGCCTTAGTATTTGTTGAACAGTGTCTTCCAGAAGAGACGAGCCGGCAAAATGGTATCCCGTTTGATGCAACTTGGATGTGTTAATCTAAAATATTTGAAATTATTAGCAAGTAGACTATTATTTTATAGTTTAATCATCTTACAGGAAATGTGAACGCCGTAAGCGCTCCAAGTAACCTTCCGTTGCAACGGCGGGCAGAAAAATCTTTCGCACTAGTCGCGGCACTTGCGGCAGCATTTGCCGCGCCAGCTTCAAATGCGAGTTGGCAACACTGGCCACCTCAAAGATGCACTCCTCGACCCCCTTATCGGTGCGATCGCTGCGCAGAATGCGCTCCTGGCTAACGCCATGCTTGACCAGGACCTCGAGGGGCACACAGACGGATTGTTGGCGTCCAGCATGTGGTATGGCACGCAGTAGCATTGCGATGCCCTGTGCCTTGCCCAGGTGTGATGCAGCATGATCCACCTGCAGATCCTTCACATCGATCAGCTCCACAAGGAGATGCAGCAGAGACGAGCACGTCTGGTCTGCATAATCCTCCAGTTCACGAAGCGTTTCAAACGCCTGATTGGAAGAACGTTCGCGTGCCGTAACCAGTCGACGTAGATATATCTTATTTATCCGGCGTGCGCCAATTGTACGCTTCAATTCCCGCAGCACCGGCTGATCCTTTACATATGATTTACTGCCCTCCGGCTCAAAACACTTGTCTATGGAGTCGTACCAAAACTTGAGACGCATCTTGGCTATTTGAGGCTCGCTAATCTGAAAGTTCACAAATTGTTTATTCTCCGAGTCGCATGGAAATTCATCTCTTACTCACCTGGGCACCAACAGACCGCGAGATTTCCACATTGAAAGCGCGCAGAGCAAATGCTGCAGGTCGCAGCTCCTTTGGCAGTAGCAAAGTGCTCAGATAGTTTTCATAGTCATATTTTCTGTTTGTTGGCAATGGATGTTCGGTAAATATTACAGCAGATCTTGAAATAAACTTGACTTACTCCACAAGTCCCATGCAATATTTGGAACAATATTTATCCTCTTTGCTGGCATCGTTTTTTGTTGATGTTTTGGGATGCTGCTGCTTCCGTTGATCCTTTTGTGGGCTGTGGAGGGCTGAGCCCGCGCCACTATTACTCACATATCGCGTAACAAGTTGGGACACATGAAATTGTCCATTGTTATTTTGTAACAGGCGCCGCATTGGATTTTTTTATTTTTATTTTTACTAAACAGAGCTGCTCCGCATTTTACAGAGTTGCTCCACTGTACGGTGGAGAACTATCGATAGTCGGCACCCTCGATAGTCTGCGATATTATTTTTCAAACCATCGATAGCTATTGATAGTTTTCGATAGCATGTTAATTTTAGCATATATATTAGGGTGTCCCTTACTATTTTTTCAGTCATTATTTTTAAACGCATACGGGCTAGTTCTGTTCATTTGGTCCTAAAGTACTCGAAGTAAGCGCGCCTTTCTGTGACGAGTTGAGCGACATATAAAACTATCGTCCACTATCGATAGTGCAGGTCTGCCATCGATGGCGGCTCGATAGCGCTTGATTATCGATAGTGCCATCGATAGGTCATTTATTTTTAACAGAATGCTAATTAATGACAAACTAAAACTTAAACTTTTTTTCAAAAAAAAAAAAAAAAAATCAAACTTATTTTAAAATTTGTGTTTTGAATTAGATACACACACAGATTTAACAGCAGTTTTTCTACAAGTCTGCAACACAGCGACCACCATTACCAACACTAACTTGCGTTTTTGCTTCAGAAATTTTTTGTTTGCATAAATACTGCGTTAATTTTAAAACGAACATTTATTTTATATGTCCATCGCATTCAATATACAAATACATTTTTTAAATGATTTAAAATTGTAACATAAACGAGTCCAATTTTCGATAAATCGATGCACGTACTTTGAGCAACTCTACAACACAATACTCATCACTGGTTTTCTTTTCTAGCCGCCATTCAAAAGAGTGTGTTTTCATAGCATTTTGTCGTAAATTCAAAAGAAAGTGCAACAAAAGTAAAAATCAAATAATACAATAAACTTTTAATCGGTGAGTACATGATTTAGTACAGCATAAGCTAACAGTTTGTGAATTAAACGTTGATACAGACACGAAAGCAACAGCAACAGCTCGCTTCATGTTGACTAGCGTGTTTATTTATTTACATGCATGTGTGTGTATATTTTTAAATATGTTTTGTTCGAGACTGATGAGCAGATCACAACATGCACTTCAATTAGTATGGGTTTCCGATTAATAAGTTTAAAATATACGTTTTGTTGTACAAACGCATGTATAGTTAAGTGCGTTGTCCGTTGGGCAATAGATAACAACATTGCCCTTTTTACATATGTATGTATAAAGAGCAATGGATGTGGCAAGAGTGTGTCAAATTCGTATTGATCGAATTTAAAACGATTATCTTGCTCCAAATTTGATCTAAAATAACATTAAACTAATAAAATCGCTAAAATTTAAGCAAAATATCAAAATTTTAGTGCAGGGATGTCACCTAGTCGTAAATTGTAAGAATGTATCGTTTTTATTTGACGACGCGACAACTCTAGCAATTAATCGACAAGTTTTACCCCACGGTCGATATCTTCAATGCTTTTTTCTCTGCTCAGCAGATTTTCGTGTGCACTAAAAATAAAAAAAATATTAGAAAAACAAATAGATTATACAAAATAAAAATAAATTACTTTTAAAAGTGAACGTGTATATGCTTGAATCATATAGTACAATTAATAGTTGTACAAAAGTGTTAATATATCTGCGAAATCCCAATGAGCTAAATTGTATAAATACATATGAAAAAATCGCTAACTGCGATAGCAATAACAAAAAGAGCAACAACAATAACAGCAACGTATGCTTGTGTGTATGTGTGTGTTGTAATTGAACGGATAGCGACGGCAACACACGGTACCCAGAAAAAAAAAAAACAGTATATTCAAATTAGAATCGTGAGACGGCAGCGACAACAACGACGACGACGACGACATTCCATAACTGCGCTGCGTAACCAACACTAATTTACAACACTGACAATGCAGCAGCAAACGGATCAGGATCAATAGCCACAGCCTGCAATGCAAATAACCAATAGGTAATAACAACGAAACAAATCGAAACAAGCAAACGGAACGTGCAAGCGAGCGGCAAGGGAGGAGGAATCACGCGCCACCAATACGGAAAGACCAACAACAACAAAAATGTTAGCTAAATGCTAAGTTATCTACAATTATTATTTATTGGCGGGTCTACATGTGTGTGTGTGTGTGTGTGTAACTTTGTTTGCCTGTGTATATGTGCACCCCAATTGGGCAGCTATCCCCCGTTTAAATTTTCAAGTCCAAAATGCATACGCACGCGTCGGCAGCCTATTAATTTGGCATATTATTAATTGATGACTTCTCTGTTCTGTTCTGTTCTCCTCGGCTCCATTGTGGGGGCCAGTTAGCTATTGCCATATTGTCTCAGTTGCTGCAGCTAATTGTCCACATTTGAGTGTGCAAAACATGCGCGCGCTTCCTGACGTATGTATGTACATACATGCATATATATATATATCTGTTTGTCCATCTGTTGTCCGCTCCTACGTCGTCCATCTGTTTATCCGGCAAAGCAATTGGAGTATTTGTAACTTACTATTTACATACTGTTATACAGACATATAGTTAATTGCGTCAAATTCTGAAAATTGACTTTAATCGTATACAAACATACAGTTAGTCAAGTAATTGCTTTGACCAAATCCAGAATTATATATTTTATTTTGCAAATATGGCTCTTCGAACAAGTTTAATAATTTCTCCAAAGAATTACTTAATTAACTGAATGTGTAAAGTTTAGTTTCATCCTGGTTATATACGTT
This sequence comes from Drosophila suboccidentalis, assembly GCA_037043435.1. Taxonomy (NCBI): domain Eukaryota; kingdom Metazoa; phylum Arthropoda; class Insecta; order Diptera; family Drosophilidae; genus Drosophila; species Drosophila suboccidentalis. The sequence continues at coordinate 2,529,351 of JBAMBK010000278.1, read as the reverse complement.
AAAATATATACCTACGTATATTATGTTATTTGTAAGGGGGGAAAGTGGGGCGCACTTTTTACCCTCAAGGTTGTCTCCAGTGCCTCAATTGTATAACACAGTTCTGTTATGTTATGCGCCTCAGTGTTTATCTTTTGATATTCAATATCAATACGCTGACTTTGCAGTCTCTCTTAAGTATGTACAGTGAACTCTTTGTTAAACAACCCGAATATCTTAGCTACAAATCCGTGATACACATACGTTTCTTTGTCCCAAGGATATTCCCCAACTGCTGACCATATATGAATCAGTTTGTAAATGTCAAATGGTTGTGGTACATGGAATACATTTCCCATAAATCAGATGGATTACACTCTCTGCTTTATATTGTGACTCACGTGACTAGCATACCTAGTGTATGCTCTCACTCTCATTTCTCCTTTGTGTTGCCTTCGTTAACATTTCACGGACAACTTGCATGCTCCATGCATTCATTTGTTCACCAAGTGTGAAGAACAGAACTTCAAATGTCAGGTCTGAGATACTAACACTGAGAGCAAAAAGTCTTACCAAAATTAAATTCGAAGAGCTTAAAGAAATTGTGTATCTTGAATTCACTTTTAAGTTTGAAGAAATTGAGGAATCGTACTTGATATAAGATACTTGAGATACTTTAGTTTAGTAATTTCAAACTGAGAAATCAAGTTTGAAATACGAAATGTCCGAATTTGTCGCTCTCTTATATAAACCTGAAAAAATAATTAAATTTGAAGCGAATAAGAGTAAAGTTATAGATTCGTCATAATGAATGTTTACTGTTGTATGTTTACACACGCACGCACACAGACTCAAGTGTAGACGCGCCATGTTACGATGTAGCCCGTTGTTTACTAATAAATTCTTACAGAGAACAACAACAACGCGATTACCAACACAGACATCATCCGATCAGATATACACACGGACACACAAAGAGCCAGAGAACGACCATAGGCGACAGAGGAGACGTCGGAAGTTGGAGCTGGAGCTGGAGTTGGAGTAGGTGTCGGAGTCGGAGTCGGAGTCAGTGTTGTGGTTGTCATTGTGTATAGCCATGGTGAGTACGAATCTGGTGGTGCCAGTGGTGCTGTGGGGACCCACAGCTCCGACGCACTGCATCTCGAGCGTCTTTCTATCGGATGATCAATGCACACTGGTTACCGGCTGCTACGATGGACAAATCTGCCTATGGCAGGTGGAGCCAAGCACATTAAAGATGTCGCCACGTTGCCTGCTCGTGGGACACTCGGCGCCAGTGTTGTGCCTGGTGCGCGCCTCGCTGCTGCCGGAGAACAACTTCCTCGTTAGCTCATCGGAAAATGGTGAGATGTGCACCTGGGATCTGATCGATGGCAAATGCACCGAGGCTGTCAAGTTGCCACAGGTGCATACACAAATCCAAAGCTATCACACGGCAAACAGCGAGGATGTGCGTCTGTTTTGCATTGGCTACTATGCTGAGATTATGGTCATGGATCCATTTAGTCTGGAGGTCATCTATGTGCTCAGCTCGAAAGTGAAACCCGACTGGATATCGGCCATACATGTGCTGCGTCCGATGCGACGCAAAGATGACGTCGTCCTGGCCATCACCACCACAGGCACCGTCAAAGTCTGGACGCTCACGGGCAATGAGAACAAGCATGCGGAACCGATCTACGAGAATGAATCAAAGGAGATCCGTTGCCTCAATGCCATCACCATGAATTGTTGTGCCCAGAATCAGCGCACAGTGTTGCTTGTCTGCACAAAATATTGGCAAATCTATGATGCGGGCGACTTTACGGTCCTCTGTTCAGTGATCGCTCCGGCACGGGAGCGCTGGCAGGGCGGTGATTTTATAACCTCGGATCGGGTTATGCTCTGGACGGATGAGGGCAAGGGTTATCTATATAAATTGCCCGCGAACTGCATACCGGACAACAAGGAGTTCCATTCAAAGAGCGTCGTTCGCGATGCACCTTATCTATATTTTGTGCTCCAACATGCTGGCGACAAGGTTCTATCCTGTCCACCAGCGATGAAGCTTCTAACGGGCAATCAGACACACTTTCTGCTCCGTGGCGACTCGGAGGGTTATATATCGGTGTGGAATGTGCCAGAGGTGCCACTGGACAATATAAGCATACTACAGGCCAAGCAAATGCCACCGCGCATCCAGAAGCCGCATGTCTGCACCTCCCTGGTGGAGGCGTGGTCCATTATGGATCCACCGCCAGTTGGCATACTCGATCAGCTGTCGAGGATTACAGAGTCACCAGTCAAGTTAACATCGAGCATTTATTTGCCACAACAGAGTCGTTTGGTCATTGGACGCGAGGATGGCAGCATTGTCATTGTGCCAGCGACACAAACGGTCATGATGCAGTTGCTCGTTGGCATTAAGCAGAATTTCAGTGATTGGCCATCGCATCAGATACTTTATGGACACCGTGGTCGCGTCAACTGTCTGCTCTGTCCATCCATGGTGCATCCACGCTACGAGAAATCGCATCTACTCTCGGGCGGCATCGATTTTGCCGTTTGCCTGTGGGATCTGTACAGTGGCAGTCTGTTGCATCGTTTCTGTGTGCACGCCGGCGAGATCACACAGCTGCTGGTTCCTCCCGAGAGCTGCAGTCCACGCATATTGAAGTGCATTTGCTCGGTGGCCTCGGATCATTCGGTGACACTGGTTAGTCTCCAGGAGCGTAAATGTGTTACGCTCGCCAGTCGACATCTGTTTCCCGTTGTCACCATCAAATGGCGACCACTCGACGATTTCCTCATTGTCGGTTGCTCCGACGGCAGCGTTTATGTGTGGCAAATGGAGACGGGTCATCTGGATCGTGTGCTTCACGGCATGCTCGCCGAGGAGGTGCTCTCCGCTTGCGATGAGCAGACGCTGGAGGAGGGCGGTGGCTCGGGTGGCACGTCCGCTGGCGCTGCCAATTCAGCCAGTGAGATGGGCATGGCCAATCCGGCGGTGCACTTCTTCCGCGGCCTCAAGTCGCGCAATATGAATGCCATACGACATGCCACACAGCGTGGCATCCATCAGTTGCAGCAACTGCAGGGCCACAATCAGGGCAACTTTGATTTCCTCATGAAGCATCGCAGCAATCCATTGGTGATTCAGGGATTACGCACCAATCCCAAGGATGCCGAGAGTCATATACTCTTCTTCGATATTGAGGGTTTGATATTTGAGCTGCACAGCGAGGAATACGCCCAGATGACGCCGGCAACGCTGGAAGCCCTCGGTGTGCATCTCCAGAATCCCAAGGATGGCAAATCGATGCACATTGATGCGAGCAAAAAGATTGGTGACTTCTTTATCAAGGTGAAGAACCGGGCGGTTGACGTTGAGAAGATCCTCAAGGATAAGGACAAGCACGGACTTGTCCAGAAGTTCAAGGAGAAGACGGAATTTGTCGAGAAGACGGTGCAGGCCAAGATGGAGAGTCTACAGAAGGCGGTCGAAGTGCACGATGATCAGCCGCAGGATCTAAAGAGTAAAATTGCATCGAAAATGGAAGTTACCCATGTCATGGAGGTGGCACAACTGTTGCTATCGCTATTACACTCCTGGGGCCTCGATCCCCATTTGGACAAGGTGTGCGAATCGCAGCTGGGTCTGCTGCGTCCCATAGTTCCCATCTCGTATGGTGTGCTCTCCAAGGCCGGTTACATGTCGCTGCTGCTGCCCACGTGGCAGAATAACTATGCCATACCGCCGGGTCTCCTCCAAACGCCCTCCAGCTCCAAGAAACGTCCGCTGCCCGAGGAGCTGCGTCGCTTGGAGCATCTGACGGCCATCTTTACGTCACGTCTGCATTGGGAGCTGAGCACCACCCTGACATCGAATCATATACTGGCCTTGGTGGCCATGTCCAACACATTGATGTCGATGAGCGCCGCTTCATTTCTGCCGGACAGCGAGAAGCACAAGAAGCTGCAGCGTTTGGCCCAACGGGCCGAGTCCACGCTGAGCAATGAGGAGGAACGCGAGGAGCTGCTCGCCCATCACACCTCACAGATCAAGCAGGGCTGGAGTTTGCTATCCACGCATCATTGCTTCCTCTTGCCCGATAAAATCGAGGCACTGGAGCCAAAGAAATTCAAGCGTCCCCAGGTGGAGATGATGGTCAAGCGCTGGCAGCACCATTGCATCGAGATACGCGAGGCAGCCCAACAGATTCTGCTCGGCGAGCTCACTCGGATGGGCAAGAAGGGACGCAAACAGCTTGTGGAAAGCTGGGCACAGTATTTGCCCCTCTATACGCACACGGAGCCCATTGTGGGTGCCCAACAGGTGGCGGCATTGATTAACAGCCAAGCTGGCGGTGCTGGCGGCGGTGGTGGTGGTGGTGGGTCCGGACCTGGTGGTGGCTCTGGTGCCAATTCAATGATGGGCAATGGCAACAATTCGATGGCGGGTGGACAGTCGATGTCTGGTGGTGGCATTAGTGGCCCTGGAGTCGGCGGCAATGCTGGCGATCAGCATCAGGATGAGGACTATGAGGAGGAAGAGGAGGAGATTATACGAAAGCCGTCCAGTCTGTCGGAACTGAAGCGGAAACAGACAACCGCTGTCATTTTGCTGGGTGTCATCGGCGCCGAATTTGGTCAGGACATTTCGCAAGAGTCCCCGAATCATCGGGGCAGCATCAGTATCAGCATGGGCCCGGCGGCGGGCACAGAGAGACGCAAGTCGTCGGTAGTGGAGGGTTTCGGCATTGCCAACAATCTGGCACGTCTCACATCCATGGCGTTGGCCCATCTGCTGTATGCCCCACCCTCACCCAAGTTGCCACAGTATACACCATTGCGACGGGCTGCTATTGATTTGTTGGGCCGTGGCTTCACCGTCTGGGAGCCGTATTTGGATGTATCCAAAGTGCTCCTGGGTCTATTGGAGATCTCGTGCGAGGGCAAGGCGGTGCCCAATTTGAACTACAAGTTGCCGCTAACACCGCAAGCGGATGCCTGTCGGACCGCCCGTCACGCGTTGCGTCTGATAGCGACGGCACGGCCGGCTGCCTTCATCACGACCATGGCGCGGGAGGTGGCGCGCTATAATACGATGCAACAGAATGCACAATCGATAAATGCACCGCTGACGCAGTCGGTGCTGTACAAGGCCAAGAGTGAGATACTGCAATGCGTCGAGATGCTGATCGATAAGATGCAATCGGAGATTGCCGGCCTGCTCGTTGAGGTCATGGACATTGCCCTACACTGTGTGGATAGCAATGAGCTGAAAAGTCGCGGTCTCGCCGAACTTTGCCCGGCCATATGCAAATTCAATCAAATCTCGCATTGCGCCCAAACGCGTCGCATTGCGGTTGGAGCGAATAGCGGCAATCTGGCCATCTATGAGCTGAGACAGAACAAATGCCAGATGATACCCGCCCATACGCATCCGATTACCTCGTTGGCCTTCTCGCCGGATGGCAAATATCTAGTTTCCTATTCGTGTGCCGAGAATCGTTTGTCCTTCTGGCAGACGAGCACTGGCATGTTTGGCTTGGGTCAATCGCAGACACGCTGCACCAAGGGATATTCGACGGCTCCCATACCGGATGTGTCGCGTCTGAATCCGATGCGACTGGCGAAGCTTGTCTGGATCAATAATCGCACCGTAACGCTTATGCTGGCCGATGGCTCCGAGACGCGTTTCAATGTCTAAAAACGCAATCTTCATTCGACTATCAATGATCGATGATCGATGATCGATGCTCAGCACATACAAAGTCGTATTCGATGCAGATTCAGATGCAGATTCAGAGTCAACGTCGTTAGGCCACAAACTGAGCAGCAGAGCTGCAAACTATTTATTTAGGCAATCAACAACGCGGACTTGAAAAGCGAGCGACCAGATAGATCATCAACTAAACAATAAATAAATGCAATATTTAACAAAAAAAACACAATCCCTCATTTACTTCAAGACTGTCAGAGCCAATTAAATAAAAAAAAAAACAAAACACGATTTTTAAGTTAATGATGTAGAAATATTCGTTATATCCTAATTGAGAATCCAAGAATTTCTTCCCTTTACTGCAATTGAAAACTTTAAACGTGTTTTGACAATCTTGAACCAAATGAGCCCAATATGTTCAGCAAAGTAACGAAAACAGGAGGAAAAGAAGGCGCAAAAACAAAAGAAAATACAAAAAAAGAAAACAAATATTAAAAAATATAAACAAAAAAAAAATCTGTTATTTATTATGTATAAAATCGATTTGTATATGTATTTTAATTGTATTTGTGCGATTTTAAAACGTTTTTTTTTTCTTATGTCGAACTTTGTTTCTAAAACTAGAGCAACTTTGTTCCACAATTTGTTCCGAGTTTCGTATCCGAAACAGCTTCGCAATATACACTCTATGGAGATGGAGCTCCAAATCTCCATTAAGCACAATTTAACTAACTTTGGAGCTGTTTGTTTTTCTTTTTTTTTTTTATTAATAATGTTTTACCTGTGTTTGTTTGTTTTTTTTAGCTAGTGAATTTGTTTCGGTTAGGGAATTCGGAACGTCGCTGTTTATTATTTATATAATGAGTATTTTGTATTGTGTAGCTTAAGGTTTAGCTTCTATTTGGGTGAAGCCCGCAAATGAATGCTTTTTGGTTTGTTGTTATTGAAATACGAGTAAATAAAAACGAAACTATTTAAAATTAAACCAATATATCGATGAATCGTATTCAAGCACATTTGTTTATACGAAACGGAATTGAAATGAGACGAAAGATGGTAAATGTAAAACAAAAACAAAGAATTAATGCTGTTATTACTACATATGCTATTATTATTATTATTATTATTATTACTATAACTATTATTATAATTATTATTGATATTGATATTTGTTATGCCTAATGTATTGTTATCTATCTACAACTACTAAAAGAAACAAGTTAAACAAATGTATGTGTATTGCGCAATGTTGCTATTACAAGAAAACAAAAACAAACAAAAAAAATACAAAAAAAAAAACAAGAATGATAAAACGAAAAATTAATATTACTTTTAATTCTTTCATTTCCGTATAATGCATACAATTAGAAAACTTTAATCTTATTGTTTTTTTTTTCTTGTTAATTTGCAAATTACGAACTAATGTTAAACATTAACTAAAACGTATTAAAAACGTCAACTACTTAAATAAAAATTATATGAAAAGTTTAGAAAGATTATTATATACACACACATACACATACACATAAACACACCCACCACGGTCATATATGTGGAGTGTGTACTTTACCTGTATTTATATATGTACGTATGTATAGGTATTAAATTATGCGCGGAGATAAACTAAATAGACACCTACACACACACACACACACTATTATGTAACAAGTGAATAAATTGTATTTGTGCTTAATTTGAATTACGAATATGTACGATTATGTATATGTATGTATATTCGAGGTCCTTCAATCAAAGTATTACACACAAAATAACGAGAAAAAAAAACCATATATAAATATATATATACACATACAACAAATAAAGTCAACCAAACATGAGCCAATCGCGTTGTTGTTTTATTGTTATTAATTTGTATATATTTTGTTGATTTTATCTTTGTAAGGGAAATTGTATCTTTTTTTGGGTTTGTGATTAATGTAGCTAGTTCATCACTGAAGTTCCGCTGCTGTCACTGTAGACGGCAGTTCACGCTAGTGACGAAATGAGTTCTGATCAGAGTTATATAGCGTATTCCTATGGTTTTCAGAATGAAGTTTTGATGCAGCTATAAGAATAATGTCCTGATACCAATGATAATGCAAACTTACAGCAGAGTCTCTAATTGGAGTGCAATATCTACAGGAGGAACCGATAAGACAGTAATTATTGTACAGATTTTAATGATAGTCTGTCATCGTGATATGGAAGCTGAGCAGCCAATAAAGGAATTACTTAATAAGGAATTACTCAAAAAAATATCGATAAAGATACAAGTAGATCACATTTTCAGACAAAGAATATGATTTGAATGATATAAAACTCGATTTATAAAAAAAAAACTAAAAACAATAGTGACTGCAAATACATTTTTTCAAATATCTCTTCGCTAGTATTTTTTATAATTTGTACTTTGCACTTTTTCCTCATTTTCAAACGAAAAATGCCTTTTTCGCCATTTTCAAAAAAATATAAACTACTAGCGAAGAGATATTTGCAGCAGTGATGCCAAACATTTTCTGGGAAAAAAGACAAAACAACCAAAAAAAAAAAAAAGGGGAAAAAAGCTAAAAAACAAAACTAAAAAATAAGACAAAAACAGGCCAAATTTTGATTATTACTTTTTTTTTATTTAATTGAATAGTTTTAAGGCGTCTTCAATGATTTTTTCGTCTTCCTTTTTTTTGTTTTTATTGTTCGTCGCCATGGTGCCTATAAACTTAAGGTATTTGTCAGGCAAGTTTTACGAATGGCAACACGATTTGTGTCGACGCAATCCGAATCTGCAGAAGATAAAATTGAAAATTTGTGTGATTTATACATTAACCCTATTGTCAAAATAGCATTAAACGTCTCTATTGTTAGACGGTTCCTCAATTTAGTTTTTACCAAACTAACTTGGCCAAAAACCCTCGCTACTTCTGCATTCGACCATGGCAACGATGGAAGAGTCAGAGCGAAAGTGACCACTCCTGAAAAAGGGTTATTGCCTGCAGAGTCTCGATATTTGTTTGCTTCGGACCAAAACATTGTCCCATTTTAAGAGGTGAATTTTGGCGTACTGGGAAAGTGTTTTCGCCTTTACATAGTTTCCATTTTCAAAATTTCCAAAATTGGCAGCATAAAATCTTTTTTCAATTCAATTTAATTGAATCTAAAAAAAAGCCAGATTTTCGGATAGAAGCTGTTTGAGATTTTTCCCGGCTGAAGCAGTTGAAAACCAGACAAATCTATCCGAAAAAAAGCCAATTTGGCATCACTGATTTGCAGCCACAATTAGAATTGTAACATCAAAATTTTTTTTAAAAAAATCGAGGAAGAAAGTTGAAAAAGTAGACGTTTACAAAAATTCGAAATTTTCAAAGGGGTACTGCATGGGTTAAGGAAAGTTTTAAATCATTCAAAAGGAATTCGAATGACCTTTCCATTGATGCCAAACTTTGCATTAAGTGAGTTCAAATTTTGAGTAGAATTAACTTTAAATGGTACCATGTTAATAAAAAAAATATTTTTTTTTTTAATCATAATCATAACATAATAATCAGGCCTGTTCCGGTTTTCACTTTTTACTTTTTTAGCATTTAGTGTTGAACTTTTAAGTGTTTGAAAATGATCGTTTTTCGCTTTATCTGACTTAAACTCATCAACTTAAAGTGATATTAATCCGCTAATATAGCCGAAATGGTATTAGAGCAGGTTAAACAAATTCAATTCTGACAAATCTTATCGAAAGTGAAATTCGGAACAGACCTGATTATCTTTCTGAAATTGTTTTATTGTATTACTAATAACGACTGAAGAAATTACATTTTTCGAGTAGATTTTTTGTAGTTTTTTTTCTTTAGCATTTGAATCGATTTGTTTTTGATGCTGACCTAAAACATGGGTTAATGAACATCTCTACAATGCAGTTTGTATGTTTTGACCATACTATAGTGATAGTTTAATAACTTCGACATCTTTGGGATAGCTCGGAAATATCCGAGTTAATCTCACAATCAGAGAAGAATGGGCAAGTCTTTTGCTTTTGTAAGTTCAAAGAAAAGTTTAGCCTATTAATCCATTTAAATATTTCTAGAGTGTCGGATTAACAAATTGATTATTTACGTTTACGTTACAGCAATTATTCGTTGGCGAAGATGCCCGAAACGGAAACCTTAAAGACCGGAAACAGGGGAAGGCCCAGGAAGGCGGTGGCCGCCGCGCGTAGAGTCCAGAGAGTCTCACAAGATGAGGATGACGCGATGCCGTCGACCAGCAGCAAATACGATAAACAGAGTGACAACGAGCCGGATAATGATGAGGAGTTGGATGCAGAGCCAGAGGCGGAGGCGGAGGCCGATGAGAATGAAATGGACCATGAGGATGACATTGAAGATGACGATGAGCCGGACAGTAATGACGCCAGCGACGCTGAGGAGCAAGTGGAGCCGCCTGCGTTTAGTTTAGCAACGCTCGGACTACAGCGTGTGGGCAGCGCCCCGCCCCCCAAGCCGAAGACCCAAAAGGCCCCCATCCTGACCCTCAATGCCCGGGGCATGCCCGCCCGCATCCGGAAGCGCAATCCCCTGTTCTACGACGAGAACATCATCAACGATGATAAGCCGCTTCGCGTGAGTCTCGCGCCAAAGAAGCTGCCGGTTCGCGGATCTGGCGATGGTGGCAGTGGCAAATTGCAGACGACTCCCTCCAAGGTGCTCAAGAAGCGGAAGGGTGTCGTCTCCCGCTACATGCGATCGAATGATGACGGTGCCACCGCCAATTCGAATTTGGCCAGTGCGGATGCCGAGTCGATGGGTGGCGCCGGCGGCAACAAGCAAAGGAAGACGCCCAGCAAATCCCTGACACTTCCAACGACATCAGCCGGTGCCAGGGGTCTGCAGGTGGCTGGCATCAAGGCGGGTCGTGGTGCTGGCGGTGGGGCAAAGAGTGCCGCCGCTCAAGCCGCGATGGCCGCTGCCGAGGATGCGGCCAAGAAGGCGGAGGCCCAGGCGACGGCAAACAAGCGATTGGGTCAATCGATTGGCCTGCGCCTGCGTAATCTGTTGAAGCTGCCCAAGGCGCACAAGTGGGCAATTGCCGAGTGGTTCTATTCGTACATTGACAAGCCGCTCTTCGACTCCAAATACGATTTCATGAATCATGTGAATGAGCTGGCGCCACGATTGGGCACGCGCCAGCTCAATCGCCACGAGTGGGTGAACATCAGGCGGCGGATGGGTCGACCACGTCGCTGCTCCGCCGCCTTCTTCAGCGAGGAGCGACGCGAACTGGAGCGCAAGCGCCAGCTGATGCGAACGCTGCAGTCACGGAAGCCCGGCGAGCTCAAGGACACGGTCCTGCTGGCCGATATGCCCGAGAAGATACCGATGCCATTGCCACTGGGCACCAAGGTGACGGCACGATTGCGTACGCCGCAGGACGGCATCTTTGGCGGCACCGTGGCCGCCTATGATTCCCTGAACGCCATGTATCGGGTAACGTTCGAGCGGGTGGGATTGGGCACACAATCGATACCGGACTTTGAGATTGTGTCGGAGAACTTTCACGAGATGCTGCCGCTGCACAGTTTCACCAAAGATTTCCGGCCGAATCTGATGAGCATCTATCAGACCAACAATCTGGGCTTCACCACCAACTTGGGATTCACCACAAATCTGGCGAGCAGTTATCAGAGCAAACGTTATCCGCTTGCCAGCACCGGCAATCTCAATAGCAATAACTTGACGGCTCCGCAGAAGCATCTGGCCAACAATAACGCGGCGGCAAGGAATGCGCTCAGCATGAAGTTGAACAAAAGTGATCCATTGCTGGGACAGGATGCCAACGGCGAGAATCCAATGCGGCATCAGCTGGCGCGGTACCATGGGTACTCCATCAAGTTGCTGGAGCATTTGGTGCTCTTGCAGAATTTCATTGCACTCAAGGAGGCAAAAATTCAGCGACTCAGTGAAATGAATTCGACCGCGGAGCTGGCAATGGGCGAGCTGTTGGGTCAGGAGGAGCCGGGCGATCGCAGCCGGAATCAGATGCGTGACGATTTTCAGCGTCGCTATGCGTCCAACATATTGTCCATTGAGCAGATAAATGGTGATCTCATGTATGAGTTGACCAAGGTGCAAGAGCTGTCCAGCAGCCTGACACGCAATCCCAATGTCCAGGCCATGATATCGCCCACATTGCTGCGGGAGGAGTGTCGCGCCAAGGCCAGCCAGACGGTCGATGAGATGAGCAAGGGTATGGTGAAGAGTGAGCGGATGGTGACACTACTGAAGAATCTCACCACGCTGCTAATTGTCACCCAGAACTTGGACAGCGAGTGGGAGGCGGCGGAGGTGAACAAAGTGCTCGAGGGTTGCATCGAGGAGGTGCGCAGCAATCTGGTTAGCAGCGCCAACAGCGAGGTGTTCCAGAAGAGCGTACAATTGCGTCTCGAGTATATTGCATTGGACATCAATCGGAACATTGAGGAGCGCAGCTTTAGCCAGGCATCCGCCAAGTCACCAAAGTCACCACCCAAGTCACCCAAATCGGAGGCAACCGACACGGCCGCTGAGACGGCCAGCACGAAAACGGCTGATATCGATATGGACAAGGATATGGATACGAATGATTCAGATGATCAGAAAACGGATCAGAAGTCATCGAAATCGGCGAAAGGCAAACAAAATAAATCAAAGCAATCATGCAAATCGGAGCCCATGGACGTGGACCGTGATGAGCACGAACACGATGAACCTGAACCTGAAACGGATCCTGAACCCGCTGAGGAGAAACAACACGCTGACGATGATGACGATGCCTCCGCCGAAGGGGAAGCAGATGCTGAAGCTGATGCTGATGACTCGGACTCGACAGAGAAGCCAACAAGTTCGAAATCAATCGCTAAAGTGGACAACACAAATACGGATCCTTGTGGCGAGGACAGTCAAATCACAATTGAGTCCATGAAGGAGTCGGATGAGGAGAGTCAAACGCATGACGATAAGGATGATGATAAGCGGGAACGCAACGAGATGAAGCTAGTGGCGCCAACAGACGATTCAGACTCTCAACAGGAATTCATATATAACAATAATAAAAAGTGACGAGTAGCGAGTAAAAAATAATAACGATTAAATATGAACGAGTAACGAGTTGTACTTCAGTTAATCCCTAGTTGCTTGCAAATTAACTATTTAACCATTTTCATACTTTACCCCTTATATACATACATACATATATATTTATATGTATTGTAAAATATATATGTATATGCATACATTTTTGTCGGTTTTTTCCCACATTAATTTCGATTATGGCTTATACAAATTGTATATTAATACATTTTTCTCGATTGTTAAATAACAGACCCATCGCTATTATTTTTCGTATATCCTACCTGATTTGTAACGTTCTTTTTTTTTATTATTATTCATAGTTTTTATGTAGTTCACATTTTACATTTAAAATGCAAACTATCGATTGTGTCGCAATAAAAAATTTTTAAAAAGAAAGCAAGCCGATTTATTTTGTGATTATTTTTATTAAACAGCTGGTGGACAGGTGAGTGAGTGAATGAGTTTGCTATTAAGCATCATCGCCATCTTCGTCGTCGTCGTCGTCATCATCCTCTTCACTGGACTGATTCAGCCAGTCGACCAGCTTGGCGAGACTTTGCCGCAACGTTGCATGCTCAATGGTGTCCAGTTGCTCGTACCAGGCGTGTATGGCATCTTCGGAGACAAAGTCTTTGTCGTACAAATAATGTACCACCTGCGAGATCTTCTCGCGCACCAGCTCATTCTCCTCGCAAATGTCCTGTGTGATTAACAAATACGTAGTAAGTTTAGTATCAACAACAAATGAAACTGTTCCAGCTGTTAAATACCTCCAATGCCTTCAGACAATCAAACATGGCATCCTCGCTTTTGATGTAGTTGGAAACGACGGGTCCCAATTGCTTGAATGCGGCATTAATGGCCATCATAACATTATTATTAGCCGGCTCGATGATGCTCTCCATGCCAAAGACGGCCTTGACCACATTAAAATTGACCTCTTTGAGGGACATATTGTAGGCATAGCGTGACGAGTTTATCTCGAGTATAAGAAAGTCCGGATTGGATTTCTCACGAAAACCGCGTGTCAATGAATCGATTACCTCGGACAAGAATACTGCAAATAGATAAATCAATAATCATATCTTATATGTAGATTGTTTTTATATTTGAGCGTATATTACTGTTGGTGTCGTCGGGCAACGGGGTCGCAACGCGAGATTCATCCTCATCATCATCGTCGCTGGAATAGCTGTAGTCACTGACGTCGTTGGCTTGCGATTGAATCTCACTCATTTTGGGTATGCACAGAGTTGTTGTGCTTGGTATTAGCTCCTCGTCAGCATCGGAGTCATCGGGATCGCCAGTTGTCAAATCACTGACGATATAAGCCTTTGGTCCAATTGCCTCCAATTCAACTATGAACAAAGTTTAAGTTAGTAACATGGTACAAGGATTAGGTAATTTTTTAGACCAGCGTTTAATAAAACTAAGGCTTTAGCTTTTTATACCCTGGGGGGTTATATTAAGTTTGTGCAAAGTATGCAACAGGCAGAAGGAAGCATCTCCGACCCAATAAAGTATATAATATTCTTGATCAGCATCAACACCCGAGGCGATATATCCCTGTCTATCTGTCCGTCTGTCCGTATGAACGATCGGACTCCTTATAATGTCAGGCAATATCAGTTTATGTTTAAATTTTGCCACGCCTACTGTGGGAGGCGTAATTCATAAAAAAGTGACATCACCTCTATTTCTAAGTCTTAAGCTAAAATTCAAAACATTTTTACCAACGTGTGTAAGAACATGCTCAGAATCTAATTACCAACTTTCGTCACGATTGGGCCATAAATAGTGAAGATATTAACAATTTCGTCTAAGGTATGTTTATGGCACTTCTATAAGTAGAATTATTGGTCAATTAATTCATTTTACCTTTACTCTGCCAGAATGTACATCGAGAATGTATAACGAATTTGCCAGCATCAGTCCAAGAGGCGGAGTGGTGGAAGTGATAAGTGGTCGGCAAGCGACACGGAAGATCATGGTTCGAAACTCGGTCCGGTCGATGCAAATGATTTTTAATATTTTTCGTTTATTTAAATTGTCAGTCTAATGCTAGAGATACGCACCCGTGCGCGGCGGGGGTTCGATTCCTGGTTTGGTCAATCAATTGTTTTTGTAATTTTAATTATTTTTACTTTTGATAAATTTTTAAAAATAAATACCGTGCAAATTGGTTCAGATCACTCATTTATATTATATATGTTTGTAGCTGCCACAAAAATTATAGGTCGATATTTAAGGATTAGTATGAGAATTGCATGGGCATCAAATCTTCGGCAGGCCCGGGCCTAGGCACAGGGTATGTTGCTGTCGAGCGCACTCGACTGTTCCGCTGGTTTAGTAATAACAGAATTATGGTTACTTTAAAACAAAGGCTGTACTTACCAACTTCGTTCTCTTCGGTGCGCTGTGTATTCGGTGAATGTGTCACCAATGTGCTAGACAGATTAGTGTTTGCCGGTAGAACGCATTTGGGGCCAAGTACACAGCCAGCGGTAATTACGCACTTCTCATTTATGACAGTGTCCGGGCCAATGACGCAGTGCCTCAGCTGACAGTTGTCGTGGATAGTCACGTTGGCCATGAGGAAGACATTATTGAGCTGGCAATTCTTGCCGATGCGACAGTTGGCGCCAACCACACTGGAGCTAATGACGGTACCGGTATCCACATGACTGCCAGCATGAACGACAACGTTCTCCTGCAGCGCCACCTTTGATACGTTGGCATCGTGGCTCTTGTATATGTTGTCCTTGTAGAAGACATACTGCTGTTGCAGCTTATATACGCCCATGTC
Source organism: Drosophila suboccidentalis (assembly GCA_037043435.1). Taxonomy (NCBI): domain Eukaryota; kingdom Metazoa; phylum Arthropoda; class Insecta; order Diptera; family Drosophilidae; genus Drosophila; species Drosophila suboccidentalis. Next base: position 2,513,744 of record JBAMBK010000278.1, on the reverse strand, counting down.
GGGCACCAAAGGATATGCCCAGCGACTAATGATGTCCCGACTGACGAGCTGATAGGAGAGCCAATTGTTAACCTTGTGTGCATACTGTGCGGATGGCAGTAGTGACACATAGATGCGACTATCCAACAACTCCTCATTGATGAGCAGGCCGCGCACAAAATCATCGCGTGTTTGAAAATCAAAATTATCGCTGAACAGCGACAACATCGATGGGGATCCAATGGCAATCTGCGGATCCAGCAGATTGTGATGGAGCGTCACACATGAATTGCTGAGGAACACATCGAGCGGTATCTGATAGCGTGTCTCCTTGTGATTCATGCGCAGTCTCTGATGGTAATGCAGTCGTGTGTTTTGTTTATCCACGGCAATCAGCAGCTCATTGCCGGTGCGTCCAGTGCTGCTGGTGGACTCCTTAAAGACCAGCGTGGCAGCAGCACCCTTATCGAACTTGGCCGTTCGCTTGTGCTGCTCCAGCACTGGTCGCAGATCCGCATTGGTCACTGTGTCCGCGCCCAGCAATATAAAGTTGCCACGTATAAGGGCTTTAGCATCCAGATCACGCATCGCATCGCCAAAGCAGCGACATCCCTCGCCGCCAATGACATGAACAGTCATTTTAAATGACCACGATGCATATGTGGCGATACCCTGTCTGTGATTTGTTGTTAACATATTAGTATGCATGATGCAATATGTCGAAATTTCACACTCACTTAATGTGATCCCGAATGTCCTGCAGATAGAGGCTGGCATAGACGAAAACTTCCTCGACGCCACTGCGATTTAAGGCAATCAAGGCATAGTCCAGCATGCTAACATTAACCAGTGGCAGCAGTGCCTGTTTATATATTCAAGACATATGCAATAACAATAAAATTCAATTAAATAATGCAACGTGCGTTGCTACAATATTCAAAAGTTGTATACCAACCGTGGAACCTTCGTCTGACAGCGGCTTAAAGTTCCACACATTGTTGTCGGCAATCAGAACAGCCTGTACGATTTCCTTTTGAAACTGTGACATTATTTCAATATAAAGAGAAACAAACGCAAAACAATTTGCGTGCAAACTGAACAAAATTAAAGCTGCTGTTAATTCATTAACAGCACTGTCAGCTGATAGTGTTGGTTAACAAACAAATGCAACACACTGATTGTTGCAACCCTGTCTTGTGCTGTGCTACATTTCAGCTGTTGACGATGTTTTTTTTTATTGCTACTCGGGTGTAATGTTTGTACATATCATTTCGTTATTTTTATTTTTTAATGTTTGTGCGTAAACATTGTTCAAATTCAATGATTTAGAAATTGTTCAAATGTGAGTAGTGTGATCAAATTATGTATATAACAGTTAAATTGATAAAACTAATGAATTGAGACTGCAAATGAAATCGAAAGCTAAATACAATTATCGTCATCGCCAATAGGCGTTCTATGACTGTGAGAATATAAGTGACGGCGATTGTGTTGTTTTTGTACAACAACAACAAAAAACTATACCCGCCCACACCCACCAAGTTCATCGTAATGTTAGCGAAAAGAAAAATATTCAAAACAAATTAAAAACGGTTAAATATATTGGAACTGGCAATGAAAGCTTTCCTGACCTCGAATACGGTTTCGGTATTACTCTTGAAACATCACAAATAAAAAAAAAACTAGTGGTGTCGTCACTCGTAGTCGCATGCGAGCGTTCGCATTAACTAAAAATAGCAAATCCAAAGCAACAACACAAATCGTCGTAACTACATCCAGTATTATTCTGCATTCCTCCGTGTATCTGTCCTTCCTTTCGTTTAGCACGCCATATACATAACAGAAACAAAAACAGAAACAAGCTAAAAGGCCGCTAAAAGCTAGCTAAAAGCCGCTAAGCAATGGAACGCGGCATCAATTTCCCCAATGGTGCTGATGCGGCCGCAGCTGCCGTCCCAGGGAAAACAGCAATGGAGCTCGTGCAGCAGCGCTTTAAATCGGATGAGACAGTTCACCTGGTAAGTGGGGGAGTTCTCAGGAGTCAGTACTGGTTAATCGATTCATTGATTTACTTCTCAATTCCGAATGTTTGCATTTAATTTGTACATACCAAATGACATAAATACTATGTAAATAAACACGTACACACACAACACAGTATGTGCCCTCGAGATAACATTGTATCAAGTTTATTATATTTCACTGAGTTGTGATAATTTGGCTCAGCAGACATTGAAAATTGGATACCTAACCATGAGCGATCGGCAAGCCGGACACGCAGCTCCAAACTTGACACGATCAAAATAGAATAATAGTACGAGTAATAGTAATGATAAATAAAACAGGGAATAATACCGCAATCTGCAGTGGCATCGTTAGCTGATAACATTTAACTTATGTATATTTTCGGAGTCTCAGAAATCAGCGGCCATGAATTTATTTAAAATGAGCAGTATATTTAATGCACTAAATTTATAAAAAAAAAAACTACTAAGCAAAATTTCGCTCTTCCTGAAATGTCAAAGAGTTAAACTTGAACGGAGTCACAAATATCATTTGCCTTAAATTAATTTAAATGTCAGAGATTTTTAATTTCGGACTTACTTGCATGTGTGTATTTTCGGAGTCACAAATATCGATTGCCATAAATTTATTTCAAGTTTCAACAAAATGAATAATTAATATATTTTATGCGTTTTAAAAAATAAAAGATCGAATGTTGAGAAAGATCTTAAGTGTCAGAGAACTTTTTATTTGTTTTATCAACTAACAAATTTTTAATGGGTTAGATTTATAGAACATATTTTGCTCATGATTTTTGTGCGATATTAATCCCTGAACAACAGAACAATTGATTTGTATTACTTGAGTAATTTTCATGAAACGCAGGCAATTAACTAAATAAAAAAAATTGAATTTAACTATGGGATATTTACATTTACATTCTTTGAGGCGCTTACCTAAAATAATTACCCTTATCGTACAACCACAGATTACTCAATATCTTTATCACCAGTTGCGAAATGTTATTATCGATTTGCTTGCTGTTTCTTTGCAGATCTTCGAGGCATATCAAATCAAGGGTCAGGAGCATGTCGAGGGCCTCTTAGCACTGGTGTCATCATCATCGGGTGGCACATATGCGATCATTTCATTCAGTTTCCTGCGCACTCCTCTGAGCGCATGCAATGAGCTAAAAATAAATAAAGTGTTTCCGATTAACAAAAGTTTCCAACTGACGAAGGGTAAGTTGACCGTCAACATATGTACATATGTACATATGAGTGTGCACAGTAACTTTGCATTTATTGAACGCCTTTACAGATACCAAGGGATCCATAACGGAGCAACAGTTCGATTTGTCAACAGACGATGACAGACCAAGCAAATACTACTATCACCCCATTAAAACCGATATGACGTCCGTTGATTATGAGGAATTCGTTGCAAGGGTGTATTCCTGCAAAAGCTCCATGTGGATTGCCGAAATGCCCATAGAGAGAATGCTCAACTTTAGGTGGCTGGATGATTATCGTGAGATTGGTGAAGTCAAGCAGGAGCTTAAGAAGCGTGAGAGCCAATATATTGTCTATAAAGATATTATGTATGTGAGCACTTTTCAAATATTCTCTATCAGCGCATTTCATCTTATAACCTTTTCATGATCTATTTACAGCGTCTACTGTGCCACTTGGAACGTGAACAACAGGCCGTGCTGGGATAACAATGACTCACTGCGTCCTTGGCTGGCCTGCGGCGAGACGCCTCCACACATATATGCCATCGGACTGCAGGAGATCGATACGATGACTAAAGTAATGCTCAACGGTAATCAGATGGCCATGTACGCCTCACAGTGGATGTAAGTGTGATCTCTCATTTATATACCCTTGTTGCAAGCATTTCAATTACCTTGTGAAGGTGTCATGTCCGTCTATCTTTTTACTCAATATTACAGGTGATTCATTTGGTGTTTTTTTTTTTTATATACATTTAAAAAAAAATTGAAATAGAATTGGACGCCAGAATCTTTACACTGGCATTTATTTTTTAAAGATAATCTGATTTCATGATAATATTAAAATCGAACCTATTCCAAATGTTATAGAGTCACATTTCTAGCTCAGCAGATACGTCAACATACAAAATTTGATGGGCAATCCGAAGAGAGTCTAGCACTACCATTCAGTCATCAACATTATCCATAGAACACGAGATCCAATTCTATTTAAAGTGCTTTGTATAAGATCAAAAAAAGGGGGCTAAATGAATTAATAGTTTACAATTCGTAAGGAGCCAAAATCTTAAAATTTATTACTTTATCGTGCAATACCTTTGTACATATTCATGATAAGATAACTTATCTTATCGAGAAGTTGCTGCAACAGCTTCCACTGATATAAGCAATTAAAAAACATGAACTATGCAAAATTTATTTACGGTTAAGTAAAGTAATTGTTTTGACAAAGAAAATATTTAATTTAATCATTGAATCTTCCTATTTCATAACAAAAGCTCAGCTTCGAGTCGAGGTGCTGAACACAAATAATTTATGACCCTATTCGCAGCAATTACAAAATCATAAATTGCTGATGTTGTTGTAGAGATCAGTTGCCCACTCCTGGTCTAATTCATTGAAATCCTTTTTGATAGACGCAAGATGCTGGATAACCTGCACCACGTTACTGGGATCGAGTATGAGGAATTGCAGTCGGTTCGATTGTCTGCCATGATGTTAACAATCATTGTGCGCAAAAAGGTGAGACAACATATTCTACGTTGCCGCATCAGTTCGGTGGCCCGGGGCATTCTCAATACACTTGGCAACAAAGGCGGTGTCGCCGTCAGTCTGCAATTGAATGAGGCGAATATATGCTTCATCAACTCGCATCTGGCCGCCAATATGGAGAACGTGGGAGATCGCAATGAAGACTACAAGGCCATCGAAGAGGGCATGCGGTTCGAAGAGGACGGCAGACCGTTTCGCACTATCAACGATCATGAGTAAGTCCAACTACGAACACAATAATAATAATAATAATAATATGAGTAATAAATGCCGAATATTACAGTCACATCTTCTGGCTGGGAGATTTGAACTATCGCGTTAACAAGCCGAAGACAAATTTGCTAGAGCAGTCCAGCGATCAAGATCAAATATTTGATCTACGATTGGAGAGAGATCAGCTGCGCTTGGAGATGGAACAAGGTCATTGCTTCAAGGGATATACGGAGGGTGAGATCAGGTTTGAGCCCACGTACAAATATGATGTGGGCACCGATATCTATGACACGAGCGAAAAGCAAAGAGCGCCAGCATATTGTGATCGTGTGCTTTGGAAGGGCAAGCAAATCGAACAGATAACGTATAATAGCGTAATGGAGATTCGACAAAGCGATCATAAGCCCGTATATGCCATATTCAAGATGAAGATCAAGACGCGCGATGAGGCCAAGTATAAGCGTGTACAGGAGGAGGTGCTCAAGGCTGTGGACAAGCGTGAGAATGATAATCAGCCGCAGATCGTTGCCGAGAAGACCGTTATTGATTTTGGTCTGATGCGATTTAACGAGCCGTCCATAAGGGACTTCAACGTGTACAACAACTGTCCGCAGCAGGTGGACTTTAAGTTCAAAGTCAAAGACTCGCCATTGAATGACATCTGTGAGAAATGGCTGCATGTGGATCCGCGCTCTGGCAGCCTATTGATCGAGTCGGCGTGCTCCATTCGCATAAGAATGATGGTCGATGCCAACACCGTGACGGGGCTGCTTAAAAAGATAAGCTCGACAAGAGGAAGATGCGACTTTGATATACTCATATTGCATGTGAAGTCCGGTCGAGATATATTCATAACAGTAACGGGCGAATACCAACCCAGCTGCTTTGGCTTATCCATGGAGACAATGTGTCGCACCGATCGGCCGATCAGTGAATACAAGCAGGAGGAAATTAAGAATCTGGTAATAATCGCTGTTACATGTAGTAAACATATTGTAATCGAATGCTAATCCATTGATTTTATATGTATGTAGATGAATGATGTGTCGCCCGATTATCGTGTGACGATGCCACGCGAGTTCTTTCTGCTTATCGACTATCTGCACAAGCAAGGTGACCAGTTGAAGGGCATATTCCAGAGCTACGATCGCCGGCAACTACTCAGCAGTCAATTCAATGCTGTTCGTGACTGGCTTGACACTTGGTCGGAAGAAGAATTTCGTAGGTTCCCATTGACCAAATCCAAGAGATACGAACTCTTAGACCTATATAATATAATTACAGCGGGCACACCACAAACAGCCGCCGAGGCATTGGTACTGCTACTCGATCTGCCTGATCAGGCGCTATTGGAGCCATTTGTGGAGGATCTGCTAATCAGTAAAAGCAAATCCGAGGCAATGGAACTGATCGCGCTGCTTAGTCCACCAAAGCGAAACGTCTTCATGCATCTATGCATGTTCCTGCGAGAGGGCATTGAACGGCATAGCTACGAGTTATCTAATGTTGGTGGGTATCAATGCTTTATCAAATATATCTTTACACAGGGATCGCAAATAATATAGAATTTCAATGAAAACTGAAATTTATCTATTATTTTTAAATTAAAAAAAATAAAATAATCGTTACGATCCCTGCCTATATATTATATAACACGGTGCTACAAAAATGAATCGAAATAAAACTTCTGGGATGGGACATAGCGTAGGTTGTAGGTATAGATAAATACATTTTATTTTTTTTTGCATACTAGAATTTTTTGGTGCACATCGAAATTTTAAATTACGGTAAAAAAAAACAGTTTTTTCGTACTTGTCCTAACTAATGCGCCCATAGCTTCGTCAAATATTCACTGATTTAAATTGTTTTTATCGGTTTTGGAAAGAAGAAACTTAGGTATATAAGCGTGCCATACTTGACTTAACTGGATTCAATTCCCTTATTAGAGTATTTTCTATGTAAACAATTTTTTTTGTGTTTTTTTTTTACATTTTTTGACTTTGGGGATGTTTTTGAACACAATTTTATTAGAAACTCCTAAGACTTGTATATTTATTTAACAAAGTAGTTAACAAAAGATTTTTTTTTCCATGACTTTTTTTTCTACAAAAATTAATAACTCAGATAAATATCTCTCGATTTCAATAAACTAAAAAGCAGAAGACGTAAAATTAAATGTTTTTTGAAACTACACGCCAAACGTTATTTGCTTTTTACAAATTTAGCTGATTAATTTACGTTCAAAGTACGGTAAAGTCGTAAAAAAACTGAAAAAAAATCCATATATATTTACATGTAGCTCCCTCAATATTTATACGAGATTGCACCGTTAGAAAGGTGTTACTTTTCACTTTCCAACGACGTATTACAATTTATTGTAGGATGCATAGTTTAAGACATAGGATTTTTTAACTCCATCATCCTCGAAAAAACGGTTTGTTGTACCGTAATTTAAAATTCCGATGTGCAACGAAAAATTCTAGTATGTCACAATGTTACATTCAACTATACATGTCTACAACCTACGCTATGTCGCATACCAGAAGTTGTTTGGCTGTAGCGCCGTGTAATATTTACTTATATTTACAATTAATGTCAAATGTTATTCTTTTTATCCGCAGCTTCGATCTTTGGTCGGATTCTGTTGCGCAGCAGCAAGTGCAACGTTACGATAGATTATCACAATCGTTGCAGCGAGTTCATGCGACGCTTTATACACATCGAAGCAGCGGATTCCGTAGCGGGTGGCGCCGGACAAGGGGGAGCGACCGGAGCCGGTTTGCAGACATAATCGATGGCAATGGATTAATTATAAAATCGTAAAAAAAAAAGGAAAGAAAGAAAGGAAAACTGTAAATACATGTGTGCATATGTATGTATATGCATGCATGTACATACATATATGGATGTAAATTAGCTACTTATTTATTTTAACTATAATTTGAATGTATTTGCTTAGTTTGTTGGTAGGCTTATGAGTAGTTCCTCTACAGCTTAGCATTTACGTACATATCTGTATCTGTTCTCTGTTTTACCTGTTAATTGTTTATGCACATACTTATCTACATACATACATACATACTACATTCAATCGTCAATGCTTATACATAAATAATATTATTATAATATTGCTTGTAGCCTATATTAATGGGCTAAAAACAGCCTGACGTGTATCATGTACAATTAATGGAATGTTATCTGGCGATACTTAAAGTGTACATTTATGTACAAACTCATATATATATTTGTATGTATGTACATATGTGTATACAATGATATTTGCTGTTGACTCCATTCAAAACGACAAAAACACTTGGCTTCAACTTAAGGTATTTAAATATGTACGTACGTACATACATACATATGTGTACATTTACTTATATGCATTTTGTTGTTCTTTTCGATTATTTAGTAAATAAGTACATAATAATTTAGAAGTGAATTAAACACATTTATGGCAGTTCAACTACCAGCCAATCAATACAATATGAATTTTCCTTGTCGGCAGGGCTAACAATTCAATTTTGTTATTATGGGCATTTCCCTCACCGCATTTTAACAAAACACCTAAATAAATACAATGTTTTTTTTTTTTGATTTTTCAAAATATAGCGAATGTATACATTTATTATTCAGTTATTGATTGCTTAAGCTAGAAATACATTTGATTGAAGCTATTATCAATTACTTAGGTTCCTATATATACGAAATTCGAATTACAAAGGCAATTTTAATGAATATAATATACAAACATACATATATACTACAATCCGAATTTGTCCTGATCATGATCGGATAATAAACTCGAAAGTTATTCAGAAAACAATTTGTGTGTTTTAAAAAAAAACTCAATAGACAATTTGTACCTAAAAAGTACAGGGTCTAAAAAGTAATTGCATGCGAACAACAACAAAACATCAAGAGAGAGAGAGAGCATCAACATGTGTACTTATGAGTTAGTCCAATAATTGTTTTGCAAAATTCACAAAAATAAATTAAAACCAAGGAAATGTATTAATTGCGTGGCATTTTTTATTTTGTTAAAATAATAACTTGACTAACTGTACATTAAGCTGCTGCTTGGGGTGTGCTAACCTTGTGTTGTTGACGTTGCCCGTTTTTGCGCCAAAAATGTACATAACGTTAATCAACACTCTTTTTGGTGGTGTAATTGAAGTTCCATTATTTTCATTAAAAAATACTTGGTGCAATCTATCCGCCACTACATATTTTCGAATAGCGTAAAAACCTTATTGAATTACAAATTATTGGCATTATTCTGGCGATTGATTTTTTTGGTAATCATTAAGTTATCGGTATTTACGATATATCGATACATCGCAACTCAACAAGAGCCATCAGAAAAAAAATAACGATAGGTCCCATGTCATTTCTCTAATGAAAATAGTTATTTTTAAAAAAAAATTATTAAAAAATTTGTAAGTACAAATTCAAAAAACCAAGAAAATAATAAATTTTCTAAATTAATAAAGTTAATTTTAAAATTGGTTTGGGGAACGTCAGCCTTTGCGTTGTGAAGAAATTAACAAATCAGTAAAATATTCTAAAAAAAATATTATAAAAATTTAAAAAAATATTAGAAATCCTCCTGTGAAAGTTTCAAAGCTCTAGCTTCAATATTTATTACAAAAAAATAAAATGTTAATATTTAAATCTTTTTCTGAAAAGATTTAAAATTCGGTCAAATTTGAACCGTTGCCAAGGCTGCCACCTTTTTTTTTTTGCCAAGGCTGCCACATGATTTTTTTTTTACCGTCAGGCAACTTCCTTAGGCAAAAGCAAAGCGAACGAGCGAGAAAATTGCAATTCGGTTTTCCATTTCGTAAATTCTAGATTTAATTTATTTCACAAAAAAAACAAATGGAAAATGGAAAAATCGCAAGAGTTTATGAATTATTTGCGTTTCAAAAATAAAGATGGAAATGTGCCACAGGAAAAACGCAACTGGGATAATGCCGAAGAAAGCAGCAGGCGCACGCCGCCGGTCGATGAAGCGGCTAGTCTCGACATCAGTGCGTCCACGGAAGTCTCAGAAGGCGATGGAGCCGAAGAAGCCGATCTGTCAAATGAAACAACTGATGGGCCGGAAAACTGCGATACAACCGTTGAATCAGAGCTGGATTCAAGCACGAGTCAAAGGCAACCACAGATGGGCGATAACCACAGTCCCGTTTCGGTAGAAATGACCGGCGAAGGGGAGGGGGATGGGGAGGACAGTAGCAGCAGCAGCTCTTTGGGCAGTGGAGAACAAAGTGGCTCAGACACATCGGAAGGCAGCGATGGTGATGGTGATGGTGACGATGACGCCACTGAAGATGAGCCCTCACAAAATACTGTGGTCTCTGTCAATACTCTCACAAGCCGGGCCGCCAATAATAATGAAAATGTTAAAAAAGTTGCCTCACCTATCGAGATTCTTGAGAACGTTGTGGTGCATCCAGCAACTACTGTTGCTGTTGAAGTTGTTCAAGCCAATGTGGAGGCTCCAATGGAAGTGGAAGCCGAGGTGGAAGCGGAAGTTGTGCAAGAAGCGGATGTGCCTGAAACACCCGCTTCCCCCACAGATGATGGCGAAGATCCGATCGATATACTGCCGTCTTATAAGCGTCCCCGTTACGTGTCTGAGCGAGCTGACGAGAAACACATGCTTATGCCCGAATTGACTGCACATCGACAGCCACAACAGCAAATACATCTGCCTCGCATGGTGCCCAGGGATCCTCGCCAAAGACCTAAACAACAAATTCCTTCGAAGCCCGTACGCAATTTGCTAAACGAAGACATTGAAAGCATCTCGGGCAGCAGTGAGGAGAACACCAGCAGTGACGAGGATGAGGAAGAGGAGGATGAGTTCGATGATGATCCTATTCTAATAGAGCAAGAGAACAGACCGAGGGAGCCGGCAACTGCACCGGAGACAACAGAGGCGGGGGGTGATCTGCCGCTGCAGAAGATTGAGATCAATGAGAATCCCGAAAAGATCTACTACATACGACGTGCCGATGGCACAGTCCATGCTGGTCAGGTACTGCAATCCCGCTGCACGGACAACTCACTAATACCCAACGAATATTATGTCCACTATGTGGGTCTTAATCGGCGTTTGGACGCGTGGGTGGGACGCCATCGTATCTCGGATAATGCCGAGGACCTGGGTGGCATTACGGTGCCCACACCTGCTCAGACCACGACACTTGCCGATCAGCCCAGCACCAGCAGCAGCAGTGGCAGCAGCCAACCCAGTGTGGTGCGACCCAAGCGACAGGGAAACAAGGATTACTATCTGTCGGCATGCGAGAATAATCGCTATGATTACAGTGACCGGAAAATGACACGTTACCAAAAGCGACGCTACGATGAAATCAATCATGTGCAGAAGAGCCACGCGGAGCTGACCGCCTCACAGGCGGCTCTCGAGAAGGAGCACGAGAATATAACGAAAATCAAATATATTGACAAGCTGCAGTTTGGCAACTATGAGATAGACACCTGGTACTTCAGTCCCTTTCCCGGCGAATACGGCAAGGCTCGGGTTCTCTACGTCTGCGAGTATTGCCTTAAATATATGCTTCGCGAGAAGAGCTATAGATACCATTTGTATGAGTGTAAGAAGCGTAAGCCACCTGGACGCGAGATTTATCGCAAGGGCACCATATCCATATTCGAGGTGAATGGCAAAGAGGAGCCACTTTATTGCCAGCTGCTCTGTTTGATGGCCAAACTATTCCTCGACCACAAGGTGCTGTACTTCGACATGGATCCATTCTATTTCTATGTGCTATGCGAGATCGACATGGAAGGCAGCCACATTGTTGGCTATTTCTCAAAGGAGAAGAAGTCGCAGGATAACAATAATGTGGCCTGCATCTTGGTGTTACCTCCGCATCAGCGCAAGGGTTACGGCAAACTATTGATTGCCTTCAGCTATGAGTTGTCACGGAAAGAGGGCGTCATTGGCAGTCCAGAGAAGCCGCTGTCTGATCTAGGCCGTCTCAGTTATCGCAGCTATTGGGCCTATACACTCCTGGAGCTAATGAAGGGACGCTGCTCCGCCGAGCAGACCAGCATTAAGGAGCTAAGCGAAGCCAGTGGTATCACACACGACGACATCATTTACACCCTGCAGTCCATGAAGATGATCAAATACTGGAAAGGCCAAAATGTGATCTGTGTGACGGCGAAAACCATCAACGATCATCTACAACTGCCACAGTTCAAGCGACCCAAACTGACCATCGATTTGGACTACTTGACCTGGAAGCCACATACAGTTCCCCATCTCGTCACCTCGTGCAGGACGATTGTTCCCGCACCAGTGCCACCATCTGCACCAGCGCCACTGGCACTTCCGGCACCTCCTTCACCAGCGGCACCAGGGAGACTCCTTTAGTTGCAAATATAAATGTTAATTTTATATAATAATATGTTTTTTTTTTTGTGCGTTTAAGCTGTTGCTTCTGGATAATATCGAGAATTGCATCAGAGATATGAGTTAAGATACGAAAAAAAAAATATTTTTATTAATTTGACATTTTACCGCTTAAGTAAGCTGATTTTTTTCAATTTTTTTTTTTTAGACATAAACTGGAATAAAATATGAAATAAACAGATAAACAAATATTATGTGAGCTCATTAATTAAAATTAATACAATATTCAATATACATATTCAGATGGAACTCACTCCCATTGAAAGTCTGTAGTTATTAACGACATTTTCAGTAACGTTCCCATTAATGAGCACAATAAAAAGGGCGTAGTCGATTTTAATTGAAAGGGCGACCAATTTAACCCACCAGCAAGAGCTAAGAAACGTGATCCAAGAGAGTATTAAAGTTATTTGAAAGAAGTCGGACGTTATTTTGTTGGGTTAGTTACACAGCAAGTTTACATAGCAGCTAAACCTAATTTAAAAAATATTTTTTTTTTTTTATCATAAATTTATATCTTTAAGTGATTAGACTACAATACAATATTAATTGGCTTGCAAAGGTAAGGACAAGTCTTAAAAGCAAGCCCCGCCAAATCACTTCTTGTGCTAAAACCCATTACACAAGTGTTTATAATGGCAGTGTAAGTTCACTTGATTTTATTTAAATCAACATAAGCTGTCGTATAAACAAAGTCCAACTGTATGTGCTTATCGATAAATGATTTGTTCTCATTAGGGACGAATAAAAATACCAAATAATATTATCGATAACATTTACATTTACTAAAGTTTTGTAGCCCTAGTGTGCCGGCTTAATTTTGTTTTCTGTTGTTTTATGGAAACGATAGCCTTCAATAATGGGTCTCCTGTCCGATCCATCGCTGTCAACGCATAACAAGCTGGTAGACAATTTAGCGAAGCATGTTCGCAAAGTCTGCTATGCATTGTACACGGCGGGTGTGGTTTGGTTTTTCTGTCTGGCTCTGCCGGAATTCAACCATGGAACTTACTTATCGGAGAATGCGCTATCCCCAGGTGAGTAATATGATGTACTCAAGTGTAGAGCGTCATGTAATATGTGATGATGGTTGCAGGTTTGGTTTATCCCGAGATACGCATAGATGCCAATCGTCTGGCTGCCCAGCTGCTGGAGGAGTTGCAGCGTGAACGCAAGGATCATCAGTCGACGACGCCACACGCCTGGATTGCGGCCAAATTCAATGAGTTTGGCTTGGAGACGCACACGCACAACTATACGTTGCGCTATCCATTTGGCGGTGGCAAGGAGTTCCATGGCAAAAACATTTACGGCATATTGCGGGCACCACGCATTGGATCCACCGAGGGAATTGTGTTCTCGGCTCCCTATCGTGTTCCCAGCTCAGTCCATGTGGATATTACGCCCAGTGTGCCGCTGCTTTTGGCATTTGCCGATTTTGCAAGACGTAAGTATTTAGCAAATTTGAATAGCAATTGCAATTGTATTTAATTGTTTTGGTATTGTAGGCAAAAACTATTGGGCCAAGGATTTGATTTTCTTGGTGACTGAGCAAGAGCAGCTGGGCATGCAGGCATGGCTGGAAGCATATCATGACGGTGACAAGGAATCCGACAACTCTGATGCATATCTCCGGGCTGGCAATCTGCCAGCACGAGCTGGATCCCTACAAGCGGCATTGAACATCGAAGTCCAGGACCTGGAAGTTGGTAAGCAGCATTAAAAGCAATGCATAAATACAAACTAATCGTCGGAACAACATTTTATGTAGACTATGTTGATGTTAAGATTGAGGGGCTAAACGGCAAACTGCCGAATTTGGATATGTTCAATTTGGTGCAGCGCATAATGGCACGCGAAGGCGTCACCTCGGGCTACAAGCAGTCGCCCCGGAAAAAGCGTCGCTCCAGTCTCTCAAACTTTGAGCAGAACCTACGCCAAATGCTATCCATGCTATCGACACAATCATCGGGCGTACCAAATGGTAATCATGGACTATTTCATCGCTATCGCATCGATGCCCTGACCATAACTGCTTCCAAACGCATGACCAATGCCAATGTAAAGGGCAATCCTAATTCAGCGGCTGTGCCACTGCTAAAGGCCATCGAAGGCATTGCTCGTAGTCTTAATAATTTGCTGGAGCGGTTTCATCAGAGCTTTTTCTTCTACGTAATTGTTAACAATGATCGCTATATTTCCATCGGAGATTATATGCCAGCTCTGATTGCGCTTGTCGCCTGCACTTTTATCAAGGCATATCTGACGTGGTCAACACTGAATACAACCGTCGCAGCGCCTGGCAGCGACAAGGTCAAATCTGCCGGCGAATCAGTCAAGTTGGCCTTGCCATATGGTTCGGTGTTAATCTTCCTTACAGTGGCCCTCCTAATTGGCTACTGCGGCAATGTGTTGCCTTTGCAGCAGTACTTTTTGGAACTTCCATTGACTGCAGCTCCACTAACTGCCTCCATACTCACCGGACTCACCCTGATGGGTCTCCTACTGCCTTTTGTTGTGATTCTACCGGCTGGCGGCCTTGAGCTACTCCACATCGGATTGCTGCTCATCTATGGCTGTGCTCTGATCGTCATTGGACTACTTAACTTTTCACTCGGCTTTTTTGTGGCTGTGATATCGGTGCCCCTAATGATTGCCCTGAATACAAACACCAGTAACAACTCGATGCGCAATCTGACACGTGCTTGGACGCTGCTATTGAATCCATTGGTTGTCATCTACATTATTGTGCTGGTCATGAGTTTCTATCAGTTTCCTGAGCTGACGCTACAACAATTGCTGCTCCGCGCTGCAACCGCTTCCATGGATGCAGCCACATTTGCACTTATTGATTCAGTGGTAAGTCAATTTATTTCTATAGAATTATTTGAACTGTGATAACAATTTTGTCTTTGCATTTACGATTTTTAGATCTATGGCAATTGGCTTTATTTTGTCATCTGTACCATATTCCTGCCCCTGTGGATAATATGCTGGACATTGGCGATCGCCAAGCGCCGGGACAATCAGGATCCTCAAGCTAAGCTGAAACAAAATTGATCTGTCACTGTAATATTTCCATTTATGTCATATCTGGTAATTAAATAAATGTAAAATGTATGTTTATCTCTAAAAATGTAATTACATAAGATCTGTTCCAAATTTCATTCAATCATCTACTAAAATAGCAAATACAATGAAAGAAACAAATGTTTTTAATCCGACTGTATTACATTTTTTTTTTAAATATTGGGGACTTTGGGCAGATTTCAGATGATTGAGTTCGTTTCGTAGAATATTATTTAGTCCAATTATCATAGTACCAGTAATCCCAGGCGTAGTTGGTCTTGAAATTATAATAATACGAGATCTGAAATCAACTTCACATTTGGTTAACTGTTTTTTTTTTTTAATTCTCAGTAGTCGCCAAAGAAAATCAAATCCTCGAATTGAGGAAGATATCTTTTATTTAATAATTCTGATATCTTACACTTTGTATCTCTTATAAATCTCCACAATTTCTGCTTCAACTTGAAATAAGTTGACTTATTTAACTTACTTCTCCGACCATTTGAACTACTTGAAAATACTGGCAAACTTGTAATTAACAAATTTGATAGGGATCGAGCTTTGTTCCTTATAGTAAACAGTGAGTAAGAAGGAGAATGGTACAGCACATTTTCCGCTCCATGGAGATCCAATGAATCGAGTTATTTCACTTCAAATGACTCAGGAGCGAATAACTCCTCCGGCCCAGTTGCAGCGGATAAAAAGTTGAGATTCATTATTCTCTGTCTATATATGGGGATTACCAGTACAAGTATACGTACATATATTCGTAATAATTTGACAAAGTTGATTTATTGTGGCAGCTAGCGATAGCACGTTTCCAGTTTGAAGAGGAGCACGAAGCCAGGATAGGTGGATAAACTTTTCGACTATGACACGCAACTCAATTTAAAGTTTTTGAAGCGACGCGACGCAACGAAACGCATTGGAGGCAACCGAGGTGGTAATTAGTTATGAGCCTGAGCCAGAGCTGAGCTCAATCCGGCACCGAGTGTCGGTAGGTGGATGATACACAGAGAGAAAAAGATTGAACTAAAACTAAGTTCAAAACACCCGAAAATGAGCTTTCAAAAAGAAAAAACTCTTGAATTAAGTAAAACTCGAGTTTTACTAGAAATAAGTATGAAAAATCTCGATTTTAAAACCATTTTTACTTTGAATACTTACAGAACAGGGTCCGTAAATCTAAAATTAAGACTTTTTGAGCTTAAAAACTTTTAAACCATGTACACATAATCTTGAATCAAGCTAATTTTTAGATTTAGGATCTCAGGTTCGACTCGTTGAATTATAGCGAATACTAACAGAGCAAGTTTGTTGAGTCTTAAATAAAGACTTTTTTGCAACGCTTGCTTAGAATTCTCAATCGGTTCTCGTTTGTCTCTTATGACTAGCAGTTCTATAAGCACTGATAAATCTGTTTCAAGTGTGATCCGAATCTAATTTTCGGCAAGAATTTTGGGGAGTGAATTTTTTCAATCTACTGCAATATCATTTCGATAAAGAGTTATAGTGATGCAGTCACCATGATCGATATAAATTACTTGAGTTTTTCTCTCTGTGTAGCCACGCTGCACTTGCCAGCAATGGCTTTTCATCGTGGAGCTTAACAAGAAAAGTTAGTCGTTGCCTCATATGAGGCTGGCCGTCCATAGTAAAATCATCTGTTGGCATTTAGGGGTTAAGGGCAAAGCGGAAAGGGGATGAGGGATAGGGAAGTGGAAGTGGAAGTGGAGTATACTCGTCTCAAAGTGACAGTAAATCGAGAGCTTTATTGATTGTTAGCGGCAATTTCAATGTGGAAAAGAACTATTTAGTGATTTTCTTCGGCTATGGCCATAACTTGGGGCATCCCCTCTGGAATCAATCTGTCTGATTTGTTATCTGGGAGCAGCTGGAGCTTGCTCGGGGATATGTTGCTATTGTCCTTTAGGTTAACATCGGCCAGAGACTCTGGGGGCAGCAGCTCATCGGCGATGGCTTCTTTGATGCTGGCAAAATTGGGCAGCCCTTCAAAAATTGTGTCGGCATGTGTGTCCATGTCCATGTCCATAATGGACTTGAGTGGGTTTGAGTAAACACGTTCCTTGGAACGTTCCAAGGCGCTGCAGCAACGAAGCATTATATCCTTGAGATCCTGGCGTTCGCATTCAGCGCTGAGCGCCTCAAAAAGTGTGTCCAAGGAACGGTGTGTGGTCTCCAGCTCGATCTCTTGGACCAAGGTGAGATCACGCTGATGCTGTGAGCAGTAAATCATGTCGCGGTTTAAAATTGTGGCATCTGTGAGCAGTTTATCAATTAGCTGATCGGTCTGAAGATACTCATCCCTCAGCTCCGCGATCAGGCACTGCTCACGTGGCGATGGCGGCGGTGGCGATGGCTCCAAGTCCAGTTTGCGCGGCTTCCTGGCCGTGGCATTGGCAGTACCCCGCTGTGTCCCAGGGCCAATAGTATTGGCATTCGAATTGGTTAGCTTGGGATTCTTCTTGGAGTTACCAACGGTTATGCTGCAATCGGAGAGAGTCTGAACTGTTAAGCGATTGGCACTGGAATCTATGTTGGCCACGCTGTTCAGCTGAAGACGTTTGGCGCACTCCACGAGATTGGCCAGAGCTTGCTCAGCCACCATCTGGACTTGACGCTGGGTATCGCTCATATTGATCTATGAATCTATCTGTATCTATGGAATTGAATGTAATATATGTATGTATTTACAAAGCTTGAACAGTGAATACAATTTTGATTAGTTTGTTAATATTACTTGTTGTATTTTGGTTTATATTCCTTTAGATTTTGAACGACTGGATTGTTGAGCAATCTTTATAGAAATGACAACTTACTCAACTCACCTGCCTGTCGACAGTTAACTCTGTGTGAATTATTTTATTTTAGTTTTACTTGTATACTTGTATAGACCATACATTTTACACAAGGGATCAGCATGTTTTGGTTGCATGAAATATTATACTATTAATATTATACTATCTCGGTCTCTACATCTGTTTCAGATCTAAAGTCAGATTGTGTGTATCAGCTTCCGCTTTTGAGATATAAATAAACGCGATCTTAAAGAAAAATCTATTTTTTATTTAGAAAACCATTAGAAAATTAACCACTACAGGGTTGATCGAGTAACAGATAACAAATTAGGGTTCAACCATGTTGACCGGATTCTTTTATAATTCCCGTTTATCAATCATACAAAAATAACAATCACACATGTTTTACATAACAATACTTGTCACAGGTGTCCAAACGGCATCAAAAATAATCAAAAAACACCAAATTTATGAACTTTCTGACAGCTGTATCTCAAAAACTACTGAAAAAATAAGGGTAGATTGGAAATTAGCGACCTAAAATCAGTAAACAACAAGCATAAAATTCCATGCAAAAAAAAAAATGAATTTTGTTCCCTTGTATTATCTTTCTTTACTAAGCACCTCTGCTCTTAAGCTAATAATAACTGCAGAATCTTGGAAATATGGACACGATATCTTAAATAACTCTTAAATAATTTGTGTATATCTATGAATCTATAATAATTAATCCCATTATACGCCGCGATGCAAGAAGTTGTGTGCTTTTCGTTAAAAACCACTTTTTAAGGGTAATTGGGACCTTCTAAAATCGAAAATGAGGTTAAAAATTAAATTGAAATTTACATTTTTCAAAACTAACATTTTTTTTAAAATTTTATTTGAATTAAATTTTTTGTTTTTAAATATGCTACGACAAGAGTGCAAATTTCTTTAACTTTCTAGTATTCTTCATTTTTCATTTGGAAATGAATACATTGTGATGGATGAACATGATGGCTTTTTATTAAATCAGTTCTTATCGTTCGTTAATAACACTATCTATGTATTTATAAAACATTTTTTGTGATAATCTAGTAATCTAGTATCATGATTTTTGAAGCCCCTTTCACAAACGCGAAAATTCTTAAATCATCTTGCTACTTATAAAAAAAAACGGCTGGAGTCTAGGAAAATATTAAATGACAATACACAGCAATAAAATACAGCACGCAAGTCATTAGTGGTCCATTACTATTTGCAAAACATGAAATGGGAGTCCTTTCTCCACCCGCTATGTTTTCCAGTCATGGCACTTGTTTTCGCTGATGGGCCACTCTCCGCACTCCAAACATCCCTGAAAGCACAGCAATGAATCCCTTGCTTCGAAGCAAGAAATATTTATTTGGCGCAGAATCAAAAATTGCCCAAAATTTCGAATTAATAGTTTTGAGTTCAATTTTCTCAGCGACAGTACCGATTTCAGTTTCAAAAATTTATTGTTGATTTGAAAAAAATTTAAAATATAGCTCTTATCTTTATATTAAGTTCTTTTTTTTAGTGAAAGGAAAGAAAAGAAATAGCGAGAACTAACACATTATATTCTTGTTTTTATACAAGTGAGGAGAAGTGTATTACTATGCACATACTTAGTTCTAGTTTAGGATCAGCTTAACCAACTTGATTGCTATCTAGTTCAACACTTCCCGTTCTCTAGAGGGCTCCACGCTAAGCCTAAACTAAGGTCTCTGCACACCTGCAACAAATTTAACGAGAATCTATTGTATCCTCCTTGTTATCGTCCTCCGTACATTGCGCTGTTGCTTCAAATTTGAATTTATGACACTACAATAATGGGCTTACGACACGTTTTTTACCCTGTAATCATTAGAAGACGCTGCAGCAGGACGATTCTATGATAAGATATAATTATTGTAAAATAAAAAGTTCAAATTTTAAATCAAAAGCTTAAATCAAAAGCTTTGTAGAGTTTTAGGAATATTTTTCTTAATAATTTTGAAAATCTGTTTATTTGCAATCGGACGAACGACAAAAATTAGCTACTACATTTTCCACTAATTTTGCAACCGAAGCAGTATTATTAAACTACTTTTTATGAAAACTTTAGAATATTGGTTTGAATTTGAAACAACTGCAGAAAATATCAAAATCTTTATCTTAATTAACTTAATTTAACTACTTTAAAATTTTTTTAATATTTTCTAAAATAATCTTAAATATCAAAATCTCTAAGGCCCGAACAGCCTCCATTAGTATAAGTACCAGTGCTGCCAACTTAGCTTTTTCCCATCGAATCTGGCTGTTTTTGAAGACCAATTGCGGGAGGCGGGAATTCTGGCTTTTTTAAAAAAGCATTTGGCTTTTTTTCCGCTTTTTTTAATGTTTCCAACAATTTCATGAAAATATGTAGCAGTGTGGTTGACACTTGCAAGAAAACAAATTTGGTACCAAAAAAATACCATTTTTGAAAAATCTGTAAAAAAAAATAAAATTCACTAACTCACTACCAGTTTTAGTAGAAATATACCAAATGTGTGTAAGAGTGGCAGCCTAATCATATGTTTTTATCGATATTTGCTAATACCACCACCACTACATTAAGGCAAACTTTACTATAAAAAATGAGCGTATGTGTGATTTACACATATTTTGCTATGCAAAACAAACAAAAATGCAGTGATGCTTGGCGAAAGAGCGAGGAATTAAGGCATGGCTTCGCAGGGATGACACGGACGAGAAAAAGTCTATGCATCTAATTAAAAAAAGTATAAAATATTTTCAGTTTGTTT
Organism: Drosophila suboccidentalis; assembly: GCA_037043435.1. Taxonomy (NCBI): domain Eukaryota; kingdom Metazoa; phylum Arthropoda; class Insecta; order Diptera; family Drosophilidae; genus Drosophila; species Drosophila suboccidentalis. Next base: position 2,492,636 of record JBAMBK010000278.1, on the reverse strand, counting down.
TTTCTTTCTCTCTAGCTAAAAACTGCTTATTTTCTTGATAAAAAATTGGCAGAACTGATAGGTACAGGGTAACTCGTATTCTGCCAGCGTAATTTCCCGAAGGCTTAATATGAAATATGAATGAGAGGCAAAAAAAGTACGAGTAACACAGCGAAGAGTGTGTAACTGAAATTGCACTTTGTGTCTAGGTTTGAAACATGTGCGTTGGCATCTCCTTTTTCTGCTCTCTGAAAACAGATTTTAGAAAACCAATATGTAAATATGTTTATTAGGCTCACTCATTTTTTTAATACAGCAATCTTACATTTAGACAACTCTATTATACCCGATTCAGGCGTTCCTAATGGGTATAGGGTATAATACACTTATGTAAGGCGCAAAGCAAACAAGCTAAATAAATAATTCGTGTAGAAAATATAAAAGGAGTTGGCTTATGTAACTAAGGATAGGCTGAAACATAGACAACAAAAAAAAATAAAATAGAAAAAAGAGAAACAATAGATTTGCTGGGCAGCAGGTTGATTCCTGCTGACGCTGCTGCTCCTGCTCCAATGGATGGGAGTGCTTAAATTTTGTCAAGTTCAATTCCTTTGTCCTTTAGCTACGCAGTTGTTTAGCACATTAAGCTACTGAAACAACTACTATAACCGCACACACACATACACATGGGGATGAAAGCTGGGGGATGAGGGTAGGGATGGGGATGGGTCTCACTGGAATGATGGCATCTTTATATCCTTGCGTTGGAGTTGTCAGCTGTTTTATGGCAAAGTTATGACGTGCCTCATTCAGAGGCTTACAGACGCCCAAAAAATATCTACGACAACATTGCCAAGGTAAAGGAGCAGCAAGCGAAGCTCCATTTGAGCGCAAAGAACCAGGAACCAAGAGACCAAGAGACCAAGAGACCAAGTTGTGAGACGGGGCAGCTAAAGAAAAGAAAACTTTTATGCGATTCTCTCTCTCTCTCTCTCCTGGCGACGTACAGGCAACTTTTGCCTTTTATGTCCTTGTCGTTGTCGGCAGCTATCACTTAGTGTGTGCCACCATGTGTGTGTGTGTGTGTGTGTGTAAGTGTATATGTGTGTGTGTGTATGCGGGCGCGCTTATGGCGTTTTGTGTGACATTTATTGTTATTTAACTGTGACAAACTTTAAGGATAAGCATGCATAGACTTGTGTAGTCGTGTCTGCCTCGACAGGCGCCAGACTTCACAATTTCCATGTAAGTCGCCTCGCTGGCGACGTTGACTCCTTTCTCTTTCTCCTGCCTCTCTCCTCCCCTCCCTTCCCCTGTCCGACTTCTCTTTCTTCGCCTTCCGACAGCTGAATTCAAAACTCAACATAAATTACAAGTATGTAACATTGTGTCGTCTTTATTGTCCCACAAAAAAATGATTGAAGCGAAATTGAAATCAAAAGTGAATATGAACTGATGCTCATAATGAAATATTTATGGCAGGTTGACCGGAGATGAGCTAACTTAAGATTGAGATTGAACACTGTAAAGCAGCTATCGGCACGGCCCTATCTCGATCTCATAGGAAATTTTCGTGGCGACTGCGCTGCCGCTCACGTACACTCACGTACGACACACTGCTACGATTTGCTTCTGTTAACGTCGCTGTTATTCCGCTGTTAGGCGAACAAAAATGCACACTAACGCAATGCAAACATATGACTGTGTTGGTGCCGACCACTGCTGTAAAGTCAGAGATCCTTAGGGGCTACTCTTACTCTTACTCTTAGGCTGCGCGCACATTGAGAGCGGAGAGCGGAGCGTACAGCGGAGCTTAGAGGCGAGCTTGTTCCGCAGATAAAACAAACACACTGCTTGTATGAAAGCGCGCACACTGAGAGCGGAGCTGATTCGATAAGCTGTAAGCTACGCTCCTCTCTGTTTGATCGATCAAGCATGTTTGTTTATTCAGCGGCTGAGCTGAGCTTTTTCATTGTTTTTTGAAATAGACTGCGAAACATAATTTAGCGAAATTGTTCAAAACCCACCAGTGTGGGATAAACCACTTAAGAGCTATTTATATACGATATGTAACATATATAATCGCATAAGTATAAATTTATACATACATATGTACTTATGTTTCGGCATTTGTCTTTTAAGAAAAGTACAGTAAATATGCATTAACATACTTGTATAAGTACGTTAAATTTATTAATTTTGTTTTGCTGCCGCTTGGAAGCTATATTGTTTGAAAATCAAAAAGTGACAAACAATAAAGAGAGCATCAGCATCAGCTTCAGCTTAAACTTTCTGTGTGCGCGGCCCGAAAATTTCTGCTCGCGGATAAGATCTGCAATTATCAGCTCGCATGTAAGCTCCGCTGTACGCTCCGCTTTCAGCTCCCAGTGTGCGCGCAGCCTTACTCTTACTCTTACTCTTACTCTTACTCTTACTCTTACTCTTACTCTTACTCTTACTCTTACTCTTACTCTTACTCTTACTCTTACTCTTACTCTTACTCTTACTCTTACTCTTACTCTTACTCTTACTCTTACTCTTACTCTTACTCTTACTCTTACTCTTACTCTTACTCTTACTCTTACTCTTACTCTTACTCTTAACTTTTATTTATATATAGTTTTATTATAATTTATTCTGTTAAATTTCAATCGCTAAATTTCAGTTGGTAGAACAATGAACAAATTAACAGATAGTTATATCTGAATGGTTGGGCGGAGGGCGTGGCACTAATGATTTCCGCTATTCGCACCTTGTTGTGGCAACGTGGACAACATGGCGGTAAATCAAAGCCAGGATGCCAAATGAAAAACAGCAGTCATAACCTACCTCTACCTTTCCCCAGATTGGCAATGCTTGCCCCACTTTCCAGGGGAGTGAGGTGATGGTGGGTGACGGGAGAAGGGGGTGTCTGGGTTGCAATGAAGGGGGAGGAGAGGTGTCGCCGGCTCAGTGCACTGAATGCAGCTGAGAGCTGGCGGCAGCGGATGCGCAGCATTTGAGCATTTGCACATTTCCGGCATTGTTCACTCAGCCCATGCATAATCGATTAACTGGTGCCCATAAACATGACCGTAAAATGTGCAAATGCGCGGTTGCACCACACTGACTACGGCTCTGACTTCAGAGTCGGTTCGGTGGGTTGATGGGTCGCCGGGTTGGCTATATGCATAAATGCAAATGCTATGGCAATACATATGCAAATTTCGATTTACTCACTGCTTAAGCGCCACACGACAACAACAACAACAACAACGACAACAACAACGACAACAGCAACAAGAACAACATAATCCCCATAAGGCAACGCAAAGACTATGAGACAAAGTCTGCCATATGTGTACATACATATGTGTGTGGAAAAATGCCACACTGGTGTGACAACTAATCCATGAACTAATTACTAAATGTTGTACTGTAAATTTCGAAAATACATTATAGATCTACAAATTGTGTGTTTCTCTATGTCTACAACAGAGGTCTGTATGGCTGCATTCAAAACCTCAAATGAGACATTCATGCCCAACTGAATTGAATGAGTTCGGCTGCGTCTTCCAATGAATTGAATGAATGAATTGAAACCGAAAACTTCACATTCAAAACAGGCAGACTGAATTGAATGACGAAATAACCGAAAAAAACGAGTGAGGGGGATAAGTGCAGTAATTTTAGTTTCTTATTATTTAACGTAAAAATCTAGTCACGAAAAAATGTTTATGCCCCAAAATTTCTGATATCCAATTTTGTGACGAACAATATTAACTGTAACATAACAATTATTACAAAAAAATTAGGTTGCATTCTGAGTATGAGTATTCAATCGATGAGAGCCGGATGTTTGAATTTATTCCACTCAGGGAACTGAATTAAACTCACGAGTACTCAGAGACGCTCAAGTTTAAATGCAGCCGTGCAGACCTCTAGTCTACATAAATATATCTATAGTATTTTTTATCTATTTCTCAATAGATAGAAAAGCGAAGAGCGATATTTACTAGACAAATGGGTAAATAACCGATTACAATTAACAACAATTAACCGATCAGGACGAGTTATCACGGTGGACGCTAGTGACGAAGCTTATGTACGTATGTGTACAGAAAGAATAGGTAATTTGCCGAACAGATCGAGCTATATTTATTTATTTTTTGATTACAACAATATTAACTAGATATTTTTAGGAATCTCAGGGAATATGGCCCTTGAGGCTTTTCGGAAAAAGTTTTAAATGCACAATTATTGTACTCCAATTTTATGACGACGCATATTTTATCAAACATACGAACTTTTATAGAATTAAAAAAATATGCTTTGGCATTCGGCGCTCAGCACATAGTTATTTTTTTAAGGTACAATCATTATTTAGCAATTTTCTAATGCCAATTAGAATGGTTTATATATTCAATTGAATATTCTTCGTTACAAAGGTATTATCATTAACATTCTACTTAATTCAGATACTTTGAGGAACATATTCTGTTTAGTTTTCCGTTTGTAGACTATTTTATTTATGTATTTTATCTTTTTTTGTATTTATTATAGCACAACTAAAAGCCATCAGTAAAAAGAAATATTATTTTAAATAAAATTAAATTTATATAAACTTTAAGTTATAGACTTCAAGGATACAGATTAATCAAGCAGAATCGAAATAAATTAAACTTTTACTATCAACATTTTAAGTATATAATTCCGATGCATTAACATATAAAATATAGTCTGCTTAGTCGTGCTGAGTCGTGACACGAGCGCTCACATCTCTAATAAGTATGTGGCGGTAACTTGTGTATTCATGTTTCCAGCTCCGATTGGTGTCCGTGGCGGTGCGTAAATGGGTGGTTAAGTGGTGGCAACCAGCAGCACAGCAGCAAGGCCAGAAACGGGGATTGGGAAGGGACCGTGTCGAAATGGTAAAGTTGGTGCCGAAAATGTTGAGGCGCATAACTTTTGGCCATATTTACGCCAGCGAAAATTGAATAGCGGCGCAGCTGCAACAGCTGAAAAACCGAAATCTCAAATCAGAAATCTGTGATAAAAGTGTTGTTGGTGAGGTATGTAAATACGAGTACTTGACGATAAGGGGTAGTCGGATGATGTTGAAGCTGTAAAACTTTTGAATAGCTGTAGAATATAATGGTAACGCCTCTCCCTCTTAACCAGCAACTCCTTAAACCGTCTGCTCCCCCGCCAAGCCATTATTTGATTTCCATGAAATGTATTGAAATTATTTCATAAGCACACGAGCGTTGGATGACAACAGCAGCAGGCAATGTCGGGGCCAAAGTTGATCCTGCAAACTTCAGCCTTAACTTATGTCAGCCTTTTAGCTTTTTGTTCCAGCCCCTCACTGTGATGGCTAAATGGGTTTCATTTCAGTATTTGACAACTGTGTGTGTGTGTGTGTGTATGTGAGCTATAAATGATTTCATCTGTGGGTTTCACATCACAATCACTTTTCCGATCAGATTCACGCACGCTCTAGACGACAGTGCTCGACTGCGAGATACCCTATGAACAGAGTTACACACAAACATAAAATTTATGTTTGCATATTAAGGCACTAGATAACATGGTTTTCAAAATGAATGCATAAAGATCATTTATCAAGATTCAAGACTACAGCTTTTAAAATGCTTCAATTTGATTGGTTTTTAAGCAAAAAACATCCGTCTGTTATATAGTAGTATAATAGAGGTCTGCATGGCTGCATACAAAACGTACGCATAGACATTCATGCCCAACTGAATTGAATGAGTTCGGCTGCGTCTTCCAATGAATTGAATGAATGAGAATACAAATCATTTGATTTAGAGAAACAACCCGAAGCAAATATATCCAGTTCTGGTTATAGTACATCGCGAAACAACTATTTCAGTAAGAGGCTCTATTTCGGTTCTGTCCGTTTGCTGACAAAAATTCTTTAGTGATTATATTCTTTTTTTTTGTTTTATTTTATATTATCTTAATTATTCATAACCATTTTTTAATTCGCTATTATATGCTGTTTAGTTGTCCGCTAGTATTAAAGAAATTTAAAAATGTCTTTTTTTGTAGGATATTTTAGGATCTACCCTCGAATATGTTCTTATGGACATGTAGACATACATGTGTTTTATTCCATGTTGCTTGGCATCCTGCACAATCAGCTTGTGGCTTTTACAGCTAAACCGCAACTATGAGGGACATTATTATAAGCAACAGCAAAGGCAGTAACAACATTAGCAACAACATCAGCAACAACATCAGCAACAGCAACAACAATTCACAATGGCGGCAATGACAATGTGGTAAGACTTTGTATTAGTATTTTACTTACATGTGCTTTTACCCTACATATGTGCCATACATACATAAGTCCAGATGGCTAAGAGTTTGCAAGATTTGTTACTGCTGGAATTCCACTCCTCCCTTCTCCGCCTCCTCCTCCTCCTTCTTGTAAGCCTCCATGGAAACCGTCAAACCATCTGCGTTTACTCAACTGAGAAGTGCCCTTCTATCTGCAGCAGGCAGCTAAATGTTTGTCAAACTGCCAAAATGTCTGCCGTCTGACTGACGGACGATGGAACCTCGCACTATGGTAAAAAAGTCCGATATTTTAGCATTAATTCAAATTCTTTTTTGTTCAGATTCTTAAAACATTTTTTATTTCCTAAAAAAAGCAAAAAATAATTTTTTTCTATTTTTCGGGACTGCCCGTAATATTTTAAGCGCGCTCAAAGTCAGCTGATTGAGCGTTGCCGTATGAACTGAAAAAGCGCGGGAAATATAATTGCAACTTTCAGAGCCAATTGTGTTTGTTTCGTAAGCATAATAAAAATTGCTATAAAGCCCAATTTACACGGTCGGTTTCCGACCGACACTTTTTGACCGATGGAAAATGTTGCCATTCAACAAGCACCAAAAAATACCAAAAAATGTCATTCTCACATGTAAAGTTTGCTTCGATGACAAACCGACGCTTTAAAATTTTGCGTGTTCACACGAGACCGACGATTTATTAACGTAAAGTGTCGGTCGGAAACCGATCGTGTAAATTGGGCTTAAATATGGATAAAGTTGATAAAGGTATTTAAAAAACGGTAGTAGCAGAGATTTTTAGTAATGTAATGCCCAATGTGTTGCTTATGTGTATTTTTAGCTAAAAACTAAAAAATGTGTTCCTGTTCTGTTAAGCTCTACCACTAAGCAAATAACCTATAGAGAACCTTTCATATACAACTGATATGTCACAGAAAAAATGCTTGCGAAGCGTCCACAGCGAAGTGTTACCGATCTGGCAATATTGTTTGAGTGGAATTTTTAAAAATGAAGGGTGTTGTTTTGAATAAAATAATGTGGATTAAAAGTTTTAAGGGTTGAGGGTATTTCATATTTCACATGTCTTAGTTTCGCAAGCATCGGCCTCAAAAATAAAATCGCTTCTCTTATGAATTCCACTAGAACAATATTGCCAGATCGGTAACACTTCACTGTGGACGCTTCGCAAGCATTTTTTCTGTGACATTTCAGTTGTATAGGATGGGTTCTCATAGGTTATTTACTTAGTGGCTCTACGTTAGTACAGCACAAAACAGCCCGAGAGTTTTGCGTAAAGGTTATTAACTAAACCATCTAGAATCAGGTGTTAATAATCCTTTTTGTTCGATTTTGTTCCTTTTCGTGTAAAATGACATGTTGTAGGTGTGAATTTGACTGAAAAATCTGATTATTCTCAGATTCAGATGAGGGTCGAGGTGAAAACATGATCAAATTAAAAAACTAACAAAATTGAAAATTCTAATTTAGTCTAATTAGCAAACATGCAAAGTTTAAAATAAATTGCTTTATATTTCAGCTTAAAATTTTTTTTTTACTCTTTTTCTTAGTCGTGGAGGGAGGGGGGATGAAGAAAAGGTCAAATTAAATAACAAAAATTATATATTTTGGAATATTAAACTAAGCTTCGTGTCCAATTTTAAGCCTCTAACTATAAATTTAGATTTTATATAAATTTGTTCCACTTTTTCGCATAGTCGTTTGGGGAGGGGGAGGTAAAGGCGTGGTCCAAATCCAAAATTCTAAATTAGTTTAACTAAAGTTCATGCCAAATTTCAAGTCTGTATCTTTATATTTAGAGTTTATGCCAAAATATCGGGATTTTTTACCATAGTGGCATCGGACGCTGGTCAGGACGAGGGACGGGGATGTCTGATGTCGTGATGCTGGAACGTCGGTCGCTTTACTGGCCGAGCGTCAAAGAGATTTGCAATTCACGTACATAAACAATGACAACCAACATCAGCAGCAGCAGCAGAATCAGGCAGGAAGCATGAGGCAAGGGGCATGGGGCATGAACCAGGGGGCATGTGGCGGCATGGGGGCATCATTCAGTGTGCAGCTAACTGCAGGCGGCAATGCAGATGTCAAAGCCATCGGCCAACTTGCATTGCAAATGAACTTTATTTATGGGTGTGCGCAATATTTGTGTGCGTACTCGAATCGATGCGAGTGTGTGCCCCTTTTTCTGGTGGGAGTGATGTGCTCAACATAGTCGGAGAATAAAAATATAGTAACTGCACACGCAATGCCGAGGAATTTATATCCTTGCAAGTCGGCTTACAAAGTTACTCCGAAGAAATATCGCTATAATCTTCACAATTTTCACAATTCATACTGCAGAATGCAGTTATTATTTTAACTGTTCTATGGATTCTTTATAAATTAAAACAGAACACAACTTTTGAGATAAATAAACTGAAATATAAGCAAACTTTTAACTATTTCATAGAAATTTAGAAAAATTGTAGCTGGTTTTGTATTGCGAATTAAAATAAAACTTACATTTTTATGACTTACAACGATAGGATATTTAATATTACAAAAATATCAAAGTCATTTTGAGTTAATGACTAATGTAGGACAAGTCAATGCGGGAGCACCTACGAGTACATCCCAAAAACAGGAGTATGAACGGAAAGAATCAGAAAAAATCATTCATTCAGAAAGTCATACTTTTTTTTCTTCTAATCTTATGAGCAAGCGTTCACTAGATATCTTCTCGGCAGGTCCTACTACATAGGTCTTAGTTTGAGTTCCTTTAAATATAAGTGATATTCATTTTAATTGTATATTTTTCTTCGATTCACATCTTGATAGCATTTCTTATTTTTGCAGGGCGTACAAAACGAATGCTGTAAACTTTACAGTGTAAAGCGTCTGATGCTTTGTGTTCGTAGAAGTGCGAATGAGGAGAAATCTCTCCGTGCTGCAATGTAAATGGTACAGAATCGTACAGAGTGAAGCAGCGTGATGTAAACAGGTCTCATAACGTCACTTTGCGGTCCCACCTACTATAAGGCGTCCTGCATTTGGCCTTTGTTATTTAATACTGCATAATAAGTTTGAATATTTCTTTAATCGCTAAACATTTTAATACACGTGTTGGTGCCATGGTAAATAATCTTGAGCTGATGCGCTGACAAAGAAGTACATTACGAACATATTTCCTATAGCAATTTCACAAGCTTAAGTAATTGTTGATGGAATTTTCTTTCATATTCCATCCCCATATGTTAATGTACATTAATATTACACATCCAAACGAGCCGGTAACAAAAGAGAAATTCGGCTTATGGAAGTTTGAGTTACGGAAGCAGAATTATATGAAATTTGCTCAGTAAACGCTAGTCCCACTCGATTTTGTTCAAGTTAGAGATAATTCGAGTTGGAGAAGTTCGAGTTAGGGAAGTTCGACTGTATGTTTATGTTTATGTACATTTGTATTTATGTTCCACTTTGACAGTTAGATGCTGTGGTTGAAGTTCGTTTGTAAACAAAGAGTTCACTTCAAACCGCAGAAACGTTGAACTGGAATCAGTCATATGGGGGTGCCACAGAAATCGCTTTCGCTTGAATTTCACTTAAATTTCATACAAAATCCCGTGAAATTCAAGCGAAAGCGATTTCTGTGGCACCCTTGATAGTCATATTTTTTTTTAAAGATTCATGAAAAGGGAAAATGACAAATCGAGTTTTATTTTTAAGTTTTATTTTGTTACTCTTAAAAATAAATCTCAATTATTGGTTGACTTTTAAAGTATAACTCAAAATTAATCATAATACTATGGCAAGTAATAAAAAATAAAACTGATACAAATTAATAAATATGTCTTTATTTTTTTTTTAATAATTGGTAAATTTTTGGTGTATTTAATACAGTTTATTTTTTTTTAAGCTTGTTTTAAGAATCATAAGCAACTAAAAAAACGAGATAATGAACTAAAATATGCGTGTTTCTTATGTCATTTGTCAATGACTCATTTTTTTGTCCTATTACGAAACTCTGTAGTTTCAAGATCCCTTGATGACATGACCTGGTTAGTCGCTTGATTACATTCGCGAGCCGCATTACTTGGGATTGACTCCATTCCGCCTGCAGCTCGGCAGTGGAATTGGAAATGAAACCACGAATTGTGCTTCAATCATCTGCCCGATGCAAGTGTTTCTCATTTGTATTGTTGTAACGATCCACATCCACGTCCGCATCCACAAGCATGACGTTGGCACCGCTCGCAGCAAAGTCCTGGTGTTTGTAGTATACGGCTACAGGGCATTTCCCGGTGTGGCGATGTGCATGCAAACACGTTTTTGATTAGAAATCAACCAAAATGACAGCATGCAAAGTCAACTGAGTGAAAGGCATGCTGTACTCGACAACGCGATACCCTGCACGTAATTCTTTGTGACAATGATGCAATAAAGTTGAATTTGTTCGATTATACAGATGTACATCGGAATATATAAAAACAAAAAAACGTTCAATCAAGGAGTCTACAGCTAACAAACTCGCTCAATACATAAACTTATTATTCCCTCGGCACAGGGTACTAAAGTAAAGGTTAAAGTAAATTATTTGGTCATTTCGGTGCCCTGATTGTCTCCTGTTGCCCTTTAGACTGTTGTTGTCTAAGTACACAAGTATTTATATGCCTTATTACTGTCGAAAGTTGTTTGGACGATGGTTCTGATGATAATCATCGACATAATAGCTTGGTTGGAATGGGAGTGGCAGAGGGAATTGTAGGAAATGAGGGGAAAATTTATGCAACAGCTTTTGCAGCTGGCATCAAAAAGCTTAATCAACTTGTCCTAAATTGTGCAAAAATTAAATTTTTCCTGGCAAATCGCATAATAAATGCGAGAGAGCAGAAGATATAAAAATTTCAATTTTTGAAATGCAAATGGAATACAAATATTTGCATAAACACGAGCAGCTCGCAAAGAGAATGAAAAGCACTGAGCGACCATCTGCCAGTTCCCTTGGATTCTGAATTTGTAGCAAGGACGGGTGCAAAATATTTCAACAAGGACAATACGACTGATTCCTACCCTGTACACAGCTTTAAACTAAAAGTAAAAAGAATTAGTTAGCTATCGCAGACTATACGAGTACACAAATGGGATTTAGAAATTTATTGAAACAAGTGCATATAATGATTTTTGGGAATTTTTACAAACTTCTCGTGCAAATTAAAATAAAAAAAAAAATGTTAAACGAATTCAATAAACCTTATGTTTCATATTAAGGTGTTGAATCCTTTTGTAGGCCCAACTATATCTAATAGATATTCCATATCTAAATTGGAATGGCCAAGTGGAATAAAATAGGACCAGATGTTAACGTTATGTTATTAACTTTTGAATACAAAATTCGAGTCTATTATTCTTTACAGTTCTGGGTTCTGTTTAAGGAAAAAGGAGGGTCCCGGTGATAAATATATTGTCCTCACTTCATCGCCATACAATGCAAATTTAAACCAAAGCTGAAGTGGATTAGTCAGCGGTATTTTGTAATTGAAAAATGTTTGACCCAACTCTGGATAACCACCTGCCCATTTGCCCACCTGCCACATCATAACCATTGGAAATCAAAAATCCTAGTCGCAAGCGTCGCTAATCAATGTCAAAAAGGCGAGAAAAGCGGTTGCAGCTGATGGAAAAATGATGATAGGGTCACCATGGATGATGGCAACTGATGAGAGGTGACTGGTGAGTGGTGAGTGGTCGGGTGGAATGGGGACTGCTGACTGGTCGCACAACTTCAATCAATATGGAAAATAAGAACGTGATTCATATTCAGTACGCGCCACGTTGTCACCGAACCATTAAAAGGTAGAAATGAAATGAATTGAAATGAGCAGCAGCTATTCAAAGGTAGTGGGAGATGAGAGGCGTCTGAAGAAGGAAATTAGGTACACGCCTTGTTTATGGGGTGTAGATGGATGGGTTCGTGGATGGTATTCGATTAGGGAAATTATTCCAGAGAAGGAACAGACAAAAGTGCGACAGGGACCATTTCATGCCATCTACTCGTAATTATGTCGAATTCTACAATTCTACGGTTATTCGTGGCGCAAACGCCAAATCTCAATGAATCCTATATTGTTATCACAATTTATGTCTGCGAATAAATAAACAATAAATTTGAGACTTTTGTGCGTAAATAATGCGGAGTTTCAATGATTTGTTGCGACACTTAAAATTGGACGCATTTTAAGTATCTGATGATTGTTCTAAAGCTGTTCTGCTCGATTTGTCATTGCAGAACAATATGTACGTACTTAGTTATGTATAAAATCTTAGGCTCATTCTAAAATTCAAGTTCAAAACTCTTTGTGCTAGCATCCATTGTTTTTATATGTATTCAAAATATAATTTTCAAAATACAACTACATATATACGGATAAAATAGCAATAAAATATTCAGAGAAGCCTAAATGAGTTAATTCAAATAAAAAATATTGTTTAAATTCCATTCATTGCTAAGTAATGATTATACCCGTTACTTATAAAATAAGTAAAAGGGTATATTGTATTCGTTGCAATGTATGTAACAGGAAGAAGGAAGCATCTCCGACCCTATAAAGTATATATATTCTTGATCAGCATCAACAGCCGAGTCGATATGTTCATGTCTGTCCGTCCGTCCGTCCGTCCGTGTGAGCGCCTAGATCTTAGAGACTATAAGAGCTAGAGCAACCAAATTTGGTTGCTTTGTTTCAAATTTTTGCCACGCCCCTTTCCGCCTCCGTAAATCGCGAAAAGCCACCACACGCACAGTTTTCAAGATATTAGACATTTTTTACTAATTAACGTTAGCTACTACTATTACCTTTTATCCTACTAAATCGTTACAAGATTGGACAAATAGAAAGGTAATAGCTGATTAAAGTTTTTTAAAATACTTACGTAAGTGCCTAAAAGCATGCAATAAAAAATATTTTTAATTTATTTAAATAAGTAACGGGTATCCTATAGTCGGGAGCTCGACTATAGCGTTTCCCAATTGCTTGGAGTTGGGATTGACTTTAGCCCGGAATCAGAGTTTTCTGGTATGTGTTGTTAGCAAGCAATCGCTAAATATGACTGTAATCTTAGGAAAACCCGCCTACGCTCAACGGTCAATTATTTTGTGTTATTCATGTAATTTTGCAATTTTGAATAGACTCTCACACTAATCGCCAAAATGTAAATTGGGAAACGTGCTAACAGAACGGCAGACGACGAAAAGACCTTTTGCTTTGCGGCCCTTAGGCCCAGTGTTGCCAATTTCGGCAAATAAAAGCTGAAATTGCTCACAGAAGCTCGTTACATAATTTTTAAATATACATTTGTATATTCCTTGCAGCTATGAGGAAATGCTATAGCATGTTATTTAAAATGAGTGAAGAATTTGTGTTGACTTTCGCTGAATAAGTGAATAATTCAATTTCGCATGGGAATGTATTTACGTGTTGTTGGAAAACTCGAAATGGGTTTTTTGGACTTGAGGGTAATTTTGAGCCGAGCTTATTGTTAGTTTGGTTAATGCGCCATGTCAATTTCAATTTCAATCTCAATCTTCATCAGCAACTCAGAGTCAGGCTAAAACTGAAAGAGTATCCGTATCCGTATCCGTGTACAGTATCCTTGGACGTATTCAGTGACAGCCTCGCAGGATTTACCATTTGTATCCAACGCACGTCTCGCTGCTAACAAATCACGCACGTTAACACCTCCAAGGCACATGGCGAAAGTCAGAGACATTGAGATGGAGCGGGATGGATTGGGATTGGGACTGGGATAGGGACAGAGCGGAAGCGACAGAGATGGCTCTGGGACTGGCCAATGGGTCGACGTCGAAAGACAGCAGATAGGTGACGGCATCCGACGGGTGTCTGGATGTCTGGGATGACTGGGATGTCTGGGTGTCTATGTCAGTAGCGTGAACATTGCCATTGTGTGTCGTCTGTCCCTCGACGTTGTGTCGTGTCGTTGAAAGTTTTTCGCTGTTGCATGCTGTTTTCAGCAACCGCACGTAGCATGCAACGCTTAATTAAGCCACCATTAAACTGTGACGCATCCGCCCCACCAATGCAGTCAACAGTAGCAGCAGCAGCAGCAGCAACAACAACAACATTACGTGCGTGTGCACATGCGTGGCAACAACAACAACAACAACAACAACAACGACAACAACGACAACAGCTCGTAATTGCAACGGCAACTGATTGATAATGTCGGGTTGGCCGCAAATGTGCATATCTGTGGACAGTTTCGTCTCGTCTCGTCCGCGGCTGAATGTGATTTGTGGCAAGCTGGTTTTCACCCTGCGTCTGCCTTTAGCAGCCACCTCGACCCACTCAGTGGGTCAGACAGACAAAAGTGCTTAGCAGGCAGTTCATCTATAGTACATGCAGTGACTCACAGCTTACTTCCCGCACTGCAGTTTTAAGTATGTTTGGTTTTTATTGCTTTATTCACATACAATTCAGATAAAATATAATACTCATTTATTATAAGTACAAAATTAAAATAGTTCATCTACGAGTATAGTAAATACATTTTAAGTATGTTTAAAAATTAATTATAGGTAATTGCACTAGTCTCTACATTGAAGTACCGAAGTTTAAAGTAGTTATAAAAAAGTTAAAGCTATACACCGAGCTCCTAAATTATATAATATTTATTAAGTATATAAATTTTAGATTTTTTATTTATATAAAATAAAAATGCTTTCTCTAGTTTATCAAATCTACAAACTTTGCGTTTAAATTATATTTTTATCTCTATTCCATTAAAACTCAAATTCATTTAAAGTTTGCATTATATACAACTTATGGGTCGATTAAACTGAGAGCCACTGTATGTACATGTGCATGTGGGAACCACTGTTGTCAACTCTGACCGTTAAAAAAAGACAGATTTGAATAAACAAATTTTGATGAAATAAAATAAAAATTTGTTTGTGTTTTATAGTATTCTGTAATTTTTGTTCTACCTTCTTTCCATTCTAATTTAGAAATAAAATAAAAGTTTGCAAAAAAAACACTACCCAATCTTTTTAATATTTACTTTAAAATTGGCCAATTCAAATCCGTCCTTTTTTTAACGGACTTCTGGCAACACTGGTGGGAGCCCTAGAAGGTGAGCGACAAAGAACCACGCGCAGTGGTCATAATATCTGATCGCTCTCTTGCCTTTCATTTGTAGCTTTGCAGCCTTGCGTCAGCTGCCAGCTGCAACCAGTGTTGCCAACTCTTCGGGACATGAAAAAGCCAAAATAGCCTTTGAAAAAAGCTGAAAATAGCTAAAAAAAAATTGTTGATAGCTAAAAAAAACGCTAGAGTAAAGAAACGATATTTTCATTGATTTAATCCAGTGTTTTTTGAATATTTTGATGCAAAAAAATTCTTCAAAGAATTGTAGGAGGGATTGCAAACGAAAATTTGAAAAGTCTCTTCGCTAATATTTTTTATGACTTTTTAAAATTTAATAAAAATTACTATTTTAACCCCTTTTTCTTCCTTCTCATACAAAAAGTGGCTTTTTAGCAATTTTCAAAAAATCATAAAAAATACTAGCGAAGTTATTTTTCAAATTTTTTACAATCACTCTTAGAATTGTTTTAAGAATTTTTTTGCATCAAAATATTTTATATTTGAGACCGAGGAAAAAAGTTAAAAAATTATCTTTTAGAAAAAAAATTTAAAAATTTTCCATGAGTACTTGATGGGTAAAGGAAATTTTTGCATCATTCAAACGGAATTTAAATGAATAGATGATTAAATTAAGATATCAAATTGACAAAGTTAGGGGGTATGAAGACATTAGTGGACCACTGTATATATTTTACGCATTTTCACCGATCGATTCATAAATTGTGATAGATTCAATTGATTTCATAGTTAAAAACGACAAAATTTAATGCTCTTTTGGCTTATCGATGTTTTCGTGCCATTCAAATGGAAAAAATACTACAAAGTGCTTAAGTGTGGCATCGTAAAACATAAAAAAATACATGAAGTTACCAGATGTTTTCAAAAAGCTAAAATTATTTTTGAAGTAGCTAAAATTCCCGTTACCCGCTGTTTTACAATTTATCCCGCATTTGCAGTTGCAACCCACTAAATCTGTCGGGAAAATAGCTAAATTGGCAACACTTTGCATTGAAGCCTTGAAGTGAAACGTGGCCAAAATATTTTTGAAGAGAGAACTTTGTTTAATTAACCTTAATTGTCAACTAAAATTAATCCTAAAATGTAATAGCTATAATAAATATCAATGTAAGCAAAATTGTGAAAGTTTACTACTTAACACGAAATATAATAAATAAACTTTGTAGCCTAAAAACAAACATTTAAGAACTCACATGAATATGGTAGATATTTGCATTGAAAATGCAATGTCAGAGCTGCCACCCCGCACACTTGTCGGTGTGGTTAGATAAGTGTGTGTTTTACTTAATGTGGACAAAGCTACAAATATAATTAGCTAGGCAGACTATGGGAAAAATCCAAAAAGACTAAAGCAGAATTTCGATTTTTTTCCAAATCACATTTGCAAGTTACTTTTCAATTTTGGAGTTGAAAATTTCCTTGGCGCTTTTTCCTTGTTAGTTTTAGTTTAATAAGCTACACTATCAATGTTAATAAATAAAATAAATAATGTTATAAATATTAAAATTGTATAGTGGGTATCCTTTAGGTCCGTTTTTTCAATGTCTAAATAAGGTATTTGATAACTATAGAAAAGAAAATCCGACGTAAAATGTATAGAAATTAATGTCAAATTTGTTACATTGAAAAAACGGCCCTTAGTCTGTTTTAGTCGAGGACAGGAAAGTCGCCTTCTTACATAAAGTTTCAATTGTTTCATTACTTTTACTCCAACTACTACACAAACTTGAATATCCATTTCCTCTGTTGATGGGCTCGAGAATATCCAGATGTTAAAGCCACCTTTGAATTGAACTCAGTCCCAAATCAACCTTATATACATACATATATATAAATATGATGACATTGTTTATTAGGTTCAGTATGCGAATATTCTGAATGAAAAGGTAAATGAGTGGCTTAAACGTTGGCCAATATGTTCTTGCAAATGGTTTACAAACATAGGGATCTACATGAACTGAGCTGTTTAGAACATGATTTCGGAATAAATGTGGCCACAGGCAAAGTCGCCACCCCCTCGCTGAGTCACACTGCCCCCCTCCCAATCTCGCTTCCTCTCACAAGAAACGCCTAACAGCTTGTAAATGCTGAGAAGGAGCATTTGAGTGAGGGCTTCCGGTTCGCTTTTGAGCAGCTTTTAACGAGCTTACGTTTTGTGTACGGGAATAATGATGGGTGAGTGACGCTGCATATTTAAGCCATAAGCAAAGCAAAGCAAAGCGAGGCTAAGAGAACCGAAGCGAAGCGAAGCGAAGCGGGACAAGGCCAAGAGAGGACAAGCAGAGTGGGTCTTGTAATCTACCAGAGGCCACTTCCAGGGGGCGGGTGAGCAGCAAAAGATGCTGCTTCTTTTTATACCCAGTGTAAAATGCAATAAATGAGACTAGGTAACATAAAGTTGACAAATAAAAGCAGCTCACGTAGAAGAGTTGAGAAAAGTGTCACTAACGTGAGTTATGTATATTTTACAGGGTATGTACAGCATCAGCACTTCTTGGAACAAACGGAAAAAAATTTGGTATTTTGGTATATGGGCATTTCCAGAAAAAGGTCCACCACGACGAAAAACGTAAAATTGATTAAAAACTCACATCTTGTGAAATTTTCTTCCAAAAATGTATTCAAGTTATTTATTTTATCAATATACGCTAGAAAAAATTCAATAGGATGAACATATAGATTCTACATTGGAATAAATTCACTTTTTCCATATTTTTGCCTATTTTCTTAAAAATTTAATTTCAAAATGGACCGTTTGTATTTTAACGATTACACTAAGTCAGGGAGTAAGATTGTAACATAAACCATTTTAATATATAGAAATATATTGAAAGTTGAATTTAAAACAAGTTCTAAGAGCTATATATCGGAATATAGAATAAAATTTGATAAACAAACTCTTGGAAAAACTAGGTGGAAATCTTGTCACGTTCGCGATGTCACGTTACAAATTTCTAAGAAAACTTGTAAAATATATAAAACGGTAGTTACATATCAAAATTATTTCTAAAATGGAAAACTACATTATTTTATTATGGTTTAAGAGTATTTTCTTCCAAATTACTCGCCAAATTTCGCAGAGTTTCTCAGTTGTCAAGATGAAGTCAAAAATGACTTCCATTTTTCGTCGCGTTCGCGATGCATTGTTTTATATAAATAAAAACGTCAAGTCTTCAAATATTGTCTTTTATCATAAAAATAGAGTTGATAAAATGCATTAGACACGTGAGAAAACACTTTTGAAAATGTAAATTTTTGCCATTTTTTTTTTCATTTAAAGTCGTACGAATGTCGAGTTCGCGATCCTGGAAATACCCATATTTCTTATCCGCAAATATTTTGTCTATCAGTAAAATTAAATGTTTTTGGGCTTCGTATTTTTACTATTTACTATTTTATTCGCATTTTGTTAGAATTTAACAATAATATACCGAATAAATACTTAAAAACATGCGCTAAAATCAAGAGCTTTAAACTTGAATTTTACAATGATATTTTTTTCTGTGTATGCATTTGTTGTACGTTGTTACCCTACTTCAAATCTAAATGCTCAGAGATAAGTCAAGTGCCAGTAATATGTATGAGTTGTATGCAGTACAGGGTATCTGCTAGTCGAGTGCTGGGCATGCACAGCATCGTTACTTGTTGGTACACATTGTGTACGTTGGCAACACATTGTCTGCCAACTTCAAAAGTAAAACATGAAAAGTGTTTTGTTTTCTTTTAGCCCTAACCATTGCCGTTGACGTTGCCATTGCCATTGCCGCTGTCGTTACTGTTACCGTTGCCGTAACGGTAACCGTTGCCATCGCTGGCGAGTTACCAAAATGGGCAGCAACCGCCGCTGGCATTTCATAATTTCTGCACTCGGCACAAAGCATTTCTGCAGTCGCTACAGCCGTGCTGCGGTTTGTGGTCGCTGTGGAGATAGGGGTAGTTGGATGGAGAGGGCAAGAGTAGCAAGGGGGCTATGTAGGGTTGGGGGATGCGAAAGAAGTTCGGTTAAAGCATACTAATAAAATGGCCAATTTAGCCGCTGCAGCTGCGCCGCTATGTACGCTAAATTGAAAAGTTCTTTGGCCGCAATTCAGGCCAAAAGCTTAGTCAACCGCTTACTCCAATAACATAACTACTGCCCCCCAAATATGTGTTGATATCAAATGCTTGTTATACCCTGAAGCTATATAAATAAAATTTTAAAAGGAGGGTTCAACAGAGAGAGAGAGAGAGGACGATAGGATTATACATTGAATTCCCCCTTTAATAAATTTCATCATATTTTGTTGCATACTTTCTTGGGCGAATTCACGACTCTGACTAACTATCTAAAACTGCGTTTTAAATACTAACTAATAATGTAACAACATTTTTAAACATGTATTGATATATTTTATATACAAGTAAATACTTTTATTCAAAATCATAGTTGTTTAATTATTTGAAATTATGTATGATTCTAAAAATTATTTGAAGAATTTATTTAATAATGTTTTAATGATTGAAAATTTATTTTATTACTTTTCATAGGGTATTTGCACGTAGACTCTAGCTTCTGGTTTAGTTTAATTTTCTGACTTTCTTTCTTCATCTTTTTTTTGGCCACTGGCATTCAATTAAACGGCGCACTTCTCCGGCTATTAGTACGTAAATACGTAAATACTCCGAGCATAACAAATGCTGACAGCCATTTGGAGTTGGAGCCGGCTGTTGTAGCTAATTTAATGCCGTGCCTCAAGTGCAGCGAACAAACTTTTTAATTGTTTTGCACGCAAGATGGCGCCACGAGCGCGATTCAACGTCTAACAAAAATTGACTACGATGCGATGTTCTAAGTAGATAACTATAGAATACGAGAGTATCGTCCAAGGCAACAGCATGAGGATTATACAAAGCCAGCGCTGCGTTTATTGTTATTTCTACAGTGGCCGTCGTCTTCAAGTCCCAGTCGCAGTATGAGAAGATAAGAAAGAAAATCCAACTTTGGGTTATCGAAGATGTAATACCCTTTCGAAAGTACTCCACTAGCAGCATATGGTCGAGGTCGAATTTTGTCAGTATAAAGGAATTCAAACTATACGACAGGTGATCTGATATTGATTTAATTTGATCAAGATATGTCGACCTGATAAACTTAGATTGCGGCATTGGACTAACGGTCGAACATTTTCTATGAACTTATAGCGTATTTTTGATCGGATCGGTGATCTTAAATCAAGTACGAAATACTTCATTCAAGTATACGTTTTTCAGTTTTTGTCTCGGCAAATATTTTGATCCTTGGGGATCTACGTAAAACAATTTTTTTACTTTAAATACTTTTGCCAGATTTGTAAAATTTGTAAAATTCATGCTTAACTTAAGAACTTTTAACTTGAATTTTAGACATTTTTACTGCATTTACAGTTTATGGCAACCCTGAGATCATCATCCACTTAACTGCAGTGATCTGGCAACTCAGAATTATTTCAATAGAGCATTAAGTTGTCTGCGCTTGGGAATTTGCTGAATTAAAGAGAAATTCACGAAATGATTTCACAAAAATGGACACAGCATAAAAGTAGTAAATGGAATCGACAACGATTTGGGGCAAGTTGATTGCAACTATAAATTTAAGCGTGTGTAAGTGTGGAATACACACACACACACACAGACACACACACACACACACATACACAAACACAGACAGATGCACAGAGAGCACTACTTAGATACATAAGATACATAATACATTGGCCAGGGACAGTAATGGGAGGAAGAATTCGAACACGAATACGAATAGAAATGCGAATAGAAATAGAAAATAGAAAATGGGAAGTGGGAAATGGGAAAGGCGTTGCGATTGTTGTCTCTGGCTGGCCACAATGAATGCTCCAACCGTAACATGTGGCATTTACTGGCGTTACAGCGCGATATCTTGAAGCGCCTTGGCTCAGTTGAGTTGCGTTTAGCTCTGAACATTCGTTGCGGCTTTCGAGTTGGTTTATTGTCATGTCCTTTGTGTGGAGGGGGGGACACAAAAGGACAACAGCAGTGGCAGCATTTGTTAATATCGCTGGCTTAACTAAGTGCCAATGCCTTTTATGTGATTTTCGGCGGCGTATATCCTGCACACACACACACAAACTTACACACACATACAGAGACACTCTCACCCTTGAACTTAGGTCCTTCTAAGTTTTCATTTCATGTGTGTGTGTGTTTCTGTTCTCTGAAAAGGCGCTCAAATTACATACGTATTGTAATAGTACTAAAGCGTATTTACTGTCCTTTTTGGTGTTCACGTATGTAGCTTACACAGGTGTCCTTGTTTAAGTTTGCGAGGTCAGAGACCGTTTCACTTAATAGATCTGCGTACGTATCTATCCGTATCTTTAGCGTTTTATAGCTGGTTTTAGCTTGTTTCAACATTGTATCTTATTTCAAATTCAATAAAAACACATGCTCACACACGCACACACACGCACACACGCACCCGCATAGCCACTCACACACTCACACATATGCAAGCATATCCGAATTGGCGTCCACGTGCTGCCACGCCCATTTTTAGCGCCCCTCAACAGCATACATAGTAAATTGCTTGTCTGGCATTTAATTTGATCTGTTGTTTGATTGTGTGCGCTTCGCTTTAATTGAATTTTATGATGATAAACAGACACATACATATACCCACAAGCAGGTCAGGGAACGAGAGAGAGACAGAGAGAGAAAGAGTGAGTGAGTGAGAAGTCTGTATGGAATAATGGTTGTCCCCAGCAACTAGAAAAGGCATTTCGGACATATGTAAGCACTTAAGATACATACAAATGTACATACATATACAATACATATGTAAAATAAAATTAAGAACCTTGTTTATAACTTACAAACACTTCAAGATACACCCACACTCACCCTTCACACAAATTCCCACATGTTGTGGGTCCTTTGATGTTATCCTTTGTCCAATTATTTTTCTATATTTTTTAAATTGATTTCTATAAATCGAATCAAGCATGAATTTTCACTAACACAGAAAAGCTGCTTTTGCTAATATGAACTTCTGAAGCATTGTCAGATCCCCCCGAAGATTATAATCTTATTAGAATTTTAAATGCTGAATGCTTTTCTTGATTCGCTCAACAAATGTCGTAGTTTTGAAATTATTCAAATGGACATGCACCAATATTGTGGGGGCAACAAACTAAGTGCAGCCACAAATGTATAACCGCAACTAAATGTCCATATGTGAAACATTGACCACAACGTACTACCAACTACATGGGACAACAAAATTGTGGAAGCCGCATTCTGGCCAAACACAACCGACAACCGACAACAGACAACCGACAACAGACAACCGACGACAGTGTCAATGACATTGTTCAACATTATGAAATTTCAACAGGACTGTATTATTAATATAACAATGTAATAAATAATAAATACGAAGCAAAGCGACAAAAACCCAGCGGGAAAACTAAAATCGCCAAAATACTAACAACAATAAATTTTGCAAAATAGTGCGCGACTAGAAGATACCCTATACACAATGCTTAAGTACTTAATATCTGATTATTTGAATATGAGTCTTATGACGATTTCTATAAATGCATAATTCTAGAATGAATTCATTTATCTCTCAGATACTTATTTCACATTTAAATTAACCCTTTTTTAAGTCCTTCCAATGTAAAGTTAACGTAGACTTTTGAAATCCCGCTTACAAATTTGATTTATCACTCATTCTAAATGAGTTTAGCAATACATTCAAATGGGCTCCAAATGGGCAAGCTCAATTCAAATCCATTTTTACTCTATTCATTGAATTTTACACTATATCTTATGGGGTTAATCAGGAGAAATAAGTAAATTTAAGCATAAACCTAATAGCTGGTAAATAAATTAATGTTTATTTTATTCAATATGTTAAGTAGTTTACATGAAATTATTCTGTAAGTAAGCTAATATATTAAATATTTGTAGAGTAAGCCCTACAAACGTTTTGTTATATTTATATACATGGGTACAAGATTATAAGCTCGAGGTTTTAAGTAATCCTTTGATCAGATTTAAGCTTCAAATATTGATTGATGTACCCCTTTTACAATCTATTAATATAATATCACCTGCTCCATTGGATGTTTCGTTAGATAGTTGAATTTGTTAGTTTATGTTTTAATTTACAATATAAATAAGACTTGTATTTTTTATCTATGTGTCCTGTCAGTTGATTTTACTTTGTTCGGTTTTGTTATTTAGTTGTTTTTCTATGATTATCCTTCCCATCCATGAAGAGAAACTGAACAATAATACGATTGATACGCTGTAACAGGATTTGTCACTTCAACAGCCTGTTAAATAATTCGCGCAGCGCTAGATCATGATTTTGACCAGCAACAAATGAATGGTATATTAGGTTATATCTAAGTGCTACTCAGTTATTCAATTAATTTGTAATGCTATTACTTGATGGGACAAGCGTGGCACTTTAATAATTTAATTCAAGCGATTCCTAAGCTTATGTTGTGATGTAAAATTACATCGAAAAACTTGACAAGTCGATTTTCGCGGCAGCTATTTAAGCTCAATTAAATGTTTGAGTTTACACCACTCATTTTCATACTTATCCCTGGAAACTTTATGAATTTGTCAAAACTTAACCGATTTCCTTGCGGAATAATTTTTGTTACTTTTAATTTGAGTATGCATTCCCAAGCAACTTGAAAAAACTGGGCACATCGGTATTATCTCCGAACATTTTCTGGGAAACTGACAATTGCATCTCAATTTTTCGACAGATAAAAATATATGTAAAATATGCAAAAGAAAGCTTGGAGGAACGCTTAACATAAGGGTAATGTCGGAAGACGCATTACCTTAAAGCAGAAAAGCCTTCAGGCAAGTCTCGGAAACGCCTATGGCAGTTGTGAGTTTGGATGGTAATCGTCTAATGACTTGGACACGTTAACTAACCAACAAATTAAGTACTCAAGTTTTTTTTTGTAGAAAATGTATATTTATCAATATTAATATTATTGTAAAAAGTTTAAAGTGTCTTATTCGTATCTTAAAAGTTGATCACCGAGTACTTATTTTTGCTATCGCGTTGAGCCAATTTAACTAAAAGGGCAAATGGAGCTGAATTGGCCGCATTTTTTGTCCTTGTAAATATATTTATCCTTCAGTACTTGACTGTAAGTAAATAGACGCTCGCGTATGCGTCTCTCTATCTCTCTCTCTCTCTCTCTCTCTCTCGTATCTGTCTCTATCATTGTGTGTGTGTGCTTGAGTCATTGTGTGCTGTGTGTGTGACAATAACAATGCCATTATTCTTCAAGGCTTTTGCCGCAATTTGAAATGGCTTTGCCAGCGGTTTGCTTGTGGTTCTGTGGTTCTGTGGATCTGTCTCTGTCTCTGAGAGTCTGTGACTCTGCGTTACTTACACTTAAGCGACTGCGGCAACTATTCAACTGCCAGCGTAAGCTAATCAGCTAACCAAAAGCAAGATGCATCCCATTTATAAATAATACTATCCACATTTCTGATTAAGGACTCTCCAAAAAATATTAATCACAAATTTAAATTTTGATTTAAATTAAGAAATCAAAAAACAATTTGTTACTTTAAATTTATTAAAGCACTTTTTTCACGTATGCTTAGATACACAAATGATAGAATTGAAAATGAGTTTCCGTTTACCTTTTGAATTACCTTGTAGTAATATATGCGAAGTGGAAGAATACTATTGTCTCAAAATTTTGATTTTGATAAATTTCTCATATATACAAAATAAATCTAATGTAATTAAATATATGCTTTGAAAAACAAATAATTACTTTGTCTATAACGTATACGTAATATTACTCAAATATGAAATATGTTGTTAAACGTAATTTAAATACTAGCCAAATAAATAATTAAGTATTTATTACGTATACGTATCCCGATTTAATGTCAATGTAATTTAAGACAAAAAGTTTATAAATTGGGTAAACTGTAAAATTATATAATTCTCTGTGTATAGCTTTACCTAAACATAATCACAAGAATTCAATATGTTGCCTTGGTCTTTACCATTTTCCAATCTGAATTGTCTTAGCTAAAGTTGGAGCATATTTTCCACTCAGGTAACTCTTAAACGTAGAATTGTTTACACCACGAAGTTGCATGTCTTAATAAAACATTTTATTTCATGCCAAATGATTCTCATTTGTTGGACTCCTGTGTCTTTCTTGCTTTTTATTTCTCTCTCTCTCTCTCTCTCTCTCTCTCTCTATTTATCTTTATCTGTCCGTCCGTTTGAATGCGCGTCTTCTGGCCGTGCGTCCGTCTTTCAGTTTGTTTGTCAGTTGCATTTAATTTGCTGCCCAAGTTGACTGTAAAAACGCGTCGTTGACGAGGCAAATAAAAGTGGAATAAAAACAAGTCAAACTGAATTGTTGGCAAGTGCTTGACTTGAAGATACCCTCTAGCAGCAACTAACGGATACTTTCCTATTTATATTGCCAACAACAGATTTTGTTACCATATTTTTCTCCAATTTGTGTTAGAAAAGACTCGAAACATATAAATAGTATCAACGTAAGTTTCATATGCTCATTACTCATAGTTGTTGATTTTATTATACCCTTTTAGGTATTTAACAGGCACAGGGTAAAATAAATACATAAAAATAAAAATGCTCACAGCGTTCGCACTTGGAATAAATTTGCTGCGTGCTCGTCTGTCAAATGTAACTTAACACCCACACTCACAGTCACACCGGTACACACACACATGCACTCCTTTGCATACACACAAACACACACACACACACACACACACACACACACACACACAGTCAGCTTGAGGTTGTGCAAGCAAAGGATTAATGGTAAACAGAGAAATTACAATTTTAAGCGTAAGAATTATTGCATCCAACATGTGTGGATAAATAAACACACACAGATACAGATACAAATACGAACACGCATTAAAAAATATCATAAATTGACGGGAAAGTCAAGTAAGTTCGGACTTAAACCAAGCATTTCCGGTCTTAAAAGTTCAATAGTCCTGAAAATTCTTGATCCAAATATGAAATTCTAAATTTAAGAGTGGTTTGGAAATTCGGGTAAGTTGGGTAACTAATAACGAAGCAATCCTGGTAAGTATAAGTATTATACAGATTATTCATGATTGAGGTATTTTGCTCTTATCTAAAATGTTCAATAGTCGTTTATCCTTCCAATAACGATGCGCTCTTAAAGCTAAAAAATTAAAGAACGAGTCGTTCTGGAAAAATTCTAGAACGAAACGGGATTTATTTTAGACCACATCGCCATGCATTTTTCAGAGTGCACATTCACAGAATTCATCATTTTTTTGTATTAAAGTCAGCGCTTTTTAAAAATCAATGCGGTTTGTAGTTGATGGGTGAGCGTGTGAGTGTGTGTGTGTGTGTGTGGTGGTGTTTTTTTCTTTTGCTGTGATGTTAGACCCACTGTGCAGTGCTTCCGCTTCCGTTGGCTATTCACAGAGAACAGTTCGCCGATGACAGCAATTGCCCCGGCCAGAAGCAAGCGTCAACGCTTCATTGGATTTTAGGCAATCATAAGTAGGACGTCGCGTTCCCCGACCCTCCCTCTCGTCCCCCTGCTTCGCTGAATCTTTGTATCTGTGGACAGTGACTGCCACTGCCACTGCCACTGCCACAGCCACAGTCAGTGAGACCGAGACCGAGACCGAGACTGGCCTCGGTTGCTGTCTATCTGCGATGCTCTTTTTGCTAAAAAGGAAATGCTTCACAAAAAAAAGGGGGCGGCAGTGTGGGGGAAGGCAGGCCAACGGCCACCGGCTACCACAAACGAAACCGGAAAGCAGTGTCGGCGTTGTTCGCAGAGTTTTCAGTTTCCATCCTTCACTCCCTCTATCTCTCTCTCTCTCTCCTCTCTCTCGGTGAATTGGGAGGGCGGCTGCGAAGCCAAACAGACGGCGCTCACTTTGTTGCATACTAAGCACTTTAAGAGAAAGTTCAGAAATGTACCGGCGAAGCATCCATAGAATATTCATGAGTACTCGCAATTTACATGTACGAGCACTCGTATTTCAAGAACAAGAGTGGTCGATATACTCCCTAGGATACAGCAGTATCCGCTCCCATGGACGGTATCCCAATCCATACTTACCTAGCTGCGAATTTTCAGTTTCAAATAAAATATCGCATTTAGTTTTATTGGCTATCTCGACGGTTCGATATACTTCCTAGGGTTCAGTAATGTCTACTTCTATTTATACTTGCCTTGTGCGTGAAATGATAAATTTATCCAATTTTATGTTAATTCAAGTTGAGAATTTTTATCAAAACTTTGCGCAAAAGCTGTAAAATAATATGCGTCCTTCAATTCAGTTTCAAATAAAATAACGCATTTAGTTTTAATGTTTTTTTTTTGTTGGATGGGGT
The DNA here is from genome assembly GCA_037043435.1 of Drosophila suboccidentalis. Taxonomy (NCBI): domain Eukaryota; kingdom Metazoa; phylum Arthropoda; class Insecta; order Diptera; family Drosophilidae; genus Drosophila; species Drosophila suboccidentalis. Next base: position 2,464,757 of record JBAMBK010000278.1, on the reverse strand, counting down.
TTTATTCATATTTAGTTATTTATTCGGTTTTTATTTATTCTAAGTATTTTCGCATAGACTATTTCGCTTTGTCTCGACGCATTTTGTTGCCCGATTTTCCTGTCAATTCTTTATTGAATTTTCGAAACACTTTTAAACAGATTATTTGCTCTGTCTTTTTTTTTTTTGCATTTTCTCCATCATTAATGCATTTTTCATTTTTCATTTGTGAGTACGTAATTCTCTAGGTCAAGTGTATTTTTAATTACTGGGGAATTTCATGCGAGATTTTTTGCTTGGAATTTTTGTTTATCATCTTAATCTTAGGTAAGTACGTTACAATCGCTTGGCCAAAATTCTACTGCTCTGCATGTTTAAATAACGATGCCAACCTTCAAACCTGTCTGTCTGTGTCGAGAAACTTACATGCGAGTACATACATATACATATATAGATTTATATTTACTATTTGGAAAAAAAAAAAACATCTATTTCATAATTGCATACATCAATTTATCAATAATTTTACCGTGGCCTGTTTCAAATTCCGTTGAAGTTCAAGTCGAGGTGGAAGTTGAAGTTGAAGTTTCAAGACGAATAATACTTATGTTTAATACTGAATAGTATTCGTTATATTATATGTATACATGCTAGAACGAGTACCTATAATCATGTATATGCAAATTAAATATTGACTACTTGAGTGCAGAGTTTGAATTGTGGCCAACTAAGTGCTTATTGCCAAATCGGACAACTGCCAACTGCCAATTGTTGTGGTAAAGGTGAACGCAATTTGAAACAGACTCTCTATGAATGTAGTTTACTTGTTACCTGTGTAAACACATATTTTTATTTATCATACTTAAGATTTGGCCTCTGCAATTTTTTACTCTCTCTTTCCCTCCATTCCACAAGCATTCTCGTTTTCTCCTCTTTTTTTATGCTTCTTTTGACAGAATATTTCCTCTCTGCCTCTCTGTGTGTGTGTGTGTGTTTGTGTGTGTCTTTGTGGTACGATACTTTGAGGGTTGTGCTGAAAAATTGACATATTTGGTGCTTCCAACTGGAAGATGCTGCTGCTGCTGCTGCCACTTGGAGAGCTCGAGTTTTCTTTGGCTGCTTTGCGTTTCCGCTTGGCGTTGACTAACAGCTTGAGTTTCCGGTCGAGGGGGCTGTATTGCCAAGTCTTACAAACTTTGGCCAGAATGTGGATACGAGAATATAGAAAGATGATGATGATGATGATGATTGATGATGCTGCTGCTGTTGTTGGAAATGTGAATCTGATTGTAAATGGAAGTCGAATCAGACAGCGATATCAACTGATTCGATTTACTGGCAATGCAGCCAATAACAGAGGTAGAAAGAGAGAAGGAGAGCGAGAAAGAGAGAGAGAATGAGTGAAAGAGAAAGTGAGGATGGATGGGGAAGGGGGATCGTTAAGTTGTTGGTGCACTGCTATCGGAAATGTGTCTGTGTTAACTGCAAAAGTCGCTTCCCAGTTACAGTTTAGCCCAAGATCTTCTTGAAATAGCTAACAGTTTCCGGTTTTGTTAGCGAACGTCGTCGATTTGGTTTAAATGGCGCCTCAGTTTCCTCCTGTAGGAAGTTGCGTCGTGTTGTGGCGCTCGTTGCATCAGTTTCATCATCCCGAGCATTCCCATCCTCATCCTCATCCTCATCCTCAGCATGCCCGCTCTCACTTATCAGTCGCAACTTGGTATCGACTTTCATTTGAGTTGCAGCTGCTTCTGCTGCTGTAGCTGCTGCTGTAGCTGTTGCTGCTGTTGAAGCTGTTGTTGTTGCATTTGAACTGTTTTCATTAGATGTTGTTGTTGGCTGTTTTGTTGTGGTAGTTTCCAGCAAATGAGGCGACTCAGTAGTCAGCATTTTTGTTGCCGTTGCAGTTGCTGTTGTTGCTGTTGCTGCTGGTGTTGCTGCTGTGGTTGTTGTTGCTGCTGCTGTTGTTGAGGTTGCCATATTTGTTGCTGCTGTTGCTGCTGCATCGGTTGTTGTTGTTTCTGTTGCCTTTGTTGCTGTTACGCTTGTGCCTGGCACTGTTGCTGTTGTCACAGCAACGGCAGCAGCTGCAGCAGCAACAACATTGCGGCGATTCGACGTGATTGCTTCCTCATTCAGTTGCGCATTTGTTGTTGGAGCTGCTGTTGTTGTTGTTGCGGATGTTGCTGTTGTTGTTGTTGTTGTTGTTATCTTTGATGAGGTAATGTGCTCCCCGTGCTCAACATGGTCGCCGTGTTTGGCCGGCGGCACATAGTGCGATTTGACTAGCAGCATTGGTGGTATAAAATGCGAGTTGTCTGCCGTTTCCTTAATGTGTGGATGGGGCAACTCGTCGCGCGATTGCTGTCCCGGATGTATAGGATGTGCGATATTGACCGTCGGCGTTGGTGTCGGGTTGTTGTTGCTGCTGCTGCTGCTGGTGTGGGAGTTGGCGGGGTTACCGGTTACGGCGACAACTGTTGTATCTGCTACCGTTTCCACTTCCGCTTCCGTTGCTGTTGCTCCGCGTTTCACTGTTGTTGTTGTTGTTGTTGCTGCTGTTGCTGTTGCTCTCATAACGTTTATTTCAGTTGTTGAGCGTGTTGTTGCTGTCGTTAATGGTGCCGTTGCTTTTGTTGTTGTTGTTGGGGGCGCATGCGTGCTGCTGCTGTCGACGGATGTTGTTGGCGTTGCTTCGGTTGTTGTTGTTGTTGTAGTTGTTGTCAATATAGGTGTTGTTGTTGCTGCTGCAACTGTTGTTGTTGTTGTTGATGGTGCTGCAGTTGTTGTTGTTGTAGTGGTTGCTGCTGCCGTTGTTGTTATTAGAGGTGCAGCAGTTGTAGTTGTCGTTGTTGTTGTAGTCGTGGCTGCAACTGTTGTTGTTGCTGCCACTTCCTCAGGTATTGGCGACATGGTCTTCAGATCCTGCGGCAATATCTTCTTTTTGTGCGGCAATGGCTCGAAGATTTCATTGGACACATCGCCATCGCTGACATCCTCCGGCAACTGTTCATCACTCAGCGCCGGCTGATCGCCCATCATCATGTCCAGATGGGACAACGGCTTGGCAGTCACCTTACGCTCCTTTTGCTCCTGTTGCTCCCGTTGCTCCCGCTGCTCCTGCTGCTGATGTTCTTGGCTCTTGTGCTGGGCCAATAGCTTCTTGGCGTACTCGTCATGGATGTTCACTTTCTTGGCTGATTTCTTGACTGGCATTGGCACCTCGTCGGGAATATGGTAACGGGAGAGCGAAACTGGCGCATCCGCCATCATCAGTTTGTCCAGGCTGAAGCGTTCGCCGGGCGCTGGAACAGATGTGGTCACCTCGATCTTGGCGGCACTTGCTCCATAGTTCGGCACCAGCGGCAACAGTTCGATGTCGTTGTTCTCATTGTTGTCGGTGCGAATGTTGTTGATGATCTGAAGCGACTTGAAGTGCGAATTGGTGATGTCGTTGATGCGCTGTGCCTCCAAACGCTCCTTGGGACAGATGAGTTCACGAATGGCACGTTCACGGTCCTTTTTCAGAAAATCAAAAGAGGAAGAGAGAAACAAGATAGTAAAATATTATATGTACTATATTCTGTGGCTCTTTTGGCTCCCACTGCTATTTCCGTTATACTTCAATAGTTTTACAAAAATCGGATTATAATAATTATACATTAAAATCAAAAATCAAAAGTCTTCTTTTTTTTTATCAAAATAAATATCATTTTCCATTAATGGTGTAACGGGTAGGATTTCTTTCTCCAATAGTTTAGCATGTCCTTATAAAAGGAACCCAGGGGAACATTGATTAATTAGTAATCATTGATAAAAATCCATAAAAATCCGAAAAATAAAGATTTCTTCGAACGGATTTTTATGGTGTCATTCTTTTTCTTATTTGTGTATTTTTTTTTTATTGGTTTTTAAATTGATTTTTTAACTAAAACAAAAATGTTATTTACAATCCCTGATTGATTTAGAAGAAAGAATTGAACTTAATTAGCAAATGTCAATGAAAATTTCAACCCAAAACTGAGCCCCTCACTCACCTCCTTGCCCCGGCAAGTGTGTCGCAGAAGACCTTCCTCCTGGCAGTTCCTGATCAGCTCGATGCTCGCCGTGTCGGCCATGTACTGCATGGTCAGATTGGGCATCTCCTTCAGGATGCAGGCGTCTGCCCAACTTGGAACTGTCCAATATGGAGTATTAATCCTGAGCTCCTCTCCTTTCCTACTTCAATACTTACCAGGCATTTCGCAAAGGAACGAGGCCGTCTCCGGGCCGCCGCAGCGTAACGCGTGCCATCGATAATCGCGAATGGGATCGATAACAGCACAGAGGGGAGCATCCATAAGGGGGAGGGACTCGGCCCAGTAACCGGTATCCACCACCAAGGGACGTGAGTTGCTGTGTGATTATAGTTATTTATTGTAAAATCGAATATCTAAAACAGGTCATCGAATAGTCGATCATTTGAAGAATTATCGATTCAATTCCAAAAAGAAAGCATAAAGATGAGATGCAAGACAATAAGGTTCGTCCCTGACTAATTAAGGATATCTTTCCTGTTATACAAAGGAAATTTGACTCTTACATAATTTCATAAGAATTTTCGAATATTGAAATTTTTATTGAGATTTGAAAGGAAAGAAAATATTAAGTTCTTTTCGTGTTGCATATCATTTGAATTAATTATTTATTGTATCAGACTTGGGTCGAATTATATGATGGGTTAATCGACTCGATTAAATGGCCCGTTAGTCTGTTAACGACTCTCGGCCATAAATAGAAGTCGTTAATATTCACGTACTCAACAACTCCTAGCCATAAATACACATATTAACACAAACAAAACAATTACAGCACAATGTACATTTGTTGTTTATTGGTGTTGTTGCTTTTGTTTGGCTTTGTGAGTGGTTGGGTGTTGGGTATTGGGTGTTTCCACTGTACTTACGACCACATGAAACGATCCGAGTTCTGCGGTCGCATGAGTCCAATCCAAACGATGTCGTTCACATCCAATTCCCTCAGCAGGTCGCGCGTTGCATCAAATTGAAAACTGTTGTCGACTGGCAAAAACAACACAACAATGACAGCAACAACATGAATAAAAAGGGGTACAAAAAACAACAAATGAATACAGCGAAAATGTGAATGCGAATGGGAATGGGAATGAGGAATGGAATTGAGAATTGGAATGAGAATGAGAATGAGAATGAGAACGAGACAAATGGTTTTTATTTGTACGATACGAATATTTCTATTAAATTTGCGACGCACATTGTTTTTTCGTGTTGAGTATTCGGGACAGTGACCAGAAAAAAACAAAAAAAAAAAAACACCCAAAGTATTTGAATCACCCATAACATCGAATCCACCCTAAAAGCATCCCGTCTATCGCACCAACAATCCAGCTGACAGTCCAACCCGATCGTTCGGTTTCAGTTTTCATCTTGTGTCAACACAAATTGTTAAAGCACATGGAAAAGTCGAGGGAAAACTAAACTGCCTGACTGATTCGACTACAAGATTCCCTGTATGTATTGGTGGGGCAATTCCGACAACTATGGGTATTATTCGATAAAATGATAACTCTAATGTATATTTAATCTTCCATATGATTCAATTTAAATGGTTTTGGTATAGAAAATATTCATACTTAAGATTTATAAAATCAATTCATCTTACAGAAACTTTTACAATCTTAACGAAGCTCTGTATACATTTATTTAAATAGATTTCTGTCAGTATTTCATTATAATTAAGTTGAGTGTACTTATATATTGTATTATTGACTCTATCATTTTATATACTATTTCTCTATTTAATATGAAAATATGTTTAAATAAAAAAGATTTTCAATTCCTTTGAAATCCGAGTTTCTTTTACTAGCTCAAGTTGTCTCTGCCCGTGAATATACCTCGCTTCAAGCTATTTTCTGTTTGATACATCTATTTATTTATTTGGTCATACTCTCGTGGTTATTTAGCTGTGTTCTTTTAGTTCTTCCTGTTATTTGTTGTTGTTGCCCATCTGTTTCACACATTTACATGGATCCGTGAGCTGCAACTTATTTATGTGTACTGGCCCAACCTCCTTTGCCTGCTCGCTCACAGATAAATATTTCAGTTTAGTGTTGTGCACAAGTTAATACTTAGTACAAGGGATGGCAGGGGATGCCAATTGGCCATGGCATACAATCAGGCATCTCATCTGTGCGACTTTCTGAGATTAAATTCGAATATTCTGCGAAGAGACGGGTCTACGAAAATTCCCTCGATGGCAGATGCCTTGTCTCATTGTTGAGAGAGAGAGAGAGCGAGAGAGAGAGAGAGAGAGAGTTGGCCCAATGACATACTTGCATATTTCTCGGTATTGAGAATTGCTTGAATTTCCATTGTCATTGAGTGGCATGAGCAATTTATCAAGTGAGCATACATAGCATATCTCAGTATTTATCTATTTACGAGTGCAGTGTGCACATAAAATGTTTGACCGCTGTTTGTTTTACTTGAACATTGAACTATTTGAATATCCTGCATCCTGCATCCTGCATACTGCACTCTGATCTCTATCCTGCACTGCACTGCAGTGGTCAGTATTTGTCACATGGATTTATTGTGTTCTCATATGAGCTATGGACATGATAGGCGCTTGTCTGACTGACACAGGGATTGCCATCGAACACGACCCCAAAACAAACCTCTGGCCACACACATTCTCTGAAAGCCCTTGGCTCTGGCTCTGGGTCTGGGTCTGGGTCTGCAGTCATTTTGCAGTCCTTTCGATTCATTTGTGAGTCCTCAGTGCCCTGAGGATGTCACCCAGACAAGGTGCAGCTTGTGCCTAGACGTTGTCACAACAACTGCCGGACTGCGCTTAGTCCCACTTCCCAGCCCATCGAGCCAAGTTTGTCGAGCTCGAGAGAACTCCGTGCACTCGATGCTCGGGCTTTGTTTTCTGTTTTCTGTTTTCAGTTTACTGTTGCTAATGTCGTTGGGCTTATTTGCATTTCACATTTTGTTGGCGTTTAGTATTCCTTAACATCCTCTTTGTCGTCGTGCTTTCCTTTGCATTTTCACCTAACCTTTTCTTCTTTGTACATTGAATAAACATATTTCTAGCTATAGCTTATGCTTGGTTGTCCTGAATTGGATTTGTGGCCATCTATCCGTCACTCTGTCCGTCCTTTCATTCGTTTTGTCCCGTCTATCGCTTACCTGTCACCAGATTGGCATGATGGAACTGACACACGGCGTCAGCCTCGAACCAGGAGATGCGATCACGAAAGAATCGATAGAACACATTCAGACCCTCCTGTGGCATTGTCCAGGTGTTGCTCACGTTCACCTGTAAGATACCCAAGAAAGAAAAAAAGAGAAAGAGAGAACGATAAACTCAGCTGCATGAAAGATTTTTCCGCTTTTCTTGTCAGCGCAAAACCTTTTGAGGATTGACTGTGGCACACGCTCTTAACGTGGCGTATACTTAATGTATTAAGCATACGCTACGTAAAACGCCTTCATTTTTAATGTTGTTGCTCGCTTGCACACACACACTCACGCACACACTCACGCACACATGTATAATGAGCCAACGACATGTAAAATAAATACGCAACACACACCCTCACGTATTATGTATGCAAATGTGTGAGTGTGTGTTGCGTGCCTATGTGTAAATGCGGCTACAAAAACAAAAACAAAAACAAAAAAAGATTGCTTTGAAGGCTGCCATGTGTACGAGTAGATGTACTTCATTAGCTTAGGCAGCAGCCGGTTGAGGGAGGATGTGAGGCCAGGAATATGGACGACGGTTACAGGGTAACATACATGTGTGTGAGAGGGAGGGTTGGGGGAGGAGGGTGCAGAGGTACTGAATAACGTATGGGACAGCTGGTATAAAGCCCTGCATAGCATAAGGCCATAACACATAACACAACCCGAAGCAGCGACTTTTTCCTTTGTAACAACCACCAAGGGAAGGAACGGACGAGGTCGCAGCCGGGATTGGGGGATCGGGGCATTGAGGTTTGCTTTGGTCTAGTCGGATGATGCCTCCCTTTGCTGGGACTGTCGCGGTGCTTAGGCGCTGACTACGCCGGCACATTAACTAATTACGAATAAAAGTAGAGACTAACGGAAAGTGAGATAAATAGCTGAATACTGAAGGGATATGCATATAAACATAAGCCAGAGTCAGCTTTAGAGCACATCAAATCATTTTACGCTCGTCTGCGACCCACAAAGGCTTATCAAAGGCGTTCCAAAAAAAGTAATGAAAACAAAGTAACTGTTCGACGAAGTAAAAGCAGAAAAGTGTAGCGAGTCATTATATTATACATACATGCACTTGTATAAGATTCACACATCAGGATTAGCTAAAGACCCAGTCTCGATTAAATAACTATTTATTTACATATACCCCGTACAGACAGACGCATTCTTAATATCGTTTTGGTTATCGGGGCATTTTTGAGACGTTATTCTGAGTTTGGAAACAAAAATCTTAGTTTTGAACTTTTTGTTAAAGAGAACCAACAATTTTAAAATGTGAAGATAAAATGTTAATTATAAGACTACGAATATAAGTGTTTATTAAAATTTTTGTATTTGAGATTTTTTGCATCTTTCCTTAAAGGTTGTCTAATTTTCAAAATACAATATTTATCACCTCCAAATATGTATCTTTCAGTTAGTTATCTGAGACTTTAAACAAATTATCATTAAGCATGTTTGCCTTTCCATAATTTGCATGTCGTGTATTTATCGAACGTTTTATGCTTAATGAAATTCATAAAAATTTTCGTTTATATTCGTATTATTTCATTAGTTGTAATTAATTTAATTATTTCATGATCATTGATGAAATGTTTGAAGACAGGTGGAAATTGAAATGGATACAAGTGGTGCAATTTTATATACACAAGTTGGTATTGAGAGTTCACCCACAAGGTGGCTTTCAGAATGTGCATTGCGCATACGCCGCGTGGGCCAAAGCAAAATTTTGTGTGAGGCAACAAAGTGCAAAAACGAGCCAAACGTTTCATTAAGTTAATTAACTTTTAATTGAAATTGTTTGACAGACGCGAAAAGCACGCGGCGGTGTACTTTCATCTTTTAATTGCAATTTGAAAGCGGAAAAAACCCAAAGCAAAACAAATGAAGAATATAACAATAAAATTGTTGACTTAAAAGCGCAGAGTCTCAAGACCAAAGCATGAAATACAAACAAAAAATGAAATTTTTAAGGAAAACCAAGTCAAGAATTTCAATTAATGAGCACAGAAAATATGCAGACGACGTCGGCACTCGTAACAGGATGTTTCCTTCCATAAGGATTCTGATTAGCTCAGACACTTAACAAAATTATAATTATATTTTGAAAAAAATAATAAATAAATCAAATCTCTTTATATATACTATATGTGATACTTGATGGTAAACTTTATTTGATTCATTAAATAAATCTTGATTCTTAATTAAAATACTGAGAACTTCGAAAGCGTCCAATCCAAACTATGCTTGAAGTAGTTTTGTACTACAATTTTCCATTATTTTTCCGTACGTTCTTCTTTTTCTTAAGTTGTTGAAGCGACTATCGATTAACTTTAAGAATCATAGTTTGCAATTGATTTTGAGGCTGATTGTTTGTTCAAATATTTTTTTAAAATAAATATTCTGCCATTCAGAGTCCAGTGAATTCCGAAATCCCTGATTAACGGTCATAATGGAAACTAATGGAAAGGGGGCAGCTGTCAAGCTCTGATTTGGGCTGTGCGCTGATTGCCAATCAATCAGCACGGACAGTTTTACATGTTGGGATTTAAACATGATTTTTTTTCGGATTCATTAATCAGGTACTTTTATATTCTCGCTCTCTCCCTTTTTTGCAGCCACCGCCACACGAAATTGATCAACATTGTTGACAGCCGCAAATTGAATGCAACAATTTTATAATCTAAATAATTGCAAACAAAAATTTGTTCATTCAGTTGCGTGTGTGTGCGTTTAAATATGAAAATGTGAAATTATTCAGGGCGTACTTTTGCAGAAGGTAGACATAATTATTCAATTACTTATTTACACACGAAACTACCATGAATAATTCGCGTGATTCATGAAATGGCTAAAAAATTAACTGAAATAACGCATACGCCGCGTGCAGCCGAATTAATTTAACTGCATTGCCTGCAATCTCGACATGATTTTAAAATGTAATGCAATTTATATACATAAAATATGTATATTTAAATGTATGTATAAAAGTACACGTATATTTGTTGGCATATTTTTATCGAAAGGTGTTTTTAACTGTCGGATATTGAGCAAGTCCTTTAAAATATCTAGTTTAAACACTGCTAAAAGCTATATTTTTATTTTATTGGGCATGGAAAAATTATAATAAAATTAATACTATAAGTAAGATTCTTTAAAAACCAAACAAAATTGAAAACAATAGAGAAATAAAATATTTATTTTTGTTTAAAGGCCAATCCGTAATCTTGTTCGAGCTATTATTCAACCTTCCCCAAAGTTAGGGGGTTTTTTTTTTTGTTTTTGTCTAGCTTGTATAAAAGTGTGTAGCAATGAAAGCTTGTAGATTCCTGTGCCTACGTAGCTAGCTATATCTCCTGGGAGTTTGTTGACTCGTTTGGCTTTTATTTTTATTATGCTATTTTGCTGTTGTTTGTGTTAGGGGAGGAAAGGAACAGCGAGGGGACCACTTAGCAAGTTGCAGTGCAAATAGTTCAGGTTCTTCAGCTGTTTGACTGTTTGCCTCGTTATTCTTTGTTTGTAGTTATGATGAAGACGCGCAAAGGGCGCTCTGAACTATAAGAGCCTGCTACAATTTAAACAAAGGAATAAGTGAAAGCACTAAACAATTCTGTATACCCCTCAAAATATGCTTCAACTAAAAATGGGTCGGATAAGAAAGACGTGAAGCTTTCATGTCGCTTTTATTCAGAGCTGTATAATTTAATACAGGGTATCCAGAAGTTGTGTACACCTATCTACTGACACATTTATTTTTGATTTCTCTTGTATAATTTGGGCATTTGCATTTGCGTCCTTTACCCCTTGCTTTGTCCCATTCCGTATCGCTATTTGGCCTGCACTTAAGGACAAGTTTTATGTCCGCTTTGTGTTTGTGCTGCCGTGCAAAACGCTTTGTCCAGCACAGGGATAGCCTACAACAGGGACAGGGACAGGGACAAAGACAGAGGCAGGACAATGCAATGCTAACTGCAGTCAAAGCCTTTGTTTCCATCCTTTGCAGCTGTTGGGAATCAGGCCAAGAGCCGCGCCAACGCCAGCCCCAAAGAGGGCAAAAACTAAGCGATGCAACTTAGCTTGGAAATGGATTTTTTTAAGGCATCGCTGCATGTTGAATGGATATACAAATTAAGACATGATTATCTTGTTCGCGTTTCCCTTTTCCCAGCTCATTGTCCTTGTGCTACAATAAATATAGCATTTATTTGTGATAGATAAATAAATGGCGCCCAACGTGGGGCCAGAATCCAAATGCCATAATAATCATTGAGTTTTATGCGTGAATAGCAAATAAATAGCTTCCTACACGATTGTCGATTAATAATGGCTGAATTAAGCCAACATAATTGTGGGTATACAGTTGGGTCACGATAAGCGTGCTTAGCATTCACGAGTAGCAATAATTTTGATTGTGTAATCCTCCTCGAGCCCTGAGCCTCGATTCACCACTGCCGTAAGCTCGATTTGCTTCGAAAGGTACTTTGTATATATTCAAATTCAACGTTAGCTGCAAACTTAATGCATAGGCGTTCAAATCACAATCACACACAGACACACACACACACACACACACACGAACATACAAACATGTACATGTACACACACTTATACACTTGAACAAGTACCGTGACAGTGGCGCTTTAAAATCAAAAGTGCGCAGCATCCTTGTCACTAGATGGCACGGAGATACATAGGTAACGATAGACAGTCATGGCTTCCTATAAACTCATATCTATAATGTTGGTGAGGGGAGTTGTGGGAAGGGAAGGAAAGGGAAGGGGGAGAGAGCTCTGGATTGTGGAATATTGGCTTTTTGGCATTGGGGTTGAATTTAAAGTTTGACTGTCAAGTGGCGCACACACCTGTATTAGCAATCCTTTTGATGTATTGTAATATTTTATGCATGCCAACGCTTTCAGCTTATTTTGGGACACACACACACACACACACATTTCAGTGTCCTCCTTCTGCCCCCTACTTAGTACTTTTAACCGTGTCAAATGTCATGTCATTCGCAAACTCAGAGCGATACTCGCACTCGCTATTCTTGGCTACAAAATATGGACCGAAAAAATATCTACACGCATGCAACACCTGTCGGTACATTGTCGCATTGTGTTTGGCTTCCGACGGGCCCGATTGCTGAGTGCTTCTTATGGCCATTAGGGCGAATATGGCCCAAAACATTGTCAGACGCCAGGTGAGTGAATGTTCCGCTCTCAATAAAATACGAGCATATTTTCATATCTCGTTGAAGTTTGAAGTGTTGTTTAATTTTCGAAACCTTCAAACATATCTAATACATTTTGATGGGCTAAAACATTATAAATTTCACAATAATAGGATGTCAATGCTTTCATCGATCGGTTTTTAGCTCCCTTCTGGGGTCTTCCTACTGTGCTCCCTGGCTAATTGGAAACTCGTTGAAATCATAAACTTCTTCCCTCATTTTTTGGTAGTAGATTGACGATAAACTTCGCAAAGGGAAAACTTTATTAGATTAATATTAACTTCTTGTAACTATCGCAGGCCTGTACTTTTATTAACTTAATACTTGTACTCGTATTCATGCAAAATTTGATATCAATAAATTGTCGTCGCTAACTTCAGAGGACGAACTGAAGTCTGTCTCCAAGTTCAACGTTGCGTATGCGTAATTTGTGGTCATATTTGTGCTATTACGATTCACCCACCTTGACAAGGGGAGGGTGGAGGGAGCTATCAAAACTGTTCCATTTACATTTATTTTGGCCAAACAATCAGGAATCAGAAGCTGCCAAAGTTGCTGCAGCATTGGACGCTTAATTTGCTGGAGCATCGTTGATAAACGGGACAGCGACTCCGACAATACGACAGTCAGTTAGCCTGATAGTCTGTCTGACAGTCAGACAGGTAAAATGTGGGAAATTCGGGAAAGTGGGGAAAGTTGGATGTGACCCCAAATGATAAATAGCACTGACGCTGCGAGAGAAAAATGTACAAAAATATATATTGTATGAAATGAGCACATGGATGGGATGGGATGGGATGGGATGGGATGGGATGGAGGCAAGTGGGCTGCTCATTGGCCGATGGAATGGGCGTGGCATGACTTATAAATAAAGCGACGCCCGCAAGCATCAGCGACAGACACACACACGCACTCACACACACACAACTGCATTGTCCTTGGCGTGACCCCCTCGCCCTCTTTTGTCCTTCGTGGCAGCCACCGAATATACATAGAAGCCGACTAGAAGCTCGAACTGTAACAGTCTGTGGCACAATAGGAGCAATATCAACGTGGCAACAATGTTGCCAGCGTCAAGCTAAATTGTGGACAAAGTGACGCCACGTCGATGTCGACGTTCTACTTCCTCCTACTTCCTCGTACTCATCCTCTGCTCCATCGTCTCCTCATGTATGTAGCTGTCAACTGTCGCGCTCGCTTGCATACGACGACAACATGCACCCAAAATTTATTAAAATTGAAGACAACTTGAATGTCATTCAGTCAGTCAGTCAGCCAGTCAGTCAGTCACTCAGTCAGTATAGTAAAAATGTCTCCACACGGGCGTTGCGCGTGCATGTTGCAGTTGCATCAATTGTATCCTTGGCGTACCCTTTTCAAATCTTCTTTAAACTTGTCTCTAAGTTTTAGCTCAAAATTATTCTTACCTACATTTTTTTTATTTATCCGAACAATATCTAAGCATGTTAAGTAAATTAAATTTATTTGTTGTCAAGTTATATGTACATATGTATGTAGTAAAAGCATTTGTGCTTTTGCCAGTTTATATAAAGTTTAGGTTATTCCTTGGTTAAGAGTGAATGTGTATCCCAATAATTTCACAATTTTTCAATTGTTCGTGATTATAATGAAGTTTCATTCACATGCATTGTCAAAAGAAAGTTAGAGCAAAATTGTATGTCAAAAACGTATCTGAGCTTATGGGAAAATTGTGCTCACAAAATACAATTAAGGATATTTAATTGAATAAAGTTGACTAAGCAAATTTAAACAGCTCCACATTTCATGGTTGATGGACGTTTAATAGATAAATTCAATTAGTTTCTTGTATATAAAATTTAAAACTGTCACGCATTACACAATTAAGAAATTAAATTTTCAAGAATGGAATTAAAACGGAGTAAATGAAGGAATTATTTTGTTTTGTAAAACAAAATTCAGGGGAAAATGCTCGTAGTTAATACAAAATAAATCGCTTCAGAAAGCAGTTAACGTTTAACAAGCAGTTTACTTGTGCTCTATGGTTTTATGCTGCTAATTCTCTCTTAGTCTCTCTCAAGCTCTTCTCGGTGGCTCTTACTCGTATTCGGCGGTTGCTGTTGCAGTTGACATGCGTTTTAAGCCCAAGGATACTAACGTAATTTTCTGTGCATCGTTGAATCCTTGCGCTACTTTCGAGTCAATGCTGAATAATAGTACACTCAAAGTCGCAAAATATTAACAGTTGCACTTAAGTATGCTTACAAGTATATATATGTATATGTATTTGTGTCGCTAGATACATATATACATAAGTCATTTCAAAGACAAAATTCGAAGCGTGTGTGTGTGTGTGTGTGTGTGTGTGTGTGTGTGTGTTGTCTTTGCATAGTTGGGGCCACAGTTGCCAGTGTGCGAATTTCTACGCTCTTATTTTTGCAACCGGCTTAAGTGATTTACTTTAATAGTGAGCTCCCAACACACACAGACACACACACATACATACAAATATAGTATACATGTATATATGTATGTATGTACATATATATGCTGGTGAATTGCCAAGTCGTTGCAGCTTCATCACAAGACGTTACGAATGGCAGCTGAAAAGAAATTAAATTGCTCTCTCCCAACACTGCACTGAAAAAGAAAACGCACACCAATGCGCTGCCAGCATCTGCTGCACCAGAGACAGAGATACAGGCAGCAGCAGAGGCAGAAGCAGCAGCAGCAGCAGAGGCAGAAGCAGCAGCAGCAGCAGAAGCCATTCGCTTGCTCAGTCGCTGCAGCTGCTGACGACAATTTGAAAGGCAGCACAGCACAACTGAGACTGAGACTGAGACTGAGACTGCTTTGGTGTGTGAGGCAGTTAAAGTTTCTAATTGAAATTGAAAAAGAGCGCCGGGCGCTGATGGCTGCAGTTAAACTTGCACTCACATAAACACAGAGAGAGAGAGAGGGAGAGAGAGAGAGAGAGAGTGTGAGTGTGAGAGATGGGCCAAAGAAGATGGCCGACCAAATACAACGGTTCTACTAGTTGCTAACACTGAGAGTAAACGAATTTGTTGTTTTTCTTTTTCTTTTTTTGTTCGCTAAGACTATTTGTCAATGTAACTCGTATTGAGGTGCGATATACACTTACTACTTTTTGTAAGGTAGTAAACAGAAAAATAATAATACGGAATTCCAGAAGTTATTAAATCGAGTTCAAATTACTTGAATCAATTCTGGCAAGCATTAGAAATCCGAGTTTGCATAAGATTTTTTTTTATTTTAAATCAAATATTTTACTTTTTTAATGCTGACTCATTTCAATTTTATTCTGAATACATGCTTAGAAATGAATACAAGAATTTGAAACTTGATTTTTACAAATGAGTTTTCTGCGCATAAGCCATGTCTTTGGGTCACTTGAATTTGACTTAAAAAAAAGGATAGCTTGTTGTACGTCTAACTACTAGACTAACTTTGTGGATATATGAACTTCAGCTCAATTAAATTGGCGACTGAAAAGTTTGAACAGCCACAAACACGACGATGTGCATGCGCTTAATATTGAAGTATCATCATCATCATCATCATGTCATTTATTGTACAGTCAGCGCACAGCACACGACTTTCCCTTTATACTACACAGCTGGGCCTCCGGCACGTTGACAAACTTTGATTGCGTCCCACTCCCTTGACTCCCTTACCTGACCCCTCCTCCCATCCCTCTCCCTCTCCCTCCCCTCCTATCCCCAAACACCGCACAGCCATGAGATAAAACTTGCACAGGGATAGCCTTAGGATTCGATTTCTAATTAAAAGCGCAAAAGTTTTGGTCCACGAATTTTTGGCCATTGATCGATATCAATATCGGAATTGACGCATATGATGTGGTGCGTTGAATGGTTTGAGCTTGGGGACGGCAAACCACCAAGCGACCTCGAATGTCGCAACAATGTCAAGCAAAAGGTAAGCATACTCCACCTGCACAAGAGATATATGTAATCACAATGCCTGGCTAACTGGTGTCCTATATTCAGATAAAATTGTTAATTTAAGCGCCCTTTTAAGTTTACAATCGCCTTATCAATGCTTTGCAGAATTGTGCGGCATTTGAGCAGATGCAGTAAATACTTTTTAAAAATGATTCAAAAATGCTTTGCTTGCAAACCTGAATATTCATATCATGCAGATATGTACATTTCACTTCATTCAGACGATCCTAGAAAGTGATAAGCTTATGTTAGATCTATCTGAAATCGACTTGAAATGTATCATGAAATTAATTCTTGAAAGTGTTTTGATTGAAGATTTATTTTAAACTGATTCGATATGTGGCTTTGAAATTCATGGCTAAAACAGTTTAAAAGTTGCAAGCGTGAAAAGAAGCTAGAAAAATGTTGAGCTCTGTGAGCTTAGCAACAAATGTTGGGCCAATCATTTTCTTTTTCATTTTAGATTCCCCAGAGTTTTTAATTATAATTTATTTTGTAATTTAAATATATATATACTTTTCAAACTTTAATGTTATATTTTTAAATTAATGGTTGTGTCGGCTGCTTTTAGCCTGACAATAAATAAATAAATTGTGCTTATAATTCAGTTGTATCTCAGTTACAGTAATTATGTGCTACAAGCGTATCATACCCCATTTAAACTTGCTTACAGGGTAAAAAAAGCAAAAGCGCTAAGAAAAGTTGTTAAAGTTGTGTCTCATTTAATTAACATGAATCAGTGGCTAAATTCGTGGTAGGGCCTCTTGATTGTATGTTGGGCATGTAAAGGGCCTGCGGGTGTGTGAATGTGTGTGTGTGTGTGTGTGTGTGTGTGTGAGTGTGTGTGTATGTAGGGATAAGTCTTTCATTTGCTGCAAATGCCGCACATCTGTAATTTGTTGGCGCTGAGTTGGGCAATAAACTTTAAAATTTCATGCCCACGAATCATTAAACTTAAACGAGCACTAAATTAACAATTAATGCACATGTGTGTGTGTGTGTGTGTGTTTGGGGGTGTATGTTTTATGGCTTAGCATACACAAATTACTTAATGACATTCTTTATTGTTCAATTATTAAGCAGGACATGGGCAACATAAAAAGTTTAACACGCATTAGAGCCCAATTGCTGCCCAGTTTCCCGTTGCCAGTTGCCATTTACCAGTTGCCAGTTGCCCATTTTCATTTGGTCAGTTTGTGTTTGTTTGTTTGCTTGTTAGTGGGTGTGTGAGTTTGGCTTAATCAGGCAGGCAACAGCAGCCCAACAACAAGAACAACAACAAGAACAACAACAACTCCTGCTGACTGCCTCGATTAATGGGCCAACATTAGTTATCAATGATGCCCAAGTGAACGATAATGTTTCAACGCCCAGCATCCCCAACAGCCTCTCATCAACATCAGCAACAGCAACAGCATCAGCATCATTTTCACTATCATCATCTCCATCATGGTCGTTATCATCATCATCAGCATTCTCATCGATATGGACAAGAGCAACTGTGCCTCATTATTCCTGCGCCTATGCTCATTATCATCGGCCGGATTCATTCTACGGCCGAACTTTGACCGTCTCAAATGTCCGCAAATTAATTTGCCCTCATTGCTGTGGCAGCTGCTGTTTTCATATTTTTCTATCTGTTGTTGCCGTCGCCATCATTCTCCATTTTCCATCGTGCTGCGGCTGCCCCAAGTAATTAGAAAGGTCCCAGTGGGTCAGTTTTGCAGAAAAGTCTGAAGAACACTTTGTAAAATAGAACGCATTTCTATACAACACATCCAACGTGCAACATTATAATCATCTAATGGAAAGAAAATTAGTCGAGGCATTGCTCTGCTGTAAATAAGTGCTCAAGCAAGATTTTTCTTTTTGTGATTATTTACCACATATCTAAAATAAAACTTCCCAAAAGTTTTGGTATTTTTTTTTGTATAGCTTACATTTATTGCTAAACAGGGTCTTCTCGATTCTTATTTTTCTGAAAATACTATTTTTTTGCAGGTTTCCAAAAAACAAGCTTATTTTTTAAGCGCAGATTCTTATTATATAAAATTAGTGATAAATCATATGATTGCAAATAATAATTCTCTAGTTTTTCTTATTGTTTACTAATAAATATGCTAACTATTAAATTTTCATTTAAGCAATTATTTAGTTTTCAACGTTTCTTTTGTGTTTTCTTGTACAAAAGTGTTATTTTTCTTACATTACAAGACTAAAAACCGATGTTTGCTTTAAATTTGCTTAGGACATTCCGTTATGAAACTATCGAATAAATATCGAATACATAGTTTTATAGCGGCACGTGCAGCTCGTGTAGCAATAAGCTTCCACTGTCGCCTCTGACTCTTATAATTTGCTGCCAAATTGAAGTGAGACGCTTTGTTTGTGCATAACGAGGCGTGCAGCGCGTTAAACAAAGAGCCCGGACCGAAAGGCGCCAGCAATGCCAAGCCCAGAAAGAGAATGGCTAAAGGTTGTGGGGACAGGGGCAGGGGCAGGGGCAGGGGTAAGTGCTGCCGCGTTAGCTTTGTGTTAGTTCGTCGCTCGTCGCAAAAGAGAGGGCAGGGTTGAGGCGGGACTGAGGATGGTAAGTGAAATAAACCGACTGCGAGTGCACCCGCATACGCATCGTACACATCGCAACGCAATGCAACGCAACACAACTTTGGGGGGACTCCCGAATCGGGTCAAAGGAGACAAGGACGAGCGCAATTGAGTTGATTACCGCCTGTCGGGACAAAGACAAAGCTTGAGTTGCACGCCCAGCAAATGGAGGAGCAAGTGGCAAATGCATCACCATTGCATCATTCAACTCGCTCTCTTCAAGTCGATTACATTCCCAATACATACGAGTAAATCGTCTGCAATTAACTCGCAATAAATACGAAATTGTAATCCAATTGCTCAATAGCAACCCCGAAGAAATACTTATAATACGGAAGTCTGAATAAAACACCCAATAGCCATATGTTGTAAGATCTACTAATTTCAATATAAATAATAAATACGCCAATCACTTTTTATTGTTTATTCAGTTTCTTATTTCTTTTGTTTCTCACTGCACACACAACCAATCACTTCGAGATCATGGAAACAAGAGAGATAAATTCGATATACATTTCAGTATCGATGTCATAAAAAGGTTAGCGAATTAATACAATATAATTAGATTATGTAATGTTATTTCTGTCAACTTAACAGAGTCTTTACAGAGAGTGTTATTTGCATATGATAAACTTATAAGACCCTTTGTACTTCATAACTATCCTGAATCTTTCAAGTATGTATGTAAGTTATTTGAGATATAATTTTTTAGTAAAGACTCCAAATCAAATGGAAACTACTCAGCATTAAAATCGGGATATGAGACTAAAAAATTTGATCCAAGACAAAAATTCTTAATAATTATCTTAAAATTAGATTGGAACCTTAAACGCTGAGAGTGAAATCAAAATCATATTTGAGTCAAGTATCGTGTCGGTTTTTGAGAATACATGATCACTGAAAATTTAACACCGTTTGGCATTGATCCTTGAACCCCGGATTATTTCCTTAACTACTATGTTAAATCTTTAATCGATTATGTGTGCGTCTTTCTGGCGCCACTTGTGAAAGCATAACGGAAAGAGAACTGGGAGCAGGAAGAGAAAGATCAAAATCCATCACAATGAATTCTCGATATGAAAATGTTAATCCAAAGGTTAAATAGGCCTTGCAATCCGATTCTCCGATTCTCCGATTACACTGTAATTGAGGGATCCTATTTAGGTGATGGACTTTGCGCGAAGGTGATTTGCACTGCACGCAATCTGTTGATGGCCCCAGGCAGTTTTTGGTGAGTGTGTGAATGTTGCCTTTCAGCTGGAAATGCGAAATTTGATCTGACTTCGTGTGGAGTTCGTTAGAGAGGTCTGACATACATATGTACATATATTGCCCGCCACATGCAGCACATTCCATGTGATTTCCGTTTCCGCTTGCCATTTTCTTGTTCGTTTTTCCTTTTTTTTGCATTCTTTTTGCCAGGCTGTGTGCGAAGTAATTGGCTGCGAAAATGCTGCCATAAATCAAAGCGATAATTATGTGGGCGACTGCGTACCGCCAGTTGCCACTTGCCACTCGGCTGTTGCCAGTTGAGAGTTGAGAGTTGCCAGGCGAGGGGAGGCACGTTGCAAGC
Organism: Drosophila suboccidentalis; assembly: GCA_037043435.1. Lineage (NCBI taxonomy): Eukaryota > Metazoa > Arthropoda > Insecta > Diptera > Drosophilidae > Drosophila > Drosophila suboccidentalis. Next base: position 2,444,138 of record JBAMBK010000278.1, on the reverse strand, counting down.
TCACTTTGATTGCCATTTGCTCGATTTGGGAGGCACAGGGCCATAAATTATGATTTGATGTGCGAAATAGTTGCAGCTGGCTCAAGGTCGAATATTTTTTGCCATCTTTTTTCATTTTTCTTTGTTTTATTCGTTCTTCTTGTCTGTGCACTGCGAGTATGTCCTGTGCTGGCGGCCTTCGCCTGTGCGACGCGTCCTTGGTGTGTTTGAGTGAGTAAAAACTGAAAGTGGAGCAGCCAGTGGCTGTTTTGGGCAATGCTGGGCACTACCTTGACTACCATGAGGGGTGAAGGGAGTGAGGGACGGTTGGCAGACTACAACGAGTATGATTAATTGCATGTTGTTGCGGCGACCACATCGTAAATTGCTTTCAGTCGTGTCACCCGCACGTGGATGCCATGAATAAAATGGCAAATGCCAACGGGGCACCTTCAAATTCCGCATGCTACGTTACGTTACGATGCGTTACGTTGCGTTACATTACGTTACGTTACGCTGCGTTACTTTGCCATTGTTGTCTTTGCTAATGGTTGCATTATTAATGCATCTGCAACAAGAATGCCGCATGTTGCCCCAAAAACTAGGCAACATTTTTGTCTTAAGCCAAGTCCAAACCAAGCAAGGCAACCAGCCAACCAAAAAGCAAAATGACCAACAAGCAAAGCAGCAAAGACAGCAGGAACCACAGCACCACAGCAATGTATATGTATGTTGTGATACGGAGGGCAGTCACTGTATTTAGGTGCTTAATAATATCAACATTATTTGCAGCAAAATGTTGCAAAATTAAACTAGATTTGGTTAAATTTAATATTAGTCGGGATGAGTCTGAGTCCTTCAAAATGTTAGAATTATACTTTAACAAACAAGCAGGGTTAACAGTCTTATAGTTATTATGAATATGGGCTTCACAATATCTAGAAATAAACTGGCTTAGCATGAATAATATTATATTATTTTCGGCGCATTTTCGCAAATCCTAATCGCAATTCCTAATCTTGGTATTAATGTATTCAGTTATAATCTTCCATTTAGCATAGAACGTCAATTTAAAAAAGACACATATGTACAAAATGTACATGTGCGGAAATGTGTTGAAAAGATGAGAATAAAATGATTTAAAAAAAAGTATATTCAGGTAAACGATATACAAAACGTTATATCAAATCTATGATGCTCAGCAGAGCTAGCAACTACTGCAACTGCCCTCGCTGGGAGGTATGTGTGTAAGTGCGTAATATTGTAGAGGCAACTCCTGCGGCGACTATGGCTATGGCTCTCGCTACGGGTAAAAGCAATCACGATAATAAGCATAAATAAAAAGCCCAACAAAAAATTACACGACCATAAAAAAGGGCAAACGGCAAAGGCTATGAGACGGGAGGTAGGGCCTGAGGTTGGAACCGGGGCAGGGGGTTGGCGGAGCATACAAAATGGCACCGCAAGGCAACCCTCCAAGTCCTTTAGGCCCCCATCAACAACAACAACAACAACAACGAAAACAACAAGAAAAACCACAACAGCAAACGACACGGAGAATGAGAACACAAATAAGTTTTGTAGTGGCTTGCAACCGCTGAACAACGTCGTAAAAACTTATTTAATTTGTGATTTATATGAATAAAATTTTCTAGTAAATTCCCAGAAATTATTCATTTCGCAGCGTGCTTACGGGCGGGTGGACAACAACACCAACAACACCACCAACAACAACAACAACAACAACAGCAATAGGAAAACAAACGAAAGAAAAATGGCACTGGTAAATGGATGGCTAGAGGGGAGGGGGATGTGGGGACGTGGGGCCAGTCGACCAGTCGAAAGGATAAACTCCACAGCCCAAACAAGTCAGGAGCTTGGCAGTTAGACTGGTTGAATTTGTGGCAGACGACAGCAATGGCGACGATGACGTCGCCATCGACGCCGCTTTCTACCGCCCCCCCCCCCCACCGCCCCTTTCCCCCTTGTCCCTTTTAACTAACAAAGCAGAAGAAGAAACTTTTTGGCTTGGCTAGCCAAGAGTTCACGTTTTTGATTTACTTCCGAAAGCACACACACAGAAATACACACACAGTGGCAACTTTGCGCATATGAATTGGGCAATTCAAAGTGCTGCGAGAATCAGAGCCAACAGCACCACCAGCAGCACCACCCGACGGTCTTCGCCCACCGGACATCACGGAACATTGGCGCCTGCCATGAAAAACAATTTCCAATTTTCGCTGGTGAGTAACACTTAAATCGCTCTATTTACTGACCATAGAAGAACCGACGTCCAATTGCCAAAAAAGAACTTTCACAAATTAAAACTCAAACTGAAACTGAAAAAAAAAGACTGTTACAACTTTTACTCTCACTGTCCGACTAAGGATTCTGCGGGCAGGTCAGCTGTCATATCAGTTCGCATGAAGTCTACTAAAATCTGGTCGAATATATAGAATTTATTTTAGCCAAGTGAATGTTTATTTGTATAAAATGTTAATGTTTTGTTACAGATTCGTTGTGTGTTAGTGTTTCAATTTTCACCAATATTCCAATTTAACAAAAAAGGACCTTTCATTGAATTTTAGGAAATAACAGGTTGCACTTCAAATTTGTCGGTTCTTATCGATGTATTGTCAATTATGTGAGCAGATGATCCGATCATTATATGGGAATTGCTATGCATGAACACATACAAATGCAATAAATGCTTAATTTTGAAATGTGGCTGTTATTAAAATATACGATATCATTTCATGGTTATGCTCTGACTCATACACAAAAATACGATCAATTTTAATTTTCTTAAATGTTCTCAATCATTATCAATGATTATCAATAATATTAAAATGAAGTATAAATTAAAGTTCACTTTTATTTCTAGAAATACCCGAAAATGAGTAAATATCGATGCAACCGATTACAGTTGCCGTGACTTTGACGCATACACAAGCTCGTTGCACTTATGCTCGCACCCAGGCGCATTTACTCTCCTGAGAGCACTTAATTTAACAATTCCTCTTTGTGCGACATCCTTAAACGTTTTACTGACAGCGCCGCGCATCGCAACGCAACGCAACGCAGTTCAGCTTTCGATGTCTTTGCTCGAAATGAAGTAATCGCGACTGTGCTTGTGCTTAGAATTTCGGTTAATGGATAGCGTTGAATGTGGCCAACTGCCAAGTGGAGTTAGTTGAGTGTGTGTTTATATATGAACATATTTATATATGTATGTGTGAAATTTAGAATGTGTAGCATGTTGTGTGTTATGTGAATGTGGCATGCTAGAGGAAAAGAACTGTGCACTGGCCACACTGATAAATGAAATGTTTTACTTTTAACTCATCTTTTAGATGAAAATTCTTAGTTCTGTATGAAAAATAAACTTGTTTCTTAAAATTAAGATAAACATCTTCATTGAAAGAATGTCTTTTACTGTATATTTTGTATTATAAAAGATGTCTTATGTATAAAATTGTATTTATTAAGAAAACATATTCTTGATTATAAAAACTGATTTATTTTTATCAGTGCACTTACCGCACGTGCATCGCAGCGCAGGCTGAAGCTGGCGACGCACAGACCCAGGAGCGGCAACATCCACAGCCGGCTGGAGTTGACAGCGGTGCGTCCTTGTTGCACCTCTCGTGACATATTCAGTTTATTTTTATTTTTATTTGGCTTTGAATCCTTTATTTAGGTTTAGTTCGTTTTTGTTTTGTTACTTCTCAATGCGAGTTTGTGGTTGGCGTTTATTGTGGATTGCCAGCGATTTGCACTACAAAAAACAACAAAAACAGTTCTGATAAACGAGAACGAGTTTCAATGAAATGAATGAATGGATTTCAATCTCGAGTCTTTCTGCGTTTTCACTTGCTGCTCAGTGGAGTTGGTGGTTCAAATTTTTATGTGGCTGGTTTTTGTGCTTTGTCGAATTGCCGGCGCCCGTGCGGCTTGTTTACTTTCACTAGAACACACTCACACACACATACACACACACACAGACAGACAGACAGACAGACTGTCGGACAGACAGACAGACAGAAGGACAAGAAAACTGGCGCCACGTATTCGCGACAACAACAGAACAGCACACATAAAACCAACAACAACAACACTGAAAGCAGCAGCAGCAGCTCGATTCACTGGCTAACGAAACGAACCGAACGCGCACGCGGCACGAATTGTTCTGGCGTCTCGGCAGCGTTGGCAGCTGATTTTGACTAGCGCCAGCAGCGGCGAACAGGATAGGCGGCGAAGGCGAAAGCTTTGCGGCGAATTCGCCACTACGGCCACTTGTCTGACGAGCGAGCGCAAGCGAGATAGTATCAACTGTGCATGTGTGCGACAGTGTGCAAGCAAGCAGGCAAACGGACAAGCAAGCAAGCGAGCAAGAGCGAGATAGAGATAGAGATGGACAAAAAGGGCCTGGCGTGCCATGAAGTTTATAAAATGTACGTGACTGTGGCTCGCTTAGTGCTTGAAGTGTGTGTTAAGCTTTGCCGCTGCCGCTGCCGCTGCTGCTGCTGATTCTCTTCTCCTCTCCTTTAGCCCCTGCTGCCACCAGTCAGTGCCTATGCATTTGGCACAAAATGCTCAAGGACACACACACTCACACACACATACACACACACTCAAAGTTAATGCTTTTATTGTGCAGCATTTCTTTATTTTTAGTTGATTTGTTTGGACATTTTCGGTTAGTTCGTTTTGGACAGCGCCTGACCTTGGACACCCCTTCCTTCCCATGCCCCGTGCCCCATGCCCCATGTGCACTTCCCTTTGCCGACTTCATCAAACTTTGCCCCAATTACAGCCATTTTCGATGGACAATGGTCGCCACTTAAACTTCACGCGCTCGATTTCACTTCTACAAGCTTCAGTGGCATAATCCCTAAGCCCCATTCCACTCCAACTTTCTCCTGTTGCCACTTGCCACTTCCGCTTCCTGTCTCGTTCACTTTGCGGATTACATTTGTTGCTGCCCCATGACACAAGGAATACATTATCCTAATCAGTGCTACAGTACAGTACAGCTGCGCATAAATGGTCAAATATGAGACCGAAAGAGAGAGAGAGACAGAGAGAGAGTGTGTGTGAAAGTCTTTTAAAACCTGAGACGAAGATTTTTGGGTATTAATTGATCATTTCAATGACAGCTTTCGAAAATCTGATTGTGTTGCAATTTGCCGTTCCAGTTAAAGGTGTCGGTTAGCTCTGAGATTCCCGATAGACTAATAAATCATTCAGTTTTAATCTTTTTGATCAAACAGAATGAATAGGACCACAGTTAACTTGTGTTATCAATGAGATCTGCCAAGTCTGTTATCTATTCCAAATGAATAATCATTGTATTTCTGCATTAATAACGTTCGAAAGCCCGTAATTCATATTTAAATCCAGTATAAAACTCATAGTTTTTGCATATTATAGGAATAGTAAGTACTTAAACTAGATTAAACAATTGCATAATTCATTTTAATAAACAAAATTTTAAAGTTGAATATAAAGCGTATCTGTATTTAATATAAACTGAAGTTAAATTAAACATGATTTCATGTAAAATTAGTCTAGAGCTAAGATTGGAGTTAATAGTAAAAATATCAAAGTGTTATTCGCGAGATTTACGTTTTTATTTTTCGGGGTATGGACATTCCAAAGTGTTTTTCGGTTGAAAAAAGGTTTCTTTGCTTTTAATAAAGAATTTCAAATTAAAAACAAATGAATATCGTTTGTTTTTCTAAAATATTAAGAATCAAAGTATACCCATCTGAACTAAAGTTTTTTGCTCTAGTACAGTGTATCTTTAAAAAAAATGTATTGAATTTAATTTTAACTCAAATGTAAACAAGCTTTTGTACATCATTGAAAGCAAATAATTCGTTGATAACGATTGAATTTTAGTTATATGCATAGCATACTTATTGGAGCGGAATGGAAAAGCTTTTGCTTCTATATATCTATTTACATTTATGTATTTTATTTTAATTTGTAAATGCGAGAGAAATTTTAGAGTTTTAATACCATAAAAGATATATTGATTTTGTTCGAAAAGTACTCATATTTATTTAGGGAAGTAAAATAGTGTAATAGCTTCGATTCACATTCTCCTTTGGACCTGTACATATGTGTATCGCATCGATATTATAGTAGGGACAAGAGCAAGGGGCATACATTCATTTAAATCTGGGAAATACGACTGTACTCCTATTATCTGGTGAATACTTTTATCTTCTTATTATTATAGCCCATTAAATTGACTGTCAATGAAACTAAATATAACAATTTTCAATATGTTTTATCTTGATCATACATATGTCAAACTTATATACATACAAATGTTAGGTTGATAAATATTTACATAATAAATGCCAAAGAACACACAATCAGAAAGTGTGTATATAAATACATGGTATGTCTAGTAATCATTATCAGCGTATGCGTAACGTGTGTCTAATAAATTACAATTTCTTGGAACAGCGGGTAAATATGGTTGATAAAACGTATCTACCCACAAAACTACATGTGAATGTGTGTCCGAATCTACAATCGCAGCGCGTAGGTCTCCAGGAACTCGTGCGGTGCTGGGGGTCTGATGAGCTGCTCCCCGGCGGCATCCACGTAGTCGGTGTAGGGCAGTCGGTTGAGCAGCTCGAAGCCCAGACGCTTCATCATGCGCGCCGAGTAGACGCTGGTGCAGTCCGCGGTGAACACCGGATAGCCCAATTCGCGTCCCCGGGCAGCCAGGGCTGTCACCAGGCGCTCACCGATACGGCGACCACGGAGCGTCGAGTCCACGCCAATGGCATGCACATGCAACGCTTTGTTCACGTCGTAACGCTGGAAAACGTTGGCATCGCGCTCCGCAATCGCCAGAAAGCCCAGAATGCGTCCCCACTTGGTGCCTGCTAGGTGTGCAGCCTCCTCGAACAGATGATCCGCCTCGTCGGGCATCTTGGGACCAGCCACAGCCGCGCCCACAATGCCCCCCTCGTGCATCGCCATCAGACAGGTGCCATGCGGAACATTGGAAAGCAGGAAGTTCTCATCCGCAGCGTCGGGTTCCGGCGGCTCGCATCCGACGGTCAGCGGCTCCTCTCGGTAGTAATGCACATGCAGGAACTTCAGGAGTCGTTCGCTGTCGTCAGGCGTCGCAACGGTGATCTCAATGTCGTTTATATCCACTGAAGCACTCATTGAAACCGATTCTTGTTGTTGTCACAGATGATCGCGAATTTCACCAAAAACACACAGAATGCGGATCAGTGTGACCAAAGTGCGAAGCAGCAAAAGTCACAAATACATTTTATATTAGAAATACTAAAAATACTCTTGTCAATTTTAGGTTATCGATAACACTTTTGATATTTGTCGTTACATTTCAATTAAATTATTAAAAATACTAAACCGAAGAACTATTAATTTATTTTTATATGGAAACACATTTAAATTATTTATATAAACAATTTTTACATGAAAAGTTACATTTGAGTAAGTTCGGTTTTTCTATATTCCTGCCAGTTTTTAGAAATATTTACTTGCAAAATGGAGTCGTTTTTATTGTAACAAATAATTCGAAAATTCAAATCAAAATGTAAATAAAAGATAAATGTATGATAAATGTATTTATTAATAACTAAAAACAAAAATTTAACTTATCTTTTCATTTACCTTTTTCAATTTTTACTTTTTTGCAATTTATTTAATTTACCGGAATTCAGCATAGCTTACAATTGTTGAGAATTTGAAAATGTTTTGTGTGCGTAATAAGCACGAAATGTGGCTAGCAACAAAGGGCGAAGGATGCGAACGGGAACGGGAGGGGACGAGAGGGCTGTAGGGCGGATGTGCAATTTCAATCGTTGCCAGGATACGACATAAGCAATTGAATACATTTCAGTTCGCCTCATCTTTCGCAATCTGGCACTAATAACTGAATAATTAGTGAACCGTGTCTAATGTCCCACTCAATTAGGCGCACATGTGCATGCTTCAAATGGAATGTGGTTGTGGTTGTAACTGTGGCAACATTCTCCCAGAGGGGCCTCTAAATCAATGTACTACAACGAAGCACAGCTCTGTGTCACTTGATATACTACCGTCTTACATGACTTAATGCAATTATGTAAATTTGAATTATATTCCTAAGTCGGCATTTCACACTGCATATGATTCCCAATTATGCCTAATTCGTACACAGAAATATCTGAAGTTCAATAATAAATAGAATAAATCATTTTATTTAAATTTTTTAAACTAGATCAAATAATAGGATGAAATAATAATTGAATATCAATTTGCTCTTAAACAACTCTCATTTAAAATTTTCCTCAATAAAATTAAAGTTTAAAAGTAAATGTTATAAAAATGTCCAGTAGGGTTTGAAAAACTCTATTCTGTTTGCACTATATTGCATTCCAAGAAAGGATATCTAGGATTTACCAAGTTACCAAGATTATTTGTTCAGGTTTTATTTTTATAAGCCTTTAACTCTTATTTGCAAATAAAAAATCGCTAACATCAGGACTGAAAGATTTAACTATTTAATTGTCCTATTTACAATATATTTTTGAACCCAAAATTAAATGTCAGCATTTCTTTTGTTATCTGAAACTTGATAATTTTCGCAAGTCTATAAATTGAACTATCCAATAACACGGCATTTTATAAATTACTTGAATATAATTATTAATTATACCCGTTACTTAAAAAATAAGAAAAAGGGGATATTGTATTCGTTGCAATGTATGTAACTGGGAGAAGGAAGCATCTCCGATCCTATCACTGCGGACGGCAGTCCGCGCTAGTGACGAAAGCAGCACGAAGGGTGCGAAAGAAGACTAGCAATATATACAGGAAGAATAGAAAATATGCTATGACTGCCCACAGATTGTATGTATGGGACTTTTTCTGTTTCTTACATTCTGACCAAATTATCATATAGCTGCCATAGGAACAGTCGGATGAAAAATAACCTTTAGTAGGAAAAACTTTTTGGTTTCTTAAGATATCTCAACCAAACTCACAGATTGTATGTTTGGGTCTGACTTTTACATTCTGACCAAATTTGGTCAAAGTCGAATGACTTTTAAAATAATTTATATGTAAAGCTTAATATTATTCGTCACAAAATTGGATATCAGAAATTTTGGGGCATGAAAATATTTTCGTCACTAGACTTTTACCTCGTAGAGAGGTTTTTTTATAGTATATATTCTCGATCAGCATCAACAGCCGAGTCGATATTGCCATGTCCGTCTGTCCATCTGTGCGTCCGTCCGTCCGTGTGAGCGCCTAGATCTCAAGGACTATAGAAACTAGAGCAACTAAATCGCGAAAAGCCACCACACGCACAGTTTTCAAGATATTAGGAACTTTTTACTAATTAACGTTAGCTACTAATATTACCTTTTATCCTACTAAATCGTAACAAGAATAATAGAACAATAGAAAGGTAATAGCTGATTAAAGTTTTTAAGATATTTATGTATGTAAGTGCCTAAAAGCATGCAATAAAATATATTATAATTAACGGGTATCCTATAGTCGGCGGCTCGACTATAGCCATTCTCACTTGTTTTATGTTAGAGAACTTGAACTTGAGCACAATCAGAATAATTGATTACTTTGCGGCAAAAATATTAGGCTCAGCAAATCAGTGAGAAACCAAATGTGGCCTGCTTTGAGTGAACAGCCACCTGTTGTGCTTATTACTGTACAACTGTACTACAGTACTACTCTCTGTAGGTTGGCCCGGGAGAGGCAATGCTGCACCACCAGCCGCCTAGGCATGTGGTTGCTTTGATAAAGTGGACGCCGCAGTGGAAATGAACCGCAACGGCAGCTGGCAATAGAACCGCAGACGATTTGGCAACATGCAGATGCATATTGCTTTGTGGTTGCCTGGTTGACTAGCTGTGTGGTGTGATTGGGTGTGCTGTGGTGTGGTGAGGTGCGGTTGCATGGTTACATTTGCGCCACTGCGTCGCTGCCTTACCGCTTTGACTGTGGCCAAAGGTAGTCGGCAAATTATTCATTGCGCATACGCCGCGTCTGCCCCGCTAATTAGGCGCAAGTGTTGTCGATAATGAAGTGGCGCCCTGTTCTGTTCTGTTCTGTTCTGTTCTGTTGTGCGTTAAAGCATATTATGTGCGAGAAAAGAGACAGAGTGTGATAGAGGGAGAGGGTGGGTAAGAGAGTGAGAGAGGAGTCTCTCTTGTACGCCCTACGGGGCGACATATGCCCGGACACTGTTTAAGCTGTGAAGCACGTCGCCAGACGTGGCATGCATTCTACGACGGACACTTGGTCCATGGCCCGTAGGCGATATCAGCTCTTGGCTCTTGGCTGTGCGCGTGCTCCATTGTCCCCCTGATGCGGCTGATGGCACTGGCAAAGGCAGCGCCTGCTAAATGGCAGCCAGATAACTTTTTTACTCGCCGAAAAGACAAACAGGCGGCTCAAGCCAAAGTTGCAAAACGAGGCAGGCTTCTTCTTTTTGTTCAGTTGCAGCCATGGACACTGGGCAAAACTTGCAACCGCTCTCAGATTTCGAAAATTAGTTGGCTGAACACAACTCCCCTAACTCCCCTAGCTCCTCATTCCCCTCCACTTTAGAAACGTGCCCCTCTTTTATAGCTTGTCACGATAAATAGCTACCCAATCACATGGCGCTGTTTAATATGCAACTACACGTGGAGCATGCGCGACAATTTTGTGATATCTCACGGATACACGAACGGATTACAATTGCGGGATGCGCCCGATCATCTCCCAGGTGTAGGTTTCACTAGCCCAAAGAGTGAATCAACGTTGCCATTTAATGTTTGAGGATATGACAGAATGGCAACTTTGAGCAAAAAGAATAAAACCCACAAATAATCTATATTTATGACTTTTTATTTTTGCTCTTAAAAAACTTAATTTTAATTTATTGTTCCTTGTTACAGGAACCCAGAGGAAATTGAAATTAATTTATTATCATCGATTTAGTTTACTCCAAAATGGGATATTTCAGCTTGACTTTATTTAAGGCTTCAATATACATATGGGCATTTCCAGAAAAATGTTCACCACGACGAAAATCGTAAAATTGATCAAAAACTCACATCTTGTGAAATTTTCTTAAAAAAATTTATTCAAGTTATTTATTTAATTCAATAGGATGAAGATATAGATTCTACATTGGAATAAATTCACTTTTTCCATATATTTGCCCATTTTCTTAAAAATTGACTTCCAGAATGGACCGTTTGTATTTTAACGATTACACTTAGTAGGACAGTAAGATTGTAACATGAACCATTTTAAAACAAGTTTTAAAAGCTGTTTTCGATATATAGAATGAAATTTGATGAAAAAACTCTTGGAAAACCTAGGTGGAAATCTTGTCACGTTCGCGATGTCGCGTTACAAATTACTAATAAAACTTGTAAAATAAATAAAATGATAGTAACTTATCAAAATTATTTCTAAAATCGAAAACTACATTATTTTATTATATTTTGAGAGTATGTTCTTCCAAATTAGACGCCATATTTCGTAGACTTTCGCATTTGTCAAGATGAAGTCAAACATGACTTCCATTTTTCGTCGCGTTCGCGATACATTGTTTTCTATAAATAATTAAAAAACTACAAGTCCTCAAAGATTGTCTTTTATCATAAAAAAAAAGTTGATAAAATGCATTAAACACGTGAGAAAACAGTTTTGAAAATGTCAGCTTTTACCATTTTTTTTTTTCATTTAGAGACGTACAAATGTCGCGTTCTCGATCCTGGAAATACCCATATTCATTTTATAAAGAGGTTCAATGTTTTCCCTCAAATACTTATGATACGGCCAATGAACCAACTGAACTGCCCTCGTATGTCGTGTGTCCGAGTCATTGCACGTTCATCTCTCTTGGCCCGGCTAACTGTCCAACTGTCCGACTGTCCAAATGTTCACTTGTCCGTATGCCAGATCACGTGCTATGTCTCTGTCCGAGGTCAACGACAAACTTGAGCCTCCTCATCCACATCGGACACACGGACTGAGGCATCCGCCGTGCACGGAATTTTGATGCGTGTCACAGTGTCACATGACTATGCTTTATCCCTTTAATATTACGATTATAATTAATATACAAGTACATTTGTCCAAGCGTAATCGAAATATGAGCTATAACTAGACTTCACCTTTTTATTTTTCCGGAAATAAATGAATTGTTAATATTATAAATAATATTTATAAATTTTGTATATGATATTTAATGAATTTATTTTTGTGTTTTTTTTATTAAGTTGTTAAATACATGAATTAGTTGGCAAAATGAATACAATAATTAATTAAACTCTCGCTATTAAATGTATTTACTAATTCAGAAAGGCATTTGGTACACAAACAATATTCAATTTGTTGCCCCACTGTGTCTACAGTTAAATGGATAATGCTATTGATAGAACCGATCCGAATCTTATCGAACCAATCTGAGCATCTCGACGAGACGCTGCATGCGTTGCAATCTTCCATTCCTTGAGGCGCAACCTGATCTCAATTGAAACCCATCAGGGTCGTCAAGTGGCAAGTGACAAAGTGAGGCAGCTTTACATACATACATACATATATGGTAGTACAATGTACATATGTATATATATATGTGTAGTAAATTTGTATAAATAAGCAATGTGTTGGGTGTCTTTTGTCTGCTGGCTTTTGGTGTCGCTGTTGTCGCCTTGTCCTTTTGCTGTCCTTTTTATTGCCCGCCTGTCAATATCCATATCCGGCGGCACATTCGACCAATTCGTCGGATTCACTGTTTGTATGGTTTCGGTTTGCCTTTATTTGTTTCTCTCACAATTCGCTCTTTGATTCCATTTCCCGAGCGGCACATAAGTAATGCAGTTCGAGACGGAGACGGATTTGGAGACAGACGCGGACACGGACACGGACACGGACATGGAGTTAAAAATATAGCTGGACCGGGTTTTGGGGCAGTCAGTAAAGCCGTTGTTTGCATGTTTCAACTTTAAGGATATGTGCCCATAAACAACAGGATGTAAAATGGCAGCTCCAAGTGCCTGAGGGAGCTGTGAAGCAGTGAGCCACATGTCCCATGTCCCATTTCCCCTTACTCCCAATCTGATAGTCCTCTACTTTTGCGACCCATTTTATTCCCTCGACTGGTTGTTACTCAAATGTGTGCCCACTCCCGCTAGTGTAACCCGGAACGTAGCAGACACGAAGCAAGTGTGAGGCTGAGAATGCGAATAAGAGGAAGAGGAATAGGAGAAGAAGAAGGAGGAGGTGGAGGAGCTGTCGCCAACGTAACCGTAACCGTTGCCCTTGGCTACGCACGATTTGAATTAAATTGCACTCGACGCATTTGCCTGCACTGGATGAGGGCAAAAGACATTCACAGCAGTGCTCCATTGCCCCTTGCCCCCTTGGCCACTTGGCCCCTGTCAGTGGCACCTCCCAGCAGTCGACGATTCAATTAATTTGAGGGGGCAACTGTGAACCACCTGCTGCCATTTGTACACAAATAATAAAGTTAAGTTCAGATTTAGTTGGCAAAGTCAAGAGCAGAAATTTATTATGTTGCCAAATTGACTTATCCAGGCATATTTAAAATTATAAAAAAAAAAATGGAAACGAAATGAAAGAAAAAAGATAACTAGCAAATTGATATTGTGGCTTGGCCAACTGACATGAGATTTTGGCAAATTGTTAAGCAAATTCCATGAAACTTCGGATATGGCCAACAGTTACAGGGATTTTTTCTTTTTGCGGCTTTGTCATTTTCCAGTTACCAGCATATCTAATGAGTGCAACAGAGACAGAGAGAGAGAGAGAGGGAGAGAGTGAGAGAGGGAAGGAGAGAGAGAGGGAACCTAGAGAGATAGAACTGTCAGCCACAGCTCGACAGGAAACAAACAGCACACACAGAGAAATTTAATTTAAAATGTGCAATGCACACAACCATGCTTATAAGTAACAGGAACAGGAACACAACGAGTAGAAAATGCAGCACCTGAGCTACACTCAAAGCATTGCCCAAGGATGTTACAGGCGGGGAAGGCAGAAGGTGGGAGGTGGGAGGAAGAGGGGCAATTGAAACAGAAGGCAGGCACCACAATAAAGGTAAGAGGAGCAAATCAAGTGCAGCATACAGTGGTCGCCAGCAGTATGATGCTACATGGTCAACTATTTATACTCACATTTCCAGCATTCAATCCTCACATACACACACACACACACACACACATATGTATGTACATGAGGATTGAAGCAAGAAATACAATTTGCAATAGCTTCATCAGTCCATACCTAATTACTAAACTAATCTACAGATCTGAACTGGAATTTCAATGTTGTAGCCATAATACGATTGGAATTCTTTGAAACGGAAAACAAGAATTCCAGTGTTCAAGGAAAACAGTTCTACATATATATTGACTGACTGACTGACTGGGCCAAGTGACTATTTGATTGGCAATCAACGCACATACCAAACATCAAGAGCCAGAAAGCCAAAAATTCACAATCTGTTTGAATGAAACTTTCATTTCGATTCATTTTGAGGAAATTAAAATTTCCTTTTGAGAGTTGAAAGTTGCTTACATCGACCGCATTTACTCGAGGGATTTTCACTCGCATTTGTACCCTGTGAATTATTTAAAAACGGGTCACACTGTAATTGCCTCCCCAGGAATCACAGCAGTAGTTTTAAAGGTAAAGGAATCTGGTATCCCCAGGCATTTATTTATCCATTAGACGTGAAACTTAATTTGGATCAGAGCTGCTCAAAATACACACTCTGCAACGAATTTAGACAGATTTGGCAAGATTGTGAGACGATTAACTAATTGTATTGTAATTTAATTATTTATTTATGTATCAAAGTATATACGATATATTATTGATCAGTATTAACAGCCGAATCGATTCCAGTTCATTCGTCTCTCTATTAGAATCCCATAAAAAAACCTCTTTACGAGGTAAAAGTCTAGTGACGAAAACATTTTCATGCCCCAAAATTTCTGATAGCTCAGGAATATATTGTCGACAATTATTTCGCTAGTGTCGATTGAAAAAATGGAGGAAAAAACTGTGCGCAAAACCAAAAAGTGAGATGAAACTGTTTTTACAACAATATATGCCGTTGTTAAGTGAAATGCAGAATAAATAAAAAAATAAATAAAGTATTGAGAAATTATGTTTTTACAAATTTAAAAAAAAAATTTTGGCACTCGGCACATTGCGCTAAAATGTCTCAATTCTTCATACCAAATAAGACTCACTGTTTTGCGCAGTGCCGAATGCAAAAATTTTTTTTTTTAATTATTTATATGTAAAACTTAATTTTATTCGTCACAAAATTGGATATCAGAAATTTTGGGGCATGAAAATGTTTTCGTCACTAGACTTTTACCTCGTAAATAGGTTTTTTTTATAGGTATGTATAACCAGCTTTATTTGAAATCACATCAAGAATTCGGTCAGGGATTGAAACGTAGACAGCCTTTAGATATTCCAAGGACTCGGAGCCAGGTGAATACCGGTAGGCGGTGGTTTTTTTTTCTAGTTTAAATCTCTTCAGATGCTGTTCCTTGCGAGTTACTCGTCGTACGGTAGCTACACTTGCGTATTCATCCAAAATTTGTGGAACTTTGGCTGCAGAACACTTCGGATTTGAAGCTTCTCGCGGGATCCTTTGTTCCTCGCAAGGCGTAAGTGCTTGCTATGTGGACTTTGCCATATTTTTTTTCTGGTTGAAAGATTGCTAACTCGTTATGCCAATACTTTGCCTTGCGTCGAGAGCTAGACACACCGAATTTGACGTGTATGTTTCTGTATACTGAATGCAGATTAGGTTCATTTAAAGTTATGACTACCTCTTCAGTGTCAAGCAAATCTTGTAAGTCTCCAACTTAAGATGTGTATAAACAACAGTTTTGTGAACCGATTCTGGAAATTTCATAAATATCGTGCGATAAATAGCTAGTAGGAAAGGAAAAGGAAAGTAGGAAAAATTAGGGAACTTGCTTTTATAGACCCTGTAGTTCTTAAAATGTTTGAGAGAGAGATTAGTTAGTTTCCTTATAATATTTAAAAAAAAAAGCAAGTAAGAATATCTAAGAATATTCCTATGATTATAACATTAAGATAATGCACTGTTAATTTTATTTATGTTTCATTATCGGGTTATGCGGATAAAAAGTATATATTCTAAATTAGTATTATTGCGGCGGTGGCCGTTGAGCGGCAATCGAGGACTCCGGCTGCGAGTCCGACTGCGATGCAGACTCCACGAGAGAGGGCGACTGGGAGGGGCGATAGGTGCGCTCCTCGGTGATCTCGATGTCCTGCACGGACATGCTCTTCACCAGCGTCGTGTTGGGCAGGAAGGAGTACTTGCCCATCCGCTCGCCCCGCTCGCTGGCGATGGTCTCGGTGCGCAGGGGCGTGGCACCGGCCGCTGTGATCACGCAGAGATCGATGTTGGAACCGGAGCCCAGGTCGTTGAAGACACCAGCACTGATGGCCTCTCGCACCAGTTGCTTGCCCTGCTCCAGATCGATAGTCGGACTCCAGCCGTTCTCGAGAATAGACATGGCGGCCAGCGTACCCGATCCCATGGCGGCATAGGGGATCTTGTCGATGGACCCATGCGGATGGATGCAGTTGATGTGTGGCCCGTACTTGTCCACTCCGCCCATGACCAGGGCGGCACTGATGTGGCCCTGGTAGCGGAAGAGCGTGTGCCGGAGCAGCATGCAGGCACAGATCACGGGCACCTGTCGCCCCGTGTTCAGCTCGTGCAGATCCATCTCGGCGGAGGTCATCAGCGTTATCTGCTCCGTATCCGCAGCGGTGCCGGCGCCACAGCAGCTGCCGGAAGATACAAAAATATCACAAATTCCTGAGAAAGCGAGAGAGAGAGAGAGAGAGAGTTACAATGTCAACTTACTAAATATGATCCTGCAGGCGATGTATCTTCGAGCAGTTCTTGTCCGAGACTATGGGTCCTTCGGTGGCACGCGTGTCCGCTCCCAGGATGACGCCGTCCTTGAAGATGATGCCCACAATGGAGGTGCCCGTGCGGACGGCTAAAGGAGGCTTATAGCCCTTGACCAGCAGATCACCATTGCTGCGGATGAATCTGTAATTAGCTTAAAGTATTCCAAGGATATGCGTAGACATTCCCACCGTTTGCTGTTGACAAAGTTAAAGCCGTTGCCAAAGTCCAAAGGAACAAAGCTATCACTGCGAGACTCGGAAAGCATCTTCTCAAAGGATTGGGATTAGAATGTGTGGGTTGCACTAAGGATTTCACTCGTAGTTCTAAACAAAAAAAAAATTTTAATTTTCTAAAAATTTGTATTTTCTCGTGTGTTGTTCTGTTGATTTGTATTTGATCTTTGAATCGAGAGTCAAGTACTTTTCATTTGTATTGCATGAAGCAAAGGACGCAACGCCTACTGAAACTAATTGGAGTTGTATCCAAACAGTTGTATTCCTTTTCAATTGTTGACAGGCCATGACAAACAGACAGTTGCACAGAGAGACACGGAGAGTGAGGGAGAGACAGAGAGAGAGGGAGTTGGCAACATGCAAGACATTGCATTATCCTCTTAATTCCACTTGGAATGCCTAACAATTTGACTGGGCCTAATTGGTAAGTGTGTGCATTTCTCTCTCCACCTTCCGTCTGTCCGTTTGTCTGGTTTGTGTGTGTGTGTGTGTGCGTATGCGCAATATACAAAGTTTGCCTATTTGTCAGATTCTTCGTTTATCCTGACACATGACACAACATTCGTACAGGCATCTCTGGCTAAAAACTACTCGCAATTATGTATATTTAAATTAAGCTTACAAAACTTATCATTTAAGCCAACTATGAAGACTACAGTCGAACTTCCCTAGCTCGAATCACCATTATCCAAAGAAAAGGTTCGAGCTATGGACATAATCGACTATAGAGTTATTTTTCTTATGTTTATTAATTTTACTGTAATTCAAAGCAAACTATGTAATTTAAATCAATTGTGATATAAAAAGGTTTAAATAATTATTTGTCAATTATAAATTTCAATCCAACTTAAAACAGAAATTTGATATTGCTAAATCACAATGTTCAAATTTCATAAAATTCATGTATTTACAGCTAATATTGTCAAATCACAAAGAAACACAGGTTCTTTATAATGAGTTTCCTCTGCAGTCGGACTTCGAAAAGCTTGAATTTAAATTTTCATTATTTAATAAATAAACAAATATGACATTTAATGCCCTTTTCATGCCAAGCGTCCATTTAAACTGGACACAGAGCGTATAACAATTATGTAATACAATACTTTACCAAACTAGCGGAAGGAGGGAAGTAAGCATGTCCTTGATCATTAATATAGTATGAGTTTATACGCCAAACTTACGGTATACCAAGTTCTCTATCGGCAAAGAAATTTGCATTATAATCGAATCATAAGCACCGAAGTTATTCTATATGTAATATACATCGATGCACATTAGGTCAAATGACCGCTTTCCTGTGCTCAAGGTATACAAATCAAAGTGCAGTTTTCATTTTACTGTTGTTGCTTTTTAGTAGAAAAGACTTCAAAACAAAGATGCGTGGTGTTTGTTTTTTTTTTAGAATAGAACACCAATACACAAGCGGACGTCAATGTCAATCTATGCAAGTTGTGCTTGTGAGGTTAGTTTCACTTGATCAACTTTAAGTGCGCATTACTCGAATTGAGTTGCGAATAATTCATTAGTGCAAAATGGAAAATGAAGAGACAAGTATTTATATATGTGTTTAATCAAAACTGTTTTAAATTTATGTCACTACATTTGCAAAAAACTCATTAGCCTATATCACCTGAATGAATTTCAAACTTATACTTTCTGTAAGCCATCACAAATTTGGACCTCTGTCAAATTTAAAATATAGATTAAAAAAAAAATTATAAGCTGCTTGCAATTTTTTTCAAATTGCGATTTTTTGCGTTTTACAAGTAACTCCTCGTTTTTTAAGGTAACCTCTGTATAAAAAAAACCGATTTTTTTTAAATACATACAGTCGAACTTCCCTAACTCGAATCACCATTATCCAAGAAAAAAGTTCGAGTTAGGGAGACTTCGAGTTTGGGAATTTTTTTTTTTAGTCTTTTAAAAGAAACTACAATTTCATTCATTCATAAAAATTTTATATTGCTAACTTTCCTTTTCCTTTTCCAACAAAAACAGATTCCAGTTTGTTTAGGACCTGTCGATAGTCTCAAAAATTGGATTTTTCGTTCTTTTGCTGTATTAAGAAGAACTTCCCGATTCAAATGACATCATAAATAATTTTGTAGTTTTTAAAACTGTTTTTACTAAAATTTCATATTTTTCAGCCATTTCAATTTTTTTGGTCCACTTTCGAATTCCCTAACTAATTAGATTGAATATTTCTTAAAGCGATAAACATTTTAATACACGTGTTGGTGCCATGGTAAATAATCTTGCGCTGATGCGCTG
The DNA here is from genome assembly GCA_037043435.1 of Drosophila suboccidentalis. Classification (NCBI taxonomy): domain Eukaryota; kingdom Metazoa; phylum Arthropoda; class Insecta; order Diptera; family Drosophilidae; genus Drosophila; species Drosophila suboccidentalis. The sequence continues at coordinate 2,424,647 of JBAMBK010000278.1, read as the reverse complement.
ACAAAAAAGTACATTACGAACATCTTTCCTATAGCAATTTCACAAGCCTAAATAATTTTTGATGCAATATTCTATCATATTGCATCACCATATGTTAATGTACATCAATATTACATATCCAATCGAGCCGGTAACAAACGCATAAGACAGAAATGAAAAAAAATTCAAATTTCGACTTACAGAAGGACGGGCCAATATTTTTGTTCGAGTTATGGAGAAATTCGACTTATGGAAGTTCGAGTTACGGAAGCAGAATTGTATGGAATTTGCCAAGTAAACGCTATTGCCACTCGATTTTGTTCGAGTTAGAGAAAAATTCGAGTTAGAGAAGTTCGAGTTAGGGAAGTTCGACTGTATATCGAAAAGAATGCAAAAAGTGGAAAATTTGTATGCTGTTTTCAAATATTTAGTTGACAAAGTTTGGAATTAATTCAATTTCGGACGAAATAGGGAAGCACATAAGCCAAACAATAAATTTTTTTTGAGTACAGTCAGCTCAGAAGTGGGAAAAGTCTCACAGAAAGATAAATGTCGTTATGGGCCAAAACCATGCGTTATTGGATGTCGTGATGCCGATTTGACAGCAATCCTTAAAGAAAGTATGGAAAGCCCAAGAATGCCGTCAAAAATTCGTAAAATTCTTAACAAAGATCCTCAGAACGCAAATCCACTTTCTGCAACATTTACATACATATAAATAGACGCTTACAAAAACGGAAACGTTCCAACTTCCACAACTGAAGTTATTCAACTATTATGTTATTATATTACAATAGCCTCATAGCCTTAAAACAATTAGAAGTGCAACACAATTTAAAGTAAAATTAAGGACACACCTTTCATAATATTAATAAAAAACATAAAATATATATTAAATTTCTAAATTGTTAATTATAACTGCTAGCAATAAGAATAATCATACTGTCAACTATTTAAATTTTAAATTAAGAGATTTTCACTATAATACATTCATTGTGACTAGTGCTTTTATTTTAAGTAATCTTATGTACTTTAGCACTAGGAAGAAAAACGAATAAATACAAATACAAATACAAAATACGAGGAAGTTAATAAAAGTGAAGAAGCACCTTTTTGATATAAGTTTACAAGTTGATTTAATTTAAGCGATTTATAAATGTTTTAGAATATTGTAATAAAAATGAATTACTGAATACAATGAATTATGTTTGTATTTGGTTGCAATAGGGTTAATTTAATTTTTTGATCGTAAATGGGTTAAATTTAACTTTATTTAACAAATTTATTCTTACTTATGAAATTCTTACAGGTTTTAGTTTGAATGCCATGTTTTTGTAGTCGCTATTAATATCGCACAGAAAAAGTAGTCATTTGACCCATAGTGCGATGTCGTAAAAAAGTTATTGAAGAAGACGCTACAATGAATTCAGCTTTCAGCGATTTTGTTGGCTGGTAAATAATTAGTACAGAATAAATACATTCTCTTATAGTCGCATTAAGCATCCAAATAATAAATATAGCATAAGCGAATATATTTTTAATTATTTCTGGTTTTCGAAATGTCACTTATACTTAAAAATAAGACAATTGTGCCGCCTTTTAGTATTAATCCTACTTGTTTGCAATTATGCTAAATATGACGGGGAAAACGCTGAATTGTCATCACTGTCGTTAATGCTGATGAGGCAGCCCGCATGTGGAGTGGGGAATGGGAAATGAGGTGGATGCTCTCAAAGTAAATCAATATTGAAGCACTTGAGCTTAAGAAGCAGCAGCAGAAACAGAGCAACAACAGCAACCACGACAATAATAACTGGGCACATGTCGAACGCGGCAATTAGTATTAATTAGAGCCCAGTTACGAGCTTATTTTAATCAACACTTGGACGGGATAACTGGAGGATGGACAAGTGCCGCCCACTCGACGCCAACTACGCAAATAGCACGCACTTTGATTTGCAGTGGGGAATGGAAATGGGATTAAGTTGGGGTTGGGGATTGGGAATGGGAAAGGGAAAGAACTGGACATGCAGCAGAAGTGACTGGTACTCGAAGTTGCGACTTGCAAATCATGGAGCCAACTTTTGTACAACTTAATTGCGTGGGTAGTGCGGGGGAGAAGGGGAGAGGAGAGGAAGGATAGAGGATAGCTGAAAGCTGAGAGCTGAGAACTGAGACTTCAGATACCGGACTACAACTTGCAGCAAAGCAAGTCGCCAATCGCCAGTTGCAAGTTGCAAGTTGCCAGTTGCCAGTTGCCATCTGCCGGCGAACTTCAAGTTGCAAGTTTACTTAAACAATTTTGCGCTGCATTTGGCCAAAACTTTTAGCCAGCAACATCAGCGACAACAACAATGACAACAACAACAACAGCAACAACAACAGCAACAACAAAAATAATAACAACAAAGCCAAATACAAAGCCAAATCCAAATCCGAATGCAAATGCAACTTTCTATGAGCAATTTAGATTTTTGCTTTCGGCATTCGAACAGCTTCTTAGCCAGTTGTGCCACTCGCGCCTAAAAGGGATTGACCAAGCAGATGGAGAACGGAGGAGGGACAACGACGAAGACGAAGACGGAGACGGGGACAGGAACGTGGAAGTGACATTTCAATTAAATCGCCGACAACTTACTTAGCACCGCTACAACTTTTATCTCAATATCGCAAAGTCTTTAGACAACACTGCCCAACAACATTGAAGTTTTGCAGTCCCGTTGCGTCTCCTTAACTTATTTCAATTTTATTTTCGACTTTATTTTATTTTTTTTGTATTGTGTCTTTCTAACACATGGGGTTAGCACAAATATTTTGGACACCACTGCGCTAGACTAATTTACAACTTTACTCTTCCCAATTAGCTTATATTCATTTAAGCAAGACTTATATCCAATATATAAAACAAACTTTTTATTTAAAATTAGAAATTGTTCATGTGGTGCGCAAAAATTTTAAACAAATTTTTACAGCGTGTGGTTTTTAAAAGTATGGCTGCTAATCAAGAATATATGTTCTTTATGGGATCTATCACTCCGCCTTGAGAGTAGTTGGCATTAAATTGTGTTGGACAGTGTAACTAATCAAGACGCAATGAACATTTTTTTTTTAAGTTTATTCATTATTCCCTCGACTATTTTGGCATTGAAACTTTTGACTTTTCGCATAATAATGGAGCTATTCATTCCAATTTTCAATTTCCCACTGTCATATTCTTGGAATTGTTATTATTTGGACGCTTAAATCGCTTTGGACCTGAGTTTAGGCCTGGACCGGCTCTAAGAACAATCTGCGATGCAATCTAAATGGCATTTGACAAGATTGCCCATGTACCACAACAACCAGCAGAAGCAACGATACAAGCTCCATATCCTCATTCTCATCCTCATCCGCAGTAGGAAAGGATCTATTCTATCTGTTAATAAATCATTTGGACGCCAACGCGTCATTAATGCCGCTTAAGCTGCTGTCGGAAATTTGGAAGTTTATTAGCTTGGCTGCCAGTCTAGACGCGGCTGGTCCTTCCATTCCATTCCATTCTGACTACATCCCATCACCCCCGCTGCTCCCTTTTGCCGTCGTGCTTTTTGGTTTAATGTCCGCAACGGGCCCAGTTTACTCGTAGTCATTTGTGTGCGTTGTCGGAGGAGCAAGAGAAGTGAAGTGGAGGAGGAAGTGAGAGGTCCTGGGCCGCATAAAGAAGCCAGTCGACAAATTTGAGGCAATGGCTTGGAATCGCGATATCCCCCGTCGTCAAAGGAATCTCATGACAACCCCCCTTAGGTCCAATGATTTATGCAGTCAAAGCAACAACAGCAACAACAACTGACACTGCAATTTGGCCACATAATTAAATTAGTTATTGTTGAGCTTTTCTTTTGTATACCCTGCTTTTGTATACACTGCTTGATGTATGACAGAGACTAACTTTGTTTTACCCTGTAATGAAGTATCGAATTACTTCTGAATTGGCTTTATCCTCACTGACTCTGGCCGGACTCTTTCCCGACCATTGATTTAAGCCAAATCGAAAGGCAAAGCACCCAGAGCAACAATACTTAGTTCAAGTTAATACAGTCAATTTTGATTTAATCACATTACATTTAAATAGACAACGGAATAAAATTATATACAAGTAAAACATTTAATTTAACTAAATTTCAAAGGCAAAATGAATATGGTAAGAAGAAAGTGCAAGCAACTTAATATTAAAAAATACCATCTTTTGTTAAAATACCATCATATTTATTTTAAAATTGTGCAAAGCGAATCAAAATGTATTGACATTAAATATAATTCGGATTCATTTTCATTATTTTATTAAACTTTTTTTTTTATTAAATTTAGAATTCTCAATCGGTTAATGCATATCTGCAATATATACATACACTTTAGATTCTACACTTTTAATAAATGTAGTTAAATCAAAGAGATCATATTGAAATTTCGGAGTAATTTTCACTGGCTAAATGGCTTTTAGATTGAAAGCTAATTTTTAAGATTGAATTACCTTTTGCTATCGACGAAAGGTTCTTTATTTTAGACCTGGCCACATACGAGTATTATCCTGATTTTTCGTGCTATCCACCATTCTATAAATAACTGTGAGTGTGTGTGTGTATGTGTGCAGCATGTGTAAAATAATTAAAGCAAAATTCAGTTTTGGTTAGAGCACGCTCATCAAATGGATCCAGAGTCACGGATGCTGGCAAAGGCGGTTTTCGGAACTGCGGTCGGGGAGTCATGCCACTGTCGAGCAGTCGAACAGTCACTGCCAACGCCAACGTCATGGCCATGGCCATAACCATAGTCGAAGTCGTAGTCGTGGCATACTAGAAAAATACTCAGTAAATGCATAACGAGAAAGAACAATAAGCAAATCGTTAAGATTCGCAAACTTTGTACTCCACACAACTGCTTCAGATTCACACACACACACATACATATATATAAACACAAACATACAAGGCACACACATACACAGACATACATACACAGTCAAAAGGATGCGGAGTAGCTTGGCCATAAGTTCAGTGTTCATTGTTGACGCTGAGAGCCTCCATTGCCATTTCACATGCCCTTCCATGCTCGCTGTCTGGTTTATTCAGGCATGCACACACCGACACACATACACATACACACACACACACCTACACACTTTCTCGCTCTGGTCCGCGTGTGTTTTCTTTGCCATAGTTGCTTTCGATGTGGCTGTTGCCCTTTGGCTGCAGCAGGTGTGAAATGCACCTAGCGCACAGTGGTCCAATGTAGCACATTTTCACACTCAAAATGGAAGCCAATTGTCTACTCGCTTACAGAAACTCAAATACTCTGAAAGCAAACTTTTACCAAGTTTTAAAAGTCGATACTATTTTAGCTATAAGATACAAGATTGTCTTAAAATGGAAAAAGTCATACAAGAAAACTGGACATAATTAATATAAATCGAATCTCATGCATTAATAATCAGGCCTGTTCCAAATTTCACTTACGACAAGATTGGTCGGAATTGAATTTCTTTAACCTGCTCTAATACCATTTCGGCTACATTCAGCGGATTGATATCATTTTGAGTTGATGAGTTTAAGTCTGGTAAAGCAAAAAATGATCATTTTCAAGCACTTAGTGGAAATTCAAAGTGAATAAATGCATATCACTAAATGTTAAAAAGTAAAAAGTGAAAGCCGGAACAGGTCTGAATATTAGTTTCAAAAAATTTAGCTTAGTTTTCCTGCAAACTAAAATGTTACTTTTTAATACCTTAAATACCTCAAAATACCTTAACCTGAAATCTTCATGCTTCTCAGCGGAGGCTAGGAATTGATTTTAGATATACATATAGTTTCTTCCTGAAAATATCTTAGAATTCATCGTAGATTACGATTCTGGTGGACGATTACCACGTTTTTTTCGACCCGAACAAATTGACCCGCCCTAATGACCATACAGGTATATTCAACTTCCTTATATGAAGTTTCTTTTAACTACAAATATTTCAAGCAAATAATCTCTTGACATATTTATAGTTGTGAACTTTTCTTATTTAAAATAATAAAGTAATCAAGATATACGGAAATTGCAGGTTTTATCTACAAGGTTTCAAAACAATAATTTTTTATTGTTGCCCATATACAGACGAACAAAGACTAAAGAACTTGACATCTGGCCATCAGTAACTTACCAATCTTACAAGTATATGCACAGTTAAGTCTTCAGCGAAATTGACAAATAAATCGTATTGTCGGCCCACTGTGCGGAAATATCGCTACGTTTGGATGCAATGGCCGTATAGTTGCTTTCGTAGGAGTGAGTTTGTGTGTAACGTACGTATGTATGTACGTATGTATGTATGTGTTGGAGTGAGTTGTAGTGAGTAGGAGTATGTGCAACAGCCGTGTTGCATGGTGTATAACCGTGCTCGTAGCTGTGTAGCTGAAGCTTATGACTTAATAAATACTTCGCAGTGTGCGCAATGTGGCTGGCAATTTAATAACGAAAGCAAACGGCATGGAGAAACAGAAGAAGAAGAAGAAGAACTATGGAGCAGCAAAAACAGTGAAGAGAAAGACAGCACTTTTGATTTACTCTTACACTAGTGTGGATGCCACATGCCACATGCCGCATGCCGCGTGCCACACACTGGCACCAGGATAAATAACCGGTATTTGAATACATACTCGTATTTGGTATTTATTTTAGCACTCGACTTGTGATTGAAGTACATTTCACACACGAGTCTTGAAATTAAGTGATGTAAAACCCATTAGAACCACATGCTTTCTATCAAAGTCTCTTCGTATAACCTTCACATGACCTTCAGTTCCCTCCCCCAACATTTTATTCAAATATAACTTACTTCAAATATAATGAAGTAAGAATTTTATAAATTCAAATACTAAATTCAATTTGTATACCCGTAACTCGTAGGGTATATTCTAGTTGTTGCAGTGTATGTTACAGGCTGAAGAAAGCGTGGCGGACTTTATAAAGTGTATAATTTCTTAAGAGCTAGATCAACCAAATTCGACACACTGAATTCCATGAGCCCTACACGGATTGAGCTGTCATAAAAAATTCAACCATGTCCTGGAAAAGACAAATTCACCACACTGACACTTACTCGCATCAAGATCGAATCAATATAACGAAAGTTATAGCTACAGTATGTATTAATTTTTGTGTAAATAAATAAAATTAATTTACTAAGTATGTGTGTATATCAACTCGTATATTAAATTGAGTAACGGGTATCTTATAGTCGGGAATGCGACAATACTTTTTTACTTGTTTAATTTGCGACGACAAACACACACGACTCTGGGCAGGACGTGGAATCCGGCCACGACAGAGCAAACTCAAAGAAGGACTCGTAAAAGATGCTGCAGACGACCATAAAGGCGTGGGGGCGTGGCATGGGAGCATAGAGGGCCATGGTGGCATAGAGGGGCGCGGCAGGTCGATGGTTCAATTCGCACTGATACGCACAGCGGGCCTTGTTGTACAAGTTGGTAACGCCCTTGACTCTAGGCCTCTCGACCCTGCACACTTCCGCTGCCACTGCACACTGTCCAGGCATCATCAGCAGCTGGAGCAGCAGCTGGAGCTGAAGCAGGAACAGAAGCAGCAGCAGCAGTAGGAGCATCAACAGACACAGCATAATAAGACAGCCGACAAAGAAGAGAAAGGTTCCAATGGCCACAGGTTTTTTTGGGCCAATTGCTGTGCTGTGTTCCCTAAATTAAAACAGGCACACACAAACAGATATTCAGAGTGAGACAGAGAAAGAGCGAGAGAGAGAGAGAGTGAGGGAGAGTGAGTAACTGCCTCGGGGTCCGGAAGCGCAAACACAAAATTTACAACTGACTGGCGATGCTCCGCTTTTTACCAAGCTGCTGCTGCTGAAGTCCCATTTTGATCTGGCAAGAGTTTGTCGGTGGAAAGGGGGAACAGGAAAAGGGTGGAGTGGGAGGGGGATATGGAAACAGGGAGGCTAGTCGGCTGGTTGGCTAACAGAACAGAACAGAACAGAACAGAACAGAAGCGGACAGGACACCCGTTGCCCCGGCGCCCTCTACAAGTCGCTTTTCAACTGAATTCCGTTCCGTGGCCGCTGCTCGAGTGTAAATTTGCTCGTTAAATTTGTTGGCACTCTCGACTAATTTGCACTTGCAACGCAACGGACATGGCTAAAAGACTGGCCGGGAGTGGGCGGGGCGGGGCGAGGCGAGGCGGGAAGTACATAGTCTGAAGCTGTGAATTGCTGGTTAAGTTTCTGCATTCTCGTGGTAATTGAAAAGACAACTGGCCAAGAAGAATATGACCAACAGCCGAATATGAAACTACTCGCAGAGAGAAAATAAACAAAATAAATCCACTTGTCAACATCATTTCCTTGGAAAAGCACTACACAGCCAAAACATAACTAGCTAGTTTAAGTTTAAGCCGGCATTGCCCGGACTCCAGTTTATTATATGATTGTGAACATTTCATTCTGCAATTAAGTTATAGAAAATGATTGTAAACAAATTTAGCTATAACTCAATATACAAGGTGGGCCAAAAGCAGCCACCCTATTGGTAGATGCTCTTATTTTTGCAAATGGCCGCTAATGTCAAATCTGTTTTGACATTTGTGGACTAGACAGATGTAGAATACAAGTGAACAAGCCATGGAGCGATACACTCCCCAAGAACGCAGAAAAATGTTAAGAAAGTAATAATAATAACCGGTTAAACTCTCGTTTTAACCGTTCCAGACTTCTTTTTATGGGGTCTTTTGAAGTCGCGGGCTTACGTCAACAAGCCTCAAACTCTTGGTAAAAGTGATGGAAAATGCCATAAAATGGACGTATGGTCATCAACTCTGGCAGCGAACACTTGGCCGACATCATCTTCTCGACTTGACCAATTAATTTCAAAAGGTTCAAATAAACATCAAAAAACAGAATCGAAGTTTTTCATTTAGAATAAAAATGAGAGCCAAGCAACATCGGATGACTTCTTGTGGCCCAACTTGCTTGTATATTTTTATCAAATACTTATTAAATTTTAAAGATTGGATTAAATTGGATAAGTACGATTGAAAAGGTATTCTAATTAACTTTTCGTCTTTGTAAAGTACAGACTGTACCATTTTTGTTTAGAGGATATCTATAAGTCATGGCTGAGATATAGTAAAAGACCTAACAAAATTATGCAGAACTGCTTATACTGCCACACAAATGACCATACTTGTCGGTTGACATAACTTTAATATGCTCGTATATGTACATATCAAGGTAAGTATTGATTGAACTTTTAGCTGCTCAATGCAAAATTCGATTTGACTAAAATGTTTTCAAATCTTTGTACGAATAAGAACATATTTTTGGCTTCAAAGGTGGAATTTAGATTAAGATTATTGAAGACAAGCATATTGAATGTTTTAGATTTTGATTGCCATAAAGTTGCAATCAAAGCCGAGCCTACCTAGCAATAGAAGATGACGATTGCCGCCTAGTGAAACTCATCAGAATTCTTCGCCCCAAGCTCAAACTCATTCGAATTCACCGCAGCCATCAACTGAATTTGGCCAGGAGCTAGAAGTGTGCCGATGAAATGAATAATTGTGTCACATTATGTTGCATTGTTATTCGTCATCGGCAAATCAGTTGCTAAATTAATCGTATTGAATTCATTGGCGGGCCACGAAGCCATCCATCCGGTGGCTCGGCTCCATTTGCGCAGCTGCCTGATTGATGGCTCTGGATATTTTGCGATAAATGCCAAATGAAGCATTGTTCCACAGGCAACAACAACTTTCGGCTAAACTTCGAGCCAGGGATTAAGTTTCGGCTTGGGGTTTGAGTGAATAGAAATGCCAATGGCATTGGCAATGGCAATGAAAGTACACAGAAAAAAAATCATTTTAAAATTCCAGTTTAATTTTCTTAATTTAGGATTGTATTTTTAAAGTATGCGGAAATATTCAGCAACCAAACAATTCCTATTGAGCCCCGATAATCAACATATTTGTGGCGGAGGAAAAAATAATGTGTTTCGCACTTGATTTAACAAATTTCGGGATTTTTTTCCGGAATCCCGAATTTCTTTCTGTGTAGGAATGTGAATGGAAAAAGGGAGGTTGTCGGTCGCTTGGGGATTTCAGTGATTACGGCGCCCGGTGGCGCCTATTTGCGGACTAAGTCAACGATCTGGCGTCTAACGCCGCTGTGAAATGCCGGCTTATTATTATGCAGCTCATGAGTCTCGTTAGTGGCAAAGTTATATGAGCATACATCAGCAAGCCGCACACAACTTTGCAACATGCGGCGGGCGCTGCGAGTTGCGGATGCGACTTGCAAGCGGAAAGTGTTGAGCACAACCAAGTAAATGCTACCAACTTTCGAGATGGCCAAAAGACGGCCACCAGCAACAACAACACAATGCTGTCATAGCCACAACGTCTACTGAACTGAGCTGAGCTGAGCTGAGCTGAAGGCGCCTCTGCAAGTGGCGGAAGTGGCTCCGACTTGACTTAGACCAATTCCTGCCCCCTCCGGTTTCCTTGCTCCTCAGCTATGGCAACTAACCAAACTTCCCCCATTGCCGTGTCCCCGCAAAGCTTTCTCAATTCGCCGCAAATTGTTGGGGCGAAGTTGTTGCTCACGCACCGCCAACACGCTCGCGTTCGGGTTTGGTTTCGGTTACGGGTTCGGGATCGGGTTCGGGCTCAGTGGCTTGGTTTGAATGGGGTTTTGTTTTCAACAAATCGACTATGTTTGCAACGTTGCCCCGTCCCCCGATTCCTGCCGCTTCCACGCCAAAGACGGTTTGTTAGCCCAAGCTTTGAGAATGTTAAGAGAAAGCGCAACTACACTGAGAGAAATAATAGCAAGTTAAATAATACAAATAGATAAATGTTCTTTATACTTGTAATACTCTTAGTTGAGAAAGCCGTCAATATTGTAAGATTATGAACTTTCAGTTTAAAAAAAAACTGGATTCGATTCCCACCCTGCCATGTTATAAAAACAGTCATACATAATAATGTTCCATCACCACCATTTGTATTCAGTCATGTGTTATTAGGTTTCTTGGAATAAAGAGCAAAAATTCTTTCCCGACATGTCAAAAAAAAAAAAAAAATCATTAATATAAAAGAAAAAACACTTCATAACTTGAGCCTTTAAGTTATTTCTATAGTACATATACTAAGAATTAAGTATTTAGTTAGAATATATGTACTGTCACGTCGTTATTATATAATCCTGGTAATAAAGTTATACATAGCGTTAATAACTTACGATTCAAGTTTTGAACTTAAATTAATTCAAATCTGTAAAATATTAAGTATACCAAAGATCCTAATAAGAAGTTTACGTATCCACTTAAAGTATTGTAATAAACAAAAAAAACTGCAGCAAGTCTTACAATTAGACAATTAGCCCCAAGAAGTATGCACTAAACAATATGTGTTTAGTGTAATTTCTTTCAGTGTAGAGCACTTTCAGTACAGCAGCAAACAGGCAGCAGCAGCAGCAGTTGAACGTAGACTCGACTCGACAACACGATTAGCTTTAATTAGCTCCAAGTGGACAGCCAGGCAGCTCGAACTGGACAAGGACAATGAACACATTGGCCCCAGGAATTCAAGTGAATGCCTCAAAGGCAGGGCAGGACAGAAACAGGAACAAGGACTCCCACCTTTTCCCCACTCAATGCAAACAGCCTGCAATGATTTCGCCGAAATTCAATTATCCAAGTTTCTATTCGGAACAAAGTGGAGCAGTGAAGATTTAGCGGAACCATTTCACGTGCTTATGAATTATGTGGCAGCTAATGGGGCACAAATGAAGTCCGAACTGCGAATGGGTATCCGAATGACTGATTTGTGGCAAGGGCGCGAACAATTTGACGCACGATGTTGGAGGCCAGAGGAAATGAGGCTTGATTTATGGGCATGGCATGGTATGGTAGGGTAGAGTATGGTATGGTATGGTATGGTATGGAATGATATGGTGTGGTAAGATTTGGTATGATATGGTGTGGTATGGTATGAAATGGTTTGGCATGGTATGGTATGGTATGGCATGGTATGGTGTGGTATGATATGGTGTGGTATGGTATGAAATGGTTTGGCATGGTATGGTATGGTATGGCATGGTATGGTGTGGTATGATATGGTTTGGTATGGTATGGCATGGTTTGGCATGGTTTGGCATGGTATGGCATGTTAAGGTTTGGTATAGTATGGCATGGTTTGGTATGGTATGGTATGGTATGGTATGGTATGGTATAGGATGGTATGGTATGGCATGGTATGGTAAGATTTGGTATGGTATGGAATGGTATGGTATGGTAGGGCATGGTATGGTGTAATACGGTATGGTATGGTATGGCATGGTATGGTATAGTATGGTATGGCATGGTAAGGTTTGGTATGATATGGTATGGTATGGTATGAAATGGTTTGGCATGGTATGGTAAGATTTAGTATGGTGTGGTATGGTGTGGTATGATATGGTATGAAATGGTATGTTATGGCATGGTATGGTAAGATTTGGTATGGTATGGAATGGTATGGTATGGTAGGGCATGGTATGGTGTAATATGGTATGGTATGGTATGGCATGGTATGGTATAGTATGGTATGGCATGGTAAGGTTTGGTATGATATGGTGTGGTATGGTATGAAATGGTTTGGCATGGTATGGCATGTTAAGGTTTGGTATAGTATGGTAAGGTTTGGTATGATATGGTGTGGTATGGTATGAAATGGTTTGGCATGGTATGGTATGGTATGGTATGGCATGGTATGGTATAGTATGGTATGGCATGGTATGGCATGGTAAGGTTTGGTATGATATGGTATGGTATGGTATGAAATGGTTTGGCATGGTATGGTAAGATTTAGTATGGTGTGGTATGGTGTGGTATGATATGGTATGGTATGGTATGAAATGGTATGTTATGGCATGGTATGGTAAGATTTGGTATGGTATGGAATGGTATGGTATGGTAGGGCATGGTATGGTGTAATATGGTATGGTATGGTATGGTATGGTATGGTATGGTATGGTATGGTATGGCATGGTAAGGTTTGGTATGGTAAGGTTTGGAGTAGTTTGGTTTGGTACGGTGAGGTCAGCGTAATATTGTAGGGTCTGGTATAGTATGATAAAGTATAAAAATCGTTAAGTGTAGCGATGCTGGCAACTGTTTAGTCAGCCACACCCCATCCAATACACACAACGGACCCGTCCAGCTAACTGTTTAACAACAGCAACAGTGGCATCAACGGTGGCAGCAACATCGGCTGTGGCAGAGAGTAAAATGCATCCCTCGGGTGCAGTTGTTGCCGTGCCGTTGCATCTGTTAAATTGTGCTGCAATCCTTGCTGGCTAGTGTGGGAGACCGGGAGACTGGGAGTCCATGAACCAGGTCTACAGTGTGCACTCAGCTGACCGAAAGCGCAGCGCAGCAATAATTAGCAACAACTGAGGGGGAGGGGAGGAGGAGTGCAGGATGTAAGCGAGGCAGGACTGCCGTAGTCGGTGGCAAGGTCCGTGACGGGGCATTTTGTGCGCCGAACTTAATTGAAACGAGCGCCAGCTGCAATTATTTTTCATTCTAATTCAAGTTGCTCCTCTGAGGCCAGACCCCAGGCCCCCCAGGCCCAAACCAGTTGCAACCTGCCCCTGCCCACGCTAGGTTTCCATTTCAACTCACGCTTCAGCTGCGGCATTCGCAGGAGCGCAGCTAGAGGGGCACAGAAGGGGCCACTTGCCCCGAGCACATAGCTCGAAGGGGTCCCGCACAAACTGTTCCCGTTGACGTAAAAAAAGACAAAGATATGACTAGCGAGCGACTATTTTCCTTATCATTTCTTAACTGATAAATAAGACATTTGGAAATATAAACAATATTCGAGGGATGCTTTTGAAATTTCATAAAAGCCCCCTTTTGCTTTTAGTTTAAATATGGGCGTATTTCATGATCTGCCATCGCCACAATTTGTACGATACCTTCTTTACCAAAATTTTACATTTTTGATTGTTAGAAATATTGTGCTGAATGCAATTTGCAATGATGAGGTATCATTTATCATGCATATCTAGTTTTTGTATCCAATTAGAATTATCCCTGCCACAATTTTGCCCTACTCCTTTTACCCCGGGTCCACAAAGTGACTAGGTGCATCCCTGGACATCCGCATCCGCACCCACATGCGCATCCGCGCGCTCTTCTAATTCGTAACTTCGTGCAGGTTTTTGCCTGTTGTTGTTGTTGTATTCGATTTCATTTTAGTTGCTGCTCGAATTGAATTTCAATTGGCATAGAATAGTGCAACAAGGCAAGGGACATGAAGTAGGTAGGTGTGTGTGTGTGTGGGAATGCTGGGATTGGGGAATTCACCGCACCCGCAATTCAGCAATTTGCTGTCATCCATCCGTCTGCTTGACCATTTGGCCGTTTTGCAGCTTTTGGTTACAATTTGAGTGCGCCACTGTGCAGGCTGTACTGTACATGCAATTTTCGCGTTTAATTAGCTGCAACGTCATGCGGCCGCATCAGCATCGGCAATGGCGGCATTGGCCAGTTTTCAGCTGTGTTGGCCATTTGCCAAATTGGTGTCTGCAACTGATGCAATATGCAATTTGTGCATCCATGTTGCAGTCCATCAACACCTTTTTATATGTTAACGCTCCGCAACTGTCCCGCCATCCAATTGCCCAATTGTTACCACTGTCCGCCTGGCCGCAAAAATGCAATTGCCCCACGCCCTGCTGGACAATGGGTCGGGCATACGAGTTTAAATGAATATGGGAATGTGACTGTGAATGCCGATATGAATGCCAGCGCGAATACGAATGCGAATGCGAGTGCGAATGTAAATGTGCCAAGGGGCACGCAACGTGAGTTGCCCCAGACTGGCAGTTATACTGCGACTAGGGCACAGCTACGTACCTCACGAAGCACTGCAACAAATACTACAAGAGTGACTCCATGTAAATTTCTAATTGAATTTTTGTGACTTCCCCTCAAACTCTCATCTCCCAACACCCCAAAACCCAACACCCAATACAACTGCCCGCCGGCTCGCAATATGAACACCTCGCTCTGCTTGCCTGTCACCTGACACGGGAGTAACTGTGACCTTAAAGAGCTCAACCTACATTGCACCGTGTAACTTTTGGCTAACTCTTGAAATAGCTCTGGATAGCCCAGATCCCCCTCCTTTTCTTGGGGTAACATTATTCCATTATATTACATTATTCTATTTGGCGCAACGAAACGCAACTACTGTACAGAGTTCAGCCTTCTAGCTCTTACCGTTTGGACTGTACGTTGATCACCAGTCTGGAGAAAGAATTTAACATTCTTAGCTAAGCTAAGTATTAAAATCTTTCATTTCATCAACTTTAACTTAAGCATTTGCAATCACTTTAAAGTTTAAACTAAGTAGCAGCAACTTTTCACATAAATATTAATCAGTTCTGAGTGCAATGCCGACGATAGAGTACAGCAAAGTAAACAACATTCAAGGCAATTACCATAAGCTTGCGCATTAAGTAATCGAAGATTTAGCTTAAGGGACTTGTATCCATCGTCTACGTATAAAGCTTTAATGTGATTTCAAAACTGGCTGTGAGCTTACGTCTTAACGTTATGATGTACTACATATGTATTACGAAGGAACCTTTCAGATTAGTCGAAACTTTAAGGCTTAAAGTGCAATCAGAGTAAAAGAAGCACCATTAAATGCTTGTGGATGAGTATGTTTGGCATTTTCTCGGGAGGAGCGACAGCGACAGGTAGCACAACTTTCATCTGAGACTCGTATAGGAAATTGCAAAACGTTCAGAGTCCTTTCGCCCACCACTCTCTGCCAGAAGAACAGGTTCTACCAACTTCTGGCCACAAGCTGCTTCTCGTTACTTGCCACCCGTTTCCTGCCACCTGCCACCTGCCGTCTGACGGACGCTTGAGGCTGCAATTTGGCCAGGACGAGTGCGGAGCTGAATGCAACGCTTTGTGGTTGCAACAAGGACATTCCACTCGAGGGTGACTCCAAGATCTTTGCCAAATTGACTTTGATTTGCCGCCTTCGCACTCAACTCCTTGCAATCGCACTGACCAACAACAGCAACATCGAAGGCATTCGGCCGTGTCCTGAATGCAGCCATTTTTTATGGTTCGTTGCGCAACAGAACACACATACACACACACACACTCACACACACATACCAAGGCACTTGGTCTGGCATTTGTTGCTAAACCAAGGCACAAACAACTTCTGATGTCCCCACAATCGGAGTGCAACTCCAACCCAGACCCAACCCAGATCCAGCCCAGATCCAAGCCGACCTAACCAAAGTAAAGCGATTGAAAGAGCGCAATCTATAAATATCTAAAAATCCCATAAAACTCAAGGACGTGGCAGGTTGCTGGCGGCAGGTGGCAGGTGGCTGGAGGGAAGGGGCAAAGGAAGAGGAGGCACTGCAACGAGCTGGGCGAGCCAGTAAATGTCATCATTGAATGTGTGCACCCAACTTTAGAGACTCATATGAGTGTGAGTGTGTGTGTTTGCCACTGGTCGGTATAAGTGTACACAGAAAAAAATAGTTCGAGATTCACTCTATCCAAGCACAATTTTTCAATTCATGCTTAGAAAATAATTTGAATTATTTTGAAATATTTTGAAATAATTTTGTTCAGTGAAATTAAAAGCTATTGCCTTTTTTAAATATTTTAATGCTGAGTGGTTGCTATTTTATGCGTATATTTTGTTTATTTAACAATAATTTTAATCGTGAATTTTAGAATGATGTTTGGTTTTTTGTCTGTGTAGTGAATGAGATGGGAACTATACTATATACCTTACCTTATGCCTACCAATTGACAAGCGGCTGCAATGCTGTGGTTGCTTTCCAATTGATCAATTCAACAACGAGCCGTGGATTATCAAAACTTCCATGTCAGTCGTCAGTCGCGACACACACACACATCCATGAGCGTGAGTGTGAGTGTGAGTGTGAGTGAGTGTATTCGCTTAGACAATATTTGTGGATGATTGCATGCTTGTGCAAACGGCTTTCATGTACGTGAACAGCAAATTTATTTGCACGAGTGCAATGGATGCTTGTGCTGCATTGGATTGGAGGATGGTGCAATGCTTGGTCCCAGCATCCAGCATCCAGATCAGATCCCGCAGAACTGCAGCCTGCATTGCATGGCTCGATTCTATTTAGAAATTTGCCTGTCAAAGTTTGCCATTTCCAAATGCTTCTCTCCACTACAGGTCTCTGACGGGCGCCATAAAAGTCTGTTGCATAAACCAATTTCGCATTTGTTCGCACAAATGCAACTCACTAGGCGACTCACTGGATGTGTCTGTCTGTCTGTCTGTCTGCTTAAAATGGGTTGGGCTGGGTTGGTTTGACTTCGGTTAGGCATTGACTTATGCCAGGGGTTTGGGCTTTTAGCTCCTTTTTTTTTTTTTTTTTGGTTACAACCTCTGGTTTCAGCTGGAATTTGATTGGGTGGGGATTATGCAAACGTTCGACGCTGTCAACGCAACTTCTTCGCACTCGCACTCACATTCGCTTTTAGATTCGCATTTGGAATCCGGATTCGAGAGCCCAACCGCCCACAGAAAATCGTCGCTGATAACGTAAACCGCTTTGATTTTTATTTAACTGCACATTTCGCTTAGGGCGTCGCAGCTCCAATTTCATCTCGTACCATCTCTGCCACATCTCAAGCTCCATCTCCATTTCCATCTCCAGCATCTGCAATCTAACAATTTCTCTACCGATTTACCATTGACGTTTAATGGCAACTTGTGAAGAATTCTCTTCTTCCAACTCCCACCCACTCTCTTTTCTGTTTTTTCTGCTTTTTTTTTTTGTTTTGTTTTTTTTTTTTTTTGCTGGCGCTGCTCGAATGTCTGTGGTCTCACGAATTTTACCAATTTCGCCAGTTTGCAATTTCACAATTTTCGCAGCGATTTTCCATTTTCCATTTCACGTATTTCTTTTATTTATGTATTTATTTATTCGCTCGCTGCTCAGTTGCCGATGAAATTGATAATTTATAAAATTGCTAGCAAATGTCAGACCAAATGTTGGCCTTCCCCACCAGCAAACGCAGCGAATTGGCCACACCCGCTCCAGAACTCTCCCCCTCGCCCACAGCCACCATTGCATGCCCACAATTCCCATCAATTTGCTTTCAAAGTTGCCACTACAATTTGCAACAAAAATATACATAAAAATATTCACTAGGTATTCAAAGGTATTCACCTATTTAAGCATCCTTAGCCTATTGCGAAGGCTCTTTAAGTGCGTGGTTCAAATGCCTTCAAGTAAACGGTCCTACCAGATAGTTTGTATTACATTGCGAGGTTTCAATTAGATCCAGTTAATAGAACTGAGTAAATAACACTAATCCTTGCAACAAATGCTGTATAAATATTTAAAGCATATCATAAGTAAATTTATTTACATTATGTGCAATTGGGGTTGATAAATATGTACTTATCTGATAACCAATTTTGCAAATAAACTCATTAATTACAATTTGTAATCTGTAATACTTCCATATAATTGTATAGTCCTCGATAACTTGACTGCGATTGACTGTTAGGTAACCTCCAGGTGCATAAGTACAGGTGTTACTCATCTAGAATAAAAGTTCAGCCATCTTAAAGCAAGATTGGAGTTGCTTAAGTTATGCACCCTTTGCCTGTTGCATTTACTTAGCACTCTAAGTAAGCAGTTCAGTATTTTGGCATCGCATCTGGGCAACTCTATTTCTGTTTACTTTACGAATGTGAGGAACTGCCACACAACCCATACGATACGAGTAGAGTTGCCTCCTTCCAGTTAACGTATTTATTTGGCGCTTCGCTGCTTTTATTTTTATTGAAATTTATGATTTCTGACACAAAATTTATGTTGTTTTGCATTTGGCGTGCTTGTGTATGTGTATGCGTGTGTGTGTGCTTAAAAGCATAAAATAAACCTCAAATGCTCGTAAAATGCCATACGAACAAACCCCAAACGACCCCACGGACCCAAACTCGGTGCGGGTAATGCCATCGCCTTCATTCTGTAACGCTTCTTGAGCCCTTCCGTTAGTCTAGCCCCAAACACACACACACGTGTCTCTCTCTTCCCACTGCTTCCCATCCCTCTGATGCGTGCGTGTGTGTGTGTGTGTGTGTGTGTGTGTGTGGGGAGGCTGTGCGGTTTTAAACTGCCCGACTGCGGGCCCCAGACCAACGCGCGTGAATTATTTAATTCGAATAAATATTGAAAACTCAATTTTTTATGATGTTTTCTTGTTGGTTTATTGCGCTTTTGTGGTGTTTTAATATCGAATAACCTTGCTCGAGTGTCTCCATTTGTAACTGAGTACATGTCTGTCTGTCTGTCTGTCTGTCTGTGTGTGTGTGTGTGTGTGTGTGTTTGTATTGCACAACCATACCATGTATTACATACCTAGATGCAGGCGTGTGCGGGTTTATTTATAAAGGCGTACTCGTATTTATGTGTGCACTCGTAACACACAAAAATTTGCCCTTACATAATTGCCACACAGAGAATTCGTCTCACAGTGACCAGGCAATTGACTTGTTTGATTAAAAGCAATCAATCTGCTTATGCGATTAAATAGGAGCTAATGAATGAGGCAACCAATTTGAATTTAAAGCTCTTTTTCCCGCCTATGTCAAAATCAGTCAATAGCCAAACAGGAATATCTGAATATCTAATTTACGACAATCCGCTTATTGTAACATTTACAGCTTAGGTAACTCTTCTAGCTCTAACCGTTTAGATGCGAGGTAGCGATTTTGCACCGCCCCCCCCCCTTAATGAGAAGCTGCCGACGCCCTTGACAATAAATATGCCAATTGTTTTTCAAATAACTTTTTCACTCAATGTACAAATTTAAAAAACTTATCGGAGTCATACATCCTAAAAAATCCAACATATGCCACGAAATTGAATGTAATTTAACAAAAAACCGTGCATACATATGTAAGCAACAATTTTATACTTATTATTATCAATGTTAACAAATAAATATTTTCCCGGCCAAAATGTATAACTCTAAAAGTTTAGTTGATTATAGTTCAGAATTTGACTGCACATCCCCAATTCGGAGTATGAATACCTATTGGTATAATAAATATATAAACTTTAAATTTAATTAAGCACTAATTAAATAAAGCTCAGGGCTGTAACTAAGATGAGTTAAGTGGCATTAACAACCTTTAGAACTTTGACTTTTGATCTAAGCCAACCAGCATATTACAATTTCTCTCTATCGAAATTTGTATGAATTTATTTTAGGCCAACAACTGTTGGCTCTTGACTGAAAAAAGAAACAGCAACAAGCAGATGTGTATACCATGTGTGTGTGTGTTTGTGTGAGTGTGAGTGTGTGTGCACAACCATAAGTTGACTGCACACACATTTGCCTTGCGAAATAATCCCCAATAGCAGAAAATTGTGTAAAATTTGTGTTGGTTTCACTGATTAAGGATGGCTTACTGCCTGGTTGCAACACGCTTTGTTCCCCCCAGCACCCGCCGCTGTCTACGGGATGCTTGCTGCCGGCCAGTGCCCTTGGGGAAATCCTTTGAAAACCAAAAGATGTATAGACCAATCCGGCATCTAATATGTGCGAAATTTATCAACAAGGATACTCGTACCGTCCGGCACTCAAAGGCGCAGAAGGAAGTGGAAGTGGAAGGATGAAGCCAACCGACATGGAAAATCGCAATAATAATTTTCCAGTTCAGGCTTTGTGTTGGAGGCCCTCTTTTCTCGTGAGTGCTCTAGTAATACTCACATGCTGTATGCCTTGGATTCCGCCTGACCAGCATATGCTTAAAGATGCCAAGTGGACAATGGCATATTTGCTGGGGCCTTATTACTCTATGTATCTACTAATACAAAGGCAGATTGAGACAACAAGTGAACAAGGGCACGACTCCGGTCGCTCCAATTATTTCTGATTTCTGGCAACCGCAGGCGTTTAAAACTGGACAGATGTCCAGGCGACAGAGGAAAATAAGAACGAGAAATACTCATTTGCATATGCTCAACTAAGTATATCTTATATTTGTGTTTTGCTTTTTGTTGACTCGTATAGTTTAGATTACAGTTAGTGTAACAGTTGGATTAAAGTGTACATTGCATTTACAGACACGTCCCAGATCCACTCTCATCGCTTAACTCGTTGCTTAACAATATGATTTTTGTAGTACAAGGTCCGAATTTGCGGTTTGTTAGGTACTTATGCGTTTCAGGTTATCAGATTCTTCGCAATTTCTTATTCCTTGCCTTTTTACTTAACAGCCGATTGGATGAAAATTGCCATAGTCATGACCCCCAAGCATATTCCTGTCAATAAAAAACCGATTAACTACATGAAATGTTATTTAAAAATTGAACCCATCACTTACCTAAGTCTGAGTTCTTTTCCGTTT
This sequence comes from Drosophila suboccidentalis, assembly GCA_037043435.1. Classification (NCBI taxonomy): domain Eukaryota; kingdom Metazoa; phylum Arthropoda; class Insecta; order Diptera; family Drosophilidae; genus Drosophila; species Drosophila suboccidentalis. The sequence continues at coordinate 2,403,185 of JBAMBK010000278.1, read as the reverse complement.
CTGCTGGCTTTGGTATAAAGAATCAGCAGAAATAGTGCTTGAGCAATCATTAGGAGCCATTGCTTGCCACAGACTTTGCTGACCCAACTACTAAACTGTGTAGAAAGCAAGGAACTTTCGGGATGCAACCGTTGAGACAAATCTTGGCTCTTGATGTCATCCCGTTCCTCACGATGAGACAGATTGCTACGACTATTTAAACGCTCACGATCCTCTCGAACAAGTGTACGCGTCTGGTCGGCATCCTTTCGTATGACATTCCCCCAGCTCACTCGTCGATCCATTCGCTCTATTTGTTCAAGTGAATCGCGCTCTTGACTACGCGATGTATCACGCTCATCTTGTCGTAGATTGCGTATGAGGTCATTCTCTTCCCGTCGCATATCTTCATGGGATTCTCGATCGTCTCTACGAGATAAGTCACGTTCCTCTCGTCGAAGATCGCTTCGTTTCTCACGTCGTTCGCTATCTTCACGTTGCTGTCTACGTGTAAGGTCATTCTTTTCTCGTCGCATTTCTTCATGGGATTCTCGACCGTCTCTACGAGATAAAACACGTTCCCCTCGTCGAAGATCGCTTCGTTCCTCACGTCGTTCGCTATCTTCACGTTGCTGTCTACGTGTAAGCTCATTCTCTTCTCGTCGCATTTCTTCATGGGAATCTCGATCGTCTCTACGAGATAAGTCACAATCCTCTCGTCCAAGATCGCTTCGCTCCTCTAGCCTCTGATCACGTTCCACTCGTCGAAGATCGCTTCGTTCCTCACGTCGTTCGCTATCTTCACGTTGCTGTCTACGTGTAAGGTCATTCTCTTCTCGTCGCATTTCTTCATGGGATTCTCGACCGTCTCTACGAGATAAAACACGTTCCTCTCGTCGAAGATCGCTTCGTTCCTCACGTCGTTCGCTATTTTCTCGTTGCTGTCTGCGTGTGAGATCATTTTCTTCTCGTCGCATATCTTCATGGGATTCTCGATCGTCTCTACGAGATAAATCACGTTCCTCTCGTCGAAGTTCGCTTCGCTCCTCTAGCCTCTGATCACGTTCCTCTCGTCGAAGATCGCTTCGTTTCTCACGTCGTTCGCTATCTTCACGTTGCTGTCTACGTGTAAAGTCATTCTCTTCTCGTCGCATTTCTTCATGGGATTCTCGACCGTCTCTACGAGATAAAACACGTTCCTCTCGTCGAAGATCGCTTCGTTCCTCACGTCGTTCGCTATTTTCTCGTTGCTGTCTGCGTGTGAGATCATTTTCTTCTCGCCGCATATCTTCATGGGATTCTCGATCGTCTCTACGAGATAAATCACGTTCCTCTCGTCGAAGTTCGCTTCGCTCCTCTAGCCTCTGATCACGTTCCTCTCGTCGTAGATCGCTTCGTTCCTCACGTCGTTCGCTATCTTCACGTTGCTGTCTACGTGTAAGGTCATTCTCTTCTCGTCGCATTTCTTCATGGGATTCTCGACCGTCTCTACGAGATAAAACACGTTCCTCTCGTCGAAGATCGCTTCGTTCCTCACGTCGTTCGCTATTTTCTCGTTGCTGTCTGCGTGTGAGATCATTTTCTTCTCGCCGCATATCTTCATGGGATTCTCGATCGTCTCTACGAGATAAATCACGTTCCTCTCGTCGAAGTTCGCTTCGCTCCTCTAGCCTCTGATCACGTTCCTCTCGTCGTAGATCGCTTCGTTCCTCACGTCGTTCGCTATCTTCACGTTGCTGTCTACGTGTAAGGTCATTCTCTTCTCGACGCATTTCTTCATGGGATTCTCTATCGTCTCTACGAGATAAAACACGTTCCTCTCGTCGAAGATCGCTTCGTTCCTCATGTCGTTCGCTATTTTCTCGTTGCTGTCTGCGTGTGAGATCACTTTCGACTCGATCGTCTCTATGAGATAAATCACGTTCCTCTCGTCGATGTTCGCTTCGCTCTTCTAGCCTCTGATCACGTTCCTCTCGTCGTAGATCGCTTCGTTCATCACGTCGTTCGCTATCTTCACGTTGCTGTCTACGTGTGAGGTCATTCTCTTCTCTTCGCATATCTTCACGGGATTCTCTATCGTCTCTACGAGATAAAACTCGTTCCTCACGTCGTTCGCTATTTTCTCGTTGCTGTCTGCGTGTGAGATCATTTTCTTCTCGTCGCATATCTTCATGGGATTCTCGATCGTCTCTACGAGATAAATCACGTTCCTCTCGTCGAAGTTCGCTTCGCTCCTCTAGTCTCTGATCACGTTCCTCTCGTCGTAGATCGCTTCGTTCCTCACGTCGTTCGCTATCTTCACGTTGCTGTCTACGTGTAAGGTCATTCTCTTCTCGTCGCATTTCTTCATGGGATTCTCGATCGCCTCTACGAGATAAGTCACGTTCCTCTCGTCGAAGATCGCTTCGTTCCTCACGTCGTTCGCTATTTTCTCGTTGCTGTTGGCGTGTGAGGTCACTTTCTTCTCGTCGCATTTCTTCATGGGATTCTCGACCGTCTCTACGAGATAAAACACATTCCCCTCGTCGAAGATCGCTTCGTTCCTCACGTCGTTCGCTATCTTCACGTTGCTGTCTACGTGTAAGGTCATTCTCTTCTCGTCGCATTTCTTCATGGGATTCTCGATCGTCTCTACGAGATAAGTCACGTTCCTCTCGTCGAAGATCGCTCCGTTCCTCACGTCGTTCGCTATCTTCTCGTTGCTGTTTGCGTGTGAGATCACTTTCGACTCGTTGCTTATCTTCATGGGATTCTCGATCGTCTCTATGAGATAAATCACGTTCCTCTCGTCGATGTTCGCTTCGCTCCTCTAGCCTCTGATCACGTTCCTCTCGTCGTAGATCGCTTTGTTCATCACGTCGTTCGCTATCTTCACGTTGCTGTCTACGTGTAAGGTCATTCTCTTCTCGTCGCATATCTTCACGGGATTCTCTATCGTCTCTACGAGATAAAACTCGTTCCTCTCGTCGTAGATAGCTTCGTTCCTCACGTCGTTCGCTATTTTCTCGTTGCTGCCTACGTGTAAAGTCATTCTCTTCTCGTCGCATATCTTCATGGGATTCTCGACCGTCTCGTCGAAGATCGCTTCGTTTCTCTCGTCGCTCGCTATCCTCTCGTTGCTGTTTGCGTGTGAGGTCATTTTCTTCTCGTCTCATATCATCTCGACTCATTTGCCTTTCCATTCGCTCCTCATGCTCCTCTAGTCGCTCAAGAAATTCTCGTTCCTGTCTGCGCGAGATTTCATTACCTTCTCGTCGCATCTCTTCATGGGACTCTCGATCGTGTCTACGAGATAAATCAATTTCCTCTCGTCGAAGATCGCTTCGTTCACGGTCTTGCATCTGCAATATCTCACGTTTCTCTTGACGGAAATTGTCTCGTTCTTCACGTTGAGTATCTAATTTCTGGCGAGTTTCCGCCCGGCGAATATCCCCTTGATCTGCGCTGTTTTTCTCCGGAGTTTCCAAGACTATTCGTCGAGATGAGTCTCTCACTGCTTCTTGTCTGTACACAAGATGCTCGTCGTAATCATCCAAGTCACTTCTTCGGTTTTCCATCATCCGGTGCAATGGCTTCGACATACACTGCAGTGCATGACTGCCACACAGCTGCTTCTCAGAGTGGACGAGACTAACGCTGGAGTGTGCTAACTGCAGCCTGCCCAGGTGGAGGAGCATAATGAGAATGTTGAACCTCAGCCAGCGTGGGTTGGCGGCCATCCTAGTGTTCTTGATTCTGCAACTGTAAGGAATTCTGGATTCTGGGTAGCTGTTGCTCCAGCAAACCTTGGAACTCGAATGACTTTCTCAACCGCAATGCATTGAATTTATACCAAAAGTTGGCCGATGTTCCTTGTGGAAATGACAACGCCCACACATTGATTGGAACGCACTGAGCCTCAATTTCCTACTGATTGATTCAATTTCGCTTATCGCACATGTGCACCAATGCGCTTTGTTTTGCCCCAAGACTCTGACTACTCCACTCAACTCCAGTCAAGTGCGTTAAATGCGTGGAACCCGATTCTAAATCACAATTTTATGAATGAAACTCAACTGTGACGTCATGACCTATTTTTTCCTATTCCGTGTCGCGGACCTTAAATATATTCATATACATACACGTTGGTATATAGAAATACTCAAGTATATACAAGTCCATTGTATACATATTGTATTGTTGAGGCCCAGACAACAAGGAACCGCCAACAAGGTCTTCAGCCTGGTCTTGTGATAAGTAGGACTGGCCTGGTTGCACAATTGCGATAAGAGTGTTTCAATCAAAATCAAATTAAAGTGCAATGAACAATATGTTGGCTGTGTGGGTCGGACAACAGCCAACTAAATGAATAAGGATTGATGCTCATCTAGGCGTAAAATTGGGTACAGGCATCTCGCAAATGTGCCCAAGTGCCCAAGCGGACGCCAGACGGCTATAAAAGGCGCTACTTGTCGTCCACATTATTGGCAGTTTCATTTCAACCAGGACACGTGCGTCCACGTCGACGACGAAGTGCCGCCGTGGCAGTGCCACGATGGTGGCAAGGTGGCAAGTCACCGAGCCGAGGAACAGTCGAAGACTCGGACTCGGAGCTTCACAAAGTCACAAGGTGAGCCGGAAACTCGGTTGGTGGCAACATTTGTTTGGTCCCGCAATGGAATCCATCGCAATATCCGAGAACTATATACAGAAGCAGACTACCCTACTAGCAGAAAAGATGTTAATCACCGTTATGGAAACGTCCGAAAATACTTGAGAGATTGTTAATCTATTAATGGAAATTTCGTACATTTGCAGATACTTTGTTAACCAATCTATTAATCAATATTATATTTGTATATCGACTATCTGAATGTTATGTAACTATTGAATATCCTTAACGGTTATATGCCGTAGTTAAATGTTGCTGTTGTTTGGGATCGTATTGTCAACAGATTGATAATGTCTTCTTATCCAAAATTTGTGTAGCACTACAGCTCAAATATATTAATATATATATATATATTTGTTATTTATATTCTCAATATACTTAGCAGTTGTTATATGTATGCCATGCTATATAGACGATACAAGAAGCACATATGATAATATTATAAAAAAAACTGTGTCCCTATTCGACACTTACCTATTATAATCATTTAAACCATACAAGATCTGTACTCGTAAATCGCAAATAAACTATTCTAATCCATGTGTTGAGCAAACGACAAATTATTGGCAATTTTATTTCAACAGTCGCTGATCAGACTCGGAATTATACTTATTTAAACGAGGTACAAAACAAATTCAAAAAGAAGGTAAATTGTTTATTAATTTAATATTTATTTTGTATGTAGATAATTATGTTTTATATTTTCATTTTTCTTTCTATTAATTTTATTTTTTTGTTGTACAATTTTGCAATTTGACATTCGACTTGAAGTTTAATTTCATCTTGATGTTCGGCAAGGATTTAATTTGTTTTCAACATTTTCAAATGTTTTAATTTTCATGTGTTTAAACACTATAGTCTGCTTGGACACTCTATACTCTGTTTAAGGCTAAGAACTATGAAATCTTCTATATGTACATATATACTCGTATATATCTCGGATATATATGTATGTTGTTTGTTCAAGAGATGTACTGTAGTTGTAAGTTAAAAACAAGACGAATTTTCAAGACTGATTTCTATTATAATTTTGAATATTTTTGTATTGGGGCATCCTAGCTCTCATGTACTTTGAGTACATTCTATAAATAAGACGCATAAGATTTCCTTTTCTTTTAAATGAAAATACAATGTTATACCATATTAGATACGTTAACTTTTAAATATTATCTTGTCCATTACGAATTTTCGTAGTACTTATTGAAATCTGTGCCAGGCCAGGAAACGACTCTTAATATTTATACTTAATACTTTGCAATTTTGGATGGACAGTGGCAATGCTACTTGCAACTTGGAACGAATCGTATGAATCGCTTTGCAATTCGCAGCATTTCTGACGGAACAACTTCATTGGCAGAATTTGGAGACCCGATGAGATAGCTGAAACTATCAAATGAAATTACGATTTGCTCTCTCATTTCATGCATCATCTATGTGTATTGTATATATAGTTGTCTCGCTCTTTGGCATGTTGTCTCTTTCGGTAGTGTGTATTCTTTGAACAATTTGCTTTCAAGTTACAGTTTCCATTTCTAGTTTTAAACACTAGTTGTTATTTGTTTTGTCATTAAAATAAGCCTAATTAGATTTAAAACTATCATAACCTTGATTATATTTATATTTAATTTTATTATCATTATTTTTATTATAATTACATATTTTAACGTTGACCTTTGCTGCAAACGAGGCAGTGAGCGGAGGGCTTTCACTGGCAATGCTAGCAAATTTCCAAAAATTGCCGTACAATATCTTAATTTGTACCTAGTATACAATTTAAATTGCATGCCCAAACACAACTAATTTCTAAAACCACTTGAATTTCTAGTTACTCGATATTTACAAATAATTATGGTGAGTAGTAAGAAGGTAATACCTCCTCCAATCAGTTCAACTCAACTCCTATTTGAAATTGACTGAATTCAACGTGAACGCCAATTAAATTGTTAAACTATCTATAATACGACCAATCTTCTCTTTTTATTGGGTTTGGGCTTACAACACTTCTCTTCGCCTTATAACATATAAAATCGTGGGCCGGACCGTATGCATACATATATAACTTTTGTCTTTGGCCTAAAATTGTGCCTTAAATATAACTTTGAGATCAACCTAAAAAAAAAAATACAATTTGGCTGGAATTCGCATGCGTTTGAACTATGTGCGAGTACTCGAATTCTGAATAATGAGTACTCGAATACATTTATAAAAATATGAAATGTTTAAGACATGTGTAATCCGGTAATTGTGTAACATATCAGTACAGTACGAATAACAAACGAGTACTCATTGAAATTTGATTTGTTCTGTTCTGATTTGAATCCATTGATTCGTGTTCTACATAATTGAGTATGGATACTTATACATAAGTAATCATCATCTCTTCTATATCAGTCACACAACTTTATATGCAACTCAATTACATTTAGTTGTCCTGCCATGCCCGATAACCTCTGGATGGTCTCCTATTTGTTGTTATTCTCCTGCAGCATATCCTCCAGTGCCCCATTGAGTCGACCCTTGCTGAGTGCCTCCACGAGCATGTGCAACCGCTCCTCCCGCTCCGAATGACGACGCTCCAACAGCGACACCTGTAATACATAATAAGAAATTAATCAAGGTGCCAAATAAAATGACGATAAAGTTATATGTGGGCATTTCTAAAGAAAATTCAACAGGGAACTTTGAATCAGAATGTCAATGTACATCACTGACTTTTAAAGGTGCCTTATATAGATTTTCGATGCAACGATGTTTGTTCCATGTATTCAAATCAATTGCTTAATTATAAAAAGAAACAAAGCTCCAAATATTTAAAGCAGAATTAATAACAACAATTTCTTCCTATCCATTATCAATATGACAATACCTAAAAATTGCTTACATGGTATCAACAGCTTATACAATAATAAGAGTATGTAACGAACTAAGAAGTAACTAAGTAATTTAGTTCGTAGGCTTGTTTCTGTCTTGAGTCTGTCAGCTACTCTATCTTTAACTATTTACATCGAAATTATCTTCCAGAAATATACAAATGATACAAATAGTAACAATTAACGCATGAATTTATTAACCCTGATGAATAGACGGCATAGGTTATTACCGATTTAGTCGCATGTCGAGTTAGGATTAAATATAGAAAAACAAAAGGGACATAAACTTTAAAATGACAAATACAAACAGAAAGCTTAATTTCGTTTCAAATTCATAGCCTAGAAATAATGTCTTTCGCAGATTTTTTTCATTTTTCTAGATGCATTTGTTTTGAAGTTTAAATTCTTTAGCTTTAAATGAATGTCGTGATCGAAATCCTGGAAAAGGCTATGTGTACTCCGTCTCAGGATATTTGTTTTACTTGCATACCTTGGCCTTAAGTGCGTAATAGTCAACTGGCACCTTGCGGCGCTTTTGTGTGGCAAATGCCTCCTCGCGTTCATTGAGACGCTGCTGCAAAATGCGAACCGCCTCGTTGCACGACGCCAGCTCACGTTCGTGGGCACTTTGCAGTGTCTTCAACTAAGGATTGAAGAATATACAACATTAGATATATGTACATATGCACAAACTTGAGATAAATAGATTGGCTTACATCATGCAGACGCTTGTCGTGCAGCGTTTTGTAGTCAGCCTCCAGCAGGTGGTACTTGTTTTGAGCCTCCTTCAGGGCCTGGTTCTCTGTGGTGGGAGGTACGTGGTCCTGGTAATGTTGACCATGACCGAAGCGCTGACTGCTGCTTCCACTGGCTGACAAGCCACTGCCATGAGTCTTCACTAAATATACACAGAATAAAGCATTCATTATGGTTTATATAATAATTACAATGCACATTTAAATATTTACAATCAATTCTTAAATGGTTTATTGGATGGTTTATAAAACGTACATTTTAAATATATGTAAGTACTCATGGATACCAGAGATGACTTTACAATAACTAGATCAATAAATTAATAAAGCGAAAATGAATTTCGAAATAAATGGTAATGGAAGAAAGTAATTCTGAAAATGGTTCTACACAATAATTGTCTAACCCATATTGAATATATAGAGGACAGACACGGACTTTAGGTCTATATAATGGGTCTAGTGATCGTTAAATATAGAGATATATTATATATTATCTACTCATTTGATTTGTAGATTTACTTCAGAGCAAGCAAAAGAAAATTTTTCTTACTATCACGTAAGATCTTTAAAGGTATCTACATATGGGAATTTCCACAGAAATCAAAAACTCACATCTTGTGAAATTTGCTTGCAAAAATGTATTCAAGTTATTTATTTAAGCAATACACGCTAGAAGAAATTCAATAGGATGAACTTATAGATTCTACATTGGAATAAATTCACTTTTTCTATATTTTTGCCCATTTTCTTAAAAATTGATTTCCCAAATGGACCGTTTGTATTTTAACGATTACACTAAGTGGGACAGTAAGATTGTAACATAAACCATTTCAATACATAGAAATATATTGAAAGTTTAATTAACAACAAGTTTTTCGAGCAGCTTTCGATTTATAATTTAAAAAAAGAGAGATTCAAATTAAATTTAAAAAATACTACTTAATACACGTTATCAGTGCTAGAACTGGTCGCAGAAAAAAACGACTTCTATTCGAATCACGTGCAAATGTCTTGGTTTTTTGAAATTATCTTGAAAGCGAACAATTTCCCAAAATCAAACTAAGCACCAATTGTAGTGCTTATCAAAACCTATAAGTTTCCCCTTTTGTCAAAACAAAATAATGTTTTGGCATATGTTTTGTTTCACTTTGAATGCGTACGAATGTCGCATTCGACATTAGAGAATTACCCATATCGCTCATTTACTAGAAGAGTGACATAAAACGAAAGACACGATTTTTGAGTTAATGACGCAGAAATGTTCGCAATGTGACAATCTATGTTGTGTAAAAATTGCATCATCCTATCTACCTATCTTTAATTCAAAGAGCGTGAGAAGAGTATATAGTATGTCGTTTTTTCATTTCCAACGATTCGACTTTATTAACTCAAAAGAACGATATATCTCAGTTGCAATGCAATCGTTGACTAGAAAAGATTCTTTATGTTTCATAAAGCTCAGTTGATTTTTCTCAAAATTTTTGAGATATGTCACTCTTCTAGTAAATAAGCGATATTTAGTTCTTTGCCAAGTCTTGTGAGTGCAATAAGACCCCTCGATAATTAGGTACATTTTTGGGGCTTATGTAAGGGGCATGTCACGTGCCCGCCGCTTAATTGGGTTCAATGCACGCTCCAAATTTCGAATTGAAATTTTCACAAAATAACAACAACAGAAATAAAAACATAAACCTCATAACATATCATTAAATAAGAGCTGAGACTGATTGCATAACTGTCGGCAAATGTATACAAAATTTGCATTTTAACACGCGCTTAAAATGAAAATACTTATTTATTGTTGTTGTCGATGCTATTATTATTAATACAATATTTACGTATGCTGTTGTTGTTTATTATTGTTGTTGTTGTTGTTGTTGCTGCCGCTTAAGGCATTTTTTTTTGTCTTCTTGATAAAATTATGAACAAAAACCAAAACAACAACAATACGATGGTCAGACTAACAAGACATGAAATTATAAAACTTGCGCGCATGCGCAAACGACAATCAACAAACGACGCGACTCCGCAGCCCCCTCCTTAAAAACAATCCCCCCTAAACAATCGACAACTTGTTGCTGTTGCTGTTACTGTTACTGTTGCTGTTGCTTCTGCAGCTTTTTGGGGCCGGTCCGATGTCGCCGTCTTTGACTTTGACTTTCGCTTTCGAATTTTCTTTTCTTTTTCTTAACTTTTTTCTCTCTCTCTCTTCAAAACAAGACTAAAACTAAGCAAATTCAAATCGATAAATGTAAATAAACGAGTCCCACACTCAGGTGACATAACCAAGTGCCCGAGATGCCATTTGCTTGGACAGTCCACGGGCAATGCCAGAGGCAGGTAAAAGTCCGGGGGGACGGGGACGGGGCGGGGTAGGTGGAGGGGCTGTTGGGCATGCAAACATGTTTGATTTTTTAAATACTCATTTAAATACTCGTATGTTGAACAGTTGCCATTGCCATTGCCATTGCTTCGAGTTGGCCGTTTGAAATGAGTGCAAAAAGTGTTCGGTCAAAAGGCCGCCCGAAGCTAGTCATACCGGACCGAGGGGCGGACATTGAGGGGCGGGGCGGGGTGACCACCAGCAAGAGCAACAACAACAACAACAGTCGACAGTCATGTGCAATGATTTATTCCAGCAATTTATTTGCGTGTTGTTGCCTCGTCTTTGACTTTGTGGCTTGTACGTGCTGACGAGCAGTGAAAGTCCATAAATTACACTACAACGATCACTGGCGACCGAGTGACATACACACACACATTGACAAATACATATGTATGCATGTATTTAAACATACCATATGTATATATATAAATATACATGTACTAGATCTATATAACTGATCGATAGCAAGGCAATACTATCATGATGAAATATCAATCACTAACCTCCAAATTTGATTGATTTCGAGATTTTCAAAGACTATTCAAAGACGAAAAAACGCAATTATAGATCCATATTATAATCAATGGCTCAAGTTTTCAGAAGACTACAATTACAAATTAGTGCCCATAGTAATGATTTAATCTAGATTTCGATTGATTTAGATCTGTAAGTTTCCTTAAAAACAAATATACAAAACTATCGATATAAAAAACCAATATTATGTAAAATCGTTAAAATTGTTCTATAAAAGGTACTAAATGTAAATGAATTCTGATCTGTAAAAGTTTTTGCACTGTTATCTTTAAAAATCGGATTATTAATAAAATTGATTATTTAATAAATTGTGATACTTATGCGTTACAAAATTAAGTTTCCACAGCTAAATTCAGTTTGATCTATTCAGGTTACTAAATTTGAATTGACGCTGATTTTTTTTTATCGATTACTGATGAAATTGTGATAGTATTTCGATACAAAATCAGTTCTGAGTTGTTTGTTGAAATAAATCTTTAAAAGGTATTCGAATGAATTACTGCACAATTTTCTTTAAAAATCGATCATACATGTTATCGATTATTGAAGAAAATGCGACACAGAGGTCATCGGCTATCGATATATTTGATAATTTACCTGCACTGACAGCGGCAGCTCCGTTGTCGCGCTGCAGCTTCCTTATGGTCTTCTTGCAGTCATCCAGCTCCCGTGTGAGTCGCTGCATCGCCTTGCTCTTGATGGCCAAGTCCACGCGCATGCTGCGCACTGAGCTCAGCAGCTGTGTCTCCTCCTTGGCAGTGCTGTGACCCTGTCCCTGACCCTGTGCCTGACTCTGGCCATGGCTGAGCAATGATAGTGTCGAGTCCGACTGGGATATGGGCAGCTTGGAGCCAATTGGTATGCGCCTCTGGGTGCCACTCTGCTTGGAGTTGGGCCGCGAGGTGTTGGGCGTGGAGTTGGCGGTGCTGCTGGTGCTGCTGCTGCCCGCCGAGTGCAACTGTTGCTGCTGTTGTTGTTGCTGTTGCTGCTGTAAATGCTGCTGGCAGATGATGCTGGGCGAGGGGCAACCGATCGTGTTGGTGCTGTGATCACGCATCGATCCATTCGCCTGCGTCTGGGTGCCGGTGCTCATTGCCTTCATCTCGCCCGGCACATGCACCTGATCGAAGCCACCACCTGCTGCCTGGTCATCGGTCTGGGTGCAGTTGTTGTAGTATCTGTCGGCCCGTTTGTGCATAAAGCGGTCCAGTGTGCGCACCTGCGACTCGATTTGTTCATTCAGCTTTGTGTTGATCTCTTGCAGGCTGTATGGATGAATGGATTCAAGTTATAGATTGCACTGGGAGAAAAATCAAGTATGTTCGGAATTGAATCAAGAAATTCCAGTGTCAAAAGTTCAATAATCCTGAAAATTCTTGGTTCAAGTATGAAATTCGAAGCGTTTCGATATAAGTTAAGCACGCTTCAGGATTTTTTTTTTTAAGAATTTTGGGTGCTCATTATTGTCCCATATTGGGCTAAAGTTTAAGAACGAATACCTTCTCTATTTAGAACCTTTATACTCAAAATAAGATCTAAACATAATAAATTTATTTGCGTATTGTATTATAATTTGTAAAAACGGTATTGCATAATGATAATGCAATACCGTTAGCATAGGTATTACAAACTTTCAGTCAGTGTAAAAGTAAAGTCTGACAACAGGGATTTTCCTATAAAATATATATAAACTGCTTCTCATAGCAGACAAGCAAGAACCATTTGGGAATTATAAGCAAGCGAACGCTAAAATGATTTAAGAATTAAAGATCTTGCTTTACGATTCTAAGAACTTGTTTTGTGAGTCGAGACAGAGCTGCTAACTTAATGCATTTTTTTGATCGGGGCTAAGCTTGTTTACATTAAGGACAGTATTATGGGGGTATTGGAAGGGGTTTTGCCAACCAGCAATACCCCCTTAATTTAATACATGTATAGAGTTGAACTTCCATAACTCGAACGTCTATAACTCGAATTCTTTCTAACTCGAACTAAATTGAACTAAACTTAACAGACTTCCATAAGTTGAAGTCTCCATAACTCGAACTTTTTTCTTGGATAATATGGTTCGAGTTAGGGAAGTCCGACTGTATTCCTTTTTTGATTTGGGAATTTTGCTTTTATTTTAAATGTTAAAAGGTCGTTTATGTTTTCAAGAACGTTAAAAGTTCTCGAACGAAACGGGATTCGTTTAAGACCTTTGTTTGTAGAACACATCGCTCCACATTTTTCTGAGTGTGTGGAATGAAGCTGAGGATTACTTACCTGAGCACTTGTGTCTCCAGATCGGCGATGTGCGTCTCGTATTTGGCCTGCACCGAATTGAAGCGTGCCTGGACATTGGCCAGAATCTGTTGGGCCTTGCGATCCTGCTCCTTGGCGTCCGATTCCAGCTGTGCGATGCGCTGCTCCAGCAGCTTGCGGCTGCTCAAGTTCTCCTGGTCATTCATCGAGCAAATGCCCGGATTCTTGGATGCAACTGCAACAAAGAGAGTAACGTGTCACACATTAATCCTAGAAGCAGGCGGAGCAGCTGGCGGCGACTTACCAATTAGCGCCGAGACGGAGTCTGGATACTTGCGCATCAGAATGCGCTCCATTTCGCGGCACTGCCGCTGCAGGTCCTGGATGAGACGTGCGTCCTTCTCCTTGACGTCGGACGCCTGGCGTCGGTCCTGTTGCGCCTCCTCCAGCTCGGCACGCAACGATCGCTCCAACTGGACGGCCTCGTCGCGATCCCGCCGCGCCGACTGCAGCTCCGCGCGCAAAACTCCCGCGCACTCGTGCAAATGCTGAACATCCAGCTTGAGCATCTCGGACTCGTCCTGCAGGCGTCCGTTGTGCTCGCGCAGTGCCCGCTGCGTCTGCGAGAGCGACTCGCTCTGCAGTCGCACCGAGGCGAGTCGCTCCTCGGTGTCCTTCAGCTGCTCCTGCAGCTGCTCGATCTCGTTCTTCAGCGCATGCTCCCGCGGCACATTGCAGGCGATCTGTTCGATTGGGGAGCTCAACGTGCTCACCAGATGCTTCGGGGAGCTGCCCACCGCCTTCTCGCAATAGCTGGCCATTGGAGCAATGGGCTTGTAGCACTTGTTATTGGCCAAAACAGGGCCTGGTCCTGTGGCTGTCGCTTGGCTGGAACTGCGTCGCGAGATGGCGGTCAGCGATGGACAGTCGTCCGCTTCAGTAATCTCCTCCATCTGCTCAGCAAGCAGAGGCAAAACACCAACATAAAAAAACCAAATAAAAAAGAGCCAAAATAGCAGATTAGTTGACTTGGTTCGACACTCGTGAAAGTGCGCCTGGCAAGTGCCGGCGCCTTTGGGTGTGTCAAGTGTTGTTTTCTGTACTGTGCCGTGCTAACGGTAACAGCCAACGCCGGCAAAATAGCAACAATAACAATAACAACCAGCGACACCGGCAAACAATGAGCATCAACGTTGTGCGCTTAGTTTCCCCCCAAAGCACCCGATTTAGAAACCAAAACTGAACCGTAGCCAATGCCTCAACCCCAACCTGACTCCTCCCTCCTACCTCCTCCTTCCGACCGCTTCCATTTCGTCAAGCGCCGAGGCAGGCAAAAAACAACTAAACCAGTCGAAGCAACAACGGCAACAACTACGCAACCCGCTGCACACTGGTTCCAATTAACATAGAAAGTATCAGTTAAATAGCAATACAATTCAATATACACAAATTAGGGGTTGATCTTTGCTTTTTTACCACGCATTTCTCAAAAACGGTTTAGTGAAAATTTCAGCTTTCTAGCTCTTACCGTTTTGCTCCGCGTTGATCGCTATCGCCGTTCAAAACAAAGAGTAATTGCACAGCAAAGTTCTCGATCCACAAAAAATAAATACAATGAAGAGAAATTAAGAATTGTGTACGAAACGAAATGTCAAATCGATTTATAGAATCAAATTAAACTAAAATTGAATTCCTATAACTCGAACAAGAAAGTAGGCCGTGCTTCTTATACAGTAGTACTCCAAAAAACAGAAATAACGAGCTGAAAAAATGTAAAGTCATGGTGTATTTATCAGCGCAAATGTTAATTGCAGCTGAATACTTTTCAAAATTCAGTGGAATGAATCAAGTGAGAGGCATAGATAAATTCTGTCAGTAGATCGACAAACATATAAAGAAAACATTAATGATAAATATTGATTCATTCATGAAAGTTGTCCAAATAGGGACATTACATCAATGTCAGTATATATTTATAGCACTCCCAAAAAAAAATATTCAATGGGTTATCAATAAACATTTATAACAGAGGTTGAGTACTTATTAAATATAATATCTTTTTTTTTTTAAATAGAGACGTTACAATAAATTCAGACCCACTGTGCGCTCGTTTGTGCCCTCGCATACGAGTTCGTTCCCCATTTCATATGAAATGCTTCTCATACGAGTTTGTGTGTATGAATGTAAGTATGTAAGTATTTAACAAGGGTAAGCGATGATGATGAAGACGTCGACAAAGATAATTATGATGATGTGGGTGTGCAGCAGCAACAACAACTACAACTATAACAGTAACAACAATGCACTCAATGAAACAGCGGAAACATTGAAGAAGAAAGTTCGTGCCTCTGTCCCCAACTTTGTTTCCACCCACGCCCACGCCCACGCCCACATCTCCACCATCTCCGACATCGCCTATTGTCCAAGCTGAGCATGTGTGTGTGAGTGTGTGTGTATGTGTGTGTGTGTGTGTATGTGCATCGCTTTTCAAGTCCCATTACAAAGCGCTTGTTTTTCTCTTCTCGTCTTCTTTTTAGCCCACTCGCTCCACTTGAGCCACTCTCGCTTTCATCGCACAGCTCACAGCTCAGCTCACTGATAGATTCTACCTGGAATTCATCTGTCAAGCTTCTCCTCACTCTGCTTAGCTATTAGCCCAGTTTACCTTACATTTTATTGTCTACTCCCAGCTGGTATTTATTTTGGCATTTACTGCTATTTACACGTATGTTAATGATCTTTATGTACGTGCTTAGTTTTTGTGTTGTTTCGGTCAACTTGCAAACTAAGCCCACTTTCCATTTCATTTACAAGAAAGCAACTAGCAACAACTAGAAACAACAACAGCAACAGCCGCCACAATATAAAATACCTTAAAAAAATGGTCATAAATATTTAAAAATATTTCATTGAGACACATTTCGGTTGAGAAGCTACAATTTTTAACAATTTGGCAAATCCGGAATTCAAGTTAGATATTTAAAAGCAACTCTTTTGGTGTTCCTTTTTCTCCTGACTAGCAAAGAAGTAAGAACTAGAAGGCTTAAAATTCACAGTAGTTGCTCCTGTATTTTTATAAACTTGATCCACAACCGGGTTAAAGGCTGTCATAGCAAGGACCTTTGATGTTCCTTTCGACATCACAAATGAATTCACAGACTGTGTATTTGGTATTGATATTTACTATATCCTATAACTGACATGGGAGTGATCAGTGTAAAACCTACCTTTACTGTGTTTTTTCTTAAGATATCTCAATCAAATCAAACTCAGGGTTCACAATATTAATAAATTGACGTATTTAAATAATTATAATAATATAAGGCTACAAGATTTCTTATTCAACAGTCACATTTCATTTAATTTCATACATGCTTTCTTTTTGAAGGATTACTTCGAAAGATTTCGATAAAGAAACTTTTCGAGTGTGTGAAATCTTTGGATCGGACAGAAGTCCCCGTCGAATGATCAAATCAAATGATTGTGCTTCAATTGCAATTACTTGATAATAGACGATTATTTCAAATGGCTACTCATGTGTGTAAGTAGTTATAATTATGACTATATACGAGTGTATTTATGAATATTAAGGACAATTTCACTACTTGACTTCGATCCAATTTGATCACTTGAGAGTTAACTCTATTGGCGCTTGGCAATTACTTGAACTCTCGCTCTTCCTCAATTGTCAATTGATAAACTTTACACACGCACACCTTTGTCAGATGTACTATATGTGTGTGTATGAATATAAAGTGAAAGGAGCGGCAGCGATTGATTAGAGAGCGAGAGCAGAGAAGATCATAGCGTGGGTAATAACTGTTCCAACAACAGCTGTTGCCGTATCTAAGTTTATGTGGTGTGTGTGCTTGTGTGAGTGTGTGTGTGTGTGTATCTTTGGTTTATTCAGAAATCATGTCAATGCGTTCCAATTGAAAACTTTTAAAGCTGAGACCATGGATCACGTCAAGAACTCTGGGAGCACAATGATCGAGGAGCAGCTGAATGTGTCATTCATGTATCATTCATGTACCATTCATGTGTCGTTCATGTGTCGCGTGGGTGCGTCCTCCCCTCAGCTGCAGTTAACAAACATTTGAACAATTGCTGGTCAAACAATACCAATAACAATGTGCCACATTTAACAGTTAACAGTTAACATTTACAAGTTACGACGCTACAAGTGGCACGCGGCAATTAACACTTTGCACAGCGCGCAATGGCAAATTGACATCGATTCGTTATCGATAACGAGTTCGACTAATTGATAAAAAGATCGCCTTCACTAGATGGAGCCGGAGGGGACAGGGCAGGCGGTGTATACTGATTGTGTATATAGAAAGTCGCACAAAATGATTGTAATTATAAAAATAACAATTATATATAGTATTTATGTAAAAGTACTTTTCTGCGAGGGTGGGCTGAAAAGTCTGTGAAAACGACTCTATTTTTAATGACGATATAATCTTATTAGCTAGTGCAACTTATAAAGTGTAACTTATCAAGTACTGTCCAATAGTTTTTTTTTCTTGTTTTTTTTTTAACAACATTAACAAGTTTTTAGAAACGTGTAAATTAGAATACAATATAATAATTATGTTCTCAAACATACATTGAACGATAAGTTCAAAATATTCGAAATCAATAATAATATATTGGATAGCTTGAACGAAGTGATAATTTTTAACAGCCATAGGAAGAAAGAATCGAAACCAAAGATCACAGATTCCAGAAAAGATATTTCAGTCTAATACAAAAGGTTACTCAGAAACGAATACCACTTTCAGGGCCATGAATGACATTGCTCCAAAAGCGTACAATGTTAAAAAATAAATATATTTGCAATTAAAAATGTTATGGATTCCTACTTAGGTCAATTACTCAGCAGCCGACCCTCGTATGACAACTAAATACAGTTCAAATCATATTGTGAATATGTGTATGTATTCACTTGATTCATACATTCAAAATTCTGCTCATGAAATGTATGGGAACCCTAAAAAGGTTGATATTCGTATAACTAAATCCTTGATCAATGTTTATATGTATATAATTCTTATAGATACAAATGTATATATATTATATTATGGATCTATTATTTAAAAATGCCTCCCCATAAATAAACTGGCTTCAAAATTAATTATAATTTTTGTGAAATTATTATTCACACCTAAATATTATATGCAAGGTTGTAAAACTCCATAATATGAAAGAGTAAAAGTATTTAAATTCTTGGTATTACGTATTGTGTTATCTTTTTAAGACGCGTCACTAAAAGCTATTGTAATCAATCCCTGAAAGAAAGCGAGAGCGGGCGGCGTTGGTGTTTTTTTGTAATCCGATTTGAAAATTAACATAAGAGATTCAAAAACAACAACAATGACAACAGCAACAATGACAATCACAACAACAACAATGACAACAGCAGCGTCCGTCGCATTTATGAAGATTCATGCAACCGATAAACGACGACGCTGTCCGCTCACAAGGAAGAGAGCGTCGCAGTCGCGACAAAGACAAGCGTCAACATCGACGTCAGCGTCAGCGTCGACGTCGCTGTTGACGCTGCGTTGTGGACTTGTCGCTGTTGTGACCATAAGAAATGAGCGACGGCATCGTCGCATTTACATACATAACACGATTGCCATACACACACCCATACACACACACACACACAAAGAGTTTTGTAAAAAGCTAAAGCTTTTTAGCTAGCCACTGTTAGCGCTGTTAACGCTGACGTCGCTGCCGACGGCGCTGTCAACGCAGGCACAGAGAAAAAGTATCGAAAATGAAATGGCAATACTTTCCCAGCGTTGGTATAAAAGCGCCACTCCACCAATGGGACATGTCTCATTACGGTTTAGTGTTAGATCTCGCCAAGATGTACGATGCGAGATCAAGAGCAAGGCTTTCAGCCACAACAGCAACAACAACAACAGCAACAAAAACAATGATAGGGATGCCACTGTTGATGTTGCTGCTGCTGATCAATCAAGCGTCATCCATGTCGCTGGATCGCTTGGCGCTTGAGAGGAATGAGCTGCCAGCGGCGGAGTCGACGGCAGTTCCAGTTCCAGTTCCAGCTCCAGCCGCAGCCGCAGTTGTCGTGGATGACATGAAGATGGCCGCAGTGCCGGCGAATGGCAACACGGATATGTACATGCTGGTGCCGGAGTCGGTGGCCAGCCAGCTGGACGATACGGAGCATGTGCATCGCAATACAATCGATGCCGAATCGCAGTCGGATTCGGATTCGGAGACATTGGCCGAGAATGCAGACATGCTAATGCTGGAGAGCGATGATACGCCGGCAATGCAGCTGGTGGAGTTGCCCAGTGACATAACCATGGCAGAGTTGGAGCCAGAAGCCCAGACGGAACAACAAACATACTTCCAGTCGGAATCGGAATCGGAATCAGAGCCAGAGGCAGCTGTTGCATCGCCCGAGCTGATAGAGGAGCACGTTGTGGAGCATCCAGTGGAAGGAGTGGAGCAATCAGCGGAGCAAGTGCAGCCACTGCCAGGCAGCCAAGAAGTCCAGTTGGAGAACGCTGAGAATGTAGTGGACACGGCCACCGAAGCGCCACAAATCGTTGCCAATGAGGAGCAGCCACAGCAGGAGATTCAAGCTGACGATCAAGTGGCAGCGGTTCCCGCCGAGACTGAGGCTGAAGCTGGGGAGCAGCCAGACATCCCAATGGCAAGCGAAAAGGAAACAGAAGAATCCTCAAAGACGGAACAGGAAGCACAGCCGAAACCAGAGGAGGAGGAAGAGGCGACACCAGTCGAAGCGGAGCAACAGATTGTCCCAGAAGAGTCCAAGCCTGAGATGGAGACAAATGATGTGCTCGAAAATGAAGTGGACACCACTGAGGCATCTGTGCTACAATCCATGGCCGAAGGCATCGAGGAAGGTCTCAGCGCCGTCATGAGCGATCTGTTGCCCGAGGAACTGAGCACCCCCGATGCAGATGAATCACAGAACAGCCACCAGGCTGAATCCATTCAGCAGCAAGAGGATGCTCCAGCCGAGCCCGAGGTGCAACCGAGCGAGATCGAGACAAAGACTGTGCTCCCAGAGATTGAAGTGGAAACGGCCACCGAGCAGAGGCTGCAGGAGGCACCAATCGCAGTGGACAATGAAGCCATTGCCCCAGTGCAGGATGATCCTGCTGAGGAATCACAGCCCGAACAACCAATGACTGTTGAAAGTCAACCCGAATCCCAACCCGAAACCGAAACAGTCGCTGAGGTTCAACCGGAGTCTGAAGCTCAACAAGAAGCTGAAGCTCAACCAGAAGCTGAAACTCAACAAGAAGCTGAAGCTCAACCAGAAGCTACAGCTCAAGCGGAGACTGAAGCTCAGCCAGAAGCGCAAATTCAGTCAGAGCCCGAGGCTCAATCAGAAGCTGAATCTCAACCAGAGGCTGAAACTCAACCAGAAGCTGAAAGTCAACCAGAAATTTCAGCTCAATCGGAGACTGAAGCTCAACCCGACGCTGAATCTCAAGCAGAACCCGAGGCACAAGCAGGCGAAGCCGAAAAAGAGACACCGATTAATGTCGAGCCTATTCCAAGTGAAGTTCCAACTTCTCCCGTTCAAAATGAGGATGAAGCTGTAATTCCAGCTGCAATCATTGAGCCAGAAACGGCCAAGGAAACAGTGTCGATTGAGAAGGAGCCCGAGATTCCACAACCCATTGCAGAGCAGACTCTGGAAACGGAGAAGCAAACTGAGATTTTGGCTGATGAAACAGCCGACGTGGCCGAAGTTCAAGCCGAGCCAAAGCCAGAATCAAATAAGCCAGTGGAGCAATCCATTTTGACGACCATTATTCCATTGGTGGTGCCACAGATGCCAACGCATGTCCAGGAGCCGGAGCCAATCCAGGTGCTCGACAGTGTGCTCAACTATGTGAACGCCTCGTTTATGCAGCAGGAGCAGGAGATGCACAAGACACAGCTGGATGAATCCGCGGTGGACTCCACATTCAATGCTCATTTGCGTCGCTACGATGGTGCCCAGTTGTGGCGCATTGTCGTGCAAACGGACAAGGACAAGAAACTGGCCGACGAACTGCAGTCTAAATACGGTAAGTGATGCCACATGCCTCGTGCCTCGTGCCACATGCCACAAACTTGCTAACAAGTTTTTACACCCCACCAGATGGACAACTCTGGAAGGAGGTCAAACAGGAGGTGGACTATCTGCTCAAGCCCCAAGTCCTGGCAGCTGCCGAGCGTCACATTCGCGCCGCCAACTTATCGCGCATTGTGCTCATCGATAACTTGCAGCAGGTCATCGAAGTGGAGAATCCGCCCGCTGAGAAAATCGCCGAATTGCAGAACCGCAAGGGTGAGTACTAGAGATCGGCACGACTCGGCACGATCCCTTAGTTAATTTTAAATTCTGATAGGCACGAGGAGTCACGAAAGGGACAAAGAGTCTCGACTGCTCACTTACATTTGATGTAAGTTTTTAAAAGTACGATAACTCGAGTAATTACATAGACTTTTCCCTTACCTAAAGAATACGATTATTATCTATGCCCTGGGGGCTTCTCGTCTTAGAGAAAGAACAATATATTGTCAGTCCCAGTTCGACTTTCAAAGCGATCTGTGTCGTTCTCTTTTAAGAGTACACTGCGATCAAAATGTCTGACTATTGAAACTTTAACAGCGTTAAATTTCTTCATTATTATCATATTTTCTTCTTTTGAATATATATCCGGGTGGTGCTGGGCCTTAAAACTTGGTATCAAGTAGCGTCATAAAGGAGTGAGGCCCGTGCCCATCTCTAGTGAGTACCGCAGGGTATTTTAAAGGGTGCCAGAGTGCTAGAGTTTCTTACCACCGCGATGCGGGTGTTGCCATAAACGAGCTATTAATGCCGATAATAGGGAGGGCGTGTGAAAAGTCATAAAGCGAAAAGTGACAGGACACACGATAGTCTCAATCGGAGATGGATAAAGCAAAGGGTTAGTAGAAAGCCAAACGAAGAGAATACGAGAATGAGAGAATGAGAGAGGTAGTGAGGGAGACAAGGAAAGAGACATCGAGACAGTAATTGAGTGACAGCTTTGACATTCTTGCCACCGGGTTGCAAGGTGCTACAAATGCACTTAAGACAACCATGAACTTGAATGCCCACGCCCACGCACTGAGCCAGTTTGGGGCGGCTATTGAGCAGTAAAAGGAGACGGGGCGCAACTTGCAAGACACTTGTTTAATCAATAACAGACAGACAGACAAACAGAGAATCAGAATCAGACACGCAATTTCCTTGGCGGGCACAGCCGGAAGGGCGATTGAAGAGCCATTGAAGGCGCCGCAACTTGTGCCGCGTGTGCAACTTTCTTTGCCACTTGACACTCGATTCCGTGCGGGGTTGAATGAACTTGGCCAGGGTTGCCATAGCGTGCGTATATCGTTTGTTTTCCATTGTCCTAAGACTTCTATCCATGTGTGCAGGACATCGTCTAACCTGGCAGGCCTATCATCGTCTGGAAGACATTCACGGCTTCATCGACTACATGGCCAAGACTTATCCGGATATTTGCACAGCGGAAACCATTGGCCACTCGGTGGAGAAGCGACCTTTGAAAATACTCAAGTGAGTTCTAGTATTTCACTACAAATATATACAGAGGAAATATATAGAGTCTGTTAATAATATTACAGAATCTCGAATGGCAATGCACGCAATCCTGGCATCTGGATCGACGGCGGCATGCATGCCCGTGAATGGATCAGTCCGGCGACGGTTACCTACATTGCCAATCAGCTGGTTGAGGGCTGGGAGGATCTGCCCGAGCATATGAGGAACATCAACTGGTATATACACCCGGTGGCCAATCCCGACGGCTACGAGTACTCCCACACCACGGATCGCCTGTGGCGCAAGAATATGCGTGCCCATGGCCGTCAATGTCCTGGCGTCGATCTGAACCGCAACTTCGGCTACAAGTGGGGCGGCAAGGGCACCTCGGCCAGTCCCTGCTCGCAGACGTATCGCGGCAGCAAGGCCTTCTCCGAGCCGGAGACCTTCTACATCTCCAAGTTCATCAGCGGCTTTCCACGCGAGACCTTCCAGGCTTATCTATCGTTCCACAGCTATGGTCAATATATTCTGTACCCATGGGGCTACGACTACCATCTAACCAAGGATCGCGCTGATCTTGATCGCGTGGCACGCCAAGCGGGCACGGTAATCATCGAAATTTCAAACTATTCCTCAGCTATCTCTCAACCAATCCCTTTCTCGTCTTCTTCCATAGATCATCACCAAGTCATCGGGCGTTAAATACACGGTAGGATCTTCGGCCACAACACTTTATCCTGCCGCCGGCGGCTCTGATGATTGGGCCAAGGGCATTGCGGGCATCAAGTATGCCTACACCATCGAGATGGGCGACACGGGACGCTACGGCTTCGTCCTGCCCGCCCAGTTCATCCAGTACAACGGCAAGGATGGCTACACGTTCGCCGACACCGTTGCCCGTGCCGTGATCCAAGGACGCAGCAAGGACGGCAGGAGCAGCAGCAGCAGCCGTCGCCGCTTGCATTAGTTGCATTCTAGACTTAGTTCAATACTCTTTTTTTTTTTTTTTAATGCGTCCAATCCTTTTTTTTTAATGTTATTTATACGAAATTATTTATTTATTTATTTATTTGTAACTAGACAAATTGAACATTCATAAAAAATAGACTGAAACATGTTTATTGAATATCAAAAAGAACACAATTCTTTTTTCTTGAAGCGTCAAAACATTGCTGCATCAATATTTTCCAAACTAAAGCTATTTATTTAAGCTTAAACCTGAACCTTTTTAATAAAGTATTTTGGATAGTGTAAGCCCAAAATGCCAAAAACCTATTCCATGGGATAGGAACTCAATTCTGCCGGCGTCTCAGCCGACACACGTACAGAGAGTGAAAATATGTGTGTTCTATAAATAGCACGCTCACCGGCTTGTGCTCTCACGATGCGTGTGTTCGGCTTTTAATTCTCTCACGAAGCATCTGATCGGCTGATGCCTTCTGATGTCCGTCGCTGAACTGCGCTCAATGAGGAGCGACTTTTAAGATACACTGCAACCAATGCTTTTCTCTCTTTACTTCGCCAACTGTAACGATGCGACGGTTCGAACATGCTATCATTTCATTTTTTCAGTGTAAAGCTGTAAAAGTTTCGTTGACTTCGTTGACTGCTACGCACACAAGTGTAATCCTGCTGGTGTAATCCATGAACTGAGTGCAGGCTACGATTCATAATTTGGACTAACATCTCTATTAAAAAATATATGTAAATCAATTGAAGGATCGCCACATAAAGTTTCATTAAAAAATGTTGCGATTTTTTATGCCAATGACTTATCAGCCTAATAAAGAATAGAGAAAGAGATGCTGCGAAACTTTTGTGTCTCACCTACATATGTAACCGATGTATAACAGAATTGTTTATAACAAACGATATGTATAACAGTTTACGCAAAGTAAAAGTTTGGCAATAACAAACCAAAGAAAAAGCAAAACAAGAACAACAAGAGCAAGACAACAACAGTGGCATATTTCAACTATGCTAATTTTGGCCCATTGAATGGCCCAAAAAGACGGAGAATTGAGAACACGATGGCCAAAAGTGGCCGTTATCTGGCGGCCTCTCAGCGCGCCGCTTCTCAAACTGAATCCAACGGTCACACGGGCAACAGGTAGCAGGTAGCAGGTGCTAGGTAAAAAGTAACCGATATCACTTCATCAAACGGGAAAGGAGGATATTCAACATGCGTTACGCATACGCAGCGTGGGCGGCAATTTGCATGTGTCTCACATGGATGCAACCAATGGTGGCAAGTGCCTCCAAGCGTTACGATCTGTTAAGCTATCCCCGCACCAGAGACACCCTGGTCAGGTTGCCCTTCTTTGGCGGTGGGGTGACCCAACTTCTGCGATATCTGCGACCCATGGAACAGGCGGGCAAAGGTCGAAGATCCGCACTACGATCGGCACTGGATGAGAACTACGTTAGCTACAGGGGCGCCCAGTTGTGGAAGCTCAATTTCAATGGGACACGCAGGCCGATAGGTGCCGATAACTCACCGGATGCACAGTTCAATCATTTCGTGGAAAAGTTTGGTGAGTGACGCCGCCTTAGAAGAATTGAATTTAAATTCTTGATTTTAACATGTATTTTTTAAGTATGTATTCAGGATATTGTTGTTAAACTAACACAATATGCAGATCAAATATCAACCACTCAGCATTAAAATAGTCAAAAATCCATCGACATTTGTTTTCACTGGACACACTCTTTTAGAGGCCCGATCAAAGTATTTTTCTGTGTATTTGTACACACGATTCTATCAATCGCACACATGATAACATGATAAAGAAATCAAACATCTTCATTTTATACATTGACGTGCTTCCTGTTAGTCGCCTCCTACATTTATATGTAAATTGCGGTCAACATTCAACGGTTGCCTTAGCTTAAGTTTACCAACTCAGGGCTGACAGTGCGTGCTCGGGCTGTTGACCTCTTGGCCGAGTGCCGATGCCGATGCCGGCGATTAGGCCAATAGGAACAAGCAAAAGCAGCAATAATAACCAAAACGAGAAAGAAATTTTTGACTTGGGCACATCGAAGAGTTGATGCCCTTTTGACTGATCAAACTTTATGATATATGTAGTAATCCGATTTTAGCCAAATTTGTTCAGGATGTATAAGACAACACCAAATACATAATCTGTGAGCTAACTGAAGATACCGCAAGAAATAAAAAAATATATTTTCATACTAAAATTGATTTTCGACCGATCGTTTCTATGACAGCTATATGATATAGTGATCAGATCCGCTTTTGCGTGACTCATTTCGTAACATAATCATAGTACCCTTGGCAAGGGTATAACAACGTCTGAGCTTAGCACTGAAATAGTGGAACATGTCAAGCATTTAACGCCCAGCCATTGGCAGCGATCAGGTAGATAGGCAGCTAACCCACCTAGCCAGAACGAGGTCTTTACGCATAAAATTGGCATTAATCAATGGGTCAAAAATAACAACCAACATTCTTTGAGAGTCTATTGAAAGTCTTGACCTTCTGCCAAGAGCAACGGGAGAGTTTTGAATTAGTTCTGTTTGCGTTGCACGATCAGCATGATGCTAATATTGGCATTGGGTCTATTAGGTGTACTATCGACATCTGGTTATAGCAGCGTTCCGTTAATTCTGTGGCGGAGTGTCAATGTGTCAGGACTGGCGACACTTCCCGATATCTGGATGCTCAACGGCAGCGAGCTCTATGAGGCGACCTTCGAGAGTCTGCAGTGGCTTGTGCCAACCGATCTGCGACGATTCGACTTCATATCTCCGGGCTCAACATACCAGATCAATCGACGGTATCGCAACGATGCCTCGGTGCATCGATACTACGGCTATCAGCTGTGGAAGTTGCACGAAACGCGTCTGGGCCAGCCCAAGTTGCGTGCCTTCATTCGTCACTTTGGTATTGCCCCATTTAGATTGCAATCTATTCTAAATTGTTAATCATAGCACCGCAATGTATTTGCTTTCAGGTAGCGAGGTCTGGAACGTCAATCAGGACGGCATCGATATTCTCGTTGAGCATAAGAACGTTGAGGCCGCACAGCAATATATGGAGAAGACCGCCTTCAGCTACAACATCATGATCGACGACATCGAGACCGCGATCGATGAGACCTACACAGAGGTGAGCGATACCGATGCGGCGGATATTTCAGGTGCCAACTACTCCCTGCCCTGGCTTAACCGTGAAGGATCGCTTCTGACCTGGCGAAGATATCACGATCAAGGCGATATTCAACAGTTCCTGCAGAACATTTTGGAAATACACTCCGATCTGGCAGAGATCATACAAATTGGCCTAACACGCAACAAGCGTCCTCTGGAAGTGATTAGGTTTGTACTGTTAATGTTAATGTTAACGTTACTGCTACTGTTACAGTTACTGTTAATGTTAACGTTATCGCAAGAGATGAAGCTACAGCAACACTCACTTTTAGTTACAGCACTTGTTACAGTTATAAGCTCAACGTTATTGTTACAGCTATAATGTTAAAAACAGAATAACAGCATATGTTAGCATATGTTAGCTGTTGCTTACTGCTATTTTCACTCATGCAGTTACAGATAGGATCTTAAAGTTAAGCTGACAAGTATTTTAACATTTACTATCGCTTTGAATGTTACAGTTACTGCTAATGTTAATTGAATTGTTAAACAGACGACTAATGTAACATTTACTGTTGCTGTTATGTTTAATGTTACTGCAACTATTTCTGTAACTGTGACTGCTGCTGTAACAGTTACTACTACTGTTACTGCAACTCGCAATATTATTAACAATATTATCATATCTTTTATCCGCACAGAGTCTCAAATGGCAACCCAAAGAACTGGGCCGTCTTTGTCGATGCCGGAATGCAGGCACGGGACTGGCTAAGTCCCGCCGCCCTCACCTATGCCATCTCGAAACTAGCCTGGTTATGGGGTCAGGGCAGAGCGGAGAAGTCCATGCGCCACATAGACTGGTACTTCCTGCCATTGGCCAATCCGGACGGTTATCAGTACTCGCGTCTGACCGACCGTCTGTGGACCAAGAATCGGAACTACGACAGCGAAAGCGGCTGTTATGGCGTCAACTTGGATCGAAATTTCGACTATGCTTGGGGACAGGCAGGATCTACGTCGAATCCCTGCAAGAATCTGTACCACGGCGCCAAGGGCTTCTCCGAGCCGGAGACGCGAGCGATGCGCAACTTTCTGCTTGGCATGCGCGACTATTTGGGAGCGTATGTCTCCTTTGGAGGATATGGTCAGGCGGTCACCTATCCCTGGGGCGATGCTGACTTCCTGACGCCCAATCAACGTGAGCTGCGCCACACGGCCCGCAAAGCGATCCTCAACTTCCGCCGCCTCAATCATGCCGAGTACAGCCTGGGGAGCAGCTATCGCCAGAAGCTGGCACGGCCGGGCAACGCCGCCGACTGGGTGCAGGATCGCATCGAGCCACAGTTTGTCTATAATGTATTCCTAAAGGATCAGGGCCGTTACGGCTATCTGATGCCTCCGCACTACATCCCCGAATCTGGCGAAGAGGCCTTCGAATTTCTCAGGACGATAGCGCAGCAGCTGCAGTAAGGCCTGACTGAGATTTGGGCTCCCATTCGAATATTAGTAATGTCCATTCATTAATTTAACTATGATCATTAATATTTATTTATTTACTTTTTTTTTACATAATAAAAACAAAGACAAATCGCCAAGAAAAGCGCGTGTGAATCTACATTCATATACAAATTGCTTAAATTGATGTTTACTAACCTACGTATATATCTTATACGATCCCTTATATCCCCCAGTGCTCGAAATTCTCTGCACTCACATATTGTGAGTCTTAAAAGACCATAACTTTAACTCGACTTTTTATAATAATACTATGATAATTACTAACTGAATCTTGCAGGATCAGGACCTTGAAATATGTTTAGGATGTATAAAACCCAATACACAATCAGCGATTTTGATGAGATAAAAACCCCCTAAGTGTTACTTAAGATTGATCAATCGATCTTTGCTGTGACAGCTAAATGATACAGTATTACGATTTAAACTGAATCTGTGAGAATTTAAACAATCTGTGAGAATGGTTAGGATCACGGATAAAGACTTATGAGTTTAAAATAAACAACCGAAAAAAATGTCTGCATAAATAAGAAAATTTAATTTTAAATAATATCTTTTTAAATTTCTACATATTTGAAAACCGAAAAAGAGGTTCATACTCGATCGATGACAGCTATATGATATAATGATCAATATATTCGGGTACATTAAAAGAAACAGATATGTAGCAAGTTTCATCAAGCTGCAAAAATATGTAAACTTTATAGGATTTGCCATTCCTCCTTTAATAAGTTACATATTCAAAGTCCAGTTAAATTTTATCAAATACATATTTTCAAATTGGTCAATAGTATCTTCGTCAAAATATCGCTTAAAAAGTTATTAAACGCCTTTGCATAGTTATGAACAGGTATAAAAAGCATTTCATGCAATAGCTCAATTTTAGCCTTTCTGGCTTTGGAGTTCAGCATTTTGCACTGCTTGGCGTAAAAAAGTGTTGCATGCTTTTAGGCGAAGCTTAGATTGTGTGAAGCTCTGTAGCTACAGTATTAAAGTGTGAAACTGGAATAAGATATGCAATTTGAAATGAGTGCAAGTCAACTGCTTAAATAATGTACAACGCACTGTCAATAAACAATACGAATTTGGAATAGTCGTAATGCCAATCTGTTGTTAATCGAATTATGTAAACTTTGTTGCCATGGCTGGGACTTATTGGGCAAAGAAGAATGCTCAACGAAGTCCAAATAGAAAGCAGTAAAATACTAATATCAAAGTAGGAGAGTATGTGTGTGAGCATGGGAGAGCGAGATCGAGAGTGATAGCGGGAGTAAGTGAGAGTGAGAGCGATAATGTTAGAGGAGAGGCAGCTAGTTGGACTGCGGGAACTTTCACTTTCAATCGCGTTTTGAAAACCAGTAAAAGACAAATGTGGCGACGGGCAAAATATATATTCATTTATTACCATGCATATAGAAATTATGCGGGGCAGGCGAAAGGCCCGCTTGGAGCAAAAGCTCAAAGCCCGCAAAGAAAGTGTTTTACAAGCTGAACGCGTTACCAAAACCAAAACAGGTGAGAACCCATCAAGTTGTCAAATGCCCGACTAACGCACACCCTACACTCAATAGTAATTGCTAAAAATCACATGACTTGCTCTTGTGTGTGCCTTGTATTGGCCATGTCAATGGAGTTGGTAAGAATGAAACCACAAGTGAGTGGGTTTTTTAGATGCTGGATGCTTAAATTGATCTGTTGCAGTTTTTTACAGTGCGCGGTTTCAAAGGGTAACACAAAAAAAAGTGAAAATCTTTGAAACGGTCACAATATGTTATATTGAACAATACGCAAAATACAAACTGTAGAAGAAGAAGAAGAAGAAAAAAAGGAGAAGAAGCAGAGGCAGAAGAGAAAAACCCGAATTGGAGGTGGGCAAGTTTATCATCATTAAAGGCAAAAGAAAGTAAAAATATGACAAGTGGGTCAAAAATTGCGTTGTCAGACGCATAAACATAAATTAAAAGAGTATGTTTACATAAATATGATAACAGACTAATATTACGAGTATGTCTATTTTCTGATTAATTATAATTATAATTAATATTACGTCTCATTCGAAAATTAAACATATTATCATCGAGAAGCAAATAGTTTTACAACCTGAGGGTCAATATTTTAATATTTACATTTTAAGAGAGAGAGAGAAGTGAAAGAATAAAAGAACAAATGACAGCATGACTTGGGAGTTTTTTATTTTTTTTGAGACAGGAGAAAGGCCAACTTTCTCGAGAGGACAAGTCAAGATGCTGCGACACGAAACGACACATAAAATGACCGAGCGCCCAATTGGACTCCTATTTACGTATGCTAAACAAAGCAAGTGAATCAATTTAACAGTGCCTGATACATAAACAATGTTATCTCTGCATCTCTCTCTCTCTCTTTCTCACTTCCTCAAGCACAAACACACACAGAGTGGCAAGTCGAGTTTTGATACATATGTATGTAGTATGTATTTACCTGATCGGTCAATTCCCAGTCATTGGGTAATTCCGACTGACAGAGATTATGTTGAGTTTTCTAAATAATTTATTAAATCATTGCATTCAATTGAATTACACCCTGTGCTTAATAAAAAAGATAAAATACAAATATACGACTAATCTTTTTGATTTAAGAGATTAGAAAAATTAATAATGTTTGTAGACTTTATTTCTTTATTTTGTAACTAGTAACACTATTACTATTTTTAGTAAGACATCAATACTGGGTATTTTCTAGTCGAATATTCAATATTTCTTTTCTTTTTAGCTGATTTAATTAAATCATTTGTATATACATATGAAAGAATATCATTATCATGTGTTATACAATACTTATTGTTATTGGACTAAAATACATTTATAATATGTAAAGTTTTTTGATTATTATTCTCATGTTATTAGACGTAATTAGAAACGTTATCAGAACGAAACACAACAATAATGATGAGTATGAAGGTCAGTTTATTTATGTATGTATTAGTGGTACTATCTATTGTGCTTATTGACGTTATATATTGACATTATGTATTATTAAAATGAATAATTTTAAAATCTACTTAGAATTATTTGAAAACTTTCCCAAGTATCGGAACTATCAATAGTACATATGAATCATACATACATACATATCAATGATATGTAGGCTAAAGTCTGATCTGATATTATGACTACACATAGGCACTCACAATGTGCTAATTAATCCAGAGCTTGCGAGTGTACCCAAAATAGAGTTGCTAATTTTATTTCATTTGATGGTTGACTGAAGTGAATTGAATGCTAAATATGTTAAAAGCTTCATTTAATTCCACTTTAACATGATTTATTCAACGTTGTCTGAAAGCATTCGACAAAAATTTTATATCGATACCCATCCCTATGCCTGTTAAGTGTGCAAGTGCAAAGTGCAAACGAACGACAACTGCATTCTTTCTCTCTTACGCGTGTGTAAGTAATAGATTGGGCTTTTGGTAAAGCACACAAAAAGACAATACAATGACAACAACAACAACAACTTTAGTAGTAGCAGCTGCGTTACAGCATGGCGCAAAAGAGAGTCAATGTCGGTGACTTCCATTATCAGGAGAGGGAGTGGGTGTAAGCGCAGCATCAGTCACCACCCTTCGCCTCTCTCTCTCACTCTCTCACTCTCTTCATCTCTCACTCTGCACACACCTGCATGCATGCATTGTCAAAAACATGCACATGCACATGTGCAGACGTAGAAACAGACTTTTAAAATGGTTGTTGTTAAGCTATTGAGCTTTAATCACACCAAGCGTGACTCTCTCGCGCTGCCTGCAAACGCGACGTCGCGAAGCGTCGCAGCTGCTGCTGGCGTCGCTGCTGAGACTGGTGACTGCGACTGACGCTGCTGCGATTGTCATTTCATTCAGTACGCGCCGATCGCTCCAAGATCGGTCGTCAGCCAGCAGCGCAATTTTTTTCAAAATTGTTTTTTTTTTCACTTTCTGTTGTAATTCTGTTAAACTTTTTTTTTTTTTGTATGTTGCTCGGTCTCTTTTTTTCTGATTAAATGTGTGATCGTGTATTTTTTTTTTGTTTTGTTTGGATCTTTTTTTTTAAATCGGGAAACGGCCCTCGCACAGTTGCCTGGCTTGGCTTTATATAAAAATTGAAGCGCACACAAAGGCAGCATTTAGTCTGGCACAGTCACTGGCCTGTCCAGTGTCACAGTCACAGTCACACACAATTACACACACTCGAAGACAGAGAGGTGTGTCAGCAGCAGCAGCAGCAGCAGCAACAACAACTGACCGGCAACTGCAGCAGCACCCAAGAAGAACAAGAGGAAGCAGAAGAACGTCAGCGACAACAATAAACAGCAAACAAAAAAAAAAGACAACAACAAAAACAAATGTAAGCAAACGAAAACAAATGAATTGTGCGTGTGTGTGTGGCGGTAGGGGGGGATGTAAGAAAGTCAATGCGGATGCACTTGCAACGTATGTATATACAGTTAGTCAAGTAACTATTTTGACAAATTTTAAATATTTATTTTGGTTATATATTTAATTTTTTTATTTAAACCAAATACATTTGGTTTTGACTACTTTTAAAAATACAAAAAAAAAACATAAACGTTAAATTAATTTTATTGTCAAAACATTTACTTGACAAACTGTATGTGTATGTTGGCATCTTAACATGTACATTTACATTAACACAGTAACATTTACATTTCGCATTAACATTTCACTCTGGGACCAAAACGCATAATTTTCGATTGCAACGAGTTGCAACAAGTTTCGAGTTTTGTTTTTTTCAACTTGCGTCAAGGCAAATGTGCAGTCGCTCCAGTTTCAAAATCAAAAAAACAATAAAATCGTGTAACGCAGCGAGAGCTGGCGATATCATCGGGGGCACGTGATTGGCACGAAGGTCGGGGGCAATTACGATACTATATCATTCTATCGCACACATCAGCACTATAGCAGAAATGTTTGTTTGTTTAGTCCCAGAACCTGTTTTCTGGGCTGCTTTCTGCATTAAAACCACTGAAAAACCAACAATAATAAAAAAAAACAAAAAACAACTACAAATCTAAACGGGTCGTTGGGGAAAATTAGCACAATTGCGTGCTAACCAAAAGCGACAACAGTTTCGAAATTGGTTTAGCGGCCGTTTTCTAATTTCATATCAAGTCGGGCCATAGAATAAAAACTGAAACTGAGAGATTTAGTTCACTCGTAATTCAGATTCTGTCTCCGAAATAACAATATCCAAATAATAATAAAAAAAAAAAAAATAACAAAGATAAAAAAAAAACCAAATTTAAAAAGAAGCATAATCATTTGCCTCGGAAATTACGGGATCGCCTAATGCATACAAATGTTGCATTTGGATTTATTATACATTTCGAATTACCTACATTATATATTAGAATCCACACCGCCGATCAAATCCGAATTCCAAAACAGGTGTTTAGCCTTAAATCCGCGAATCAAATCAATCGACGTCACTCAGACAAACAGACAAACTGCACTCAGGGAATGGAAATCAAAATTGCGAGACTGATTTGATTATACATAACATTGAACTTGGCCGTTGCTGCCAACTCTTGGCCAAGGCCACACATACAACCACACACGACACCCACTCGCCAAATGGGCCAAGGTTTTTTTGTTTTTTTAATTTCAAATTGTTGAATCGAACAGTTGAGCAGTCATTGAAGGCATTAAACATTCAACACTTAATTTTTATGTTTAATCATGAAGCAAAAAGTTACAATAAAATATCTCACAAATATTCTGTTAACAGATTCTGATTGCCTTTTACCACTGATCGTAACTGTTATAAGTTTAAAAATAGAAATTTCGACAATAATTATATGCCAACCTTATTTTCTAGTTATAGTTAAAATAAAAGTAACCTTAAAAAAGATTATTTGCTAACTTCCACTTATTTTTGTAATTTAAAGAAACGCTAATTTAAAGAAATCGCTTTCGCTGTGGCACCCCTGATAAGCTGTGTTATAATTCATGTTATTGTCGCATTTTTCCGTGACATTAAATATTTTTTAATTAAAATTTTACTCCATAACTGTTATTGACGGAAATCGTTTAAAAGCACTTTTAAGGTTGAAGTAGGCTGATTTGTATTTGTATAGAATGATGATTTATGATGATTGAAAATACCTGCTGAATGAGCCCATCAGTTGGAAAATCTTAGAAACAATTAGGAAAAACCGACTGGGGCTAATCGGGTCTATGCACATAACATAAAATCTAAATATAGTATGTATTGTTACATTCCTGGAGTTTCCGCCTCTGAGAACGCTGACTAACAGATGCTGACATCAGACTTATGATAAAGATTTAAGTTCGTAAAGCAAGGGGAAGTAAGAAAAAGGGAGAGAGAATTGCATTTAGCTAGGGGGGGGAACTGAAACTAGGGAGTCCATTAACCAATTGCCAAAACAACTGATAAGATATTATATTTACAGACATTGAACTGACTACTGATAACCAATAAGATGGCAATGAGAATTGGACTTGAGCTGCTGTCGCTAGCGATGCTGCTGGCAATGGGCACCGCAGCAATGAGATCGCTGAACACTTCATTGCCTTTGGAGGGTATCGAGTACGGTAATGGGATTCCGGAGCGCTTTGATGAGACGCAACTGTGGCGCATCTACAACATTACGGAGGCAATGCAGCAGAGTATTCCAGTTGGCCAAGTGATGGAGCAAAAGTTCGGCGGCAACATATGGAAGGAGAACTCCAAATTTCTGGACATCTCCATTGCCAAGGAGCATGTGAAGGCAGCGCGCAGCTTTCTGGACGCCCATCGTCTGGAGGCGCAAGTGTTGACCGACAATGTACAGGCGTTGATCGACGAGGAGCAGCTGGATGGAATCAATAACACTCAATCAGAGCCAGGCTTTCGAACAAGTGAGTTAACCAAAATGAAACATGTCCAAGCTGAGCCTAATTTCGACCTTTCCACAGAGAAGGCATCGCGCAATAGCAGCGGAATGCACTGGAAGGATTATCACGATCTGGAGACCATCTATGCATTCATGCGCGAGATTCGTGCCAAGTACCCCACCATATGTCGTCTCTATACCATTGGACAGACAGTCGAAGGGCGCGATCTCAAGGTTTTGCGGTAAGTTGACTAATGACAACAAACAATAAATCTTTCTTTTTTGATGAAATGAAATTATGAAAGATGAAATTAAAAGGGCAGGTCAGTAGTAGTTGATTATGTTACATGTCAGCCAAAACTCAAGACTAGTGAAAAATCAACTCGATTTTTGCGAAAGCCAATTTCAAGAGCCTTTACTTGATCATCCATTTGTTGACTATCAATCGAGTTATTTAAATCGATGCAGAATAAATTAAGAGACCAAATTATGCTTAAAATTACATTCGAATTTGAAATCCAGAATATGTCGAAATTAAAAAATTAACGGCAAGTTCTTAAAAAGAAATACTTGTATCGCACTATTCTGAGACAAATTATTACGGAAAGCGTTAAAATGTCGCCAAAAATCACTTAAAACAGACAAATTTAATAAAAAAAAAGCTTCTTTTGTAAAAATTAGTATATGTGGAAAAGGGAATTTAGTGGAACAGCCCAAAATTATGCTGCATTTAAAGCAATTAACAAACTCTCTGCAATTGTTGACTTAATCGAAGTTTCTTGTAAATATTTATTCGCCTAAAAGTATGCAATAAAAACGTTTTTGATATTTCACAGAATCTCGGAGAACCCGCGGGAGTACAAAAAAGTGTGGATTGACGGCGGCATCCATGCACGTGAATGGATTAGTCCCGCAACGGTTACGTTCATCTTGTACCAGCTGATGCACAACTGGGAGAATCAGCCGGCGCACATCCGCGGTCTCACATGGTACATTATGCCGGTGATGAATCCGGATGGCTACGAATACAGCCGCACGGTGAATCGTCTGTGGCGCAAGAATCGATCGCCGTCGCGACGTGCCGACTGCTTTGGCGTCGATTTGAATCGCAATTTCGATATTGGCTGGAACGGCTATGGATCCTCGACGAATCCCTGCAGTGACACGTATCGCGGCACCTCGGCCGCCTCCGAGCAGGAGACCAAAGTGGTCGCCGAGTTTCTCTCCAAGCGCAAATACAATCTGGAGGCGTATCTAACGTACCACAGCTATGGACAGATGGTCGTCTACCCGTGGGCCTACAAGGCCGTCAAGGTCCGAGACGCCAACGTGCTGCAGCATGTGGCCAACACGGCCGTGGACCGCATAGCACAGAAGACGGGCACTTCCTACCGCGCCTCGGTTACCCACGAGGTGCTCGGCATTGCCGGCGGCGGCTCCGATGATTGGAGTCGTGCCGCCCTCGGAGTCAAGTATGTCTACACCATTGAGCTGCGCGATCGCGGCACCTACGGCTTCGTTCTGCCGCCCAAGTTCATCAAGGACACGGCCCTGGAGGGTTGGACCGTTGCCGAAACGGTAGCTCAGGCTATTGTCTAGTGTCCAACTGATCTAGGCGAATGTGTGAATGTGTGTGTGCATCTGTATGTGTGAGTGAATGCCTATTTATGTATGCGTGTACATTGTACATATGTAAAGTAAATAAATTATATAAATTAATTGTTTAATACACTCCTTTAATTTCGATATTCAAAACAACAAAAAAAAGCAACACTGAAAAGTCAAAATCAAGAATTTTTGACAAATTGGCAGCTGTAAGTCTGCGTCGTCGACGAGCAAAGTACTGTGGTAGAAAAAATGTACTTCTGTTTCTGCAGGAATTAAAGTTGTAACCGAAACCGTAGCCGCTAAACGGTATAAACCAATTGAAATTGGTAACCGTAAAATCAAAATAGCCGTTTAGTAACCGATTCAAGCAGTATAACGGTTAGTTTCGGATCATCGTTTTTAAACTGATTTTGAGTTTGTATTTCCCTTCGCTACAATTGATGACTCCATAAGGTGTAAGTTGATGTTATTGTAGTGCCCGCGATTTGGAAACTCGGAAATCAATCAAATTGAAATGCTTAATCAACCCAAAATCTAAAGTTCCTGATATGTGTAGTGTAGTAAGTATTTTCGCAATTATATCAACTACTCACCGTGTCCTCATCGTCGTCCGTGTTGTCCAGTTGCTCCAGCTGATACTGAGCGATTGCCTCGCCGCCGTTGGGCGTTCGCATATTGAGCATATCCTTGGGCGTGGACTCCTCGGAAATGACTGATTCCGAGGGCAGGTTCTCGACGAACGCCACAAAGTTGCCACTGTTGCTCAGCTCCTGTGGCGTTTGGACATTGGACTCCTGTGCTTTGGTCTGCTTGGGGGATAAGGACTTTGGTTTGCCCGGTTTGAGTTGAGAACTGGACTTGACGTGTTCAATGGAGCGCGTGTAGCGCGTGTTCAGCTTGATGCTGTTCTGCGGCGATGACAACGACTGTGGCGACGACGACGACGGCGTCTGTCGATCCATTTGGGCGCTCGGCTTGAGCTGCACGGCATTATTGTCATCGTTGCCATCACCGTCGCCATCGCCGTCACCAGAGCCCAGTCGCAGCTGTTGTTGGATGAGGCGCTCCGCCTCCAGCAGCAGCTCGTCCACGGAGCGCATGTCGGTGTTGTCCGAGAGGCGACTTACCTCCTGGAATATGCTGTCCGGATCTGCGGGTTCGATGCTGCAGTCCTGTTCCTTGGCCAGAAACTCAATGATCGAACTGCCGCTGGTATAGTCAAGTGTGTCCAGATCCATGCTCACCATATCCACATCCACATCTGCCTCCATCTCCCCGCCGCGGACTTGCTCCAAGTGTGGGCGTGGCCGTGGATGTGGGCGTGGCCGTTGGCGCGACACCGTCTGCTGCTTGTGCGGACTGAGCACCTTGGACATGGCGCCTCTGCTGCTTTCGCTCGTCCGTCCGCTGGCGTTGCCGTCCCGTTCCCTCGTTCTCTTTACTCAGCGCTCTCTTATTGACAATTTGTTATTGTACTCTCGCTCTTTGATTCGCGTGTTTTGTTTATTTATTTTGTTGGTCTTTCTATTAGTTTTAATTTCGTGATTTTTTCCGTTAACCTAATTTCTTGGCTTTAATATTGCACGCAACTGTCGTCATACACAATTTAATCATTACAACAATGCTAAGAAAAAAAATTTTTATTTTTCTATACTTTTTATTCTCTCTCTTTTTATTCTCTTTTTTATTATTTTCCGTCTTGTTTGTATTAGAGGTGGAGAAACATCGAGTGAAATATCGATGTCGTCGATACTTGCAAAACATCGAAACATCGGTGTTTGATAGGCCACTATCGAATCTTTTTATATTCAACAAAAAGAAACAATCCTTATAATTAAGGCCCTCTAAAATATTGGAAAGAAAGAATTTCAAAATCTTATGAGAAATATGTTCACTACAATCCCTTGTACAGTTGAGATTTACAGATTTAAAAGCCGTGTCTCCAAACAATTTTAAGTGTTCAGCGAACATCGAAGCATCGGGGACAACACACAACACACACCTCTAATAAATGCATTAATCAGCTGATTGCATTGGCAAAAAAAAAGGTGGCAATCTTGGCAACGGTGGCATATTGGACAATATTTAACTCTTTTCAGAAACATTGTGAATATGGTATTTTATTAAGAAAAATTGATTTTGAAGCTAGAGGTTTGGAAACTTTCATAGGCGTTTTGTTATATTTTTGTCGATTTATTAATTTTTTTTTTAAATTTCTTACTTATTTTTTTTTTTTACCACGCGAAGGGTGACGTTCCCCAAACTAATTTTAAAATCAACTTTATTATTTAAAATAAATTAAATTTTTCTTGGTTTTTTAAATTTGTACTTAATTGAATAATAATAAAATAATATATTTTTTAAATGCCATTCGCATGTTCACGTATTGTTCCGCACTCAACGCTCTGCTCCTCAGTTAACAGAGTTGCTTTTCACTCAACAAAAGATATCAAGTTTATAAGGCAGCTAAATCAGATTTAATCTAAATTGGATTTACTTACATCACTTTTTAACACGGACCGAAAAATGTATTATTAAATAAATTTGTTTTTTAACTACAGTATCATAAATAGTAAATTTAAATTTAAGACTTTTACAAAAAAACAAAAAAAATGGATATTCCTGGCTTTTATTAAAGTTTAATAATTAATATCATCAAATAATAATTTATATTGACATGAATAACTTTCAAACGAGTTATTGAAGACTCAATAAATTCGACTACAGCTGTCGTATAAACTAGACAAGAATTGCGCCTAAATTCAATTTATAATTCAATTTATTAACATAAAACCACACCGTTAAAAAAATCTTTTAACTAACTAAAGTTTTTCAAAACTCTAAAATAGATTTATATAGTTCAGCAGCAGAGAGCGAGGTTGTTTTAGTTGAGATTTTCCCTACTACTACATTTTCATTTTGGATATTTATGTACAAATCTTCATTAGCGACTCTTTTTCTGCCCAAAACTATAAGTAGAGATTGTCATTACATTTTACTAAATATTTAGTTGTTTATCCATCTCAGCATATCCGATCTGTTGAGAATGATTCTGTCCAATGAGTTGCTGAATTTCCACAAAGAAAGTTCGCTTGTTATACGGAAAAAAACACCAAATACTTTATCATTCCAATCATACGAGTAATATGACTTCATTTCATTTGAATTTTATTTAATATTTTCTTTTTTTGCAAGAACAATATTTATATGTATAGTGTGTAATAGTATCTTATAATATTATATTTCACATTATCGACAATTTTAAAACAAAAATAAATACATATATATTTTGTTCCCGAAATTGTTTTTTCTCTGTTTTTATATCTCAGTTATAAGCCTAAATATGACATTTCTTTTTAACATACACAATACATACATACATACATATTTAGTTATGAATAGAGTATTGCTTAAATCTATATGCAATAAAATAACTATATATTTTCTTATGTTCTGCACTCCATTTCATCTTTATCGTTTGTTTTTTTTTACATTTACATTTGTGTGTGCCTATAAGGAGAATTCTACAATTACAAAAAAAAAATATTTAAGTATGTATAGTATAGTATTAAAAATAATTATAGGATAATAAAGAATAGAAACATTAAATAAAAACTAGGTTGCGCTTGATAAAATCGTTGAATAAACAATATGTACAATTGATTATATTTTATGTGTATTTATAATAATAGTTGCTAATATTGCTTATGACTATATAACGTACACATATCAGTAGTAATTTGGATCATTGAGTGTTTTTTGTTTCTCTCTGTGTGTGTGTGTGTTTATGTGTGTGTGTAGGTGATTGTAGTTATAACGCTGACCATGCTCATGAAATTTGCTATCACTTTTTGTTGAATACAATAGAATACAAACGCTAAGCTAAAATAACCAAAGCTTAACAGAGCAGAGCACTAAAACTAATTGCTAGGTGCACAGTGTTGTTTTTCACTGCACACATGTTGTTGGCTATTGGGTGTATGTGTGCGTGTAGTTGTGTTTTCGCATTGATAGCAGGAAGTAAACACATCAAGTTATGCATTTGTTTCCTATTACAATTACAATATACATAATTATTTTGGTGGCAGGCTTTCTCTCGGTGTGATTGGCGACAGCGACGGCGTCAGCGACGGCTGTTCATTTTATTTAGTGGAGCATTCATTGTTCCTAGTCTTGCAATTATCTGTGGCTGCTGTACGTCTTGAAGACACGTGGCATGCTGCTACTGCTGCTGCTGGTGGTGGTGCTGCTGCCGCCGCTGCTGCTGGTGTTGCTGCTGCTTGTGCTGCGCATCGCCGATGGCGATGTGGATGATGCATTGGCATCCTGCGATTGCACAGTATCGTTCGGATCATGATGATGCGTCGTCGTCTCCAGATTAAGAGGCATTGGCATCGCATGATCCTCGGCGTGCTCATAGATATAATCGCGCTTCTTAAAGTTGTCAATGATCTTCTTTGTTGATTTCATGTGCGCCACAAAGGCTGCCTCCAACTGCAAATTGAAATACGCAAGTTAGAGTCAAAATCTAGGATGTAAGTAATTCAATACTCACGCTGGAAGTTAGGTTCATAAAGGTGTGATACTTTTCCAGCACACCGACGATCTCCTTAAAGCTATTGCCGCGCAGCTGCCGCCGCACGATTGTCTCGTACTGATCGTTGTCCGTGATCAGGTTGCCAATGAGTATGGCCGCATAGCTGCCCTTCAGCGTGTGCTCCATGTGGTGGCCAGCGCGTTGTACAACTGCAATGCGCAAATAATGATGAGTAAATGTAAATAAATAAATATAAACTGATCGCTCATATATGTCATCGTAACTGTATACAAATTTATTCAGAATAGAAGCTATGTAAATTAGGGCGGGCCAATTTGTTCGGGTCGAAAAAAACATGATAATCGTTCACCAGAATCGGAATCTACGATGAATTCTAAGAAAATTTCACCAAGAAACTATGTGTCTGAAATCAATACCTAGCCTCCGCTGAGAACCATAAGATATTATGTTAGTTATATGGTATCAGTCTAGGAGGGGCCCATTTCTTTTGATCAAGCAATTTGTACACAACAAAGAACAGGATATATCGAATATTTTTGCATTATTAAATCGTGAAGTAAATAATCGATTTGCATTCTAAAATATTGATTACTTTGCTATGAGTCAACAAATTCTAATAGATTCTAGTTTCAAAAATGAACAGTTATTTGTCTATAGATAATTAAATTGCAACCTTTGCAACATTTGATTATTTACACAAGATATTAAGTTTCTTTGCGTTTGTCTATCAAAATCAATCAAAATTATCGGGAATACAATACGGATACAATATCGTAAAAGCAGCAAACTAAGTAGTATGGAACTTACGATTGTTGACCGTTTCCTCGACTTCCTCCTGCTTCTTTTTGCCCTTCTCATTGCTCTCCA
This sequence comes from Drosophila suboccidentalis, assembly GCA_037043435.1. NCBI lineage: Eukaryota > Metazoa > Arthropoda > Insecta > Diptera > Drosophilidae > Drosophila > Drosophila suboccidentalis. The sequence continues at coordinate 2,360,634 of JBAMBK010000278.1, read as the reverse complement.
GGAAGGCATCCGTATTCTTCTCCACAAGTCTGCAGAAATATATTTATTTAAATGAGAATACGCGTATTTAGAAAGAGAAAGAAATGTCTTACCTGGCGAGCTCCTCACACTTGTAGAAATAATCGAGCAGCGCTTGGACCGCGCTAACCGCCTGATCACCCGGCGGTGGATTCTCAGCCACATATTCGGCGGGCGCATGTGCCTGCATCAACGCGGCCCGGTTGGACGGCGTGTGCATGCACAGATTGATGAGCAGCGTCAGCACCTGAAAAGACCAGAACAAATTAGTTAAAGAGTATACTAAATTAATATTATACATTAATTCATTTATTGGCAAAATATTTCTTTATTTTTGCGAGTTTTCGTAAATACTTTCTTCCAAAATGAACAGATTGAATTATTTCGATTATTATTCCCTCTCCCTGAATCTCGATAAATATGTTTGTAAGTTGTCATATTAAGGCAATTCAAAAAAGGAGAAGAGGTTTTTAAATCCAATAACTGGAAAATAAAAAATCTTGCCCATTACGTAGATTTTTACACTTTTAAGTCCATTTAGAAATTAGCTTCAATAAATTATAAAAAACTCTTAATTTTGATATGAATTAAAATATAAAATATACATATAAAAACAATTTCAATACTAATTTAAACGTTCTAGAATAATACTTAATTTAAATATTTATAAGATAAATATAAATAGAAAATAAAAGCCACTTTTCCATAAATAATAAAAACTGAAATGTAAATCATTTGATAACTTTTTTCTTCAGAAAAAAATAAGAGTTAAAATTAATCATAATGATAAATATGTATCATGTTTTCAGGATACTCCATTCAGAAGTAGTAGGTATATGTACATAAGTAATAAGTATGTTTTAAGTTACATTTTTTCAACCCATTACTACCCATCCCTAGATCAAGAAGACAAATCGCCAACCAAAAAAAATGAAAGCTTTTCATAATTTCATTTTCTTTCGCCCATATGCAAGGCTGGAAATACTCACCAGAATACTCAGCTCAAAGACGCAGCGGTCCGGAATGTAGTTGGACGCCAGCAACAGGAGGTGGAAGCTCGTCTCGATGACGTCGCTGCGCTTGCCAAGCAGATCGGCGCCCAGCGACGGCTGCGCCTCGTTGAACGTGTGCGTCAGGTTGATGAGGACCTTCATGACGGGTATGAGAAGTTCGCGCATTGCGACGCCCGGATGCTCCTTGCTGCTGCTGTGCTCGGTCGTCGAGGGATGCAGGATCAGCTGGCGGTCGCAGAGGCGATAGAGCAGGCACAGTGTGTCCACGGCCCGTCCCTTCGCATAGGTGAGCATGTACCGCTGGTTTGCCTCATTGTGCTGCGTCACGTTCTCGAGGACGCGCAGGCAACGTGCCACCGTTTGCATATTGTCGAGCAGCGCCGGCTGCCAGGCGATCATTGCCATGTCAGTGACAGCTGTCGATATTATGGGTTGGCAGAAGTCCGATATCGTCTTGATAATGTGCTCCAGGCCGCCCAGTTTGCGCAGATCCTCCTTGAACCACTCGCCGGCTCGCTTCGAGGTCAGCGAGAGCAACGTTTCCATGGCCAGAGTGCCCACCGTTATGGATTCGACATTCAGATGGGTTCCCTTGCCCTGCGCCTTGATCTCCTCGCACAGTTCCCGCACCTTCTGCTTGTTGCGCTCGTAATTGGCTCGATCTGTAGGCGCTGCCACGCCCTCAGCCTCCAGCAGATTGATCATCAGCTCGAGCGAGTCCCGATCCAAGTCCATGTTGAGGCCCTCCTGCGACAGTATGTACATAATGGCCGAGGTGCACAGGCCCAGGCTAAGATCCTTATTCGCATCAGACAGTGCCTGGAGAGGAACAAACAGAAAGGGGAATAATTAGTAACTCGTTCTGCTCGCTACTCGTTATTCGCTACTTGTTACTAGCTACTTGCTACTCGTTACTTGTTACTTTACCTTGAAGAACTTGGTGACAACACCGTGGGCACGCACATGCATTCGAAATGCGGGCGTCATGCACTTGGTGGCCAGCTGGAGGGCAGATAGACAGCGCGTGGGTGGCGGATTGTGTGGCTGCAGTGCGTCCAGAATGTATTCAACATCGTCATACATCTCCTGGTACTCGCCAATCTCCTGAATCTGATGGGCCGTCTTCACATTACGCACCACCGTGTAGTACTCCTTGGTCTTGCGATCCACCCGCAAACCCGTCGTCCGTTCGCCACTGCCTCCTCCTCCACCTCCGCCACCGCCACCGCCGTCATCCGGACTGGGTTCCAGGTCCAGATCGAAGGCATCGGCCGATGTCGCCGCCAAGGATTGAGCACTGTGCTGTGGCTTTGCCTGTCGTGCCAGCTTCCCCAGTGCAGGACTCTCGCCACGCAGCGCGGAGCTACTGCAGGTATTATTATTGGAGTTGCTATCACCAAAGTCACCGTAGATGGCATCGATGGCTGCCGAGGATTTGCTGGTGGCCAGACTATCCGTTTTGGCGCCACTGCCCGCCGCCGTGGAGGCGGATGCATTGCTGGCATCACTCCCAGTTCCAGCCCCGTTGGCCTCCAGTGCCGCATCCCAGCTGTGCTTGTACAGATGCCGCTTGGCGACCGTCGCCTGTTCCGCCTGATCGGAGGGCACCAGCGCCCGACTCTTGAAGATGCTGCCCTTCTTCTTCGAGATGACCAACTTGACGGCGCCCCGTTGTCCCGTCTCCTCGCTGCCCGAAGCTGGAGCTGGAGCAGCGCTAGCAGATGCCGTGTCCGAGGAGCCAACGGTACCATTACCAGATCCAGCTCCAGCAGCGGCTGCAGCAGCAGCAGCCGCAGCTGCCGCTCCAGCCACCTGTGTGTCCAGCGTGAGCGTGCGCTTGAACTTGTCCTTGAATTTGAAATCACGTGGCGGCGGCGATGAGGAGGATCCATCGTGCTGCATCGAGGAACCATTCGAGGTATTTGACAGCTCATCCATGCCGGGATCGGGATCGGGCTCCGGATCGAGCTCTGTGTGCGGCATCTTGGCGGGTGTGGGATTCGTATCCTCCAGCTGCACATCATCGTCCTGCAACTGACCCAGCAGCTTAAGCTTCAGTTGCTCCGCCTCCGATGTGGCCTCCGCCTCCGCCTCCGTTGTTGTCGTTGTCTCCGGCTGCAGAACCTGCGTCACCTGCTGATTCTTACGCTTGCGTCCATAGCTGCGAGTAGCGGCGCCGCCGGCGCCATTGTCGGACGCCCGACTGGCCTCCGCCTTGGCCGACAGATTGGCGGCAATCTTGTTAATATTATTATTAATATTATTGTTATTATTGCTCGCCAAATTGTTGTTATTCGCTCGTGCCGCGGCGCGTCCACGTCGTGGCAGGGACGACGACTCGGTGGCCGTCGCCTCCATTGTGGCAGACGCTTCGCCCGCTCCTGCTGCTGCTCCTACTGCTGCCGCGATCGTCAGCTTCTCCGGCGACTCATCCACTTGCATTTCATCCGCGGGTGTTTTCTTGGAGCCACGTCCCCGTGTCGCTCGCTTTGCGACTGTGACTGGGGCTGTGGATGTGGGCGATGTCTCCATGGGCTTGGCCCGTGTCCTCGTCATACGTGTTTCCGCTGCCACTTGGATATCATCAGCAACGTTGTTGTTGTTGTTCGTCTTGCGCGCTCGTCCGCGTGTCGTCCGTTTCGTTCGTCCCTCGTCTGGAGCTGCAACTGCATTGGCATCTGCATCGGCATCTGGTGGTGTCGCCGCATCCACAGCGCCATTTAGACGCGGCACCACATCGCCGCGCAGCACCGCCAGAATATCCTCCTGCAGCGGCTCCTCGACAAGCGGAATACGTCCGTGGGCATCGGTTGGATTGGCAGCAGCTGAATTGGTGCCATCCATGGTCATCATCATGGACTCGAGTCGCGACTCAATGTCCGAGGGTGGCGCCACCAGCGACGAATGCTGACTGGTCTCCAGGTCACTGGTGATGACACTCGAGCCCCGGCTGCGTATCACACAGCTATCCTCCTGGACAGCCTGGGCCAGCAACTGCGGCGTACTGTTGCCCTTGGAGGAGATGCTGCCCAGCACCGATGACTGCGAATCAAAATCGTGCTCGGATCGTGTCGTTGGCGATATGACCGAACCACGCTGCGGATGGGATGAATGATGAGCTGGATGATGATGCTGATGCTGCTGATGATGAGGTGGATGCTGCTGCTGCTGCTGGGGCGGATCACTTAACGCCAGATGCGGCGAGGGCGTCTTAAACTCGGAAGCGGGATTCTCCGTGGAATTCACTGGGATCGCCGCTGTTGTTGTTGTTGCTCCTACCGATGCAGTTGTTGTTGTTGTTGCTGTTGTTGTGGTTGTTGCCACAGTTGCACGCTTCAAATGCTTATGCTTTTTGCTCTTGGATTTCTTTTCGCTGCGCGAATCCTCGCCAGCGGCTTTCGCTGCTGCTGCGGCGGCTGCCTTGGCAATTGCGTTGCGTATCACGTCCGTTTTGATGATCAGCTTCAGTCGCTCCTTGGGCGGCTTGTCTGGTGATATTTTCACGGTACAATAGTTTATTTCGGGTGGTTCTTCCTCTTCCTCCTCCTCCTCTTCTTCCTCCTCCTCCTCGTCTTCCTCGTCTCCTTCGTCGTCCTGCTCGTGCGTCGCTGCCTGTGACGTCACTTCGCTGCCAGCGGCTGCGTCTTGTGCCAAATCCAATGACGCCGCTGCCTCTGCCGCTGTCGGTGGCCGCAGCGGTTTCACAGTTATTTTTGGCGTTGTTGCTGCTGCAGGAACTATGGCGTCCTCCCCATCGACCGTCGCATCGTTGGGCGCCTCAAAACGCTGCTGAGCTGGCGAACTATTTGGCGGCTCCTCGCTGTCCGTGCTGACTAAGCGCGAAGTGCCCTGCAAGTGAAAACGGCAAAAGATTCCATTGTATATATAGTACAGTCGGTCAATTAATTGTTTGGACAAGGAAAGTAACAAATACCCAAATCCAATAAAACAAAATGTGCAAAACGGGGTTTAATGGATATCTAGAAGGGCAGAAGGGGGCGTGACAGACCCCATCGATCTTAAAGACCATAACCATAGACCATAAATGCTATAAACTATAAGGTTACTCAATATTTTCAAATTTGGCCCACAAATCAAATAAAAAACCATTACAAGAGCAATTCCAAATCTTTAAATTTGACTTTTTGTACACGTGATAAGTATGATATGCTGGATAAGCCCTGAAAACTTCAGCACTATCGGATAATAAACTTACAAGATATTTACGAAACATATTCACTCAGGAAAGAGAAGAGAAAATAACTTCACAGCGTTTTTTTTTGGGTTTGGATATGAATGAATGTGCAGTCACGTGTTAGAGTATCTAACGCAGGGTATCTCTCAGTCGTGAGCATTTGACTAAAGGTTAAACCCAATGAATCTCATTTATTGTTAAGAATCCAAGTGCATTTTAAATTTGGGCAAAACAATTACTTCACTAACTGTATGGAGTAGAAAATTGAGTACATACAGCATAAAAATGAATCTAGATGCCGGTTGAAATAAGCTGTGAGCCACTGTAGTTGCTCATGGTTCTTGGCACATGTTAATAAAAGTAGTCGAAAGATCCATTGGGCTTAACTGTCTTTCAAGATAAAGAACAAATATGTGCATTTTTATACCGTGTTCAATCAATTACTTGACAAACTGTAATGTATATGTATGCCTCCGCTTCAGTCAGAGCATAGTTTGCAGCATGTAGTTTATTTTCTCAGCCGCAATTAACACTTGGACAGTAGGCACAACAACAATAGCAGCAACAAGAAAAACAAAAACACAAAATAATACGGCTAACGGCAGCGACAACTGCCGCGGAACAGAAACAAACAGAAACTGCGAGCGGCGCAGCAGCAAAGTGAAAATGAAGAAAAAACAGAAGAAACAGAAGTAAAAAAAAAAAAAAAAAAAAACTCCGCTTAATGTAAAAGCGCGCGTAATTTAACACTGCGTTTCTTGTTGTTGTTATTGTTGACGCTTTCTCTTTCCCACACATCACTCAGAGAGCGGTTCAAAATGACAGAGACGGCGTCTAAGCGCAACAGAGAAGTAAGGGTAGCGGGATTTTAACTCTCTCTCGCTCTCTCTGTGAGCGCGTGCGTGCTCAGCTCAACAGCAACGCACAGTGGGTTAAGTCGACAATGCGTAGCGCATAATCTTGGATTAATATTATTATTGCTCATTTTAAAGACAATAGCTTACAAATTGTGAATATATCATGATTACAATAGTTTAGAAAGGTAACTAAATCGCATGCGATGTCTTGTTTATAAGCAATTAACTTCTGATTTTTAAAAGAACTAAAGATTCAGCTTCATTCAGTTTTAGAACTTGAATACATATGCAAGAGAATTTGAATTTACATATACACGGAATGGAAAATAGTTTGACAGATTTTTGGGCCAAATTTAAAGTTGCAAATTTTTAAGCAACCTGAATTTAATATATCGATAAAATCGATAATGATAGTATAGTATATATTTTTATACGGATTATTATTGGATTTGGATTATTTTCTTACACTTATTCTTTTTGATTTGCTATTATTAAATTTCAAAATTTAAGGCTCATTTTTTTAATAGTCCAGTCAAATTTTATCTGCTACATTTTTTGAAATATAACAATATTTTCTATCAGATTATTGATTTATTTAAAAAAAAATAGTTATATATTGATTTTCATCAAGCATGAATCAAACTTTTCTAATTTTTTGATCTGAATACGACTATTATGAGAAAATAATTAAATTTTTATTTTTATTTTAAAGTCTAACTAAGAAGTTACTATGTGCATTCAATTTTTATTTGAAAATTCATAGAATAACAGTTTTTTTTAGGTTATTCTACAAGTTTTAAATGTAAATTGAAAGTTGATTAGTTCATAATTTTTTAATCTTTGTAAACCAAAACGAAAATTTTAAAAATAATTTATCGAAAAGTCGAAAATAAAAGATTATCTTCATAATTCTGCTCTTCAAACATTTTAACTCGGAATATCTGTAGTTGGTTAACTTTAGCTAGACTATAAAAAAATGGGCATTTTGCCCGTCTCAGATTTCAAAGACTTTCCCCAATAATTAAAGCTCATTGTAAAGCTCCAGACACTCACTTTGGAAATGCGCAGAACAATTGGCGGATGCTCGGGCGTGCGAGAGGCACTCGACGAGGCGGAGGCAGACGGCATTGTTCCCGCTGCAGATGCTGTCGCTAATCCAGAGGCGGCGGTTGCTGCTGCTCCGGCTGCACTGGGCGCCGTTGTCGGTGGAGGAAGCGCTGGTGTGGTGTCTGCTGTTGTGATGGAGGCATCTGTTGCTGTGGCTGTTGCATCTGTTGCACGCGTCTTGGGAATGATCAAATCTTTGACGGGCGTTGGATAACGTTCATCCTCATCCACCTCGCAATAGTTGACCGCCTTGCGGGCTCGTCCCAAAATTCGTGATGGCGGCGCTTCCGGCTTAAGTTTCTTCTCCTCCTTGACCTTCTTCTTCTTGCCCTTGGGCTCGGCTGTGGGCGATGCGCCTCCTGCGATATCCATATGATCTGTTGCATCCATGCCCAAGTTGTCCCCTCTGTCGGCGGCGCTAAACGCACCTGGCGTTAAAGCAGCAGTAGCAGCAGCCGCAGCTGCTTTCTTCTTGGGCGACTTGCGCTTCCGCTCTGCGGAGTTGCCTTTCGCCAGCTTGAGCTTGATTGGCTCATGTGTCGGCGTCATAGCCGTCTGCTCCCGCATTGGTGACGTGCCGCCGACGCAGTGCGGCAATTGCTGTATTATCTGTGCTATCACCTCCGGCGGCGCCGCATTGCGTGACTTGAAGAACTTTTTGGGCTTTGGCGGCTCCGGCACTGATACAGACATATCATTTGGATCGTGATCATGCGTCGAGGCCGGACTCTGTGCCGGGCTAGCCGCTGCCGCAGCAGCAGCCGCCGCAGCGGCCATTGGATGTAGGGCAGAGAGCGTGTAGGTCCTGGTCGAGGTGAAACCCATTTTGCCCCACTTGCCCACTGTGCCCACGGAGCGAGCAACCGTTGGCCGATTCGTGTTCTCCTTCTCCTTGCAGAGCGAGTCCAGTGGGACAACAATGTTCTTGCCCCAGCGCGACATGTTGACTGGCGTCCTCCGAGTCCAACAAGATTCCCGACTCCTTTTAATTAAGCTTCAGTGTTTTGTTTACACTTCTATGGCCACTTGATGGCAATTACACTGCAATTGCACAGGTAAACAGAAAGAGAGAGAGAGAGAGAAGGAGAAAAAACACACATGTTTATTATTATTGACTGCAATTATTAATACAATTTAAATGCGTGTGTACACACTCTATTCAACTGTAAATTTACTCCTGAGCCAAACTCTATTTTGACAATGGCAACATACAAAAAAAAAACACTCGAGGAGCCTTAGCAAATGTCAAAAAGCAACAACAACAAAACACAACAAACGAGTAGCCATAACCGATGCATGCGTGCGAGAGAGCACACAATAGTAGCCAAGTACACATTCACATTGTATGAGCGCGAACGATTTACAATTTTTTTATTGTTGCCAAAAACAAATCAATGCAAAATAGACTCTTCACTGCACTTTAGGATTATGGAATTGTTGTATTTCATTTGTAATATACCTGCTAACGGCCGTTAATTGGTGATTATGTTAAATATATGCTCACCTGAAACGAAACATTTGATTTGAGGACGATGTTGATTTTTGTTTGTTGTTGTTGTGCTCCGTTTATTGCGTGAATGCATACATATGCTTGCATGTGTATGTGTATGGTCAAATCTCTGTTGCTGTATGTACATATGTATGCGTGCGAGTAGGAATGCAATAAAACAGAAACAGACAGAAACGTCGTCGTTTGCTTATTGGCGCAATTTTGTGTTACACGCGCGAATTCTGCGATACCTATTGCTTTTTATGCACAAGCACAGTACACAGCACAAATGTAATATATTAACTAACGCACTATTGCGGCTCGCTCCTCTATGTGCATAGTTAGTAGCAACTGCATGTTTTTTGTTGCACACATTTTCCACCACTTTTAACGCAGCATACGAAAATCGCAACGAATCAGGTACAACAACAGCTACAAATTACATACATACAAATTGTTGCTTATGGGTAACTTGAAATCAATGTGCACAGCTGACACTGGATTAAATAAGTTCAAATACACATTTGCCGTTTGCCAATCCAATTCAATTGGTTTAAAACACACACAAAAATATTAAATTTTTTCTTCGCAACTACGATTTAGAGTGACCGAATTTTGTTTGCGTTGTTCAGCCTGCCATTCGCCTCGAACGCTCAGGGTTGTATTTTTCGATAACTTTACTGATTTACGTCGCGCTGCTCTGCTTGCGTTTACGTTGCATGTTTTGCGTTACGTTGCGCACAACTTTAAGATCTTCAAATTGGCGCAGTCAACTTCACGCAAGTGAGAATTTGCGCGCAGCCAGCTTCACGTACTTAATATTTTGGCGCCAAAGAATAAAAAGCAAAACGAACATAGTACATTTTGATTAATTAGTGTCGGGTTTATTAATTACTTTAAAAGTATCTTGAGCATTTTGCTGTTCATTTACAATATACGCCAGTGGATCGTCTTTACTGGACTCCATCAGATGCTCGCACGAAGTTTGATTTATGGCAAACATGAAAGATAAATCAATATCATAGCGTGGCAATTTCTCTCTATAAATTTTTACGATTATTAGCGCATAAAATCATTCACAAACTGTTTGTTGTAAATTACCTCAGAAAGGTTACCACATTGTCTCCCAGCGTCGATTCCCGTGATAGCAGCAAAGCGGACAAATACCGTGGATGCTTCTTCTTCTCCGCACAGTGCATTATGAGACCCCAATTTTGGTAGTCCGTGTCCAGGACGTAAGTGTTGTATATGCCTTCATCTGAAATTATTTTAAATAAATATTATTTATATATTTCCCATAAAAATACATAGTATATTTATGGTTTAAGCAGACTCATATACAATGGTCGGATAAAGTATTTTGACAAAGCTGTGTGCAATGTTAGATTGCTTGTAGTGATAAACTAAAAGAAGTAACGGGTCTCTGTTAATGGCCAAAGTAAAGTAGACAATATTTACTATTAAACTGAGAAATATTTTGTTAATTCCTCTATGCGTTCTTTTTCTATCAACTGAAATGCAAAGACATTTCAAAAGTGAGGCGGAAAAAAGTATTTTGACAAAGTATTCTTTAATAGTTTCTCGTCATTCGCAAGCAAGCAAAGGTCTGCACTGCTATCTAAAAAGTCTTGTTTTAATTAAATTTATTAATTTTAATTACTTGATTAAGATGAAATTGTTAAAAATGGGTAAAAAGTCAGAAATTAGCCATATTATCAAGATCGAGATAGTTACTAAGTTTAATGCGGATAATTCTGTGGAATACTTAAGCAAACTATACAAACGAACTCGGTAGGCTATATACTTTCAAATAAATAAACAAAAAAATTGAAATCTTTTGAAAGCTTACCACGCTCAGGTAGACCACACAAGTCGACCGCGGGAGAGGAACGTTTAAAAAATTGAAATTATTGAAAAATTCAAGGAAGATGTCCTTAAGACCACAACATCAACAGCAGTTAAATTGAATAAGGAGTACTATATTCAAAATTGCGAAAGGATGGGTAGAAATCGGCTAAAGGAAGCCGGATATGCAACCTATATAGTCAGACCAATACCACAAATTTCGCAACAAAACAAACTAAAACGCTTGACCTTTGTCCACAAGCCAATATAATTTTGGAAGCAAATACTTCGGACTGTTAAACGCACTTTCTAGTGCCATAGATCCAAAATGAAAGTATTTTGCATCAAACCAACCATAAGGTGGAAAAAAAGTGGCTCCTGTGTATGTTCGGGAATCCCAAGGTGATGGCAGCGCTATGTTTTGGGATTGTGTTTATTATAATGACATCGGAAATTAGGTACCAATCAAGGAATCAATGAATAAGGATCAATATTTACATATTTTAAATGATCACTCGCTCACATCTGGGGATAAGTTACTTGTAAAAATGTTTGTTCTTCAACAGGATAATGCTCCATGTCACAAAGCTAAAATGATAACCAATATTTTTAAGGATGTTGGAGGGAGAACGTTGGATTCGCCGCCCCAAAGTCCAGACTTAAATATAATTGATAATGTCTGGACTTATGTAAAGCGAAACAGAAGCCCATGCTTAACAAAAACTTGAGAGAAAGCAAATTCAGAGGTCGTATCCCTTTGGAAGGACTTTTTTTAGGAATCCCCAAAAATTTGGTGAATTCAGTGCCAAACCGATTGCAGAAAGTAATTGATTCTAAAGAAGGATCAATTTTCTATTAATTGATCATTTAATTGTGTAAACTTCTCAAAATTTGTAATTTTTTTGAATTTATTAATTTTTTGTCAAAATACTTATTTCCGCCTAACTTTTGAAATGTCTTTGCATTTCAGTTGATAGAAAAAGAACGCATTGAGGAATTAGCAAAATATTTCTCAGTTTAATAGTAAATATTGTCTACTTTACTTTGGCCATTAACAGAGACCCGTTACTTCTTTTAGTTTATCACTACAAGCAATCTAACATTGCACACAGCTTTGTCAAAATACTTTATCCGACCATTGTATTAATAAAGTAACGACAACAACAACAAAAATAACACACAAAGCGTGGATCAGTTTTATTTCGTTTCGAATTCTCAACCAGTTCTGGCGCCGCAGCTATGATCATTTGGCTGATTGAGAAAAAAGAAACCTGATTACACTAGGCAACAAAATTGCTTTCTTTTATTTACCTTTTTATATTCTCTAATCTAGTCTCTAGTTGAGAAAAACACTTTTAGTTTGCTAGTGTGAAACTTTAAAAACTAATAAAATTGGTTTGGTTAAATTGGAATCTGACCGTTGCCTAGTGCTTTACAGATTGGCAATTTTTCTAGATAGTCTTTGGGCACGTTTTTTGGCGTTGTTGTTTGTGGTAAATTACCACTGGTAACTATTAAACTCTTTGCTTGGAGTTTCCGCTAGACTCACAAATATCTTCGGTGTGCATCCAATGACCCGGCGTTCCAAAGTCCGGTATTAACCATGTGATGTTGCCCTGCAGCCTCTCCCGCAACGGATCCTCAGCGAAGATATAGCTAAAGTTCATAGTAATCTGCAGTGGCAGTTGATTAAATTATGTAGATTACGAGACTATGATGTTACATACACTAGGTCAAGTAATTGTTTTGACCAGCAAAAAGAAATAAACTCGAAACAAGTAAATATTTTTGTTGTCAACATAATTACTTTACCAACTGTATGTTAACCCATTCCACTCACGTGCTGATCCTCGCTGGAGAAGGCGAAGTTGCTGCGCATGCAGGCATATTCCGGCAGCTCCTCGGTGGATGCGTAATACTGCACTACGTGCCAATTTCCCATCATTAGCTCCAGATCAAAGTTGCGTATGGCGCGCACCTGTTGTGGGTGGTGGCAAGTTGGTAAGTGGCAAGTGGCAAGTGACAGGTGTTAAGGTGCAAAGTGGTAGAGTGCATAGAATGATGAGCTTGTAGAAAGTTAACATCAACATAAATAACAACAAAGACAAGTGCGTGCTAAGCGAAACTAAGCCACACACACACATATACATATACATAGATATACCCTGTAACGGGGGTATATTAACTTTGTGCAAAGTTTGTGCTCGCCTGTCTCTATAAACGCATCGTCCTCAGTAACTATGTACATATGTATGTCGTATGTATAAAGGTACTAAACTAATATAGAATTTTAATGAGACAAATTAACGAGATACAGTCGAACTTCCCTAACTCGAATCACCATTATCCAAAGAAAAGGTTCGAGTTATGGAGATAATCGACTTATAGAGTTCTTTTTCTTAAGTTTATTAATTTTACTGCTACTCATTTAGCTCGAGTTAAAGAGAAATTCGAGTTATAGAAGTTTGAGTTGTGGAAGTTCAACTTTATATACAAAAAACAATATCTTAGAAATCGGATCGGATAAAAAAAAGGAACCCTGGAGGTTTCTGAAAGATCGGTTGATTAACAAAAGAAGAAAATATTTTTAATGTGAACCCAACTATTATTGTCTTGTATAGAGACTGCTACAGGGTATTAGACAGTCGCGTGCGCCCGACTGCAGCCTTTGCGACTTGTTGCATGTGTCACTTTGTGCATTCGTTCAATTTGTTTGTGGCTTTTGGCTGTGCATTTTACAACTGCTTGCTGCACTTGACCGCTGTCAGCGATGCGCCAGTGATGCCAACAGCGACGTCAACTGCAACGTCGACTGCGACTGCGACTGCGACGTCGACAGCGGACGTCAGCATGCTAACAGTCACTTAGAAAGTGTGATTGATTTTGGCATCAGAGTGCACACATTTCTGTGGCCCCAGACATTCTGAATGCGAGCTTGAGTGACTCGCATATTGATGAGAGCATACACTGAGCCAAAATGTGACTGACTTAAGTATCTTGTGTTCTTTTGTCTATTTGTGATATGGATTTCAAGATCGATCTCTCTTCTTACAACTCTAAAAATCCCTTAAGGAATATGCAATATCTTGATTCTGGATTCTCATGGACTGCAAGTTCATCCAAATGACTCCAAACACTTAGTCAAGTAATTGTTTTCACAAAGAAAAGAATTCATGTATTTTATTTTGCTGAAAAAAAACTCTCTGTTGGTGTTTAATTTGTGTCTTCTTATTTTTTTTTTGAGTTTTTTGTGGTTCTTAGAACAGATAAAAAATAAATTGAATAAATAAAATATGCAATTTTATTTTGTTGTCAAAACAATTACTTGACTAACTTCATAGGTATAGTATGCATTAGTCTAAAATATTTTTTTGTCGGGGATGCACCAACCTTGAATTTTTGATTGTTTCGCTTAGATATGGGTATTTATTTAAATAATCCAAAAATATATACACATACGGGATATGTTGGAAATTGATACGATTGGTAACTGAAATGCTACTGCTTAGGGCCAACAAACTGATTATTATGGCTTACATTCGGACACTTCCGGCGCAGATCCGTGCGCTTCCTGCTGGTTGCCGTGTAGCTGTTGTACTTCATCCAGGCATCCGCCAGATGGAGAAGCAGCACAAGGAGCAGCAGTGCTGCCCAGTGCAACAATGATCTCATCACCTCACCAACAAGAGTTATGTGAAATATGGAATTAAATATGCTAGCGATAAAAGGGAATGTTGCTTTTAACCCTAATTTGAACCGTTTAACCGTTTGACGTTTAGACGAGCGCTCGTCACTGCGTTCTTTCTGGCACTGTTTGTGATTCGGTTTCTCGAACGGATGCTCCGACTTTTAGCGGATAAGGCGCCTTATACTAAATACATGTACACATTTGTACATGTATTGCACTGAATATGCATAGATGTTTGTACTTACAGTTATGTATTTTTCATTAAATCGTTGTGCGTTGTTGTCGCTGTCGCTTATTCATTATCGTAGCTGAAAATAAAACGCACACACACTCGCACACCATTGCACGATCAGTGATGAGTATTTAGTTTCTGTTTTTTTATAGCTAGATTCATAAGCAAATTCGCAGCTTTAATATAAATATCAACTGATATCAATAAACCCTTTACCACAGTGGTCATTAGCAAATTGTAAATGTTCCATAATGTGTAATTTCTGAATAACTTTATACTTAAACAACTTGACAGTTCGACAAAATGAAGGGAATTTGAAGAACATTTTGTACTAAAATAATTTACTGAAATCGACTAGGACATTATAATTATGGTTTAATTATGATTACACAAATAAATAAAGAAAATCTCAATTTTATATGGGTTTTTAATTTAAAATAATCATTTATTAAAAGAGTTTCTGGAGACTTAATTGATGTTTGAACAATTTCGAATGATCTATATCAATTAGCTTGAGAATAGCTTTATTTCACAAATAGTTGAGTATAACTGATGATCTGGCGAAACTAGAGATGGGCATGGGCCTCCTTTTTGAGGCACGGCACGGCCCAAGCACGGCTGGTAAAAACTGAGGCCCAACACGGCCCAACACGGGATTTTTTTAAATAGGCACGGCACGGCACGGGCACGGCACGGCCCATGCCCATCTCCATTTTTGTCACTTCGTGGCGTCACTTTTTTATTATAATGTCATCAATCGTGCTATCGATGTTGTAAGTGTTCGCAAATTGTGTGATACATCGATGAATCCTACAGCTCAAGCTGACAAACAAGCTATAAAACAACGCCAACTTATCGATACTACCATATTTAAATTCAAAATCTGTACCGTGCCTACCGTGCCTCCCGTGCCTACCGTGCCTACCGACTTTGGCACGGTAAAACACGGCAATTTTTAATAAGGGGCCCAACACGGCCCAACACGGATTTTTTTTAAATAGGCACGGCACGGCACGGCCCATGCCCATCTCTAGGCGAAACATTGCGAATTTCTTGTGCACAGTGACACAAATACATATGTATGTGTGATTATACCCTAGCAGAGGTTATTATATTTTTTTCAATAAAAGTGTAATGCCTTTAAAGAGGATGGGCTGACCCCATAAATTAGATAAGTTATACAAATGTTCATCTGTTTCTATGCAAGCAGTAACCAAACTCATTGGATTTCTATATATTTAAGCATTTATTCTGCCCAAGCAAGAACTAAGAACTAACGATTGATTGAAAATCAAGGAAAAATTTGAAATAATTGATGAAAGATTTTCAAATCATGGTAAAATTGTTTTGAAAGGGTCATTACATTGAAATTTTGTTTCTTGTACGATTATTCTAAGTCATTGGTTGTTTGATTTTTTAGTTTAACTTAATAATTGTGTCTTAAACAACTTGATCAAATTTGGCTAAAAGCTAAAGGCTAACTACAGTTCAACTTCCATAATTCGAACTTCTATAACTCGAATTTCTCTCTAACTCGAGCTAAATGAGTGGCAGTAAAATTAATAAACTTAAGAAAAATAACTCTATAAGTCGAATAACTCCATAGCTTGAACCTTTTCTTTGGATAGTGGTGATTCGAGTAAGGGAAGTTCGATTGTATATCATAAGGCTGTCATAGGAATGAGATTTTACTTTGTTTCTTAAGATATTTCAATAGAACTCATAGAAAATGTATTTGGGCAATGTTTGAAAAATTTTAAGGCATCTGCAAGGGTATCGAATCTTCGCATTACTGACGATAACTTTTCTTTGTTTTATTATATGGCAATGCGTCATATTAAAATGTGAGCAAGCATCCAGCACCACACTCAGAATTATCATTATCAGCCAGCACCATAAATACATATGTACATATGTAAATACATTAGTATAAATATGTAACATTTCACAATTATGCATAGCTGCACTTTTTACATGCATTGACAATTATTATTAATTTTTCACGAGTATTTTTCATAGGACGTGTACCACGGTGCGACTACACTTTGAATTCCAGAGTCAGCGACAAGTTGTATTTTTAAATTCATTTGGAGTTGAGTTCCGACTTTTATTTAGCAAGATGCGTTTGCGTTGTACTTTTCAATTTAGTCAGTTTTCACTTGACGCGGCGCATTGATCTCAGTCCGGTTCGGTGCGATCCCTTTATCGTTCCCATGCCCCAACTCCAACTACAACTGCAAGTGGAACCCAAACCCTGCCTGAAGGCTCATAACAAGCCTATTCACATACTTACATACTTACATATAACTTTCTCGCTGCACTTGCTGGGCTTTGCCATGGCGTGGGGGGGGGGGGGGGATGTGCTGATAAAGATGAAATTTTTATCCAGACTTGTAAAAAAGAGAAGAAAAAAAAAGAAAAAAAGGTATGCAGCAAACAGGAAACACAAATTTATTCTTTACGATCGCGAGAACAGCCTGCCTTGGACACTTTCTCTTTATTGCGAAACTCGTTGGGCGGCATTTTCACGCAGCCATCGCCATTCGACATCCACATTTATAACGACATCCACATTGACATCCACAACGACATCCTCAGCTCCGTTCTGTTCAGGCACAAACATAAACGTACGAGAGTATGCGTTGCTGACGCTGACGCTGGCGTTAACGCTGACTTCGACTGCGCTGCGTCTTCACTTTCCTTCTTCCGCCTGCGTTTGAGTTGCGTTTGCGTCTGCTTCAGCTTCTGCTTCGGCGTCTCTGTCTCTGTCTGGTTTGGTCAGTCAGTTAGTCAGTCACTTGGCCAGCCCGAAAACGGCGCAAACTTTCGTTGTGCTGTAGTTGTAGTTGTAGTTGTAGTTATATAGTTGTGGTTGTAGTTGTAGTTGTAGTTGTAGTTGTAGTTGTAGTTGTAGTTGTCGCTGCAACTGCAACTGCGACGACATCACTTGGCCATGGCCATGGCCAGTTCCGGCTTAAGCGGTCATCTCCACAAGACTTTACAGCCAGCAAGCAGACGCAGACGCAGCCAACAGCCAGGCAGACATCTCTCTCATCCAGGCGCGACGCACTTAAACGAAAAGCCGTTTTTTTATGTGCGCCAAAAAAAAAAAAATAAGAAATAAAAAAATGAAAAAAATGAAAGAAAAGAAAAGAGCGGCCAGTGCAAAAAAGGCGAGAAAACGACCAACGAGAAATGTCTCCTGATCTCGCATACACGCATAAATACATGCAAGTGTGTGTGTGTGTGTGTATGAATGTGTGTACTTACATACATACACACTTCACTCGTGGCAGATGAATGAAAATTACTGGCAATTGAAGAAGCATGCGCCAAGGGCGTAGACGACGCTAAGCCAACTCTCGTACTCGTACTCGTATTTACATTGCTCGTTACAGATGGGCGCGCCTCGTGACACGAACACGCACGGCAAGAGTCGACTTGAATTTCGTGCGTGGTCGTGTTGTTGTTTAGTTAACGACGACGAATGCGAAAGTAGGGAAGTGCTTTACTAGCAGTTACCCTGTACGAAGCTCTGTAGTGTACACACGTGAACACAAATGTACATACAATGGTCGGAAAAAGTATTTTGACAAAACTAAAGTTAAATCTACTCATAATTTGAACTTACTTTATGTAAATTTTGGCATCAATGGAAAGGTCATGTAAATTCCGTTTGAATGATACAAAACTTTCCTTAACCCATTGAAAATTTAGAATTTTTGTATAAGTCTACTTTTTTTTACGTTTTTCCTTGATCTCAAACAAAAAATGTTTTGATGTCTTCGCTAATATTTTTTATGATATACAGGATATACAGGATATAACGCAATAACAATTCTTAAATTCTTAGATTTATTTATTGACAAAAATTTATTTAGCCTTAGCTAATATTAGTCGACCACACAATATTTGAAAATTAAAAATCATACTGAAAAAATGCAAAAAAAAAGTAAATATGTTATCAATTATCTAAATCTGGTAACAGGGTATGCCTTAGTCAAGAGACTTGATAATAAGTTAGATTTAACTGTGTAACATTTGATTTGTTGAATTGGATTGAGGCTGATAACTACACTGCACTGTGGACCGATTTCTCAATGAACATCAGGAGCCAAAAGAGTTTGCCATTAAAGTTTTGGATATGCCAAGACTGCAATGACAACAGCAATCACTTGAGCAACAACAGCAGCAGCAGCAGCAGCAGCAACAACAACAATAAAGACAACAGCAGTAACAAAAGCAGCAACAACAACAACCACAACCACAAGACCTGCAAGCAAAAAAAAAAAATGTCGTGCGTATTCGTAGAATAAGTCAGTGTTCATGATGTGGATGATCATGAAGTTGAGATGCCACACTTGAATGTTTGAAATGTGAGCGCCACGCCCAACAACAGCAACAACAACAACAGCAAGAGCAACAGGTGGCAGCGGCTCGCCCGGAATGTCAAACGTTTATTTGTCGGTAATTAAATTTGAAAATGATTTAAATTTCACCAGAGATTTTTTGGAATTGGACTTAACACTTTCTTCTCTAACCACAGATTCCACAGATCCCAGTTGTTGACTCTGCCCCGCAGCCTATCTTCTCTGCTCTTCTCTTCACTTCACTTCACTTCACTTCACTTCACTTCACTTCTCTTCTCTATTTCTTTTTTCCTCAGGTGGGGCCACCCGCAAGCGCAACATTGCATGTCCCCACACGGCCTATCCCCTCCGGGCTATTGAGCATCGCACACGTACTCATAGCCATACCCAATAATCAATACTCAATACTCAATACTCAATACTCAATACTGAATAGTGAGTAGTGAATAGTGAATACTCAATACCCATACCCGGACTCAGCCCCAAGAGCAATCCGAAAGATCAATTCGTCTGATTGGAGATTTGTTTTCTATTTGCAATTGATTGATGTTTGGCTGGCAGGCGGCAAACGCAAAGCCAAAAATCGCGGCTGGACATCGCTCACTGTGCAGCACCACCGCACACCTCCGAGCACCACCGCCATTGGCGCTTGTATTTATTTATTTCTTTCGCATGTGTTTGTGAATAGACTCATAAGTCTGCCTGCAACTCTATTCAAATTGTTTCTTCAATAATAATAATAATAATAATTGTGACTCTCATTCATAACTTTTCAATTTGCAAAATTTGACAATCTATAAGATATTTGAGATAGTATGAATATTGAATAATTTGAAAAATTGTAGATTGATTATTTACTTAAATTGTAAATTTATTTCGTTTAAGACAACTGCACTTATCATTTATAAGACTGCCATTGATAAATTGTTCATCGAAGCGAAAGTTTTCAATTATTTAAAATTACTACCAAAATAATTTCTAAATTTACGTAGAGTTTTCCATTCCATTTAAAATATGTAGTTCTAAAATAGTATGAAATTGATTTCAAATTGAATTAAGAAAACATTGTTGAATACATTCAGATTCAAATATTTATTTAAAGTATCTTGTTGATAACCAAATTTTAAAACTCGGTAGAGGCCAAAATACAACTGTCTCTATTTCGTACTTTTGACAAAAAAAAAAAACAGATATTTTTGTATCTTTTCTTCAACATTATCCGTTCTGTACTTTGAACTGATTAGTGCGATTAGATTAACGATTAGATAACGCAAAATTACTTTATAAAACCGATACAAGGCATCTTTAAAATATCAAAAACGCAATCGAAAACAATTTTTGTTGGAATAGGGAATCTTAATCGAAAAATAAATTGGAATAACATATTAATCATTTTTATTTGAAAATTTATTTAGAAATTGTATGCAATAAACCTTTGGATTTTTAGATCCAATACGTCGTGTTTAACATACAAATAAATTTGATTGGAAATATCTACATAATTTTGACTGTAATTGAAACTATTGTAGTTTTAATAATTAAGATTTATAAATTTGCAAATTCCCTTAGTCTTGTATTATAGAAACTATCTGAAGAAACTATCTCTTTATTAGAAACTATCTGAAGACTGAAGACCAAATGACAGTTGGTAAAGTTGATTGATTGTGTGTTCGGGGTTTGTTTGTTTATTGTTTGCATTCATTTGCACACGTGCGTTTTGTTGCAGTGGTTGTGATGTTGTTGTTGTTGTTGTCGCTGGTTTAGTTGCAACTAGTAAATTATGCGCAGACACACATTCATCTGGCTGTGCGTGCCCTGCCCGGTGCACCGTCATTCATCTTGCTTGCCACATCTTGCAGCACGAGTCGATTTCATTTGTTATTTGTTTGCGCATGCGTGGCACATTTCAGTTTGAATACTTCACAATTATTGACGTCTTGTCTGACACTCTGTCTGTCTGAGTGTGAGTCTCCAACTTTGGGGTTGGGTCTCGGGCCTGGAGCTCTAACTGGGACGTCTGTGGCGTTTTAAATATATTTCACTTCGTGATGCTATTTGCTCATCTATGTGTATGAGTTTTGTTTTCATTTGGAAAGTGCGTATAATTGATTGCATTTTTTTAACAATCATTTTGTGCTTTTTTTTTCTATTTCGATACTAAGCTAGTCTTATCTTACAGATTATTTCTATTTTACAGACACAATGCACAATAAGGGTATTCTGAAACTATGATATTTGTGTTATGTGACAAATTTATTACACTGCAGCTAGTGAGTGAACTTTTTAAGTTTCTGTTGTTGTATTTGTGATAAATCCCCAGTATTTTGTCGTTTCTAATGCTTTTGCCACTGTAAAAAATCAGTTTAATAATTTAAAATAATTTTTATCTCCTTATTTAGATTTAAAAATTGTCCTAAGGGACAATAATTAAAATTATAATTTGTGTGATTCGAACCCTAGTTATTTAACTGAAAGTTCTAATTCTGGCAGGTCGGCGACTCTAACCATTAAGCCACCGGACCAAGAAAAATTACTTACTTTTACAACCAATACCAATCTCAGTGTGACCATATTTCGTTAGATACTTTTGACAGTCTGGCAACCTTTCTCTACTTACAATTTTGTCTCAATACGACAAATTTTGTATACATACCCCAGGGCATGTTTGGTGTGATAAAATTTTTTCTGTGTGTTTGTTGTCATTACAATATCAGAGTACCGAATACCCTATATATTATCAGAAGTTGAAATTTATGTTTATTTATATTTACATGTCTTAAAATAATTTATTAGTTTAAACATATTTATTACATTTTTTATTTTCATCGTTTCTTCGTTTTTGTCCATCTTTTTGTACTTTTGGCTAAAAGATCATATAGTCAGTCCACAGTCTGGAAGGTGAACCCGGAACAACTTTAGGCAACTTTGGCAACATAGCTGGAGAAGTCGCAAGGTTGTGGGTTAAACTATGAATGTAGATATGTGAACTCAGATGGAAGTACTTCTTATTTAGTATGTATGTCAAAAAGGTAACGAATTGTTCGATTCATGAGATCTGCAAATCTTCAGTTCCGTTAACTCGCGAGATCAATAGAAAAGAGGCACTTGCAGCAGTGGGGTAGAGAGTGAGAAAGAGAGACAGAGAGGCAGAGAGAAAGAGAGGGAGATTGAGGCGCCTTTGGCTATGCATGAAGTATGTGAATAAGTAGAAGTGTGTGTAGAAGTATGTGAATGCCTGTGCACACGCCCAGTTTGCTAAAAAAAAATAGGGCCATGACAAGAATAACAATAGCCATAATTGATGAGTGGACCTCCCCCCTTACCCCTCCCCCCTCTCACTAACCCCCTTTTTTCTGTCTGTCCCCCTTTTAAGAGCAACGAGAGAAGAATCTTTTGGACAGCTGCTAATTGACTTTCAGTGTTTGGACCAGCTTTTTTTTTCTTATTTTTTCTTATTTTTTTTTGGTTTTTTTTTTGTTGCTGAGAAAGTGAAATTGATCGCACGGCAAGTGGCACTTGCGGCTTGCCTCATGCTTCTTCTTCTTCACTTCACTTGTTGCGCGTCTCTTTTTCGTTTTTTTTTTTTTTTTTTTTTTTTTTTTGGTGATTGGTGATTTATGAGGCTGTGCGGCTGAAAGAGATTTGCACATTCCGCATACCAATCCACAGGGATTCTAAAGGAGTCAATGCCAATGCGGAAGAAGCTGAGGAGAAGTGGAGGGAGGAGGAGGAGGAGGAGGGGGGGAGCAGCTACCGCTTTCTAAGCCGCAACTTAGCTGCGGCTGCGGCTGTTGCAAGTGATGTGATGCGATGATGTGGCTGTTGGGATAAGTTGCATGAGTTGCAGCTTCAGCTTTTACCACGCATGCCCCGGCGACAGTTAAAAGCGAAACGAAATGAAACGAAATGAAATGAAATGAGCAAATATCAACAACAGCAACAACAACAATAACAATGGTGGCATCTCCGCTGGCAACAGTTTTAACCCAATTCTTTGGCTGCATTTCCGCCGCATTGCCACTGAACATCTCCAAAGGGCCATAGCCGACTCTCAACTCGACTCCCAACTCGACTCGACTCGACTCGACTCGACAACTCCCATTTCAACTCCCGACTCCAAAACTTGCAGCTGAGTAAAAAGTGTCTTCTCATTGCTTAATGGCAGATGTTGCTACTGTTTCTTTGTCGTTATTGTTGCTGCTGTTAGTTTGTTTCTTGTTTGTGGCGTTTTCACTTTGGCTGCAATTGCCACCTTGCCACCTTGTAACCCGACAATAATGGACACATGCGACCGATTGCAGCTAGCGCAAAGGTTATTGCAGCAGAGCAGCAGCAGCAGCAGCAGCAGCAGCAGCAACAGCAACAGCAGCAACAACAACTCCAACAACAACAACTTCGAAAACAACAACAACAGCGTCAACATTGAATGCGGCAGATGACAAACGACAAGCCACTCGATGATGGAGTGTCAATGCAATGAAAACTAAACTAATAAATTGTGAGAGCGACCCAAATAGCTGGCTAGAAACTGGCGTGCAAAGAGGATTTACTGGGCGATGGCTCTGACTTTATGTTGTTGCTGTTGCTGCTGCTGCTGCTGCTGCTTTTGGCCATCGCGAGGGCGTGGCCGAGGGCGTCGCAACTGTTTCTGACTCGGACTCGGACTCACACTCGCACTTTGGCTCTAACTTTGGCTATGCAAATGAAGCCATCAACTATCAACCATCAACTATCAACCATCAACCATCAGCACATCGAATAAATCCCATCTTCAGCACACGAAATGATCGTCGGGTGAATCACAAATGAAACAGCTCAACAATCATATTTATTACAATTTACTTGAATTTGTAATTTTGTCAAGCTATGTGTAATGCATTTAAGAAATTCTGACAAACGCCGTAAAGTACACGGAAAAAATCATCCTAAAGTTTAAGTTTAAAATTCTTGATTTTAGCATGTCTTTTAATCGATATTATTGTTGAATTAACACAATATGAGGATAAAAACACGTAAAATGTTTGATTTCACTTAAAAAAATCTTAAAGAGCCCCGATAATAATGGAAAATCGTTCTTGAATCATGTGTTTCGAACGCGATTTAAGAAGTTTCGAGATTACTTTTGGCACAGTTTGGGATTGATTTTATTCCAGAATCCCGGTTTATTTTTTGTGTATATTTATTCTTGATCATAAAGACGAGCTTAATTGATATGGCCATTTAATTTATTTCTAATTTATTTTTTAATCGGACTACAATAATTCTTGAAAATAGTAATAGAAAGGAAACATACAATGTATTGATACCTACTTACTGAGATCTCGCAGTACTTGATATTCTTAGGTGGTACTTCAATTAGTCTCCAACTAGATGAAGAGTTTCACTTTATAAAACCAAGTATTAATTTTTGTTTCCTTACATTAAATATATTTCATACTGTACGTATATTGGGATATTTATTAGGCTTTGAAATGGAATGGGATTTACAAAGATCAGATGAGTATTGCTTGGTAGTGCCATGCACTTCCGTGTCAAAGAAAATACCTATGTATAATTAACCTGACCTCTCTCTTTCTCTTTCTCGCTCTCGCTCTCTCTCTTTCTCTCTGTCTGGTTGGTCGCGATCGCTGGCCGGCAGATGAAAGATGATAAAGTTGACGACAATCGGGGAGACCTTCGCTTTGGGGCAGCGTAGCACCAAATTTGGTTCGAGTCGACCGACTGGCCAACTGTCCCAAGGCCCCTCCGATTTCTTCCCTCTCCCCCCTCTTTCTCTCTCTCTCTCTCTCTCTTTTGGACTCTGTCGCTGTCTCTGTCTAGCTTTGCAGAGTCCATGTGTGTGAAATTGAAGCGCAATTCAAGTCTGCGGTCGGTGAAAGTAACAAGATACTTTTAATAAGACATCTGAGTAGCGAAGAGAGGGGGGTAAGGGGAGATGGAGCGGTAAGTGGAGGGGGGCAGCGTTTACTTAAGATGCGAGCGGCGTGCGCCCAGCTTTTAAGCGGCAGCAATGGGAACTTGCCACAGCAACAGCAGCGACTGTGCCACAGCCCTTGTCCCTTGTCCCTTGCTTCTGACCACTCGCCCCTTGGAACCTGCTCTTGCCCTCGTCCTAAGCGGCGAATTGTCTTTGATATATGAGAGTATTGGAGCTAAAGCTGGAGCTTAATGGGGCGCAGAGGAATCTCTAACTTGGATCAATGATCATGCAAAGCAGATCAGCAAATAATTGATCAACCAACTGGCAGACTTTGTGGCGCGACTCACCCAAAGCGTAAGTCGCGTCCGCCTGTTACTTAATGTGCGTCGATAGACAACGACAACAACAACGACAACAACAACATTAACAACAACGGAGACTGGCTCAAGCCAGGCCAATTTCAGGCGGAACCAAAGTGGAAGGCTAACAGTCGATTGGTAACCAGCTTATGGCCAGCCTGAAAGATGCGATGAAATTACTCCAATTTCGAGACAAGTCATTTTGGTCATATTTAGCAAACAGGAATCGAGGCACTGCTCCCAAATCTGCCAACAACCAACTGCCAACTGCCAACTGGACTTGATATGGCGATGAAATCGCTGCTCACCCATGCACAGTGGTGCAAGTACACTTGTATTGTACTTTTCGCAATTTTTAACATTTTGAAACCTTCGCCTTGCAACATTTTATTTGGTTTTAATCACCAAATAAGTAAATTTTCAAATATTTATAAAAATCACTTGCCAGATTTAAAATAGTCAAAATATTTGTGTCTATTTTTTTAGGATTCAAAAGGTAAATTGTTTGTTAAGTCAAAATCTGCAAAGACAATCAAAATGTTAGCTTCGTAAAAATAGAATAATAATTCTTTTTATTCATGAATATTTTTATTTCGCTTTATAAATTAATTTTGAGTTTATTAATATAAGAAAATCATTATGTTAAGATAGATTGTTAAAAACGTTAGGAGCTTTTTAATAATATAATTTTATATTCATCTAAAAGCGTTTCAACACAATAACAGCAACAACAACAACACACAAAGGGCTACATCAGCTTTACAGCTATTTTGGCACTTTTGCGACTTAGAATTCACAACTGGTTCCGGCAGTGCTGCCAACGACTCTACTCAAAAAAGGCCGGTTAAACCCAAAAAAGACAGAAAACTGAAATTTTTTATTAAAAGGACCAAAAAATCTGGACAAACAATGTTTTCTAATTAATACATATGATAAGAATTAATATAATAATAATATAATATAATAAAAATAACTCCAAATTTGAAAGTATTAGCTCTTTATTGGCCAGTAAAATATTTTCCACAGGATTTTTTTTTCTTCAACTTCAAAGTTATTCGGCGATCTGAAAATGAATATATTAGATGATACATAGTTGTATTTGATAAATTCTATGACCGACCTTGAGCAATAAAAAAAAGGATGAATAATTAATAAATTAAAAAAGTAATTTTTCCGGAGAAATGCTTATTTACGTCGGAAAATCAATATGAAAACGATTCCACATAGTTGCAATTGATAAATTGTAAAAGCGACTTAACAATTAAAAAAAGATTAATAAAAGGATAAATCAAAATAAAACTAAAACTCACTTACTATAAGCTAAATATTAAAAAAAAAATGGGAAGAACAATGGAGAAAATAATTTTAAAATGCTGTATAAGATTGAAACAAGACTTAAAGATCAGAATTCCTCAAAGCCAATCACAAAACGTAACGCAATTTACAAATTTCAGCATGTTTTCGACTGAAAATCTAGCTGTTTGGTGTCAGTGTGCAACAACGCAACCAGAGCAAGTGCAGCGGGATCGAAGACAGGGAAGCCAATGAGTGGGGAAAGGGGGAAAAGGGGGCGATCTACAGCGTCATCGCCATTGTCGCTGGCTGGCTGACCAAAGCAAACCAAATGCGACGGCACTTGGCAAAAATATTTTATGGAAAAGTGGAACAATCGATTAAGCATTACGACGATGCCATGAATAAAAAAAAAAAAATAAAAACATACAAATACAAAAACAATGAATAACATAAAAAGAGGAGCAGCAGCATTTGTTGAAGAATAATGAGAGGCAGCAACAGTTGCAGCTGAGATTAGGGCACAATTAAAACCGTTGGTCTAGGTAACATTCAGGCAACCAACCATGCCCTCGATGCCATTCGATGTGCTAAGACGCCCACTTGCTCTGAGCTTGATCGATTCTCAATGGGCCAGCAAAAATAGGTAAGCAAGTAAGCACTGAGTGCGTGTGTGGCATCTGGTGATGTTCATGATGCTCACGATGTTGGTGGCAAGTGGTGGGTCAGTGGTGCAGCGGCGTAGAAAGTGCAAACAGTTTGAGGACTTGTCCAGCGTTTGTCGCGTCTGCCTTGCAACTGAAAGTTGCCGTCTGTCTGCCCCGTGGAAACAAACAGACGCAATGGGGAAATGGGTAAATGGGGAAATGGGGAAACCGAAGCGCGCCACAAACGCATGCCACAGGCAGAGCAGAGCAGAGCAGAGAGAGAGAGACTCCTCAGCTGCCGTCACCCGATACTCGAAAACGATACCCGATACCGATACCAGCAAGTGAACGATACCCGAAGCAACTTACCGTATTTGTATTCGTGTCTCTCCGAGTGTCTCACTTATTGCTGCCTATCAATGAAAAGAAGAAATTTCGCTGTCGACAGCAGCAGCAGCGGCGGCGGCGGCGGCGGCGACAGCGGCGACAGCGACAGCGCTGCTTGCCTCGTGGTGGTCGCCGCCGTTGCGCATGCGAAGTGTTTCGCTACGAGAAAGCAGGTGGATGCAGCATTCGGCGCTTACCCACGGCGCGGACCAGACGCGTTTTCAACCACTTCGCTTGCTTGCCACTTCGTGCTGCATTTCAACTCCCAACAGCCTCTTGTAATACTTGTTATCAAAAATAAAACACAAACAAAAAAAAAAACAAATTACGAAAAACATAACAAGTAACAACAAAAAAACAAAAAATACGAAAAACAACAACAAACCAAAACAAAAGATAAATAATAATATAAGCCAACAATTTGTATTGGCCAAGTGCAATTTCATACACTTTTTGTTGTGCCTGTGTGTGTGTGTGTGTGTCGCCACAAGAGTCCTTTTTCCGTGTTGGCATCTTTTTTTTTTTTGTTGAAATTTTTTTTTGTTGAAATTTTTGTTAGTATTTTCTGTGTGCATATTTGTTGTGTCGCCGCTGCACGTCGTTAATTGCCACCGCGTGCAAACTGAACTTCAACCGCAATTGTCAACAAACAATCAACAACAACAACCAACAACAGCAACGTCGAACAACCAACAACAACAACACTAACTACAACAACAACAACAACAACGAACAGCAACTGCTTTCGAAAGTCACAACGAACACACATCCTGTTTGTCAGCATTGCATCAAAATTGGAATTGCGGCGCTCTCGGAATTGGTCCGAGGCGAAGGTAAGTGCCGCTAGAAGCTACCGCTTAGCCACAAATTGGGGCCACCGAATGAATGAGTGGATGGATGGATGGATCGATAGATCGATAGATCGACAGATGGATGGGTGGATGGGTGGATGCAGTTCCTCAGCATTGGGCTGACTCCGCTTATTGGCAGTTATTAATAATGAAATAGCCCTTCTTCTGATTTGATTTCAATTGCTTAATTCTGATGATAATTATTTCTATAATTATTCATAGATTAGCATTGAGTTTGGGTTATTGGTATTCGATTTAACTCAATGTTTGGAGCGGTGTCTTCGCAATATATTAAACTATTTTCTCTCAGCTATCTGCCAAAATCTGACCAATCTAATTCTTGAAATTATTGGTCTACTCATTTAAAAGTTAACTCTTATCCGAATCACTCCTAAGGCGACATTCCAGCAAAAGTAAATTGTTCATTGAAATTATATTCAGACTATATTAAATACAATTATAATAATAATTACCATGGTAGTTTTTGGTTATCTTTATTAATTAGTAAGTGCTTGCCCTGAAACTTGTTCTAATTCATTAAAAATTATTATTGTCTTAGAAACATTGATTTGAAGCATTTCCAAACCTGGAAAATCTCTCCTTTGATGATTTTCCTACAAGGACAAGGGTAAAAATATGATACAGATCATTTACCTACTCATATTGACAAATATTTGTTTTAGGTTTGCCTTCTAAGTGCTACTCAATTCCATTTTATTGCCTGTTACTATAGTTTAACTTCTAGTGTTCCTGTTTCCCCCTCAGAGTGTTTTTCTGTCCCTCAGAGGTTTTCTCCGTCCCACCACACACCATTCTGTCACTTTTCCTTGACCTATTGCAAGTAATCGGTCTACAGTCTGCAAACTTCTAATGTCTCGACTCGATATTTGTCTTGGGCATGTGGACGTTGACCCACTTCGCTTATGGAACCTACATATTAACACATTTCACCTCCCAACAACAGCTGGGCAACAGGTGAATAAGTTGTCATTAAAGTGCTTTGTCTTCATCTTTATCTGTTGCCACTGTCACTTGTCGTTGTTGATGTTGTGTCACTTGCCAAATGGACAACTTGACTTGCTGTTGTGGGAGGATTGAAGGATTTGAGAGGGAAGATAAAAAGCATTGTCAAATCAATCAGTTGAATGGGTCAATCAGGCATTTGAAAAAACAACGAAATAATCAATAAATTATAATTAACTGACAGATAGACAGTCTCACACATAACTCGTATAGAAACCGGACACACCTGAAAGCGAAAACGACAACGACAACAATAAATAATAATGCTAACAACAACAGCAGCAGCAGCAGCAACAGCAACAACATTATTAATAATCGCTATTTGAGTGCATGTAAAAGCAACAAAGCAAACACTTTCTAGTGTTTTAACTTCATCTTTAGCTTCTTCTTCTGTTTCTATTTATTTTGCTGTTGCTGTTGCTTTTGACCATCCAGCCAAGTTCAACTTCTATTTGCCACATTTTATTTGCAGGTAACAACAAACAACAAAAGCGCGCACATGACAACAACAACAATATAAGCAATACATTAATTGCAATTTATACATATTTGAACGACAACTGCAACGACAACTGCAACAGCAACAGCAACAACATGCAACTACAACAGCAACACTCGCAGCAAATGCATAAACAGCGACAACAGCAGCCAAATATCAAACAACAACAACAGCAACAACAACAACAACAATTGCGTTGCCAAAGTCATCGCCATCGTCATCGTCTTGGGATCAAACAGATTTGGCTGCCGCTTATTGTTGCTTTCCTTTCACTGCAGGTGAGACAAACAACCAAACATCCAAACAACCAAACAATCTAACAACTTAGCAGCTTAAGCTTTTCATCTTTACACACTCACACATCGATACCCTCACACATTCAATTAAAATTAATTTAAGCTTAATTTTCAACTCGTCAACTCGATAACAATCGATAGGCGCAAGTGAAAGAGCTTTCGCGCCAAGCAATCAACAATCATCCATAATCCGCTAAAGAATTAACAACTGTGATTAATTTGTGTGCTACTTCATAGCATATATAATATTAAATCTATCCAATATTAGCTATCCTTTTAAAGCATCTATCCTCACATGACGTTATTATTAGTTTTTTTTTCACTCTTTCAAAATCAATCTTAGATTATACTACAATTTCATAAAAGAACAAAGTATGAAATTCATATTATGTTATTTTCCGAAACGAACCGTTTTTTAAAATATGTTCGGATTCCGGTTCGAGGGTAGATAACCTTAACTTATACCTTGACTTTTTTTTAATCTTAAGATCTCTGAGTTCTGATGGAATTGCTGAAAGACATAGTTATCAAGAATAGAATATTTTTCTATTTCACATTTAAATTGCACAAATAATAATATGTCAATATTTATTTGAGATTTTGGAAAATTTAAAAGAGAAAGTCAATTCTTTATGTTAAAATGAACCTTAAGTATTGAAGAAATATTAGATCTTATAACTAAGAATGGAATTGTATTGAGCAATGCGAATATTAGTTTTTTAACATGGGTTTCTAAAGGTTGATTTATAAAAATATAATTCCGTAAGTCGAAATATCCATATTTTGAACTTTTTCTTTGGATAATGGTAATTCGATCTAGGGAAGTTTGAAAAGAATTAAATTGGTTCGTCGTAACTCATTAAAAGAATTAATTTCAGTCGTTAAATTTTTAATGTACCGAACGATTTTTTTAAGCATTTTTAAAGTGTCATAACTTAGTCAATTTCCTTGCGGAATGCCAAATTTATCTCAATTTGACCCGTTATTTGATTTTGTATTAATATTTTATTCATTTAGAATATATTATTTTTTTTCAACACTGTTCCTTTTTTCCATACCTTGACACTCTTTCAAAACCTTAAAGCTTTCATAACTTTGCAATAACTTGACGGATTTCCTTGTGTAATATCAGCTTTAACATTGTTTGACCCAAAATTTGAATCTGCATTAAAATTTCATGCATCCGAAAATTAAAAATATATTTTAAACACTGTCCACTTTTTTTATACCTAACCCTTGACACTTTTCCAAATGCTTTAAACTGTCAAAAGTACGCATGTATTTTGTAATCACAATTAAGTTTTCAAATTTAAAAAGAAAGATGTATCAGTATTAATTGCCGATTGATTGACAACTCGATTCTTTTTTTTTACATTTCGATTTTGAACTCGATTCACAGTTTGGATTCACAATAGGTGGAATTTGGAAGTGACTTGACATGTCAGAAAGAATGTTATTGCCACAAATCGTTGTTAGAAAGTCTTCAATTAGCTGTCTCTTTGGGACTTTGGGCTTAGCCATGTGGGCGTCTCACGTTCCCCAGCTATGACACAATTTTCCAATGCTGCTTGAAGATGATTTCCCTTTCCTTGGCTGCACGACAACAGCAACAGCAACAACGACAACAGCAACAATAATGACAACAATAGCAGCAACTGCTGCAAAACTCTTCCTTTTTTCACCAAGCTTCACTAGGTTCACCTTTGACCCCCGACCAGATCTTGCCCAGCTTTGCCAAAAAAGCAAAAAAAAAATATATAAATAAGAGAAAAAGATTCGCATTCTCTGTTTAGAGAAGCTGGCGGCATTGCAGTCGTTGTTGTTGTTGTTGCTGTTGCTGTTGACGCTTTTTCGCGTTTACTTTCTCTCGATTTGGTGCGCTGCCAGACTCACTGCTCCCCCCTCTCCACTCCTCCCTTGCTGTCTACTTGCAACTGCAACATCGAGCCAGACTCAGACTCAGACTCAGTGCCAGACAACAACTCGAATTTTCAGCATTGGTCGAGGTCAAGATGAACAACAACAGCGGCGACAACAACAACAACAACAACAACTACAGCCGGCATCAGGTGGAGTTTTAGCTTTGGTTCCGTCTCCATCTCCGGCTGTGGATTTGTGGCGACTGCTGTTGGCTGCCGCATCATTAGTTGTCGCATTAGCGGCTGCCGCTTGCAACAAGCGCTCACGACATTTGTTCGCTGCGACATTTGCGACTCGTTGCACGCTGCACGTTGCACGCTGCAAAAGGAAAACTTGGCACACATTTCACATGAAATGCGCTGCAAAGTAGCCAGCCAAAAGGAGCTACTGGCGACTCTCCTCGCCACACCTCACTATCCACTCCGCCCCTTAATGGTAACGCGTTCTATTCGCATCGCGGAACCGGATCACGCGCACATCAACATCATCTAAAAATCGAAATGAAACCAAAGCCTCGACTCGCCTTGTCTCACCTTGTCTCATCTGCCGCCTGCCTACCTCCCCCATACCCCTTTCTCCTCCCTTTATCGTCTCCTCTCCAGTCTCGTCTCCAGTCTCGTTGTTATTCATGGCCTGTTGGATGCGTCGCCCGTTGGCCGTTCCAAATCACGTCTACTCCCAATCTAGCATGCAAATTTTTTCTCTCTTTTTTATAGTATTTTTAGAATTTGTTTTGCGGAACTTGTTTGCCAATTTATCTTAGTGTCAGTCTGTGTGTCTGTCGTCCGTCGTCCGTCGTCTGTCGTCTGTTGGTTGCCGCCTGGGCACATCACTTTCTACCTAAACAGGATTGGCGCAGGATGCCACCAAGTCGCGCTGATTATGTGACATCCTCAGCGTAGCTGATGCTCTGATGCTGTTGCCTCTGCCTCTTCTTGGGAGAAAGTTGTTTTGGCTGCGGCACAGATTGGCCAAATAAAATACTTAGTTTGGCATTGGGCCAGCTGGTCAGTTAGCCAGCCGTCTCAGCGGCCAGCAGTCACAGTGTCTGCCAAATATACACCACACTTTCGTGCACTTGTCTCTTCATTTAACTACATCCAATTTACTTTTTTAACCATATTTTCAATTTTACTCAAAAACTACAAGCTTTAAGTCTATTAAGACACAATTAATATTATTTTTCGAATATGTAGATTAGCCAAAAAGATTATAGGAAATATATACCCATAAACTGAAAAAAAAGACCACTTTCTAAAATCAAGAACATTCATCTTAAATATTTTGTTCTTGAAATAAGAATATTTTAAGACCAAACTACTAAAACTAAGAATATTATTCTTGAAAATCGTAACTTCTTAATATAAGAATAAAATTCTCAAATTTAAATATTTTGTTCTTAATATAAGACCATTTGAAGACCAAATTACTAAAACTAAGAATATTATTCTAAACAATCTTAAGTTTTTAATATAAGAATAAAAATCTTAGATCTTTTTCTCTTAACAACAACACACTTTTTGAGACTTAAAATTCACAACTGGTTCTGGCGTTTCAAAGATGACATTAGGCTTGGATCGCTGGTCAAGTTAGCACAACGGGACTGATGATAGAGACTGGCATCTCTTGAAACAGCTAAATACCGAGCCATGATCCTTGCGTTCTGCAAGTGATTTGTGTGTTGTTGTTTCTTGTTTAGTTTCATATCGACATAACTAGACCTCAAGCTAGCTAAAACTTACTTCATTCTCTTTAAAATGTTAAGAAGATTAATCTTTATTTAAGATTTTTTGTCTTGAGTACTTTTGATCTATAAATAAGAACATATAATCTTAAAATAAATAATAAGTTTTATACTTATACTAAGATTTGTGGTCTTGAAAATATTAGAATTTATGATCTTAAAAATAAGAGTTTGGTCTTAATTGAAATGTTCTTAGAATCGTGATGTGTTTTCTTACTTCAAGATTTTCATGTTCTCGACGCATTTTTAAGACCAAAGTTCTTAGTTCTGAGACCAAAATCTTGATTTTAGATCCTTTTTTTATGAATATAAATTATGGTATTTTATTCTACAAATTTTATATCAAAATAACACTGATAATGATCCAAATAAATAAGTTAATATTATATATAAGATTAAAATATTATAAATTAAAAGATTGAAACAATGTATAATAGAGATGGTTTTGCATTATAGCTTGTGTTCTTTGGGAAAGTATAACCCTTGGATACAGTCGATGAGTCTTCTTCTAAAACTTGCCTTAAATTCAATATTTATTGAATTATTTTTTTGATTTCATGCTATTTGGGACTGAGAAATTTGACTAGTATTATGGATAGACATAATCGAAGCATAACTAAAAAGCAAGGACGTGTCTGCGAAATAAACTTAAAATTAAATTAGTTAAATAAAATAGTCAAAGCAACTTCAGAATAAACTTTTTCCTAAGTACATTGGTGCAATAATAATAATTTCGTTATAAGATTCAAAAAAATTTCGAATTGAAAGATTGTGATGCTCTAAGTTTGTCGATAATTATCGAAATAATTGATCGATTAAATGCGCATAATTAGACATAATTAGACCTGGCAAGAGATTGGCAATTGCCAATGACTGGCAGACTGGCAGCTGGCTGGCAATCTGTGGTGTTGACTTTGTCAATGGCTTTGTCTCTCCGGTTCTAGCCTTGACATCGTTTGGCCAAAAGGCGGATCTCGGATGAGGCAATTGGGTCACTTGAAGCTGGCGATGTCGATGGCGATGGCGATGGCAAAAAAGTGAAATTGTTACACTTTGCGTTGCTTTTATTTATTCTTGTTATTTTTATTTTTTTTTCTGCTCTTCTCTTTGCTTTTCTTGTAAGTATTTTCTATTTTTTGCCTTATGCAATTGAATCTCAAGTCGCATCCGCCATTCGCTGGCTGTTGGTTGTTGGCAGTTGGCAATTGGCAATTGGCATGCGACACGACTGTGCTCCCATTGTACTTAGTTTAGATTCTTGGCATGTTGAGTGTGTGGCAGCACCTTATTAATGCGAGCTACTCTCTTTTTCCTTTCTTCAACTGACTGCATGCCTGTTTTTATTTTCTTTTTTCTACAATACATTTTATGTGTGATCCATTTTGCAGCTCGTCTTGATCTGGGCGGATGAGGTTGAGGTGGTGAAGGCAGTCGCCGGTGGCGGCAACGATGAGCTCACATTGGGTATCTCCGACCATGACAATGAGGTGGACCAGATGGCGCTCGAATCGGAACAGGAACAACAGCATCAGCAACAACAGCAACAGCAGCAACAGCAGCAACAACAGCAGCAACAGCAGCAGCAACAACAACAGCAACAATCCGGGCCCAAGGTGCAAGTGCATTATCAACATAATGGACCACCACCTGCACCACCAGTTGGCCTGAGCCTGAGAAGTAAGTGTCTACACTCATCCTAAAATATATGCCATCCTTAAGTTAAGTTTTCTTCTTAAAATTTCAAGATTAAGTATGAAACGATCTGTATAAATTTTATTTGTAATTCTGGCGCCTTAGAATTCTCAACTGATTCTAGCCGCAAAAAAGTTACATCCAGCTAGCAGCTCTTAAAATATTTAATGGCATTAAATTTAAATATTCTCGGGATTTTTATTAAATTAAACCAGGATATTTTAAGATTGAAATTAAGTTAAATATGAGAATGTTTTGTACTATCAACAAGTTCAATTTGGGATAAGTTCTAGATATTTGTGTTCTTAACCAAGTAGGATTCGATCTTAAATAAAAAAAAAAGAAAAATCTTATTTTAAGATTTCCGGGATTGTGAGCAGCGAACTTGAAATAAGAAGGAACTTGAATCGTTTGTACTTTAAAATTCCCAAGTTCGGCAATCTTGATGTTTTTTCTGAGTGTAGTCAGTCTATAATCTGTGTAATCTCTGTCTCTTTACCATAGGCAACAACCATCAGAATATACCGATGAGCTTTGGACAACCCTTTGGACCACCACCGCCACCTGGTGCACAATTCTATAAGGGACCCCCACCACCGGCTCAGCGTCCCCCACCACCGCCGCCGCAGGTGCAGGTGCAGCAGCAGGTGCAACAGGTGCAGGTGCAATCGCTGCCCGATCTGAGTGTGGGCGCCTCCAGCAACAACGAGATCTGGGCCTCGCCCGTCCAGGATATGCCCAAGATCGTGTCGCTGGATGTGAAGTGCGAGAAGAACGGCATGAAGGTCTTTGTGCAGTTCGACAAGCCCTTCAATGGCATCGTCTTCTCCAAGGGTCACTACAGCAACATGAACTGTGTCCACCTGCCCTCGGGTCTAGGCCGCAGCTCGGCCAGCTTTGACATTGGACTCCACGAGTGTGGAACGGCGGGCAATACGGATAACTATAATCAGGGCTACGGTCACGAATCGGGTGGTGGGGCGGGTGGTGCCGGTGCTGGCACCTACTTTGAGAACATCATTGTCATCCAATACGATCCGCAGGTGCAGGAGGTGTGGGATCAGGCACGCAAACTCCGCTGCACCTGGCACGATCAGTACGAGAAGAGCGTCACGTTCCGTCCCTTTCCCGTGGACATGCTGGATGTGGTGCGAGCTGATTTTGCTGGCGATAATGTCGGCTGCTGGATGCAAATCCAGGTGGGCAAGGGCCCTTGGGCATCCGAAGTCTCTGGCCTGGTTAAAATTGGACAAACCATGACCATGGTGCTGGCCATCAAGGATGATGACTCCAAGTTCGATATGCTGGTGCGCAACTGTGTCGCCCACGACGGAAAGCGTGCTCCCATCCAGCTGGTGGATCAACGTGGCTGCGTCACTCGACCCAAGCTCATGTCCCGCTTCACCAAGATCAAGAACTTCGGGGCATCCGCCTCGGTGCTGTCGTACGCTCACTTCCAGGCCTTCAAGTTCCCCGACTCGATGGAGGTGCACTTCCAGTGCACCATCCAGATCTGTCGCTACCACTGTCCCGACCAATGCAGTGCCGAAACGAATCTACAGGATGTCCACCATCTGCAGGTCGGTCCCGAGTCCCAGTACGGACCACCACCCCAACTCCATGTGGATGCGTATCACGTGGCCAGCGCCATTGGCAAGAGACGCGACGAGCGACGTGTTCAGCGTCGGGCTCGAGCCGTTGCCCCGCCCACGGAGCAAGTGGGTCTCAATCGGATCATTAAGGTGGTGTCCTCTGGCGATCTAACCTTTGCCATTGACGAGCAGGCCGGCAATGGTGGAGGCAACAGCAACAGCAGCGGCAACATTGGCAACACATCGCCCCAGACCATGGTATTCCCAGTGCGCGAGGAGGGACTCATCTGTATGACAACGCCCGGATTTGCCATAACGCTAATTGTGCTGCTGGGCATCCTTGTCACATCCTGCCTGATTTCCGCCGTGCTCTATGTGCGCCTTCGGCCATTCTCCTCGTTTGCCGCCAAGGAGCGGGCCGTCGCCTTCACGAATCCCCAACTGGCGGCCGGAGCACTTCCCGTCATCCATCTGCCGGCGCCATCGGCCGATGCGCTGCCCGGCACGCTCTCCAAGAAGCGGGCGCTCTCATGAGCTCAACAGCCAACACATTAGCACAACCCCTGAATCTTCTGTCTACTGTGTCCTGCCTTATTCCACATGTCTCGATTCTTCGATTCTAGGTTAGACAAAGAAGTTTCCAATCGTATCGCTAATTGCTATTCATTAGTTTAATTTTTGACACAAATTATTTATTTAATTATGTATGTATGTAGTTCAAGCCGTTGACTGGGTTACCAATTTCCCAATCATCCCCTATATCTCTCACTCTCACTCTCGCTCTTGCACTCTCTGTCTTTATCTCTGTCTCATGGTGGTAGTCATACTTGAATGAAGTTATGAAATCAGTTAAAGCATTTTAGTTTAAGTCTAGATTCTATATTAAATCGGTGCTAAGCCAATGCTCTTACAGTTATAGCGAATTGACCAATCTGGAAACTCTGTCGCTGTTATACAGCTACCAATCTGGCAACGCCGTTGCTTTTGCTCTCATTTGCAACTCATTAGAATCTCTCCTCACACTAGCACTTTCTGTAGTTTCCTCTCTCTCTCCCACTCTCTCTTCCTCGTAGTACTCTCCTTAGACTTTCTTTAATATATTACATTATGCTTACATATATACATATGTGCGTGCATTAGTTTTGCATGTATGTATATGTTTCAATTAGTCACTAAATATTTTAAGTGCTTTAATCTTAGTCTAAGCTCCGTTCTGCTTCTGGGCGATTCGATTCTTTGATCCTTTGATCTTTATGATTCTTGAAGCGCCTTGTTATTTTTAATTGTTACATTTCCAATGGAGCGCATCTAATTTATATTTATTTATTTATTTATTTATTTACCAACTAGTAACTATCCAGAATTCCATCTATTATTCATTACGAGTATATATTTATTTGTTTATTTATATTTTTTTTTTGTTTTTTTTTCTATTATTGTAATTCCTGCAAATAGAGGAAAAAATTAAGACAAGAACGTGTTCAATTAATCGTTAAAAATAACAACATATTGGAAACTTGACCACTGAAATTTAGGTTCATAAAACAAGTATAACAATATATCAAATAACAATCTATTTATTTACGAAATGTATGAAACACACATAAATTTAGCTACATTGTACTTATGTATGAGAGAATCAATAAACGAAAATAATAAAAGACTTTTCATTATTCTTTACTTGCATTCAATATTATTTAATACTTAAACAAAGCCCTCAGACTTACCATATCTTTCAACAGTAAGCCAAGTTGGCAGCCCAAGAATATTTTACGAAAGCCGCCTAAATGTATGCAGTAAATTTTTTGGTCTGTTGGAGTATTCGGAATTAAATACATTCACTTAGTATTAATCCAAAATATGTATGTATATTTCCAGGCATTGGAATAAAATTAAAGAATAAATAAATAAAACGACTTTCTGCAATGAATGATAGGGAAACCAAGAAAAAAGAGCAATCAATTTATTATTGAGCCTTTTATAACTTGTAAAAATTCAGTAAAAAAAATTCTTATATATACGTAGTATACAAAAGGCGATTAAGGTCGAGCAAATAGTATTTGCAACTACGTCAAATAAAACACAATTAATTTATCATTTTTGTATATTTAGACTTAGCTTTAAGTATTTATTTTATTTTTGCATTTCCTTCATTACAATTTGCAGTGTTTTTCTTTTGTGTTTCTTTAGTTTTACGAGTATAAAAAAAATTATATAAAATTGTAAAAATTATTTGGCCTTGACAACCGATTTGCATTTGTTGTGTTTATATTTTGTTTTGTTTTGTTTTTTTTTTTTCTTTTGTATCCATTCCATTTCATTTTAACGACAATTTACTAGATATATTAGTATGTGGTAAGTAAGTACATAAATCTAAATTCACATAGATCAGAAATCTGGTGAAATTTTAAGAAATGTATTTATTTTCTTCAAAGGAATTGCCAAATAAATAAGATTAGAAGCCCTATATCTGACCTATCCGAATTTAGATAAAATTTAACTAAAAATTTCACTTAAAATTTGCTAATC
Organism: Drosophila suboccidentalis; assembly: GCA_037043435.1. Taxonomy (NCBI): domain Eukaryota; kingdom Metazoa; phylum Arthropoda; class Insecta; order Diptera; family Drosophilidae; genus Drosophila; species Drosophila suboccidentalis. The sequence goes on along the minus strand of JBAMBK010000278.1, from coordinate 2,321,068 downwards.
GCCGCATCCGAATGACTTTACGAGTAAATTTCATTGCAATAATCAAAAAATTATTAAAGATTTTCTAATAACAATTTAAGATTTCCATGTGAGCCGCCGCTTAAGATTAGTTCCTATAGAGTAAGTATGTATGTAAATAAGTTAAGTTATCCCTAACGTTAGTCATGTGCGCTGTTCATATACGAGTATATATGTATTTATGAATACCGAATTATCTCATCATCACCATCATCATCATCTCTATTGTAATGTGTATTTTGAATGAATTTAACGACTAAATACACCCAGAAGCAAAACAAAAAAAAAATATTTGTATAGAGTACGTAGGTGATAATCATTACGTGTATAATAATAAATAAATAAATAAATAAATAATTAATATTCAGCACCAAATTGTGGACCGGGACATCCAACGCATCTCTCTACCGGAACAGAGTTGGGCATAATTAAAATACGACCCACTAATTGCCTCCAAGTATTGCCGTGTTGCCCGCGTAGCTGACGAGAGAAATAACTAACGAGTAATAAAAACTAGCGAATGCCATTCAGCTTATCGATTCAGTTTCGATTCTTTTTTGTTTTCTTTCTTTTAGTTTCTTCTATGAAATGGAAGATGAGTTGCAAGTATAACTTGCCAGTCAGTTGGATATATGTATGTATATATATTCTGTTGTTGTTCTTGTTCAGCAACAATCAAACAAAAAAAAAAAACAAAAAACGCATGTTAGGGATGAGGAGAGAGTGAGAGAGAGAGAGAGAGAGAAGGAGTAGTCAGTGAATTCATCGCTCACTGCACCGTTTCATGGCCAGTCACAGTACTGGGAGTCTGTTGTGGTTGTTGTTGCTGCTGTCGCTGCTGCTGTTGTTGTTGTTGCTGTTGTTGTTGTTGAGATGTCGCATGCGGAAGAGTCGCAACGTCATCCAGGAGGCAAGTGTCCCTGGCACTGGCATGGGCGTCTGCTTCTCGAGCGCCTCCTTCTGCAGCTGATAGCGATAGAGCAGCGATCCGGCAATCAGTGCGGAGACAATTGTCGCCGAGATGACCACAATGAAGAGTATGCTGAAGCCGGGCACGGGCATGCAGATGCCGTAGACGACCTCCTCGCTGATCTTGCCCTGGAAGACGGTGACCGCCTCCTGCTTCGAGTCGGGCGAGAAGGCCAGATCCGCCTCCGAGATGACATCGTACAGTCCACTGACGCCAACATCTGCGCTCCGCACCTTGCGATCGGATATGACCAGAGAACGACGTCGGCGTCGTGTCGTCGATGATGATGACGATGACGATGTTGATGATGACGATGATGATGATGATGACTTTTGTGTGTTGTCCGCGTCGGAACTGTTGGCTGTCGGCTCATCCAGATCGATGTGATCCTCGCGCGACTTTTTCAGCGCCTCCGCCTGTGGCCGATAAACTGGACGCGGCACATCATCCATCTCCGATTTGGGCTCCAGCGATCGAGGTCCAGCCATGGGCACGCCCATCCGCTTCTGTGCCTCCAGCTGGCGTGGTCCATGTGGGAATTTGCCGCTCTTCTTCAGGCCCAAATAACGCTCGCCCTCGCTGTCCATGTCCTCGAGATCGTCGTCGCCAAAGAGATCGGACAGATCGGCCTCCTCGTCGGGATTCTCGTGCACCGGCCGTGGCTGCAAATTGGCGCTCTTCTCCTCGTACAGATCGCCGCCGCCTCCAGCGCCGCCAATGGTCTGTTTATGATCGTGTATGATGTCCTCGTAGAAGATGTCATGATCGAGACCCATGCCCATGCCCATGTTGCCCATGTTGCCCATGCCCATGCTGCCCATACCCATGTTGCCATGTTGTCCCGACTGCGGTCCATGTCCCATCGATGCCGGCGGCAGGGCCAAATCCCTGAGAAGATCATTGCTGCTGCTGCCGACGGTGTCGGCCATGTGGACATCCTTGCGCTCATTGGCGCTGCCAATGGACAGACCCAGACCGGGACCATCTCCCCCAGCCGTATTCTGGCAGTGATCCAAGCAGCCATGACGACAGATCTCCACCTTGCACTTGATGTGCACACTGAGGGCATCCGGGAACTTGAAGGCGTGGAAGAAGGCATATGTGATGACCGTGGCACGCTCATCGGGAGCACGGGCCTTGAGGAAGCGCGATATCATCTTGGGTCGCAGCACACAGCCAAATTCATCGGACAGATTGATGACGTGTCCAGAACCATCCGATGCCACGCACGACTTGACCCGCATATCGAATTCACCTGATCGGAAAGGAGAAGATGATTAGCGGAAGTTAGCGGAAGTTAGCGGATTGACAGAGCGGATTGACAGAGAGCTATTGCAGCGCACTCACCACGATAGTCATTGATGGCCACCACCAGGGTGAGTGTGGATCCCAGTGGCACAATGCCACTCACTGGCGGTGCCCAGGGTCCCTTGCCATGCTGTATCTCCATCCAGCAATCAACATTGTCGCCTAAAGGGTTTTTGGAAAGCAAACGTTATTCTCTGTTCGTTCGCTTGGCTAATTGAAAAGATAATACATATTAAGCAAAAGGCCAAGGGCTGCTCTTTTACCCCATGTATTACCCTTGGCCCCCTTTCCCCTTTCCCCTTTCCACTTTCCACTTTCCACCTTCCCCCTTCACTCTGCGCATACTTACCGCGAAAGTCAAGTTGAATTACATCCAAATCGGCAATTACCATCGGCGGCTTGGAGGCGGTCTTCTCATAGTCGTTGAACCATTCGCAGCGCAAGCGTTTCGCCTCGTCCCAGACCTCGAGCAGATCCTTGTCATACTGCACGACTACCTGCGGTTTCAAAATACACAATATCCAAAATATTTAGTGGTTTTCGTTTGACGGCTGGCGGTTCAGGGTTAAGTAAATGATGGGCCCAAGTGAAATGGCCTCGGGCAGGTGAATGCGCGACTTGAATGTGGGAAAGCGATCAGTGATCGTTTTACAGTTGTCTTGTCCGTCTTCCTCTCTCGTTGTTTACTCTCCTCTTGCGATCAACGAGCCCTGATCCTACCAATCAACGATCAACGATCGCTGATCACTGATCACTTGACCCACTCACATAGACTTCGATCAATGGTTTGCTTAAGCTTCCCATTCCCATTCTTCGCTTACCGTATTCTCGTAGAACTGGCCATTGAGATCCGGTTTGGTGCCGCAGCGGGAATACGAGATGCGGAACGAGAAGAACGTCTTGCCCGTCGATGGTGGCACATACACACAACGCGGATCACTGTGTTGTCCTAAAGGGTTTTCAAGAGAGAGGTTCGGTTATTTATTAATTATTAGTACATACTGCGGATTGAATCATTCAAAATGATTGATTAACGCACCTTTGGAGCTCACAATGCCTTCAAAGGGATGGGAGAAGGTCAAATGCACATCCATGTGATCCTTACCACACATGACCTCAAGTGATACTATGTTTGGCATTCCGTCGGGCCGCTCCATGGGCCACAGTTCATTACCAGCTATGACTAAACTAAACTGTAAGCAGACAAAATAATTTTCAATTAGAATTGTACAGGAAATCAGTTAGTTGTAATTGAGAGAAAGAGAGAATGAAATGGTAAATTTATCTCATAATATCTCCTAATGAAATCTTTTAAATGTCTTAAGAACCAAGTCTAAAATGTAAACTTGTCGATCCCAATATATTTCATTTAAATTATCAACAATATTTGTGTGATTTTTTACTGTTAATCTCGATTCACGGCCATGCAATAATACTTCTTACAGCTCGAATTAAAAAAATATTGAAATTCTACATGTAAAATTTAAAGTCTTTAGCTTTATATTGAGAGTTTATGCCAAAATATTAAAGTTTTTCTCTCATATTTGCATATGGGTATTTGTACGACTTTAAATTAAAAAAAAAAAGGCAAAAATTGACATTTTCAAAACTGTTTTCTCACGTGTTTAATGCATTTTATCAACTCTATTCTTGTGATAAAAGACAATCTTTGAAGACTTGTCGTTTTTTAATTATTTATAGAAAACAATGCATCGCGAACGCGACGAAAAATGGAAGTCATTTTTGACTTCATCTTGACAAATGCGAAAGTCTGCGAAATGTGGCGAGTAATTTGGAAGAAAATACTCTCAAAATATAATAAAATAATGTAGTTTTCCATTTTAGAAATAATTTTGATATGTAACATAACAACCGTCTTATATATTTTACAAGTTTTATTAGTAATTTGTAACGCGACATGGCGAACGTGACAAGATTTCCACCTAGTTTTTCCAAGAGTTTGTTCATCAAATTTTATTCTATATTCCGATATATAGCTCTTAGAACTTGTTTTAACTTAAACTTGCAATATATTTTTTTTATATATTAAAATGGTTTATGTTACAATCTTACTCCCTGACTTAGTGTAATCGTTAAAATACAAACGGTCCATTTTGAAAATCAATTTTTAAGAAAATAGGCAAAAATATGGAAAAAGTGAATTTATTCCAATGTAGAATCTATATGTTCATCCTAATGAATTTCTTCTAGCGTATATTGCTTAAATAAATGACTTGAATACATTTCTGGAAGAAAATTTCACAAGATGAAAGTTTTTAATCAATTTTACGTTTTTTGGCTAGGTGGACCTTTTTCTGGAAATGCCCATTTATTAAATATTAAAAATTTTATGAATTCCATTTGAAAATCCGCTCCGTCCTATCATAGATCTACTCTACTGCACTATTTACCCAATTACCAAAATTTAATTAAATTTTTTTAAAATAAGCACAAGTGGGACTAAGCTGACTTATACATACACAGAAAGCCAAAAGTTTCTACTTTATCATCTCATGATCCTCAATTTGCACAGGTATAGTAGTATGTACATTGTACATATTGTAGATCTCTTGGCTGAGATGCTGCCAACGATGTGTAAACCGTTATAATTTCTAATTAACGCAATTCCCACAGGCAAACTTGACACCTGCAGCTGCTGCAGCTGCACCTGCCCCAGTCCCACCAACCTGTAACTGGAATGAATCCCCAGCCTGATGTCTCCCCTCCTGAACCCCTTTCACGTCTTACAACGACGAATCTGTTTTGGAATTCGCGCACTAAATTAACAAGCAGCGAGATTGGTAAGTTAGTTAGTTTGGTTAAGTTGGTTGGTTGCATTCCTTCCTCCTACCTCCCTCTCCTTCTCTCTCTGCCTCTCTCTCTCTCTCTCTCTCTCTCTGTCTCTCTTTGTGATTAAGGGTCGAATGGTGATGGCCTTGAGGCTGTCTGTCTCTCAATGCTAATCACTTTATTTATTTTAATTACACTTGTTAGCCAGCCAAACATGTTACCAATAAAAACGAAATGCCGCTTCAATTTTCCTAACCAATAAGAAAGCAAATTCCATAGCACATCGGAAGGGAGGTGGTTGCAACTGGAGCTACAACTACAACTACAATTGCAACTGGAACTGGAACTGGAACTGGAAGTCAAGTTGAGGGGCATTGGACAGCTGCAAGTGGAGTTTGAGGCATAGACAACTCGTCTATCTGGAATCTGGATGGGTCTGGCTGCTTGGCTAAGCCATTTGCATACTTGCCCCAAAGCTGCCTTGCCAAATGTGGCAGGCAAGCGAGACAGAGACCAAGACTGAGACCAAGACCGAGACCGTGTCCGAGGCCAAGACACGAGCCGGATTCCAGGGGCATCTCGACCAGGCGGCTTTTGAAATGGCTTGAAACGAACTGGCCAGAGTTAAATTCGTTCGCAGTTGTTGTGGCCATCCAAATTACAAATGGAATTTCTTGTTGCACTTGCAACAGTAAAAATTGCTCCACTTGCCATGCAAACAGCATTCAAATATCCAATCTGTTTCACCATTCTCCCACCCCACCCCACACCCTCTCCTCACCCACCTCCTTACTTCCAGAAGGCCTTACTCAAATGCCTTTGGCTCCCATTGAGCGACAGCTGACCAGATATCAACGAATTGTCCAGAGACGGTGCCAAATCGTCTGCGGCATCCACGGTAAAAAACTTACACTGTCCCACACAACTCACAAACTGTGATGCAGTGTAAATCAACAACAGCGGACAAGAGTAGTTGTCACAGTTTAAACAACATATTGATGAACTGATAACCCACAGTAATTCATTTGAAGCCAACATTAACTTAACTTTCAGCCAAATAATTATCTAATATTTTCGTATTATGTTATTCTTGATACATCGGGAGTATTTTTGCATTTGGCAGCAAATTTTCAATAATCAATATCATATAATTGGTTTAATAATTGATACTAATTACAATTCAAGTACGATGACTATACGATTCGATTTGCCAACTTTTTAAAGACTTAGTAGGCCTATTTAAAAAAAATCAGGGACTGCAAATAATGGCCGTGTTCACCTGAACTAATCGATCTGTAATCATGTATCAGAAATCAAAAAGTTGTTGATGGGCTTTTTTTTTGTCAAAACTTTTTGTATTTATAAAAAAAAATCCAAAACAGTTTGGCACAAAATGCTTAACGTAATGGGAATGAACACGGCAAAAGGCAAAGATTTAAAATAATAGATGATATGTTTCATTATTCAAAAATTAAGCGAATATTGTATGCACACTTAATATTTTATATAATAAAATAAAAATAAAACTCATGAAATAATGATTATTGGTTGAAAAGTAAAGTACAACTTAAAATTAATCATTATTTTGTGAGCAAATCTATAAAACTAACTTGAAATTAATCATTGTTTCAATGATGATAACCGTTCCTGATAAAAATAGATTTTGAAACAAACAAATTATATCATTCAAGTATCAATTGCTGATCTATCAAAAGTCAAGAATTTAAAGACGCTTATTCCTCAAATTTTAACGAATTTTGGAAGACAAGTTTAAAGTATAGGATTTATTTTTTAATCAAATATTCATTTATTTTATCACAGTTGCAATCTATACTAGTTAATCTCCACAAAATATACAAGATACACCTTTCAAAAATATTAATGAAAAATAGATCCACATGCGATCAAAGCTCAGCGATATTCTCGATCTTTGGTTGGACCACTTAAGTATCACTGGCACAAACATAGTCTTGGATGATTCAGTTAATGAGGCGTCTATTAAAACACATATATGTATATGTATGTTAGTATTAATTGTATTCTCATACGTTTTAAATCAAACAAATCTGCGTAACATTATTTAATTTTCAAAGTGCTAACAAAGCTAAGCAAGCTCGCTTTAAAGTATAATACATATTCTTAAATTAGATTCCCACTATATTAGCTTAATTATCTGTTATTAATTTCACAATATTAGTTTATGCCGAAAAACAACAAATTAAATTCAAATTAGCGTTTTTTTATGCTCTACAAGCATGACAAGCAAAAAAAAAATAAAAAAATAAAAACAACAGATTCAAGTGCTTAGAATGACGATGATCAAATACCCTCTATAAATCAATTAAAGTAATGTGACTTGTGTTTACAAAATAAAATGTTGCTAATATTTAAACTGCGATTGATTTGCATATCTATATATATATAACATAAGTAGTTATATTAAATAGACGGATGAATATTTAGATACAAATACACGTGTGATGGCAAACTCTTTATACAAACATATCATACCCTTCGTGGGGCTATGAAAAAAGCTAACTCTCTCGGAAATGCTGAAAGAGCTTTCCGTCAGCTGATCAAATCGCAAAGCACAAAAGAGAGCGAGAGCAATGAAACGAGAGAGTTAACTAAACGCGATAGAAAAGTTGCCTTTGGCTAGCCGAAGATTTAATACCCTTGTGGCTAGTTTGGCATCTGTGAATTTTGATTGATATATCTCCAGAAAAAAAAAATGCATACTAAATCCCTATGTATCTATATCCATTTGACACAGATCAGGCACTAAATGATAAACTCCATATAATATTCTATGATATAGTGGAATTAAATTTAAATTAAATATTTTTTTGGATGTAGTATATGACAATATAAATAAAATAAATACATTTGTTTAAAATACAAAAAATATACAAATAAAATAAAATTTGCATACCAAAGGTTGATATGATATTATAATCCGATTAATTACTGTGATAATATTCTTCTCCTAAATGCGTGACACATTTCATGACAAAATGATAATACCCTTTGCAAGGGTATAAGAAACAGAGTGCTTGGGCTGTCGACTGTTCTAAGTGGACAGTGCGATGAGCAGTAGTAAATATCAGCATGACTTTGGACTTTTCGAGGGTGTCGACGTAAGGGGCAGCTGGCGGGCGGCAGAGGGGGGAAAAGTGGGCAGTGGGCAGGTGGGCAGGTGTGCAGCGAACTCAGCTAGACAAGTTTCAGTCTGTCGCAGAGCTATAAAAGAAACGGCGCACAGGAGGCCAGCCTTCAGTTGGTGTTTTGATAAATTGAAAGCCACAACTATAAGAAAATGAATCGTTGGTCGAATCGCGTAGCTGTGGTGACAGGTGCCAGCTCGGGCATTGGTGCGGCATGTTGCAAGGATCTGGTGGCCAAGGGCTTTGTTGTTGTCGCTTTGGCTCGTCGCGAGAATCGCCTGGAGGAGATCAAGGCTGCGCTGCCGGCAGATCAGGCAGCGCGCTTCCATTACCGCAAATGCGATGTGAGCGATGAGAAGCAGGTGATCGAGACGTTTGCCTGGATCGATAAGACCCTTGGTGGCGCCGATGTGTTGGTCAACAATGCGGGCATCACGCGCCATGCCACCGTCATCGGCGAGGGCAACAGCGCCGATCTGCGCGCCATTCTGGACACCAATGTCCTGGGCGTCTCGTGGTGCACCCGGGAGGCATTCCAATCCATGCAGCGCCGCAAGGTGAACGACGGCCATGTGGTCATCATCAACAGCATTGCCGGCCATCGGGTTCCCCAAGTTCCCGGCATGAGCTTCAACATGTATGCGCCCTCCAAGCACGCAATCACTGCCCTCACCGAGGTCCTGCGTCAGGAGTTCCTCAATGCGGGCACAAAGACAAAGATAACAGTAAGATTACAACTCTCTCCATTTCCATTCATATACTCAATATTCGATTGTCCTTCTCCTTCTCCACAGAGCATCAGTCCCGGCGCCGTTGATACCGAAATTATTGATAAGGCGACGTTCAGCAAAATCGGTGAATTTCCCCTGCTCCTGGCCGAGGATGTCGCCGATGCCGTCTCCTACTGCATCCTAACACCGCCAAATGTGCAAATTCACGAGCTGACCATCAAGCCCGTGGGCGAGAAATTCTAAACACTAGACGAACTAAGCGGAACCCAAAGAGCTGTCAACGCACATCCGAGAATTCTTTTAAGTTATTTTCCATGTGATGACTCACAAAAGCTATATATTTATTTGTGTTATTAATAATTCTTAAATTTTGTTCTTAATAATTCATAGAGCATTTCCAAAATCCTTTTTATATTAAAAAAAAAATAACAAAAACCTAAAAAAAATCGATTTTTTTTTTAATTTTTGATACGAGTATTGTTAGATTAGCTCAGTTTTTTCCTATTTGAGGTTTCCCATTTACTATATTATAATATCATAGAAAAATGCTAGAGACCTGCAGAAATCTGAATTTAGACTGATCAAAAATAATGTACATAGCTTTCTATTGGAATTTCTATTGTCACGTTGTTTTGAACGCTACAATTTTGCACGCGATTTATGCATAAATTAATGTAGTTAACCTGTTCTTGAAACTATCAATCAAATTTATAAAGATTCAAGTACATTGTGCTTACAGTATTTGAGTTAACAAATAATTTGATAATACTATATTAACAGAACCCGTAAAATCAATTATATTAATTTTAAAGCTTAATTAATTTTGATTTTCAATTTTAATCAAAAATTTAAAATAAAAATTAAATTTTAATTTTTAAATGAAAATTGAAATTTATTTATTATTTTATAGTTTTTTTATTTACTATAGATCGAAAAATAAGAGTTTTCAATTAATTTTTTTTGATAAAAATCAACAAATAACTTTTATTTAATAATTTATATTTTAAAAATAATAATCGTTACGGTCCCTGTTTTAAACATACACAATCTTAGCGTATTATAAAGTTATGAAATCGTGTAAAAAGTATATATCATTTCATATCTATTAGGTGTATGCAGTGTTTGATAAGTTATTTTCATTTGTTTGCTATCATTAGACTGGTCTTAGCCTTATCATTAGTCACAAGAGATAAGATTTCAAATGTGGAGAATCAATTGAAGTATTGTATATTTATTTGTAAACATAAAATTCAATAAATTTTAAATGTGGAACTTGTAAATAGATCTTCTCTCTAATTCTTCTCGCGAATTCTGGACAGAATTGATGGACTTACCATTAAATGTAAAATAAATATACAGCTACTAAATCTAAGGTCCCACAGCCGTGTAGGACCTTTTTGAGGGCTCCACATGTTGACGATGTGGCCGCTGTACCTATATCTGCAAATAGAGACAAGAGAGGGAAACAGTTAGGTTGGCATTACATTAAACATTATCATTACAATAATCATTACAATCATGTGGTCAGCATGTGGTTTGTGGCTTGTGGCACGTGCGGCAGCTGTAACATGATCGCAGCCGCACAGTGGCTCACAATGTTAAAACATGCAGCAACAAAAAAATATTATAAAAGCTTAGCAAACAAAAAAGCAATTGTATTACTAAAAAGTTTACTTATTATTCAGTATTTCTCTCTAAGTTCGAGCTCTGTTTAAAACAATTTGTCTACTTGTCTGTAAATCTACTTTATGTTATCAGAATATCACTATGAGCTCATAAAGTCATATGACTTGCAATTCTTTCAGTACACAGCTATTAAAAGTGTGATTATTTCATTAAAAGTTTTTTTTTTTTTTTTTTATTTGACGGGTATACATTTTTGCGTTTCATTCCTAGGAATTTAAAAACACATGCTTGACTACAATGACGGGGAGAATCGAACCCAGTTTTTTCAAACTGAAAGTTCTAGTTATGTGACAGGTCGGCGACTCTAACCACTGAGCCACCGGACCACACATCATTAAAAGTAATAGATAAAGATTGATAACAGTTTGTAAGTTTGTCGGAACAAACTGACCAACCTCAATTAATTAATCGTTAATGGTTATGCTTAATGCCAAGGCAATTTCTAGCGTATTGGCACCACTGTGCGGCAGCTTTAATTGCCACTTAGTGGCTAATGAAAATAAATTGGCCAATTGGGAATCTATCTTGTAGCTTAACGAATTCTTAAAATATTGCAAAAAAAACATGCTGTTGTACAATTTATCACTGCAATAATACGATAACAAAATATCTATATTTTTTATTGGGCGATTTTGTGAAAATTTTCCTAATGACGATCAAAAGATAATAACCGGAATATCAATTACATAATTTGTAAATCAGATTGGCGAGTCGTAAACGCTACTCAATCGACCAATTTGATAAATCATGTTTAGCACGTTGTACTCGAACTTTTTGTACTCAGTGTCCCGACCTCGATTCGTCTTGAGGTCACACTTAACCTCTGCGTCAAAATAAACAATGTTGCGGTTAATTTTTTCTGGACCCCAGGTACTGGATTAAGGTGGGCAATTGCCTTGGGTCAGAGTTCAATTTTCACTTTCAAGTTGCCCTTAAGTGGCCCCTGAAATCGTGGGTAACCCAAGAGATTCGTCTTTTTGTACTGTGAGAACCTAAAATACCAAATTTGCCATAAACAATATTAGAAAAAACTTCAATTTTTATCAATAAATCTAATTCACTGAGGATATAAAGATTGGGTGAATTATGTAACCGCTTTAATAAGGCATTTCAAGAGTGGGTAGGACACGTTGATCCCAGAGACTAAAAGAGCTAGACACTCTACATTTGCTATGTACATATGTTATTTAATTTAGTTTATATTTTTAGCTTTAACGAATTTTAAGGGTAGTTTAAATCAGGACTTTCCCCGAAAATCAACATGATTGAATAATAAACTCAAAAATTGTTCAAGAATCAATTTAAAATATCTTCGGACTGTACAAAGATGAAGAGAATACTCAAGCTAGACCGCCATTGACTGTATGGCTGTGATAAATAAGTTTTGGAGGGTATCTACTAGTCGTTCCTCTTGTCTTACCCGTTCTAACATGTTTTATTTATAATTTGTGGAAACTGGAAATCATGCTATGCTAAATAAACACAGTTTATGATGATACTCGACTGTCGGCAGTCAGCTGTAGACTTAAGATATTCATATTTCAATTGTCAAGATCTGAGAAACAGCTGAAGAAACTAACTGTAATCAGGTGGTTCAATTTTGTGCTTTGAATTGCAAGTTGCACTTTCACTGCCGTTGCGGCAAGTAGCAAGAAAGTAATTTGAAAGACGCCGACATTGGCATGAATCAATCAATCAGTCAATCAATCACTCAGTCCCAACCCACAAACGTCGTTCACAGAGCAATAATAAAAAAAAATGCAAAGAAAACAAAAAATCTTAACTCTTAATTCTTTTTCTCTTTTATGATTGTCGTAGTTATATATTTCATGCCATTTTTTTTATTGTATTTGCACACTTTTACCGCAGGCAGGCGATGAACAACAACAACAACAACAATAATAATAACAAGCACAGGTGAAAATGAAATCGAAATTATTGTTGGAGTTGCTTTCAATCGATTGTGAGTTTCAGTTTGCACAAAGGCAAATGACGGATGGGCAGGTGCAGATACAGATACAAACGAAGATACAGATACATTTACAGCTAAAGGCAATTTAAAGAGCAAGCTATTGTTAAGCTGAATTGTTGTTGTTTGTTGTTTGTTGTTATTATTATTTGTGTTGTTGATGTCTTTCAATTCAAGCGCAAAAATGCGGTCAGAATCTCTCGCAGAACTGTAAATTGAATACGTCGAAAAGAGCCCAACAACAATAACAACAACAACGACTACAACAACAACAACATAAAGAATCAATAGAAATGCGTTTTAACAACGGTAAATTGTCTGTATAAATTTTCGTTGTATTTGTTTTTAATTTGAGCCCAATTAATTTCTCTTTTTTTTTTGTCGTCCGTCGTTTTGAACGTTTTCACTCTTTTGCTTTTTTTTTTTTGTGACTCTAATGTTTGGCTAATTAGAGGAGCTGGTAGACCACATTTGTTAGCCGGTTGGTCGTTTGATCAGTTGGCTGAAACGGTAAAGAGCCCGATGCCACAGCGATGTTAGCGTTCGGTCAGCTGTTGTTGTCAAGATCCAAATCAAAATCAAAATCAAGATCAAGATCAAGATCAGGAGGTGAGTTTCAATATCAGACTCGTGCCACAGTGCGTCTAACTGTTTGCATGTGTCTCCCTCACCTGTCTCCCCTCGGTTCAGCCCCTGCCCCTGGCCCCTGGCAACGTCAAGTCGGCGCTGTTGCCACGCCATGGCGCCTAATTAAGTGGCCCGCCTGGACGGGATCTACTTAAAAAGCCGTCTGCCGTCTGAGGTCTAAATATGTAAGCCAAAGAAAGTGCGGTGGCTTGGTGGCATTGCTGGCAACACCGGCTGTTGCTGCTGCTGCTGCTGCTGCTGCGCATGTTGCACGCTCCGCTAACGCTTAATTAATGGTAATGGCAAGCAGCAGTCGCTGCTTGTTGTTGTTGCTGTTGCCGCAATTGCAATTAACAGCATCGCATTTTGAATGAGGATTTTCAAATGATGGGGCTTTCCACTTGCGACCAGCAACCAGCTACTTGCCACGCTCGATATGAGCTTGAACTGAGCTGATCAGAGCTGAGCTTAACTGAGCTGATCAACGCCTTGCAGCCAATTCAGTCAGCCCAATTTGTGGCAGCGGCATTTTCATTAAAGCCACATTTACGTACCGCGATCAAATGAAATGGAAAAGCAAAATTGTCGCACAATATGTATCTGTATGTATGTACATATGTACAGTTTTCACTTTTCATTTTTAGCCGTCACGCCGCCTTCCACTGCCTTCCGCTCTTCCTCCGCCTGCCTCTTCCTCTGGCCCCAAACTGCAACTTGCCACAGCCTCACTCATTGTACGGGCCAATAAATTGAGCCAAATATCAAAAGCCATTTGGGCGGTTTGGCTTGGGAAAATTGCTATTCGAAGACCACTTTCGAATCGTTGAGTTTTTTCACACACACAAACACACACACACACATAATCAGCTAAACGGTAAACCACCAAACAAAACGCAGTTACTTATAAAGCATTGTTTTTTATGCCTAGATTTTTGTGCTCGCCTTTTTTGACATGTGCCGCACAATGAAAAGTGCAACACAATAACCATATTATTGTTAAATATAATCATCATAATACACCTGTTGTACGCAGAAAATAAACAACAGCAACAACAACAAATAGCCAAAATAAAGTGAAATAAAATAATATGAAATACGAGTACATTCCCAAATGGTTCACTTTCTTTTGGACCCAATTTAAATTAAACTGGTTTCTAAACTAGCCACCCGAACTGGTATTGTTAGCAGCACCGCCACTCTGAGAAATGTTTAGTAGTGGGTATAGGGTAAAAAACTACTGGGTGTCCGAGTACCGTCAACAGTTAACTGTTAAGCGGGCAGACTGAGAATGGAACTCGCAATGGTCACCAAATTGGCACTACATCTAACAACTTTAAGAATTGTTCTTTTTTTCTCATTCAGTATTTAATTTGTTATGTAATTTCAGTTGTTATTCTGAAATTTTTTGTTTTTAATGATATCTTAAATTTTTGATAATTTTTTGTCGATTGATTTTAATTGACTTAAATAAAATAAATTGATAAATATGTTAAAATGCTAAATTTTATATTATACAAAAAATTTCAATGCAGTAAATTATTCTACTAAAAGAATCAGAACTGCATATTTAAAAAATATATGAAATTAATATTAGATAATTATTATTATTAGAATAGAACATATATACTTTCGTTATAAATACAAAAGAAAGAATTCTTAGCATTTGAAATAATTGATGGCAATTCAGAGAGCACTTTAAAGTCATAATATATTTAAAAGAAAAGATATTAACAAATAAATACGCTAAACATATTCCATATGAAGTTTTTTTAAAACCATTTTTAGCAATCGTTAATCATCCGATTGGCTTAATTATTGTTTGACGAAGTCATAGCAGCTTTAATTGAATTTAAGAACACTTCTTGGCCAGTTGCTTAACAAGCTTTAAAGCTGCAGAAGTTTCTTGGAATTGTATAGAGACTAAACAGTGAATTTGTAATTAGTCAATATTCGATCAATTGATTTGACTACATTGATAAAGCTAATAAAGCAGATTTGTTCCATAGAGTATAATAATTCAAGAGCTTTGGCGAGATGCTTTAAGCTTACACTACACACATTGCCTAAGTTGAAAGTAAATTTTGATTGTATATGTAGTTCCATATCAATATGAACAATAATATCATTAAAGGCAGCTTCACTCTCCCTTTTTATCGGATGCATTGAGATTCAGGGAGAAGGCGTCTGAGGCAATTTCCATTTCATTATTGGAATGCAGTGAGATAAGCGCCGCGGGATCGGTGAGAAGTGAGTTGGTAACAGTGCTTTATTTTTTTATTTTTGTCTGTGCACCGTAGAAAGGCAAAAGAACAGTTAGACGCCGGTGGAGATTTCGAAAATTGAAGACGAAGACAAAGAAGAACCAGAAAAATATATTCGAGTTGTTCAAAAAAAAAGCTTGTTGAGCGCAAATTAACATTTTTCGAAGAAAGGCATCGCATGTTAAATCTGTATCTCTATCTATAGCTGTATATGTATCTGCATCTTTAACCATTATTGCGTTTGTATCTGTGTGCGTGTTCTCCCAACAAGCCGCTAAAGATAAGATGCCAATAGGCAAAATCGAATTAGCTTATAAAATATGCGTCATCAAAAAGAGGAAGACGAAGGTTAAGAATGTGACAGGAGGGTGATGAAGTGGAGAGTGGGCAACAAGTTGAAGTTGAAGTTGATGTTGATGTTGTTTATTGTCGGTAGTTGGCGAACGAAAGTCACAGAAAGAAAGATGTCAAACAATGAATGAAATTCAAATGAATTCGAATAGCAAGCCATCAGCATATATGCAAAAGATCTAAGAAGAAAATAACAGTCAAGAAGAGTAGAGGAAATGGGCATAAATACAAAATATGTACGTATGTATGTTTGTATGCTCATAGATCAAATAGTACGAGTTAGATTCATGACTTAGCCCAGACGGAGACTTGAGCGTAGACGCGTCACGTCTTCATAGGGTGTCCCATGTTTCAAAGCAAATGATTTGAGGCCAACACACACACACACACACACAGATGCAGTTAAAGATGTGGACTGTCGACTGCCGTTGTTGTTGATCTCCGTTTGCCAACTTGCAACAGATGCGACAACGGCAACGGCAACAACAACAACAACAACTTGCAACTTGGCATTGCATTTATGGCCATGTCGCGTGTTTGTTACCTGTCTCTCTTAATGTGTTCATGTGTGTGTGTTTGTTTTTCTTCTTCGTTTTTTTCTGTTTTTTTCTAACTGGCGCGAGGAATTGAGTTTATTGTGCCACCGCGCGGCGTTCTTTGGTTCTTTGGTTTGTTTTGTCGCATCAGCTTGATTAGAATTCGAAGTAGTTAACGGTGCATTTAATGCGCTCCAAGACGGATCAAATGCATTTAACACCGCTCTCTTGTTGACTGTCCCACTCTCTCTGCCTCCCTCTCCCTCTCTCTCTCTCTATTTATCTTTCTCTATGTGGACATTTATCTGTGTTGTTGTATTGTTCGCTAAATGATTCGATTGCTATTGATTGATATGTGAACTCATTAGCTCTATTAATGTCTAATTACACTGAACGAAATGATTGTTTATTCGATAATGATTACAACTAAATTAGGTTTAGCTGTCATTGCTAATATTTTACTACACTTTCTATTCTATTCTATTCTAATTGAAAAGTAATAGTTTAGAAATGTTACCATCGAGCACACTATTAACCAAAATTAACGTTCATCTACCTCGATTTTATATAAGGTCTAATCCAAACATTTTCAAACCAAGGTCAAAAACTTAAAGTTGTCAGAAAACTGCATGTTTTTTAAATAATATTGGTTTTTTTTTATAATAGAATACATTTTCAGGCTTCAAAATATAAAAACAAAATGGTTTTACGGTGGTTTGTTTGTTGATAGCCGAGCCTAATCAATTAATTCCTCTCTTTGCCTCTTACTTTCATTAATTCTTGTAAGAAAAATTGTATTTTCAATGGCCAAAAAAGTGTGCAAAATAGTCGTCTGAGTGTTTGGTGCTTACCAATTCTAAAATTTTGTTTTATTTTCTTTAATTTATATAAAATCCATATTGAAAGTATTTCTAATATTTATTTATAATTTGAAGTCAAAATGTGTGTAAAAAGTGTAACGTCCGCAACAGACAAAAACAAAGATTTTTAATTAACGAGACTACTTATCTTTATTTTAGATGCTGGATTGATATGGTCGTATATTCTACCTAATTTTTTTGAATTGGATATTTTTTGTTTGTAATGCAAAATTTTCTAATATATGTACATATGTATGTGCAAAGGCACGTTAACCTCGAATCGACTTCCATTCTTTGTAACGGCCGCAACGAAACTTTCAACAAGCCTTAGGCTTTTATCTTAAAATAGATTTAAGAGTACTCCCAATGAAATGCATTTTTCAGAAAATTCCATTAAAATTCATTAATCTGAACGCGAGCTGTATCAGTTTAAACATGAAAAATTGCGTGCAAATGTAACGTTCGCAACTCAGGATTAGCCCATATGTATCAATATTTATTGATTTTAGAAATTTTAACTTTAAATACTGCACATAACTTTGAGCGTGGAATAATTGAAGCTATGATATTCCCACACATTCTTATCAAATTATTAAAAATTTTCCTTTTACCATTTTTAAAAGTTGAAAGCTGTCTTGCAACTCGAAAATTCTCAAACAGGACGTGCAGATAAATGCATATTCATGTACTAGTAGATACGTGTGCTTTTTTTGACAATGGCTTGTCACGACACACACAAATACATACATAGATTCACAGATTAATTTTCCCATGCACAAGTGCACATATGTATGCATGAATATGTGTGCACACTGGAATATTTTTCCACTTACCGGTATAAAGCAAATGTCCTCGTGTTTAACTCTTCCTCGCTCTCGTTTTCGCTCTCGTTCTTCAGCTCCTTCAATGCTCCACTTAATGAGAGCTTTTAGCGTATTATGTATGTGTGTATAGATGTATATACGCGTGCGTGAGTTGTTTGTTTGTATTGTCAAAGATTTATTTGCTCTCTTCTGACTAAGTCTAAAATCTGTACGCGTCCAGCAAGTGCATAATATATAGCAAATACAAAAAAAAAAACAAACAAAAAAATAAATAAATGAAATACGAGTAACGTCAAAAAAATGAGATGTTGAAGAAAAAGCAGCAGACGCCGAAGACGAGGAACGTGTAAAGTACGTTGAAGAAGATGAAGTGAAATCGGCAGACCGCCGCATACTCGTAACACGTAACGTACTCGTAAATAAGAACGAACCAGCCAAGCAGCCAAGCAAGCAAGCAAGAAACTCTGGTGAAATGCTGCTACGGAATGGAACTGCGAGGAGTGCGACTGGGTCTCGTGTTGTACAAGTGGCTGGGTTGTGTGTTGGGTTTGGAGTTGGGGCTGGGGTTGGGGGATATCATTAAGTATTTTTTTCCCATTGAAAAGTTGAAAAATCCATGCTGCTGCTGCTGCTGATGATGGCAACTGATTAGTGATTAGTTGCCATTTGACACATACTGTATACAGTTAGTCAGTATATTATTTTGACAAACAAAAATTAACACACATCTTATTTTCGATTCTTATTGGTAAAAAAAAGAAGATAATAAAATCATTTGGTTTTAGTTATTTTAAACTTTATGTATGTGAGTTTTATGTTTTGTCAAAACAATTTTTTGACTAACTGTATATGTATATCTATCTCTCTCACTCTCACTCTGGCTCTCTCGTTCTATTGTATTTGGATCAATGGCAACGAAAGCCGGAGACAACGACATCAGACGCCAAAAAGAACAGACAGACACACAGGTGTATATAAATATGTATGTGTCTGTGTGTCTATGTGTCTAAGTGTGTGTTTATGGGAATGTGAATGTGAATGGCATTGGTTACATTGTCAATAAGTAACGAGAGTAAAGAGTGACGTCGAGAGGAGGCTCATGACAAGTCACTTTTTTTATTGTTGTCGTTTAGTATTTACACATTGTTTTGATTTGTGTATAATGATGATTCTTAATACTTTTTCACAGCTTTTTGTCGCTGCTGCAACTGTAACTGTAAATGCGACAGCGACTTTAAAAAAAAAAAGCTTTGCATCCGCAAAAGAAAAATCTTTGATTTTGATTTCGATTCTCAATTGGCCAGAGAGAGAGAGAGAGAGAGAGAGACAGAGAGCACAGCTTTTGTGCTAATTGGAAAAAATTAGAAAGCATGAAATGCCGAGTCCGCTTGCCCCTGCCTGGCTGGTTAATCGGCTCTGCTGCGCAGCTGCAGCGCTATTTACAGTCGCAGCCGCAGCTGGCGCTTCTCCATCAACTTCTTCAACTTGTTGTTGTTGTTGTTGGTGTCCTATTTGACTGACCGGAGTCCAATTGGAATCATTTAGCGCACACATTCATTAGTTCAATAGTTTAGCACAAAAAATGAAAAAACAAAAAAATTATAAGCCACAATAGAAATACAATTCTCAGAGTTTATGATCGTTTGCAAGGGGTTAACTTGGGTTTAATATGTCTAACAAAAAAATATATGTATACAGTTACAACAACAACAACAACAACAACACTGGCAATAGCAATAGCAACAACTACAATGACAGCAATAACAACACTCACTTCACTGCGATCTCTTGCTGCTGGTGTCTCTATGGTGCGTGGTTGTACTTGAATAACGGTAATTGCGAAAAAAAGAACAGCAACAGCAACAAAACAAAAAAAATAACAGAATTTAATACACACTGACACTGACACTGGCCACCTTTGGGCGAGAGAGCACGAGACAAAAACGAGACTCGTTTACAATCCGAGCGGAATTCGGATGCGGGATTCGGACTTGAATTCGAATTCGGATTCGGATTCAGAATCAAAATCTGATTCTGTGTTAGATGCGCCAAGCGAGCCAAAGACGTGTGAACTCGTCGAGCGACGAACGCGAAATACACGCGAGCCAGCCAAGATACTTTCTTTGGCCTCGTAATGTAACTGTCGGGAACAGAAGAAGAAATTCAAGACAAGATATACACAGACACACACACACATACAAGACAAATACACACACACACACAGACAACATGGGCCGCAAAATCTGACGCTGAGACTGCGACTGAAGCCAAAGCAGAAGCAAAAGCAGAGACAGAAGCAGAAGCAGCAGCAGAAGCAGCCAGCCGCCTGTGACTGGCTGCGCCGGCGCTCTCAACGATATCGAGGCGACTCCACTCGTTGGCGGCGACGCCAACTGCACAAATGAGCACAGCAGAGCAGCAGCCGCAGCAGCAGTTTAGAACTCAAAACACTCGTATTGGAACACACAGGCTCCAATTAGCACTTGTTGCTTCTCAGTTGGACTGATTAGATGGACAAATACAACAGAATCATTTGACAATTGGGCGCCAGAAATGGTAATAGGAACAAAGAGAAGCAGCTCCTGCAGGATCATTTTATATTAACAGCGCTGTCGACGCAAACACGCACTTGAACTTGAATTTTAAGCTGCGGCTTTGCAATTGGTTAATTTGTTGTTGTTGCTGTTTAGACGCGCCGTATTGCAAACAGAGTTGCCAATGTTCTAATTTACTAAAATAATCTAAGTTTTGTGCCTGAACACGAACGGAACCACATTTTTGTAAGATTCTTCTCAAGAAAAAAGTAATTACATTATATAGATTTATATAGATTTAAAACCCTTTTTTTTTAATATCATTAATTTTTGTAGACAATAATTTCGTACAAGTATGTCAATTTCCTCTCATTTTGAGAAAATATGGCGAATTGAATACATACCCAGAAAATATTAATTCCACATGAACAACACATTTTAGATAGAATCACAGCCTGAAAATAATAATTATTATCTTAAAAAAGATCTCAATCTTTGTGTAAAATAATTTACTAGGTCTAAAAAATTTAGAAAAATTGGAAAGCAATTGAAAAAAAATATAATTTTTAAATATTTATTTATATTTTAATAGCCTTAATTAAAATTTCGGGAAAATAAACTGATTTCCAACTGATATAAATCAGTGGAAGTGGCAACCCTGTTGTCACCACCTTCAAATGTGTGCGTTTGTGTGTGTGTGTGTGTAGTGGACGTAAAGTTGCTGTTGCTCCGCTTGTGCTTTTCCCCTCATTTGCTGTTGCTGACTGCATTGACCGATGCCAGAGCCAGTGCAGTCTCTGTTGCTGTTATTGCTGCTGCTGCTTCAGCTGCTGCTGCTGCTGCTGTAGTGACTGCTACATACTTCAGTCTCTCTCTCTGGGTGTCTCAGTCTGTGTATCTCTCTCTTTTGCACACTCACACTGGCAACTGGGCGCATTTCAACGGTAAACATCATGAATGCATTTGGAAAGTGGCTCGTGGTGTTTGCATTTTGCATTTCTTCGCATTCTTTTATGTTTATGTGTAGCTGTGGCTGTGGCTGTGGCTTTTGCTTTGCCTGCAACTGGCAACCTGGCAACCATCGCACAATTGTGCCACCAACAACAACAACAACAACAGCAATAACAACAACGACGACGACGATGCCGAAGACGGCGTTTTCATTTCTCAGAATTGATTGGCCGTCGCGGCGGCGGCTGCTGCTGCTGCTGCAGTCGCAGTCGCGTTCGCATATTCCGCACGCCAGCTTTTATTTTTTGCTGCATTTTTCTTTCAGCCGTTGCCGTTACTGCAGCCTCTGTCGCTGCCAGGCACCTGTCGTTGTTGCTGTTTTGCCGTTTTGCAGCAGACGCTGCTGAGACTTGTGTACTTTTATGTGCATGTGTATGTGTTTGTGTTTGTGTGTCTCTCTGTGCGTCTATCTGTGCCTTTGCCTTTACGATTCTGATTAAATAACGTTTGACTTGGCGGGCGTCGACGTCGTCGTCGTCGTCGTCGTCTGCGTTTTCATATGTGTAAGCGTCGCGTCGTCATCACTTACCTTGTTTATGCGGCACACATACACGCATACATACATACATGCATATCACGATATTCCCATATTCCTGTAAATGAACGTTGTGAACTGTGTTAGGCTAGGCGGCAATACTCATTGTCATGGCACACATAATTAGATTCCCCATATCCAAACATATTGGCAAATACTCAAATTGGTTATTAAAATTTGTATTATCTATTGAAAATTATTTAAATTTAAAACGACCATAACCACCGTTACATTTAGCCCATATAACTTTTGAACTTTAAAACTATTGGTGTGGTTGAGTCTTTCGCGATTAACGAGGGCGCGTCTATTCAAAACATGATCTTCGTGAAGTTAGACCTTTGAATTTGGCACACATGAAAAGTATCGCGGTCCCGATATATGTACACTGACGAACATAGCACAGCAAACATTTAGAGATTTGGGGGCTTAATTGTTCCCTTATCGTTAACATATTGGTATCAATGGAAAGGTCATTTAAATTCCGTTTGAATGATATAAAACTTTCCTTAACCCATTAAGTACCCTTCGAAAATTTTGAATTTATGTAAAAGTCAATTTTCGAAACTTTTCTCCTCGATTTTTTCCAAAAAATGTTAGGATGCAAAAAAATTCTTCAAACAATTTAAGGAGTGACTGCAAAAATTTTTTTTCAAAAATATTTTTGCTAGTATTTTATATAATTTTTTGAAAATTGCTAAAAAGGCACTTTTTGTGTAAAAAGTAGGAAAAAGGGGTTAAAATGGTAATTTTTAGGATTTTCAAAAAATTATAAAAAATACTAGCAAAAATATTTTTGAAAAATTTTTTTTGCAGTCACTCCTTAAATTGTTTGAAGAATTTTTTTGCATCCTAACATTTTTTGGAAAAAATCGAGGAAAAAAGTTTCGAAAATTGACTTTTACATAAATTCGAAATTTTCGAAGGGTACTTAATGGGTTAAGGAAAGTTTTATATCATTCAAACGGAATTTAAATGACCTTTCCATTGATACCAATATGTTAACGATAAAGGAACAATTAAGCCCCCAAATCTCAAAATGTTTGCTGTGCCAATAAATATGTTCGCCAGTGTATGTATGTATATACATACTTATATCCTGAAATTTTCATTACAAAAGCCTTTCCTTAATGCCTTTATATCATGGTTTTTTAATCCCAGTAAATGTTAATCATCAAGCAACTACGATTTTAATACAGCGTCTTCAAATACTACAGGGGTCGGCACTCGAAGTGTTACTAGCAATACGCTGCTCTAGCATCCAAACGGCAAAAGACCGCGCGCTCATGTTTTGGCTAGTATTTGTCTGACTAATTTTCTACAAGCTAACAAAAGTATATCGATATATGTCGCAGTTAAAAAAAGTTATCTAAATGGACTTGAAGCGCAAAAGTGCAACACTTGCACGTTTGTGGCGAACTTAAAAATATTGCATTTTCTGATGAAAAAAATTTTATAGTTCAGCAATTTGTAAACAAGCAGATCGATTGCGTATGGTTAAAGGACATATCAGACGACACTTTAGACCAACGGATTGCTCTGCGAAAGCAAGCACCTGCATCAGTGATGGTTTGGGCCACAGTAACTGCTACAGGACGCTCACCACTGGCTTTCATCGAGCAGGGCGTAAAGGTTAACCAACATATCTACCTTAAAAAGATCTTAAAAGATGCTTTGGTACCTTGGGCACGTAAACAATTCCGTAGAAACTATTAGATATTTCAACAAGACTCGGCACAATCTCATTAAGCCGGACAAACCCAACGATTTTTACAAAACAACGTTCCCAGCTTCATTTCATCACAGCAATGGCCGCCATATTCCCCAGATTTAAATCCAATGGATTTTTTCATATGGTCCATTCTGAAGGCCAAAGTGTCAACTAAAAAATATGAGACGGTCAACGCTTTGAAAACTGCTCTTCTCCGAGAATGGAACTAAATACCATCAGACCACATTCGTGCTGCGTGTGAAGCCTTCCCGACCAAACTCGATGCTGTAATCCGCGCTAAGGGTGGCTACATCAAACAACAAATACATTTTCCTAAAATTTGAAATGTTTTCAAAATTATCTGAAGTTTTGAAATGAAAAATACAAAAATTGACAAAATTACAGCATTTTGTATTGGTAACACTTCGAGTGCCGACCCCTGTATAACGATTAAACTTTGAACGCTAAAAACTTAGGTGTAAAAAGTAGCAGGTATAGTATTGTTTCTACTTTCCATTTAGCATTTCTAATTTTAAAGGTCTGACACGCTTAATGAATGACCCTTTGCTTTGCTATTTATTGTCAATAATTTATGAGATACCCTTAAAAGGTTCTATTAAAAAATTATTTTATATCTTTTTTCAGCTACACTGTTAAATCAAAATTAAGTCCACAGTATTGCTCTTTTGAGGTCTCTTATAAGTACATATAGTATCTAAGTGTTATTTTGACGAATCATAAAATGCATCGAAATCAATGTCAAATTTTTTGCTTATATCTCAGATAAAATTAAACTTGATATTGAAAATAGGAGCATTAGAATCAATTTTTCAATGAGTCAGAATATATCGTCAGAATATATATATTATATTATCTATTATATATGAAAACAAAGGGACCTTAGACAGTATTCCTCAATGCTAACCATTCAATTTTGTGTTGAAACTTGTATGCAATTAAATGAGTTTGATTTGTTTATAAACATGTAAAGGCTTGACTTTGATTTGTTATACTTAAATACGAGTATCGTGCTATGCGATACGTATAAACAGAATATCCGGCCGCTTCATTAGCTGCAGATGACGAGGTGGATAACTGTGGCAACAAGGCAACAATGTTGCCACTGGCAGCATTGGCCGGGCCAATCGTCGTCGTCGTCGTCGTCATCGTCATCATAATCTGTATATCTGACTGTCTGAGTACTAGTACTCGTACTCGTACTCGTATCTGAGTAACAAGTATTTATGCTTCTAGTAGAGTTTGATTCTGTGCTCATTCTCATTGCCATTCTACGCATGCGCAGTCCACTTTTTTTTGAATTTGGCATCATGAGCAACAGTTGCTGCCGTGTGTTGTTGCTGTTACTGTTGCTGTTGTCGTTCTCTCAATTCTTTCTTGTTTCAGTTGGCGTGTAAATCTATTAACGTCGCCTGTTTCTATGACTGGCATCGCAATGTCGAACAGCACACTTTGGCATCGCCATTGGCTTCATCTTCTACTTCGTCTTCGACAGCGCCTCCATCTTATTCTGCAACTCTTGTCATCATTGTAATTCCTCAACGCACTTGCCGCAGGTTGCTCCTGGACTTGGCTGTACACAGAAAAATATAAAAATGACATTCTAAAACTAAAATTTAAAATTCTTTATTTTTGTATTCAGGATAATAATGTTAAATTGACATTAAACAGGGTATAAATAGTAAAAAAAAAACAAAAAACATTTAATTTTACTGAAAAAATATAGAACCCCGATAATTAAAATATTTGCTTAGAGGAAATTGAATCAATTTTAATTTTTATTTTACAAGGAATTCCTTATAAATGACTCCGCCACATAGTCATAAACTTCGTAGGTAAATTTTTACATTTCGATTTTTAAAGTTGTTAATTTAATTGATGTATTAAATGTATTTTGAAACTTGTATTCTTAATTATATTATTACTATTGCCATTTTTGTATATATAAAATATTTTTTTATTTTTATTTTCTACTTGGCTTAAGAAAATCGTTTTTTTCTGTGTAGTCGTTGCTGTTGCCAATGTTGTTGCCATTGCCATTGCCGTCGCCTCGTGCCAATTTGCCTAAGTCGACTATTTAACTATTTTTGCCGTTTGTCTATCCAGAAGATGCTGCTCCATTTGGATGTGCGACTTTTATCTCTGATTTTATTTCACGGCACGTCGCAGTTGTCGTTGTCGTTGTTGTTGTTGTCGTTGTTGTTGTTGTTCTTGTTCATTTGGCAGTCAATCAACGTAGATGAGCGTCACTTGCATCTCCCCATTTTTTATTTACCAATTGTTGGCTCTCACAAACACACACACACACACACATGCCCACCCAAATTTACCGCTAATTTGAGGCCATTTTCGGGTCAACAGACTCGTACTTCGTTGTTCGAATCCAAGCAATGCCCAATGATTGATGAACGACAGTTGTTGCCACTTAATTGCCGCGACATTAGTTGCAGCTGTGTTGCCCACATTGAGCCATATTGACCACGCCACGCCCGTGAAAGTAATCATGGCCCACTGGCGACAAGGTTCAACCCACGGATGCAGTGAATCAAGCATAGATTAGATACATATGTACAGCTTAACGGACAGACAGACGGACGGACTGATTGACTGACAGTCTGAATTAAAAAACTTTAAATTGGAAAAGAAAACGCACAGTTTTTTTAATATGTACTCGTGTATAACTTTTTTTTTATAAGCATTGTAGGAGTATAATATCTGAACTGTTTCACCAGGGATTATAGCTGTAGGCAGGTAGTTATCCTGATCCACTTAGATATCTGGATCGCCTGGCAAAAAAAAACTCTATATAACTTTATTTTCATATATCCAACGTCTACAATAGAATTTTAACTTATAACAAAATTAGGAATCAAGATTTTGAATTACTTATTTAATGGATTTTTACTTAATATTTATTTAACACAGTTTTTTACTCAAAAATCATTGTTCCCGGTATCTTCGGTTTTGGGAATAATTTTGAATGGCTAATTTAAAGTATTTTGTGTCAACAAATAGACAAAAATAAATTAAAATAAATAAATATCGAATGCCACCCTTAAAACGAACTGATTTTGGAAATGGTCAGAGCTAGAAGCACCGAAATTGGTATGTAGGCAGATATTCTCATAAATAGAAAACAGTTAGTTACAAGTTCATTTTATGATTAATTGTAGCATTATTTTAGAGTATCTGTGACACTAACTGATTTATTAGATTACTAGATAAATCATAATACGTACTGAGCAGTGTTGCCAAATTAGCTTATTTCAGGCTAGATCTAGCATATTTGAAAATGGAAAAGCTTATAAAATTGGCAATTAGCTTATAGCCTGAAATGTAGCATTTTTTAAAGTCCATATAGTTCATATAAGTTCGTATATTCTAGCAAAAAATGTTTTCGTGACATCAACGAAATATTTCAAAAGTTTAAAATGTTTCACGGCATAAAAATATTCGGGTCTTGTTCTTTGTTACGTGAACTTAATTCGTATGATCGTGAATTTGTTTTCTAATCGATGGTGTCATCGACATATTGACTGATGCATGTGCGATGTGTTACCGCCGTTAACATCAATTTGGAATTGTGAAATCAAAAGAAAGTGAAGCTTGAAAAAATGCCAAAAAAATAATATACAAACAATTATTACGCGTTTGTTTGGCTGGAAAGCAGCACTAGCAAATCAACAATAGTAGCACAATTTTTTGCGAAGTCCAAAAAACATTTATCATCAATGGGCTCAATAGTTCAATCACAAAAATATGTTAGTCTTGATAAAAAAAAAAGAGAAATATTTAAATGAGGAAGAAAATAATGATATGATATCGATGATATGATATGTTAACTAATTTAACTTAATTAATAACAATGATCTAAATCCAGTTTAAAGTTAGGCAACTCTGAAACGCACTTATTTGTGATTTTTGGGTTGACAGTTAAATGCAAGTAGAACCAATGGAACTGGATCTGGAGCTGGTACAATATGGAACTGCATGGAGCCATATGCGGAAGAGCCGGAAGACAATTGTGCTGTGCTGTGCTGTGCTGTACTGAATCCACTTAGTCGGTGGGTGTGGGCTAATTTACTCCGTTTGGTAGTTGGTTACACACGAGTTCGAGTATGAGTATGAGTTTGAGTACTCGTTGAGGCTAGAAAGAGTGTCGCCAAGTTGCGGACGAGGGCAAGGGGAAAGGGGAAATGGGGTGGGGAATGGAAAACGGGACTGTCTAATGGAACTGGCACTACACTGACGCTACACACACTGTGGTGGCAACATAGCAATGGGACTGGCAGTGGGACTAGCAGTTGTTATGTGGTTATCTGTCCATGCCATATAAGTCGACAAATGCGCAGTTAGGCAAGTCTATGGTCAATGCCTGGGCCATGTCCAATAGCTCATGCCTCCTGATAGTTGATAGTTGATGCCTGATGCCTGATGCCAGTGACAACGTGTGTGTTACGTACTCGTATTTATGATTGGCAGCTCCAACTCTAACTCCAACTCCAACTCCATCTCTAACTCTGTCTCTGTCTTTGTCTTTGACTTTAAGTCAAACTGTGGCGGCGGATCAGACTCTGCTGACTCTATAGACGGCACAGACGGCGGAGCAAACACCGTTCGCTGAATAAATAAAAAGCATACTCGTACTTACGATTGCAGATGCAGACGGCACTTGGAATGCGTTTAGTGGCGACTCAAGACCCTCCTCCATCTGCTCCTCATCCTCCTCCTGCTGTCTCTCTCTCTCTGTCTCTCCCTGGCAGGCAATGCCAAGAATGTTAATGCAGCCACAACAGCTATCGGCAAACGACAACATTGACAACAACAACAAGAACAACAAGACAACAACATTGACAACAACAACTATAGAAATGAGCACAAACATTTACTTAATCCATTTCCAATGCAATTGCTCTTGTTCCCGTTCCCGTTCCCGTTCCCATTTCTATTCCCATTCCCATTCAGGTTCCCGTCCTAAACAGAAGTAGCCCAGTTTTTTTAATATATTTTTTTTTGCTTTACTCTGCAGATGCTTCCATAAAAAAAATTACAAATATTTACAGCAAAACAAGTAAAAATGTTGCCAAATCCAGAGCAAGGTCGCAATTCTTGAGCTCCTATATTTTTCTGAGAGAATTTCAATTTATGAATGACTTTTTAGACCCTGTACTTATAGTGTACAAGTGTATGTGCGCAACAGGCAAAAATAGGCATCTATTTATATTTTAAGTAATTTAATTTAATTTTTTAAATTGTGCTAGATGTATACCAAAAATCACGTATACAAAAAAATACTAATTAGAGTTAATATAAGTTTTTATTTTAAAATTAAAATTTGGTTCGAACTTAATGCAATACTTATAGTTGTAACAAAAAAAATATGAAATAGAGTTCTAGCTCCAGAGCAGGGAGTACTGATTAAAATTTGTTTTACTTAAATAATTTGTTGTTAGTTGATTAAGTTTGAAATTTGTCTTGATTTTATCTCAATTTCTTTTGGAATTAATTGTAATTTTACTGAAATACTTGACTAACTTTATCAAATAATTATTTTTTACTGGAAAAATATTTATTAAAAACAAAAAAAATCAATATTCCCCGCTCTGTCTAGCTCAAACCTAAACTACAGTTTTGAAATAGTTTACTTAGAATTAATTTGAGTCGTAGATGACGTTGGCGATATGTTTTTGGACCTGGCTCGATCTGGCAGAAAGTATGTCATGCAGGTGAGCACTATGACTATTCCGAGCAGAGCCCAGAAGGTGACCTCACAACTGTTGAACAACAGTCGACCCATCAGATTGCTGCCCACAACGGCGCCCAGGCGACCGATCATCATGATAAAGCACATGCCCATCGCATTGATCTGAGTCGGATAGAATTCCATTGCCATGGTGCTCACCACTCCGCCACAATTGCCAATGGCCATTACCAAGGTCAGGGCGATAACCAGCGGAGCAAACTGTGTTACATAGTGTAACAACACCAGACAGATCAATGTCAGCACCATCCACCCAACTGCAAAGAGACCAAGACCAATTAGCTAAAGGACGACTGTGTACCAATCCTAATAAAGTGATTCATATTCTACACTGAGAAAATTATGTGTTGAATGTTTTACATATATTTCATATATAGATTAAAAAATATAAGTGTGTACAAAGAAAAACAAGGTATTCCTTTTATATGGTAAGTACTATATTTACTTGAAATGAAGACGGGCTGTTTTCAATGACCAGGGACTGAAAGTTATTCCAATAAACTGATAGATTTCATCTACATGTTGAAAATACTCGGACGGTTTTGGATCGAGCCTTTGTTCAATTTAATACAACAACAAAATATTTGTATTTTTTCCATGTTTCTGGAGTGTTTTAATCACTGAAATTCTTTATCTCAAATATTCAAAATTTTAACATATTTTAACGTAATTTTATAATTTAAATATCAACTATTATTTTATGATTTTAATTCCAAGTCTGAGTTAGAATGAAACGCAAATATACTTTCTAGTCAAAAAAAAAAAAAGAAAAAGGGCCTTCGATTTTAAAAGATTATAGATTTTATTTAAAACAAGTGGGAAAGGCTATAGTCAAGCTCCCAACTATAGGATACTGTTACATATTTAAATTAATTTAAAATACTTTTTATTGCATGCTTTTAGGCACTTACATTGCTTAAAAACTTGAATAAGCTTTATTACAGTCTCTGAGATCTAGGCCCTCAAACAGACGGACAGACAGACTGAGATGGCTATATCGACTCAGCTGTTGATGCTGATCAAGAATATACATATATACACTTTATAGGGTCGGAGATGCTTCCTTCTCCCTGTTACATACATTTCAACGAATACAATATACCCTTTTACTTGTTTTTTGAGTAACGGGCATAATATGCCTCATGTGTTACTTACTCAGTAGATTTCGTTTGCCAATCAGATCAATGGTGTAGGCGAATATAAGATAAATGATCGTGAAGGCGCCGCCGATGCTGATCATCACCTGGTAGGTGCCGAGGGGGGGCGCTACGAGGCAGGCACCATCCTCGGGCACATTCTGGGCTGAGCTGAATCCCTGCAGTACCGTGCAGAGCAGGGAGCCCTGAGCGGTCACCTTGCCCAGTTCATTGAGTATGGTGGGGAACCACATGAAGATGCCCTGGGCAATGCCATAGATCATGAACTGTATTAGGCAGATGTTCAGTGTTTGAAAGACCCGCGACCTGTAGAAAAGTGGCACCGTCTGCTGCCAGATGAGACGCACTGCATCGCAGAAGCCGTGCACACTGGACAGACTGGCACCGCCGCTCTGTTGGGCCAAGCGCTCCACTGGGTAATCGGAGGGGGATCGTCCCGAGTTCTGGGCATATATGTTACGCAGTGTTTCCAGTGCCTCCTCCACTTGACCTTGGACCAGCTGATACTTGGGCGTCTCCGGCAGCATATAGAGACCGCACAGGGCCAAAACCGTAATGGACACGTCGGCTATAAGGAAGATGCGCCACGAGCTTATGGCCATGCCGAAGAGCGACGCGTCGAACTGCATGGGAAGGATGCCAATGGCCACAGCTGTCAATGGAAGTGTGTTAAAAAATGGCAGTTTAGTTGATGCACTCAGAAAAATGCAGAGCAATTCGATCAGCAAAAAAAAGTTCTTAAATTAATCCCGCTTCGTTCTCCAATTCTTTAAGAACAATTCGATCTTATATTTTTATACTTTAAGAGCGGATCGTGCTTGCAAACATTTCTTAGTTACAAAAATATATATATTTTAAGTTAAGACTGTTGACTTCTCAAATATAATCAAGCTTAATCCTGTCAAGAACAAATAAATTAAATCTTCTTAGATCTTATTTTTTTAAACATAAATGCTCTTGTTCACAAGGGCGTCGGCAGGGGGGGGCGGGGGGGGGCCGTTGCCCCCCCCTTCATTCATAACTTTACCATATTTAGCTTCCGAAATCCAACCAGAGTAGGTCTTAAGACTGCAATGTGGCAATTTTTCTGTAGCCCTACTTTATCTATTACCAATAATTGCCAATCGTACATTAAATTTTTTTCATGGAAGCGTTTTCGAAGTATTAATTTTTCTCCGAATTTTTGAAGTTTCTCCGACATTTTAAAGTATACCACGAGATGCAATTAACCGCTGTGGCGAAATATAAATAATATATGATATAGTGGACCGATTTCGACCAAATATGGTCAGGATGTATAGGACCATAACAGATGCTGATTTTGTCAGATTAGTTGAGATATCTCAAACAACCAACAAGTTTTTATGCTAAGACTTGAATTTCGACTACTCGTTCCAATCGCAGCTTTATGATATAGTGGTCCGATTTCTATTAGGTACTAAAATATTTTCAATCTAAGTTTTGTTGAGATATCTCAAAAAACAACATAAATCTTTATACTTAATCTTAATTTTCGATCAATAGTTTTAATGGCAGCTATTTTATACGAAAAACTTTTGGTTTTTTGAGATATCTCAACGAATCTTACAAAGTCAGCATCTGATATGATCCTTATTTTAAGTTAAACACTTAAAATAATTTTTACACCTTAGATATCTATTTTTTTTGGGACGATTTGTGACCTCTCGAACCCAAAAAATCACAAAAATTCCGGATTTTGGGACTTATTAAAGTCGCTAGCTTCTGAGCTACTAAGCCGATCTCAAAACTATATGAAAGAAGGTTGTAGAGGGATAAGTAACCTTTAATTTGAGTGCGTTTTTGGTCATATCGGTTAATAAGATCTCATGGTGTACTCTAAAATGTCGGAGAAACTTCGAAAATTGGGAAAAAAGTTAATATTTCGAAAACCCTTCCATGTCAAAAGTTTTAAGTGCGATTTTCGTGTTTAGGGGCCAAAGTCCATAGGAAAAGTACACTGAGACATGAGAAGCGAAATGACTTTAAACTAGTGTAATAAATGTAAAAACGTGCAAAAAATATTTTAGCCCCCCCCTCATTGAGAAGCTGCCGACGCCCTTGCTTGTTCATATAGCAGGAACTTTATTATACGGAATTATAACGAGCACACAAAATTCTTCAACCAATCCTGAAACGTGCTTGACTTGCTATCAAGACTTTCAAGCTCTCAATTCCAATTTCCGGATCATTGAAATTTTTGACATGTCAGGGAAATTTTTGATAAAAGGTTAACTCACCTGGTGCATACATCATGGCCACGCACATGAAGCAGGAGAGCAGGGTCACATGTCGCACCCGCGACTTGTTGCCATGGAACTCGCCGCAGAGACTGAAGACGCACGCCTGGCCGCCCGAGATGAAGAAGCCGGTGAGGAAGCGGCAGACGATCAGCATCCAGATGTTGACCGAGAATGCCGAGACGATGGAGCTGATGGCACTGAACATCATCGCATAGCGCAATGTGGCGACACGTCCCCAGGTGTCGGCCAGGAAGCCCATCGCATGGGAGCTGAGCACGACGCCAAGGAAACCGGCTGAGGCGAGCATTCCCTGCTGCTCGATCGTCGACTGGAGATCGCATTTGACCAGCGGCATGATCAGGCTGACGCCCATAATCTCAACCATGACGGCCATGAAGCAGAGTCCGCAGATGAGCAGCAGCTTAAGGTGAAACCTGCCGACACCTGTCAGCGTGATGGCCTCCTCGAAGCTGTATTCCCTCTGAGCGGGCTTGCATTTCTCCACGGTGCCTGCAAAACCAGAGACGGTAACGGGTAACGGGTAAAGCTAACGTGTATGTAATCGGCGTCAATCAAAGTCAATCAAAATGTCGGCTTGAATTAAATTCATTTCTCATTTGCATAATTGGAATCGCCATAAGACCAGCAACGCCATCGCCAACGGACCGGAGTGTTTGCAATGATGTCGCGATGGCCACATCAGCTAAGACCACGGAACCATTGGCGGACGATGTCCAGCTGCCCAAGGAGCAGCCACCCTCCACTTTCTTCGAGTCGAAAACGTTTCGTTTAATCTCGCTTTTCATCTATGTGAGCGGCATCAGTGGATTGGGCATGGTCCTGGCCTTCTACTATCTCATCTTCTTTGACTCCCGCATGCCGGACATTCATCTCAAGTTCCCCGTCTCAATTGGGGGTCACCCGGTGCAGAAAGTGCACGAGTACCAGTGAACCACAATCCAGATGCCACAATCAGGTGAGTCAATACACACCCCCCCGCCCCCGCCACCGCCCTACACTCTTCAACCTACACCAAAACATACGAGCTCATGCCTAATTGGATTTGCCAATGGCCCAGTGGCGTCCAAATACTTTTGATACTGAGCGACTAGCGTTGACCCTATAACCGCTGATGGGGAAAGTCGGGTAGTTACTTCCCTATCAAATCAGTTTATCTTGCCCAACCAAGGATAAACCCGGATAAAGGGGGAGTTTCCTAGTGTTAAAGGGTGTTGAGGAGAATAAGCAGGTTTTATAGAGATTGTATGGTTTTTGTTAGGTAATCGCCTGACGAAATGTCCATGTCAGATTATCTTACCCAACCAGATAAGCCCCCAGGTATAAGCCCCAAATTCAATCGCATAACGCAATCTAGTACAAAGAGGGGGATAGTCCTTCCTACTGGTCTTTTACCTAAACGTTTTCCCTAAACTTTACCTCGTATTTAGAGGTTAAAGGCCTTTAGGGAGGTAAACCTTCAAGAACTTAAATACTAGCTTAAGCAAATAAGTAAGGATAAGAGAGCATTTTGTAGAGTATAAGAACTATCTATGTCTTGTCTTGCGTCTTTTCATTTCCAATTAGTTTTTCAAAATCAAGGGTCAGCCTCAAGCCTTCACTCAGGTTCACACGGCTAATGAAAACGTGGACAGACCCTTCCTAAAACTACTTATTACAGGGTGCAGTCAGTGCATATGAAGCAGAGAAGAATAACAGAAAACAAACGACGACACGACGCATCGACGTTGACAACAAATCAAACCAGGTCAAGTGGCTAAAGAAGTGCGCACGTGATGTGGGCGCGCTAAAGGGATGGTTGATGGAAGGTGGAAGGGAGGTAGACATTACGGGGTTGGGATGGTCGAATCTTATTAACGTGTCGGCCAAGACGCTGCCGGAGCACGCCTCACTTGAACAGGGCCTAAACGAACCTCGCTACGCTCGAAACCGCTCGACCACAGGCAACAACAACAACAATGAAGAAACCGCAAAACAAATCAACATAGCGAAAGAAAAAAAACATGGCAATAAATACGGAAAATGTGACTGGGCAACGGGCAATCGCCAAAGTCTCAGTCGCAATTCATTCAGTACGCCGCCAGAGACGCAAAGCCGTGGAAGACCGCAGATTTGAACGGTTTTTTTTTATATTTCGTTGTTGTGCAAAGTGTTTCTCTATTTTCCATTCACACGGTCTAAGGAATATCCGCGATATTCGCATCCTACGGTATTTGGTTAATCCACAGCCATGTCGGCCACAATGTCCAATCTGGCCGCTGTTGTCAAGGAAGCAAAGGACGAGGAGATTCAAGTGCCCAAGTCCAATGACTTCTTCGAGTCCAAAACCTTCCGTCTCCTTACACTGATACTCTACATGGGTGGGGTCAGTGGAATGGGTCTAACGCTGGCCGTCTACTATCTGTTCATTTGGGATTCTCGCATGCCGCCGCTTCCCATCTTCAAGCACACGCATCCAATTGGCTAAGGAGAGCAGACAGAGAGGGCGAAACAGAGTGAGAGAGACAGAGAGCGAGCGGACCTATCATATCAGACATCAGTATCAATACCATTTGGGTGAGTGTTTGGGTGTTGCCTTAGGTCAGGCCCCTCCTTAGAGCTGGCTATGTCTAATAATATCTTCTCGCGCTTTCTACCAACTACTGGGATTAATTTGGCGCCCAACGAGCGTAATGAAATACGTAGCGAATGGTCGTGGAACAGTGGGTCGGGGTCGGGGTCGGGGTCGGGGGTCGGTGGTCTGGATCTGGATCTGGGTCGGATACTCGTATAAAAAAGTTGACAGGCACGCACAAAACTAATCCGCTTTTGCACGTACCACTAAATCGCAGAGTTGGATCGCCCACCCAGCACAAGCACTACCCCAGACCATTCCCACATGCCCTCCGTTCCTCCCTCCCGTCGGGCTTGCGTCACCCACCGTCGAATGGCCACATCGTCATCCGATTTTGATTTAATCGACGTCAGCGTCAATGAAATTAAATGAAATCAGTAATCGGTACGCCATCTGTCAGGTGACAAGTGTATTTAGACTCTAGATCCAAGCCGAGATTGCCAAATCCAAAAATCTTAACGCGTTTAACATGTCATCCGAGGCGAGTTCCGCAGCAGCTGCCGCCAATTTGGCCAAGATAGTTAATCTAATCGGTTCCAATGCTAGAGATGAGGAGACAGTGACTTGTCAGCGTCAAACAGTCAGCTCGAAAAGTGTGCGCCTTGCCAGCAGCGGAACGCCAAGACGCTCCGCTTACTCCTATGTGCCCAAATCACCGCAGCTAGACGAGATTGTGTTTGCCAAGCCGACGTGCTCGGAACGCTTTGCGCGCTACTTTGTCATCGTCGTCTACCTGTGCGGTCTCTGTTGTCTGGGCTTCTTTCTATCCATCTACCACATATTCTTCTGGGACTCCCGCATGCCGCCCGTATTCAAGGGCCAAAAGAAGTCCCCAGCCTTTGGCTAATTCCTCAATCAATTCCAAAGCTCAGC
Organism: Drosophila suboccidentalis; assembly: GCA_037043435.1. Lineage (NCBI taxonomy): Eukaryota > Metazoa > Arthropoda > Insecta > Diptera > Drosophilidae > Drosophila > Drosophila suboccidentalis. The sequence continues at coordinate 2,284,483 of JBAMBK010000278.1, read as the reverse complement.
TCTAACAGTGACCACTTCGATGGTAAGTGGTGGCTCAGACTGTTAACCAACCAATGTGGAGTGATTAACAGCTTATTCCTATCCAAATTCTGAAATTAGAACTAGTTTATGTGAGCAACTAGGGAATACCCTGATGTACTGAAAGACCTTGAGTGAAATTTAGCTTAGTTGGTTCTTAAAAGTTAATCCATTCCATGTAAAAGCTAGATTTCTATAGACTTGACTGAGAAACTCAATATTAATAAGTATATTTTCATCCCTATATTTTCACTCTCCGCCTTAGACAAAACTTAAATTTATTTATTTACTTTTTTATTTGTTATTTAAAATTTTAATTTATTAATTTCTTACGCACTATTGGTAATTGTTTCTATGTCGGCTATATGATATGGTAATCCGATTTAAACTAAAGTTGATCAGCATAAAAAATACAATACAAATCAAATCCGAATCAGAAAACAACAAAGTTTCCACATACTAAGCCAATCTTTTGAAGTGCAAACTTTTAACTCGAATTTGACGCACTTGTAAGTAGAATTTTCCAAAAAGCCGTCTTTTTCAACGCCTATGCCAGACAAGGTTTGTTCTGTGAAAGTGTCAGCCTCCTAGCTCTTACCGTTTCTTTGATTTTCAGTCAGTCAATCAGGACAAAGAGTTTTGTGTATATAGCAATACTTGTGATTCTTCTGTACATAGTTTTAGAATAATTAGGGTATTTTCAAGTCGCCAACTCTCTGCAGCAAGCCTGTTGAAAGTAATCGAACTTTTGCCAAAAGGTTTTCCATTTAAATACTGTTCTTTTACTTTACAGCAGGCAGCAAGGATTATAACTCTAGAACTGTATTACGTGCAAATGTTGACTTTGGTACATTTTGATTTCAGGATAACTCATAGTTCAGATTCTTGTTGTTATTGTTGTTGTTGTTGTTGTTGTTATTGTCGTTGTTGTTGTTATGCCCAAGAAGGCCGTTGAAAGCGGCGCGCCACCTGCGATGGCAACGAAGATTCCTTGAGGGCCATTTTAAAACAATGTTTCGGTCGCTACTCGTATAACTGCCCCTAAGGGTTGGGGGTTGGGTTGGGGATAGGGGTTCAATGAGGGTGCAAGCATTAAAACTGGGTGTGTATGCGTTTGGCCTACATTCTAGCGAGCCAACATGATGAATGTGCATGTGTGTGTGTGCTTGTGTGTGTGAGTAAAGCTTATACAACAAAATCAATGGCCAACGTTGCAAATCGCTCGTAGTCCAAGCCGATGCCCGTGTACTTTCTTTCTCTCTCTCTCTATACCCCTGTCTCTCTCACTCTCTCTCTCTCTCTCTCTCTCTCTGTGCGCCTCTGTATCTGTCTCTCGCTCAGCTTTCAATTGCATTCGCTTCGTTGTCCTAGTGACCTAGTTGCAGATTATTAACCTCCAGCCAACAACAACCGAGCTACCAGCGACGAGCGATTGCCGAATCGAAATAGAAAACAAGTAAGAGTGCTGCCTTTAATTGCATACACGACTATCAGATACCGTGTAATGAGAGCTGATCCCTAAGATAGCTTAAAAGCTACAGCATCGCCTAACAGAGAATTAACAGCGTGTTAGCAGAATATGTGTACTTCACATACATACATATCTGTGTATTAGTGCATGCTCGACTCAAAAGGTCAATGAGCTTTCACGGCTTTAGCAGCAGTGTTTAAGTGTATGCATACAATGTACATACATATTTGTACACGAATTAAAATTAATCAAGTCAAGTTTTTTGACAAAATGAAAAAAAATATCATATGGGTAATTCTCTAATGTCGAATGCGACATTCGTACGCATTCAAAGTGAAATAAAACGTATGCCAAAACATTATTTTGTTGTGACAAAAAGGGAAAATTATAGGTTTTGATTAGCACTATAATTGGTGCTAAGGTTGATTTTGGGAAATTGTTCGTTTTCAAGATAATTTAAAAAAACCAAGACATTCGCACACGACTCAAATAGAAGTCGTTTTTTCGGCGACCAGTTCTAGCACTGATTTCGGCAAAACGTGAACGAGTGTTTTGATGCAGTTAATTTTGAAATGTAATGCATTCATTTACATAAAAAATTAAAAAATTTTAAGTAGTTTTTTTTTTAAATTTAATTTCTGTCTCTCTTTTTTGAAATTATATATCAAAACCGCTCGAAAAACGTTTTTAAAGTAAACTTTTAATATATTTCTATGTATTAAAATGGTTTATATTACAATTTTACTGTCCTACTTAGTGTAATCGCTAAAATACAAACGGTCCAATTTGGAAATCAATTTTTAAGAAAATGGGCAAAAATATAGAAAAAGTGAATTTATTCCAATGTAAAATCTATATGTTCATCCTATTGCATTTCTTCTAGCGTATATTTCTTAAATAAATAACTTAAATACATTTTTGGAAGGAAAATTCACGAGATGTGAGTTTTTGATCAATTTTTGGAAGGAAAATTCACGAGATGTGAGTTTTTGATCAATTTTTCGTTTCAATGCTTTCAATGGCTCTTAAAACAATTTTTAAAAAATTATGTCAGTTGCATTAAAACTTTGTCTACCTGTTACATGCCGAAGCTTCTTACCCGTTGGGTATACACATTTTGAAGACTTTTTACAGGGTATTAAAAAAAACAACAAAGCAGCGCATGGCGCTTGCAAGCGAAGGTGCAGGACTCAACGAGCAGCGAAAGTTGGCCAAGCAAAGCACAAAGAAACAACAGCAACAGCAACAACAAATGTTACCTACGCTGCGCTGCGATGCCCTTCGGTGTCCTTCGCGACGCCTCCTGCGAAGGTTGCGCCTGGGCATGGTCACGCGAACCGAGCATTAGGAATGAAGATGCAACGGCAACTGCAACGCCATCGCCAACGGCAACGGCAATGGCAACTGTAATGCAATTCTCACCAATAAAACTGCTACAGTGTTTGGCCATGATTTCATTGCCGGGCAATTGATTGATTTTGTTTTCATTTCGTATGTGAATTTGAAAATATTCCTTCATTTTTTTGGGTTATTTGGGGAAAAAATCAGGCGCGCATTTGCATTTCCACGTGCAGTCAAGAAAAACGCTGACCGCTGACTCATAGCTAGATGGACGGACAGATGTGGGCGTGGGCGAGGGCGTGGGCGAGCTGCTCGCTCTTGACACATAAAGCAGTGACAGGCCGCAAGACGTGCCGACGTGATGCCCGCTGCCTTAGCCATTGCCTTTGACTTTGCATTTGCATTTGCCTGTTTATTGGGAATGAAAACGGCGCGTGCCAGCTGCCGTTAAAGCAACAACACAACAGCCAACGGACCGCAACCAGCCGCTTTTTGACGCTAACGCCGACGCAGCGTTTTTCACTCAAACAAATTGTGTATGTAAATGAAACATGAACAACAGCAGCAGCAGCAACAGCAGCAACAGAGAGCGACGACAGCTGGCGCGGAGTAAACAGGCATTTTATGAATGAAATTATATGCGAAAATAGCAAAAAGAGCAGCAGCGATTTAAGGCTGAGGATCGCAGGGCGACAAAGGCATGAGAACAAACACACGAAGGCTAAACAGAGCAAACGAACGAGCAGACGAACGAACAGCAGCCGATGACGATGCCGATGACAAAGCCGACGATGCAGGAGCCAAAGGCATCGCTAGCAGCAGCGGCGGCGTCAGCAGCAGCAGCAGCAGCAGAAAGGCTCTGCTTCTGGTTGAAGCTTTTTGCGTTTGGGGCGTCATTTCGCTTGCATTCGCTCGACGCGTCGGTTGGCAGCGTTTTTATGCATAGCAGTGACTCTCTCTGCAACTGTAAGCTTTAAAATTTCAACTTTCAACTGTAAACACTTTAAGAGAGCGACGCGTCACAATAACAATAATAATAAGAAGCAGCAGTAACGACAACAACAAACAACGAGAAGAGCAACAACTACAAGAAACATTGCATTTATGTACCATATACATATAATAACAAAGTAACAACAACATTTATACTAACGGTGCACTGCCAGAAGCAACAACAAAGCTGAACATATCAAAACGAAAGTGCTAACAAGTCAACAAAAAGGAGCACAATCAAAACCCAATTGAATTGAATCGAATTGAATTGAAATCAAAATCGAGCATCGAATATTTGAGAATCAAACAAAAAAAAAAGCAAACAAAAAGTTGTAAAAAGATATAAAAACCGTTAACAACAACAATAAGAATAAATAAATACATAACAAAAATAAGAATAAGAGACAAAAATAAATATAAATACAAATACAAATACAAGTAAAAAGGCGAAAATGAATTCCAAAGTCAATTCGCTTGAGGAGAAAGTGAAACTGCCGCCCACGGAGACAATAAGCCGTTGTTATCAGCCGCAGCAGAGCAATCGTAAGGTCATCCGCATCCTAACGGTGGCCGTCTATGTACTATGCGTCTCACTGGCGGCCATCATGCTGTCCCTATATTATATATTCATATGGGATCCAACCATACGACCCTTTGTCACCAAGGCCAATCAGTGCGGTAAGTTTAAAACAACAACAACAAAAACTAAACGTCACTCTCGCGCATCGTCGCCTGGGTTAAAAGTCGCTTGGGTCTGTTGCCCCCGTAACTTTTTACTACATTCATTCCGTAACTTCCGTAACTAACGCAATGACTCCTACAATCCAATCAAACGGATTTGTGAAGAGGGTGGAGGAGGAGGAGGAGGCAGTGCGGCTTTTGTGCCATTTGTGGTCGAATGTGGTCAACTGCTGTTGGCCCATTAGGGGCCGGACTCGAACTGGGACATACCGACTAGCATGAACTAGGCTACTGTTAAATTGCATCTCTCCCCTTCCCTCCTTCCTTCCTTCCTTCCTTACGCCCATCACCCCATCACCCCATCACTCACTCCCTCAATGGGGCCAACAATAACGGTAACGGCTCGGAACGTGTCGGCTCGGGGTGGTTCAGGGTGGTGCCATTGGCTGGTACTGTTCATACCGGAAAGGGCGTCAGAGTAGTTTTCCTTTCCTCTTTTTTTTTTGGTGTTTTTTGTTTTTGTTGCTGTTGTCGTTTTTCAGTTTTGTAAATCAACTCGAAATTAGGTCAATGGGCTATCTCATGCACACACAAATGCACGCGTACGTGTATGTGTATGTGTTTGTGTGTGTGCGGGTGTCTGTGTGTGTGTCTGTGAGTGTGTGTGTATGTGTGTAATCTGCTTGCATGGCATTTGCGGTTCAATAAACGCATTGTCACCAACCATGAAATTGGTTCATCAACAGAAGCATACCGAATATTCGAATCTGCTTAAATGGAGTACACATATAAATCATAAATATTAAACATTAAATATGTAGATACTAGAGGTCTGCACGGCTGCATTCAAGCTTGAGCGTCTCTGAGTACTCGTGAGTTTAATTCAGTTCCCTGAGTCGAATAAATTCATAGATCCGGTTCTCATCGATTGAATACTCATTTTTGACATTAATTTGAGCACTCAAATGAACGGCATCGAGTGAATGAGCTACGAATGAAATTAATGAAACAAAGATTTTCAGAGTACTCAGAATACAACCCTTTTTTTTTTTTTGGAATAATTGTTATGTTAGAGTTAATATTGTTCGTCACAAAATTGGATATCAGAAATTTTTTGGGGCATAGAAATATTTTCGTGACTAGATTCTTACATTTAATAAAAAAAAAACAAAAATGACGGCACTTATCCCCCTCCCTCGTTTTTTTCAGTTATTTCGTCATTCAATTCAGTCTGCCTTTTTTGAATGTGAAGTTTTCGGTTTCAATTCATTCATTCAATTCATTGGAAGACGCAGCCGAACTCATTCAATTCAGTTGGGCGTGAATGTCTCATTTGACGTTTTGAATGCAGCCATGCAGACCTCTAGTAGATACATAAATATTTATCTAAATAAATTCAATGATTTTCTCATATTGAGCAACTGTTTATTTCAGTCTTTGAAACTAAATAAATAATTTAAAAAATTAAAATTTTTTTAATAACTATATGAACCGCGTTTGCTATTTTATTCGAACTACCGGACAGAATCTTCTTCAATATGTTGGTAATTTGCAGTCTTAGTTGTGGAGAATAAATTTAGTTGCCAGATTTTAGCAAAATTATCAGGATTTCCAGATCTCAAACTTTTGGTTCTAAAATTAAGATGCGTATGACGTATATTCGACAAGAATTATGTTTGGAAATCGAATCAGTTTTAACTACATAAGTTATAAAAATTTCAAGTTGGTATGATTTTCAACCTAGCAGCTGATTTCTTACAAAATAAAACTTTTGGCATGATTTCTTACAAAATAAAACTAATCGTCTCAACAAATTTGAATGCAGAATGAATGTATAGCTTTATCAGTTTTGGCTAAGTTATGAAAATTTTGTCACACTTTTGGCATTATTTTATACAGAACAAATCATTTTATATTTACATATTTTGAATTGAACTTTTTTTTTATTGAAAAACTTAATAGACCCTTTGTAATTTTTTTAATTACCGGATCTAAGAAAGTTTTTAAAAAATTCTTGCCACTACAAATATTTTAAAGTGGTTTTTTGTTTTTTTATTTGGCTGATACCTCGTGTTATTAATGGGTAAAAAGTTTCCCAGATAAAATCTAATCGGCATTTCTTACATTTATTTACATGATATTGGATGATGGAATATAGACAAAATTGTGATACCCGAAAAAATAGCCATACGCCTACTAAACTCATCGGAAGTCACCGCGGAGCAGTTCTATAAGCACATCCTCGATCAGTACCGCATCCTGAGCCACTTACAACAGCAGCGACAGCAGTTCCTGCAGAAGCAACATCTACAGCTGCAGCAACTGGAGGCGAGCAATCGTTTCCAGGAGGTATTCGCCACGGCCACCATTATACAGGCGCATCCGCATCCCCATTCGCGGGATCCGCTCAAGAAATCACTTGGCCCGTCGTCCAACAACAACAACAACAACAACAGCGACTCGGAGGCCTTTCGTCTGGAATCACCACTGGCGCCATCCAACGTAATGGACGTGGCCTCCTCCGGTCCATCGACCCATCACATGCCCATAGTGCTAGATACATCGCCGCCAGCGGACATGAGCGGCATGACGCACCTGAAGCGGAAGAGTCACCGTGGCCACTACAAACATCATCGAGCGCGATCCGGCTCTGGCCAAAAGAAGCTGGCCAACTCGGCAAGTTTCGGGCTGAGCACCACACCGTCGTCGTCGTCGGCATTCGCCCTGGGGGATCAGCCAACGGCAGCGGCACCACACGGCTACATGGACACGCCACTCAATCCGGCGGCTGGCACCATCTTGCAACAGCCGTTGCAGCTGTACACCTCGATGCCCATACCGCTCATACTGAGTCCCAGCAACAGCGAGAAGCGTCCGGTTCATCATAGCCACAGCCATGTGCATGGCGAGAGGCGTGGCGGAGGCGGTGGTGGTGGTGGTGCTCAAGCACGTCGACGCACCACCACCGCCACCGTGTCCGGCTACGATGCGCGGACATATCTCAATCCGTTCCTCACCGGCGAGCTAATCTTCGAGAAGTAAACACCCTCGTCATATTTTTTATTACAACATTTACGTTAATTAGATGGCCAAAGATTTGTATGTACAGTAGGTACACAGTTACTTTAGGCATCTGGCAATCCACGGGCCAGATGAGGGAATTCGGATACGGAATTCAGACTCGGACTCTGTCATATCACACAGACATAGCGACAAACATATACAGTACTTAAAACTATCCAATCAAAAGTAAAACACTTGCACGACACGGCAGAAGCATCAGATGTCAGATATATCAGATGTCATTTCAGATACAAACATATGTACACTATATGTGTATAGCAAAGATAGTTCTCAATGAAAAAGAATTCCACTGTCTGAATGAATATATCATTAAATGAATCGAAATCGAAGTGGAATTATCCAATCTACACATAAGATAACATTTAAAAATGAAATGAGTACAATTCTCATTGTCGAATCTTCAGATCTGATATGCACCCAGTACAATATTCAAAAACGCGATGCAATGCAATACATACATACATACTACAACACATTTAATACAATTGTTACCTATATACATTATATAGAGGGGCTTTACATACAATACATATACTTATAGACCTACAGATAAGACAAACATCACATACACACATACAAACACACATAATGGGCAGAAGCACGGCGATCGCATAACTACAATAATAATAAATAATAGAAATAAATACCACTGCATACGATAGTTAAACGATAGCTAGGTACTTGCATACATTTGTACCTTTACGGGACCCACTCCAATAAATAGAGCGTCACTCACAGCGGCAAGCAACAACACCCCACCTAGGACACTGCTTTAAGGCAGCTAGCGAATGCTACACCAACTACAATAAATAATAATAATAATAATAATAGTTAGTTAACTTTAGTACACACTATATCCAATACAATACAATACAAAACACAATAATTGCAGCCATAAAAATCACACTAGCTCACAGCATCAGCATCAGCAACTGCATGAAAAACATTATGAGAGCGGGTTCAGCTTGAAAACTGCATGACATACATACATAAATGTACACGAATATACATATATACATACATATATACGAGTATATATTATTGTTAGATTGATCAGATTGAGTATGCATATTGGGGTGTCCCTTATTTATTCAAAGTCATTATTTTTAGCACATTCAAACTTGCATCGAAACAAGAAAAAACATCGAAAAACGTGTTATCAGTGTTAAAACAGTGTTAAACAGTGTCAAGCTTGCATCGAAACAAGAAAAAACATCGAAAAATGTGTTATCAGTGTTTAAACACAGTTTTTTCATGTTTTGATGCAAGTTTGAATGGGTTATCATACTCCGATTGAGGTAAAAATTTATTTCCGAATGTTTTTAAAAAAAAAGGGACACCCAAATGCATATATGTAGTATATCAGTTAAATGGTATTTTGTACATACATAAGCGAAGTGCACGGCACTCGACAACTATATAGAAATTATAAATATACATACATATACACGTATTCGATACATATTTGTTGGTTTTTTTTTTTTAAATATTTGAATACAACATATAAATAAAAATGTGATTAAAACAATATTAATATACGATCTTCAACGAATCGCAATTCAGTTAAATTCTAATAGATTTTTAAAGTGTTCAAACATTTTTTTATATAGAACTTTTTGTGAATAGCATGAAATATTTGAGCGTGACACGACATAAATAAAAATACAAAACAATCATGAGATCAAAGTTAAAATATTTACGATACATTGTGTTAGGCTCTTAATATTGTAGATTTTTAGATGTTGGATCTTATTTTGTAGAACATTTTGTGAATAGCAAGTAATATGTATCTGTGTCTGAATACTATATTAAGGATCAGGGATTAATTCCGAAATAAATTTAGTAACTTCTGGTAATTTTGAAATTGAATTTGTTTCGGATCACGGTTCCTGTATAGAAAATGTTTCAACATGTATCAAACTTAAAAACGTTTTCGAAATCTGGTTTAATCTTAGCGAATTTTCGGAATATTTAATTGTTTATTGGTTAAAATCTCTTAAAAGTCGATATTTTTGCGTGACGCACACATTTGAAATGTACTTCAATCTTTATTTTCTTAAGTATAGAGAAAGTACTTGAGAATTTACTTGAGAATTCTGCAATTCTTTGCAATTTTTTTTTTAAATTTCCATCATTTTTTTGGCATGACAATTGCAAACACATTTCTGCATGCTCAGCGAAATTCGCGCTTAAAGTGAACTTGATCGTATAAATATACTAGATATATATATATACATACATTTATAGGTAAAATATATATCCAACATTCAATGCATACTGCTGCGGCACATCACTCATAGCATAAAGGAACTGCAACCGCATGAAAGAACGAGAAATGAAATACATACATACACATACATACATACATATATGTATCTCAAATACACTCCACACATTTTACACTTGACAATTGTATTAACGAAATATAATGGCAGATATATCTATATGTACCACTTAACTATGTATGTATATGGCTTTATGACATAGAAATTGAATCCTGTATCTGTATCTGATGGACATATGCATATAACATATACATGAAATCCGTGTACTTAGAAATTAATAAACTGAACTCATTTCGGCAATAATAAAGCGTAGAGCAAAGTAAACATACATATATAAATTTATCGAACTTTTGTTTATATTTTATGGGGCTACAAATATTTTTAAAATATGTGGTTGATGGATTTTTTATCGAATCCTCTACAGAGATGACTGCAAATAAACATCAAATTATATACCACATTCAACGAAGATTGTACTGATCAGTGTATTGTCAGTTTATAATGATGACACACAAAATTAAGATAAACAAAATACGAAAAATTCCAAATTGTATCCAAATTTTCTTTGATCTGCACGCCTCGTTCACACTGATCAAGAGCTGTATCTTAACTTTATTGAGTCGCATATAACATAAATAAAAATCACTTTATGATGCCTTTTTTTTAGACATTTTTATGGCTTTTTGTATGCATACATATGTACACCCTCACATAATATGGTACATAAAATATCAGCGAATTCAGATACTAAAGATAAGTTGGCTTAATTACTCCTTTATAACACATTATGGCTCAGTTATCAGTTGTAATACTAACATGAACCATAAGATTTTCAGTTTAGTTGCGACTTTCACTATTGTTTCAGTTTGTACACGGCTAACAAAGTATTCTGAATAATTATGAATATAAATTCACTTTCCGACAATCGAAATTTATCGGTTATATACGAATTAACTCACCGAACTCGCGCTCGCAGTCGATCACATAGCCGGGATTATCCATTTAACTGTAGTTAAAAAACTTTGATCACAAAAAAAAATATGAACTGAAAAACGAGCTAACAGAGATCGGACCAGATCGTATAGTCTGCCAGGTTAGCACCTACTAACTATGGTAAGGCAGATATCGGAGATACTGATGCGTCTGCTGGCAGTGCCGAAATTCAACTGGCAGAGCTGGAACTGAATTCGGCCTCTTTTACCCAAATTTATCTTCAAGTAATGCTTCACATTCAGCTATCATTAGAAAGACCGATTAAAATTGGGTTCTGTAAGACCCGAGATGTACAATATATTTATATTTAGTCATGGATACAAATATAACTTGAATGCTGAAGCTCAAAAAACAGTTGACAAAACATGCTAGAGCCGACTTGTGAATACCCTGCACTTTTCTCTTTTTACTAACATAACGAATGCTAGTGGAGAACATCAATTGCTCAACAATTTTAATTTTACTGGATAAACATGGACGGCAGTCCACGCTAGTGACGAAAGCATTACGAAGGATTGATTTTGAAGGTATTTATGTATATCGGGTCATCTTTTAATCATTATAAACCAATTCAGCAATCAAGATTAATTAACATTCGATATCCCTTGTCGAATATTTTAATTAAACACAGGACTGCAAAGTTTTCAATTTAGACGAACAAAAAATAAGAAAGCGAAGAGGAGACGCGGTTGGGAATATCTTTAGTTCTTCCAATTGGTTAATGAAATCAAACTTACATATATCAGAAATTAATGCTCGAACTGAACACAAAGAAACTTTTAACAATATTGGTTTTCAATCCCATCAGAGACCCTTCGAGTTTTAATCAACAGTAGCATTAAATGACTATATTTCCAAAAAAAAAACATGTTTTTGATTGAATTTTAAATATGTTTCACAGAAGTGAAGAGTTTTCTATATTTTTATACCTTTGACTCCTGCAAATAGGCAATGATAAAATACTTATGGATTGTACATAAGAGCCCATTCGAGGGTACAGGGTATTAAAATGCGATATCAAGCAACTATCAGCATGGGTTAACCGACTGTAAAACATTAATAACCGCTTAGGTAAACTTAAGAACAGAAACTCTATAAAATATGTATAAAATATTATGCAAGTCAGCGCCAGTGGGTTAAAGTACTCTCACTCTTTCTAGCATAAGCGCTGCTGTGGCTGTTGGTGGTTGTTGTGGTTGTTAGTGGTGGTGTCAGTTGTCAGCAGCCAGTTGTCAGTTGTCTTGAAAGATGCCAAAATAAATAAATAAATGCTTTTATACACTACGCATATATAGTACATATAAATACTACGGATTAAGTACTTTAGTTTCTATGTACTTAGATCTTAGATTCGTGTTAAAAACTTTAGCAACTGCTCGGTCTGTTTTCAAGGACAGACACCGCATGATTTTACAACATCTGCATTCACTTTCTATTCAAGGTACAAAGGATTAAACTTGACATTCGCGATGTGAGTTTATTCATCATATCAGATATTTAAAGTTCAATCTTTAAGATGGTGATAATACTTCGTTATACTTTTTATTTATATTATTATAATGGCACAGATCAGATCTCTGGAACTTATCGAAATCGAGAAATAAATAAAGAGACAATATATATTGTGAAGTTGGTACACATACATACATACATACATTTATTCTCCAGGGAGAATGGATTGTAAGAAACCCTCTTCTGGAATTTAATAACAATCGGGATTATGATCTACGATTATATGTTAATTGATATTTATCTGTTTGAATAATCAGCGTAAGTATAGATGTCTTTGTAGTTTAGATTTATATACACACACATATGTATATTTTAAACGCTTTCTCTCTTTCTCTCCCGCACTCACTCTCTGTCTCTCTCTCTCTTTCTGTCTATTTTCTCTATTTCACTCTATTCGTGTTTCTGCATCTGCCACACCTTTCTTATGTATGGACAGTCATTTGCACATTCAACCCAGCAATCTATTTATCTATTACGGAGTAGCTTACGGTTTATGAAGATTTAGGTATATGTTTTAACAAAAGCCATGTAGTTAGATAGTTAAGACCTGGCTGATAAATATTTACAAAAAGAAAGAAGCATGAATAAGTAAAAAGAGTTAAGCTAAACAGAATGATTCGACTTAAGAATAACATCTTATTTACAGTTATGCATACATACATATATAAAAATACTCGTACAGATATAGTAGATACAGATACATTTGTATCTTTCTTTTAATGGTAAAGGTTACTTTAACGCCAACGTCAACGCCAACGCCAGTTGAAAGAAGTCTTACATATAGGTAAGTGTTACTTATCTTAAATAGTACATAAGCATTTGCTGATAAACCGAAAACAAAGTCATTCGATATATAGTACATACTCATACCTGACCGAAACCTAGTCAAAGACGACTCGCATTGTTTTCTATACAAATCAGGCTTTAGGCTACAAAAATTCCTTTTCATAGTCATATTTATAATCGAAGTCAATCATTGACATTGTGATGCGACCAGTAAAAACAATCATTTGCAAGTGCATCAACTAAAGGGCAATTCCACATACAGCATCAAGTAAATGGAATTTCTTAAACTAAAGTAAAAAAAAATATAAAAAAAAAACTAGTAGTAAAGGCAGTAAAAAAGCAAAATATGGTAAATTATACAATTGATAATAAAGCAATTAAACAATAAATATGCCGCAAGTATGTATGTAACAGGATGTGTGCTCTCCTCTTCTCCCTTTTGGCCCTACACAGTCTAAATTTGATTCTAAAATAACTTGAATAAATAATTCGGACCTGTCCTAAGAATTGCATTACAATCGGCGAATAAACTAACCCCTTGTACTTTTTAAGTTCAAGGTATGCAAAAAAAAAAAAGAAGTCATAATTATAAGGATAAAGAAAGCATAATAGTATTGCAGTAAACATTAAATATGTTTTTTTTTCACAAGGGAATGGAAGAAATATTGTAGAGCTATGTTGCAAACACACATAGAATACACTTCAAAGTATGTAAATTCACCAAGACTAGGCAAAACACCGATACACCGATACACCTAGACACCGAGAATTCCGATCTTGGACGAGCAATTGAATGCATTGCATGCCAATCAGGATATTCAAACGAATTACGCATATAAATCTATATATTTATATATATACATATATAAATATCTTAGTTTGCATGCAATGGTTATGGTTACGGTTACGGATAATCAGGTTATCATTTTATCAGGTTATTGGGCTATCGAATTAAGGATTTATAGGTTGTGCGGGTTGCTCAAACTCAAAACTGAAATGGCGGCGCATCGCGACAGGTGTGCGCGTCCATTGGCGTTATGACCACGTGCAGGGAAAGCGTATTGCGCTGATTGCCAGTCAAATGGGGGCTCAACGATGGCGACGAATGCTCCAGCTCCTCGTACGGTAGCAAGTTATCCAAATTGATGACTCGCGACTCATCGGAAAAGTATTCCGTTCGCTCCACAACGGTCCTTATATGCGGGATCGTATTCTGGATGCCAACGATGAGCACGGCAATCTGTCGAGAAGTTTCAATTCAAATCATCTCGAATTCAAATTGTATTTCATGGATTACGCACCTTGAAACGTTTCTCTTCAATTTTGTGATGCTTGCAGGTGACTCGGAGTCGCACGGTGTTGAGTGAGCAACCGGGCACATCCTCGCCACAAACCATTTTGGCCTTATTGTACTTGACTCCGCGCGGAAAGAATTCGATTTCCCAAGTCATGCAAGGATCTAAACAAAGAATATCATAAGATGATTGAAAGATCTGTCGTGTCCTAGCACTCACCGTCTTCAGTCTCGGCGATGTGACGTTGCGAAAAGAAGCAGGTTACATAGTTCTTATAGTCCTCAATCTCATCAAAGTTGGGCACATCGATGCCAACGCTCCACGTGTCGTTCCAGTAGAGTCTTGGCGTGAATTGCAGCTCCCCACATTCCGAGCTGCGAATCTCGCGCACGCGATCTTCCTGTCCGGATTGGTAGCTCAAGCCAATGGCCGTGCGCTCCACGAGAAACTCCTTGTGGTACTCAACCAGGGGCACAAACAATAGATGAGCCAGCTCACGCGGCGTCATCATCCCGAAGCGTATGTGCATGACAGTCTGCTCGATTATTTCCATAAAGCTGCTGACCTTCTTTTCAGCACTCATGCCGGGCGTGGCCTCGATTAGCTCGCGTCTGTGGAGCAGCCACGTCTGCAATATGGTAAACAATTTGTACTCACTGGTGATAACAAGATCATTTTGCTGTAGAAGCAGCTGCAGTATGGCCGGATCCATATCGACAAAATCCTTTGACTCGGCCACCATTTCCAGGTTCCATTTAAGAAAACGCTTCAGCGTCTCGGTGAGATCATTATGGGTGGGCGTAAACGACAGCGTATACTGTAGCCAAGAGACAAGGTATCCACTAGTCGCCGCCTTGGCCACATGCTTGGTCATATAGCCCACACACAGTTCGATGAGATCGCGCACGTTGTATTTGTCGGACAACGCCAGCATCGGCATCACCGTCTGCAGTGTGACCTCAATGTGGCCAACATACAAGTATTTAATGAACTGCGGAAACACCGCCGAGCAGCAGGCCTCCTCGTGGAGCTCAATAACGTGCTTGCTGCTCTCATTCCACTGTGGATTCATGAGCATTACGTGGAATACATCGCTGCTGGCGCATAGTATGACTCGATGTGCCGGATACTCCTTGCCATCCACCAGCAGCACAATGTCCGACATCAGCTGATCCGCATAGAGATGTGCAATCTTATTGAGCACGCTGTTCGCATCGATCATCTGCAGTATATATTTTTTATATGACATATGGCATCATATATGGGCAGTATGTCAGTTGGACAGGGCAGCTGCATACTCACGGTACTAGCGCCATCCTGGGCTTCGTCTGTTTCCAAGCATTTGCGACGCTTGGCATCCTGATCATCATTGAGGCCTGTGGTGGCCTTGGTGCCATTGGTTGCACTGTTACTAGTGCCAGCCCCAGCATCACCTGCTGCACCTCCGCCGCCTCCAGGGCCTGGGCCAGCAGCAGCACCGCCAGCAGCAGCACCACCAGCTGCAGCACCACCAGCAACAGCTGCACCTCCACCTCCACCACCACCCCCAGCAGCTCCAGCAGAGGCGGCCGCACCTCCGTTACTGTTTGCGTTCATAAAAAACTTTGCACGCGCTCGCTGTCAGCGTCTTCTGCGTAGCTAAACAAATCACCTGTCGTCTCACTGTTCAACTCCAAATTAATCGATCTGGCAGCTCTGGATATACGTACGCCTACTAACTACATCACTCGTGCACGAGCTACGGAGGACATGCCCAACAGATAGATGTTAACATTAATTTCCTCCTATCGAAAACAACAAATTGCGTTTGTGCGTGCAGTGTGACCGTTCATTGCAAAGGTAAAAACGCCGAAAATGTAAAGCTTAGTAAGTGCCATGATGCAATAAGTACAAGGTGGATAAACGTTTATCGGACTTCAAAACGAACGATTCGGCAGCCGACGAGACCACCTTATACTTATTGCATCATAGGGCGGTAAACAAATGCATTTTCAAATCCGGTTTTTTAATGTTCCCCAAGATCAACTATATAAAGTATTTTAGAAACTAACATTAGAAACGGATTCTTCTTTGATTGCTTTGTAAATATTTTGCATAGATTATCGGAAATATAACAACATACAAAAAAAAGTATTCGCATACATACACTCATTGAAATTTAATAAAAGGCACCTCATTTTTGCATGAAAAATTATTATTATTGATAATTGCTAAAAATGACTTTTTTGTATGAAAAACGGGGAAAAAGGGGTAAAAATATTCATTTTTAGAAATATTCAAAAAATCATAAAAAATACTAGCAAAGAGATTTTTGAAAATTTTGTTTTGCAGTCACTTTTAGAATTGTTTAAATAATTTTTTTGCATCAAACAATTTTTTTCCAATAATCAAGGATAAAAGTTGAAAAAATAGACTTTTACAAAAATTTAAATTACAAATATAAAATCTAACGGTAAATGATTTTTACGAAACTTAAAATAGACTACTAATATCGATAACAATATTTAAAGACGAATTTACGATACCGTTATCGCCAATCATATGAGTGTATGTATTTTATATTTTAAATAATAATTTTAGAAAAACATTTTAAATCATAATCGTTTTTTTAACGATTCATAAAATATAGCAAGATGATTACATAAAAATGTTATAAATTTAATTTAACTAAAATTATTTATTTAACTAAAATTTTGAAAATTGTTTTATTAAAAATTAAACAAAATATGTATTAAAAAACTTTAAAATTAAAACTGAAAATAAACTATAAAAAAATGTCATTTTAAAGTTTACAAGACATCAACCAATTTTTATTCATTCTGTGATCAAAACCTCGTCCAAATATAACGGAAACGGAAAGAGCCAAATGAGCTGCAAAAATCACTAATCGCAAAAAAAAAAATCTAAATATAAATAAGCACAGCAAACAATCAAATCTATGAAAGCAACTTTTAAGCAGCCGTTAACCTTTGATTAATCTTGGAGTCTTGAATGCTCTGAAATATTAAATCAAAAGCCCAATAACATTCCATTCCCAAATCGGTATTTATTGATTTTGTTTGAGCTATATAATTACAAAAATTGAATTAAACTAAAATCAGTGTTTAATATGAAAGTCTAAAGTTGAGATCAAATATGCCAGATATCCTGTAAGATATTCGTTTTCATGCTTTCTAGTACATAAATAGCAGCAATTTTAAAAATTGTTCTACTTCAAGTCTATTAAATTCAAAATGTGATTAATTGTTCTTTTAGATATTTGGCACACGTGAACTAAACTTTCAAAAATTATAAAAAAAAAGTAATCAGAACAAAAAGATTTATGGAGAGTAACATTAAATTAAATTTGTATCAAACATTTGGTTTTTATTTTGTTTTTGTTTTTTAAATGGATGACTACTCGTTCCAAATGGCACGACTATCAACCAATTTCCTCACAGGGGCTGAGAGAGGAGCTGGCTCGAACATAGAGAAATTATGTTACTTTGGCGCTGACATTCGTATATAGATGTGATTGTGTTGTTCATTCGACGATTGGACACAGTTTAAAGCTCATCATGTCCGATGAATTTCTTGATATACGCCTGCAGTTCCGGCAATGAGCGGCTGCCCTCGTACTCAACCTGACGCTTGCCATTCTTGTAGAGCAAAAGAGTTGGATAGCCCTCAACTTGCTGGTCTATGCAGATTTGTTTGTTATCCGGCGATGTGCAATCAACCTTGGCAACAACAATGTCCGAGTCGCTGGAAGCCGTTTCAGTCGCCAGTTGCTCCCAAGTGGGCTGCAGTTTTTGGCAATGACCACACCATGGTGCATAGAATTTGATAAATGCAATGCCCTCGGCAATTGCTTTCTCGAATTCAGTATTGCCATTCAGCTGCAACACAGCCTGCTTTTTAGCCTCATCTTTCGCATCTTTTGCGGCATCATTTAGATCATTGCTGCCGCTGGGGGCACCAATCATTTTCTCAACATAGCCCTTCAGTGTTACCAAGTCGCGGGCTCCCGAGTATTTTTCAATCTTCTTGCCATCTTCAATCCACAGCAATGTGGGATAGCCTTTCACCTCAAAGTCCTGACATATGGAACGATATTGTGTGCAGTCGACTTTTGAAATCGTTGCAGCTGTCTCTTTGATGAGTTCCTTCGCCAATTCCTCCCATGTGGGAGCCAGACGCTGTAAAAATCAAATACATATAAAAATTAGTACTTAATGAGGTTAGGTATATGTGGGTCAATTACCTGACAGTGACTGCACCAGGGTGCAAAGAATTTGACAAAGTGATTGCCAGTGGACACATGCTTGGCGAACGTATCCTCAGTCAGATCAACAACTTTGCCAGCATTGGGATTTGCATCAGCACCATCCAGAGCGTTCTGTTCACTCAAATCCTCCTCGGCGGGTGTGTTGAGCTCTTGGTTAATAAAGTCTGTTATCGCTGGCAGATCCCGTGTGCCCTTGAACTTAACGGACTCCGTATCGCCAAGCTTGAAGAGACGCAGGGTTGGGTAGCCAGTCACTTGATGATCGGCACAGAGGGTCTGATGCTTGGTGCAATCCACCTTAGCAATGGTCACCTTGGGATCATCAATGTTCATTATTTCAGCCAACTGCTCCCACAAGGGATGCAATCGCTTGCAATGACCACACCTGCAAGAGTCAACAATAATTACCACGTTTATTAATTGGCTGAAAACATAAGACTTAAAACGCTACCGTAAACATTTTTATACCCTGAAAGGGTATATTAGATTTGTGTGATCTATGTAACAGGCAGAAGGAAGCATCTCCGACCCCATAAAGTCCGTCTGCTTGAGACAGCCGATCTCAGAAACTAAAATAGCAAATTTGGCATGTAGGTTGCTGGATACCGGACGCAGAACAAGTTTCTTATTAAATTTGGATCGGACCACAATATCATATAGCTGCCATAGGAACAATCAGTCGAAAATCCAGTCTCATAACTGAACCAAACTGACAGAATATGCATACGGGATGGTCCCATGCATCCTGATCAAATTTGGCTGAAATCGGACTACTGTATAGCTGCCATAGAAACGACCAGTCGAAAATCAAGTCTCAGTATGAAAAACTTTTTTTTTGTTTGAGAAATCTCCACAAAACTGACAGAGCGGCGTTAAATATTTATGTTTTATAAGCTTACATGTTACTAATTCTATTATAACCAATATTCTATTTTATGGAGACTGGCACAGAGTATCTAACAGTCGAACAAACTCGACTGTATCCCCACCTTCACTCTCTAAAACATTTAGCATACATCCCCTATCCGGAACCATTCACTTAAAATCTATTTTTATTTTGAAAAAATGTTGGCCTCCTTCACTTTTGTTAATACATATAATATTTAATATTTATTTTTACACTATTTATTCCTTTTTTTTCAGTCCGTCTACCCTGCTTTTCTATAATTGAAAGTTGGCAACTCTGCAATAAGCCATGTATTGAATATAAACACAATTAAGCGGCAACTATAAACACTTAAAGATGTAAGTCAAACCAATTTTAGTTAAATCTGGTTAAACTGCTTTATAAACTAAATTTCCAACTCTTGGGATTTGGATTTTTAGCTGGCTTACTTTATAAACTAGGTGAATAATACGACAATAAAGAAATATAAAAATAAAGTAAAGTTCTATATAGTTTTAGATAAGCTCGTTCTTATCAATAAATAAACACAATCAGCTGTTTAGAAGCATTTCAAAGAGATTCTGAAGCATTTCTCAATTCAAATCTGAATCTAATGAGAGAGGTCAAAGAGTCAGCTCAACGATAGTCTGAAGAATCAGGCTCATATGGTTTTCTGTATATGATTTGTTACCATGTTAGAGACACGTATCCGCTTTAAGTTCGGGAATTTAAGCAAAGTGAAACTTTATTGGATAAGGCGTACATTATGAAGATCTGACGTGTTGAAACGCATGTCGGGTCGGCAATTGAAATGTAAAGAGTTTGCGTCGTACATGATATATGAGTATGATATGGTATTATATTGTAAACTGATAAGACGCGACGCTTGCCGGTCAGCGCTCAACTTAGTATATGTATTAGTAATCGTATGTGTGTGCAGCAACTCTTTGTGCATACTCATGTAGTATTTGTCAATCAAGTGTGGTTCTTGACTTTTCTCAAACAAAGCCCCTTTGACCGTTTCGGACGTCCTTATCATAATACGTGTTCAATTTCAAATAAAGACGTCAATGACACCGACAACAGCAGCTGTTGCTGCCGAAACAGTTCTTGATTATGCGTGTGTGTGTGTCAACAAGGAAATATGTTTGAACAAATGTTTATACACAAACATATGTACGGAATGTACAAATTTACATATGTACATATGTATGTACAGATGTTATTAAGAATGCGTGGCCAAGTTTTATGCCAACGCGTAAGTGAAACTTCAAGTGCTTGCCGGCCATGACCGGAAAAAATAAAACAAATCAAATCTGCAGACTTGCCAAATTTTGAATGCTAAAACTTTGCAAATAAGCTTACCATGGCGCAAAGAACTTCACAAAGACATTGCCGGCACCGATAACCTCGTCAAATGTTTCCGGGTCCAGTTCGACGGCAAATTGCTTTTCGTCTGTTGGTTTTTGCTCCTCATCGGTCGCAGCTGCTACCAAAAATGGTGACAAGCTTAACGCGCAAATGGCAAGCGGTATAACTGATTTGAATAACATTTTGGACTGTTTTAAAAATGTCAATCGCGTTTGCACTTAAATAAACTACATGAAATGATGCCCGTCTGTGGCAGTGTGACCAAAACTTTCGATAGCGAAAATGTACGAGGCGGCCTTCAATATTCGATTAACGAGTTGCATTCAGGTTATTTATCGATTTACCGCTTAATCGACTTGATAACGATAAAAGCTTAAATATTTTTTTAATAGTTTTACTGCAGTATTTGACCAACTTTTATTAATTACTTTTCATACATAAATGTGATCAGTTTAATTTTTAATTGGGTGAAATTTCAACGCAATTACTTTTGTATACAGAAAATATCTCAAAATCGTTTATAATTAATGTATGAATTAAAAAAAAAGTAAGTAACAATCGTAATATAAACGAAGGTTCAATCAGCTAACTTTTTTTTTTACTTAACATTTTAAGCGAGCTAATATTGTCAGTCTAAGATGCCTTGTCTATTAGTTTCTACAGATTTATTAGATTTGTTTCATATTCTGTTCAACAATAATCCGCCGAGAAACCTGCATTGCGTTTCATGAGTATTGTAAGTCCTTCTACTCAGATGTGGCAAGTCCAACTTCCGTTTACAGTATGTCAAGTGACTGTTTTGACAAACGAAAAATAAGCTTATTGAATCTTGTTTATTTTCTTTTTAAGTATTCTAAAAACGAAAGCTATAATAAAAACATAAAGAAGAAATGTAAAGCCCAAAAGTTTTTTTTTTTTTTAGCAAGATAATTAAATTTTTTTTTAAATTTGTCAAAACAGTTGACTAACTGTACATACAGTGGCTCACAGCTTATTTCAACCAGCACAAAAAGCAACTTTAATCAAAAGCTTCAATTACAACTTACTAAAATTCAAACCTAATCAACTCATAAATATTGAAAATATTAAAAATTACTTAAACATTTTTGAGTTTTTGTAAACATCAACTTTTATCCTCGATTTAAAAAAAAATGTTTTTATGCAAAAAGTTTCTCTAAACAATTCTAATAGTGACTGCAGAAAAAAAGTTTTGATTTTTTGTATGGGGCGATCTCAGAAAAATTTTGTATTAAAGGGAGGAAAGTCACTTTTAGCAATTTTCAAAAAATACCAGCAAAGAGATTTTTGAATATTTTTTTTTTCAAAATCTCTTTTTTTAAAATTCGAGGATAAAAGTTGAAAAGTGGATTTTTACAAAAACTCAAAGATTATCAAGTAATTTTCAATATTTATAAATCATGAGTTGATATAACTCTAGTTTTCTGTAAATAATTTTGATTAGTTAGTTGTAGTTGAAACTTTTGATTAAAGCTCCTTTTTGTGCTGGTTAAAATAAGCTGTGAGCCACTGTATCTCACGGATGATTTAAGGATCTGAAAGAAGCTAGCTTCAAGAGAATGAGGTTTGTGCTGTGATGGAAACAGTCTTGGGGTAGTTGTATCATTATAATAGCACTTGTTTACTTTGCCGAACAAAGCACTTTAGATTAAACATACTATTTTGTGTATTCTTTAAAAAAATATCGATTGCAATTTGTTTTAATTCTCATTGTTGTTAGCTTGCGAGTGCGAAGCTTCTTATTAGGTTGTGTAATCAGCTTATGCGGATCAATAGCTGGAGGCTCCAATCATTTTGCGTATCTGCTCGAAGGATAACCAGAAAGTTAGCGACCAGGGCGCCATGCGTATCCAGCAGGGCAGGAATCCCTTATAGAGCGCCACAAATCCTTCCTTGCCCACAGTCTGGCGCAAGCAATCCACAGAGCCGCGATAGAGCAAGCCGCTGTAGGGAAATGATTGCAAAGAAAAAAAAGGGATTTCAGAATGAGATTTGAATGAAAGTCGACTTGGATACGTACCGTCCCAGCTCGTCGGTGGGCTGATTCATGATGCGCGTCTTAACAACATCCGCCGGAGTGCCCATGATGGCCGCCACGAAACCTGCGCAGACGGAGGCCAACACATGAACCGTATGGCAGTCGGGCATTTGCAGGCGATGCATGATCAGATGCTTGATGGTGTCATAGGTGGTAAGATCGCCCAGATTGACGAGCGCAGCTCTTTGTACATTCGGTATGCTACCTTTCCACAGACCCTTGATGCCGCCACGATTAACGATCTCGCGGAACGCATGCGCTGCTCCATGGACCCGAGGCGCTTCGCCCATTAGACGTCGTCGTCCCTCCATTTGGATTTGCACCTTGACCAGATCGGCGGGTGAGGCCAGCCATTGAGCAACGGCACCGGCGGTGACACCACACAGCGCCGACTTCCACACTGGCAACGCCTGGGTGCCATTCTGCGTGAACTCCTTGCGCATTAGGTCATAGCTGCAGATGCGCACGCCACTGTCGAGGAGGATACGAGATTAGTTGGCTGCTTGGCATTTAACTTAAAGGCCTCTTATGGCTGGCGTCCGTGGCAATCGCAGTCCAGTATTGCAACTCTAACCACACGAACGATTCTATTGTACTATATTGTACATGATAGTATGTATGTATGTTGATTTTTGCCCACCTATAGACGACGTGTCTGTAGAGCGCCGGCGTCACGCCCTGCCACAATCTGAGAGCGCCCTCCTCACGTACAATGCCAAAGGCGGTGGCGACCATGCCGCGATATTGCATCTGGTAATATGGGGGGTTGGTTTGGTGGTTACATAATATGTGGTTCATAATAGAACATATATACCTATATACTACACAATAGTTTTGTATACGCATTGACAGCATGGTAACAAGATTCACATTTAAACACGCAGCACAGGGAAATGGGATAATGGGAATGGGATCATAAAGGACAACAGTGGGTTAGTGGGGGAATGTTGTTTTCGGCATGAATCACAATCACCTGATCTTAATCTGTATCCCTATCTCTGCGGGGTGATTTGACACACCCCAAAAAACAAACAATCTTCAAAGTGAGAAAACTGTACAAATATTAGAGCTTATCAGTAGCTAACTGATAATGGACATTGCTGACCACAATAATATGAAGATGTTAATCTTGCTTTAACAGCAAGAAATTGGCAACAAAGCTGAAGTTAACTTCGGAGCACAATACGCTTGAAGAATCTGCGACTACAACTGTTGAGAGTTGAGAAATTTCCAAAATATTGTATGTTTTTTATTTGAAATTAATATTGATATTTATAATTACACTAGGTAACAACCAGATAACATAAAATTTTTTTTATATACATACATATTGGATCCCAGATAAAAAAAGAAAAAACACTATAAACATTTTTGAATGTACGACTTTTTCAAAGTCTTTATAAAGTCTGGCCTACTTCTTTTTAGCTGGTTTTTTGAGGTGGTCTTATTTTTTTGATTATTTCACGAGACTGTCACAACTGGTTAGAAAAAGATTTCACATTCAGATCTTAGATTTAACGAGTGAGATTTAAATTTAACTGAATAGTTTGAAATTTATTCATATTGAAGTGAGAAAATTACGTTTTATATTGCGCTATTTAAAATGTTTTAACTTTAATATTATCAAAACTTTTTATTTTCTAACTGTATTTATTTAACTTTTGTTAC
Source organism: Drosophila suboccidentalis (assembly GCA_037043435.1). Classification (NCBI taxonomy): domain Eukaryota; kingdom Metazoa; phylum Arthropoda; class Insecta; order Diptera; family Drosophilidae; genus Drosophila; species Drosophila suboccidentalis. The sequence goes on along the minus strand of JBAMBK010000278.1, from coordinate 2,259,776 downwards.
TAAGATCAATCGATAAAAAGACGGCGAAGAAACAAATTAAGTTTTCTGCCAGTTTAATTTTATAATTATGTACACAAGTGGCTGTGACATTTTCGAGAAATAATCAAAAGTACGAGCTCATCTCTGAAAAAAGAGAACATTTTTTTGAAAGAGTGGGTTTGGAAATGGTTTGAAAAAAGAAGAAATCAATTTTTTTGGCTAGTGTCATTCAAGTTCTAAATGAAATCAAAGTGGATGCGGTTCAAAAGGTGTTTTTTTTTTTGTGGTTAAAGTATGTAAAATTGAATGATGGGTTATTTATATAGTATATGTAGGTACTGCAAGGAAATAACAATTTAAAAAGCCATAAACAACACTAGGATGCATGCGACCGTCACAAAAAATAAAACAAGATCAACAAATTACAATTGGGAGAATGACAAAAATTACTTACATTTGTCTTTGAGGCTGTGGCCACATTGGCCGCCTCGCCTTGAATTTGTAGTCGGGTCTTGGTAAGATCTAGCGGATATGTGGCCAACTCGGCTATGGATGCGGCAACAACCGATACGACATATGTGCAGGCAAACGAGTCCGCATAATCATATTTCACTGGTCGCAGCTGGTGGCGTCCACTTGAGGCGGGGCTATTGCTATTGCTATTCGCTATTGATGACGCCGCTGTTGTTCCTGCTGCCACCGATGTTGCCACAGTGCTGCCATCTGGGCTGGTCACACTGGTTGTGGCTATGGCAGCCGCGGCTGTCGCTGCTGCTGCGGGCATTTTTCAGCTGCAAAATGAACAAAAAGAAACTTGATTAATTTTTGTTGATTTCATCTATTCATTTGACTGCATAATACAAGCGCGCACACACACACACACAGATCCAACAATGTCGCTTTTATTGGGAAGTGGCCAAATTATGTTTTGTTTATTGTTGCGACGATCTTTGCTGTTGCTAACATGAAAATTTGAAGCAGACAGATCTCGTGACTTGCTCAACGCAATTAGAAATCCAGTTGCACGCTAAAAATCTCAAGGATGCTGCGAGCACATTTGGCTGCTGCTGAATTTACATAACATCAACAGCAACAACAAACAATACCAGTAGCAGCAGCAGCAACAACAACAACAGACAGCAGCAACGGTTGCCAACGTCGCGATGTCAAATATCAATGTGTGGAAAAAAGAAAACTACAAATCAGAACCAAAATTAGTTTAGTTGCTCGCCTTTTATTCCGTGGTCGTAACGCCGTGTATCGGCGATTTGTATTCAATTAAACGCAAACGCTAATCGTCTGTTCATTGCAGAATTGAGTTGTATGTATATGTATATCAGTATATATATGTACTTTATTGGCGCTTATCAATTGTGCATCAATAAAATAAAAAAAAATGTGTGTCACAAAAACAAAAACAAACCCAAAACTGGCGACAGTGTTGCACAGCTGTTTGAAGCATAAGCTGTCCACACGGGCTGCCACTTTATTCAAATATTTTGCACCAGGAGTTAGGGAAAATTATACCAACTTTATTTATGTTGGAAATAATGTATGTTTTTCATTTAAATCAAATTATCAGTAAGATTTTAGAACAATACTTTCTTATTTTTCAATTCAATTCTTCAATTAGCCTCCAAAACGTGGACTTATGAACCAAGAATAAATAAAATGTACCAGAATTGGTACAAATGCATAAGCATGTCCGTAAATGTCTGGCATCACAGGTACACTTATCGATGAATCGACCAACGACCAGCGACATCGATAGTTGGGTGTACAGAAAACTAGGGATGGCAAAAAAAATTTATTAATCGATTATTAAATCATATGATTAATTTAAGCTACGCGATTATTAATTTCAATTAATCGACGAAAAATAAAAATAATCGATTAATCAAATGATTAATTTTTTTTTTATAGTTTTTAATATATTGTGCAATGCAATGCCATTGTATAGGCAAAAAAAATTAAGAACAATAATAAAATGCCCAAAAAATATAAATACAAATTTATTTATTAAATGTGGAATTCAGAAACAATAATTTTGAAAGATGTGCGGTGGTTAACCTGTTCCTAGTTTTAGCAGTAGCACCCGCTCTGCTGGCACTGAAGTGCCTATGAGGAAGCAATATATCCAGCGATTGTGTATAGTTTTGGGTACATTGTACGCATCTCCTCCCAGGCACTGAGCTGTCTTCGATTTCAAAAAATTCGTGGCGTTTTTTACGGCGTTTGTGTGCCAGCGAATTGTGATGGGCCCATAAATCGAACTCTACTTCGCCAGTAGATGATGTATTAATTTTGGAATAAAATTTCAATGTGCGTTTCCCCGAAAAAATTTTGGCAACGACGCGATTATTTGATTGAATAATCGATTAGTGTTTCAATTAATCGCAACCCATTTTACGATACAATTAAATCGCCAATGGAAGCAAAATAATCGATTATTGTGTATCATATGATTAATCGTGCCATCCCTACAGAAAACAGCTGTTAATGACGAAATCGGCCTTGCTTTTTAAAAACGGGCTCTTGTGGTGCTTACGCTTTATTTACTATGCACTGAGCGACTGATCGCTGATTACTTCATAGGAGACCCCAGTAACCATCGCTAATCAAACTACAATTGCACCCATAAAGCGATAGCCAATTGCGACTTCGAATTGTTAAACCAGTGAAAACAGCAACAACAACTTGTTAAAGTATGTAAGTAATAATAAGGTTTCAACCACCATACGGATGAGAATACTAACGAGTTTCTTTTATATGTGTGCGCGTGTGTGTGTGTTATTTTCGATAGAATCATGAGCAACACAGAAACATCGGCGCCATCAGCCTCGCCCTCGCCCTCGCCCAAAACGGAGTCGAATGCGCGCCAACATCTGGAGACGTATCGTGTCTATGTGGTCACCTGGAATGTGGGCAGTCGATTCCCAGATAACATCTCGTTGCGTCAGTTGCTGGGCCTGCACGATGATGCCAGTGGTGATGCTGCCGACTATTTGCCGGACATTTATGCAATTGGATTACAGGAGGTGAACGCACAGCCGCAGCAACAGGTGTTGGGCCTGTTCAAGGAGGATCCGTGGACGCACAAGGCCAAGAAGCTGCTGCGATTTTACGACTATGTGGCTGTCAAGACGGAGCAAATGCAGGGATTGCTGCTGACTATGTTTGTTCGGCGTCCACATGTTGAGCATATTAAAGACATGGAATCGGAGTTTACGCGCACCGGCTTTGGTGGCATTTGGGGCAATAAGGGGGCGGTGAGCGTTCGCCTAACACTCTATGGCTGTGGCCTGTCCTTTGTTGTGGCTCATTTGGCTGCCCACGACCATCAGCTGGACGAGCGCATTGAGGACTACAAACAGATACTCGAGAACCATCATTACCATGTGAAGCGATATCGTGAGATCTACGATCATGACTATGTCTTTTGGTTTGGTGATCTCAACTTTCGGCTGGAGGGCAGCGATTCTGCCACCGAAGTGCGGGACGCGTTGCGAGATGACCAGAAGCACGATGCACTCATCCAGCGCGACCAGCTGTATCAGGTGCGAGAGAAGCTGCAGCAGGCGTTCCAGGTGATGCATGAGAGACTGCCCGCCTTTCCACCCACATTCAAGTTCAAGGAGGGCACCTCTGAGTACGACATGAAACGTCGACCGGCGTGGACGGATCGCATTATGTACGCGGTGCAGCCGTTGAACCGCCTGCCGGGATTGCAGCTAGCCATCGAACAGTGCTCATATAAATCGCATCCCGCCTACAATATCAGCGATCACAAGCCAGTGACCAGTGACTTTACGATCAAACTGTATCCCAATTATCGTGCACCTGGCGTCAGTTTCTCACCGCTTGCCGTCTGGAGCATAGGCGATGAGAATACCGTGGAGTATCGCAAGCAGCCGGAGTTTGAGGAGGGCCCCAACGACTGGATCGCCATATATGCCACTGACTATGCCAGCTTGGCCGACTATGTGGCCTATGAGTATGTGAATCAGGCTGAATCGCCCAACTCCTCCGACTCGAATCCAGAGCGGGATTACTTTGAGACGCCAGCTCCGGCGCCGCGTCGTCGCAGTCGTCATCATCAGCATCGTAATCGTCAGCGTCTACGACGACAGCAGGAGGCCAACGAGGAGCTGGTGCGTCTCGATTTTGCTGACGACGTCGACCTACGCCATGGCGAACAATATTTGCTCATCTATTTCCGCAGCACTGGACTTCGCGGTGTCACCAGCATTTCCGGCATATCCGGCACATTTGTCGCCGAGAAACGGAGAGGCTCCCCGCACCGCACCGAGTACCATGTTGACTAGCTGGCGGAGGCTCTGGACATTCACATACTTTAGTCGGAAGTCTAGGGAAACATATTTCCAATCTGAGATTGCCTTATTTGTTATATCTTTAATATATACATACATATGTACGTATGTAACGTACATAGATCAAATTGTATATGCATTTCTTGTTATCAATATGTAAAGTGTTGTCTTTGATATACATATGTATGTTTTAATATTGTTTCCACTGCACATTCAAGCACATCTAATGTATTCGTATATGATTATTTTTTGTTACATTTATTTATGTATATATACAACTATAAAACACACAAATACATACACAACAACCACACAGAACACACAAAAGACTGTCCGTTCCCATAGCGTACATTGTATGTACATTGTATTTAAATATCTTCTTATTATCTATTCTCATGCCTTATTTAGTGAGTATCATCTAGATTAATAACTGTACAATATAATATTGCCTTATAGGGTATGTTAGATTCGGCACACTGATGCTATATTTACTTTCTCATATTGGTGCATTACAGTAATCTTTATTTTTATAAATGATGTCGCTTGCTGAAGCATTTGAAGCATTTTGTAACCGGTTTTTGCACTGTTCGCATTGCGATAAACGTAAATTACGTCACAAAATTGCCACACCTGCAGCTCATTAACATACAAAAGCAATGCGAAAGATGACAAATTAAGGCTCTAGCCAAAATTAGGCTAAAAGTCTTTAGACCCCAAAATCCCAATATCGATCCCAATTAACTGAGAAACACGAATTTTTGGATGTTTTTTATAGATTTTATTTTTACGGTAATATTTAATGATAAATATAAATAAAATACATATTATAGTTGCCAGCGCTAGTTAGTGATCATTATAATGCACTATACTATAGTCACACATCATGATATACTACATAATACATCCAGCAAAATAGATACTTAGCCTATACATACTTTATATATATGTATATATATATAATGGGTGGCTGCACAAATTGTTTGCCGAGTTTTCAGTTTCGCTTTCGTTTAATTGCCCATTTTCAGACAATTTTTCCGCATTAAATGTTGTGCGCCATAAATTAAAAAATAAGAAATAAAATAGCGCACACGCTTCGAAAAATGATTGGGAACGCCTTATAAACAAGCGCTTCATAAATGATTATAAAAGATATTCGATGAATATATGTATATTCGCATTACTTCCCGTTCATATATTTCGATGGGAGTGCGGTTGACTACTAAATTTGCCAAAGGACTGCAGACTTTTCATTTTCAATTGTTCGATCTAAGAATTGAATACTTAATTAGTTCCATTAGTTCAAGGAGTAAAAGAACAGGGTATATTTTTGTTAAAAAAAAACGTTCTTTACAAACTATAGACTATCTATCGAAACTATAAACTATATGTAAACTTAGTCAATATTCGTTGATCAGATACTATAATACATGCTTATACGGTATATGGGATGATGATATGCATTGATGCATTGTAGTTCTCAATTAGAGCTTTGAAATTTCAATTATCAATTTCAATTGTTTTAATAAAATACATACAAATATATACTACTTATATATATATATATATACAATTAATTGCTGACTGTAGTAGTATCAAAAATAGTATGCCTGATACTTATGGATATACATATACATAATATAATAAGTAAAAATACATAATTAGCATATATTCGCTGCCTTTCGCCTCAGTCAGTAAGAATTTCATATTCGTTGTGGTTGCTTGAAAAAACTTTTCAAAAATACATACATATATACTTTAATTATATACAATCACAATTAGACACAGACAAATTTCTTGAACCGTACACTCTCGTTAAATATAACAAATAGAGGGAAACATTACTTTTGGCCTGAACACTTTGGAAGTACATATACATACATACATATATAAGTATATTAAAAACTATACTATCATAATACAATGCTCTTAAAATAAAATTAGATTATTCTTCTTTGATTTGTTTCAATTATTTTTTTTGTCGGTTTTCAAAACGCATTTTCTATTTCATTTTTAGACATATGTACGTTAAACGCACAATATAGTTTAAAAAAAAAAGGCAAATAAATTAAAATGTTATTAAAAATATTAATAATTGTACTTTTTTTAGTTTCTTTGTTTTAAAAAAAAATTTGTAATAAAAAAATACATTTTGTAAGTGTAAAGTCGACAAGCATTTTGAGCAGATCTGGCAACGCTGTTGGGCTAACTAACTAACGGTATATTGCGTCTTCCTACAGACCTGCATGTGTGTGTGTGTGTGTGTGTGTGTGTGTGTGTGTCCGGTTAATTAAACGTGCTTTCTTATAGGCATCTTCTTTATCTGTTTACGTTTTGTGTTTCTATTTTCCATTTATGTGTTGCTGCCTTTTTTGGGCCATTTAACCTTGATCAGTTTCGTTGCGTTGAACTTTTGATGATAAATGTAAATGCAAACGGTTGTGTGTGCGTGTGTGTGTGTGTACTTTTGATTTTATTTGTATGCCTGTGTGTGTGTATATACATATACATGTACATATATATCAAAGTAAACTATTAACCAGTTCAATGTTTGTTTAATTAAACGCGCGCTTTTATGCGCACCGAAAAACAAAACACACACACACACTTACAGAATTACACATGCACTAACACACACACACATACACAGGCGCACACAGAGTCGTGCCCTAAGTAAATAAACTTTTGGTGTTTACAATCAGATCATCAGTTTTTGGAAAGATCGCCGCTCCCAACCAGGATCCACTTGTGCTGCCCACATGCATACATAGACGAATAAGCTGGAAGGAAAAGCAAAAAGCAAAATAAAAAAACAATTAGTTAATGCGAATGAATGGAGTATGTATTCAGGGTATAGATTTGTACTCAATTAAACATATTATATACATACATATGTACATAATACACACATAAGGAAGAAACTCAATTAACTAAATACACATAAATTTATCTTTGAAATCTTCACAGGAGGTCTCAGTGGGAGGCTCTTCTCGAATAGCACAGCAAAAGTTATAGTTATAGCATTGCCTGCATTTAAAATGCCATTTGGTTACCTAGTTTTATTAAAGCAGCAAATGGTTCTCGATTTGTTCGAGAGCTAGGATTTCGTATTTAACAATTATCTTATTAATATATTAAACAAAGAATACAACCAAATTTTTATGCGAGTGCATTGAATTAAATTGGTCTTTAATACAAAGAGAGAAAAGAAGCCATTGACCTCTTACGAGGTTTATTAATTTACACATTTGGTATGACAATGCCAATAAATAATGTCCCTAAAAATGCCATGGGGGGCTTTTAATATCGTTGTGATTTTTCAAAACTTTCAGAGTGAAAATCTTTGCAATTCGTAATTTAAGTTGAGGGATCTAAGAACATTTTGATTGATTTTAGTTTTAAAAATCATAAAAGTTTTTAAAATGACTAAAAAAGAAATGACTAAAAATAAATAAAAGAAAAAATTTCCACTCAAATTATTGATATTTTCAGGTAAAATTCAAAGAATTGCCAATAACGAAGCTCTTATAAACAAAAAGCTAAACATTTCATAGCAACCTCAACATAAGCTCACCATTCCAAGAAAAAGAATTACAAATAGACAGCAATTATTTAAATTTAAGGGGAAATTATGCGCAAAACACTTTGGTCCAATTTTCTGCCATGATTTTAATTTTGCCAGATGCCACTAACATTAGCAATTTGGGAATATCAGGCAAGGAGCAAGCGAGGTCATCTGAATAACGATTTGAAGTTTTTTTTACCTAAAAAACTGTCAGTAAACTCATCCCAAAAGATTTGCAATGCCTTTTAGACCCCATGTCAGTGGTCAAACATATTAAAGGTGAACTTAAAAGCAAGGCTAAAGCCACACAAAATTCAGTAATTAATGAACAAACTTAGCAGAATATGGCAAAGGGGAATCAGTAGAGATAGTCAGGCCTGTTCCGGTTTTCACTTTCGGCAAGATTTTGCGAAAGTGAATTTCCCTCACTTGTTCCGGTTTTCACTTTCGGCAAGATTTTGCGAATTGAATTCACGTGACATTGAGCAAGTGAGTTTGAATTCGGAAGGGTTAAATCGATGATTTTGGCATGCTTAGCATACAATTAAAGTGAAAATAAAATATTTATAAAATACTTCAATGTTTTGGGAATATTACTACATTATCAGATAAAAAAAAAATATTTTATTTGATTTTTAAATAATTTTTATTTCATCATACCCCAAAATCGATAAGACTCTAACCCAACTTTTTTGTCGGATTTGCTCGACCTGTTCTGGTTTCCGCAAATATTTGTGAAAATGAATGGCAATTTTATTAGGGCTGCCCTTGTATGTGAAGAAAGTAGTAAATACTTTGGTACATATTTTAAACCACAATTTAAGTGTTTTTATGTATTGCGTAAAATAAAGAATTAAATTTCTTGTTTTTTAAATGCAAGTTTGGACAAAACTGTTTGTAATTTAATGCAAAAAAGAACTGCTTATTTATGTAAACAAACACTGTGCAACAATTGACAACTCTGCAAAAAGACATTTCCAGCACTGAAATCAACCCGCGCTTTCAAAAATACAAAAGTTATAACAAAAGTAGGTTTTACCTTTGAAAAATGTTTCGACTTATGATTAAATAAATATTTGATGAATAAATTACATAATTAATAATTATTTTAACAGGCGAAAATTCTTTTGACGCAAATGTCTGATTCGCTTAGAACATTTTCCAGCACTGTTCTGCAAAAAATTACTCAACACAATGTGGAAGGGAAATTCGGAGGGTAATTCGTAGGAAATGTAGAGGAATTTTAAGGGAAATTCGGTCAAATCTTGCGGATTGAAATTCGCAAAAAACAAGTGAAAACCGGAACAGGCCTGAGTATCTTCTAAACTCATGACCGTACAACAAAGGAAAAGAAAGAACATTAAAAAAGTCTATTAAATTTCAAAGGGTACGAACATTATTTTTTGTAGAATTAACCATGATTACCTCACTGTGATGCAAAGTTTACAACCTAACGACAGTACTAAATTAAAAGTCTAATTACTTGTATTAAATATACATACATAATAAATTGACACATTTTCACACACAGTTTTTAAATATTATAGCTCACTATTCTGCTAAAGAATATAACTGCATACTTTATAGTTTCGACAAAAAATTGTCACAAAAGAAAAGTAAAACTTGGTTTTTTGTGGCATATTTTCTGGTATCTAAGGCTGGAGGGTATCTCGTAGTCGTGCACTATCGCCTAGAACGTTCATACACTTGGTTTATCTTGAACATATTTAAAATAAAAAATTACATTCACAAAAAGTGTAAGCATTTAATAATTGTGTCAATTGCCTATTTAACTTAAAGATGAAAGTCACGTATTCACATCATTCTTATCTTATAGATAGATTTGCAGCTCTTTCATTCAGCATCATTTTGAAGGCTAGATAACTTGAACTAAACCATACATATGTATATACACTCAAAACATATATAGAAAAATCTGTATTTAGTATAAAGGCACTAGAAAACGTACTAATTGAAAATTTAAACAGCCAAATGTGTATTTTATTTATTTATTTCAGTCGAGAGAGTAAAAAATCCCCACTTAAAAGATCATAAAAAAATGCTGGAAAGAAATACCAAAATAATTGAGCAATCGAAATGACAGAAAACAGCGACACACCAATACACAGAGACGGACACCTACATATACATATACATATGTACATGAATCCTATGTATGTATGTATGGGTAAATGCGATGACGTGAAATGCAGCCCAGCCGCAATCCAAATTAGAATCAGCTAATTTAAATGTTGCCGATTTCTCACACTCGAGCGTTTTGTGGCTGACAAGCATCAGTAGCAGCAGCAGCAGCGGCAGAGGCAGCGGCAGCGACACTTAAAAACAAAACACAGCAGAGCAGATGAAGAAAAAGCGAAGCAAAATAATAAAAACCTAACTGAGAAAAAATGCCTCAACAATAAATTCCTTGTGACTATCGCTGGTGTTGATGTTGTGGCTATTGTTGTTGCTGTTGTTGCTGTTGTTGGTGCTGCTTACGTTTGCATAAACAAAACACACACACACAGACACATTTCGGTGTTTATATGCATGCATATCTATGTATATTAGATGTACATGTGTATGTGTGTATTGGCATTTGAAAGTCTTTGAACAATGGCAGCGCTTTGTCTGCCATTTTGTTGTTGTGCTGTGCTGTGTTGTGTTGTGCTGTGTACATTCCTTGCCGCCTACGCAGACTGCATTTCATTTCGCAGTGTTTTGCAACACTGAATCTTTTCTTGTTAAGCTCGGCCTTTGCTTTCCTTCACTCACTCACAGACACACGCACACACAGTCTCTCTCTCTCTCTCTCTCTTATATTTGTATACCTAGTATAAATTGCTTTGCGATCCGTTATTTCTACAAATAAAAGCTTTTCTTCTTGTATGCTTCTCAGGTTAAATACTATAATTTCTACATGCATGTGTATGTATGTAAGTGTGTTTGTTCGTGTCTTTGTTGTTTATGTGAAGTCGGTTAAAAATTGAATTTTCAAAAAAATACGGCTTACACATGTATAGTACAAATGTACATAAATACATATGTACATACATGCATATGTACATTAGAGTGCATCGAATTGTATGGGCCCGAAAAAATGAAAAAATGGTAACCCATTTTCATAATCTATGCTCAATTCTAAGATGTTTTCACCAAGAAACCATAGCTCTAAAATGAATTCCTGGTCCGCGCTTTTGAGTTGAAAAATTCATTTTTTCGAACATTTATATCTTGGGTGTTTATGGACCGATCCTGACAAACTTGGTGTCAATCCTCTTGTTAGGACCAAGACTTTTAAAACTCACACAAGCAAAGGACGAAATGTCCTTAAAACATAATTTTCATCCTTGGAACGACGATTTCGCGATTCGTCGCTGTCTTGAAAAATGAGTCAGAATTAAAGCTATTTTTTGGCTAAGCAAATATTTTTTTCTCTTGAGCCTGTGTTCTTTATTTGCAGAAAATGTAAAACATATTTTAATTCAATTTTAATACAATTTTAATAAAATATGTTTTACATTTTCTGTTAATTAAAAATGGAGGTTCAAGGAAAAAAATTTTTTTTGGCCCAAAAAATTGCTTTAATTCTGACTAATTTTTTAAGATAGAGACGAATCGCGAAATCGTCGTTTCAAGGATGGAAATTATTTTTAAAGGACATTAAGTCCTTTGGTTCTATGGAATTTTAAAAGTCCTGGTCCTAACAAGAGTATTGACACCAAGTTGGTCAGGATCGGACCACAAACACCCAAGATATAAATTATCAAAAAGAAATAAATTTTTCAACTCAAAAAGCGCGGACCAGGAATTCATTTTAGAACTATGGTTTCTTCGTGAAAACATCTTAGAATTGAGCATAGATTACAAAAATGGGTTACCATTTTATGTGAAAAAAATCGATGCACTCTAATGTACATACATACACTTACACAATTTACTTACATTAAGAAATAAGCTTGGCCAGCTGAACTGGGCTGGGCAGTTGTTGTTGTTGTTGTTGCTGGCCGCTCGGTCAATGCGCGTGCTTGAATGTTGAATGTACCCGTTGTTGTTGTTGTTGTTATTGCTATTGTTGCGGTTACTATTGCGCAAGTGTGATTTCTTGTTGTTGTTGTTGTTTTCGTTGTCGGCCCGTTTCATTGTCATTGTTGTTGTGGTTGTTTCTGCTGCTGCTGCTGCTGTTGTTGTTGTTGTTGAAGGTTTACTTTCGCATTGTCGCTCGTCTCAGTTTTCTGCAAAATGTTAAGAAACAAAAGGGCAACAAATGATTACGGACATATCAACGTAAATGCGAGAGTAGCTCGAAGACTTAGCGGAGCCAAAAATTACATTTATATGTTATACATATACATATTAGAAGTGTAAACAAAATTTATAGATTTGATATATATACTACAAATAACACAAATTATGAAAAAAGGCCAATTTTGATCACTGTGCGAATCTAGTTAAAACATTAATTAAATTTAAATACAGCATTTGCATAAAGGAAAAGTAAGCAAACTGTTTTTGTAGTTTTAATGCTTAAAAATTAAAAATAGCAGCAAAATATTCCTCTGAGATAATTTTATGAGTTTTCTTTCAATTCACGAGTGAGTGAATGTTTTCTTTAGTAAATGAATAGCAATTACAAATTTAATGCTATAATGTGTAAAACATTTGCCATTCACTACAAATCTGATAATAATTATGTTTTGCATTCAGTCAAGCGGACATTCACTCCTGGGCTAGAAAGCATGCCAAATTGTCTTGAAGTTTTCTATTTTTTGCTGTTGCTATATGTAAAGCATAATCCCTATTAATTGTTAGTTTTTATATTATTAAAATATTTTTGTTTTGACTTTTAACTGATTATTCAGATTTAATATTTAATTCTCTCACTCATTGTATAAACATACAAATAAAATGAGATGTTAATTGAGTTAATACACACATGAATTCATTCATTTGAATCCGCCCTCGCACAATCAAGACAGAGCAACTTCGACGAGTCTCGTAGTGGTTGAGTCGCAAATTAAAAACGGAACATACAATTGGCTAAATTACAACGAAGTTTGAATACTCTTGTAGAAAAAAATAAAATAAATAATTATTCGACTATATTTAGCAGAGAGTAAATAATTGTCTGATCTGCCCGAAAGTCTCGATCATCCTGATATGTCGAGCTTAATGGGCAGTAAAAGTATAATGTCTTTTGAGGGGGCATTGAAGCCGCTTTGCGTAAAATATAAATGGGCCACATTGCAATTATAACTTGAAAAAGTGCAGAACGTAAAAATGAAAACTGCCGCTAAACTCAATTAATGAGCTGCCCTCGTACGAGTATGTGTGTGTGTTGTGTGTGTGTGTGTGTATCTATGTGAATGTGGAACGTTTCGCATTTCTGCTAATTTGACAAAAGAACTGAAAGTACTGATGCACACTCGCACTCCGGATACTCGTATTCATATTCATATTCGCATTCACATTCGCATTTGTATTTGCATTTGTATTCGTATTCATGAGATACACACTTTTTGGCTCAGACAAGAAATCATGTCAATAAGCGCGTACCGGTTGACGAAAGATGCCATTTCCCGTTCTCCATTCTCCATTCCCGCCCTGTCCCTCTGTGATCCCATAGAGCTCAACTCCATTGGGTCGACATGATCTGTGGATCGACTGCCAGTTGCCAGTTGCAAGTTACAAGTTGCAAGCTGCAAGCTGCACGGCTGAGCGTGACGGTGACACGTTGCTCTGGGATTATGCAAAAGAAAAGAAATTGCACAGCAACTGCCAGCCACAGGCAGAGGTAGAGACAGAGGCAGACGCACAGACAGCTGTGGCAAGCAATGGGGACAGATCGACAGACAACATCAACGCATTTGCGGATGCACAGTGGGACCAACGCACACATATTTGTGCATTCAAATTTGTGTAAATAATCGAAAATCTACACAAATATCACACAATCACACTTGAAAATGAAATCATGAGATCTAGGATGTTGTTTATAAACACCAATAGAGATAAACAAAGAATCGAGCAACCATTAAATATTTCTAGTAGTCCATAGTAAACAATGGAATCACATTTGATTACAGTAAACATCAGCGATTGACAACCAGGTAACTGACAACCAAAGTACCTAGGTGCGATACGAGACAAGGAAAATCAATCAACTCACATCTAGTAAGCTTCACTTAAGAACGAGTTATGTATATTGAAATGTGCTTAGATTACCTTCATTTCTTTGTTCGGTACTGAATTTAAAACGTTTGTATTTATTACTCTTAGTTAATTTTAAGATGATCCCTAAAATGTGCATCATATTTCTGTAGAATGGATTTGAAAACGCAATTTGAAACAAATTTACGAGTTTAAAACATATTTTTATTTACGACTTCAGAGGTACTTAGATATTTATCACAAGTTATTAAGATTAAAATCAAGTGTGGTTTAGTTCGTCTAAAATAACTTTAATTGAGATATTCAAAGTTTCACATAAATGTGTAATCATTTAATGATCTTTGATTTCAGATTATGAGAACTGTTTCTGGATTAACTGTGATTCTATTTATATACTCTGAGCACGAAATGAGTTAATAAACACATTCTTCTGGTATGTCACACTGTGCGACATGTTAATTAAAGAATTCTATATTCTATGCCACACTGTCTCAGTCTGAGGGTCTGGAGTTGAAAGAGTTGCTGCCTCGTTGTGGCGTAGAGTGAAGTGTGGAGCTCCAGTGTTGCCAGTTTAGCTATTTTGTAAATGCACAAGCTAGAAACATTTAAGAATTTTCATTTATTCAAATAACTTCAATATGCTGTATAGAATCAGTAATTCAGCAAACAAAAATTATAAAAATAAGTTACTGGATTATTTCAAGAAAGGAAATATTGAACAGAAAATGTTGTGAAACACTTAATTTTTGTCAATTAGGAAAGTACTACAAACATTTTTAAATTTTATAAATATTTCAAATCTATAGTATTTTATCTATTTTTCCCTCATTTTTTTTTTTTATAAGCATTTAGCTATTTTAGCCCTCGAAATTCTGGCAGCACTGGTGGCCCATGTGCTTGGCAAGACAGAGTGCCTTAGTATGTGTGAGTGTGTAAATGCATATGTAGACATTCCACTTGTAATATGTATAGCGTTAACACAACTTGACCCGGCACAGTTTTGAGCCGGGTTTTTTATATTTTATTTTTGTTATTTGCTTGCCCAAAATTCGATTGCGTAACAAGACGTTAATGGCCTATGGGCAATGGCAAGAGGAGGAGACGTAGACGTGTTTAGTCCGAATGATTTTGGTAAAACCTCACACATGTGTACACTGTACAGTCATTGATTGGGGGCATCGTTGATGATTATTAGCATTGGCATCGTAAACAGATCGATCTCCCCTCTCTCTACCCGCTGTTAATTCGCTTTACCTCGCCATCTGTTTCTGTTTCTGCAGAGTCCATGACGCAGTTTGCATCATTTTCATTTCGATTTCAATTTCAATTTCGTTTGTTTTGTTTTGTTTTGTTGTTACAATGTGTCATTTGGGGTAAGGTGGGAAAAGTAGCTGCTTATCGCAGACTCTGCTGCACAGTGTGTCCATCTCTATCAATATGGAATACATATTGAATTGAAAATGCTACAATCGGTTTTTCGTTTTATGGCATCAAGAGGCTGCCAAGCAACCACACACACACACACACACACACACAAACACATTCAGACTGTGTGTGTCAAGGGTTGCGTTGATTATTTTATGGCCATGTGGAAATCTACAGGAAATGTCCGAATTGCGAACGGCGACCAGGCGACTGCTGAGTCGACGATGTTTTCCAATGAAAAACGTTGAAAAACATTTCACATTTTTATGGCATTCTCAAGTGGCAGTGCAGGAAAAAGAAACAGTCCAAGTATAAGACAAAGCTGTTAACTTGGCGCATGGCCGTAAAGCAATTAAACAATGCTAGAAAATGGACAAACACACAGACACAACACACACACACACACACACACTCATTTAATTACATATGTATGTGTGTGTGCATAAAATACCCATTTGGAAAATGGAAAGAACGGACGAACCAGTCGAACAATGGAACATGGAACATGGGACAAACAGCAAATAGTCGAAACATGCCAAAAACATTCGTCAGGCGCCGCGGCGCCTTATCCAGCAGTGTTGGAAAATCCCCACATTTGTCAAGATGGCGATCGAATCAGTCGTCAACAATAAAAGATGCACAAAGAAGCCATAGAATCGTCAGTATATGAAATAAGCCCCAGCAATAGTCTGTTCTATTCTTTGCTTTTTCCTTTTCCCGTAATCACTTGTCATGTTACTTTGTAACAAACTTTTCACTAAAGAAACCACAGGCCAAGTGAGTAATACCAAGGTGAAAGATCTCATGACTAACAGTGACAGCTTTGTATGCATAAAGCCAAGTAATGAAAGAAAATTAAAAATAGTTGCCATCAAGACCTTTACAATAAACCTTTACAATAACCAACTCTCGAATCAGAAATTGACACCCTATTCTTGAAATAAAGTTTCGGTTCAAACTAAACTACTTACGTTAATTTCTTAATTTTATATATTTTGCTATCACTCTTTATATTTGTTCTTGATTTTGAAATTCATTCCCTTAACGAAGTCATCAATATCGGCTAGAAAACATCATCTTCATTCTTAAAAAGTATATGTCTATAATATTGAGCTAAACCTTGTCCAAAATTTTTAAAGATTCTAAGCCATAATCAAGCTGTTTTCTTTTTGGAGTTGCTTGAGATCAACAGAAAGATGAGATACTCGTATCTTATCAGAGAACGCTTCAGGCAATCAAGAAGCATCCAGTTTATTTTGGGATTGGGATTAACAATTGTTGTGTCAAGTTCTCGATTTCAAGAATGTTTGTGGAGAAAGTGTGTAAACTGGAGAATAATCTCCATAAGTACTGTATAAGTATGTGTGAGAAAGGTGTTTATCTTGGGTGTGTCTTGATTACAGGCTTACCTGCGCCTGTTTACCCATAACACAGCATAATCTTATCATTGCGAGCAAACACTTACCTTAGCAAATAGTCTCCATTGGTATTTTTGTAGTTGTTGTTGTTGTCACTGTCGTTGGTGTTGCAGTTGCAGTTGCAATTGTTGTTATGTTTGCTGTTGTAGTTGCGGCACAGGTGGGAGTTGATGAAGTGGGAGTGGGAGTGGCATCGTCTGGACTGGGACTGGGGCTGGCTGGGGCAAGCGTTGTTGTCGTTATGTTCATTGAGGTATTTTGGGTGAACTCAGTGCCACAGCCGGCCATCGAGGGCAATCCCTGCGAGCTGCTCGAGTGCTGTACCCCATTGGTGGTGTTGGTGATGTCGTGCGTCAGTCGGGGGCAACAGATCCGTTTGCAGGCGGTCCACACCTGCGGCTGGCAGCCGACAACAATGAAAATGAAGACGCCCTGCAGCGCATTGATGAGATCCGTGACCAGCCAGGCATCGTGTGGACCACCGACCAGCCACGAGATGATATCCCAAATCCAGGTGACGCCCATGACAACGACTAGCTTGAGACACACCCTGCCCAGGGCGGACTTCTCCGACGTGGACTTGACATCGTCCCGCTTCCACAATCCGCAGGTCAGCTGATGCGTCGTCGAGATGAAGAGCATGATGTTGGCGCACAGGAGCAGACCAATTGGCCCATAGAAGTAGGCGAAAATGGCCAAGGAGCGATTGTCGAACCAGCAATACAACTGACCAAAGCCCGGACGCAGCAGCGAGGTCTCCGTCTCCGGCAGTTGATCCACACAGGCGGCGATGGCGCAGATGAGAAGGGGCACGCCCCACGCATACGCGGAGTAGAGGCGCAGACGCAGTGTCTCCTGGTTGCGTTCGAGGGAACTGGGCCGGAAGTCGCGGAATGTCCACCAGATGTTGAAGCACATCGTGTTGAGCCAAAAGAAGGCGGACAGGAAGAAGAACTGCATGCCCATGGCCAAGAGTAGACAGCTAACGGTGCCGGGGACCAGAGCCGTGCTCAGCTGTTCGATAACCAGCAGAATCTTGCCGAGCAGCAGACTGAAGACATAATAGATCTGACATCGCCAGTGGAGGGCATGGTGCACCGCGGGCAACATGTAACCCGCCACCAGTGTGGCAGCCAGGAATACAATCGAGATGATGATGCCCCCATCCAAGACGGCCTTCTGCAGGCTACCACGCTCCACATAGTGCGTATTGCTGGTGTCCTGGGCAAAGTGTTGGGTGCAAACAATGATCTTGACCTCACCCGGTCGCTCCGTATGCTCCAGGCAGTACTGCAGTGCACTCAGATTCGTGTGCGCCATCTGCAAGGCGCCAGTCGAGCGATTCAGAGTCGCCTCATGCCAATCGCCGGCGATGGCGTAACCGCTGCTATTGCCCAGACATTCGGGCAGGCCGTAGGTGGTTTGATAGCTGCCCAGTGTCAGTTGTGGCTCCAACTGCAGCTGACCACTTGAGTCTGTGGGCGTCTGCAAGGTGCAGCTCTTGACGCTGCTGTCGTAGATGCCCCGCTTGCCACAGCATTTGCGCATGCGCAACGTGCTCATAGATGCATTCAGCTCATCCGATGGCTTAGCATCATCACCAGGCATGCGTTCCTTGTTCGCTGGAAGCGGTTCATTGTCCACACAGACGAGTGCCACATCCTGATCCACACAGTAGTTGATGGGCTCCACATGGATGCCACGTTCTCGCACCGACATGGTGCCATTTGGAAAGAGAAAAACATTCGCCTGCCGGCTGCTAAAGTGCTCCATCTTCTGGCCCCGCTCCTGGCAGTTGGGCCGCACATTCGGCAGGAACTTGATGAAACGCGGCCTGTCGCCCTCGGGCGTATAGAAGCGACGCTGCTGCACCAGAAACACAAGTGGCACCCATCGCTCCGAGGCGCCTGCAATGCACATTTGCGTTGTCACATTCCAAAATTCACCCTGGTGGCAGCACTTGTTCAGCGAGACACGCGGGGGTCGTGACTGACCAGAGGTGGCTGCTGTTGGCGCCGATGTTGTGGATCCTGTTGTTGTTGTCAATCCAGACTCGTCTTCTTCTTGACTGTATATGATATTGATGAGCTGCAAAAGCAGCAGCAATAGCCAAAAGCTCTTCATTTTGCTACAATAGTATTTGTGTGTCGTTACTTTTTAAACTATGATGAGTGCAGGCTAAAGGCTTACAGATCGCTTTCAAGCCAAATCTACGCTAATACACTGTCACTGTTTTTGTCAAGTCTCCTTTTACCTTCTTCCTTCGTTCAATTTGAACGGAATGCTTAAACTTGCTGAGCGTGCCAAAAAGAGCTTTGAAGACAAACTTGCACTAACAAACACACAGATTTAATGTACACATGCATGTGTATATGTGTGCACACATATTTCGGATGCTCGAGCTGAACGTTCTTGTTGTTGTATATCTTTCTTATTTGTTGCTTCGTCTAATTCTCTTGCTCTCTCTCTTGTGGCTTCTCTGGTTTCTTGTGTTTGTTATTTTATGCTCTCGTGCAATGCTCACGTTTGCAGGCGCTCGTTGTCAATTATGTGAAAATACAAATACTGTTGTTGGTGTTGTTGCTCTTTTTCTTCTTCTTGTTGTTGTTTTTGTTGCTATTGCTATTGCTCTTGTTGTCTGTCTTGCATTGTTTGACACTAGTTATCGCCCCTCCCCCAGCCGCATTTGTCGCTACCGTTGTCGTCATCAAGCACGCATGATGATCTTTTCTCTACTTCTCTTCAGCTAGCTATTCGCTTCTTCGTCTTCTTTAGCGTTTGCGTCTCACAATTGTGTTGTGGTTCGTTCGGTTTCGGTTCTCAAGCGTAGCAGAAAAATTGCTTTTCACTTTTCTTTTCTTTCGTTGTTCAATGCCATTTTAATGTTGTTGTTTTCAATTTTCGATTTGCCAACGATTTACGCCGAATTTATATATAAACAGATTTTATTAAGTACACTTAAAATCACTTTGCGTCAGTTGAACGAACCACAATTGAAATTCAAGCGCGTCGAGAAAATAATTAAATCGAAAAAAAAAATGACGAGCTGCACGCCTGCGACGAACGAGTGTAAAAAACCGACTGCCACTAAAAATATAGAGCTGGAGAAATATACAGTGAGAAACATCGATGTCGTCGATGCTTGCAAACAGTGCTGCCAACTCTTTCGGGCAATAAAATGCTAAAGTCACCTTCCAAACCTGCTAGAAACGGCTAGATAAAATTCAAAAATAGCCAGAAAGAAAGCCATTTTAGTTTTGATTAATATTTTTGAATATATTGTTATTTGAAAATTGATAGACAATGAAATCGATATTCTCCTCAGCAGTGTACGAGTCGATTGTACCAATCATTTTTAAGTACTTTTAAAGCACTTCGAAGTTGTGGCAACCGTCGAAATCCATAACTGTGACTATAATTTAATTTATGTTTAATAAGAAGTTAAATTTTTTAATATTGTGTTAAAATTATTAATTACCGTAGGTGTAAAATCGAATTAAGTGTGTCAATGTTCATTGAGTTCCTCAGGTTCGATTTTACAATGTTCATCTGACTAAACACTAAACAGCTATAGTAAGTTAAAGACAAAAGAAGCTAACGCTTTACATCGGTGATTACCGGCCGAATCCACATAACTGTTTGCTTCAGCCCAAAATTTCACGGTGCAATTTCCCATTTTAAAAGATGTATATTGTTGTACTGCAGAAGGAGCTGTTCAATCTGAGGGACAGGCAGTTTGAAATGCTCCAGGATTTTAATAACAGAGCCCTTTTTAGCATTCAAAAAAAGAGGCCAGTTTGATTTTCAAAAATGCCAAATTTCCCGCCAGCAGCTAGCTTAAAATTTTTCCTGCATTTGACAGTTGAAAAATGCCAGATCTGGCCGGTAAAAGGCTAAGTTGGCAGCACTGCTTGCAAAACATCGGAACCATCGGTGTTTGGTAGGCCACTATCGAATGTTTTTATAAACAACAAAAATAAACAATCCTGATAATTACGGCCCTCTAAAATATTGGAAAGAAAGAATTTCAATATATTATGAGCAATGTTAGTTCAATACAATCCCTTTTACAGATGAGATTTATAGATTTAAAAGTCGTGTCCAAAAAATTGTGTGTTCAGCAAACACACACACCTCTAATAAATCAGCTGATTTCATCGGCAAGAAAAAGGTGGCAGCCTTGGCCAAGTTTGGCACAACAAAAAAAAAAGTTGGCAACCATGGCAACGGTATCGTTTTTGACCAGCTTTCAGAGAATTTGTTAAATATGAGCATTGTCTTTTTTTTTTTTAAATAAATATTGAAGCTAGAGCTTTGAAAGTTTTACAGGAGTTTTGTTATATTTTTTGCGATTTTATAATTTGTTCTTTAGATGTTTTTAATTCTTCACTACGAAAAAGCTGACGCTCCCCAATTTTAAAATAAACTTCATGATTTTAGAAAATTTATAATTTTCTTGGTTTTTGAATGGCTCTTGAAATATTATTATTGAACTAATTTAAATTTATTAAAAATATAAAAAAACACACAAAAAATTGAAACTGTGTGGCAGCCTTGGCCCAACATTGCCAAAACAAGGTGGCAGCCCCTTGGTAGGGCTCCAAATTTGAAAATTTTCAAATTGATCGATGTTTTCTTCGATGCTTTATTTTTAAACATCGAAAACATCGATGGAGGGTAACATCGATGAGCTGAGAATGGCCGACTGATTGTGGCGGTCGGACGACAGACAGTCAAGCCCTTAACAGTATACCAGATAGTAGTTTTTGACGTTGTGGCAATATTAGTTGAAGAAGCTTTCTTAAGTTGTGGTTATGTTATTGGCTAAGGATTGAGTTTTGAATATAAATACTAACATAGCATACTTTCAGGCTGCATTTTTAATGTGGTAAAGCTTTTGCAATGGTTGGTGTCGTAACTGAGAAAAATTAATTGTGTTCCCAGTATTGTGATTTAGATGTGCTATAATTTCACAGTGTCTTGGATAAAATGCTAGATTTCAGAATTGATTAGTTATGTTTTTATAGCTGAATAAAATATTTCTTGATATATTGCCATGAAAAACTAAAAATAAAAATTAAACAAATTATAGAAAGACTTGTAATAAGGAAAAAAAAACAACTGAGAAAATTTTAATTGGGGATAAAAATTGGTTGATCTAGAGTAGAATGTCAAAAATAAATAAATAAATCAAAAGTTATTTTAAATATAAATATAAATATAAAATTAAAATTTAACTGCAAGGATAACAATAAGTAAAATATTTAAAAATGTCGAGTTTAATGCTTAATTTACATTTCCATTTTCGCGTTTGTATGATGATCTATGTACGTATGTATGTGTGTATAACCCATTTGTCGTCCCTCTGGGAGAATTTGATTCTTTGAAGATCTAAGAAATGGGAGTATCGTGAATTATCGTTGCACCTAGGCCAGTTAATACCTCGAGAGCTCAGCTAAAAAAGCTAATAAATCGTGTTTGCCCTGTTGTCGCCTCTTGGAAATGCCGAATGTCTGGAGAGAACAGAGACAGCGAGAGGGGAACGGGAATAAAGAGAGGAGAAGGGAGGTGGCTGCTTGATATCTATTTTTGGGGTGCACTGGGGAAAATTAGATAGAAAATAGAAACAAATCCATTTGATTAAAATTGTATGCCCAGGCGACTGAACTTTGGAATGATGATGCTGCCATCTAGGGTGGTTCCATTCCCGGTTCGATGCAGGGTTTCATGGGTGGCGGTGTGGGTGGGATTGGGATTGGGATTGGGGGGTTGGTGTGTGCGGGGAATGCGGCGCACGGTTGGCATTAAGACATCAAATTGACAACTGAAAAACTTTGGGCAACAGCAACGAAAATCGTTAAGCAAACGATGTGGAACAGACCGACAGACAGACAGACAGACGAATTCACCACGGCCTTGGGACCAGATTCAACTCCCGCTCCCACTCCATTTTAACTGGTATTACTGGGTGCGCTCTGGTGCTTGAAATTAGATTTTTGACTGGTAGAAAAATTGGCCAGTTGCGGATTCGGATTCGGATTCAGATTCGTTTCGAATCTTAAGTGAGCTACAGAATCCCGTGCTCGCATTGGCATGGATAGTGGGTGGGGGGAAGGGAGGGTGGCGGGGTGGCATTGCAAGTCAGCAAATCCTTCAAACAGCTTGTGATTTATAATGCAGCAAAGGGGGGAAAGCCCCTGGCCAAAGGTGGGCAACAAATAAATGTTTATGAGCGGATTATGTTGGCCTTAACCAAATTCCATTTGAATTTAATGAGCCCAAAGATTACACACAGACAGTGTTGCCAGAATTCCAGCTGTTGGAATAGCTAATTAAAACCAAAAATATGATAGCTAGAAATAGCTAAAAACAATTGATTATTCAGCGTTAATTTGAATCGAGTGCAATAGAGAGATGACAATAAAAAATCTGCCTCTTTAAAACGCACTTAGCCACATTCGGTTTATTACAATTTGTATGAAAAATTAATAATTTTCCCAATGAAACGAAAACTCGCTTTTTTTACTGACAATGCACAGAAAAAAAAATCCGAGATATTTAGCCCGAATTCAATCCGAAACGATGTCAGAAGTGGGGTAATCTCGGATTTTCTTAAACCAAGTATGAAATACTTGATTATTTCAATCCCGAATTCAATCCTGAAATTCTTAAATTCAGGCTAAGAAAAAAAATATTAATTATAATGTTGTTCGCTACATTGAAACTTTTTTTTTAATTTTTTTTTAGATTTTTTTTTTTAATGTTTTTTTTTAAACATTTTTTTTTTTAATATTTTCGTTTAAGGTTTTTTTTTAACGTTTTTTAATTTTTTTATTTAATATTAATTTTAAAGATTTTTTTTTTAACGTTTTTTAATTTTTTTTTTTCATAATTTTTGTTTTATAGATATTTTTTTTAAATTTGTTTTTTTAACATTATTTAATTTTTTTTTTAATTGACGGGGGGAATCGAACCCAGATTTTTTCAAACCAGAGTCGACGACTCTAACCATTGAGCCACGGGACCGTTTAAAATGAGAGAGGCCGAGAGAGAATTTTCTCTCGCGCTCAGCAAATGTGTATTTTCCCATTTTAATCCCGATACAGGCTTGATTATTCAGCTTAATCCTGAATACATACTTAAAAAATGCGGGCTTAAATCAAGTATTTTAGACTTGATTTTAGAATTGCATTTTTTTTTCTGTGTGCTCAAAGTCCAATGTTCGGATTGAATGTAACATTTAATTTATAGTTGAATTTAAGTATTGTATTTTTGAATAAGAATAAATAGATTTGGTCATAATCAGCTTGATATGTTATTAAATGAAATATTCCAATATCTCCTTTTTTTCTTAAGCCCTTTAAATATTGTATTTTCTATAAATAGTTATTGATTTACCTCAGTAAATTGAAGTTAACTGGCAGTCTGAAAAAGTTGACAAATCATATATTAAATTAGTCACATTTCTAGCTAGCTATAAAACAGCTGGAATGGCATCGCTAGGAGAGGGAGAGAGAATGGGAGTTATGAAGTGCGAGAGAGGGAGAGAGAGAGAGAGAGGGAGAGAAGGGGGATAGAGAAGAGTCGTCCAGTCGTCATCGCGTTGTGTCGCTGTGCATTTTAATTGAAATATGTCGCGGCGA
Source organism: Drosophila suboccidentalis (assembly GCA_037043435.1). NCBI lineage: Eukaryota > Metazoa > Arthropoda > Insecta > Diptera > Drosophilidae > Drosophila > Drosophila suboccidentalis. The sequence continues at coordinate 2,235,247 of JBAMBK010000278.1, read as the reverse complement.
CATTTCATACACATTTAACAATCCATCAGACAATGCCACACCCCTGCCCCCCTCCCTACTTCGCTGCCCCACTCCACTTCAATCCACTTAATGGCACTCTTGTTCTTGTTCTTTATCTATCTCTTCTTCTTCTGACTTGCTCTCTAATTTATGCCGCCAGCGTTGCCGCCTTGTCTTCAATTAGTCGCTCGGCAAATGCAACTGCAACCGGCAACGGGCAACTGGCAACTGCAACTGCAACTGCCGCTTGACATTGTTGCTGCCCCTTGGGGACGCAGCAGCAACATCTCCACTTACATCGTCCCCCTCGCTCCCTCCATGCTCTCTCCCTCCCTCTGCACCGAACAGAAATCAAACTATTCGTCTAGCATTACTTGATACTTAAACGTCCTTTATTTATGTGCCTGTCAACGCCTCTCAGCTGCTCGCTTTCCCAAATGCAAAAAACTAAAATACATCTATTAGATAATGCACTTAGCTTTGTATAACCGCACTTCATATACCCTTACCTGACTCTAAACTTTACTTTTGAAAACTTTAGCTTGAACATTTCAAAATGTATTTGTTCTCAATGTGAGAATTAGTTGAGTTTAGTTGTTTTTCATTTCGAAAAAATTTTCAGACATTTAGTTTTTAAAAATGAGTTGAGTATCAAAAGTTCTTAAAACAAAAATCAGCATCTTTATCTCTAAAATTGTATTTTTTGTAAATTTTTTTCTTTGGAAAAATATTTTTGTAAGCCAAAATTTTCAAAGCTTGTCTATGGCTTTTTTAAATTAGCTGCAAAAAATGTACAATAAATGGTTGAACTTTTGCTTAGATATTATTAAAAACATATACATTTATTATGACTGTACCAATTACAATGCAATCACTATTTGATTTCAGTACTATGTTAAATAAAACGAAATAAAATCAATGGCCGTGTTCACCAGAACTAATCAATCAGTAATCAGTATTTTGTCAAAGCTTTTAATATTTATTAAACAAATTCAAAACAGTTTGGCGCAAAATTCTTAATGAAATGGGAATCAACACAGCAAAAGGCCAGATTTAATAAAATAGTTGATATATTGCATTAATAAATAATTAAGCCAATATTGTATGAGCATTTAGTATTTTGTATGAGAAAGTTTAAAGCACTTTTCCTAACCATATTCCTTAAAAATACGCAGATTCCAACGTCTTCTTTGCATTTTTTGATTCTGATTACGATTTGTGGTATCGATAACAAAACATCACAATCACAGAATTTCAGCGTACTATTTTGGTGATGAATTTTCAGTCATCATAATCCCAAAATTTGAAATCATGATTGCCCATCACTGCCGTTCATCAGAATATTTGTTCTGGTGAACACGGCCATTTGCTTTGAATTGATTGAAACTTTTCCGATTATACAAAACTTAATCATGGTTAATTTGAACAAAAATGCTTGAATTCTTTATATAAATTATGTGATTTTAATTGAATTGCTTCATTTCTCTTACAGTTCTGTCAACTGAGCCGCATAATCTAATCTGAAGTCTCAATGCTCTGCGAACTAAGTACAAACATCATCATACCCAGCCTTAGGGTATGAGAACTCCCTCAACTTTTCGGCCCATTTTAAGAAATGGGAAGGCGTGCGGGGAGGAAAGAAGAGAGGAGGAGGAGGAGAGGAGGTGGAGGTGGAGGAGGAGGGCAAGCGTTTTGGGCGCCTTGCAGGGGCTTTTTGTTAATTGAAACCTGTTGTAAATCACAAATCATATCGACTGGCGACTCGTTGTTGGCGTCACTTGTCCCAACAGCAGCAACAGTTGCAGACAACAACAACAGCAGCAGCAACAACAGCAGCAACAACTTGAACAGATGTCGTCAGTTTTTCATATTTCAAAAGCGGACTGTGGGCGGGTGCAACATGTTGCGGTTCATTTGAGGCCCATTTCGGGGATCAGATCATAAAGTTGACGCAGCCCAGTGGTAAATGCCCCACATTGAAGCGCAGTCAGCACATTGGAGTCCCTAGTATCCACTTAGTGTTCAAGCGATTACAGCTTTAATATCTGTAGAATCGTAGAATTCAGAGGAATAAATGGTTCGATATTTCTGTAATGTCCTTTTCCAACTTTCATGAATAAGGAAAAGAGATGTAATACGTATATTATAATTGAAAGCTTAATGATGTCGCCCTGAATTTTAAAAAATGTAAGAATAGGCAAGTTGTTAACAATTTAGGATGTGATTAAACTGACTTTGAAGCATATTATAATTAAAATCTGGAGATAGGAGATAGAAACCTTATCTAGCCGACAGTAAAATAAACCCATTTGTAGACAATATAAGTAGAATAACCAAATCTATAGTCTTTATAATTAAAGCTGCAAGTCTGTGTAGTTTTAGATTTTCTTCACTTTAACTGTTCGACCTATAGATACAAATATTGGGTTTTAATTATGGAACGCTTGAACCCAAGGTTTAAATTTCAAACTAAATATTTTCTATTTATCTTAATTGTTTACCAATGTAAAAAAAGGAATGTGCTTATTAATCAGTTGGTGCGATTAAATGAGTTCTTCAGATGAACATAATGAAAGTAATGTTTAAGATAATGCATTTTGCTCTATCTCGTTCCTCTGTTGGATTTCGCAACGAGAGACGATGTCATCATCGATCACAATATTGGAAATGAAATCAGACAACTGTAAACTAATGACATTTGCAGTGGATGCTACCCTCCAACTGCAACTCCAACTCCAACTTCTCCCCCTTCTTCTGTTGCTGGTCCTCCCCGCTGTGTCTGATCCTTTCTAGCTGCTGTGTGTGTGTGTGTGTGTGTGTGTGTGTGTGTGTGTCTTGTGGTCTTTTCCGTGTATCCGCTTACAACATGCAACCTTCGAGGGTTGATCCTGTTCTTGCCTCATTTGTTTGTTTTGAGTGCGTCGCTTGCTGTCCAAATATGCGGCAGCTTGTAACAATTACCAAATGACACCCTCGACAATCGTCAATCGGTAATCGCAAGTGTCCTTTGCAAGCACTGTGGGATGTGGGATGTGGGACGGAAAAGGATCAGGGGCAGGAGCAGGAGCAGGAGACGACAGCACAAATGCGCAAATATTCACTTGTCGCTAAATCAATGACAATATTTTTGCCATTAGTTGTTGTTGCCGTTGCTGTTGTTGTCGCAAATGAAGTAATCAAGCGAAATCAACTTAAAATTCAGCCGAAGGGCGAAATTTATGAAGTGGAAGTGCTTCGGTTCGTGTCCTTTTCAAACTACGCACTTGCCAGTCGATGGGGTTGAATGCCCTGATGAGATTTGGATGTGACTGCTTTCTTATCACCACGACTCAGTAAGGCTCCTTAATGGGAAACATAACTGAAATATACTTGAACTTGGCTGTGGCTTTTCTGTCAACATTAGTAAGGACTCCGGAAAAGAACATGAGAAGCTTCAGATAAATTTGAAAAAGGTATCACTCAGGTAAGAATATTGAAAAATAATACACTAAAAATAATTATGAACACAGAACGTTAAGACTTGTTCTTAAGAAAGACAAATTGCGAGAAATGTGGTAAGAATATTTAGATTTGGAATAATATTGAGAAGTTACAAATTCCAATATTAGATTTTTAATAAAATCTTTATTCATGAAACTTTTTAAAATATTTGTTCGCTTATTTCCAGAGTAGTCTTTTATGAAGGTCATATTCAATCACTTAAGTATGCATTGAATGAGATACTGAAACAAAAAATATAATTGCATTTCAAAAATAAATTCAGAAAATAAAACATATACAGGCCTGTTCCGGTTTTCACTTTTTACTTTTTAGCATTTAGTGATATGCAATTATTCACTTTGAATTTAGACTAAGTGTTTGAAAATGATCGTTTTTCACTTTATCGGACTTAAACTCATTAACTCAAAGTAATATCAATCCGCTGAATATCGCCGAAATGGTATTAGAGCAGGTTAAAGAAATCCAGAACCGAAAAATCTTATCGAAAGTGAAATTCGGAACAGGCCTGATACTTTCCCCATAAATATCAATGAAGTAGAATCTTCAAATTTGTTGAGATAATGAGATATCGATTATAATACTCTTCAATTCCAGTAAAAGTCTATATTCTATTCCTATCCTTTGAGAGTTTTGAGTATCTACAGGAGAGACTCTGTAGGAGATCGGATAGGAGTCGGCTGGAATGAAGTTCGGCTATAACATAATTAGAATGCCCATTGGGGGAAAGGAAGAAGGAAGCGGGAAGCGGGAGGAGAGTCGGAATTGCCAGAGAGTCAATTCCCAGACAACTAATTTATGTAAACTGTCTACGCATATTTCCTGCCAGAGTTGCCTAATAGCCGCACAGGCGGCCGCATAGGCAACCCTCAAGGATGTCGGAGGCAAGTAACATAATTCAAAAAGCACTTAACCCATAAAAGTGAAATAATTCTATGAAATAACAAACGCACTTAACAAATTACAGATGTGAAAATTTCATTTCGAGTGTCAAGAGAACCCAGCAGCAACAACAACAACAGTAGCAATGTGAACAACAACAACAACAACAGCATGAGAGAAGTAACCCAGTTCCCCCGTGGGGACCAGACAGAACGACCCTCCGGGCCAGAGAGACATTCCACTCTGCCACACTCTGCATTCCACAAATTAGAAAATGATTAATGGACTCAACCGGTTGCACAAAACACTCCCCTCTCTCCCCCCGCTGCCCCCCCTAGAAATATGCTCAGCAACTATATACAAGGCGCCGTCGCAGCCGCTTCCTCTTCCTCCTGGAACTGGCAGTTGGTCTGCGTCTGGCACACTTCAGCATAAAATAGCACTCAGGAGAATCGAGCTGGCTGTGGTGCACCCTCGCATCCTCACAACCCCACAACCTCACATCCTTCTGACCGCCAGGAGTCGCGTTAAAATCACTCTTCCGTTTCATCCGAACAACCCCCAAAGACAATACCAGCTCCCAGCTCTGGCTCCAGTTCTCCAGATCAGAGCAGCAATTCGATTCCATCCCATTCCAAAACAGAACATCCCTTTCCCTTTCCAGCTAGCTGGGGGTGTGTTTGTTGTCATTTATTGGTGTTGTCCTGTCTCCTGGTGTTCCTGGCTTTGCAGTTTCCCATTCCCCGTTACCCGTTCCCCGTTCCCAGTTCCCGTTTTCTGCTGGCTGGTAGCTGTGTGTTCTGGCTTTTGTGTGATTTTTCTGGGGTCACGCTTGCTCTTTTGATCGCAGTCCCCTTGGTCGGAAGGACTCTTGCCTAACCCATGAATCAAATTACACTTTAAATCCTTGATTTTAATCTGAAGGGGCTGACAAATGGATTTTTATGTCAATTTTTCCCAAATTACTGCTACACTCGTCCTCATCCCACTTCCACTTCCACTCCCTCTCATCCTCCTCCTCCTCCTCCAGCTCTTCAGCTCCTGCTGCGCACAACAAAAGGCCGAGCAATTGAATTTTGCATTTTGACACAACGCAAAACATTACACAAGCGAGGGATGACGGGGTGTTGGGCTGACGAAGGGGGAACACGAGGATGAGTACGGAAGGAAACAATCAGTGGGCGTAGTACGCAAAGGGGGCCGGCTTTATAATCTCTGATTAGATGGCTAAAACTGTTGACGCTGATGAGGTTGCGCATTTTGACACTTGCAGCCAAAGTCAGAGGCGGAGTCAGGTGCGGAACCGGAGTCGGAGCTGCAGATTCCGGAAGTACTGGAAATTCCATAGATAAATATGCTCAATTAGCGTCACAGGAACGTGAAGAATGTAGGTATACTTAGAAGAAGTTTACAAATTCCTTTAGCAATGAAACAATGATTTTTGTAGTTAAATAAAATATTTAATAAATATTGGAAATTTTGAAACAATCATTGAGCCTTTCATTAAAATAAGTTAATTCAAATATATAAAATATAACTATAATTTTAAGCATTTGTGTATGACTAAAAAAATCTTAAAAATGGAAAAAAACATTTTCAATTCGTCACTTTTTTTACAATAAATAAATGTGAGATTTCGATCGATTGAATAAATTTGTTAGCAATTGCAATAAGACTTTAAGTGTAGGTTATATTTTAAATGATAAATAAATTCATTTGAAATGTATTTCGTGCAATTTTATTCAATTTCAACAATGTTTAATGTAATTCCAATAATTTTAAATTTTTTCAAAGCTCTCAACACTATTTTATCTTAAAAATTCCACAAGATATTCAATCCTTACACGAAATATGTTGAAAGTCTTATTTCCCCTAGCATAATTAAATGTTTGTATTGTTGAATCTAACTATATTTAGGTGCGTTTCACAAATCTTTAGCGATTTTGAATAGAATTGCTTTTAAAAAAAATTTAGTTCTTTCGGACATATTTTGGAAGTTAAAAAATATTTCGTGGGCAGCACAGTAAACTCTAATGATAATTATAATAACAAACATAACATAAATAATATAAATAATAATAACAAAAGGAACAACAACAACAACAGTAATAACGATGGCAATCAAGTGGACAGCGCCATAAAGAAAATGGTATAATAACAATATTTCAAAGTCTCCACAGGACATCATTGTTGTCATGTTAACGCTTATTTTTTGTTTACATTTTGATAATTTTGAGAGACTACAGAAATACGAATACAGAAAGGGAACAAAAATGAATAATAATAATAATAAAAATAATATTAAAACCTGCAGTCGATTGTCATTTTCGGCTCGAATAGAAACCGAAGAGCGGCAAAGACAAGCGGGAGAAACCATACAAAGATCGAAGAGACAAAGGGAATTTCGCGGTATTTTCACGCTTGATGCAATCCACCAAAAAGAATGAATGCTCGAGACAGAGGGTCAAGCAACTGACTAAAAGATACCCTGTACCTATAATAATTGTCTGTTCAATCTGAATCAACGTCAGAATGTGATCAAAGCCTTTTAAATGTTTTGATATTCTTACCTGAAATCGAATTGGGTAAAATTCGTTTGTTAAAATTTAAATAAACTAGGATCTAACTAATTACCCGATCTTTTGTTTATCTTTCAATTCCCCAGACAAGTCTAGAAAGTAGCGATCAGAAACTATGTATAAAATGGGCAAAGAGAAATTAGCTGATAAAAATCATTTTTTATGAAAAATTCTTATTTTGAAATTTCTGCTTTTCTTTTCTTAAAAATACAATAAGTAAGATCTGATAGCTTGTCTATTCACACATAATCAACTGCTTATACTTGATGCTCTCAGAAATACCTTACGTTTCAAAAGGCTATACCCGCTTTGTGTTAGTAAACTACAGGGTATGCATGCCAAGTCGGGCTCGACACTGGGATTGGGGCCCTGAAGCTGCTCACGGCAAGTGTCTGGAGGCTGCAGCCTTTTGGTTTTGGATTTCATTCAGGGGAATGAAAGACAAACAAACAGAAAAACAGACAAACAGCGTTGGCATCGATGAGTTGCTGGCGGATTAAAATGATAACAAGACTTCCAGTGTTCAGCTGTGAATTGGCTTTTGTCTCGTCGTCGCTGGGCTCGTTCATAGGCAACCGCTAAAGCCTAAAACCTAAAACCTTTGGGATCTGTTCTTATAGTAAGTCTAAGATCTTACCCCTTTTTTTGCTGCAGCCGCAGGCAATCTGTTGGGATTTCGATTTCACGCTTCAATGTCTATCGATAGATGCTTAGCAACTATTTCACATTGATGTAAACCGATTTTAACCGATCAAAGCTCTCTTTATGTGTCCGAGGAACCCAAAGAAATCGTCGGATTGTCGCTGGTTTTTAATGATCTTTGAATGGTTTCGAAACAACTTCATTTCGTTTTGTTATACGCTTTTTATGACTTCATTTTGGGCATTTTAACATTGGAATATGTCCTGCATCTTTATGGGCCGTAATTAAATCTTTATGGCTAACAACAGGCGCCCCCCTCCAGCCCCCGTTTCCCCTTTTAACCGGACTACCTGGCGCCAGAGTCATAAAACGGCATTCAAATCGCAACTAAAAACAAATGTGTCCGATTGTGTGTGTGGGAACTCCCTCCTCTCTCTCTCTCTTTGTTTGTCTTTCCCTCTCATGGATCATATAACCATTTAGCACCGTTTGAAGCGGCACTAGATAAGGAAAGCAGGAGAAAGTGTGACAGAGAGGGAGAGTCCATATGAATATCTGCATAAATCATAAGAATTTGGGATGAATCGTCGTGGGCTTTAATGGGTTGACTTGGGTTGGGTTAGTCGCGACTCTTGTTGTTGGCTAATGAGGGAGGGCGTTGCCAAATTGTCAATATAAGAGGCGCCCATTAACCAAATAACCAAATAAAAGGTAAACTCGGTCGGGGTCGAAGTTGGAGTTGGAGTTTGGAGTCGGAATTGGAATTGGAATTGGAGCTGAGTGTTGCGATCGAAGTTGAGTTCGAGTTGTGTTGCATGATAAATGACTCTGGCGCGTGCCCCCTTTGTGTCTGATGTCTGGTGTCGTGCCACAACTGCCTGCTACCTGGCCAACAACTGTTGGCTACCTGTATTTTTGATCGGCCAGGTGCTATTTTGATATATATGACGTCCACATCATCAATTATCCGCTGCACCACTTCAACTCTCTCTCTCTCTCTCTCCAACAAGTCCAAATTGATTCTTGAAGATCGGCAGTGTAACAATTGATGGATTAGCGCATTAGTCGCTAATGATATACGCCCAAAAAAGTAGCCTCTTTGACTGCCCCACTTAGTGGCGATATTACCACCCCCAACCCCTCCCCCACCTCCACCACCATGACTCGTTGCATGCCACATGCCGCATGCTGCATGCTGCATGTCGCAACGCTCGCGCGCGTTCCATTTATCAGCGCGTTTCCGCTTTTAATTATTGCAACGTCGTAATATTGCCAAGTCGCGGCCCTGCAATGACATGCAACCAAATTGCTGGCAATAAATTTCGCACATTTCACAACAAGAAACAGAACAGAAAAGCAAGACTAAAGTGTTATCGTTCTCAGGCCGAAGTTTTGATACCCTTGCAGAGCCCTGCATTCAATTTTCAACTGATCGTTCCTATAATAAACTTATGTATGTAGTTGAGTGTGTTTGGTTGAGAAGCCTCGTAAATGCAAAAAGTGGCTCATACTAAAGATTCCAAACTTAGAGACAGAAAAACTAATGGACAGATGGACATGGCTCTATTAACTCAGCTCGTCATCCTGATTAAGAATATACGCGTTACACATTTTATGAGATAGTTATAACATCCTCTGGAAGAACATTAATAAATCGAAAGGAAGAGATTGAAATACTTGAAGTGCTTCTCAAAGCGGTTCCAGAATTGCCACTTGACTACGCACTTTGTCAACCAAAAGGAAAGGGTAGAAGCGACATAGCGAGAGGAAGGAAAAAGCAATACGTACATACATACATATGTATATATGACGAGTTCCCATTAACGGAATCGCAGCGTTAGGATTGCAGAAATTGAAAAGACATTTAACGGAGAAAAAAAAAAAAGGGAAATAGATGATATAAAAGATGGACAAAGGATGAGGGATAAATGAGAGAGAGAATAAATAACAAAGAGAGAGAGAGAACAAAATTTGAGTAAACAGTTACAAATCACGTTCTCTGTTTCGGAATCGCAGCTTTATGACTGCTAGTTGAAAACATTTGTTTGCATCAAAGAGGAAAAAAGGAGAGAAACTGAAAAAAAGTATTGAGAGGGTGACGAGAGAATGAGAAAAGGAGCTATGAAATTTATACATATCCATCGATACGAAATTTGTAAGTTACGTTCCAATTTGTGTAGGGATTGACAACTCAGTTTATTAAAGAGAAAATAAAGGAGAGGGAAACAAAGATGGAGAGAAGAGAAATAAAAAGCAGACCCTAAGAAGAGACAGAGATCAAACTGTAACGGAATAGAATATATTTTTATGCGTTCTTACTTACGAATTCACAAATTTTAGCGGTTTCTTCAATTGAATTTCGCGATATTTTTGAAATCTCCATTGGTGAATTAGCTGAGAAATGCATAAGACTATGAAGGGATGGGAGTGAATAGAGAGAGAGAGAGAGGGAGACTTGGAGTGAGAGATAAATTGTTTTGTTGTTGGAATGCAGTTGCAATTGGCACAGCAACAAATTGCTGGAATAATTACGCACACATTGACAGCTACAGATTGATATGTTGTCGCTAAGGACCAAATGACTGACTGACTGACTGACTGGTTGAATGAGTGAGTGAATGAGTGAGTGAGTGAGTGAGTGAGTGAATGAGTGAGAGATGCAGGCGAGATGCAAGTGACAAGCACGCGGCTACCTTCTGTTGATTCTTCATTGATGAACGTGAGGTGTCAAGCAAATTGACTGCCCAGCACAGACATTAACCCAGGGGCGCTGTATTGTATTCTTCAGTTGGGCCAAAATGCAGCCGACTGACACTTAATGCTGCCCCCTCTCATTGGACGCCTCTGTGCCACACTGTGGCATGAACTGCGTCTCGGCTGTGTCTCTGGAATTTGCTGTTTACGTGAATTACGCTCAAATTACAACACGCCAATCGAGTCGCCAGGCAGACAAGAAATGAAAATAACAAAACAAAAAAATATCAGGGGCAAAAAAGGCTAAAAACTTGCCTGAAAATAGCTGCAAAGCATTGAGAATGCATCGCAAATTAAAATTGCTCGCAAAACGTTCGACAATGAGCCGCGTTGTCGGGAGAGAAGAGAGAGAGAGAGAGAGAGAGCGTCGGAAAGGGACTCAGTTCTTCTCAGGTCTGTCTTGTCTGTCCCATAGTACAGGGTGCACCAGTCGTTGTCATTGTCGTTGCGCCCATTGGGCTCGTTAGGCGATAACTTTATGCGGCATTAAATTTTATGCGGCCATAAAACAAACAAATTCACCTCGTACATTCATTCATTCACAACACACACACACAAATATTACGGCAAATAAACACGACACGAAACAACAACACACTAAACACAGCGCAACAGCAACAGCAACAATAACAACTGCAGGAACAACAATAATAACAATAACAATGCAATGGGTTGTGCTCGGAATGCACTGTTAAATGCAAGAGGCACCCGCGCAGGGACCAGTAGCATTACACTGAAAGAAAAGATCGCTTTCTATAAGTAAGAATATCATATGGGCATTTCCAGAAAAAGGTCCACCACGACGAAAAACGTAAAATTGATTAAAAACTCACATCTTGTGAAATTTTCTTCCAAAAATGTATTCAAGTTATTTATTTCATCAATATACGCTAGAAAAAATTCAATAGGATGAACATATAGATTCTACATTGGAATAAATTCACTTTTTCCATATTTTTGCCTATTTTCTTAAAAATTGATTTTCAAAATGGACCGTTTGTATTTTAACGATTACACTTAGTAGGACAGTAAGATTGTAACATGAACCATTTTAATGTATAGAAATTTATTGAAAGTTTAATTTAAAACAAGTTTTAAGAGCTATATATCGGAATATAGAATAAAATTGTATGAACAAACTCTTGGAAAAACTAGGTGGAAATCTTGTCACGTTCGCGATGTCACGTTAAAAATTACTAATAAAACTTGTAAAATATATAAAACGGTTGTTACATATCAAAATTATTTCTAAAATGGAAAACTACATTATTTTATTATGGTTTAAGAGTATTTTCTTCCAAATTACTCGCCACATTTCGCAGACTTTCGCATTTGTCAAGATGAAGTCAAAAATGACTTCCATTTTTCGTCGCGTTCGCGATGTATTGTTTTCTATAAATAATTAAAAAACGACAAGTATTCAAAGATTGTCTTTTATCATACAAATAAAGTTGATAAAATGCATTAAACACGTGAGAAAACATTTTTGAAAATGTCAATTTTTGACATTTTTTTTTTCATTTAAAGTCGTACGAATGTCGAGTTCGCGATCCTGGAAATGCCCATATAAAATATCATATAAAATCACCTTAACGAGGTGTCTATCTTCCGGTTGACTTTCATCACTAGCGTGAGCTGCCGTCAATAAAAATTTCATCTTAAAAAAAAAAAGAAAAATAATAAAAATAAATGATCTTACAAAAAAAATGTATTTTCTATTTCAAAGAATTTTCGGGTCTTGACGCTATTAAATGACAAAAACTCGTAGTTTTGAGACGAAAATCGGACGACAGTCCGCGCTAGTGACGAAAGCAGCACAAAGGGTGCGAAAGGCGACAAGCAATATATACAGGAAGAACGGAAAACTTGCTATCACTGTCCGATCAGGTCGAGTAATAATTATAATATAAAAACTCATTAACGACATCGTTTATTTACTTCCCAAACCTTCCGATAGTCTTTCGTCACTAGCTTGAACTGCAGTCCGCAATAATTTAATTTTTAAAATAAAAAAATAATAATTAGGTGGACTTAAATCAAGATGTATTCTCTAAACTCGTTAAAATGTCGACTTATTTTTTCTAAGTGTACAAGGAGTACCAGAGAGCAGTAGAGAGGTTGCTTTACCAAGTGCGTGTGTATGTCTGTGTGGTATGCCAGCCGTATCGTTAAGTGGAACAAGAACATGTCGCTTTACGCCCCGATACAACTCAACTTGGCTCATTGTGTGTAATCGTATACGAGTATAACCATAAATGGGCCCAATTCATACCGGTTGCCAAGAGATGTGCAAGTGCTGTATTATTAAATATTTTGTTCCGTTTAAGCTAACTAAAGTTTGCAAATAATTATGTTTAGCAAAAAATTAATGCAATTCTGAGTCATTGATAAAGATTTCGCTAAAGAGTGTTGGCTAGTGATGTAGAAATACATCGAAAAAAGGCTGTTGATCAAGAAAATATACTAGGGTGCCACAGAAATCGCTTTCGCTTGAATTTCACTGGAATTTGTATAAAATTTAAGTGAAATTCAGGGTCCTTTTTACGGATATATTATGGATGGCAAACTCCATAGGATGTTCTGCGGTCTGAGCTCAACAAAATTGAAGTATGAAAACATGAAATATTGAACGAATGGTAACCCCATAAAGACAGCAGCAGTTAGGGAAGTCTCCAGTTACTCGCATTTTCATGTTTTCTAATCACGTGTCAAATCAGAACATAATTTTGATAGTAACTCAAAACCAACAAAGTTCAAGTTCGGCTTCAGGCAGAGGGTCGTCAATCGCAATCGCAGTCGCAATCGAAATCGCGAACTGCGATAAGATACTACAGCAGCCGGTTGAAAAAAGGCAGGGAAAGCGGACGGGGGAGCGGCACTCTACTGGCATTGGATGGATTGGATGGGGGCATTGAGGAAAGTCAGCGAGCCTGATGTTAACTGATTAACAAGCCCGATAAGCGACATGCCTCAAACAATTGCCGAGCACTCGCATTTGCCACTTTTTGATGCTGCCACAATGGCCCATTGTCAGCCTTTGTGCCGCCCGTGACCTTCTCTCTTCCTCTGGCTACCTCTCCTGGTCCTTTGTCCTGGCATTTAGGGGCGTTGCTGTTGTTATTGCCACAGCTGTTCTAATAAGTACATATACATATGAAATAATGACTCGACAGGAGCCCAACAATAGAATATGGTGTCCGTGTAAATCCTCAAGATCTATTTAAATTCTCTCAAGTTTTTCTGATAGAGCTAATTGGTAAATATTAGAGAAGTGAATTTATTGAATTGTTCGATTTTGGTGCAGAATGATTGTTAATACCTAAGATCGGGTACCATTTATAATTCTCAATCTTTCAGTCAAATATCCACAACAAATGCAAATTAAAATGGCATCTATATATGTATAAGACTCTGTCCTGACTCACTGCCTGACTGAGAATCAACGTGTAGGCCAAACGGTTAAAACTAGAAACAACATAGCTGAGCCAATTTTATAGTGCAATTAGACGGCGCGCCGCGTCGAAATTCGACCTGTAAGTGAGTCAAATTCGGAGTCAAAGGTCAGGGAATTGCTTAGTATGGAGAACTTTTTTGTTCCCAACCATTCTGGCCAAATTTGGTCAAAATCGGATTACTATATCACATAGTTGCCATAGGAATAATCGGATAAAAATTATCCTTCAGTATGAAAAACTTTTATGTTTCTTAAGATATCTCAACCAAACTCACAGTTTAAGATCACAAGATCTTAATTCAAGTACAAGAGAACTTGGATCAAGATCAAAAATACTTATTTCAAGAATTTTATTTACTCACAGCTTAAGTTCATAAAATCTTAATTCGAGTACAAGGGAACTTAGATCAATATCAATAATACTTATTTTAATATACAGGGATGCCACAGAATTTCGCTGGAATTTCACTGGTATTTGTATGAAATTTAAGTGAAATTCAAGCAAAAGCGATTTCTGTGGCACCCCGATAAAATAAAAAAAATAATTATTTGAAATTGTTAGCTAAAATTTAAAATAAACCAAATAAATAAATAACCAAACAAAACAAAATTATGTATGTCAATTCGCTACTTATTCTTTTTTGTTCATTTTTTTTAAGTGGCTTTTGAAACTGAATATGGCAGATATTGAAATCAAATTAATAATTAATCAAGACTGATTGGATTTCTGTACTGGCGAACTCGGTATTGAATCTCTAAAAGGTAATTGCATTAATCACTATCGTCTCGTATTAGATGAAAGTCTTTGAGAATAACTCGCAGGTTGATAAGTTGCTATTTTGCCAGGTGGCACCTGCTGAGTCTCAGCTCACAACGGGAGCAGCCATCAGCCAATGGAGGGACATGAAAAAAGAATAGGAAGACCACAACAAAGCATCTAACATAAGAAATGATGTGGCAAGTTAATTTCCAAGTACTTCGTGACAATAGATTAATAGCAGTCGATTCACAATGTTGTCGTTGTCGTTGGTAAGAAGCGTGAACTGGGCCCTAACGCTACCGGCCACTCGGCGAGTAGGCCGCAGCTGAATGGTAGGGGTAGCCCTAAGGGCACCCGATGATGGTGTCCCCTAGTGCCTATTAATGAGCACGACAGCCATGCGACATTTGTGGGCCTTCAAACGATGATTTATGCGGCTGTTCATTAAGTTCATTAAAAGTGAAAGGATGCCTGGCGATTTGTCGATCAGACCATCAAACGATTGGACGATCCAGCTAAATATATTCACGATCCAGAGATCGAACCATCTACCCAACCACTGGCTTCTGGCAGGTGGTTCTCCGCCAGTCAGTTTGTTTATTTGTTTGTGCGTTTCCAAATGAGCCGTAACCAATAACTGTTTACGACTCGGCAAGGGGCAAGAGGCAAGCGGTAACTGGTAAGGGGCAAGTGGCAAGGGGCAGACCGCAGAATTGAGGCAACGCCTACGGTTGCCCATTGAGCACAATAAAAATCATCTTGAACAAACATTAAAATGACACATTGTTCGATCGGCCCAATTCCAACTTCAATTCCAATACCAATTCCAACTTCAATTCCAATACTCGACGATGATAAGCATTATGATCATTATCATCATCGCTGGATCAGTAACTTTTGCCCAGGCGCCAGACGTTGTTGTCGCAGCGCTTATCAATGGTTAACGGTGGGTCATCAGTGGGACAACCCGCTGAGTTTGAAGCCAA
Source organism: Drosophila suboccidentalis (assembly GCA_037043435.1). Lineage (NCBI taxonomy): Eukaryota > Metazoa > Arthropoda > Insecta > Diptera > Drosophilidae > Drosophila > Drosophila suboccidentalis. Next base: position 2,219,692 of record JBAMBK010000278.1, on the reverse strand, counting down.
ACAAAAGCCAAAGAAAGCAACAATAACAACTACATTCATTATGAGCACAGCCAATGCGCTGACAAAAGGTAAACCATATTTTATTGACATTCCAACACCGAATTTAAAATACCCTGTATTGATTGTGCATTCTCTAAGAAGATCTTAATAATTACAATTTGTTTTTTAGAGCTTTTCTCGTTGACATCGAACTAAAAGTGAAAAGTGAAGAAAAAAAATATTTAATTGAATATGCGATAAATGAAAAAATTAAAAGAACATTATTTTATATGTGAGCGATACGCATTTTCGTATTTTTGTATAAAGTCGCCGTCGTTTTGACAATTTTCGATGATGATGGCGAAATGAAAAAATCGAAATTTCATCTTGAATAATTTTCAAAGAATTTTTGGTTAAAAACAAATCATAATCATAAGAAAAACTAGTCGACGGTGCTACAGTCGAGCAAACTCGACTGTCGGAGACCCCGTACTTACTATGGAAAAGCAAACACTGTTTAAAATAAAATCTTTATTTTCGATCAATCGTTCCTGTGGCAGCTATATGATATAGTGGTCCGATATCAACCAAATTTCGTCAGGATGTATGAAACCATCCCATATGCATATTCTGTTGGTTTGGCTCAGATATCTCAATTAACAAAAAAGTTGTTCATACTAAGACTTGATTTTCGACTGATCGTTCCTATGACAGCTATATGATATAGTGGTCCGATCCAAAATATAAAACAAACTCGGTCTGCGTGCATTATAGACGAGCTTACATACCAAGTTTTACATACCAAGTCTCTAGCTCTTATAGTCTCTGAGATCTAGGCGCTATTACAGACGGATAGACGGACATGGCTATATCGACTCGGCTGTTGATGCTGATCAAGAATATATATACTTTATGGGGTCTGCCACGCCTCCTTCTGCCTGTTACGCACTTCTTTTTTTTTGTGACAAAGTTAATAGACCCCTGTACTTTTTTTAAGTACGGGGTCTAAAAAGTGAACTCGAATAAATAGATGCCAGTGTGTTAACAATAAATAAATAGCTAGTTTTGGCTCAAAGAAGGCCAAGTGTGGTAATCTGATCAACTATATTTACAATTCTATTTTCAACAAAAAGTTAAATATATTTTTAGTTTTTTTGATCAACTATACTTACAATTCTATTTACAACAGAAAGTTAAATATATATTTATAGTTTTCTAATCATCTAACTTTATGCGGGATACGAAAAATACAAAGGACATACCCTGTACGAGTATGTTCTACACTTTAGCCTCTACCCTGTCTACTCGAGCTGTCATCTGCTATCAGTTGTATCTAAGGCCCAGCTCGGAGAGCATCATCTTCATGTGGCTGTGGACAGGTTGTTGCCGCACGATAAATCATATGCTGATTCGGTGACAGTTTTCCATTTGGTGACCTTATCGCATCTTGATCAAGCGATCAATTTTCTGAGTGTGTGTCTGTGTGTGTGTGTGTGTGTGTGTGTGCAGGTAGATGATTCACCTGCTATGTGTGACGTCACAAATGTACCTGATGGTATTTTAATTATTACGACCTAAAATGATAAAGCGCTCAGCGTTTATCAAAGCAAATACGACTCTGAGTCCGACTAAGAGTCAAAGTTCTGGTTTAGGTCTAACGAGTACTAAATACTTTTACTTTGATTTTTGCAAATAGCTGCGAGGCGTGAAGTTGGCTCGATGTGGTGGGTTCGTGTGGGGCCGAGTGGTTCAAATTGGTTCAAGTGGATTCAGTGGGACGGCAGGTGAATAAACTGCGCTGAAACTGTCCGCCCTTTCTTAAAAAACACTTTGTGCATGCTATAATTATGTTGATCTTGCTATTTGTTTTGCTCTGTGGTCCAAATAGGGCACAGTGGAACCAGTACAGTTTCAATTGAAATGATAGGAATTGATGAATATAAAGCTTGCGAGTTTTTTGTATTATTCAATTTTTGTAGATGTGGTACAGTCATACAATTGTGTGGCTATACCTAATCAGATGAAACATATATTTTAAGATGGATGAAAATCGAACCCAGTAATATTATAACAACAAGTTTTGTGGTGACAGGTCGCCGATTCTTATGTGATGCCCATTAATCCAAGAATAATTTAATAATATTATATTGGAACGAGATCGGTAGCTGGTACCACTGTGACTTGGTGCGGGCTGTGGCTGAAGATTCTCGGCCCGCACGCACACATTTCACTTATTATTTATGAGGCGTGCGCTGTGGGCGTGGCTGGATTGTTGATCGGCGCTACATACAGCAGGTAAGCTGTACCGGAGTACCGGTGTACGGTGTACCGGACGAATACGCGGACGGAACGGACGGAACGTTTTCAATCAACGTTCTCGCTGGCCGCTTGGCATGCCAGGCGAAGACAAGCGGGGACCACCCTTTTAATGAAGCCCTAATTACAGTGTTTATAACAAAAGGTGATTACCAAAGCAAACCAACAACACCAGACACCAACCAAGCAACCAACCAACGAGCCAACCAACCTCAATTTCAACCAGGGCCTGGACACATCAACAGCTCTTTAGGACTATCCAACGACTGACACCGACTCTGCCGAATCGACAAAATGCTGCTTTCCCCACTCCGCTTGCGTTCCCTTGCCGCCTTCGTCGCGTCTCCTTCCTACCGTGCGCCTTGGGGGCAACTGCCTTGTTTATTTCAGATCGCAGCACGAAAGACTCAAAGACTCGGACTTAGGTTGTGGTTCTCTTTCAGACTGTTTACTCTGGACAACCGTTTGGCTCGCCTTCTTAATACCCTGTAGACCGTGGGGCTTGATGAAGTTTAGTGAAGAGAGAGCATTGATGTTGAACTGCATAATAACATAGTTAATAAAAAGACAATTAATTATTCACCATCAAATATTTTTACTTAGCAGACCTTTAAAGTAATTTAGCACATTTTCTCTTTACTATTAATATGAATTCCTCAACTGAGTGTTGAAAGGAGTATAAAATCAATACATTTAAGTGGATTTATGGACAACTACTATCGATTCCATAATATTTTATTAAAAAAATGCATTTAATTTTAGTTTTTTGTTTAATGGCAAACCACAGATGAGTAATATTGAATTAAGATAGTAAGAAATATTATGGAAACAAAACATTTTTAATAAAATCTTGATTTTAAATTAAAAATGTGTTTTAGAGGGTATCTTTCAATCAATCACTTCCCATTGTCGCATTTGACTTGTTTTGCTATGTGTGTGTGTGTGTGTGTGCGTTGTCTCCTTCTCTGTCATCGTCACATTATTTATAACATTTCATGTTTAAATTCGTAATTTTGGGGCGCAATGCAGCCGCCCGTCTTGCCCCCATTCCCCCTTTCCCGTTCTCCCTCATTGCCCCTTTTCACCCATGCATGTATGTTGAACCCTAACCACCCAAGCATCTGACGCTTCATGGCGCTCGTGACTTGCAAATATTGATTTTAATCGAAATTGCTCTAAATTGCTTGTTTTTCATGTGTTTCGGGTACGCAATTTAAGACACTTTTGCTGTGAAAAGGCGCTCCATGGACTCACTGTGCCAACTGTGGATCGTTTATGATGATATAGTATACGATATACAAAGTAAACAACTCTTAACTTTACTTAAATTATTAATTAAACTGTTGTCAACGAGGGCGGAGTAACATTGGTATGTCTGGAAAGAAATCTAGAATTAATTATAATAATAAGCAAAAATCTAAAATAATACTAGAGTAATTTAAAGTTTAAGCCTCTGCTCAGAGCTATTAGCTATTCATTTGATTCCCAGCACTCATATCTTATATAGTATATTATCTATCTACTATTGCTCGGGGTTCCAACTTCAAATCTACTGAGGTTTATCTGCAGTTCCCCTGCCCGGGTAATGCAAGAAGATTTGCAAGTAAAACATCAATTCGATCGCAATGATCGAAGAGACTTGAAAGGTAGCCGACTGAAGTCGGTAAGGCCGTCCCAGCAACTTATCATGTCCAAATTAAGCTCAATTCCAAATAAACAAGAGGACGACTGCGTTTTGTGTATCCTTTCCTTACCTTTCCTGGCCACATCAGTGATTTTCAATTCCCCTGGTTGTCGATATGCCAACTCTATTTGCATTGGGTGCGGCTAACCGCGTTTCACAGTCTTCTGACTTGGAGCTCGGACTGAAGTTGAAGCTGTAGTTGGAGTTGGAGTCGGAGTTGAGGCGATGCCAATGCGGTTCTGCTTTGGCGTTGGCCTTTGTTTGAATTAATCGAAGTGATATTTTGCTTGTCCCGAAATAATTTATCCCAAGCAGTGCAGTGATCGGTGCCCGGAGCCTGTTGGAGCCATTATTGGATTTTTTTTTTGCTTGGCGCTCACCGTCGCGTCGAGAGCAGCACTGAAATATAAATATTCTCCATATGGGATTCATTGATACATTCTGACATGAGTTGTGGCCTAAGCGCGCGTTAATAACCGCAATTTATGCGATTTTGAAGACTGCCACGGCGCCGCAAAGAAACAACAACTTACAAAATATACAAATAAACGAAGAATCAAAGCGGTGTTGCTAAATTGATTTTTATTTATTCTTACTTTTCAAGCTCTAAGGCATTTCAAATTGATTCGAAAAGTGAGTCTTGGGCTAGTGATCAACTGATTTCATGTACCATTTGTAATACGAGTACAGTCGAACTTCCAGTACTACAAGAAATTAAAATCAATATTAGAATCGTTAAAATGCAAAAAAAAAGAAAACATTGTAAAGGATTGCTTAATTAATAGCTGGAACTAAAACTTGATTTTTTTTAATATATTTTTAATTTTTTATTCATAACACTGAAATTGGAATATTTGTTATCTTGCTTTCAAAAATGTTATATTTTTTAAATATTTAGACTGTCTGACAAAAGAAAACCTGACGGAGGGGGAACCTGCTAGGGCTTTGCCTCGGGTGAAACTATAAAACATGCATATATATATTCTTGATCAGTATTAGCAGCAGTTCATAATTATATTTTAAGCATACAAAAAATATGAATATCCATTTCAAGTGATTTCCTCAACTTTTTCGTAATATTTTGATTGGGATTTCGATACGTTCTTTATCTCAGCTTTTCAGTTGACAATATTATTTTTGTTGGTCCCATTTCATGGTCGCTTTGCCTGTACTCGTATTGGCTGCAGCTGTTGGTGTCGCTGTCGGTCGCAAGCTGAGTTCGTTGCCTAAGTCTTTCGTTGCGTGCCTGTTGCGTGCGTGTTGCGAGCGTGGCAAAGGGCTAAGGGGCAGAGGGGCCAAGGGATCCATTGGAGTGGCAGGCAGAAACGTTATGCACAATTAACAAGATTCGCATAAAATTACAAAACTGACATAATTCAAGATAGCAACGCGCTCAGCTCTCGCAGAATTATCTCATTGCGAGTCGTCGCAATGTCCGAAGCCGTCTGTTAAATGGCCTGCTAATGGCCTAAAGTGTACTTGCTGATAATATTTAGCACATACGCATCACTTAGGGCTTACCACTCCATCTCTCTCTGTCTCTGTCTCACTCCATTTCAGAGTCTGTGGTGTGATCAGCGCTTTAAATTTATATACAGTTTCAGGTGGCATTTGGGCGCTTGGTTAAGCAATAAAGTGTTTGATATTATGGCTGTTGGCAGATGAAATCAATTTACATGCATTCAATTACAAATTGTGAGCCATTTCTGGAATAAAGACGAAGACGAAGAAGCTGATGCAGAGGGAAAATAAGCAGCCAAAACAAACGCTAACTTTCCAGTGAAAATCTTGGCCATCAGTTTATGAAGTTTACGAGCCAACTGCCAAGTGCCAAGTGCCAACTGCTTGTAACGGCGCGTTTTTACGATCCAATACACCCCGTTCTCATTCCCATTCCCATTCCCATTCCCGTGTCCCCTGTTTCCAGTCCCGTGATTCGCTGATCTGATCGTCGTTGAGGCAGATCGTTGAGACATGTTTTGTAGCGTTGTTAAACGTTTGCATGATTTTGATTTTGATTTTAATGATACGAGAAGTCCCACTCGGACTTGGACATGGACCTGATCTTGAATTGGATTGGAGCTTAGAGCCACAGACTGTGTGTGTGTGTGTGTGTGTGTGTGTGGGACTTGCAACACATCCTAATTAGCGCCCGACTGTGGTGGCCATCAAAATAAACACTTTTAGAATACGAGCGGAGGCAGTGCAGTTGGAGTTGGAGTCGGAGTTGGAGATTGTGACATGTTTTTATGGCCATAAATTCAGCGAGTTTACAGTGGGAATTCTCAGATCTGGCAAGAGATTATATGTAGTACTCGTTGCATTGGCATTCCGTTTCCTGATGGCGACATTGATGGATATTCGATTGATCCTTAATTGAATAACCAAATACTTTTGGCCTTTTAATCAGCACGGATAACACCCAAAGTGCTCCATCAGTCTGCCTGTCTGTCTCTCTGTCTGTCTCTCTTCTCTTCTATCTCCAATAATAGCAAATTCATGTTTATGGGCGCCATCCACTTATCTGGGCGCTCTGTTTCACATACTAAGTATACATAACAGACTCGTACTCGGTTGCCAGCGACAATGTCTCTCTCCACAGATTAACAAGCGACTAATGGCTAATGGCTCATCCATGCCATGTTGCGATCTGCCATTTACATACTCGAATATCCACGATCCTTGGCGTCCAAATGCTCCATTATCCATTAATACGAGCTGAACAAATGAAGCAAACAACGCAATTCTCTGGAGTCTGTCGTCGATTTCTCTGCCATAATTTAAATACGGACGCGATAAGACAGACTCTGGTTTTTGCAGAAAAGAAACCAGTCAGCCAGTTGACTCAAGGGAATTCACTAAACGCATTCATTGTACAGCTTCTCATCGAGTTTGTCACACAAGTTTTCTCTGTGGATCTTCAAATTAATATTAAAACAGAAGTTAATTTAAATTCGCCAATATTGTCAGAATATCCCTGGAATCATTAAGAGACAATTAGAAAACAATTTTCTCAGATTTTGGAAAATTTTTAGTCGAGTGCCCAAAGTGAAATTTGTATCCTATAGCCTTCAGATTTGGCGCTTTTGGGGACCTTTGCTGAAAATTTCATCCAGTTTGGCTAATAAAAAGAGAAAATAACTGAGATAATATTATGTATAGTTTAATGCAATTTAATGGCTATATATTACTTTTGAATATCATTTTTTCCTCTTTTTATTCTTTAACATTTTTCTATATTTTTGTGCTTATATTTACTATTAAAATAATTTGAATTTTTTTAAAATCTTTTTGCAAGAATTAAGCAGTCAGCTGATCTTATTTAATGACATTGCATTAGTGTTAAAAAATATCTTTTTGCAGATTTTCTCAGATTTTGATTTCAGAAACTCAATGTCATGTGGATTCGATTCGCAAAATGTTGCCGAAAATTAAGGCCGGAATAGGCCTTGAGTTTAAGTATAAAAGTAAAGGCTCCTTAAATGAAAATTTCTTATAATTATGTTAACATAATTTATATATTATATAATAGATTCAAAGTTTTCCTGTCATCGGCTTAAAACTCTTCGGAAAAAAATTAAGTCATATGATTAATATATGTACATGAAAATTAAATTTTAAAAAAATTAATTTTTTATTTTCATTCTTCTATTTCTAAACAATTATTTTACTTACTATCTATTAATCTAATGAAATCAATTCGATGACAAGCTGGATTCCTTCCATGTCTAGAATAGGAATTAATCAAAAGTCGCAGTGCAAACTGGAGCAACAACAGAAGGAGCCAGAAATTGACTCTGGAGGAATTGGGATTGGTTGGTTGGACGCAGCATCTGGTGAAGTTAGGGGAACTGGAGCTGGTACAAAGCCTAATGGCCATAATAAATGGATAAGGAGCTGCGTTTACACGAATGCGTTGATATTTCCACAGACCAAACAATATATAAATTAAGGTAACTGCATGAGACTGGGACTGGGACTGGGATTGGGCCTGGCACCGGCAGAGGCAGAGTCAGAGGCTCATTACTGGCAGGCAGGAGAGACCAAAGGAAAGAGAAGACGACGGAGGAGCAACAACAACAACAACAACAACAACAGCAACTGGCAGCATCAGCTTGCAACCATTTGGAGTGTCTGCTCAAGTGCTCTGTGGCATATACTTAATTTCAAGTTGTCCGCGGGAAAACTTAAGCATATTTAACCGCATGTCGCTGAATTTTATGTGTGTGCATCACAGGTGGGGGGCCCCGGCGTGCCGTTGCAACTGCGGTGGATCTCAGTCGCAGTCGCAGTCGTAGTCCCAGTCTGGACTCCAGATGAAACAGACTTCGGCTATAGTTTGCATCGCAGTTCTCAGCTGAAATCTTGGTACTGATTTGAATGTTATGCCTGGACTGCCGTCTGGACATTTGGGACAGTTGACTGGAGACTGGAGACTGCTGACTGGAGACTGGTGACTGTACACAGAAAAAAACAATCCAAAATTCCGAAATAATATCAAACCCAAGTCTCAAGTTTGTTAATTTTGAAATTTCCTTAATCGAGTTCGATATACTTGATAAAATTTTTCACTGAAATAAAATATTTCAGAGCTTATCCTCATTAATGTGGATAATTAATTTAACAATAATATCCTGAACATTTTTTAAAACTTAGACATAGTAGACCAACCAGGACAAATAATATTGTAGACATAAGTTACAGTAGAGCATTTTATCTACGCTATCGGTATTTTGGAACCAACATCCATTATATTTAAAAACATATGCATATGCCTCACTTTTTCAACAAAAGCTTAAAGCACACCTTCAGAGAATTAAACAGCAAATGACTTCAAATTGAAATACATTGATAGTAAGAAAATTTAAATTACATTTATAATTAAATCAACAAAATAATTAAAATTGTAAACTAAAACTAAAGTTAATCTTAAATATAAAGCTTAAATTGTAGATGTTAATTTAGTGCTTATTCTGGTCTTGTCTTATAAATTTTGAGCAGTTTAATCTTGAAATTATTTTAAATTCTTATAATAGTGACAAAATAAATAAATAAAAATTAAAAAAAAAAAATACGTGCTTAAAAAACACATGCTAAAATCAAGAATTTTAAAATTGAATTTCAGAGTGAACTTGTTTGATTTTTTTTTTGTGTATAATGTCCATGGTTTTGGCTATGGCTATGGCTATGGCAGTCCGAGCTTGATCGTTGGCTTGTTTCAGTTCTCGTGCCCCGTTCTGCGGGCGACGACGACGACGACGCTCACGCATATTCCGCATATGCAGACAACGCGCGACGGGATGCAGGCGCCACTTGGGCACACGCACAGATACACACACTCACACACAGATCCACACACACACTCACAGTCACATATGCATTTAACAAGCAAAAGAGACACACACACACAACAGGTAAATGCTAATGCCAATGCCCTCTCGTTGCCTCTGACTGTTTGACTGCCTGACTCGATGTTTGGCTGGAATCTGGCAGCTTGCAACCAGCTGACCTTTGCACATGCCACATGCAACAACAACAACAACAATAACAGCAACAACATGGAGTAGGAGGTCAGATGTCGTCAGTTGGCCTGTTAAAGCGCCATCCGTCCACTTTGTCCAACCATCTAAACATTCAACCGTCCAACCGTCCAACCATCCAACCGTCGTTCAACCGTCGTCTTCATCTTCTTTGGGCTGCTGTCAACGTGGCCATCATATCAAATGACAAACTCGACTGCACAACGAAATGCAATGCGTGCTGGCAGCCCTGGAGATTATCAGAGCTCGGCTAGCTCAATCGGAAAATGATCGATGATCGTGTGTAGCATCATGGTCATGCACTTGAAATGGGTCCGCCTAAGACCTGACATTTGTATGGCTCTGAGATTCTCATTCAACCGATCTCCTTTTTGTATGTACGTATGTATGTGTACAATACACACACGCATACACACTTATTGTCAATAAGTCGGGCTAAGGTGGCATTTCGGGCACTGCCCTAATTAAGGTCGACTGCGGACTACGACTGCGACTGCGACTGCTACTGATTCTCAGATTCTTATTCTCTGAATTTGTATCTTTGTATCTCGTCAATGTCACCACACAACGAGCTGTTGAGTGCTCGGTTGCAGATACGCATGCAACGGAGAAACTGAGAGCTGGCTAATTAACTATTTCCTTTACAAGGACGCTCAAATTAAATGTTAAGACAGATTTAAAATAATATGGGCATTTCCAGGATCGCGAACTCGACATTCGTACGACTTTAAATGAAAAAAAAAATGGCAAAAATTGACATTTTCAAAAATGTTTTCCCACGTGTTTAATGCATTTTATCAACTCTTTTTTTATGATAAAAGACAATCTTTGAAGACTTGTCGTTTTTTAATTATTTATAGAAAACAATGCATCGCGAACGCGACGAAAAATGGAAGTCATTTTTGACTTCATCTTGACAAATGCGAAACTCTGCGAAATGTGGCTAGTAATTTGGAAGAAAATACTCTTAAGCCATAATAAAATAATGTAGTTTTCCATTTTAGAAATAATTTTGATATGTAACTACCGTTTTATATATTTTACAAGTTTTCTTAGTAATTTGTAACGTGACATCGCGAACGTGACAAGATTTCCACCTAGTTTTTCCAAGAGTTTGTGCATCAAATTTTATTCTATATTCCGATATATAGCTCTTAGAACTTGTTTTAAATTAAACTTTCAATATATTTCTATATATTAAAATGGTTCACGTTACAATCTTACTGTCCTACTAAGTGTAATCGTTAAAATACAAACGGTCCATTTTGAAAATCAATTTTTAAGAAAATGGGCAAATATATGGAAAAAGTGAATTTATTCCAATGTAGAATCTATATGATCATCCTATTGAATTTCTTCGAGCGTATATTGCTTAAATAAATAACTTGAATAAATTTTTGGAAGAAAATTTCACAAGATGTGAGTTTTTAATCAATTTTACGTTTTTCGTCGTGGTGGACCTTTTTCTGGAAATGCCCATATACATATAACAATATCTATACGTACATATGTACAATTCTTCAAATACTCTGGTAGGTTTTTCAATTTCTACATAAATAGTGTTTGATGACTATTGAAAAGATATTAATGTCGAACTTGAAGCTATTAATAAGAAAATATTTAAGTGCACATTAAAAACACGGTCCTATAGATATGATCAAAAAAGTAGCTTACAATTTAATATTCATCATATTATTCCAGATTATAATGTTGCATATCATACTATAAAACATAATATCAAAAGATCTGACATATCAATAGATTTCTTCTCTTTTTGAACGTATCAAAAAGTAAATCGCATGGGAAAATTGAAATTTAAGTAACAATTATACTTATAAGAGTTTAAACATTTTACGCAATATTGTAGAGAAAGTTGAATTTTTGAAATTGTTTTTGAAATTTTTATTGATAATAAGAATCCTAACTTTTTAAAGACTTTAACTTAATAAAATGGTATTACTTTTATTATTACTATTTTTTTTTTTGAAAATATAATAAATGGGTAGGCGGAAAAATATAAAAAATGTATGTAATTATTTTATTTTTGTTGGAAAATATAATATTGTTAAAGATTTTGTTTGTCAACAGTTTCTTAAGAGCAATTCTTGCAGTTATAAATATACACGCTTACAGGGTATTCGCTAGTGGAGCATATATACTTTTCTTATGCTAAGAATGTTGCTAAATAATAGATGATTCTTGAAAAAGATTTGAAAAACTGGAAATAAATTGCATCTATTTCCAGGGCAGTATTCCCCAAAAGAATTACAATTCGGAAAAGGTTTAAATAAGGCAAAAAATTACAATTTGATTTGTTAATAATTTTGAATAATTGTTTATTAGACGGAGTCAAATTAGAAATAAGTTGGGATTTGATATTGTTTTGAAATTGGGAAAACTTGAAGGTGCTTTTAATGCTTCCATTTGTGCGACAGCAATGCCCCCGGTTGAGAACACAAATGAACATGTCGACGTCCAAGTGTCACCACAGAATAGTAGCCAAGTAGTTGGGACAGAAAGTGGGACACACATGTAAGGGGAGCGGGGATGGGGAATGAGAACGGGAAACGGGAAACGGGGAAGGGGACCGTGTCGTGTCCATGTCACAGCAGCTGCAACTGCTGGTGTCCAGCACTAAGAAGGGCATCGCCATCGTCCACCGGAGGCAGGAGGAGCAAGGGATGTTGTTGAGCTGCCAGCGATTGCAATCTTTCGATCTCCTCTCTCTCTCTCTCTCTCCCTGTCTCTTTTTTGTTTGTGTGTGCCTCGTTTTGGGTCAGACTGTTGCAGTTGTCGCTGCGAACTTAATTTTCCGCCATTTGCTCATTTGGTCAGGCCGAACCATAAAGCGTATGTGCCAATGCCATATGGAGGAACAGCAGCAGCACCAGCAGCAGCAGTACCAGGAGCAGAAGCAGCAGCAGCAGCAGCTCATCATTGCTGATCTCGTGCCGCTGATAAAGGAAACCGCCGCGAATGAAGTTGTCGCTAACCGGGACACAAAACATACACAATTTAATTAAAGAGACGACTACCGTGCAGCCCCACTAAACTTGAGTATCGATCTTCCTCTCTCTCACTCTCTCGCTCTCTCCCTCTCTTTGTTTTGGTGACTTTCATAAATCTCATCGATCGATTCCTATATCTTTTTATTATATCGATAAAGCTGACCTTACACACTTTACAATGTGAGGAGAATCGAGTCAACTCACATCTCTGACCTTGAGACGCTAATGAAGATCTTTCTTTGGATTGAAATCGTTGGTTACGAACAAAAAAAAAATAAATAAAATAAAAAACGCAGCCGTTTGCATAATTCATTTCCAATTTATATGCTATAAAACCCGATAATGGCCGCAATTAAGTTCGTGTCCCTTTGATAATTTTCCACATTTACGCGGCCATTAAAGTGATTCCCAGTGCATTTTTCTCGCACATTATCAGCTCCTCATTTCCATAGTCGATGACATGCAACGACGACGACAAGGTTCCATTTCGATTCCCATTCCCTGTCCCCTTCCGAGATCAGTTCCAGTTTCTGTACCAACTCCATTCGCATTCGCTTATCGCATGTAGTCAGACGAAGAAAAATGATAGACGCATTGCTGGAAAAACATCTTAGTTTTAAACTTATGGGCGTACCTTTTAGGGTGCCCCTAGTCATAGTCTACAGTCTGCAGTCTATAGTCCCTATATGCATACGTACATATGTACATATATAGACCCTAGGGCTGAGGTGTTAATTAGCTTTATCTTAATGCAGGTTCCGGCACACAGTTCAAACTGAATTATACATAATAATTTGTTTGCCACTCTCTAAAGTGGAACTTAATGTAGCCAAGCTGGCCATAAAATCCAAGATATGACACCATCTTCCCCTCTCTCGCTCTCTCTCTCTCTCACACTCTCGCTCAGTCTGATTCTCTCTCTGTTTCGCCCACTCTTCTATTGTGTTCTCTTTGCTGTAAGACGCCACCCACAGGCCCCAGCCAGATCCATTTAGCCACGTTAGCAGCTCGTGTTAAACGGCCATTAATCACATTAGATATGCATTAATTCGGGACACGAATAGAAAAAGCTTGCGGACTCTGCTTCTTTCTGGTAATGACATTAGAACGGGCCACATTCGATTCCTTCTCTCTGTCCTTCCTACAATCGTAAGACCAATTTTATTTTACTACATAAAATAATAGAAATACAGTCGAACTTCCCTAACTCGAATCACCATTATCTAGGAAAAAAGTTCGAGTTAGGGAGACTTCGAGTTAGGGAATTTTTTTTTTTTAGTATATTAAACGAAACTACAAATGCATTCAATCATAAATACATTCCAAATTGCACATTTTTCTTGTCATTTTCAACAAAAAAGGATTCCAGTTTGATCAAAACCTGTCGATACTCTCAAAATATGGTTTCTTCGTTCTTTTGCTGTATCCAGAGGAAGTTCCCAATTCAAATGTCATCATAATTAATATTTCATTTTTTAATATAATGAAAAATGTTTTTGCTGAGATACCATATTTTTCAGCAACTTTAATTGATTTGGTCTACTTTCAAGTTCCTTAACTACTAATAAGTTTGAATATTTCATTAAACATTTTAGTACACTGATGCGCTGACAAAGAAGTACATTTCGATTATCTTTCCTATAGCAATTTCACAAGCCTAAATAATGGTTGATGCAATATTCGTTCATATTACATCACCATTTGTTAATGTACATCAATATTACATATCCAAACGAGCCGGTAACAAAAGCATAAAACAGAAACGAAAAAAAAATTCAAACTTTATTGGAGATTTTCCCGAAAAATTCGACTTACAGAAGCACGGGCCAATATTTTTGTTCGAGTTACGGAGAAATTCGACTTATGGAAGTTCGAGTTAGGGAAGGCGATTTGTATGAAATTTGCTCAGTAAACGCTATTGCCACTCGATTTTGTTCGAGTTAGAGAAAATTCGAGTTAGGGAAGTTCGAGTTAGGGAAGTTCGACTGTATTTATGAAGGGATGAATGAAAAATAGTCCAATTCTCTATTAAGTAAATGCTATTATTTATTTAATCAAATGCAAAGCTTTATAATGAAACTACATATTTTAGAATGAAATAATGCCAAGCTTTGCACTTTATTCATTATTAAAATAAATGTCTTGTGTGTAACTCTCGTATGTACTATGTTAAAATGCACTTATAAAAAAAAACTTTTTCCTAAAATAATATTCATCTTTAATATTTCATTTTTTTTGCAAAATAATCCAGACATTAAAATAAAAAAAAATATATGCCCATACAATAAAGATACATATTTTATTTATTTTATGAATTTTACTCTCTTTTTGTTTCAGTGTGATAACTCCATTCTATGCCCAACCACCCACAACATCAACCCCAAAAAAATACACATAGTGCTAGCAAAGAGCAACGTCGCTGCCTGTCACTGTATTTGTGATTATCTATGTGAGCGCCGCTTGCCGGCTGTGTGTCTGTATGCGTGAGCGCAAAAGAGGCGGAGCTAAGCGGCAACAGCGACAGCGACAGCAACCCAGGCAAATGAAAACATAAAGAGGCCGCGCACACAGAAGCGTTGGGCGGCCTGAAGGGGTTGCATTTGCATTCAAGGGTATTTCTGTAATGATGTACTCACACAAGTGAAAGTATTTGCCACATCAAAGCCTTGTTCTCTCTCAGAGAGCGCGCTCTTATAGTAGCTTCAGCTGGTCGCCATTATAACGCTTTATTAAGCAAGCAAACAAACAAACAAACAATGAAAAGAGCATTAAACAAACAGTAAAATAAACATAAAGGCGAACGCACACATGCACAGAAACAGTCTCACATACAGACGGGCAGACGCATACACATACACATGCTGAGCATTGCTCAGCCATTATACTCGCTCTTGAAGGCGAGGTGAGAGCGAATGCGCAAAATGAGAAGGCAACTGCGTTGTGTACAAATGTGCTTAGTGCTGTTTCGCTCGCACTCGCATACTGGAGCTGCCGGTGAGTCGTGGGGAGAGATGGAGATTTGGCAGCGCTGCGGCTGCGTCTGTGGCTGTGGCTGCGACTGTGGCTGGTTCTTGGCTGGCAGAGAGATACTTTTCTTGCGGCGTGCACGCCATACGAAATCAGTCAATGTCTTGGAGTTGATGGCGCGAGTACACGCGACACGAGGTGACTGCGACGAGTGCGAAATCAACTCGAACTGGAACTCGATATCGAATATCGGAGTCGAAATCGAAATCGAATTTTGTGTCTTTGCGTGTTACGTGAGAGCGTGAGAGAAGCAGAAGTCGCCGCCGACGCCGCCGCCGTCATTCGTTGCGTGAACTACAACAATTGCATTTTGTTCAAATATTTTTTTGGAGTGCATTAGAAAGAAAAGCATAAAGCATAAAGTAAAAAGCGAAAAGTGAATGCAAAGTATGATAAAACAGTTCTGATTGAAAGATATTGAAATTTCAAGTAAAAGTAAAACAGTTGCCAATATCACACAGTTCCCAACAACGCAAAAATCAAAAGCCGATTGATAAATACATACAAATACAGAGCGTAATTATCATCGTCATCAAGAAGAAGCATCGTAATCACGACGTCGTCACCCGGGTCAATAATGCTGGTGCCGTCGGACATGATCGCGGCACAGTCCAAGATGGTCTATCAAATGAACAAATATTGTGCGGATCGTGTGCAGGTGCGAAAGGCGCAGATCCACAAGCAGATCCAGGAGGTCTGTCGCATTGTCCAGGACGTGCTGAAGGAGGTCGAGGTGCAGGAGCCCCGCTTCATATCCTCCCTCAACGACTACAACGGCCGTTTCGAGGGACTGGAAGTGATCTCACCCACAGAATTCGAAATCATCATCTACCTCAATCAGATGGGCGTTCTCAATTTCGTAGATGACGGCACTTTGCCCGGCTGTGCGGTGCTCAAGCTGAGCGATGGACGCAAGCGTTCCATGTCCCTCTGGGTGGAGTTCATCACGGCATCGGGCTATCTATCAGCGCGCAAGATCCGCTCCAGATTCCAAACGCTGGTGGCACAGGCCTGTGACAAGTGCGCTTACCGGGACATCGTCAAGATGATCGCCGACACCACCGAGGTGAAGCTGAGGATCAGGGAGCGCATCATTGTGCAAATTACACCCGCCTTCAAGTGCGCCGGCCTCTGGCCCAGATCAGCCTCCCATTGGCCGTTGCCCGGCATTCCCTGGCCGCATCCCAATATCGTTGCAGAGGTTAAGACTGAGGGCTTCGACATGCTATCCAAGGAGTGCATCGCCCTCCAGGGCAAGAACTCCGCCATGGAGGGCGATGCCTGGGTGCTTAGCTTTACAGACGCCGAGAATCGACTCTTGCAAGGTTAGTTCCCAATTTCCAATTTCCAATTTCTTTCCCATAACACTTTTCCCAGTGTTTGACACTTTGTCCACATTTGCCGACGGCGAAACAATCGATTTTCTAACTTCCAGTGGCAGTCTGTTTCTATAAAATAAGTTTAAAGTTTTCAATTCAATATTTTGCAGTAGTATGAAAATATCTTTCAAGATATAGAAATGAAAATTTTACATGACATTGATCAAGATAATGGTGTTTATTCAGTTATGATCATAATTCAACGAAGAGAATGAAAATATTAATTGTTCAGTTTAGCAAAATGTATTTTGCAAATATCTATCTATTTTTAGTTCCGATATTTTAAAATTTGAACTTTTAAATTAATTATTTCATTACCATCCAAATATTGAATGCTATTTAGAGATATTTTTAAATAATTTTCAGACATACACAAATTATCCACATATACAAATACAAATTTATTAGAAGTTGCAATTGGCATTTTAAAAAAATATTTCAAGCACACAAAAAACTGTTCTGTGCCAATTTTCTTGTTTACCCAAACTATCTACGAATACATTGAACATATGTGATGGAAATTACTTTTATATCATCTAACAATGATTGACTATTTACGAGTTAATTAATTTGAAGAGTACAAGAAATGAGTCTATCACTAATTTTGGGAAAAACCAAGCACCCCATTAAACCGAACAACGAAAATAAATGTTTTTCGGTTGTAAATTAATCTAGAATTTGGTAGTACGAGTATTCGTAGCAAACTGTCAACGGTAAACGAGTAGCTAACGTTTTTACAATCAGTGACACACTTAAATTTAATTGATTTATTTCCAACAAATCAGCGACTGTAGATTCATATAATTGCTTGTAAATTATGTATTTGGTCTGGTCACACGACACACGATCAGTGTGCCACCAGATCGTTGGGGGCAGATATACCCGTATCGGTGGCGACTTCGTACTTCGAGATCCATTTGATAAGGTGTTTGCTAGTCGATCACAATGCCTGATCACATAAATACATGTGTGTGTGTGTGTGTATGTGTGTGTTAGTTGACGGTTTTAATGAGGATCATTGATCACAGCTTTAAATGAATACTCGTTCACCAATTTCACCATCGACTCACAATAGATTCGCAATCAATTCACAATCATTTAAGCAGCAGATCGATCGATTTAGTTCGAGAATCAACCTTGCTGCTTGAAAACGCATCCATCGTTTATCGGGAGAGAGATAAGAAATGAGATACGGGCCCGTATGGCTGGTAACGATCATAAATCTGTTCAGGGCGACGATTGCTGCACTGACTGAAGAAACTAAACTATTGGGTTGCCTCTCTCTCTCTCTCTCTCTCCTCTTTACCCCCTTTACCGTCATGTGTCCCCCCTTTTTCCACGCGCACAAATCCGTTGATCTTAGTCAGATAAACGCAGTCTCAGCCGCAGCGCAGTCGCAGTCGCAGTCGCTGCCATAGCTATAAGGTAGCCTGTTAGTCAGTCGTTTGGTCGAAAGAAACGGGTTTTCGGGTCCGTAGCTGTAGCTGTAGATATCAACAATGCCAATGCCTGAGCCATAAATAAATTTCTAAACGATTTTATAAATATTTTAAATCTCGGCGATTAGATAAAGTCAACAAATAAATAAAACAACGGCGCGCAGTCAGCAAGAAGCTACCAAAAAAAATAAAAAGAAAAAAATCACTACAAAAACAAAAGCAAAAGAAAACCCAAAAGCCACCAGAGACGACAAAGCGAATATAGAAATAAAACCACAAGCGAAACAAAAACTCGAGACCCAAAATCGGAATCGAAATCGAAATCAAATCTCCAGCCCTCACAGCGATGTTGTGTGTGCCTTGATGCCATCTCCATCTCCATCTCCGTCTTTCCTTTTCTACCAATCTCACTATGAACTCTCATTCGATCTTAGTCGATCCGATCCGATCCGATCGACTTGACATTTAATTTAATGCGCTGGCGCATAATAATTTCGCTGCGATCGTCGACCGACTAACTGTCAATGTGCCTGCTTGATACAGGCTGTATCCATTACAATGTCTTTATCGTTATTGCTATCACTCACATTCTTCCAGATTCTACGCTATACACGTGGCTTCCTCGAAGCTCAGCACAATTCTTCAGAAAAATAAAGCAGCAGTATACTATGATTGCTTATGAGTAAAGTGTAGACTTACAATTCTGGGAGTTCTTTAAGATTTTGTTCGTTTTGTAAAGAAACTCTTCACAATTCTTCTGAATAATGCGTCAATGCAGTGACAAAATCAGTTGGATACTCATAATATTCGTATAACATACTCGTAATGTAGACATTTCTACAAATTTTTGAAGAAACTGTTTTGATTACAGTTCAGTTCTGAAAGCTGTGTCTAAATCAGTAAGTTTTCATTTTCATCAACAAAATTTCTTATGGATATTCAAGACATTCTGAAATTCTTTAGTGTTCTAACTTGAATTACTTGAATTTTTTTACATCTCCATGAATTTTACAAGACTAAGCTATAGATTTTTCAGAGACTCCTTATAATACTTTTAAAAATAATCTTTTTAAATGAAATTTCTGCTAAAAGATTACGAGAATAATTTTTTATGATTTTGAGTTTACCTTTTGAAAATTGTGCACAATTTTACAAGTTTTTCACTTAAACTTCCTCCGTGACTTAACTTCAGAATCTCCAGACAATATCGAATAAAGTTAAATAGTCATTCTACTTTTCAATATTCCCATACTGAGTACTATTAGTAATTGTTTGCTTAAATATCGACTGACCAAAAACTTTTCTATATTCTAGTTTAACGATAATTGCTTTAATTAGACTCTCCACTATCTAAACGACCTAAAGTCGTTGAAAAACTACAAATATAAATGTACTCCACCGTGATTATCGGAGCAGGTCGAGATTAGTACGTCTGACACTCCATGTCCATGATTTATGTGCTGGTTGACGTGTGTGTTGGTTGATCAATCAAACCGGTTCGGGGCCTAGTTACCGATCCGACTTCTTATTATTAGTACCTTCAAAATTGTTTGGGGGTAGTTTGCTTTTTTTCTTAAATATAAATAGTGTCAATTAGCAGCAAATTAAAGACAATGCTTGTAAGAGACATTATAATCAGTTCATTGAACAATTATCAAAGTTTATAAATGTTTTACGTTTTTTGTTCACTTTTCAATCTTTTCGGACACTTGAGTGCTATTAAAATGAGTAATCGGGCATAATTGAAATTAATCAATGTCCAAGCTAATAAATGGAATATTGTGAAATCAATTTTGCTGAAAACATATGAAATTATAGATCTTTAAGTTAAGTATTAAGATTATTCTATTACTGACTTTATAGATTCCAAAGTCTTTCACTATAAACTGATATAAAATACTTGTCGGACACAAAATCTAATTAATTAATAAAAAACAAATTTAGATGGTTGGTTAGAAATGAAGTATCTCATTATAAAGTTTCTATGATTATTGGATTATTTAAGCTTTGAAAAACTATAAATATTTAACATATCCAATCCAATTCACACAATATCAAGTGTCCTTGCGAAATAATAGATTTTCAAATTTATCTTAAAAACGTTTATACATCATTGGCATTAATAATACTAGAGTTTTTTCTTATAAAAAAAAAAATAAGAAATGTACAATAAGCATTTTGATTTGATTTCATTTTCTACAAACTTATGAAACTCATGAATCTTTATAAGAGTGTTAAGAATATAATTTAAATTTATTGTGTAATTTTATTTTTAGATATTTTATATCAATTGGTTTTATATTTCCTAATATCTTCTAATATCTATAAAATGCTAGAAAAGTAACATTTAAAATCAGATTGAATGGGTTCTTAATCGTCTCTTGTATTTATATTTTAGGTGCCAGTCGCCGTCGTTGCCTTAGCATATTGAAGACCTTACGGGACCGTCATCTGGACCTGCCGGGCAATCCTGTAACGTCGTACCATTTGAAAACCTTGTTGCTTTACGAATGCGAGAAGCATCCGAGGGAGATGGAGTGGGAGGAGAATTGCATTGCGGATCGCATCAATGGCATATTTCTACAGCTGATCTCGTGCCTGCAGTGCCGGCGCTGTCCGCACTACTTCCTGCCCAATATGGATCTCTTCAAGGGCAAGTCACCAGGTGCCCTCGAGAATGCCGCCAAGCAGGTGTGGCGTCTCACGCGCATCATGCTGACCAATGTGCGCTGCCTGGAGGAGTTGTAGGGTGCCTGAGCAAGTTGTGAGATGGTTTTATGATTATTTCTTTTTTTTTTTGTATCATTTTGTTATTCATTTTATTGAAATTTGAATTTTGTTCAATGTTTGGTTTTTTTATTTGTGGGAAACGAGCTGAAAACAAAAGCCGCATAATGTGGCCCATTACAATTAGAGGGTAAAGTGGGGGTCGAAGCGAATGGGGGTAACGCTCAGAGAGGTAGTTCGGAAATTTATCCCAAATACTATTTGATATTTCATTAGATTGTAATTTAGATCTTAGGTGCTTTCGAAAAGTATACGCCGCTTAAAGAGTTTCCTATATTTAATTAATACAAATACAAATACGTATACGTATAACCCACATAGATCTACCATATAATACTTATGTATGAGTATAACAAGATCATAAATACGCACAAAACTATATATATATAATAAACAGCGCCTAAGTAAACTAAGTTTAACTACTACAACTTTTTTTTTAGATTGCAAAAATTTTTGCCAGGCGGCAAATAAAATTAGCTAAAGTATTTAGTTTAAGCTAAGATTCAATTAGATGCGCTCAACTCGCCCAAATGCGGTTGAAATCAATTTTTTTTGTTTTAATTATTTATTTGTGTTTGCCTTTCTTGTGAGTTTAGTCAATAAAAACCTAAGTTTTTTCAACAAATTCCAATTGAGTTTTTATTTCTATTTGGTTTAACATTATTGGTTGATAACATAGCGCCATTTGTTGTGAGTATGTTAATAACAGCGGGCATGCAACTTACATATGTACAAATGTCGATAACAGTGCTCATTTTACTAACAACTACATAAAATACTTGTGTTTTAATATGCGGATACAATTGTTGAAATATTTCTAAATTTGAACATTATAAACTATTCTATCTATTGGAAATAGTAATTAAGCTTTTTATTTGGGGACCGGGTCGGGATATTTTGGCGCTACTTTGATGTTCTACGACGTCGTGTGACAATTTCGGCAATTCTGGTCAATACAAATTTATAGTCGTCGAGCTGGGCTGACAGACAGGCAGACAGCTTGGCCATTGAAAATGTCAGCGCGACTGACAGTCGGGTCTCTAGTTGACACGTTGTGCATTTTAATGGGACATTAAAGAAATTTCGCAGACAGCTAACAAACCCAATAAACTTTACATCAATTGTCGCAAAATTATTGGCAATTCATTGCCCGTCTTCGATTATGGCCATAAACAGTCGAGGCGGCCCACTTTGAGCCTGACTCAGGCTACTGACCATGTCCAAATAACAAATCACCATCCCAATGGACGATGGACGACCGATGGCGCATACAACATTTAGATCACGTGTGAGTTTCAGTTTCAAGCAACAGACATAACAGTCAAATTAAATTTAATGTCATTCATAAGTTTAAGTATTTAACTTTTCTTGTGCTTTTCGATTTTCTAATACCCAGTACTCTCAGAAATTTAACATTATTCGATTGTCCATACTAATATATATAATACAAAATTTATTAATATCTTAAGGCTGCAGTATTTCAAATCTTCATTCGAAGTAGGTTTAATTCTTCCTACTCTTAAATAAAACGATACTTAATCTTTTATTTTGAATGTTTTGTCATTCATGTTTAATGGATTCATTAACATTTTCTATATCTAATTATTATGTTTGGAATTCGGCTTGAAACTTCTTCCTTTTTTGACCGTTACCAAATGTCAAGATACACTTTTAATATGTATTTGTATAGACTTCGTTGTATCTTTATTTTCGGTTTATACTGAGATCAGTTTACTACTGGGTATATTTCAGTCGTGTACTCTTTTTGTAGAGCATTCCTTCATGTTATTCATATATTTATTGCTGTTCAGTGTGTTGTTGATTCTTCATTTTTAGAATTCTCGTACAAGCTCTGATATTGTAGGGTTTTATTGTTTTCTTTTGATTTATGTTTGTACGTTTTGGATTTCGGTTTGGATATTATGGAAAATTTCTTCAAAAATGACAATTACAAAAGCAAAAACCAACTTTTTCAATCGGAGTTTTATGGTATTTAAGTGTGCAAATATGTGATTATTTCAATCAATGTATCAATGAATGTTGACAGAAGGTGCAGGCTTAACAAGTTCACAATTCCTTATGTGAGACACGTACTCTCAATATGCATCAACATATAATATTGTATTTTATAGTAGTTTGTCTCAAGAACCCGTTTTTTGTTACATATAACTATCAAATATATTACAAAAATAGTTTCAATCACATTATGACATTTTATCTAATGATAAAGTTATTTTGTGGTCTGAATTTTAACATTATTAAATAAATGTTTCATCCAAAATGGACTCTGCGCATAGAATAAATTTCTTTCTTCTGCTTGTTTCATAAAATGCATTGAAATCAAAGCTGACTTTTAATTTTTAGTTAAAAGTCATAATAAACATTTAAGTAATACAAATTTTAAATGAGGGCTATTTTTTTAGTTTTAAAATATAAATAAATACAATTGTTAGCCCCCAAAAAAAGAAACCAAAAATACTGGAATTACTAAAAGTTTTCGAAAACATTAAAATACACGATCTTGCACTTTTAAATTATTATTAAATCAAAGTTGGAGCTAAAAATAATAAAATTATATAATATTTAATAATAGACTTTTTATAATTGTTGGCTAAAAATCAGCAAATACTACTTTCAACCGATCTGGATAAATTGTACGAGCTTCACCTGTCGTGTGAGCATCCTCTCTCTCTCTCTCTCGCTGTATATTTCTCTCTCTTTCTTTCCTTAACCGATAAGGCCTCATGTCAGTTGACTGTTTGGGCAAGAAGAAGATTGGAACAAAATTTCAGTTCGGGTCGTTAGCCGGTTAGTTGCGCTTTTAATGAGTTGTTGTTTATTGGATTTGATTTGCATTTTAATGTGCCCAAAAATGTATTATTTGTTGTTGCCTGCGGTTGCTTTTATATGTCTGCTGTTATTGTTGATATTGTTGAAATATTTGCTTTTTGGCTCGTCGCCTTTTTATATTTTTGGTCATTTTCTTGGACAGAGACAGAGTAAGAGAGGGAGCGAGAGGGAAATGCCATTGATGCGTTGCTTCCCACACAAATTAAAGAACAATTAATAAATGATAATTTCCCCTCCCCTCCCTACTCAATGCCTCTTATTGTTGCTTACCTCCAACCACCTCCCATATGAGTCGTCTGTCCATTGGCATCATCATCAGCAGATGTCAGTATTGGCCAATTTGTTAGCCAACTCTTGTTCTTGTGTTTGTTATTGCTCTTGTTTTGGTTATGGTTGTGGTGCTGGTTTTGTTTCTGGTTCGTGTCTTAATGAATTTGATGCAATTTATATTCATTTAATGGCCAGAAGCAAATTTTTATGAACGTCTCATAATCACATTTTGAACACACAATTTGTTATAAACAATACGCCTTTTGCGTACAACACTTTGGTAATATATGTTGATTGGCAAAGATAGAGAGAAAGATACAGAGAGAAGGAGCGAGAGAGAGAGAGAGAGATTTGAAGGCACTTTAAATACGAGTAAACGCTTTGATAATCGGGAATTAGAGTTCTCTAAAGATTGAGTAGCTTCGGTTTGGCTGACCCCATGATCATGATCATTATGGAGGCTGGAACGGCTACCAACAACGAGATTTGTGCACGGCTGTCAACCGGCATCACCATCTCCATCTCTGTCCCTGTTCCTGTCTCCGTCCTTCTTCGTCCATTTTAAGCGAAAATCAAAACAAATGTTTTATTTAAATGGTTAATTTGATCAGCTTGTTGCTTGAGACTGGACTCGAGAATGTTGGTTGGGGTACGATTTGCGATTTGGTAACTCGTATAGTATGTTGCATATAGCCAAATGAACAGCTTACACGATGATGATGAGACAGACGCTGGCCAACACAAATGGAGAACAAATGACGCGGGTCTGCCAAATCGTGAGAATTGCATTCGGACCAGAAAGCTCCAAACCTCAAGCCCCAACCTGGCGGACTGGTCATTTTAATTTGCGGGCTTCAATCAAACTGCAGTGGCAGATCGGGGATCGGGGTACGGCCAGATCGGGGGTTGCATTAAACCCGCCCGAGATGAGCTGCTGCCTGCCACAAGATGTGATGTTGCGTCGGCGCTTGCCACTTAGCATAAACGGAATGAAGTTGAGCGCAGAAAGTGAAACAGCAACAGCAACAGAAACAGAGGCAACGATCAGCGACTTGATCGAAGAAGGACCAGTTGGTAGGATCGTTCGTTCGTTCGTTCGTTACTTTGCGTGAGCCGTGAATCGCGATCGTCATCGCGATCGCGATCGCGGAAGAAGAAGTGAGCCACGACCTGTGTGGCCAGTACATCAGGGTAACAAGCTGTAATTAGAGCCTCTTAGCCTGTCATCGCCAGTGTGCTTGATTATATGCTTTTGACAAAAAGCAAATATTAATTTAATACGGTGAGCCACAAGCGCCGCGGGCAACAATGCGGCTGCCTCACGTTCAGCTACACATCAGCAGCCACAACAACAACAACAACAACTACAGCAACAACAACAACAACAACAACAGCAACATTTTGCTACTACGCGATTTGCTTGGAAATCTGTTACATGCTTGCTGTAATTACACTGATAAAAATGACTGGTTTCTGAAACTAAGACTATTCATGTTTAATATTTTCTTTTTAGCATAACACAAATTTGAAATGAAAAAAAGGCATTTTATACAAAAATAAATGATCTTACAATACAGATGTTTTTACTTTTTTCTTTAGTTGTAGTTCTTTACAAGACAAGACAAGAATCTTAATTTTGGAACATTTTTTTATCAGTGCATTCGTATGTGGAGCCTAAATCGTGAACTTCACAAGAAGAAAGTCAGAAATCTGAGGAAGCAACTAACGAGGCGTAGAGATCGAAGAGAAAACTATTGAGTTAAAGAAAGCTTCAGGTCATCAATGTCTGTTAAAAATAATGATATTTACCCTGCAGACCCTATAAATTGGTTGTAGTTAGGTGTCAAGAGCTAAAAAGTAATCATTTTAATTTTCTATGTGGAACTTTACTGATTTTCTTTAATTTTAGTACTGTTTATCTTCGGTAAAAGAACCATTATTGAATTTTGAAATAATTTATTATTATAAACAAATATTTAATCAGAAGGGGGCACAATAGATCCAAAGGGTCGCAGTGCAGGTTTCCCCATTACAATAATGAATATTTAGTTTCTGAATCTTAGTATTCTATCTAAAGAAAAAATTTGGATATTTATAAACTTGTAACGAACATTTTAAGCTTTATGATTAGGTAAAACGGTAGGATTAAAAAAAGCTAAATAAGTATTTAAAGTTCAATTACCTTAAGGTTTATAACAATCGCAAAATGTTCAAAAGAGTTAAACGAGAGTTTACTTAGTTAGATCTCAAGTTGAAGTCGAGGTCGGGATCCTTTAGAAATCAAAAATGATTCAAGAGACGCGACATTGTTTGATATTGTCCCTCTTCTGTAAATAAATACTTGCTTGAAAAGGATTTTCGTTTAATTCACTTTGATCTTTTAAGAATTATTTGGAAGTGTATTGTGGATTATTGAATTGATCCAGTATCTATCAATTAATATTGAGTTAAGCTCAATCTCAATTGCAATGCTCAACCATTATCAATTTAATGCTAATGTTGTTGTTGTTGTTGATGTTGATGTTATGGTTGTTGTTGTTGCTGTTATTGTTGTCGTTGTCGTCTTCTTTGTGACAATCGTACGCCCATTTTTGGTGAAAAACAATGGGTTCAAACGGCTGCGCTTCAGCGGAAAACAAAAAGCAGCCAACGAGCCCTAAATCAATCACAACCAGCGACATGTCAACAGCCCCAGTCTCAGTCCCAGTCCCAGTCCCAGTCCCTAGCTCTGTCCCAGAGAGAGAGAGAGACAGACAGACAGAGAGAGAGAGAGAGAGAAGCATCCGCTCACCCAGACACCCGCAATCGTCCAAGCGAAATGTCAACGTGATCATCGCAGCTTGAAAAGGGCCGCCGACTTGGCCAGCTCATATATTTGTATTGGCCATATAAGTATGTATGTATGCTTGAATTGAAATGGGCATGGGCATGGGATTGGACCTGAATTGGACCTGGCACTGGACTATGTGGAACGTGGCGTGCCCATGCCTGGAAAGGGTCGAGCATTCGAACATCTCGGGGCTGTGTGTGCGCGTGATATCTGAACTACGAAATTGAGATCGATTTCAAGTACGTGTCTGAAATGAGAATTCGTCTCATATCACAAGGAGAAAAAGCGAGAGAGCGAGACAGATTCAAATAGAGAGAGAGAGATAGAGCGAGAGTGAGATAGTTGGCTGTAACGATAAATTATGATATTATTGAAAATTAACGTTAAGCAAAATGACAGGGGCCCTGGGTGCCATTGCCGGGTTCGAGCAATGCGTGATTAGCGTGCACTTGTCGTCCAGATTGTAAGTTAAGAGGGCGACAGGGAGAATGGGGCAATGGAAATGCTCTGAGTGACCATTTGGCTTATACACTCAGAAAAAAAAATCAAGATATCCCCTGCTATAGCAACTAAATTTGGTGTACAGGCTTCTATAAGCCCCACGCAGATCAAGTTTGTTTCTAATTTTCAATTTTTGCCACGCCTCTTCCTGCCTCCGCAAATCGCGAAAAGCCAACACACGCACAGTTTTTAGAATATAACGTATTTTTTGGTAATTAACGTAATCTTTTAATTCATCATTCCTCTTAATTTCAACAAGATCGGCCAAACAGAACGGTAGTAATGGCTGATTTAAGTTTTAAGCAATGTAAGTGCCTAAAAGCATGCAATAAAAAATATTTTAAATTTATAAAATTAATAAAGGGTATCCTATAGTCGGGAGCTCAACTGTAGCCTTTCCCACTTGTTTTTTTTTTTAAATTTGTAATCCTAATGCTAGCCACAAAAGTTCACAATAATAGTTTTATAAAAATAAATAAGCTTATGCTCATGCTTACGACGTAAAGCTTAATATATTTATAAGTCTAACAACTTCGCTTTTAACAGTCCTGGACATCTAAAAACAAGATTTTTCTAATTTAAGTCTGTAATAGAACGAAACATACTAGTTTAAGTACACAAAATCTGGAACTTATCCCAAAATGTGCTTGATTCTAGCTTAAAATATTCTCATATATAATGTTATTTCAATCTCGAATCTTACTTAATTAAGCACACATCAGTCTTCAATTTCAAGAGGAGGTAATTCAGCCAAAAGCATAGATCCTATGTTTATGTTATATGATTAATACATGACTATTTGGTATTTAATAAATAAAACTATCGTATAAAACTATCGCATACAACTATCGAATAAAACTATCGTATAAATATATCGTATAAAACTATCGTATAAAACTATCGTATAAATATTTCGTATTTCGGAAAAACTTTTGGAAAAACAATTTTCCACATTTTTGTAAAATTTTGTTAAATTTTTTTAATTTTTCCAAAAAAATAATTATTAATTTTATTTAAAATAATTTTTTCCTATAATTACTTAATGCTAATTAAAAAATTTTAATTGGCATTGAAAATGAAAAGTAATTAATATTTTTCACTAGCACTACTTTTTTCAATGCTAGTTAAATGAAATTTCATTAGCACTACTTTTTTCAATGCCTACTGAAATGACATTTCACTAGCACTACTTTTTTCAATGCTAATTAAATAGTAATGGTAATGCTTATGGGCACAACTCTGGTATTTATGTGTGTTTAAAATCTGACTATTATATCATTTAGCTGTCATAGGAACGGTAAGTCGGGCTTTTAAAATGAATTAATAGTGCACGGCAATCTTAAAATTTTTAAAACACAACCTTATAAAGTCAAGTACGGACATATTAATTTGTAGGATGTTATATGCATTTTTCTGAGTGTACGCTGCACCCGTAATTAGTATTCCAAGCAGAGGATCGCGAAACACATGTACGCTACTAGGCAATGTCCAATGCTCCTCGCTCAGTCGCAGTCTCAGTCTCAATCTCAGTCTGGGACTCGATATTGGACTCAGTTTTGGACTCGGTCTCAGGGCTGCAAGCGCAACGCGTCGCATGCGTAATGAGATTGCAACGCAGACGGAGACAGAGCATAAAGAGCGAAAGAGAGAGGAGGACGGTCACAATCTGCGCCCAGACAAATTCATATCCACAAAAAAATAAAACAGATTGACCGCTTTGGGGGCCATTCAGTATTTGAGGATATGACTGTGGATGTGGATGAGGATGTGGATATGAATGTGAATGTGAATGTGAGTGTGAATGTGAATGTGGTTGGTGGTTGCGGATGTGGCTGAGGATTCGTGTCGCTGATTTGTTCGCTGTCATAATTCAATAAAGTAGTCAAATGTCACCTGTACTTAAGCAAAAAGCGCAAGGCTTACCAATGTTATTGTTCCCATTGATGTCCACTGCATTTATGTGTGTCTGTATGGACGTTTGTTATGTGTGTGTATGTACTATATGTATGTGTGGAGTACGGTGCACCACCAACACCACCAAAAACCACCACATGGAACAGCTATAATAAACGGGTTTAATGGCTCTGCAAATCCGCTTAGC
Organism: Drosophila suboccidentalis; assembly: GCA_037043435.1. Lineage (NCBI taxonomy): Eukaryota > Metazoa > Arthropoda > Insecta > Diptera > Drosophilidae > Drosophila > Drosophila suboccidentalis. The sequence continues at coordinate 2,189,981 of JBAMBK010000278.1, read as the reverse complement.
GATTGCCTTTTTGCATTTATCTAACAGCAGTCGCGGCAAGAGAGAGAAAAAGACAGAGAGAGACAGTGACAGAGACAGAAACAGAGTGGGAAAGAGTAGGGGAGAGCTAAGAACTAGGCCTTTTAAATTCAAAGCATGTACTTGTGTGGCAAACGAATAAGTAAGATAAACAAACATGTGATTGATCTACGAATATAAATGACATATCAATTAACAGTTCCAGTGCCACTGTTAATGTTAACGTAACAGCTGCTAAGCATAACAGTATGCAATTTAATTGATTAACGCCAGAGCCTTAAATGATATTTAGATTGTCGTTGGATGGTTTTTAGAAATTTAAGAGGGTTTCAAGTTTCGCAAATTGATTTGTGGAATTTCGAGAAGATAGTTATAGTGTATAATATATGTATGTTAAGATCGACACGAGTAATATTCCCATATGGAGATGGATGGATGCATGTGAAATTGTGTTATTGTTCTTTTCCATAGAAACTTAAGTCAGTTGGCCAGTTGAGAAGTTTAGAAGCAGCGGTTCTCAGACAGAGTGGACAGACAGACAGACAGAGAGAGACAGACTGATATATCTGCAAGATAAACGACTGCGTTGATGGTCAATGGTCGACGGTCGCGGTGTCGGTGACGCTTTTTAACAAAAACAAAAAGACAAAAAAAATTAAAACAATAACTACAACATCAACAACAATGAGAAGCACAAGCAAAGACAAAAGAGACGAAGGAGCAGAGCTGGCGGAGCAGCAAAAAGACAAACGTTGCGGCGACAACGCAGCAAGTGACAAACGTTTAGATGGATGGATCGTTCTTCATTTGGGACCGGACTCGGACCCGGACCCGAGCCCGAACCGGTACAGGGATCGGGTCAGAGACGGAGACGGAGACAGTGGCAGAGGCAGACGCAGTGACAGAGACGACAGAGGGACACGTGGAGGAAGAAGGGGCGATGAGAAGGCCGACAACAAGCGAGCAAGCAAATAAACCAACCGAAAAACGCGACGATTGCACATAAATTATATTCAAATTTCTTCAAGATCTAAGAGATATATAAATACGGGAAAAACACACACACACACACACACACACACACACATAAACACACCTATACATACACAAATTTATAGTACATGCTTGTTTCCACTTTTTTTTTTTACCATTTGGTTCTCTTTGTGTCCGTATGTGTCGCCCTTTGTTGAAAATTTATGCAGATATGCGTCTATCTGAAAAAACATCGCCCTCCCCTCCCGATATAAGTATATGTGAAAATCCCGCGCTAAAACTAACCAAATGCCACTTTTCCACCTGGTCCCGACTCTTCATGGATTCACTTGTCCAAGTTCAAGTCCATTGATACGAGATATCGGGATATTGAGTGATCTATTGATATTTCGCTGCCAACTCTGATAATATTTAATGATATGCAGGCATTTCCAACTTACAAATTGAGATCTTAATGTCTTAAATATATGTATCTGTCAATCACCACAATACCACACTTAATATTTCAATTATCACTGCATTCCCAAGAATTGTTTATTTGAATATGCTCCACTAAAGTTGATCAACATATCAACATTTTTCTCTTTGGAAACCCATATATTACTTAGTTATTTACATTGTTTCAAGTTGAATACCTATTAAAATATTACGTACCTAGTATGACCATAGCTTTTTTGGAAAATGTGTATAATATTATATATCTCTGCACATTAATCTTTGTATCTAATTGATCGTTCAACAAAATTATCCATTGGATATCTAAAATAATTATAATAGATAAATAGTTGTTGTATTGAATTAAGTTTAAAATCACCCTTTAAGATATGAAAGCGATTAGTTTAATACATACTTTCATAGTCTATAAAATTATAAAAATACCTATAATGTGCAATTTTATTATCACGCAAGATCTTCAATCTTACACATTAATTCCGATTTTCAAACTTATTACTGATTTAAATTCAATTTCAAATACAACTAAATGGTAATATAAAAGTTAATTTAAATATCTACTCTGAGTTTGATACATTAAATAAAAACAATTAATTCTATTTCTAATGTGGTAACATTTCGAAATAATATAATCACTATTACAATAGATATTTCATATCTTTACTTTTAATTCGTTTCGTATCATTAGGATGCTTTTAAAATGAAATATATGTGGAAAGATATATATAATATACATTTAAACTAATCATTGTGTATAACAACTGTCATCTATTGTATATATTGTATTTTGTTTGTGATTTTTATTATCTGTTCTTTTTTTGTTTATTCATGTATGTATTTGATGTTTTATGCGCTATTCGTCAGCTGTTTGTGTTTCCATCGGTTTGTATTAGTGTCATATGAATAGGAATTTTGTCTAATTGAAAGATACAAAACAAATTTGACGAATGCTTTGATCTGAACAGATGTCAGTTGTTGGGCTGAAAAATGCTGAACACTTGTCCTTAATGTTGAGTCGATGATTTAAATATGAGGCACGAAAGTGAAAAATTCTTTAACATAATTTATTTATTAATTTGTAATTTTAGTTTAACTGTCAATATTTAATTTACTTTTTTTCAAATAAATTAAATAAAAATATAATATACAGAGTTATACTTGTATAATAATATTAAAGCTCAGCTGGGAAGAAGTTGGTACGCTACATATAGTGGCCATCAGGTGGTGAAGGGAGGGGAAGGAGGAGGGAGGAGGAGGAGGGAGGTTTGCGGGTTGGGCAAACGGCGTTCGTTTGGTTGGAACAAGGCTGTCAAAAATTGCCAACTGGCACATTAATCCAGGCGACATATTTATGAATGTATCTGTATCTTTGTAGTTGCTGTTGGTTGCATGTGCTGCGAGTATCTGTGAAATGTAAAACTTTTGTGTGTTCGTGTATCCGTGAGATATAAAGATATCGCCGTCGTTTGAGTTGTTGTTGTTGTTGCTGTTGTTGTTGTTGTCTCTTTGGACGAGGGTTACTCGTTGCTCGTTGCTAAATGAGTGCACATTTCAGATAAATTATTGCACACAATTCGTGTACGACGGCGTCTGGCACAAAATGTATTTAACAAATTAAATTTACACACACATACACACACTCCTCTCGCATTGCAGGTTTACAGCGCTAGTGCTAAAGGGAGAGAGAGCGAGAGAGAGAAAGAGACTTCAAAGAGCGCGCCGCGGCATGACAGCGTCTGCCCAAAACCGACGGAGCGACAGGCCGACGGCTCGTTGCACAGTCCGCTCTCTATCTCTGTGTGTGTGTGTGTGTGTTGTGTGTGTCTGTCGATTGGGCGGAGCTTGTGTGCGGCGTTTCAGCCAATGCCATGGCTCGCTCACATAGATACTCACACGCACACCACGCCAAAGATACATAGATACAGATACACACTTTCACATTGGCTGCAAGCAGCGCCGCTTTGTTTGCTTTGAACTTACTCACTGTTTGTTGTTCCCGTTTCATACGCAGACACAGACACAGATACAGATACAGATGCAGTATCTTATAGATTTTTGTTTTGTTTTGTTTATTATTGGTTTTTTTTGCTGCGGCATGGCACGAGACAGAGCCAACAATGACACGGCCTCTGTCACGTGACACTTTGACAGTTGCATCTGTATCTGTATCTCTGCATTTGTATCTCTGCATCTGTATCTTTGTGTCTGTATCTCTGCATCTGTATCTATGTAGCTGCGGTTTCAGCAGTATCTGTGTCTGCATTTGCATCTGCGTCTGTATCGGAATCTGTATCTGCAGCAAATGCATTTGTGGGTGTAATCACACTTCATTCATGAGATGGCGGATAAACTAACACACAGACACAGTCACACACACACACACACACACACACGACAAGAGCAATAACGAGCTGCACTTTTTTGCCGAGGTAGCTAGTATGTGTGTGTGTCTGTGTCTTTGTCCGAACGTTTTATCTGCAAAAGCTGTAAATATCCGCGAGATTTACAACGCTGACGACGAAGACGACGGACGACGGACAACAACAACAACAACAACAACAACAACAACGACGACGACGACGACGTCGACATCGCTGCGTATCTTTTCATATGAATCGGTATCGGCTGGTTTGGAATCGTTGCCAAGCATTCGACAGCACGACAAGAAGACAACACGACTCCGATTCGCAATAACGCATAACGCATCCGTAGAACGCGGCTAATCCGCCAGATTTTGGCAGTGGCAGATCTCCAGCTACAGATACAGATTCAGATGCAGATACAGATGTAGCTACAGATACAATATCTGTCAGATACGCGCCCGAGACTCCAATCCAACACAATTTAACACACCAAAAACACAAAAAAAAAATACAAAACAAACAAACAAATAAAAAACTAAAACAAAAACGAAAAATTTGTGTTGTGCTCCAGTTGCAACCCATTGTTGCCACACGGCCTGTCAACGTAACTCACAATTGAATTGTTCCTTTGTCTTCGGGACTCCGAAACTCACTCCGACTCCGACTTCGATATCGATTCCGAATCCATTTCCATTTCCGATTTCGAGACTCAATCGCATCTTCAAAGTCGCATAATTGGCAGTCGCCTTTGGGGTCACGGTCATTGGTTGCTTTGTTTGTAGTTTACCGCCAGACCAGACCAGATCCGACCAGACCAGACCAGACCAGACCGAGAGTCGTCAGTCGAGGAGGTTTCTGATTCGAGAATCAAGTGCTCATCGATATTATCATCAACATGCTGGTGCCGCCGGACATGATGGCCGCCCAGACGCGAATCATTTACCAGATGAATCGCTTTTGCGCCGAACGCGTCCAGGCGCGCATCTTCAAGACGGCGACGGCCATTCGCGAGATCTGCAAAATCGTACAGGACATACTCAAGGAGGTGGAGCTACAGGAGCCGCGTTTCATCTCCAGCCTGGTCGAGTGCAATGGCAGGTGAGTACGCCTTTAGAGAGTACTTCAGATACGAATCTAAACTACCCAAGTTAGAATAGAGATCGATATGCGATATGGATGTGTTTGAATCTACTCTGAGGGAATCTAAGCTCATGACATCAAAAACCTAAGAGATACACGTAATAATCAATATATATTTTGAAAATATTAAGTCACTATATTAATTCATATAGACACACAAAGAAGATTATTTTGAGCCAGTTTTAAAGCACAATGACGATGTATTCGTTACAGAAAAATATTTTAAAAGCTTACTTAGTGTGTCATGTATTTATAGTTATCAGTTATAACTATTTTATAGTCACAAGATTATCTTATATCTTACAAAGAATTGATTTCATACTTACGATTTTTTCTCATTAAAAATCATTAAAATCCAGAATGTTAAGACTCCCTTAATCCCGGACTCTATTTAACTTTGATTTAATTAATTTTGTAAATTAAAAAAAATAAAATGTTTTTTTTTATGCAAAATGTTTGAGGGAAGACGTTTCTTATTTTAAATTTCGTAATTTAAATTTTAATTCCAAACTACAAGCTACATTGCTATGTTTTCTAATTTTTGTGTTTGAAATTTCGATATTCTAAACATAAATTGTCGATATGGTAAATTCTTATCTTAATAAATATGAAAAGTAAATTGGAAAATCTGTTTGACATATGTATGTACATATCGCTCAATTACATGAAGAGTGACATATCTCAAAAAATGGCGTTTCGAGATAAACGCATTTAAAGTTTTCAAAAGTCGCCAGTGTTTTTTGAAAAGCGGCCAAACTTGTAAATTTGAGAAAAAGCAACTGAGCTTTATGAAACATTAAGAATCTTTTCTAGTCAACGATTGCATTGCAACTGAGATATATCGTTCCTTTGAGTTAATAAAATCGAATCGTTGGAAATGAAAAAACGATATAGACTCTTCTCACACTCTCGGTATTGAAGATAGGATGATGAAATTTGTACAACACATAGATTGTTACTTTGCGAACATTTCTGCATCATTAACTCAAAAATCGTGTTTTTAGACTTATGTCACTCTTCATGTAAATGAGCGATTTGTACTATTTCAATAATCGATAAGTGGATTATGGAGAAAGTGAATAGATGATTATTTTAAATTATTCATTATTCTTTCCAAACTCAATTGGAATCCAAAATATTTGCTTACAACTCAAACTTGGGTGTGAGTTCGACTGTCATTGCCATTGATGCTGCAATCAGTATCGAATGAGGCGATCATGAGGATGAGGAGGAGCATGACTTGACAGCAATGACGTTGCATGTTCCATGCGATGATGCGTTATCTGGTGTTGTTATATCGATCTCTTGGCAGCTCGAGGGCCACACAGTGGGACGATGACAGCCGTCAGTCGACTGAATTACGCATTTCCAATTGGCTCTAAGATCAATGGATTGTTTGACCCATCTGCAACTGTTTCTTTCAGATTTGAGGGCGTTGAAGTGATCTCGCCCAATGAGTTCGAGATTGTGCTCTATCTCAACCAAATGGGCGTGTTTAACTTTGTGGATGACGGCACTCTGCCCGGCTGTGCGGTGCTCAAGCTGAGCGATGGACGGAAGAGATCCATGTCCCTCTGGGTGGAGTTCATCACGGCATCGGGCTATCTGTCATCCCGCAAGATTCGGGCACGCTTCCAGACACTGGTGGCACAGGCCTGCGACAAGAGCATCTATCGGGATATGGTCAAGATGATTGGAGATACCACAGAGGTGAAGCTGCGCATACGGGAACGCTTTGTGGTGCAAATAACGCCGGCATTTAAATGCTCCGGCATCTGGCCACGATCGGCGGCACATTGGCCCATGCCGCACATCCCCTGGCCGCATCCGAACATTGTCGCCGAGGTCAAAACCGAGGGCTTTGATCTGCTCTCCAAGGAGAGCATCATCATGCAGAACAAGAACAACAATGCGGCCAGCATGGAAGGCGATGCTTGGGTGCTCAGTTTCTTTGAGGCCGAGAATCGACTCTTGCAAGGTAGGTGACACCAAACGCTGGATTTTGTAAGATTTTGTGCGATATTGCAATTGCAATTTGAGAGAGAGAGAGAGAGAAAAGAAAGAAAAGGTAATTGATGTACCGCACTCGTATCCTCGTATCTTCAAAGGTAGCTGCCGTCGTCGCTGCCTGAGCATATTGAAAACGCTGCGTGACCGTCACTTGGATCTGCCCGGGAATCCGATCAGCGCCTATCATCTGAAGAATCTGCTGCTCTACGAGTGTGAGAAGCATCCGCGTGACTTTGAGTGGGACGAGAGCTGCATTGCCGACCGACTGAATGGTATATTCCTGCAGCTAATCTCATGCCTCCAATACCGTCGCTGTCCCCACTACTTCCTGCCCAGCCTCGACATGTTCAAGGGCAAATCCCCCAGCGCCCTCGAGCAGGCGGCTAAGCAAGTTTGGCGTTTGACTCGTGAGATGCTCACCAATGCCAATGCCTTTGAAAAATTGTAAGTTTGCACTCTCTCACCACAAAGAGAGCGAAGAGAGAGAGAGTAAGAGAGAGCGATGTGTATGTGTGTGTTTGTTTGTATGATTCAAGGTGCTAAATTTTCATTGTCACAGCGCGACGATTGCGTTGATCTGATAAGCGACTGCCCTCAGTGGCTGCCATTTTGTGTGCCATGTGTATGTGTGTGTGTGTGTGTGTGTGTCAGTGTGTGTGCATAGCAACAACAATAGCAAGCAGCAAAGCCCGAAGTGTTAATGCAAAGATGCGAGATAAGCCGCACTTTTGCCCACTCCTCAAATCCAGCAAAAAAATGAACAAAAAAAAAGTGAACATAAAACACAAAAAAAAAGGAAAACAAAAGTCGACTCATTTTTTCGACTGCCGCTTCTTCTTCTTCCTCGTGCTCGTGCTCTTTCCAGTGTTGCCACAAATTTGACGGACAATATGGCTAATTTGATCAAGCACAGGTAGCTAGAAATAGCTAAAATAACATTAAAAGTACCTAAATAATATCGAATACATTTTTAAAGTTTTTTTTAAAGCTTATAATACGAATATTCTGATGAAAAATGTTTCTTTCTTTATCTTAAAGCCAAATCGCAATTTCATTATTATTATCTGAAATTTTGTACCTGTCAAAGTCAGAGTAAATTTATTGATTAATACTTCTGGTTATTAAAATAAGTGTTACACATTCTACTTAATTAATGTCCATAATGAATCTATAATTTGTGGTATTCGTACTTTATTAAAAGCTGATCAATATTTCCTTTCTTCAAATTTTCGAACAACTCAATGATACTTAATTAATGATAGTTTTTATATGTAGTACATTGAAGTTATCTGACAGTCTGCAAAATTAGTCGAATAATTTTTTAAAATCGCCAGACATTTTTCTAGCTTTTGCAGTTACAAACTAGCTAAGCCTAGCTATGAAAAATAGTTAAGACGGCAACACTGGCTCTCCCTTTGCATGCCTGGCTGCTTATCCAGCGAATATTGTTTTTAATAACTCTCCGCTTTCGACATGTTTCTCTTGCTCCTCTGCCTGTGCCTTATGGCAAAACAATGGTAGCAACAACAACAGAACAAAGCAAAGCCAAAGGCAAAACGGAAAACAAAACAAAACAAATACAGCGCAAAAAAAATGAACATTTGGCGGCTTCCTTTGCATGTCCGCTCAACTGTGAGAGATGACTGAATGGGAGAGAGAGAGAGAGAATGAAAGAGAGTAAGATTTGGGCATCGGTTCGTAAATTGAGTACTTTGCACAGTTAAGTATTCATTGTAAGTTATAAATGCCCATGCATAGGTAATTGTATACGATAGAGCTAAATAAAAAACTCATACATACACATCTGAATATTTTTGTTTATGTATTTTTGTTGTTTACATTCATTTGTTTTTCCAAGTCTGACTTAGAGAAACAAAATACGTTGTAACATGGCAATTACTAAAATATTTTTTAAATAGTTCTTATCCCCATCATAAAATATGTATGTATGTATGTATGTGTCTCTTTTTTAATGTTCGAATATAAAATGTTCACTTTTTGCTGTCTTCCTACTATTTTTTTTTTATAAAATTAAGATTGTATTTAGATTAAGACACAGTTGAGTTCAATAAATTTTAAAATAGCCCAAGGCAATTTTGATTTACGTAAGCCTTTATCATTTACACATATTAATTTTGCATGTACATATGTACATACATAAGTATGTACATATATACGAGTATGTACATATAGTGCATATAAATTGAAAGCTTTCTCATGCACAGAACTTACCGGCGAAGAGCTTAAAGCAGCTCGAGGATGGCTTTTTAAGGTGAATATGTACAAATTCAACTATGTTTATAGTAGTTATCAGTACCTTAATATACAACAAAGGAAGTTTTCGTAATTCATCAATTCATCTTTTTCATTTCTGAGCGCATATTCTTTAAATCTTACGTATATTGAAATAATACTGCGCCCAGACGATCCTGTACATTTTATAAAGATAGAACCATATAAAAAATAATATTTCGTTATATACTCTAAGATAAATAGCGCGCAATGTACATTTTTACTTACATATTGATAATCTAACAGATAGATTGAATCTACAACTTTATTTCACTTTAATTCTAAAAGTGAAAAACTTTGAATAAATTCATAAAACTAAAGTAAATTTTTTAAAAAGTTATCAATGTTCTAGCACCTGTTCTTAAAAAGGTGAGCAGGGTTAACACCGCTATAATATATCCGAACACATCATAATACCTAATCTGTTGACATATAAAGTATTATTATTATTTATAAAGAAATTGGAGGATTGTCCTTTTGAATTGGGAATATATTTAAGGAGAAAGAATCTATTTGCCACACAACATAATCGAAAAATTCTCAGTTTTTTTAATGTACATAAAAATATAGGTTTAATATTTAGTTTCAAATTTGACATTAATTTCTATTACCATACTTTTTACGTCAAATTCTCTTTTTAATAGTTATCAAACATCTTATTACGACTGACCTTGGTTTGTTTAAATAGAAAATATCAGTGGATAGATCCGACTAACCCAATCAGACCCAACTTATTTTGTTGAGAACTTGTCCCAGAGATATCTTCAAGCTCCCAAAATGACATTAAGATCATTTCAGCCAGGGGATCGATCCATGGGATCGTGATCAAAATGAGGCTCATTAAAAGTGGCGGTGGTTCAGTGCGGACTGTGAGTTAATGTTATGAGTATTGGACATTGTCGGATCGCCAAAAAAGAATTTATTTGTTGCTCTTAGCCAGGACAACCAGGACAGGAGTCAGACAGAGAGGGGGAGAGAGAGAGAGAGAGACAGAAAGCAGGCAAAGAAGAAGAGCTTGTAAGCTTGTTATGGGTATCAGCAGCTGCAGCGACAACTGAGCATCATTTTTATGACCCTTATTTATGGTTATGTTTTCGGGTCTCCAATGGGTCCAATGCATTCTCCAAGTTGTTTGCCAGCCTCAGCCTGTCGCGAACGACAGACAAGAAGTTTCAGCGAATGTAATCGATATTTTCGCTTTGGCAACCGATTCTCGAGCTGACAAAAGATGTAATGAGATGTGGAGGGGGGGGGGGGGGGGGTGGGAATCCAATGAGTATGCGAGTACTGTACAGTATGTATTGTCTGAAAACGACTGAGAGAGAGAGGGAGACAGAGGGGAAATGGGGCAGCATAATGCGATAGCCAAAATAACAAATTATGCTCAAGCACGCAGGATCATATTACCTTAACAAATACACACACACACACACACACACACACACACACACATATCTATCCCATTCCATGCCATGCCATGCCATCCCATTATTCCATTAAAGCCGCCCTCCTCCCCTCCAATACAACGCCCATCTCATTCACAACTGCGCAGTGGAATGGGGCGTGGCAGCAGCAGTAGCTCCTTTGGCATGGGAAAAGCAGCATCAGGTGACTGCGGTCGATGGCTGCTGCTGCTGCTGCGCTGGGGCAAAGTGCGCAACGTGCAACCGGCCGTGGCACGTGTCCACATCCACATCCACATCCACAGCCACATCCATAGCCTCCATCCGACCGTGGACTGCTCTGTTTGTTGGCCATGTGGACCATGTGAACTACCGCAGGCTGCACGCCCCCGGCTGCTGATAAGGCACGTTTATGTTTCTCCTTTCTAATGCTTAAACCTACACAGGAAAAAAACAATTCTCGATTCCGGAATAAAATCCATCCCAAGCGGCTAAAATTCGATAATGCCGTAATTTCTTTAATCAAGTACGATACACCTGATTCAAGTTTGATTTTTCAATTTATTCTCCGCATATATTTTAACTATCGAGGCTCTAACAGAATACTTTCCAGCGATATCAAATGATTTCGACTTTCTTGACTATTTTATTGCTGATATTTGATTCGCTTATTGTCTTAATTTAGCAACAATATCATGAAAACATGATTCAAAAATACATGCTAAGATCAAGAATTGGAAACTTGAATTTTAGAATGATTTGCTTTTTTTCTTTTTTTGTTCCTGTGTACTGAGCAGGAGCTGAGAAAGGACTAAGAAAGGAGGAGAGAGGGGGAGAGAGAGAGAGAGAGTTCCGAGAAGCAGCTTGTGTTTTGACAAATTATATTTGAAATGCAATTAAAAAAGGCAGCTGAATCGAGTCACAGTCACAGTTCGCAGTGGCGTAAACCTTTTTCATCGTCCTTTTTGTCGAATCCTTTGACCTGTCACAACTTTTCCTAAAGCCAAACAAAAAATGTCCTCAGATTTGTTGGTTCTCCTTGTCTCAGCTAGCCGCGTTCTCTCTATTCTCTCTCTCTCTCTCTTCTCTTTATCTCACTTTGAACTTTGTCATGTGACATTTAAGCAAACCCTTCCTCCCCCGCACACCCCTCTGCCACCCAACAGCCCCCTGTCGCAGCAGAAAGGGGGCGTGGCGCGCGTTGACAGGCGGCTTGCGATAATGCCGCATTGTTAACGAACGTTACGAGGCGACGTCGTCGTCCTTTTGTTGTTGCTCTCCTTTGTTTTAATTGTTTACTAATGATATTTAAATTAGTCCTCTATATGACCGCGAGCGCTTTCTTTGTTTTATTTACTCGCGAGTCCTTCACATATCATCCAGTTCATTTGGACCCAGTTCCCTGTACTTGACATTCCCCCAAAGCCCTTTTATGTGTACACATATTGTAAAAGTAAAAGGATTATGTGAATGCTTCAAAGGGGAGAAAATTCCCTCAAAACAGAAGGTATTGTTTTAAATGTAGTCAAGTAAACTTTTTCCTAGCAGGACAGATGTTAGCGTATACATGTCTGTAGTAAACATGCTATTAACAGCTCTTAAGCTTAACAGACTGCTGTTATGTGAGTAACAGCTCATTCCTATAATAGCTATAAATAAATATTTTGTTTGGTTTTAATAACCAACAATTGAAATTGCTATAAATATTATGTTAACATTATTTTTGTGCCGGGCTCATACTTTTTACATATATAATATATAGTTGCCCGATTTCAGTCTTATTTGCTCAGGATGAATAAGATATTACCAGATACACAAGCAGGAGGAAATGATGCTCCAACACAACTGTTCATACTAAACCCTATTTTTTTAACGATCTTTGTTATGACTGAAGTCCGAAAATGGACAATTTGCTGAGAATATACTTACAAGGCAATACGAAGTTTTTCATACTAAAAGCTATATTGACTCAGATATCAAAATGAGGATTTGAATATATGTGTATATAAAATACTACGCAGGGAAAATTGTAATACCAGAAGTCGATGCTTTCATAGTTTGAGGAACTACAACTGATTCTGATTTATTGGAATGATTTATACGATATCAGACAATTCTGTGTTGATGTAGGAGATTCCTTTGAATGAAATGATTTGTTTTATTTTTAAGCTTTACACATATTTAAAGGTAACAATGTTAATTGTATGCTATTATAATTTAAATATATATTTTTTAAATGGATATTTTATATATTAAATGGTAAGGATGAAGGGAAGACAATGCATTTATTTTATTGTGAGTATATATTTATATTGGGCTTCAATCACTGTTTATTACGGATAATGTTTAAGTATGACATATCGTAATATTATCAGCTCTATAACACGACAGACCATGTTATCTGGGAGAATGGTTAGGCGATAATTCTTCTATAAGCAGAAGAGTAATTTTAAAGATTTAAATTTGAGTTTGTCGCATTCATCGGAAGTTTTTTGGAGATATACTTTCCGCTTTTTTAAGAGCATTCCCGAAGCGTACTTAAACTATGTAGTAAGTATGTATGTGCGTATCCTGTCCTCTGTACAATATTTGTCGTTGAGTCAGAGATAGACCAAGATGATAGACTCCAAGGCAGAGGGACTGGCATAATTATGTCGTCATTATCAGAAACACGTGGTGCAATTTAACAACATGACACAAGGAGTATTCCGGAGCACACGCCACAAATTATGAATATCAAAATGTGTGCAAGATAAACGACACAGGAAAAGCAGAAGTTGGCATTGGGATTCGGGTTGGGGTTGGGGTTGGGGTTGGGGTTTGGGGTTGGGGTTTGGAAAATTAGTTTTCCACGCATCGTCAGCAAACACAATGGAGCATCTCTGGAATGGGGAATGGTTATGGAATTGGGATTGGGATTGCAGATAGAGGTGGAGGTGGAGGTGGAGATTGAGAGTAAAAGAGGGATAGACTGGCACCTACACATGATAATTTACAGCAGATTGTCGCCTTTCGGCCTGCTGGCAGATGAGGATTGAGAGCTAAGGGGATGAGAACGAGGAGAAGGAGGAGGAGAGCTGCAATAGATGCTACACAGAAAATAAAAATCCGGAATAAAATCAATTCCAAATGGTGTTAAATTGTCGGAAATGTCGGAAATTCTTAAATCCAGTACGAATTATTTGATTCAAGTTTGATTTTTTAATTACTTTCCTTCTTCCTATTTATAATTGTTTCAGTTAAATTAAATGTTTTAGACTTTTTCGACTATTTTATTGCTGATAATTTGATTCGCATTTTGTGTTAAGTTAACAATTATGTTCAGAGTACATGCTCCAAAAATACATGATAAAATCAAGAATTCTTAACTTGAATTTTAGAATGCAGTGTTTCTTTCAGTGTATGTATTTTTGGATGGGCATTTGCATTCAATTACGGCAGCTGTGAGCCGGACAGATTTATTTATATGCACGCGCCATAAAGAAAGCCCCAAAACTGCGCCACAGATCCGTCAGTGGATGGGGGAAGGTAGAGAGAACGAGGGAGGGTGGTATATAGGGGGTGAGTGAGGGAGGGAGGAAAGAGTGATGAGTCGTAAGTGTATGGAGCAAAAGAGTTGGCGGTGGCGGAGGCGGAGGCGGAGGCTGCGCTCAATCATAATTATGTGATTTGTTTGCAACGCCGACGCGTTGCAAGGGGGGAGGGAGGGACTAATTAAACGGACGGAGGCGCTACCGTGCGACGGTGTGACGCTGTCAAGGGAGTTGGGGGTGGGAGTGAAAGGGTGCTTTGTTGTTGTTGTTGTTGAGTGGGGCGTTGTTGACGTATTGTCGCTTGTGTCTCGTCTAGTGCAAGTTATGACATTTTGATTTGAGTTTCATTTGATGTCGCTCAGCCGGCGCTCAGTTCTCTGATTTATGCGAGGCAGGAGGAGCAACTACAGCAGGGGAAGGGGTGGGGGAGTGGGAGGGGGTGGTGAGAAGGTGAGCAACTAATTAAGATGGAACTTAGAGGTCGTTGCATGCCCCACAGCTGCAGGCAATTTAAAAGATGTCAAAGGATTCGCTTCTTTTTTTTTTAAGTGCACCAAAATGCTAATTGCAGTGGGAGTGGCAGGGTATAAATGTGTTTGTGTGTGTGTGTGTGTGTGTGGCACTTTGCATGCCACGGCATTCAACGGCACAGAATGTGACACTTTGGGGCACAATCGACATCGATAAACATTATTAATGAATGCATATTATTTGGTCAGGAGTTGGGGGAGTTGGGGATTAGACAACATGCAACACCGTGCAACATGAAAAGGTTCCAAAAATTGAAAACCAATTTCGATTCCAAGAAAACCCAACAAAAAAGATCAAAACCCAGAATGAAACAAACCTCGGCTCAAGATATTGTCAACATGATCATCAACTGGCCCAACTGGATGCCCACATTCTCATGTGTGTGTGTTGTGTGTGTGTGTGTGTTGTGTGTTGTGGTAGGAGGGGCAGACCTTGGGCCTCTCCAAGTGCCACTAACCTGTGGAATGTGTTCGAACCACAAACAAACGACAGTCGACAGACGACAGAAATGAAGTAAAATAAAACAAAAAAGATGTGGAGAAAAACAAAAAGAAAACAAAAACGAGTCAAATCAAATGCAGATAATATCAATTATATGTAAAAGATACACACGCATGCGATAGATACATTCGCCGAGATAAGCATTTAAATTATTAACCACAACAACAACAGTTGACAACGGCCCCAACAACAACAACAACAACAACAGCAACTTTGTAGAATCACACGGCACAAGGATCCATGACATTCAATTTATGCGTGTATGTGTGTCCATATGTATCTGTATCTGTATAATTCATTAGAAACAAATGCTGATTCAAATCATACCCCAAATGATTGAGACCGAAATTGAAACCGAAACTGAGGCAACAACTTTGCTGTCTGTTCCCATAGCTGCCAATCGAAACAAATATTTCAGAATGAATTCTTCCAATTGCACATTCGAAATATTCGATTCATAAATATTTGAATGAATTTTATAAATGCTTCAATCTTATATAAAGGCCAGGAATGAAAGGTGAAATATGTACATAGTGAATCGACAGTTCAGATTAAAAGTTAAAATTAAAATTAAAGTTAAAAAGAAGTAATTAAAAAAAGGGACACCACTTGCAGGATTCGAGCTCTAAATTATGTACATTATTGATCGTAGTTTGAGAAAATTGTATTTTTATTTAATTCAAATTTAGTCTGCACTTGCAGAATGCAAAACTTCTAAATCAGTCTATATGGACAGATTTATCGTTATTGGTTTTATTTAACCTTTTAATATAAACGCATATAAATAAACAACCTTCACTTGTGAATAAATCAAATGAAGTGCATCGTTTAAAAGATTAAAATAGGTAATTCCACCAAATTTCATCGAGATCAAAAATGCCAAAATAAAATGAAAAACTAAAATTATTTTAAGCCTTGCTTAAGCCATGGTGATTTTTAAATATAAACGAGTCTTGGATAAGTCGTGATAAGGAAGAAAATGAATTATTTACCAATTAATATACATCACAAATTTGTTTTTAATTTTTAAAAAAATATGAAGCCTTTCAGATTTTGCTGTTGTTTTTAAATTTGTTATTTTAAACAGAATTATAGCAACATAAGAAAACTAAAAATAAAGTTTTTTTTAAATAAAATAAGTATTGATATGAATACTTTATTTAAAATGTCTAGAAACTTTTTGTACCACCCTCGAAATATGCATATATGCATATTTTTGCACTTCCAACCGAGTTCATCATTAATTTATATTATATTCCATTCTTTATTTACTTGCAATTGGTTAAACATACTCAAAAAAAAAAAAAAAAATTAGGTAATTAAAGCAAATATATAAATAACAATTACGTATACATATACAAAATATATACCATAAATATAAATAACATATCGTGCGCTCCCTGTGCTCTAATTTATGGTAGATATAAATTTCATATCTTAATTTATACAACGAATACTATAATAAATACAAATGGGAGTTTGGTGCGAGGGCAGGGAAAAAAGCGGGAACAGTTAGCAAAGAAAGCCACCGCATTGACTTGAGTAATTATGGTGGTTTTTGTCTGGGCTAAGCGCAAAAATGTGTTGCCGTCTTTTGGGCATGTCACAGTAAAGCTTTAAGTTAATTGCTATTTAGTTAATTGGTTGCTGTCTCGGCTAATCCTTGCAGTAGCGTGTGTGGAGCACGTTTTCAGTGCCGGACAGAATGGCGCTCTCGTGCAGGGGACAAAGCTTCAGATAGGTATCGCTCGATTCCATGGACTCGATGAGTATGTACTCCAGGTAGATGCGCGGGGAGGAGAGTAGACGCCAAGTGAGCGGATTGAGTATATTCGTTTGATACTCCCAGAAGACTGTCGCATGGCCAGGATCTCGCAGATCCTTGCCGGGCAACAGGGCCGTATAGTCGAATCCCGGCTCAAAGTACATTGGCTTCGGGGAGAACTTCATCCGCTCGGTGCTCTTCTTGCTGTGCTCCCCATGCAATCGTATCGAGAGCGTGCCAATCTCGCCTCCATGCAGTGTGCTCTCGTCGTGGCTGGAGACGCGCACTGTGATCTTGTAGTGCAGCCGGCAGAAGGGTTTGCGCTCTCCAGTCATTAGATAGAAAACTGGCGGCGGATCCTGCGCCTTAATCAGTCCTCGGGACTGGTGTTCCCTGTAGTCCTCCTCGCTGTGGAAGCCCATCCGCATACAGAGACGTCCTGGCTCGTCGCAGCTGCTGCATTTGGCATCCTTAAAGCTCTACGGAGAGAAGAATATCAAGGATTAGTCAAGCAAATCATCAGTTGACTCATTCTGATAAAAATCCAAATTGAACATTGAATTTAAGATACGATTTTAAGCATTGCCAATGAAAATTTCGATTTATCGACGAATCGGAAAAAATTCAACACCGATGTATCGATTAATTATTCGCTACTGTAACTCGAGTCATCGATTTAAAATGGTTATCAACTTACATCGAAGGAATCACAGTTGATGCCCAGGAAGGGGCACTTGCCCTCGATGCTCTCGGTGAAGTACTGCTCGCTGCGAATGTGATTGCAGCCGAGGAACTCCTGCATTGTGAGGAACAGCGTCGCCTTGCGGTTGTTCTTCATCACGTCCTGGAGCTTCTTATCGCAGCCGGGATTGTCGAAGCCGCCATTTGGATAGAAGTCGACGTGGCCCAGACGCTGAATGATGCCCAGGCCGCCCTTCATCAGTGGATTCGCATCCGTGTGCAGAATGTCCACGAAGTGGGCATCGGAGCGATCCAAGCGCACAATGGGATCGGTGTCGGTGAACAGAGGCGCCGCCGGATCCAAGCCCGTGATGCGGCCCATCTTGAGGCCAAAGTCATTCTGCAAATGGGAGCCCGCATAGCCGGACAAATGGGCGCCCAGTGAGTGGCCAATGATGTGAACCTTATCCAGATTGGGCATACGCAGCTCCTCGTACAGCATGTGCACCACATGCGCCGTGATGGCGCCCACCAGCCGAGTGTTGGCCACCGCCTGGACATACGGAGGACTCGCACCGCCGCCCCAATCGATCAGAATGACACTGCAGTCGTTCTCCGGACAGTGATTCATCAGCGCCTTGGCCATCTCCACCATCCAGGGAATGTCGCCCTGCTCCAAATATCCATGGACCACCAAATAGAGCCTGCCACGCGGATTAATCCCCAGTCCCTGCACACTATCCGGATCATTGAGATCAATGTACTTGGGCTGATCCATCGCACGTCTCGTGTGCAGCGTAAAATGCGGCTCAATCTCCGATGGCTTCTGTGGATGCACGCTGATCGTGCGAGTCACGGTATTCCATGGTCCGTTGATCGGGAAGCAGCCGTAGACTCCAAAGCATTTCACCTCGTTTATGTCTGTAAATAAAATAATCAAATATTATCAATCTCTGTTCAAGTTTTACTTAAGAATTCGCTTTTCATTTGAGGAGCACTGTTACTAACAGTTCTAACATATGTTAGCTCATTCTAACATGATTAAAATTCCCAACTGCTGACTTATTCTACTTAACATGTCGCACACATTTCAGCTGGAGTCAGACGACCGTTTTTTACAATCGGTGAATTTGACATTCGCATTATTCGCATCTTATTTTAAACCAAAATCCTATCGGTTTCTATTTTGCAGAATCTGATCAAACTTTGAATAATTTTATATAAATTGTTTTTATTCTAGTTGGAATTTTACCGATACCAAAAACCGATAGAAATAAGAAGTGAGTTCCGATGAAAAGCTGTCACTTTTTTAAATTTTGAGTTTTTATCTGAAAATCAGATAAATGTCTACCATTACAATTGGGATGAGTTCATAATGTACTATAGTTTGCGGGAAAAATACAAAATATATCCGAAGAATAAATGAACATAAGTTGATTAACCATAAAATTCAGAAATTTGCAAGACTTGAAAACTATTTTTTTGACCAAAATGCAATCGATTGCAGAACAGGCAAGAAATTAAACTGCTTAATTCAATATGGGACTACGATTTATTTTGCACCCAAGCACTTAGATGAATTACAATCACATAGATTCATTTACTAACTAGATGAGAAAATGAAATATCTTCCGATTGAAAATAAAGTTAAGAAACTCGACAGTTATTCATTCACCTTTTTTTTTTATTTTAATTATTTGCAAATGTATTGTAAAGTTTCTAGAAAAGACTTGAAGAAAATACAACAGAATTTCCAACTCTAATATTTAATGCAAAGACAATGTTATACAACTGCTATAATAATTATAATTATTCTGTTAAGCAGTCATTGAGTGTTGCTCAAGCGTTTTAATAGCCAACAAGTGGACAGCATTTCTAAGGGGTATTTCCTCCCAGGTAGTACCTATAGGGTAAATCGACAGCCTTCGTCGACTGCCCAACGTTGCGTGGCAGTCAGAAGTTGTCTTCTGTCTTCTGTCTTCCGCTCGGCTGATCAATAGCGTCATAGTTATTGTATTTGTATTTGTTGTTGTTGTATTTTTATCGTTTTAGATGTTGTTGTGGTGCCATTGCCATATTGCTTATCGTTTGCTGGTGTCTTATTTATTTTTATATCGGAAGTTTTCAATTAAATAGGCGTGTGTGCCGGACCTGTCGTCAATAAGTAATCGAATGATTATCAAAATTTGCAAATGTGACGTCTTTTGGCCTCTGATCCAAATGTGATAAATCTTTATATATATGTAGTACCTAGCTTAACTGAACGATCTAGTCAAAACGAAGCTTTCCCCTTCAGCCCAGTTGTGCAGCCCGTCCACGATCGCAATCAGTTGAATGAACCATTGAAACCAGAATTTGTTTGCACAACCGACCACTTAAAGATGCTCTCAGACTTCATATGAGACGGGGCTTAGTCCAAAGTCTTTAGTCTTTTCTCGTTTGACTAATGAATGCAGAAAAACTTTCAATTTTCCAGTTGGAAACAACTTCCAAGTCGCTTGATATAAATTGAATGAATGGCTGACACTCTTTTTAAAATGCATTAGAAAGAATATTACTAATATTTCTGTATTTCTGTTGAATACGAGTAATTATTTTAATATAAATATGAGGTTTGCTCTTAATGTATATAGCCTTACAGATCCAGGTACTGTCAGGTGCGATTTGACGATTCCACGGACATGTTATTCTTAGCATAAATAAATGTTTCCACTCAAAAAAAAACAATGGATTAAACCTTGTCAACACTTTCCGTGTATATTGAATCGATAAGCTAAATCTTTCTTAATCAATGCAAATAAAAAATAGTATAATGAACTAAGGCGTTATCTGAGAGCTGAATTTATTTTGATGATCATTCTATGGTTTATTGTGATATTGGGGCATCTTTCGGCAATAGACAAACAAATTTGGGAAAATTTCACAAAAAAAAGTGATAAATCGGCGAGAAAATAATATTTAAACAAAATTTGCTTAATCGGTCGTATTTGAGACCGCAGGTACTCATTATATCAGATATCAGTACTAAATATAACTGTCGATCTGTGCAGATGTTGAGTAACTTTTATATTTGCACCCAAAACGAAACTGTTGCTGCGACATTTAAGTGTTCTATAAAAATGTAATTAATCCGTCCAATAAGTTAATGTTGGCCAAGCTGAGTGAGTAATAGCTGTAGTTGCAGATCACTTACCACTTTTGGTCGCTGGGGGCATATCGATTAGAGTGTTGACTGCCGCGCGACTCGTGTGATTCGCCAAGTAGAGCATTGTCTGCAGCATGAGGCCGCCTGTCGTGTTTGCCACATACATCTTGCACTGATTCTTGTTGTGTGTCTCGCTTCTTATTGTTGTTGTTGTTGTTGTTGTTAATGTTGATGTTGTTGCTTGTATTGCTGCTTGTGTTGCAGACAGTCTACATTTTAGCCGAGAACTAATCGAGCGAGTTGAATTCACCTTCACTTCACGTAGTTTAGTTTAGTTTATATATATTTTCTTTATTGATAGAGAGGTATTAACTGAAGTAGTTAGTTATACGATTTATGGCTATTGAATAAATCGTTTTGTTGTAGTTTTTTTTAATATTTATTTTTTTTAATTAAGTTAAGTTAATCTTATCATGCACCTGTCTCTCTGTCTGCTTGTCCACTTGACGTTTGACCACTTTGTTTGTCTATATTATCATTAGTCTCTGTGTCTTTATTAAGTACGTGTACTTAAGCTTTGCACGTTTCTTTCATTTGTTGCCCGGTTCAATCCGTTAGTTTTTCGCTCGTCTCGTTCTCGTTCTCGTTCTCGTTCTCGTTCCCGTTAACTTTGACTTTCACGTTCTCTTAAAAATCCGCTCTCTAATCGTTAATCTCTGTCGTGTTGTTCGTTTGACGACCGCCGCAACACTGAGCCGATTGGCGGCGAGCTACGCAATTTTTATGGGCATCGCATCGCTTCGATCAATCGATCGGCAGCAGCCCGACGACTCAAGTTGAGCTTCGGCCCGACGCTGCATGGGCGTCGTTTTTGCCGCTGCTGCCAGGGGGACATCAGCCCTGAGAGATAAGCCTGCCCCCTCTCGCACATTTCTTGCAGCGTACGGCAGTGCACAGATGCAAAGTACAACCGCTCACTCTTGATGCATTTCTTGAATGATAAGCCAAACGGCGAAACGGCGCGGAAGATCAAAGTCGCGGTACCGCAGCCAGAAACTTCATATAAGACAACGATGAACTGCGATTTGTAACGGTTTTTCTGTCTCTTCGTCTTTCAATTTCCATCTCTTTTGGAGCTGAGAGACAAACAGAGAGAAGTACTATGCTCGTCAAAGCGATTGACAAAAAGCAACATGGACTTAGAGATAAGGGAAGAGACAGACTTAGGGTATGCCTGACTGACTGTTGGCTGTACAGTGTACAGTTGTTATTGGGTCTTATCGGCTCGCCAATCGGCAGCTGAAAGTGTGTCAAGCTCTTCGATTGGTGGGCGGCATTGCAGGTGGTGTCAATGTCTGGGGGGAAGACCTTATCAGTGATCAGAGCGCGTTGCGGATTCGGATTCGGTTTCAGTCTCTGATTCGGAATTGTATGTGGACTCAGACTTCGGGTCCAAAGTCTAAAGGCAAAGGTGTTTACCGGTTTTTTAGTTTCTTGACTTTTCCCCCAGGATTTCATTGCGCCATTGACGTCAATCGGCTCCACGGCTGCTGCTCGATCGCCCAGATCATCCAGAATATATCAGCTTAGCTCTTATCATTGCTCGCACTCTGCTCAGACATACACATGTACATATGGTGTATATATAAATATATACAGAGACATCATCGTCATTTGTTTGTTATTGTTTCCGAGAACCGCTTGTGCCTCTCATCCTCTTCTTCTCTATATTCTTATTTCTCTTCCCCTGTCCCTATCTCCGCATCTCGCAAAAATTACCCGTGTCAATCGAGATCGATTACTCGTTCTTATAGCCCCTTTCTATTTATAGACATCTATAGCACAATTTACCCCTTTTACAGACCCTATACTTAAAAAGTATTTCGGGAAAATTGGTAGCGACAACAAATTGTATTGTAGATTGTCAAGATTATCAAGGACTTTTTTAAGATAGCACTCAAATGCAATGATGCATTTATAGCTGACATATCCTGCCCAGCTATAAATATAAAATACTCCGGACTTGATAGAGAATTGAATTGAAAAATAAATCTTTTTGCGGAGAAATTTTCGGACATGTTTGCATTTTTCTTTTTCGAAGGAAGTGCAGATACATATGTAAAATTATAAATGTACATATTGTTTTTTTATTAAATATAATAAATACTGTATTCTGCGATAAAAGCTTTTATTTATTTATTTATTTATATAAACTTAGCTTAAAGTTACAAACTATAAGGTAAGTGTGGATCAATTAGCAATAGCAACTGTGGCCATCAGCTAGGTATAATGTGTTGCAAAATATATTTTATCTTATAGTCTATCTTATATCTACGTTTATATATACTACTGTGGGCAAAAAGTACCGGGAATTTTAAATTTAAAAAATTTTGGGATTCCAATTGGAAAAAATGTTTGTACTTTTAGGTTGGCACTACTATCATTAACATCTGTGCAAAATTATACGTTAAAATATTCATTAGTGATTAAGTTACGATTAGTTTTGTACGACGCCAATTGTGCATTTGGCGATTTTGGTTGAATCTCCTCAATCGACCCGAAGCGATGTCCTCGGAGAGGTCTTTTGAGCTTAGAAAATAGCCAGAAGTCACACAAAGATAAATCAGGCGAAAAAAGTAGCTGCGGGACAATTTTGGTCGAGTTAGAACACATAGAACAGGGGCAGTATGAGAGGGCGCATTATCGTGTTGCAAGAACCATGAGTTGTCAGCCCATAGTTCTGGCCTCTTTTTACGCATAGCTTCGCGCAAACGACGCATATCGCTCAAAAAATATTCCTTGTTGACAGTTTGGTCGGTCGGAAGGAATTCATAATGAACTACAACACGATAATCCAAAAAACTGTCAACATGACCTTGATTTTTGAGAGAATTTGACGCGATTTTTTCGGTCTCGGCCCACCTTTTGCCGATATTCGCTCGATTGATCGGTAGTTTCCATGTCGTAAGCGTAGATCCAAGTCTCATCGCCCGTAATAATGCGTTTTATCTTATCCTGATAGTCAGAAAACATTGTTTCACACACTTCCACGCGGGGCTTTTTTCGATGAAATTGACAGTTTTTTGGCACAAAAATCGCCAAATGCACATTTGGCTTCGTACAAAACTAATCGTAACTTAAACACTAATGAATATTTTAACGTACAATTTTGCACAGATGTTAATGATAGTAGTGCCAACCTAAAAGTACAAACATTTTTTCCAATTGGAATCCCAAAATTTTTTAAATTTAAAATTCCCGGTACTTTTTGCCCACAGTAGTATGTACATATGTATGGATAAGGAACAATAATGAGTTTTCTTATATATGAAATATGAATTGTGTATTTACAAAAATTTTATTTATTTATTTTTTTGAATATATTGTATAATTAATTGAATAAGCAACAATAATGAATTTTCTTATACATGAAATATGAATTGTGTATTTACAAAATTTTTTTTTAAATTATAGTGTACAGTTTGGCTTTTTTAAGGAATTCCAAAATTTTATTAATGTTGTCGGCATTTGTATATGTAATTAGATTAATCGGATTGTCAAGCTTAAATATTTCAGTTCTAATATCAGATAACGTGGGGCAGTGTCCTAGTATGTGTTCTATTGTAATTGGGTCATAGTTATGACATAAGGGACAATTTTTGGATATGTTAGGGTCAAGATAATGTTTGTGAGTAATATTTGTATGACCTAAACGAATACGAATTAGTTTAATTTGGTCGTGGCGTCTAGTTTTACTTTTATTTATGTTCTTTATATAATCGTATATATGTGTTTTATTTTGGTTTAAGTTTTTATACCATGAATTGCATTGGTTAAATATGTCGTCTTGATATGTAGTAAGTTGTTTTTTTAAGAATTTATTTATATCTATTATATTATAATTAGGAGTTGTAATTAAAGGCATTGTTAACGCGGCTTTGGCCATGTGGTCAGCTAATTCATTACCCTTTATACCAACGTGACCTGGGGTCCATAAGAGCTTAATTTTGGGTGACTGGGCTATTAAAAGTGATCTGATTAGTGAAGGATATGTGTCATTGTTATTTATGTTGGCTATAGAATCTAGAGCTGATAAGGAATCTGAGCATATAATAAAGCTACCATTTTTGTCTTTAACTATTTGAATTGCTTCAAATATTGCTATTATTTCAGCTGATAATACAGATGAATAATGCGGAAGGTAACCATATTTAAGTGCATGTGTTTCCGTGGATATGGCATAACTTGTAATGGTGTGTTGTTGTGAACCGTCGGTGAAGATGAAGGTGCTATTTTTGTATTGATCTTTTAAACGATTAAAGTGTCGTTTGTATATCTGGGGAGATGTATATGATTTGCTGTGTATTCTTAATGAAGTGTTAATGGTATTTTTAGGTAAAAGCCATGACGGTTGTAGTTTTCCTATTCGCATGGGAGTGTATGGTAATTGCTCTATTTTACATTTATTGATGGCTCGATCTAAAGAAGAAACAATAATTTTTCTACGTGAAGTATTATGTCGCTTTAATAGGTTTGAAATGGGTGTGTCTGAAGAGTTAAGAATTGTTTTGACTAGTTTGGCTGTTAAAAAGTCTCTTTTAATTTCTATTGTGGGAATTTTTGCTTCGAAAAGTATGTTGTTGATGGGTGTTGAACGAAAAGCTCCAAGGGCTAATCGGATAGCAGAGTTAAATACCGTTTTAATTTTATTGAGTGTTGATTTAGGGGTATATCCGTAAATATATAGAGCATAGTCTATTTTAGAAATAATAATAGCTTTCACTACTGAAAGAAGTGTTTCTGTGTCGCAATTGAATCTTGAGCTAGAAAGGCATTTAATTACATTAAGATTTTTTGATAACGAATTTTGAAGGTTATTTATATGATTGTTCCAAGTATATTTGTTATTAATTGTTAGACCCAAGATTTTAAGGAATGATACTGTAGGGATTTGAATATTGTTAAATGATATTTTACATATACAGTTGTGCTTTCTGCATAAATGTAAGTGTTGACATTTATTTACCGAAATTGCTGCTCCTGAATAAGAACACCAATTTGATATATTTTCAAATAGAGAGTCTAAATTTAAGGAAATATTTTTAAGTCTGCTAAAATTGATAATTAAGAAAAAGTCATCAGCGTATGCGCTGAATTTAATTTCTTTTTGTAAAGATATAATATTTGCCAATTTATTATATGCGATAAGAAAAAGTATAACAGATATTGGTGATCCCTGTGGGATGCCGTTATGCAAAGGTAGTATTTTAGAAGTGTGTGAGGCTATTCTTATGCTTATCTTTCTGTTAGTCATAAAATTCTTTATATACTTTATCATTTTTGGTCCTAGTTTCCATTCTATTAGTTGGTGAATTATTGAATGAACTCCAACTCTATCGAATGCCCTTGAGAAATCAAGGGTGATGAGGGAGGTGTGTTTTTTATTGTTTAGGGATTTGCTTATAAGAAAGTCAGCATAAAGAAGACTTTCACAAACGGATTTGCCTTTCTTAAAACCAAATTGATTTTCATTTAATAGTTTGTTGTTTGTCACGAACCACCATAGTCTTCTTGCAATAATTTTGTCGAGTAGTTTAGCTACACAGCAATTAAGTGAAATTGGCCTGTAGGAAGATACTTCTGTTTTGTTGCCGTTTGGCTTTAATATGGGAATAATAAGGCTGTTCTTGTATGTTTGAGGGATGTAGTTATTAAAGATGTTATTAAAGTGATGAATGATTCTATTGTGAACTTCGAGAGAACTGTTTTTTATCATTGGATAGGATATTCTATTGAAGCCTGGCGTGGATCCCTTTAGTGAATGTAAGCTGGACTTGAATTCTATAAGGTTAATTTTTTTTTCTATTAATTTAGCTGATATTGAAGGTATGTGATTATTACATAGGTTTGCTGCGTTATATTTGTTATTTAAAAAGGTTTGACTAAAATTTGAATCATCAGAAAGATTAGACCAATGAATTGCAAAAGAATCTGCTATTGTTTTTGGGCAAGTAGTTTTTTCTTGGTTTACAGGGTTGGATATGCAATGAATGTTTTTAACTGGGTTTAATCCGCAGAAGCGGCGTATATTGGTCCAGATTTTTGCTATTGGGGTTACTGGTTCTATTTCTGAGGTAAAGGCATCGGTTGCTTCTCTCTTGCTTATTTTTAGCTGTCTTTTGAAATGGGCGTTGGCTCGTCTGTAGTTGAGTATGTTCTCGTCAGTAATGTTTCTCTTAAGGGATCTCCATGTTTTGTTTTTGGTAATGCGAAGCTTTTCTAGTGTGTTGTTCCACCATGGTACTTTGTGTGTTGTTGTATGTGGAGAAGTCTGAGGTATATATCTGTGTGCACTTTGTAAAATGATTTTGTTAATGCTTGCTGCTTCTTTATTTATATTAGTACTAATTGGAATGTTATTGCATATTTTATTTGATTCCAACGCGAAAAATGTCCAGTTGGCTTGTTTAATTTTAAAATAGGGTCGGAAAAAATCTTGGGGGTTTTGATTATGAAAAAGAGATATGAAAATAGGAAAATGATCACTTCCACATAGGTCGTCGAAGATTTTCCAGTCCATAAGGGGTGCAATTTGCGGGGTGCAAAGTGTTAAGTCAATATGTGAAAAACTATTGTGGGTTGAAAAGTGAGTTGGTGACTTGTCGTTTAATAGAATAAACTGTGATTGATCTATAAATTGTGCTAGAATGTTTCCTTTTGAATTGTTCTCGCGGGATCCCCAGCTGGTGTGCCAACTGTTAAAGTCTCCAGTGATTATTGCAGATGTATTTTGTGTTGTAAACATGTCGGTAAGGTTTTGTATTGAGAAACGCTTAGTGGGTGGTATATAAACAGAAAAAATTTTAAGATTTTGCTTTGATTCTATTTCTATGCCTACTATTTCAAAATCTGGATTTGTATTTAGTTGGGTGTATTGGACAGATTTATGAACTAAAATGGCAGCACCACCGCAACGGTTAGATGCATCACAGGTTTCCATTACATAATTAATTGGAATTGGTATATTATTAATTTGGTTATACAAATGAGTTTCTTGTAATGTTATTATATGTGGGTGTTGATTTTTTAAAATTATAAGTAATTCACTGTAGTTGTTTAAGTAACCGCGCATATTCCATTGCATAATTCTTAAGGTCATATGTTTAAGATAAGGGAAGCTAATGATAAGTATTATTTAATAATATACTAATATTTGCTACAATGATACGTATTTCTTAATATTAATAGTTACTGATATTCCATGTTGTCGGAGCTGTCCTCAGATTCAGCTTGTTTCTTAGATTTATTTTTGGATTTGTTTTTTAATTCTCTTAAGACTCTTTTATTGGTGTTTCGGGGTAAGATTCGAGTTATTTGATTTTTTGGTAAATTGAGTTCCTTAGTTGGGGGTGTGGTAAGAGTTACCAGATTTTCCAGGTCATCGTAGTTTATAGTCTTGCGGGGGGGGCTGCTGGTTGTGGGGTTGCTTGATTTAGCGGTGTTTGCGTTTGGAGTTGTGTTTGGTGTGGTTTTTGTAGCATCGGCATAGGTTTGATAATTGTTCTGATGTCTTTGGTTATATATTTCGTACGCCTTTTTGTTGTTTACTTTTTCGTTGATTTTAATAGCGATAATTTCTTGTTGTTTTTTATATACTGGGCACTTCTTATCTATTGAAGAGTGACCGTTATATTCCAGTTTGTTTATCTTGCAGTTGATGCAGCTGTTATTGTTTGAGCAGGTTTCGTTGTTGTCTTCTTTAATGTGGTGTAGCAGACCGCATTTGGTACAAGTTTTATGATTTTGGCATACTTTAAATGTATGACCAAAGCGGAGGCAGTTGTTGCATCTGAGTGGTGTAGGTATGTAAGGACGTATGTTTGTTTTTTCATAACCAATCATTATGTGATCTGGGAGTGTAGTCGAGGCAAATGTTAGTATGTGTAGGCCAGTTTCTTTAAGCTCACCTTCTATTTTTCTCATTATTTTTTTCACTGCTGTAATATTCGATGTTTTTAGTTCTGATAGTATTTCATCTTCTGAGACATTTCGAAGGTTATTGCAATAGATAACTCCTCTACTGTAGTTTAAGTGTCGGTGTTCAGTAACAGTAACGGGTATGTTGGATGTGAATAATGACATTTTCATTAGCTTTTGGGCTTGTATTTCGTTTTTAGTTTGGACAAGTAGATCGCCGCTTCTCAAAGTATGACATGAGATAACAGGTCCACCAGTGGTGGAGTCAATGATTTTTTTTATTATAAATGGTGAAAGGTTGAATTGTTTTTCTTTTTCATTGTTCCGTGATATAATTAAATATTTTGGTCCAGGTGTAAATAATGCTCCAATTTGATTAGGTGTCACAAGCTGAGTTCTGATTGCCTTTTGGCGATCAGGGGGATCGCCCCTGTCCATGGTGTTACAGTTGTTTCCAAACTACTGTTAGATTTTGTGTTCCCTTTTGTGCGTAAATTTGTTTGTAGATTGAATCGCGCGATAAGCGCTTTAGTTGTAGATAAGTGAGAGAGCGAAAGTGAGTGTGAGAGAGACTTATGAATTGAAACTCCGCAAAAACGTCTGCACTGATCGACTGTCGACTTTGAACTGCGATAAAAGCTTTACTTTGCAACATTTGTACGCATTTAAAGTGAAATAAAACATGTGCCAAGACTTTAGTTTATTTTGACAAATGGCGATACTTTTAGGTCTTGATTAGCACTTTAATTGGTGCTAAGGTTGATTTTGGGAAATTGTTTGATTTCAAGATACAGTCGAACTTCCCTAACTCGAACTTCTCTAACTCGAATTCTCTCTAACTCGAACTAAATTGAGTGGCAATAGCGTATACTAAACCGAACAAAAAGACTTCCCTAACTCGAAGTCTCCCTAACTCGAACATTTTTCTTGGATAATGGTGATTCGAGTTAGGGAAGTTCGGCTGTAATTTAAAAAAACCAAGGCATTCGCACGCGACTCAAATAGAAGTAGTTTTTTCGGCAACCAGTTCTAACACTTATTTCGGCAAAACGGCAAGGAATATTTTGATGCAATTAATTTTAAAATGAATTGCATTGATTTACCTAAAAAATGTATTTTTTTCGATTTAAAAATAGTTAGTTTTCTTTTTTTAATTTGATTTGAGTCACTGTCGCACGCTACATTTTGTTCCACAAACCGCTCGAAAAACTTGTTTTTAATTAAACTTTCAATATACAGTCGAACTTCCCTAACTCGAACTTCCCTAACTCGAATTTTCTCTAACTCGAACAAAATCGAGTGGCAATAGCGTTTACTGATCAAATTTCATACAATTCTGCTTCCCTAACTCGAACTTCCCTAACTCGAATTTCTCCTTAACTCGAACAAAAATAGTGGCCCGTACTTCTGTAAGTCGAATTTTTCGGGAAAATCCCCAATAAAGTTTGGATTTTTTTTCGTTTCTATTTAATGCTTTTGCTACCGGCTCGATTTGTTACGTAATATTGATGTACATTAACATATGGTGATGCAATATGATAGAATATTGCACAAAAAATTACTTAAGCTTGTGAAATTACTTTAGGAAAGATGTTCGTAATGCACCTTTTTGTCGGTGGATCAGCTCAAGATTATTTACCATGGCACCAGCACGTGTGTGAAAATGTTTATCTCTTAATAAATCCTTAAACTTATTTGTTAAGAAATTCAAAAGTGGACCAAAAAAATTGAAGTGGCTGAAAAATATGGTATCTCATTGAAAACAGTTTTCATTATATTAAAAAATGGAAAATTAATTATGTCATTTGAATCGGGAACATCTTCTGGATATAGCAAAAGAACGATAAAACCTATTTTTAAGAATATCGACAGGTCTTGAACAAACTGAAATTTTTTGTTGTTGAAAATAACAAGAAAAGTTTGCAATTTGAAATGTTTTTATGAATGAATGAAACTGTAGTTTCATTTAAAAAACTAAAAAAAAAAATTCCCTAACTCGAAGTCTCCCTAACTCGAACCTTTTTCTCGGATAATGGTGATTCGAGTTACGGAAGTTCGACTGTATTTCTATGAATTAAAATGGTTTATATTACAATCTTACTGTCCGACTTCGTGTAGTTAATCGTTAAAATACAAACGGTCCATTTTGGAAGTCAATTTTTAAGAAAATCGGCAAAAATATAGAAAAAGTGAATTTATTCCAATGTAGAATCTATATGTTCATCCTATTGAATTTCTTCTAGCGTATATTGCTTAGATAAATAGCTTGAATACATTTTTTGAAGGGAATTTCACAAGATGTGAGCTTTTGAACAATTTTACGTTTTTGGCCTCGGCTGGTTTTCTGTGGAATGCCCATAGTTATTTCGTATTATGAAATGCACCCTCAGAACAAATCTAAGTCTTCACTATGACTCACAATGTGACACGCGGGATTGGACTTTTGTCTTTGAATACTCGGGAGTCTTACAAAATATTTTTTTGAGCTCTTTAATTTCTGTTATGTACCTTTGCTTTGCTCTGTGTGTCTTAAAATCCTATATTTTATTGATGGTGTACAATTTGACATGTAAATTAAATTCATTTGAAATGTCTTAAAAACTGGCAACGGCTTTCAATTTGGCTACTATCACAGTATTTCCCCTCATCTCAAACTATTGCCAATTATTTATGATTCAATATTAATACAGCCGAACTTCCCTAACTCGAATCACCATTATCCAAGAAAAATGTTCGAGTTAGGGAGACTTCGAGTTAGGGAAGTCTTTTTGTTCGGTTTAGTATACGCTATTGCCACTCAATTTAGTTCGAGTTAGAGAGAATTCGAGTTAGAGAAGTTCGAGTTAGGGAAGTTCGACTGTATATAAAAATAGGCATATAACTTGAATGCATTATATATTTTGAGATTTCATATCAATTCCTCTCATACTCGTTGAGATCAGTTCGTTCATTCATGATCAGTTAATGTAATATGTAAATGTACAATTTAAATGTAAAGGGTTCACTTTGATTAGCATGTGGTAAACAAATTATGCAGTAATGCAGTTGGTAACAAAAAAAAAAATATTGTGTTTATTTGTTTTTCAGAATACGATCGATAATTACGACAGGCGTAAGACGGAGATTTCGACGTAAGAGCATTGACGTCGCATTCCTGTATTCCACATTTGCGCGAACACTTCTTTGTGAATTCAAAGTGCAATATTGAACATGGAAACGCTTCAGGGTCGACTACCATGGACCCTGTGCCAAGCCCTAAACACCCCAACATACAATACAATTTTCTTATTAAATATGTATTAGCTATAAACACCTAGATCTCCGAAACTAACAAACTAAAGGTGCAAAATGCTGTGATCATTTTATGTTAGGGTATACGCAGGTCAAGCTTTCTTTTTAATTTTGAACACTGTCTTCCACCAACTCAAAAGGAAAACAATTTGATTGCAAGTAATAAGAAATTGTAAAGTTATAGCTAATCTAATCTGATCAATATTATTTTTATACATTAAAGAATCAAGATGCCTGCTTATGCCATTTACATACATATACGTACATTTACAGAATAATCAGCTGCTTCAAGAGCTAACGACGCACTAAAACTGCCCGCCGGAAATGTCGGAACGGAAAACTAGACCAACGGAAGTGGCAAAATAACCGAAGATAGTTCACGACTATCGCTCTCGCTTAGCTAAAAATCGCACCCTATCATAGTCGCACAACGAAACGAAAACGAAAGCTTACCCAAGGCACAAACCACATATAGAACTTGACAGAACATTCAGAAAGCTCATTCGTAAAGCTTTGGTCTTTCGAGCTCAGATCATAATTTGCTTCAAATACATATCGTAAGTTTTTCTGTAAAATGTAGTGCTGTAAGACTGTATCGAAAAATCAACTACTAGATTTTCGCGGAAGAAATATTCAAGTACATTAACTCGATCAGTTTTTTTTGACTATCAATCGAGTTAATGAAATCGACTTTCATGAAAGTCTGTTCGTCGTAGTTCATTTGCAGAATTAAGTTCAATTAATTGGAAAAACTCGAAACTGCATTTTTTTTTTAGAATTTCACAAGTCAAAGCTTACGCAAATTTTTTTTATGTTCAACAACGCGTTGATAGATATGATAGATATGATATGATATCACAATAAAAACATGCGGCATAATTACAATGTTCGACCGATACGATATTGTGGTCCGATTTGAACCAAATTTGGTCTGATTGTATAAGACTACCCCAGATTCATAATATGTCAGATTGGTTGAAATCGGACTACTACATCATATGGATTTCATAGGAATTAGGTCGATATATGCAATTCTGATAATTCACACCGGAAAACAAAAAATAATTTTTTGAAAATAATTTTTAAATATAAAAACCTTAAAAATAAAACAAAAAAAAACAAAAATTTTAAAACATATTTTTTTTTAGGTACCATAAAATTTATTTTGTTCACAAATTTCAACTTTGATAGCCCCTAAGTAAGTATCTAGGGGGCGCTTTTCTTAAACACTTATTTCATAGCTTGAAGAGTTATCTATCATATGCCATTAAAATTATTCGATTATCTCATTTGGTTCAAAAGTTACGATTTTTG
Source organism: Drosophila suboccidentalis (assembly GCA_037043435.1). Lineage (NCBI taxonomy): Eukaryota > Metazoa > Arthropoda > Insecta > Diptera > Drosophilidae > Drosophila > Drosophila suboccidentalis. The sequence continues at coordinate 2,156,571 of JBAMBK010000278.1, read as the reverse complement.
CAAAACTAAATGAGCAATGGCCCCACTGTGCAACGTTTACTATTAAATTTAATTTTGATAAACCTCGATATATCGCTATTATTTGGAGATACATATATCGACAATTCGATTCATTTGTTGTTGATTTATACATTTTGATATTGAACCCGAGACAAAATAAAAACACAAGTTAATGGACTTTCAATTTATTTCGTGTTTTTAGTAAATGACAGTAAAAAAATGATTGTAAGGGAAATGCCAAACTGTCGTTGGAAATGTCTCCCAAGAGAGCTGCACAAATCAGTCTAGGCGTGCTTTAATACTATGGTGGGCGTGGCAGGTGGCCGTGGCAGGTGGGCGAAATTAGACCAGGCTGTTGGTTTCAAGAGTGGGCGTGGTGTGCTGCTGTTCGACAGCAACTTTGGAGTCAACATCAGGATCCGTATCCTCCGTTGAGACAGAGGACGCATCTGAATCTGCATCTGCCTCTTCCTCCAGCTCGGCCTCCTCGCTCTCCATGTGACGCGCCTGTACAGTGACAACACTGGAAACATCTGGAGCAGCAGCAGCTGCTGGAGCAACTGCAGCCGGAATGCTTGGGGATCCTCCCGTGGGTCGGTCCTGGTCCTTGCTGGTGGCACTGCTCAGACCCATTCCCGACAGACTCGATATGCTGGGCATGCTGATCGGACACATGCAGGGCACAAACTGAATCCTGGCTCCGCTCTTCTCAGACAACGTGCTCTGCGGCTGATAGTTGAAATAGTCCGGGTACGGATACTGCGGTCGGGTGTTATACAGATTGTTCACCCGGCGAGTGTAGGTCGGATACTCAGCATAGCGCAGAGATGATGATGATGCTTCTGTCGTGCTACTTGACGTTGGAGGGGGAGCACTGGTTGTTGTCGTTGTGGTTGTAGTTGTTGGTGCCGGCGTGGTTGTTGTCGTCGAGGTTGTCGTTGTCGTTGGCGCTGGGGTTGTGCTGGGCAAAGTGTTGCTGCTGCTGCCCATGGCGGGCGGAGTCACGCCCGTCTTCAGACCGGCGGCATCATGACGTCGTGCTGCCGCATAGCTGGTCACCCCATTGTACGGGTTGAAGTGGCGCCCGGACAGCAGCGGCGTCTGCGCTGCCCCGAAGCCAAAGAGCGGCACGCCAAATGTCTCGCCCGCCAACGGCTGGTATGTGTAGGTGCGAAAGTAGGTGAGCGGAATCTGCTGCAGCACCTGGGAGCGGGGAGTTTCTCTGTAAGCGGTAAGGGGGAAAATTCGTTAGGGGAAAATGTCACAAATTAAAACTCGGCTGCAAACGTACGTCGTCGATTTGGGCCACCAAAAGGCGCTGCTCTGCCGGGGAAAAAGACACAGACTGGCGATCAGCTGCAAAGATACAAATGGACACGTACAAATACAAATGAGATGTCGAATATCCGCTCTTTATTCTATCTACTTGAAATTAAATGGTGATAGAGTTAAATAAATTTTGATAATATTTGTACAGAGTAGTATATATTCCTGATTCGTCTTTGTTAACGCGTCAATTTTAGCAGCTATGAAGCAGCCAATTTGCAAGTTAGGTTCATGGATAACAAACGCAGATCTAGTTTATTTTAAATTTTCGATAATTTCCGCCAACCTTATAATTTGTTTTAGACTGACACGGAATATCATAACGACTTGCACGCTCAACTATATCCTTTCAGACTTGTTAAGTAATGTGATCTTCCAAGAAGTGTAAAGTATTTAACTTTTAAGATAGTTGTGTGTCAAAAAAAAAAAAATAAAATAAATAAATCGAAATTAGGGACGGTTAAAATAATTTTATTGAATTCCGCTGAAAAAGATCTTTTAAACACGTATTGTAATCGCAGTTTTACTTTATTTCCTTGCTCCATATTATGAAGTTACTTTTTTCATTATTTCAATTTATATTTTGTCATTATGCACGCAAGTTATTTAAATAGTTTTGTGCACTTTTCTTCCTTGGGATCTTTTGTTATACACCTACCACAAAGTATTGCCACATTTTTGAGTGCGGTTTCGATTCACTTCACAACACTACACTGGATTATCCTTGGATCTAAGATGATCCTCAACGGCTTTCAATATAATTTAAAAAAAAAACCAAAAAAAAAATGTAAACTCTTTGATTTTCCGACTGTCCGCACGCGTGCCTAGCTGCATTTATTCTAAGCCCAATATCAGTTATAGGCCAAGCTTTTATAGCGCGGACTGTAGCTAGCCCAAGGGTCGGAGGTTCAATTGTCTGCTTCTCGCTCTCCGTCTCTGTCTCAGTCTCAGTCTCTGTCTCCGTCTCTGTCTCGATCTTGGTCTCGGCTGCGTCTGCCCCCCAGCAATGTTCGTAAAACATGAAAGATGCCATGGCGCGCGTCTGCCTTTTGTTTCATCGGATGGGGCGGGGAGGAAAGAAAGAAGCAGAGGGAGGTGAAGGTGGAGAAGGGGAGATAGAACAACGCGAGAAAATTAATTGCAGGCCTGAAGAATCCCAAAAGTCGTAAGAGCGAAAAAATAAGTTGGGAAATCAATAATAATAATGCGTTTAGAATAGAAAGCCACATCATTGACAAAATGATTGAATGACTGACGGGGCCACGGGGGCGGGGTCCATCACGGACTTGTATTATATCAGTTTTTCTTTTTGTCTAAAAGGGCCACAGCCCATTGAATTAGCCATAAACATGTGTAGATGACTATTTCTTGGTTTTATTTGTATGTATTCTGATTTTCCATTCGCTTATTTTTGTCTTTTTTTTTCTCTTCGTCTTTTCACACATTGAGTTTTGGCTTTTCTTTTGATTTTGGAATTTGGGTCACAGAAAACTTTGTTGTAGCAAAGTGTTGTGATTCTTTTTGCATGCAGCTCACTTATGTAACTGAAGCTCCCTCAGATCTTAAATGGAGGTTTCTGGCAACCAATTGACTCGCTTGAGCATTAAATCTCATTTTTATGGTAACTTTCTAGCTGAACCTTTGGGAGCACAGCCTTTCCTTTGTCTCCGAAAAGGAATTTATTGCCATTTTACGGCATCCAAAAGCGTATCAATGAACCATATACACCTATGAAATACTTTTACTGAAAGCAGACAATACACCCGTCCATACATACATACATTCTGAGTGAATATAGAGCCATTGAGGTGTTAATGTGACCACTATTTTAATGGTAGTGCTGAGCAGCTCATGAGTCGTTAAGCAGGTATTTAATGGGTATTTCAGATGATCATGACATGATCAGTTTGAAAAACATTAGAACAATTCAGCAATCCAGTTGTAATGGACCTGCTAGATCATTGTTAAGAAAATTGACAGTTAACAGCTTAAGTGAAGATCACTTGTATCTAAAATGTAAGTATTATCAGTAATCGATCCTGTAAACACTGATCAAGAATTGTTAGACTATGTGGTGTCTGGATTAACAAATGAAGCCTTGATCAAATGAACTTGACTATGTTAGCGTAAAAACTCAGAACTCTCAGCATTTGTAACTATGATCATTATATCATGTAACGATCGTTTTATTATTAAATCTATTAAAAAAAAACACATATTTTCTACTATTATTAGACAATCACAACAATCAGCGGAGCTTTGGTAGAATTATCTCCTGCTCCCCTTGGGACTCTGCACATACTTTGAAGTGAAGTACTTGTTCTGACCCATCTTCTGGCCATTGTGATGCGGTCCTTTATAGCTGTTGAATGAAATGCATGAGACAATGGGAGAGAGCTGAAAGAGATCCACGAACTCACCGTGAGTTCAAGATGAACCAAGTGTCTCCATGCTCGGCGGAGTCATCCAGCTGCACAATGTTCCCCATTTTGATTTGGTCGCCATTCGGATTTTGCAGCAGTTTGCCCAGTGTGTAGACGGGAAAGGCAAAGTACTCGCGCTTCATGGAATAGCGAGAGCTCTGGCGGTGCAAATGTGGCACCGCTGTGGTGCTGACCAGTGTGTCGGTGGGCGACTCGAGGCTCTCGTCCATGTAGACGATCTGCAAGGAGCTGCTAGCTTGATCGCTGGTAGTCTCGTCAAGTGGCTGCTGCTCTTCCAGTTCCAACTCCTCGAGGGGCTCCTCAATCTCCGAATCCAGCTCCTCATCCAGCAACAAGTGCTCCAAGCTCGCTTCTGGTCTGGCCGAGAATTCGGTCTCTTCAACAAGCTGATGACGGTGATTGTTGGGCGCTGCCAGAGCCGGAGATCCACGCAGCACTGGCTGCCGTTGCACCACCTCCTGTGGCGATCGATAGGCGTTATACTGCTTGGCCGTCTTTGGATTCCTCCTGCGCTTGCTGCGGGGCAGCTGGGTCTCGTAGGGCGGTGAAGTGGTCACAGAAGCGGAAGTCGTATCGGCTACGGTGTCGGGATCGGGTGCAGGAGCAGATGCAAGTGCGGATGCAACAGTGGGTGCTGGAGCACCTTCAGGAGCGGTTGGAGTCACCGATGAACTCACTGATGTAGTCCCTGAAGCTGTAGGGTATCTGGATGAGTCTGCGAACGATGTCGGCGTCGTTGTTATTGGTGCCGAGGTGATAGCCTCGTGTGCATAGAAGGGAATCAGCGTCAAGTTGAGCAACTGCCTCTGACCGGGCACCCGGAAGCGCTCGACAATTGGCTTGGGTCGAAACATGGGCGTCGAGGGCGGATAGAGTATCTGACCGGGCACCGGCTCCTGCATCGGATACCGTTGGGCACTCAGCATCGTGTTGACCAGTAGCTCGCCCTTGGTGCCGTTGTAGACGAAGATTGGATAACTGGTCGCCGACAAGGTGTTGTCCCCAGGTGCGTTATCGAATATGGGCAACGACTGCGGCTGGCGACGTCGCAGCTGCGTCCTGGGCTGTCGCCTGAACATGGACGGAGTCTGGCGGCGCTGCTGGACGTAGTGACTCGGCAGCTGCAAGCGGTGGGGTCGTTGATAGTGCGGTTTCATCAGTGGAGGAGGAGGAGGATGAGGTGGTGGTGCTGCAGTATCCGGTCGCACCACAATTCTAATTGGCGGTGGACGCAGTTCCCGATCCTGCCGCATCCTCAACAGAGATGTGGTGGCATGTGTTGTGGTGGTGCCATAGCCCGCCTCCGATCGATCCATACGCTGATGCTTCATCAGCTCATCCTCGAGTATCCACAGCGGTCGTTGCGCCGCATTCAGATAGCTATACGGCGCCCTGGCCGGCGTCCACGCCCAGCTCCACTGTACCGCTCCGAGCAGGCGGAGCAGCAGCGCCAAAGTCCAACCGGCAATTGCCTCCATTCGCAAGCGGGTTACCCAATTGACTGGCCAACAGAGCACTGTCAACCACGGTCTTTATAAGCCCCACAAAGTTTGGGAGTTTGGGTTTTTGGGTTGCGGTCACTCGTACTTTCATTTGGTGACCTGCAAAAATCGCCCAACTTGTTCTCAACGGGTCAAAGAGTTCACTGGGCCGTGTTGCTGTGGTTGCCAGTCAGTGGCTCAAGTGGTTCTAGGCCATGTTCATGCTCGGCGTCCATGCCGCATGCGAATACCTCGCTCAAGAGTTGACCTTCTTGTGGTGCGAATAACTTCGCCAAGGGTTAACATTTCCATAGCGATACTTAAACTGAGCTGCTATAAGGAATATGTCACTTTAGAAGTAAGAGACTCTGCTTTAAAGTCGAACTCAATTTATAAGGTAACTGAAATCAAGCAAACCATGTTTTTAAATTTAAAATATATTAATTAAATTGAATTCACATTTAATTTGATAAAACATACATTTCAAATAAATTTATTTATTTTAGAAAATTAACTAATTATGTGGAGATTTCAAGTAAATTGAACTTTTTTCAGAATCATGTTCGATAAATTCAATCACTGACATTTTAAATATACAAACGAAATTTGACTAGTTATTTTCAATGGTAATTGCCATCAGAATCTTTCAAGATTTGTAGAATATAATTCTACACTTATTATATTAATTAATGAAATATATAAAAAAAATAAAAGTAATTAGTTAATTAGATTTCAAGCTAATTATGAGGTTTCTTTTGGTTTCACTTCGTTCTCTGTTCGCTTCTCGTAATGAAGCCAGAACTTGAGTGCAGTTCCTGAATTTTTAAAGTATTCGAAACAAACTAAAGACTATAGGCGGAAGGGGCAGGAAAAGGGGAAGGGGGCCCCAAAATGGACAGCTGTCAAAACTGACATTAATCAAAACACTCTAACTGATTTGCTTTCTTGCGGTTGCAGTGGCTTATTGTGGCTCTCGTGGTCAATTCCATCTCTGGCATGCTATAATATTTTGGCTGCCATCCGTTGCCTCATCAAAACATGGAATCGTTGCATGCGGCTGCACTTCTGATGGGAGTGGGAACGGGAATGGGATGCCTGTTGACGGTTACAGGGAGGGAAGGTTCGGCTCGACGGACCGTCAATTCGACGGTTAGAACTTTAAGTGCTTGCTGCTCTTTTGTTTAACATTTGGCGCTCCGCTTCCACTTTTTAGTGTTTGGAAAAACAATTTGGACAACTTACAGGAGAGCTACAAAGAATTACATATCGAGAGAGTGTAAGTGAGAGAGAGAGAGAGAGAACAGGGGGAAAGGGGAGAGAAGACAGAGACCGGGGAAACCGACATGACCACAGTGGAGTGGAACAAGTGGAACGGCCGCGCCAAAAATGGGGTTAATAGCCTTTGACAGACAATTGGACGGCCACGGGCGGTCGTGAGTTCTCACTTTGGTAGACGAACTGCAGCAAGGTCTCTCCTCGGCACATGAGAAATGAAAATGGAAATGAAAATGGAAAATGAGAATGCGAATGGAAAAATGATTTATTAGCCTGTATCGCAGCTTTGATCGATCAATCGTCCCTACTATTCCATCGGTTAATTACAAAAATAAAATCATTTTCCAAGTGCTTTTTTTTTTTTTTGAGTTCGCTGCAGCGTCGCAAGCTCGGAATTTGTCTAATTTACAAAATTGCTGCTTTGAAAGAATCGAAAACTATTTTCATTCATGCCTATCGATTATTAAGTGCTATGTTTAGGTGGTAATTTATGGTATCAATGCGATTGCGGATCAACTCCACTCTTATAAGCTGCTCAATTGCGTGACCTTACAACATAATTAGATCGAAAATAAAAATTTATTGGAAAGAAAGTCCCTCGGCCTTATGAGTTTTTAATAGACTCTAATGCGTTTTAAATTCGCTGGAAAGCAAAAAAAAAAAAACAAAAACATAAGACTGCATTCAAGAACGCGCCAGAGATGCGTTTCAAGATCTGTAATTTACTATCTATTCGTATCGCATCTATCGTAATTCGTAAATTCCACACATCTATCACTCACGCTAACTCGTGCCTATAATTAACAGCTAGAAATATTTGGACAGTCATAAAACACATGCAGATACGCATTCCCATAGACTCGCATGGAATGAAAGGCATCTAAATCATAGGTTTTAACAGCCCGTCCAAAAACTCGTATTTGACATTGGGTCCCGAGACAGCGCAACGCATTTTTGACACCAACAATTTGTTCTGTCAATTTGTTATAGAATGCATTTTATGCAAATGAAAGTTGTCCTCAATCTATCTGACAGATACCAAAGTTACACTCGGAGGCATTCGCTCTTACCTGGCACTCATATTTTGTTTTTATTTTCTTCTTTCTTTTCAAACTGATTGATGCGCCGCATACGACGCACTATGAAAATTAAACAATAAACTAATCAAGAGCCAGATGAGCAGATGCATCTGTCAGATTCAGATGCAAATATAGATATGTGCTCAGATATAGATACAGATACGGACACACTTGTGCCATGACACTCTTACACACATAAATGTCAAACGATTCTTTTGTCTCTTTTCGGAGACTGCACATACTTTAATTCCCTCCCACTTTCCAGATTGATACGACTGTCGCTAATAGCTTCGATTTTAAGCATGTATAATAAAAACCATCTGATGGGTTCATCACTGAGGAAAACGTTAATGGAAAGATTTACCAGTGTTATCTATAGAATAAAATAAATTTATTAGAAATTGGAAAGTATATTGTGAAACACAAATACAGAATATTATATATATTCAATCTCTGTAAGACATTAGGGTATATTTAGAGCACATTAAATTTGACATCTTGATTATTTATAATATAATAATAATATGAAAGAAAGAGTATACATCAAGCATTATTTCTAGATTTTGCACGAAAAAGTAATAAAGATAAAGACTTGAGATTTTATAGATATTAGATTTGATTATTAGTGATATCGGCACATTAAGAGCTACAACATTAACTAATTAGTCATATTACGCGTTGTTAGCGTACCCATTAAAAGCTTATCTTCAGTAAGACATATCAATCGATAAAAATCAATAATCAATATAGACACTATGCACATATGTACTATATGTGTAACAACCCGTGCACAGCCCTTAGCTCGTGAAGCATGAGCTTTCAGAAATAAGCTTTTAGCTGGAATAACCGGGGCTGCAAGCACCAAAAATTAGTTCCTACGTAAAAAAAAATAGAATAGAAAAAAAAATATAATAAAAAATTTAATACTGTAGTTTTAGATGTCGACTAATATATATTTTAACATAGATAACTGAGCGTTGGGAATAATCTGTATTGAATCGTTTAAGTTTTACTGTGGCGAATGAATGAATGAGAAGAAGGAGAATGAGAGTGTTAACACGATTTCTTATTTACTTTTAGGTATATACTTAGTCCGTTCTGAAAGGTACTAAACTGCAAGCAAGAATATTTAGCATATTCAAGTGGAACTTGTGATTTTTGTGTTTGGGTTTGAAATGCTTAGGAATGCAATAAAGTATTACATATTGTGACATATTAATGCAGCACAGTGCACTCTGCAGTACAGTCGAGCTTAGTCGACCGTAATATACCCTGAGCTACTTATTGTAAGCTTATTTTTGCAAAGCAACAGCATCGGAGTATCATAGCAAACGGAGTATACTTGTATTTTTGCTTCAAACGGACAGACAGACGGACATGGCTAGATTGACTCGACTGTTGCTGCTGATCAAGAATATATAATGTATATTTTCTTCTGCCTGGCACTTACGTTGCACGAATATGCAGAGTTAATGTGCCCACACAGGGTATACCAATCGACCACGTTGTTAGTGATGAGCGAGAGCTTTTGGTAGATCTGCTAGCAATGACCGACCGGCAGCTGAAAGCTTTTCCAGCACGCGCTGTTCTCATTTGTCGCCAGCTGCGTTACTGAAAGCTCTGCCAGCAATTCGGTTTGCTCCGTCTCAGTCTCTCGTTCCTCGATTCCAGCAGAGGGTGTGGTTGTTGTTGTTGCTGCTGCCGCTATTGTTTCTGCTGCTGCAGAATTCAATTTGCCTGCTCGGGTTCAGTGCGAATTGAGTTGTCGAGGCGCGCGGCGGCTGCGTTTGTGGAACGTGGAATTTGTTTATCTTTGTTTTTGTTTTTCTTTTTTTTCCAAGTGTGGACTGTGGGATTAATTGTTCTTGTTGGGACAGTCGCAATCGAAATCGAAATTGAAATTGAAATCAAACGAATTTAGCGAAAAAGTGAGCATTGCCTTAAGCTTCCCATACAAAATTGTTGTCAAAATATTGCTTTAGAATTTTACTCAGATCAGGCATATCATCCAAGCAAACATAGATACACAATTTCACACACACATACATATGCAAATACGTATAAATATATATGTATATATGGATATCAACATATATACATGTGTGCATATTTGCTACTTTTTGTAAAATCATTGAAATCAGTTTTTGAATTTTGTCAGATATTATAATCACAAACCAAACATGAACAACACCCACGACATATCGCCAGCGAGACGAGCTGCCTTCCAGGTTCTGGCTGGCGGCTCCGCCGGATTCCTCGAGGTGTGCATCATGCAGCCCCTGGACGTGGTCAAGACACGCATGCAGATCCAGTGTACTCCCGCCAACACAATCACAGCCGAGGTGAGTCTACCAAGTCTACTCCCGTTCTCATTTTGTCATGGTCCGCTCGCGTCGTGTTAAGCTCCAAGAGAATGTCAACAGAGAAGCTTGAAGGGTCAGCGAAAGCTTTACTCGAAAAGAGAGAGAGAGAGAGAGAGCAATCACACAGCTTTCAAGTGGTTCGGCTCAAGTGAATTGCCAGACTGATATCTACTCACATTCGTTAGTCTCAAGGTGTTGATAAGACTGAGCAGCTTTTATGACCACACAGAATGAAAATGTGTGAATGTAGAGGGCGGATGGCTAACCAGCTGATAGCATACAAATTTGGAAAGGTCATGTCAAGGTCAATTAAAATTCTTTCTTTCAAAATGCGTGCTGAATATATTTAGATGGCCCAAAACAAACCCACAGCTGATGATTATTATCAGCACAAACATTTACTTATATTTGTTGTCGTGCTGCCTTCCCTTATCGATGGAATTATCATTACCAAAAATTAACACATACTTCGTTTATCAGCTGATTTGACGCCTTAGAACCCATTCTTAAAATCTTTCAATCTTGTGTCTCTTCTTATCTTTATCTAATCGCATTTAAATTTGACTTAAGCTTTTTATAATGATTTTAAAGAAATTTAGAGTACATATGTTGAGCCTCTGCTCTACATAAATATTAAGCTAAATGATGATATTATTCTCACTCTGTTCATTTCTGCCTGGCGAGAAATTCTAACTAATTTATAGCGTGATATTAAAATAGATGCAAAATGCAAATAAAAACACAGGCGCACAAGAAACGAGTCCAATTAGCACAGTGCACTCAAAATATTGAGCACAATGCACGCAATTTTCAATAATGTTGCGAAATACTGTCAATTACTTATACTTATAACTTTGATCTTATCATTATAAAACAGAAATTAAAGCCGTAACCTTAACCGTAACCGTTAACCGGTATTAACCATTTCAAATTGGTAACCGTAACCGAAAACTACTTTTTTATTATACGTAAACAGAAAAACCGAAATAACCGTTTAGTCACCGATTCATGCACAACGGTTAATTTCGGCTCGGTTAAGCATAAAATTTAACTAAGGGTGTAATACTGGTTTTCAATATAAATTAAATTTTTATATGGGCATTTCCAGAAAAAGTTCCTCCTTGCCCTAAAACGTAAATTTGATCAAAAACTCACATCTTGTGAAATTTTTTTCCAAACATGTATTCAAGTTATTTATTTAAGCAATATACGCTAGAAGAAATTCAATAGGATGAACATATAGATTCTACATTGGAATAAATTCATTTTTCTATATTTTTGGCCATTTTTTTTTTAAATTTACTTCCAAAATGGACCGTTTGTATTCCATCGATTACACTAAGTCAGAGAGTAAGATTGTAACATAAACCATTTTAATATATAGAAATATATTGAATGTTTAATTTAAAACAAGTATTAAAAGCTGTTTCCGATATATTGAATGAAATTTAATTAACAAACTCTTGGAAAAACTAGGTGGAAATCTTGTCACGTTCGCGATGTCGCGTTACAAATTACTAATAAAACGTGGAAAATAAATACAATGATAGTAACATATCAAAGTTATTTCTAAAATGGAAAACTACATTATATTATTATGGTTTAAGAGTATTTTCATCCAAATTACTCGCCACATTTCAAAGACTTTCGCATTTGTCAAGTCAAACATGACTTCTGCTCGTCGCGTTCGCGATGCATTGTTTTCTATAAATAATTTGAAAACGACTGATCTCCAAAGCTTGTCTTTTATAATAAAAATAGTGTTGATAAAATGCATTAAACACGTGAGAAAACATTTTTGAAAATGTCAATTTTTGGCATTTTTTTTTTTCATTTAAAGACGTACAAATGTCGCGTTCTCGATCCTGGAAATATCCATATCTAATTTGTATATTAAACTCAATAAAATGATCTTAGTATTAAAATTTTAAACATTAAGCTTTAAGATCCAGCTTCAAATATTAAAGCTTTAAACTTTAAGCTTTAAATTTTAAACTTTAAATTTTAAACTTTAAATTTTAAGCTTTAAGCTTTAAACTTTAAACTTATACTTATACTTTAAACTTATACTTATACTTATACTCACGCAGGGAACCTATACTGGCGTTTTCGACTGCTTCGCCAAGATGTACCGGCAGGAGGGTATTACATCGTATTGGAAGGGTCTAATTCCGCCCATTCTGGCCGAAACGCCCAAGCGGGCCATCAAGTTTCTGGTATTCGAGCAGACTAAGCAATTCTTCCAGTTCGGTTCACCAACACCGACGCCGCTGACATTCTCCCTGGCGGGATTGACGGCGGGCACGTTGGAGGCCATCGCAGTGAATCCATTTGAGGTTGTAAAGGTGGCACAGCAAGCGAATCGCCAAAAGAAAATGACAGGCACCTTCGAAGTGGCCCGGGAGATTGTTAAACGTGACGGCTTTGGGCTGAAGGGTCTTAACAAAGGCGTGACCGCAACAATGGGTCGCAACGGTGTCTTCAACATGGTCTACTTCGGCTTCTACCACAGCGTGAAGAACGTTGTACCCGAGTCTAAGGATAGCACCTGGGAGTTCTTGCGCAAGGTCACCATTGGCTTCACGGCCGGCACCCTTGCCTGTTTCTTCAATATACCCTTCGACGTGGCCAAGTCCCGCATCCAGGGACCACAACCAGTGCCCAACCAGATCAAGTACCGCGGCACCTTCAGCTCAATAGGTATCGTATATCGGGAGGAGGGATTCCGTGCCCTCTACAAGGGTCTGGTGCCCAAAATAATGCGACTGGGTCCCGGCGGCGCCATCATGCTGCTCGTCTTCGACTACGCTTACGAATATTTATTGATGAATCACTCATAGTATCGCTCCATATTAACGATAAGAAATTATTGGCTTTTTTTTTATAAAATCTTTATTATACACCTACCTTTTTTTTGTATTCTGCTAAAGTTTGTATGCCATTAAATGGTATAGATTTAGATATTCACAAATACACATTAAATTGACTGTAAATACGAAATAATATATGAATGCATTTTTCTGGTAATTAAAGACCTAATTAATTTGGAATATTTGGGAGGATAATAACAATCTTTAAACATAAGATACATATATCCATTTTTAAACTTAACATATCCGAAATATAGAAAGTATGTTTCATACATTTTCACATGGAAGCTCTACAAAGCTTTTATTTAGAATATTCTGAAGCTTTTAATCATTGAAACTCATTGCACTCAACGAATTGTAGTCACTTAACGAAACATTCACTTTCCGATAAAGCTTAGCCGAGACACGCATCCGCCTTCCGAGTATGAGTAAAGCTAATTCATCAACCCTCAGCCTTATTGCACAGTTAAATATTTATTTTTACTCGAACATATGAACGTATTATGTAAGTAAAAACATTTTCGAAAATCTTATTGATTGGTAGGGATGCACACCCTTAAACTTGATCTGCTAAAGATATATAGATATTTAGTGTTTTTAGCTTGCTAGATTCTAATTTAATTTTTATTAGTAAAGTAAATTTGTATATGGGCATTTCCAGAAAAAGGTCCACCACGACGAAAAACGTAAAATTTATCAAAAACTCACATCTTGTGAAATTTTCTTCCAAAAATGTATTCAAGTTATTTATTTAAGCAATATACGCTCGAAGAAATTCAATAGGATGAAGATATAGATTCTACATTGGAATAAATTCACTTTTTCCATATATTTGCCCATTTTCTTAAAAATTGACTTCCAAAATGGACCGTTTGTATTTTAACGATTACATTTAGTAGGACAGTAAGATTGTAACATGAACCATTTTAATTCTTAGAAATATATTGAAAGTTTAATTTAAAACAAGTTTTAAAAGCTGTTTTCGATATATAGAATGAAATTTGATGAACAAACTCTTGGAAAAACTAGGAGGAAATCTTGTCACGTTCGCGATGTCGCGTTACAAATTACTAATAAAACTTGTAAAATAAATAAAATGATAGTAACTTATCAAAATTGTTTCTAAAATGGAAAACTACATTATTTTATTATATTTTGAGAGTTTTTTCTTCCAAATTACACGCCACATTTCGTCGACTTTCGCATTTGTCAAGATGAAGTCAAACATGACTTCCATTTTTCGTCGCGTTCGCGATGCATTGTTTTCTATAAATAATTAAAAAACGAAAAGTCTTCAAAGCTTGTCTTTTATCATAAAAATAGTGTTGATAAAATGCATTAAACACGTGAGAAAACAGTTTTAAAAATGTCAGCTTTTACCATTTTTTTTTTTCATTTAAAGACGTACAAATGTCGCGTTCTCGATCCTGGAAATACCCATATACTAGAAGGCCGATTTTAATCAAATTTAGCCAGAATGTAAAAGACAATACCAAAAACACATGCTAAGCTAGATTGATGAAGAGACATGGCTATATTGACTTAGATCGTCATCCTGATTAGGAATATATTTGTCCCATATCTTGACATGTTATATGTTTCTGGACAACATTATTAAACCCCTGCAACCCCTGTTAAATTGAAACTGTAGGCGTATAAGATGGGACCATGACTAAGAAATCCTTTTATTTTTATCATCTCTCTATCATTTGAATTTTAAATAAATAACACAAGGATTCATCTGTATATATGTATTTAGCTTGTTTCGATATAAAGAGCGCTATCGCTACACTTTAATTGGAACTTGAGCCGGAACTGAATTGAAAAGCGAGCTTTTAAAGCTGCATCCCTGAAAGCACATAGCACCTGCTGCTGTTGCTGCTGTTAAACCAACACTTGGGCACTCGCATAAACATTCATGAGAACTCGCACACACACACACACACACATGCATTGGCAAAGCCACCCCCTTGTGGCAGGTTGCAATCGTTGTTTCGGACTTGATATTGATTTGTGGACAGGCGCATGCGAAGAACGCGTGCCACAGTCGAGCTTCAGTCGCGTTCGAGGTCGAACCCGATGGCGAGTTCAAAGTACCGATTCCGAGAGAACTGAGTCCGAGTCCGAGTCCGACTCCCAGTCCCAGTCCCAGTCCGAAACTGAGTCCGAAGCCAACGAGTTATCCGTGCAGTCAGCGACACTTGCAGTCGTTTGTGAGCGTTCGCAGCGCAAGGTACTCTTTAAGTTTCCTGGCGCATTCGAACCATAACTGTGACTGAACAGCACAAGGTTGTCAACCTGGTTCCGAGAGAGAGCAGAGAGAGAGAGAGAGAGTATACCACACAGAGAGCGCTGCTCACCATCTTCCTTCTTTTTTTTGCTGTTCTTCAAGTGTCGGCGTTAAAATTGTTGTTCTATTTGGTTATGTTTTTCTTTTTTTTCGAGTGCGTGTCGAATGCAATGAAACAAACACAAAAGAGAAACAAAGTGCAAAATAACGAAATAATTTTAAGCAAACGGACCGCACAAATTGTTGTTGTGTCTAAACTAAATGAACGTTACAAAAGTTTCCAATAATTGTGCTGCCTCCAATCGTAAATTCCAGCTTCTTCTTCTTCTTTTTTTATTGTGTCTTTTTGCGCAATGCGAGAAAGCGTGGGGAGTGTGAAACGGTGAGAGCAAGAGCGAGAGCGAGAGCGAGAAGTGGTGCGTGTTTGTGCGATTTCTTTGCAATTGTGCGTGCGCAGTTGTTCCATAATCTATGTAAAAGGAGAGCGGGAGAGAGGCAGTCAGCACAGAGCGAGACAGCGATAACGAGAGAGAGAGAGAGTGGAAGCAAGAAAGTAAAGATATGTGAAATGTTGGCTACCCAAAACTGACTGCAGCTGTTTTCTATTCGATTCTAACTACACATTTCCAAAAATTCTTTAGAATGAAAATAGTTTTCCCAAGTTGGATAGAGTGGAAAGCCATGCCAGTAAAAAAGGATCTTTCCCATTCTTAAATGATTTTCTGTCAAGTCTCAGTTGGAAAAGATGTTGGACTTGGTTCATTATTAAATGCCAGTCTTGGACGTACAATATAATAAAGCAACGAGTACACACTGACAATAGCGAGTAACGAGTGCTGAATAACGGTTATCGGGTAGCGAGTTGTGACTAACGAATAGGGTGAGGGGAGGTCATAGCATACGCTCAGGCGTATGTTCCACTCTCTCTCTCTCTTTTTCGCTCTCTCACTCTCTCGCACGCGCTTGTCCTCTCTCGCTCTGACAGTAGCTTCTACTACGTTCTACAATCAAATACTACTACGCACACACACACACACACACACACACATTTATATATGTACACTTAATAGTTGACGCTTTTCGTTGCATAGTTTTTGGAGGCAGCGCTAAGGAAACAAGACACATCAACTTTGTGGCAACAGCAACAACAGTCAAAAAGTGCTCTATTTTTTTTTTACAATCCTAAACCCTCTCTCTGTTTTATTTTTTTTTTGTCAAATAATTGTTAATGTCATTGCTAACATTATTGTTGTTGTTGTCTGTTGTAGCCAAAGCAAAAGTTAAAGCCAAGTTAACAGACCGAAGCAAAGACACAGTCAATGTGCAAACGAAACCAACCAAAAAATTAACCAAAAATATATATAAAAACCAAAGGAAAACAAAAGAAATTCAAGTCGAATAAGAAACGTTGAAAGAGCGAGAAAAGCGAGAGAAAACAATTGGACAAAGCGCGACAAGCCAAAAAGTGCTAAAAATGTGCGCCTCGTTGCGTCGTAATTTGTTGCTGCAGAGCCTTTGGGCCGCCGTCGTGCTTCTTGGCACTGTTCAGGTGAGTCATACTCTGGAAATCCTATCCCTATCGCAACCCTACACAAGATACACGCACACACACCTCACACACACGAAGTTTGTTGGTCTAAGCGGACACCGTTAAGTAAGCTACACAGAAACAAAATTCGGGATTCTGGGATAAAATCAATCCCAAACACTGTAGAATTTTCTCAAGCCGAGTACAAACTACTGTTTACATAGTTTAAGTACGGTTTTTTATTGCCTTCCCAGCAAACATTTTGATCATACAAAATTTGAATTTTTCATCAAACATTTTCAGCTTATTCACCAAATTCAAATGAAAACTCATTGCCATTTGAATTTTTGTTCTTGAAACATTTTTAAGTCTACAAATATTAGTTTTGCTTAAAAATGCTTAGATGCTTTGAATACAAGAAATCATCTTGAAAGATTATGTTATTCTTAAAGTTGTCAAATAAAAAAAAAAAAAAATAAGAATGATTTTTTTCCGTGTACGACCAGAAATGTGCCACGGTAAAAGAGACTTTGGCTGCAGGTCTCGCCGTTTGCTACTGTCCTCGCACACACACACAGAGAGACACACTAAAACACACACAGAGACACACTAAAACACACACACAGCGTACGCGAGTGTGCGCAAATATTGGCTTAATTGAACAGTTTTTTCAGTTCTTTTTGGCTTTGTTTTGGTTGCCCAAAAGCAGGCGCAACACAACACTTACACAACACGCACCCAACCAATTTGCATACGAAAATAGCAGGCGCACAAACTCATTTGCGGGGGGAAGCGTATTAAAAAAAAGTAGGTGGTGGGGCAGAGAGAAAGTGAGAGAGAGTGAGAGAGTGAAGGATAAGACACCTTAACTAATGATGACGCTTTAAACTTTTGATTTAAGCCAATGAATATCAGTCAGTGTTTAAAGTTAATGATATGCTTCTACACATTCATTAATACTTTCCTCTGACACACTCACCCACTTACATACATACATACATATGTATCTATCTATATATCTGGCTTGTGGCATTTGTGGCAGTTGGTCAAAACATTCAATAAGCAAACCTTTATTCAAATGAATTCTAAAAACAATTTGCCTTATCAATTCTACTACTTAAATAACTCAAAGCAATTTGCTCAGACAGGACAATGCAAATATACAGGATACGACAATACAAAACACACACACACACACACATGTTGTTGAGAACTTTCAATTTAAGACTGAAACAAAAACCTTATCAAATTCATACACACAGAAGCAAGAGATGGAAAAAGAGTAGACCACAAGAGGGTTGGGGGCGGAGGAGGAACAGGACTGACAGGATACCACACAAGCGAGCACTTCAAGGAGCTGGAGATGAAGAAGATGGCGGAGAAGGGGTAGGAGGAGGAGGAGGAGGAGGAGTAGGAGTAGGAGGGGCCTGGATTTAGCTTAAGCTGCTTTATAAGCTAGCCTGCTTCTGGTTGCACGTTGCACGTTGCGCGTTGCACGTTGCAGGTGCTTGGACTTGCCTCTCCCTATGTGCCTGAAATTTGTTTCGCCCCCTGTCCCATTCCCCTTTGAAATCCTTGCTTCTTTCTTCTTGTTGCCTGATACTTTAATACCGCTATTCATGTAAGTTGTTGTTGTTGTTGTTGTTGCTGTTGCCAACAATTTATGAGTGACCCAGGGCAGAGGCCTGTGGCTGTCACAGTCACAGTCATCTCATACAACCACCTCCAGTTACAGTTCTAGGTACTATATCCACCCCCGTCTCCATATCCCTACCCTCAATACCATATCCTTAACCTCCTCCTCCTCCTCCTCCTCAGCTTACCCTCAGTTCGTCAGCGACCCGTCAACATTGCCGTGCACCTTATCAGACAAACGCATCGCCCGTCATCCTTCTGTGGTTGTTGCTGTTGTCGGTGGTTGCTTACGTACATACATTCGTTTCATTCACGTCACTTCGCCTTCTTCTCCTCCTCCTCTTTTTCCTCGTTTCGCGTAGGACTCAACTTTTTTTTCTTTCAGTTTTTCTTTTTCTATTCACATTCAAAGTTTTGGACCCTGTACTTAAAACAGTACAAAGATTCCATTTATTTTTTTAATAAATTGGCAAAAGAGGCAGAAGGAGGCGTGGCAGATCTCATACAGCCACAGCCAGGTCCGCCTTCCTGTAGATCGTTTTTAGATCCTCAGCAATTCAAGCTTGTTTTAAAATTTGTAAATCGAAAATTATAAGTGAATTATAGAAGTCATTTTAAAGCTTAGACCTTGGCACTAGTGATGATACATCGCAACATCTTAAACTCGATTTTCAAGTATTTCAACTCAATCATTTTCGTTGATGGACAACTCGATGTTAGATTTGACGATCTGAACATTTCGATTTAAATTCATAATTTGGATTTCCAGATCACAAGATAATATATTCAATAAGATGAAAACAGTTGTAGGTGCATGAGTTTTCTTACAAAACCAGTTCAGGGTCTTTCACAGTCGGGTTCCCCCGACTGTAGCCATTCCCACAAGATTATATTTTTACATTTTGTTTCAAAGGACTCTTTGCACGCGTGTCTGACTCATACGCCATGCAGACAGTCACGAAGTAGAAGCGGCCCAGCACAATGTGCAATATGTCCAGGCAACAACCCAACAGGCCAACAACTCAACAACCCAAAAACCCAACAACCATCAGCCGATACCGGCCTGGATCCCGTTCCTCTTGTATGTATGTGTACAACCCATACAAAGTCTAGTCACATATTTAAGCCCTTAGAGTTGCGAGCGTGCCAAGCCACAGGGGGTTGCCATGGGCGTGCGGTGTGAGAGGGGTCAGGGGGATTGATAGCTGCGCCTTGGCCATTTGGTTGTCGGGCCAACAACTGTAAACTGGTAACTCGCAATTACCAACCATCAACTACCAACTGGCAGGCCAGCAAGTTGTCAATTCGCTGGTCGCTTAACTTCAGCTACCCCTAAGCCATGTTTACAGTAGTTCGACTTAACTCAGCTAACAGGGGATGCACAATAGAATGGCTAATAGCAGGAGAGGGATGGGGAGAGGGGAGGGCACAGATGGAGTCAATTTAAGCCCACTGAAACTAAAACCCACTTAGTCAAGATGCCGAGTTTGCATTCTGCGTCTTTCCCTCGACATTCGATTAATATGCAAACCCATGACTTTAACAGTAGTTTAACACCATATCCTCAATTCACACTTGATATCATATCATTATTAAACTTAAATCAAATTTATAGTTGTAAGAATATTTTCAGGGACATTTTTAGGAATAGATTCCTGCTTTTAGCTCAGTAGCTTGTCAAGTTTCCTGTTGTTCCTTAAATTCTCCTGGTTTCTTTTGCAGTTGTCCAGGTCTTGAAAGACCTATGATACTTATCGCTTTCGTGTCCGTTTTTTAAATTGTTTTGAATAAAACGGCAATCACAGTCGAATTCAATACTCAAATTTTTAAGGCGCTTCAGGATGGTTTTTCTCGTCAAAAAGAAAATTTAGTTTAACGATGCACTCTTGATGAGATGGATAGACTGTTAATGATGGTCTTAACTCCCTAAAAGCTTAAAAGATAGATTTTTTCGGGATACTTAAGGTACGTTGTGGGATTCATTTAACTACATCACATTTCATCATTACACTACAAGAATCTTTCTACTTGGTTAAACAGCATTTCTGCCCATTTTCATAATTCGTACATATGTTTATCAACTCGTTAGACAGACATTACCAAGTTTGTGTTTTAAGAGTACTCAATTTAAGGTCAGTTAAACTGAGTTTTAGTACGGCTTTTTTGCTTTCTGCGAATGCTCTTTTAAAGCTTGTGACACTCGTCACCTCCATGTCATGCACTAATGATGGGGCCAGTGTTCAATCGAATGCATTACAAAGACTGACCCTTCCCAAGGGCCTTACTATGGGGTCATCACAGTGGCTCCCAAGGGCTGTGCCTAAGCATTGGTCGTAAAAACTCGTTTGCTGTTAATGCTTTGTGCGTGCCCTGCAGCTGCAGTAGTATTAGTAGTAGTTGTTGTTGTTTTGGGTGCCTGTTGTTTTGGGTGGTTGTTGATTTGGGTGGTTGTTGTTCTCATTGTTGTTATCTATATATCTGTGCTCGCTCCTCGATGCGGCTGCCACTTGCATTTAATCATGGGTGGACACTCGCATTCGCATTCGCATTCATTGCATGCACTTAGTCACTGGCCATGTGATAGGGCTGTGAATCGATACAGTGAAACGATGTTTAAGTAAAAAACTACAAGATATTTCCTGCGATATTTTGGTAAATGTTCTTATGATCACTTTGCTTTTTTGGTTTTTTTTTTAACATTTAATTAAAGCACCCACTGAACCAGACATCAACATAAAATGATCCTCTTTCGGTAACAGCAATATGAAATATTTTTCAAAAGATTACTTCCATTTTCTTGCTGCATTTTATTAATGTATTTATTTATTTTTATAAGTATTTAACGTCAACAACAAACAGTCCTCAATGCAATAAGGCAAATTTAAATTTAGTTAAATTAAGAAAATAAATAATATTTTATTTAAAATAAAGCTGAAATATAAAAATGACATTTTTCAAAAGTTTTAAAAATGTCAATACCCTTTTACGAATTGGTCTTTTTGCTAAAATTGTTATACCATAATTTGATTTACATATCTTTCCAATATTTTGAAGAGAAGAAACCTTTTTGATCAGGCTGTTTATTATTCATTTTTAAATTTAGCCGATTAATATGATTTTTGTTTTACATTTGACACACTTGCTGATGCTCATCGCTAGCATGGCAAATGCAGTGGTCCGCCTTGCACTGGTTACCACTGTACGTCGTATGCAATGCCATCACAAATCGAACTCACTGGCCACCCTCGCAATCCTTCAGCATTTGTCCGGCTTGGCAATGCCAAACAACTTGGTCAGCTTTGTCGTTTGCTGCCTCACTGACGATTGTCCTCGCCTCTTCTTCTTCTTCGTCTTCTTACTCTTCTTCATTCGTCCTCGTTCATGTTCATGCTCACATCAATGGTTGTTGTTGTTGTTGTCGTTTGCTGTTCGTGCACATTCATTAGTTGTGGTGTCATAGCCCACACATCCACACACACACTCTCACACACACACACACGCACTCACACACACAGACAGATAGACTGTGCACTGACCCCACTTCCTTTCAATTTCCCGAGCCACAACTGAAATCCTTCTGCTTGTGCTTTTGCCTCGGCTTCAGCTTCTGCCTTTGGCTTTGTTTGCTGTGTCCTTCAGCCATGTTTCGAATCCTCAACTCGACGCAACTCAACTCGACTCGACTCGACTCAGCTCGTTTCGTTTCGTTTGGTTTGGTTTGGATTCGTTCCGCCATTTCTTTTCCCTTTCTTTTTCCTTTCTTTGTTTCCTTCTTTTTATACCCGTTACTCGTGGAGTACAAGGGTATATTGTGCTTTTTGCAATGCATGTAACAGGTTTACTCTTGATCAGCATTTATCAACAATCGATTTATATTTTTTAAAAATATACAAACATTGCCAATCGCAGAGAGTCACCACAGCTAGAGTTTTAAAAAAAGAGCGCTCTATTTAGTGGTAAATACTACCTGGTATTATTGTCAATCATCTCATATAAGTTGATCAATATCGGTAAAATATAAACGTACTTATGGCTGTTTTAGGTCTTGAAGCAAAGCTAGCGCCTAAATGTATGCAATGTGTTTTTAGGCCGTTGGAGTTTATAGCTCTTAGGTACGGGTATCTAACAGTCGGGGACTCGATTATAACATTCTTTTTTGCTTTTGCTTTCTTCTTTTTTGTTGCTTTTGTTTTTTCTGCTGTCATTTGGTTTGTGCAGCTTTGGTTTTATGTTAGCAAGTCCAGCGAATCGGCTGGGGTTTCATTCCGACTTTGTGGTCGTGCCATGTCCCTTTCCTCTTCCTCTTCCCCTTTCCCCCTTCTCCTTTCCCCCTGCCCCCTTTTTACATCCCCTTCTGTGTCCCTTTATCGTGTCCATACACATATTCAGTTACAAAGCGTTTACGCTTCAATGATTTTTTCGATTATGCATTTTGCTCATTTCAACGTTGACAAAGGCGCATCTTCCCCCCCTCCCTATTGACTGTGCCTCCTGCCCCCGCCTCTGGCCGTTGACCAAACGCATTGCCTTTGTTTTAGGCTAATGTCATTCGCTGGCTTCTGGGCCGCTGTTGATAGACAAAACGAGAAAGCCAAAGACTGAGTCACAAAAAAAAAAGTGATGATGGCAGATTGAGGCAAATTCAGGCCTAAGCCAGAGGCATGGAATTAAGGTTAAGTGTTGAACTCATACAAACATACATACATGTGTATATAGATATTGAACGATATATGCGGGGGGGAGGCGGAGGATCCAATGCCACATGGGTCAACAGCACTTATCCTGCGGCGACCGCAAGGTGACGACTCTTCAGTCGGTTTAAGCCAAAGTCTAACCACATAGGATGTGTGCGTATGTGATGATAAAGGATATGGAGAGAGCAAGAGCGATACAAATGATAATGATGATAATGATGATGCTTATGATGATTATGCTGATGATGATGACTCACACAATTGAGCAAATGAAGCAGAATGAATAGCAAACGAAGCGGCAAAGCAAAAGGTGCAAAAACATATATATGGAAAAGGCCGAGAAACAGAGACAAATATAAAATAGAAGACATAAAAAGCAAAACGGCGTCGCAAAAGTCCTTTTACAAGTTTTGCGTTTGAAGTGCCAACGACAGAGACAGAGAAATCAGGGAGAGAAAGAGAGGGAGAGAGAGAGGAAGCCGCATCGCAATTTTCCAGGCCAAAAAAGGGTGCACGAAACTCCAGCGAAGCGGCTTTAACTAATGCAAACAGCAGTAAGAGCTCGGAGTTGGCACGGAGACAAGACAAGGCCGAGGCCTCATTGATAGCCGGAGGAAAAGCCCAGCCCGAGGAAAAGCAGAAAGAAAAGTTGAAAAAATACAAGTTCGCCTGTTTTTGCTCGTCTTTGGTTTGTTTGTGTTGCACGTCGTCTATACATATATATTATATGTATTTATATATGTACATATGTACAATATATGTATGTGTATGTAATAGAAATACGAGAATTCCCTCAATGCCTTGGTTTAAGAAACATGGCTAAGGAAGATGCCAAAATCGGTGCTCGGAACGTGAAGCGTCAGCACAACGACAACGACAACGACAACGTGCCAAGCTGAAATTGTGGCAGGTGCTCGAATTTGGCATTTTGTTGACTGAGCCTGAACGACGCGACGCGACGTTGCGTTGTTGTGTCGTGACTTCGCCGTCCTTTTTAGCCAGCCGCATGCATTATTTGTTCGAGTGGCTTGTAGTGGGTGTGGCCTGTATCAGAGTCAGTCACCAAAGTCTCCCTCCAGTCTCTACTGGCATATTCAGTAGTTCGTTGCTGATTTCATTTGAGTCGCATGGCACTTTTCAATCGCCTCACACGAGTCACGTCCCTTCACAAAAGCAACGTAGGAAAATGGGCAAAAATGGCCAAAAATGGGGAAAATATAAAGGGAAGGGGGAGGGGGAGGGAGAGTGAATCTAATGGCAGAGAGGAGCTCAGTCAAGTTGGGAGCAGTAGGAACTATGCGTATCCCGTAGTTGAATGAAAATCCATTGCATACGGTTGAAAATGAAGCTCGTCTTGATTTTTCCAGGCGAATTGTTTTGCCAAAGCTTTTGTCAGTTTGGCAAATGGCAAACGGCAAACGGCGATTGCCGAATGGCAAACTGGTGAATAGTGAATAGTGAATAGTGAATGCTGACTGGCGAATGGAGAATGGAGAATGGAGAATGGCAAATGGCATCATTATCGATGCTCTCATTAGCCATGTGTCGAGCTGAAGTGCTTGCTACCACAGAGAGTTTGTTGACTAGGAAATGGTCGCACTTTGTCTAGCTAGAGATAAATGACCGCAAAACGAAATAAGCGAAATAAATGAATAAATGAATGAATTATTAACCTCTTGCATACAAATGTAACAGTTTTATCTACGTTTCCCACCATTGTCTTCCATTTCGAATGAACAATCAAATGCTTACATATGTGCATAATTCTGTGTAGAGAAAAGTCCTTTCTCCAATTCAAGTCAAATTTGATCTTATGCATTCATTCTTAAACATATGGTAATTCTGTGTGCCTTATAACCTTTATATAATATCAAAGTTGTAAGTTATTCGAGATCAGAAAGCTCAATTGTGAATGAATGAAATTCAGAGATCGTAATTTTAATGTTTTTTTTTTTAATTTTTTAAATCATAAAATTTTGCATTTCTGCATTTGATTTTTATGGATTTTTATCAATGATAACGAATAGTTTTCAGTAATTTTTTAAAAATCTGAATATAAAGTTTATATTATAAACCTAAACTTTTTATTTTGATGAATGAAAAAAATGTAAAATTAAAAATCATAAATATCTGTCAACTACAGTAATTACTATAGTATAGTACATTTTTTATGAAACTACTTAAAATTTACTATAACTATTGACAAAAGTGCTTAAAAATTATCATATAATCATTATAATGTAATTTTTAAAATATAACTTTTATTGCTGACGTTCCCTGATAAATTTGAATGCAACACAGTTTTTATACAGTTTAAGTTGGAAATAAGTACTATATAGCTGAAATCAGGAAATTCGGGATGATTTTTTTTTCTTCTGTTAGCCCTGCCAACTTGTCAGCGGGGTGTTGCCAACTTAACGTCACTACAAAAAGGAATCGTATTGGAATATAGCAACACGACAAAATATTGTAGTACATTGAGCATTTATCATGAAGCTGAGAACACGTTTCTTCAGCTCCAGTTCAGTTTTAACATGCAAATTTTGATTAGATTTGATTCATCTGTCGTCATAGAAATACAATAAAGGTATTTTCAAATAATAATTTATTCTCATCGGGTTTTTGCCACAGCTTCCAATTGAATGGCATCTCTTACTTTGTCGGCGCAGGAAATGAAAATACCAGAGTGAAAACACCAAACACACTGGGGGGAATGAGTCGTGTAATTCGAGGCATTTTCAAGTCGATTTGGGATTTGGGGAGCATTTGCAATTCCCCGAATCAGGCTGTCAGCTTGTTGGACAAGTTGTTGGCCAGGTTTTTACCATAAAATGCTTCACTTAAATGCAAATAATCAAATTTCTACGCAACGCACACACACATAGCATACAAACAAGCTGCTAATTACGTGACCCAATTAATTCTAAACACACACACACACACACACATACACAAATACAAATATAGCAATAGAAATAATATTCGTTGGCTTTTAAAATTTTTGCCTTTAACTGGAAAAAAAAAAACACTGACAAAAAAAATGTTGATGATGATAACCAAAAATGTTTATTTGAAATGTGCGCCAGGAAATACATTTGGAGCAGCCTCCCAACTCAACCCCAATTCCCATTTCACCACCCCGCCCCCGCCACTGCCACCGCGCTGCCCAATTCTTTGGCCAGCACTTTGGCAAGAGCAACAACTTTTTATTTAGCTGGCTTTTTGTGTGTGCGGCACGGAAAATCCAATTTTATTTGCATTTTCATTAACAGCAAATAATAAAACGGAAATATGATTTTTATGCCATTCCCATGCAAAATGGGCAGCTCGTGGAGCAGTTAACGCAGCAGCTGCTGCTGCTATGCCACGCCCCCTGCGCCCCTCCCTCCGTTGAACGGCGAGCTGCCCAGGGCCACGCCTTGTACGCCTTGTACGCCTTGTACGCCCACTTCCAGGCCATTACAACGTGCATTTCCGTTTTGACTTGTTTTTTTGCTGCTGTTGTTGTTGTTTTTGGGTGATTATAAGCAATTTGTGTTATAAAATCGCAATATTGCATTTTCGGACTATGCTGCTTGCCTTGCCTCACCTTGCCTTTTCCTCTCTCCCCTCTCCCCTCTTTCCGCTTCTCCACTTCTCCACTTCTCACTCCCACTCCCAATTCCAATTCCATTCATTTTCCACTCTTTGCCTTTTCTCGTTTGGCTTATTTTTCAATTGGCATAGTTTTCGCTTGCTTGGGTTTTTCCACTCCTTCCCTTACTCTCTCTCTCTCTCTCTCTCTCTATCTTTCTCTTTCACCCTCTCTGCCCTTCTCTCTCTCTCTGTCTCTCACTCGCTTTTCGTTCTCCTTTCATTAGAATAAATAAATTCTTGTAATGAAGCTTCGTGCTGAAGTGCGTTAAGCAAATGTCATTAAAAATACTACGGAATGAATTCATTTGAGTTTAAGATTGAATTGTATTTGAGTTTGGGTTGAATTCATTCCTGGGGGGCTATCAATGGTTTCCCAGAACTTCAGCTCTGGCTTTAAATTGGAGTTCAATGCCAAATCGAAAATCAAAGGCCAATCCCAATTCCAAACTTCAGTCGGCCATTTTCGCCATCATCCTTGTACTCATGCAGTTGGCTCGTTGTATTCCCCAAATCCCATTCGGCTATCAGCACAACGGGAATCATAGGTGGCAGCTGTGAAGGGCGGCGGGGGGCGTGGCGGTCAAAAGGGCGTGAACCGCTTGTCAAAGTCGAAGAGCAGAGCGCGCTCCAAAACCATTTGAGGGTCATAAAAGTGGGTAATGCACACCATGTGGGTGTTCAAGTTGTATGTGTGTGTGTATGCTTGTGTGTGTGGATCATGCTGGCAGTTTCAAGTGACGCGCAATATTTGTGACATCAAATTTGCTATTAAATAAAATTTTATTTGCACATTCATCACTGCGGACGGCAGTCCGCGCTAGTGACGAAAGCAGCACGAAGGGTGCGAAGGCGACTAGCATATATACACAGGAAGAATGGAAGATTTGCTATGACTGTCCGATCAGGTCGAGTTATATACCGATCGAAAGGTATCAACTTAACTTACAAATGTGCATACTAAGACTTTTAGAAACTCACCTGGTTCGTGAGATAAACAGGTGTAAGGGGGAGGGGCAAAATTTAAATGATTGGAGCTAATGGGGCCGTTGGAGCCTTTCTGAATTTTTTTTTAATTTTTTAATTTTTAACTATTCTAATCAAAATTACGCGTCGAATGACAACTCGATCATCAAAATCCGACCGCTGGTTCGAAAGATAATTAATTTTGAAATTTTTAGGGGCCTTCCGAAAATGAGATGAAAAGTCAGTTTGTCTGTTTGTTTGTTTGGATCAAATCGTTGATTTAGCTTAAATGTTTGAATGAGGACTTGTTCCCGCTCAAAAATATAGAAACGTTTGTTCTACGACTTTTTCGAAAAATCGCTAGTTTAGCGGGAAATCGCTAAAAACCGCTAAAATTTAAATCATCCAAACGATAGAAGCTACAGATGCGATCTATATATCGTTGCAAAGGTATTTTGAAGGGCTCTTAGGCATACCTTCAAAGTTTTTCTTTTAAGTAAAAAGGTAAACGGCTACAGGTGAAACAAGGTATTTTTTTACACATTTTGGCGATTTAAGAAAAATCTACACATGAGATTACTTTAAAATATGTTATATGTTATAGGCAATTTGATTCCGCGTTTTTTGACATATAACACGTATCTGTCAAAATTCGTTTGGACAAGATATTACCTATTAACTGAATATACCTTTTACCTTTACACTACTGCATGTACATATGCAGTATGTACACTACTTGCACTGCTTGCAGTGCATGTGGAAAGATACTGCTTGCAAGTGGTGAATTCTTTTTGCGGCAGATGAAACATTTTGTAATTCCGATTACAGCAAGATCGAAATATATTTATGAATATATATATTATATTGACAAAATAGTTTTGTCAAAAGCAGAGGCGATTGCAAAAATTTCTGATATCCCCCTAAAAAACCTCTTTACGCGGTAAAAGTCTAGTGACGAAAACATTTCCATGCCACAAAATTTCTGATATCCAATTTTGTGACGAAATATATTAAATTTTTTATATATGCTAATTTATTATATACTAGGGGGCTCCGCCCCCTGCTCGCTTCGCTCGCCAACCCCCGCTCGTTTATTAAATATGCCAAAAAAAAAATTAATATACATAAAAGGAAAAAAAAAATTGACATTCGGCACTTTGCGCAGCTTCTTTGCACCTAAAAAAATAACTTTTTGCGCAGTGCCGAATGCCAATTTTTTTGTTTTCCTTTTATGTATATTAATTTTTTTTTTGGCATATTTAATAAACGAGCGGGGGTTGGCGAGCGAAGCGAGCAGGGGGCGGAGCCCCCTAGTATATAATAAATTAGCATATATAAAAAATTTAATATATTTCGTCACAAAATTGGATATCAGAAATTTTGTGGCATGGAAATGTTTTCGTCACTAGACTTTTACCGCGTAAAGAGGTTTTTTTGGGGTTCAAAATACTCGTACACCCAACACAAATATTATGCAAGGGATGAACCAAAATGAATTTGATGAAAAATAAAATAAGAAAGGAGAAAAAAACCAAAATATTGGAGTGCTACATTTGTGCCGCACATAAGCAGGGGAAGAGAGAAATGGGGGGGGAGTTGGATATGCGCTACAAAAATTGACTTGATGTCAAATTTTATGACCGCGTTTGCAGATAATGAAATTTATATACGAAGACGGACAGATAGACAGCTTGACAGATAGACAGGCAGACATACAGACAGACAGACAGACAGACAGACAGAGAGACAGACAGACAGAGGTAGGAGGAAAAGACGTAAATAAATGAGCTAGCGACGTGGCCAAGACTAAGGAATAATGTACAAAAGTGCGCAAATAAAAATCAATTTATTGCTGAAAATAACAACGACAAGGACGACAACAAAAATTACGATAAGCAAATCTTAAACTTGTATTCATGTTTACTTATATTCTTTCGGGTCGTTAAAGCGAAATAACGATACAGTTAGGTTAGGCTAGGCCAGATGCGATATCGATTATGGTCGATAGACTTGGTGTCATTCCTAGCATGGATTATGATATTGCATTGAATAGCAAGAGGATACATTATTTCCTCTATCTATGAATCGAATTGATTTTATTCTGTGACTTTGATCATCTTGAGACTGATCGATAACTCTATCTATTTATCGGTCATCACTAAGAGTATTGCTTAAATAAGAAATACCAAATTTAGCAAGGGTTTATTAATGGCAGGACACAAAGTGTTCCCTAAAGTGGTCTTAACTCTAAAGCCGCTTAACCCATTTGATGCCGCTATACAAAAAGTAGTGAGTTTTTCATTAAAAACCACTTTTCTAGGCTAATTTGGACCTTTTAAAACCGAATATGAGGTTAAAAATCAAATTAAAATTCACAATTTTAAAACTTAAATATTTTTTAAAATTAAATTAAAAAAAATTTGTTATTTTTTAAATATGAAATGACCAGAGTAAACATTTTCTGGATTTTCTAATTTTCTTAATTTTCCATTTGGATTTGAATACGTTGGTTTACATAAAAAAAACGCTCGGCAGAAAATGGGTTAATATATTGGCTGTGTCAGTAGAATATTAAAATTGGTATTCAAATTAATATTATAATATTGTCTACCAAGTTCAATGACTTCTTTCAGTATTCTGATCTCTTAATATATTTTCTTCTGAAGTGTATTGAAGCCATCTGGTAATCTGACAAGTAGTCAAATTGTTTTTCAAAACTACCAAATTTGTAGCTATTGAGATATATTTAAATTTTTTATCCATTGCAATTAGAAGATTGCAGTGGATAGCTATTTTTTACTATTAAATTCTTTTCAATTTAATTAAATTTAACTTTGATTAATTAACAAAAAATATAAAACAAATTGAAATTCAGAATTAATTTAATATGCACATACAAATTTCAATTTAAATCTGAAAAGATGGAAAAAGTTATATAAAAAGTTGATAGCTAAAATGGCATCTCTGCTGACAAGAGAAGAATTTTCACTGTGAGTAAGTGACAAAATAACGAAAACAATGACGAAAAAAAAATTGAAACAGATTTTCCAGCTTGTTTCTGAGGAATGTAAATATCCATTTACGCTTGGGTGTGTGTGTGTGTGTGTGTGTGTGTGTTTTGTGTGCGTGTGTTGCCTGTGGCATTTGCAGTGTCAATTGCCCCTTTTCCCTTCCCCGTTGACTTTGTGGCTTGGCACTTGGCACTCGGCGCTTGGCGCTTGGCTCACACATAACCAGCCATGTCCAAAACGAGTCAGCGCACATTGTTGTCCTTCTTCTTCTACCACTACCACGTCTTCTTCTTCTTTCTCTGCTGCTTGCCACCCTTTGTCCTTCGTCCTGCCACGCACTTAATAAAATAATGTTGTATGCGTTGCGGCGCATAATAGCTGCGAGTGTTGTTTATCTATGTGTGTGTGTGTGTGTGTGTGTGTGCTTGGTGTTAACTGTAATTGTGTTTGTTGCCATGTCACAAGCACACACACGCACAAACGGCTCGCAATATTTGGCTGCATTGTTGTTCTTGTTCTTGTTGTAGTTTTAGCTGGCCATAATTGTTGTTGTCGTTGTCGTTGTCGTTGGCATCGCTGTGGTTGTTGTTGTTGTTGCTGCTGCTGTTGTTAGCATGCAAGTGAGTTGGCTACGTGGGCGGCTCTATTAAACTCTGGTGTTTGTGGCTTAAATTTGCCAGCAATGCACAGCTGTGGCAAAAAGTTAATGGCCAAAAGCCCAAACAACGAGACGACTTCCACACCGCGACACCCCCCGCCCCCCGCCCTCGCTGCACCAACCACAGCCCCAAACGTGTCTCTCTTTCTCTTCCTCTCTCTTTAACGCTGCCCATTGAACAACTCATCTCTGTCTCTCTCTCTCTCTTATTTCTCTGTCCATGCATGTGTGTTTATGCCTTTGTCACTTGGGTTCTATTAGGCACAAGTACACAACGCACAAACACACACACACACACACACACACACACACACACACACACACACACACACAGTTACTTTATCGCTTAAATATTTCAAGTGTGGCACAGACACAAAAACAACAGGCACAACAACAACAACAACAACATCGAGGCGAATATCGTCATGTCTCGGCATGCGGCATGCAGCGCGTGGCATGGCACACTATGTGCCACTTGTATGCGACAATGACTCGAGCAGACGCAATATTCCGCACCACTCATTCACCCACCCACCCCCTTGCACCACTCACCCCCTTGCACCGATCTGGGCAAAGACAAATTGCTAGTGGTGCAGCATCACAGCCAAAGTAATGACATTTTCAACGTTCTCAGCTCTTACTATTATAAAAAAAATATGTAGGTATGGTGGCGCCCTCTGGCCGGCGAGCACATGTAACAACGACAGGGGAGGGAAGGGGAGAAGGGAGAGGGTGGTGGTTATGGGCTTTGGGGGTGTGGCTATAAAACTCAATTGCCATTTAAGCGCTGATTTGTGCGCTCGATTGATTAATGCGGCGTCTATATGAATCGCGCGCGAGCATTATCGATAAGTGACTATCGATAACTGTATCTGTATACAACCCTGTGCAAGCACACATACACACACACACACACACATATCGTGTACGTAATCATCAATCGTATTTCATCTTCTTTATATGTATAAATACGCATATGGGGCAACTTTTTGGCTACTTTTGGGCACTTGAGCACAAGTCAGGCGTTAAATTTGATGACATTGAACATTTCCACCCCAACCCACCCCCCAACATGCACTGTCTCTGTGTCGCTGTAGAGTTTCATTTTATTATTATTAAATGTTGCTCTGCCCTGGATTATGGTAGAACGTGTCGTATGAGCAACCAAGCAGCAAACAACTCCTGTCGCCAGGGTCACAGCCAAAAACGACTCCCACAGTCACCTACACACACACATTCATACATATATATAATATATATTGTATATATACGATCTACCAGCTAGCAGCATCATAAATTCACTAAAATCGAAAGCCTCTTGGGTCACGGGCACAGAGGCTGGCAAAAACCTTTGGATGGGGGCGTTTCCATTCAATTTCTATGTTCGTTGTTTCTTTTTTTTTCCTTTTTTTTTGTCTTTCTATTTTTTTTATTTTTTTTAGAAACCACTCGAAAACTGTCCGAATCAAAGACTGCATCCCCCAGTTTAACCATTTGCCACTTGGCAATCCCCCTTCGCCGCCGCCACTGTGTTTGCACGCCCTCAGCAGATTGTGAAATATGTGTGTGTGTGTGGGGCTGACGTATTGGCAAATAAATAAAGCGCCAAAAATAAAATACTTTTGCGAATATAGGCAAAAAGCAAAGCCAGCAACAAACACAACAACAACGAGAAATATTCTGATTTTTATTTTATTCAGCGCTCAAAAGTATGCTACAAACTTGTTTACGCGTTTTTTTGCCCAGCGCACTATGGGAAAATTTACCATTTTCTGTCATTAATCCAAGCCTTACAAGTAAGCAAATTAAAAACTGTTTTGATGTAACCGCATTTCATCTTATTGGATATGTTGCAAAATCAAACGGAGCCAACTATTTTCGAAGATGTCATTTAACAAGATTTTTCTTCAGAAACAAGTGAAATTTTTAATTATATTCAAGCAAGTCCAAAATATGAAATCGAAATGTTTAAATCGACAAAATAAAAATCGATATCCATAGAACATTTTAAAGTCATATGGTTGTTAGGTTTGAATAAATGAATAATAATAATAATATAATAAATTAATAGATTTCTTAGTAGTCCCATAAGTAGCATAAGTCAAATTCAAATGAGTGCACCAAAAAATCTTAAATATTTATTAAATTAAATATTTTTTGCAACTTTTCCATAGTACAGAGGTAGCTCGCTATATCTGTGTGTGTGTGTGTGTGTGCGTGTATAGAGCATGATTTTTAACGTAAATAAAGCGCTATTGATATTGAGTGCTCGCCGCTGCCTAGGAAGAGGGAAAGGAAGGAAACTGAACGCGCTGTCATATTATGAGCTCAGGCCAAAGGCATAAAAAGTGTTTTTTATCGCCAGCAATACAACCCTTTGCTTTCCCGGAACACACACACGCACGCACACACACATGCCGATTTGGGGTCGGCAGCCGCTTTAGTTTTCCCTCACACACACACACACATTCACACACACATACATTCATGTAGCACTTGAAGCGTCACAGATACTCGCACAGTGATTGAGTGGCGACTGCATCTGTTGTGATTTTGCGGTTGACAGTTAAGTTAATTTGTTTGCCAAAAGAAATAAACGAGTATACTACACACACATGCATACATATGCGTTTAGTATATGTGTTTGTGTGTGTGTGTGTGTATGTTAAGAGGGAGAATTGTGAAGTACTTATTGGCAATCCTTTTTAATATGTATGCCATCTCAATGATACGGAAAATTAAGTGGTTAGCACTCATAGATTGGTCCGTTTAACCGACTAACCCTATCACTCTATCGCTCCATCGCCCCAACACACACACACACACACACACACACACACACACACACTTCCCATCAACCACAACTGCCAGCCACGCCCATTCGACAAGCCGTCCAGCCGCCCATCTCTCTTATAGCTCGTGCTTTGTAGAAACTGTACCAGGCACAGTGTTGTACAACACTCAATATTGCTGTACTTGTGAGTATGTGAATGCGTACTAAAGTTTGTTTATGACAACTGAGTGGACTTTAGCTAATAATCGATTGATTGCCCGCACTTATCGATAATTGCTGCTAATTAATTAGACTCTAACTTCTTAATGTCAGAGGGAGAAAGGAATTAACTGAAACGTTTTGAATAAGTTGACCGACAAATCGATAACATTGATTTATGCTGCTTTATTTAATTATTTGTTTAATAAATTCTTCCTGATGCTACATATAATGAGACAAGAAAAACAAAAGTAGAAATTTGGAAATTATTAAATATTATATTAAATTACATTAAGTAATAGTTGACTTAGTAGTAATAGTTGACTTTAAACTTATTAGTTTGTAATACAAATTATGTTTTGTATTTTTATTATAGCTTCAAAGTGTCCGTTAAAAGTTACTTTGAGCATACATATATTGCATTTCAAATAAATATTAAAATAATTTTCAATTATGTTTTGTAGTTTAGTTTAATTTTACCAAACATTTGGTATTATTTTTATAAATTAAATATAATAAAAAACGGATGAAACAAACATCATAAGCTTTTAAGTATCTGGTTTTTTATTAACTTTTGGTGCTTGAAGTATAAAAGTTTAAATTGGTAGTTAAATTGTGCATTTTCAACTATGAATAAACAACTATATATGGACACACTGTTCAGGTAAGAGGTGTCTCCACCTTTAACCATTGTTTGTGTTTGTGCTGCCACCACTGTTGTTGTTGCTGCTGTTGCTGTTAACGGTTTGCAGTGACCTAAGCCAAGGAAACGGCAGCTCACGAACAGCTTTTGGCCTCTGGCACTGTGAGTGTATGTGTCAGCAAATGTGTATTGGTGTGTGTGTGTGTGTGTATGTGTTTGTGTCTGTTGGCAAAATGTTTATGTCGACGTCTTTTTAATTTAAATTTTGCCTTTTATTTTGAGACATCGTTTCGCACGATTCGCCATTTTGTTTGGTTGTATTGTTCTTGTTGTTGTTTTTGTTGTTCTCTGTTTAGTTATTTCGCCTATTTGCATTTGACTTGATTTCCCTTTTTTACTGACCTTTTTTCGTTTGGGCCCTGCTCAGAGCATAGGAAATTACAAAGCAGAAATAAATTTTTGGGCAGGAAAATATTTCTCATGTTTATTGTGAATGGCTCAAACGGCTAAAGTGAAATGTGGCAACAACAGCAAGAAAATGAAGAGGAACAGCAACAACATAAAGCAAAGAAAAGGCAATGACAGAGACAGAGACAGAGAAACAGAGAGAGAGAGAGGGAGAGGGAGATTGTAATGTGCACACGGAAACGGGATTTCCCGCTTTTAGTTTATGATCTTTTTGGGCTCTTTTCACTTCCACTTGCGCCATAATTGAAACGAGTTTATTTGTTAGCGGCCTTAAATTGAGGATGGAAGAGCGGTCAGAAGGGGTAGGGGAGGGAAGATTGGACGAGTAACCTTTGACTCGTTTCATCTCTGCTGCAAAAAAAAAAAAAAATAATAATAATAATAATAAAAGTTTTCTGTCAGCTTTGAGTTTGAGTTTTCTAAAGTTTTATGACTTAAACGAAATCTTAAATGAAGTCAATGAAATGAAAATCCATTTCAAGAGAAACTTTTGGGTAGAAAAAACGTGGCTGGGGGTATTGGGTGGGGAGTGTATCTGTGTTAAATCAAAGTGCAAATGCCATGTGTATAATAAATGAATGCAAATGATTGTCCTTGTGAGAACCAGTCAGATAGACGGACAATCAGTCAGACAGACAGTTAGTCCGTCTGTCTATGATATTGTATATACGCATATATCTATATAGTGTGTGCGTGTGTGTGTGTGCGTGTGTGTGTGTATACTTCCCTTAGCGCCTTTGGCGCAGCGCAACTTTCTCAAGAGTTGCTAATGCCAGCGCTTTATCTGTGCCTGCTTATGAGCCTCCAGGGCTTCAGCTCACACTTGTGCTCTCATTCACTCGCTCCCCCTCTCTCTCATTCACTATCTCTTTCTGTCTCTGTCTCCACGCCGTTCTTTCTCGCTGTCTTTTTCTTTTGGCCTTGTTGTGAGCACACATTTTGGGCAGCCTTGCAAGGTAAGGCGACATGGCCCGTGGTGAATTTCAGTTAAAGTTACGTTTGTGGTAGATTCACAATGCCGCCGGCAATTTCACCACACGCCTCGCCATTTGACCACGCCACTATGGGAGCTTTGTATATTTTTCTGTAATTTATTAAAAACTCAATCTCACCAGATTTCGCCAGATTATGATGCAACTGTTATATTTGACTAAAATGCTTAAGATCAGACAACAGTTGTACAAAGGTGTCTCTGAAAGCATCTAAGCTGGTTTTTAAATTTAGCGACATTTTAAAAACAGATTATGTGTTAAAAGGCGAAATTTCTCACGTTTTTAGGCTGGGTTTTTAAATGTATAAATAACTTACTATTGACAACATATTTTACGTAAAATGTATAGAGATTAATATCAAATTTGAAACTATATCTTATATCAAATATAAGTTTGCACAGTATTTTGTAAGCCTTTTCAAAGTTAAATTTCCTTAGACTTGTTACTTTTAATTGTTATTAATGAAGCGCGTAAAAAATACAACAATTAACCATTATCAATGATTTTTTAGTACGAGCTCGAATAATGTCCTTCGCAACTTTGTTACTCAGTTTTTTTTCCCGGAGTATGACACATCCAAAGTCTTATACAAAACAACAATTACTTGCAGCTGTAAAGCTTAAAAACTGTTATACAAATATCGAACTGTTATACTAATATTTCTGGCATGTAACAAAACATTTTTTTGGTTTTGCATTTAAAACTCTTAGCAAGCTTGTTAAAAACTTAATCAGGTCATCGAAAAATGTAGCAAGCATCCACAGTGCCTGCGAGCAGCAACTCACCAACTTTTCAGCTCTAGGTTCGACTCCAGCTGAACTGCCCTACTTCCCTACCTCCCTCTCTTGCTCCATCTTCAAGTTTGGCTCGTCTATTTTACACAAATTATTTCGAATTTACTCGTATTTCGGGTTACCTGTCTCCCTCTCTTTGTATTTCTGTGTGCGTGTGTATATGTGTGTGTGTGTGTATGAGCTTGTGAAATATTTTATAGTATACTTTTCTGCTGGCAGCAGCAGCGCTTGTAATACAAAAAACCAATTTCAAGCATTCATTCAAGGCGCTACGGGATTTTGCTATTGTTGTTGTTGTTGTTGTTATTATCGTTATTCTAGCTTTTTACGTTAGCTGAAAATTGTATGGTGTTCGTTATATTGTTGTTGTTCTTGTTGTTCTTGTTGCAATGTCCTGTTGTTGTTGCTGCTTCTGGCATTCAACGCTGACAGTTACGTGGCCCTTTTGCATAGCGACAACACACAACGACACCCCCTCTTCTGTCCCCCTCTCTCCCCACCTCCGCCGCTATTCCAACCAAATTCTGCCCCAAAAATACCCCCCGCCAGTTAGCTACCCCATTTGGGTCGGTCATTGTATAACTGCGTTGCGTGGGGTTGTTACAGTTGTTGCCTTTACGGTTGTTTTTGTAGTTGTTGTTATTGTTGCTGCTGCTGTTGCCGTTGTTGCTTTGTTGTTGTTTGGTTTTGGCTGCTGCTGCTGCTGTTGTTGTTTATTTTAAATACGCTTCAAATTTACTTTTATACGCTTTTAATTTGTGCGCACTTTGCAGCTGCTGCTGCTGTTGTTGTTCTTGTTGTTGTTGTTACTACTGTTGTTGTTGTTGCTACTGTTGTTGTTGTTGTTGCTGCTGCTTTGTGGTAAGTGGGCCAGTGAAATATTCAATGCGATCTTGTTCTTGCTGCTCCTGCTGCTGCTTTAATTAAGAAATTTATACAATTTACTTGTTGTTAGTATTTTATTAATTTGTACAGTGGAACATTCTTAGCATTCTTAGCTTGCTAAATAATTTAAAGGGATCTCGCTCTCTACCCGTCATAGTTACGCTTTACTGTAGCTGCAGAGTTGTTGGCATTGTTGCGGTCTATTGAGCTGTAGCTCATCTATTTAAAGGACTTTGACTTACGTAGCCAAAAGGGTTCTATGTCATGCCCAAACAACAACAACACACACACATGCACACACATACACTTGATATGTGTGTGTTTGTGTGTATTTTAAAGTTGGTTGAGGACAAGCAACTGTCGCTGCCAGACAAAATGCGGGTAAATTCGTGTATGTGGCACAAAGTTGTTGAACTCTTTGAATTGATATAACAGCAACAACACCAACAGCAACAATAACAACAACAAAGGCAACAACAACAAAATAGCAGGCAAAGCGACGCGACATGGAAAATATCGATTTTATTTTATTGACACGAAAAATTGCGCCTTGAAATATGCAATGCAAAAGTGGAAAAAATGGGGTATGAGGAGGGATTGCGATGGGTGCAGGGTGGCAATGAGAAGGGGTTTGCAGGGGGGGGGAGGATGTTGTTCACAGTAGCTGGTGACGAAGCTGAGCTGAGCTGAGCTTGAGCTTGAGGGGGGAGTGTTGTTGGCAGGCGAAGTGGCAAACTGGTTGCTGGAACAACGAGGCAGATAAGAGTCATAAAAACACACACCATCACACACCACACGCATACACACACAGACAGACAGACAGACAGAGTCAGACACAAGTTGGGGCAACGGTTTTTTGGGTTTTTCTTAACTCGCAAGCGGGGAAGGGAGCGGACAAGGAATGAGACTTGGGCGTCGCAGTGAGTGCGACTGAAAGGCGAAGCTAACGATTATGATGATGACGACAAAAGCGGGAGCGACAACAACAACAGCAACAACAACAACAACAACAACGAATCATAACAGCTACAAACGTCAGTGGCAAAAATGCCAAAATAAATGACACTGCGACAAAGTAAACTTCCTTTCGGCTGTACCAAGCGGCACGCCCATCAACGCCCACGCCACCCAATTCCATTCCGTTTTCCCCTCTGTGTCATGAAATGAGCAGCAGCTAAAAAAAAAGAAGAAAGAAAAAAACCAACAACGAGCAAAGGAAATTACGCGATGGTTTGAGGCATTTGTCTTGGTTTTGGGGTTGTTGTCTTCTCACGAGAATATCTCTGAACATATACATATACATATATATATATATATAGGTTATATATGTGTCATTGTCTGTTTGTGTTGTTTTTCTTGTGGATTTTGAAGCAATGCAGACTTTACAGATTACAACAAGAAAGAACAAAAATATGTACAGAAGCCGCAGTCAGATGAAGAAGTCACAACAAAGCCAATTTGAGCTTTGTAATGAATGAAACTGCGCACAGAATAACAACAAACAACAACAACAACAACGAGAACAACAATAGATATAGACAAGAGGCAAATACATACATACTTACAAAAGACAAAGGCAAAGACCATTATAAGCACAAAAATATTAAGATCCGCTGAGAGGCTGTCAACCCCAAAACAGTCTGAATTCAGTAACATTAGAATACCATATGGCATCTACATAATTTGACTTGCATGTCATCGATATGATATCGATAAGCACAACAAGAATCGCTCTTGGCATCTGCAACTAAGTATATCATCAGTTGAAATATGTCAAAAAATTTAACTTACTTCAGAGGCTTATTTTCTTTTTTAAATTTAATAATCAGATATTTATTTTTTGATTGATAATTAAGTTTTCATTTTCCCAATACAATTCAAGCAAGGGTAATTGTAATATATTCTGCATTGAGTCCAAGTTTTAAATTTACTTTTGATATAAATTATTTGAATTAAAATCTAAATATTTTGCCAATTTTCCTTGATTTTTAAGCCAATTAAATTATTACAATGGAATTATATTGATATTAGACTGACACATTTATATGTACTTCGATCGATCGATACTTTGCAGCTCTTGTCTCGCTTCTATCATAATGCAAATTCCCAGTGTGGTCTACAATTTGCTTCATTAATGATGTTTACCACTTTCACCAGCTCCTTTTCACAATTTCCCCCTCTTCTTCTCTCCCTATCCGTCTCGCTGTCTCTTTGTCATGTTTGTCAAAGGACTTGCAGCTATAAAACGTGATAACAAAACAAAAATCGCTACTTTGCTATGGCATTCCTCACATCATAGTATCATTGTACGACACTTATTGTTAGTCACCTCACCCCTTAACCTCCTCTTTTTAGCTTGTCCCATATATCTATCCTTTCCCCTGTCCCCGGAACTCACTCACACACACCCACACACCCACACACCACTGCCATTGAGTAACTTTGCACACTTTGTAATTGGGTGCCATTCAAGTGTCCAACTGTTGTTAAGGCGCACAGCTCAAATTGCATATTTCGCCATTATGAACTTGTTAATGCCCCAATCCCAGTCCCGGTCCCAGTCCCAGTCCCAGACCACCTCTTACTCCCCCGGAGCACATAACCCATTCCAACAGTTTTAGAACAGTTACCCAACTGTCCAAACCGGTTCTACATAGTACCCTTCTGGCGCTGGCGTCACTAAAAATTACGTCAATTAAACTTAATTGTACTAATTTTTAAAGTTCTCCACTCTTTTTATTATATTCTTTTTTATTTTGCAACTTTTTGCTAAATATGCACAAATATTTAATGAAAGCGAGAGAGGGAGAGAATGAAACAAAATAACTATAACTGTAAAGAGCGTTTAAATAGGGAAACAAAATGGCGTTCGGCTGACAAAAAGTAAATTAAAAAAATGACAAGCAGGATTTTAGTTGTCAAAAGTGATCGACAGTTGAATACCTTGTAGACAGTTGTAAAAAAAACGAATGATGCCAAGGGAATTTATAATTTACATTTTTATCTGCCTTCCCAAATAACTGTGAAAAATTTGAAAAACCAATTATTTTTTAAATGAAAAAGTCGAAATTCTGTATTCAGTAGAAAATGTAATCGCTATTTGTTTGACATTCATTTAAATTCATTTGTTCTCTTCTTTATGTAGTCTTAATATACTCCCTACTCGACTCTATAGCTGATTTATTCTTAAAGAGAAGCTGAGAACAACTTTTCTTAATTTCTCAAAAAGTCTCTTCTAGGAAGGATAGGCTTAAACTTTTTTTCAGAATACCGGCTTTTAATACCTCTTTTACAAATTGTGATGGGTATTGGTACGAAAAAAAGTGCAGAAATTAAAAGCGAAAAAGTTTTCAGTGACCTTTGTGCGAAGGCGCAAGAAAGATGCACTAAAAGTTCTTACAAGCAGGTGTAAAAGTTCACTGCAAAGTTCACAACAAAAGCAACAACAAAAGCAACAACAACAACAACAACAGCAAAAGTTGCAATTTTAATTTACTTATTTGCCACACCTTGGAACTAGCGGCAACTGCAACTGCAAGTTGTTGATGAGGTCGGTCAGCTGGGATTGGCTAAGTGTTGACCTGTTATCAAGCCAAAAAAATAGCTTTAAGTCAGTACATTTCTCACCACTTGGCTTTACTTCAGTTCAGCTCAGTTCAGTTCGATCTCCTCCTTCTCCTTCCTCTCAGGGGCAAAAAAAAGCAACGCTCAAGCATGCATATAAAGAATTTAATTAAAGTTCATTTGGTTGGCGCACTTTGGACTCCTCCACCTCCAACTCCACCTTCATTTCCTGCTTCGCCCCTCGAACTCGAAAATCTGCCCCTGATGTCGAAGACGCAGCAACTTCTGTCACTTCCGCCTCAAGTAATTGCACTCCATCATCATCATTTTGCCGTTATATGGTGTGTATTTATAAGAGTGTCTGTGTGGGTGTGTGTATGCGTGCGTGTGTGTGTGTGAATGTCTGTTTTGAGACTTAAGATGGCAACGCTGACTTCACCCACGCCCCTTTGAGGACGACCCATTAACATACATAGAACCCAAGAACCCACGACAACAACTTCCTGGCACAATGGGCAACAATCGAATCAAAAGCAGAATATATCGATAAATATCGCGCTAAGATCGATTAAAGAGAATGGCACTTTCAGTTATTGTAAGATTAGTTGTGTAAGTTGTTGGTGTAAAGATTTAATCAAATCGAGAGAAGTTTACATATAAGTTTCCATTATTTATTTATTTATTTATGTATTTTTTAATTTATTTATTTAAGAAAAAAAACACAATGCTACAAATACAAGAACAATTACAACAATTTAGTTAGTGCAGTAATTTGAATAAAAATAAAAAAAATAACAACATCGACTTTATGGGGAAGTTTAAGTCAATGTGTTAGAAATATTCTGTAATAGTTTTATTGACCTTAACTACTGTCAGTTAATACACCTTTATAGTCATCCACAATTAAACTAAATGCGGTCTTTTTTGATTTTAATATATAATATTTTTATATACACAAATTTGAGCTAGCAAGATTTTGATTTTAGTTTTATGTTTAATATTTATATTGTATAAATTAAGTTTGAGATATTTTTAAATTTAAAAAATATATCTTAACTAATTTGGCGAATTTTTTTTAAATTAATATTCAAATTAATATTTAGTTAATATTCAAAAGTTAAGTGCTCACAATTTATATTCCCTTATTTCATATTTTATGCTAGTTTTAAGGGAAAAGTAGTCAAATCAAAGTGATATCTCTTTAGTTAAAATTGCATATCATTTTTCGTTGGTTGAAGGGATTTCTTTATTGCTTCCTAGTTTTAAGAATGTATTCTTAGCAAATAAATGAGCTATCTTTAGTTCGAGTCGTGTGATTGGCTTAAATGTACAATTTGAATGAGAAATTATCCCATTGTCCCGTTGGTTGCCTGTTTATTTTGAGATGTAGCTTAGTGCGCACTTTTTACACTTAATTAAGACGCCCGGGAGACAACCTCTGGCACTCTGACAGTAGCCTCATCCATCCTCCCTTTCCCTACTTCCCCTACTTTTAGCCATTTCTGTGGTAACCTGTTGTAGAGTTTTGCAAGTTAATTCGATACGCAGCCGCAAAATTCAATAGCTGAAGTTTTGTGGCCTTTGCACCGCGTGAACTCGTACTCGTACTCGTACTCGTATTCGTAACCTGCATGGCACCTTTTGGGTCTTGCAACAAAGTTGCATGTCTATCGCTCTCTCGCTCGTTCTCGTTCTTGCTATCTCGTTGTCTTACTGCCAACACCTCGATGTCGCTGTCGACATTTTTGCCAAATTGCGCATACGCCCCATGTGCCAGTTGAGGTTCTTTGCATTCGTTTTCTGTTCGCCCGTCTGTTTGTAATTTATGCACGTAAGCAGCATTTAACTACCCTATAATGAGTGCATGTGTGTGTGAGTGTGTAATTCATTGACTTCACTTCACAAAGATAATGAGAAAAACGCAAACAGTGCGCAGAGCAAAAGGTTGCCAAAGAGAAGAGAAATCAAAATCGCAAGCAAACAAAGTGCAAAGGCAACAAACGAACACAGACAAGCAGATAAACA
Source organism: Drosophila suboccidentalis (assembly GCA_037043435.1). Taxonomy (NCBI): domain Eukaryota; kingdom Metazoa; phylum Arthropoda; class Insecta; order Diptera; family Drosophilidae; genus Drosophila; species Drosophila suboccidentalis. The sequence goes on along the minus strand of JBAMBK010000278.1, from coordinate 2,112,955 downwards.
GATAAATAGATACAGTTACGCTTTGCAGTTAGATATATAGAACTCGTACATTGGCCAAGTCTCAGGCAAAAGCTGATAAAATGAACTAACTGACTCGACCCACCGCAGGCAATTCAATCATGGCTTTTAACAGCTTTTATCTGGCCATGGCTGAGCACCTCTCTAAGGGTGTGTGTGTGTGTGTGCGAGTGTGTGTGTGCGAGTGTGTGTGTGCGAGTGTGTATCTTTAAGGCGCCTCCGTCTCTCTCTGTCTCTGTCTTATTCTTTTTCTATTTAATGAGCGTGAAATGCTTAAAGCTTAAATCAGCGTTTATCAAAGCCACTGCAATGGCTTCTGTCTATCGTCGTCATCTGTTTCTCTTTCTCTTTCTGTTTTAGTTCTTCGTTCTTTCCTACTTTTGGTTTTCTCCTACACAGAAACAAATTCGGGATTCCAGTATAAAATCAATTCCAAACGGTGTCAAAAATTCGGTTATTTCGAAACGTCTTACATCGAGCACAAAGAATACTTGATTCAAGTTAAATTTTTTAATTGCTTCTTTTTTTGACTATAATTTATACTATACTTTTTTGACTATTTTAGTGCTGAGTGGTTGCCATTTGATTGACATATTCAACAATAATACAAATACTAATATAATTTAACAATAAAATTCTGAGTACATACTTAAAAAATAAATGCTAATATCCAGAATTTAAAGCTTGAATTTGAGAATGATTTTTGTTTTTTTTTTCTGTGTGTATGTCCTGTACTTCGGCCAACCTGAGCTGGGCTGCATTCTCATCTTGTGAATGGCGGGTGCAGTGCAATTAGTAGCTAGAAAACTCGTTGCCTCAACGACTTTGACTTTGACTGCGGGCGGTTGGAAGGAAGAGTTAACAGCATATCGGTAGCTCGTCTTAAGCTTAGCAAAGTTTCAGGTTTTTATTTTTAGTTATTGCGTTGCGTTGCGTCGCCCCTGCAAAATCTCCAATATTTAGCAATCCGCTTTAATATTGCAAAGAGCATAAATTATGCCAGGCGTTCGTAGACTCGCACAAATTTCCAGAGTTTCATCTTGTTTACCCCATTGTTCATGCTGGTGTTGTGCTATACAGGATATTAAGTGTGGCAGCAGCTAAAGTCGAGAAACTGCTCCTCAGCCATGCCAAATGATTAAGCATCAAAGGTTTACAGTGCCTTCTGTTATGTTCTGTTCTGTTCAGCTTGACTCGTACTCGTAGGTAAGGCACGATGTGAGAAAATAAATTGAAAAAGCTTTTCATTTGGCTTACGCTTGCGATTAAAATGAAAATATGTATGAAGGGGGAGAAGTGAAAGTTTGTATGGAAATGGATTTGGATTTCTATACATAACATATGTGTGTGTTTGTGTGAATCTGTGTGTGTGTGTGTGTGTGTGCATCAACTGAATGAGAATTAGTCGCTGTCAGGGCAAAGTTTTTGTTGCCTGACTGTCAGACTGCCATTAGGCCCAAGTGTTGTCAAAGTCGCCATCTTGAAACACGCACGAGCTCCACTCTCTCTCTCTCTTTCTCCCTCTTTTTCTCTCGCTTTTTTACTGTACAAGTGTGTTTGTGTCTGTGTGTGTGTGCGCCTGCTTCCGGTTTCAATTTATTTTTGACGCACGCCAAAGTTTTACCAAAATGTATGCAACATTTACAAACACACACACACATACAGCTGTCTTTCAAAAGATGGGGCCTTAAAAGCATCGTTTTTCCAGGCCTCGATCCATCGCAGTCATTTAATTAGTTTTTACACTTAATTGAATTGCAATGCCTCGTCATGGACACAGCGCCAAAAAGCATGCAGCACTTTTCTCTCCTCTTGTTCTCTTCTCTTCTCTTCTTTTTCTGTTCTTCTCTGCTTTTACATAATATTCTTTTTTAATTGTATTATTGCTTAATGGCTCGACCGTGAAGCTTTCATTTGCTGGCATTGTATGTCACTTAGTTTTTCATAAATTTGTTGATTTGAAATTTAATTTTTCGACCACTTTTTGACTGCAAATATTCCGGATCTCTTTTGTGGTCAACTGTACCACACACACACACATACTTAGATAGCCGTGTTGAGCCTGTAAAATTAATCATATTTATTATGAAACGCTTTTGTTTTGGGCCAACAGCGCTTAAGCCCCAACAATTTGTGGCCAGCTTAAAATATTGTTAGCCCCAATTTTAATGCAATGCATTGAAATGTTTAGAACGTTTTAGGGCCATTAATGCTCTATATGTATATCCCATTTATATATACTCGTATACGAACGTGGTCACGGTCGTGGTCTTACCCCTTCCTCACATATTCGAAACAGGATCCAAACCAACTCCGAACCGCACCCGGACCATTTTCGTTATGTAATTTTGCTGATTGGTTTGCTGATTCAGCATTAATTTCTAGCGGACTTAATTTCAGTTTTTTCTTCTTTTGCTGTATTGTTTTTTGTTCTTTTTTTTCAGTTATTTCAGTCACCTCCGCCTTTGTCCTCGGGCCATTTGGCTGCCAGTGAATTTGGGCAGTTTAAATGGTCAGTTAATCGTTGTTCAGCCACGGAGAGGTTACGATGACTGCTCCTGTTCATTAGAAGTCATTTTATAAGCCCTGTCTGAGACATTTCATTGCCCAAAGGTTATACAATGATTTGCCAACAAGAGCTAAGAGGTGAAAAAAGTCAAAAACACTTTATGAAATAAATTTAACATACTTTTCACTTGATTGTGTTCCAGTTATGGGCCAAAATCCACACCTGTTTCAACTGTATTCTAGTCTAGTCTAGTTTTGTATCATTTAATCCTACAGATTTAACAGAAAGTTATTTATTTGCATTTGTCCTTTTGCAATTGATTATTGTTAATATTTTCTCAGCAGATTTCGGTCTAGACATCACTGATTTGAGTTCCCTTTTATTCACACAATAACATCTTATCTTGACCCTTAGCAATCGCTCAAGGT